>JARACZ010000029.1:0-1364139 GCA_029255805.1 Keiferia lycopersicella | reverse complement strand
CTCGAAATCTGCCTATTATTGAATACTTTACCCTCTCCTTAAATAGTTACTAATTAATTCAAACTTGCACTAATTTAATCACTCAAAACACACAGTACAATCAAATGAATCGTCACACTTCATAGGGACCCCCGTGTGCCCGTTGCATTAAATCCACCGGTAGGCTTGTGATCTAGTGTTATCTTTCTCACTCGTTACTCATATTTACAAAATAGCTCTAATGCTATAAAAGATAGCGCTAATGCCATAAAAGATAGCTCTAACGCTATCAAGGAAGGCCTTCCTAATTACCATATACAAGGGACTGAGATTCCCTCATGATATGATCATGAATACATAATAGGCTATATGACTGCAGGTCAAATGAGCTTAACCACTTACTTTCATGTTATTTTTCTGTCGTTAATCCAAACTTTAAATATTTCAAGGAATTATAAAAGGAGTCCGTATCTTTGGACAATAGTTGAACATTGAACTATTGTATTTTATTCTTGACCCAGTCATCTAGCGAATTATATAAAAGCGCTACAGCGCCAAAAAAAGAGCCTAAGTGCCATAAAGAGCCTGCAAATGCAGTGCCAACAAGAACACATAATTGTGAAGTTATCAGCGTTGAAGGACCTTCATAATTAACATGTAGTTATTGATAACCCCAAGATTTGGAAATTCTTGTCTATGAAATCGAGTGTAAATGTACTTATATAAAGGAGAGCTGATAACAAGGTCCACATTCATTGATAACGTCACAAAATATTTTGACAACATAACGAACGATATACCAAAAGAGCCTGAGGGCCTTATAGCAGGCGATTGATGACACAAAATTACAGTCGCTTAAAGCACAAAGCCTACTGTCGTTTGGGCCTTTCGGGTTACGATCCGGTAGGTGAATTCTTGCTTCCGCAGGCCGGGTAAGTCCTTTCATACTTTTAGTGTTTGCCTTGCTCTAGCTAACAAAACACTGATACAACTCAGTGGTTAGCACCCATCAAACTCAATTACTAGACGATCAAAGCCAAAGGTACCACCAGGTTCCGTCACAGTTTGTAATGGGGAGAAAAACTAAAAGCTTATTGTAGATGGCAGCAGGCACGACTATGCCTAAACGCACCAATAAGAAGTAACTTAAGTTTGCCATTGACACATTTTTAACCAATCACAGAAAAAAGGCACAATCGAGAGTGACGCCATTAGCTCCTCAATAAGTTCCACACGAAAAGAGAAAGAAAGAGAGAGAGAGACATTTCCTCAATTTCCTACCCCATTTTTCCTGCTTTAAAAAGGTTGCAAAATGTCATAAAAGGTTGCACAGATACACAGCATCAGTCACGCGTGACGTCATACTACCCTATCTCCTCTGACCAGCCGTGGCCAACATGCATACTTTGGATTAAATATTGATATTATCCATGTGTTGAAAAACAGTTACGTATGCGTGACGGGGTGTAATAGCTTTGACGGCCGATAGTAGTGCGAACGCAAAGGTTCCATGTTTGACTGTCGGTGGGGCTCACACAAAATTTATATTTATCTCTTTGTGGATTTATTCCGAGACTGATTAGGATAATACAGGCTGAACCATCTAATTGTCTGTCAGAAAAAAAGGTTCCGTGTTTCGGGGGGCACGTTAAGCCCTAGGTCGCGGTTGCTTTATAGGATTACTTACTCAGACGGCGGTATTCAGATAAAAGAAAAAGTAAAATAAACTCGGTTATCAATACTCGTATTATGATAATCACATCAAAAATATTTTATTATTATTCAGAGATTACCTATCTGAGAGAAATCAGTGCGTTAAAATAGGCGATCACACGAGTGATGCTGCCTTCTTGACCTTTGGTTTTAGTATGAGAATTGACGTTTCAAGTATGAATCTAACAGACCGCGGCGATGTTTTAGCGCTCCATCGTGCGCTAAGTGTGCAATCCGCCACGTGTATACTTAACAAGTCAACATTTAACGACATAATAGGCTTATTTCCTCATTACGGTAATACCTACATTGTCAAAGAAAGCTAAGTTATAACCGCTTCTAAACACTTTAGCATCATTTTCCTTGGACATGGTGTATGTTTATCGTGAATACTTGATGATGAAAATGAGCCAAAGAACCTTGTGTAACGATAGAAAATTGACATTTTGAAATTACTTAGCTTACTCAAATACTCTATTCTATACTGTCTGTACTAAGCAGGGTATTTTTTTTTACTAAAATAAACTCTTTTCCAAAAAAAAATTATGGATCATCTTCTGAAACCTTACACAGGCTTATCTCAAGATGACAAGGTCTCTTACTTGACTTAAACTTAACTAATAAATTGTTGTGTTTTTCTAAATGATGCCGGTACGCGCTCTTATAATGAGCATAAAATGACACACACGAATGTTGTTAGAGAACCACGTTCATGAAATAGGTATCGAGAATCAAAGAGTATATAAATAAAACTGCGAGAATGACGTACGAACAAGTACTATCATTTCTTAGGAGGAGGATTTCATAGGAGCACTTTTGAGCAGGTTTTTGGGTGGTTTTTCTGTTTAGGGGGTCCGGCTGATTTACATGACACATATAAATATATATTTTAAAATATTCACTTTAATTGGTTGACATTGACGGTGGTGGCGTAAGTTACATGCTGTGTGGTCAGCCTGGCCGGCCCCGAGGCAGTGCCTTTTTTATCCCACTCGTGCCGCGTTTCTACTAGGAACATAAAATTGTTATAAAAAAGAGAAAATTGTGTCTGACAATTTTTCCTTTTTTGCAATGACTAGTTTGTTTTTTAGTGACAGTATTGTATTGTAAATTCTTGACTTTCTGAAAGCATTCGTTGTAAATCTACTTGGAAATAAACGATTGAAATTTGAAATTTAAATTTAAATTCTTTTTTAATTTCGGCATCCAGAAGTTCACGTTTCACGTGTATCACACGTTGTACGAAACTTAACCGTTGACTCGTACTCAAAATATTTGAAAAATTAAGTAGGTTTTCGAAAATTAAGATACGATTGTTTACACTTTTTAACTGTACATAGTGTACAATTTTAGAAATAACATTCATGTTCATGGGCTAGTTCACCCCTTAAAATATTTGCCGCAATTTTTTTTTACATCCTGTATAATGATCCGAGGTAAAGTCGACAGGATTGGAGGGAACTTTTAAAATGCAATTTTTTTGACAATACTCCATCTCGCTGCCAGAATTCGACTGGGTACAAAATATTTGTACCATTTTGTAAGTTTGAAATATTAGTAATTGGTAATACCTACATAAAATATTGCGCTTTAACATGAGCAAGCTTAAAGCAGAAGCCATATTAAGTTTTACGCAAGCATTACTCGTAACAATAAATTTGGTATTTCTATAAGTCTGTACAGGTTATGTAGGCCAGTTTACTATTCACTAGCGACCTACTTGTACCCACCCAAATTAATTGCTCCACCCCCACACTATAACATGTTCTAACAATGTTGAAAATTCGTCACGTCGTATGAACGAAGGCAATCATCGGTTATTGACCCCGCGCGTGCTGACTGATCAATATTTCGGCATTTCATTACAATTGACAGCCCTATTGGGCTTTAATAGTGTGTGTGTTACGTGGTTTTCGAGCGTTTTGTATTGGGTTCTGCCACGACACACGACAATTTTGTTGCTGGTAAATACTTATATCACACTTAGGTACCGTCAAATGGAGGAAAATGGTCGACACCAGCATCTATGAACCAGCTATAAGCCTATAACGTTCATGTAGAGTCCAAAATTGATAAAGGTAGAGTCCAAAATTTTCAACCAGTTACAACGTTATAGCTGGTTCATAGATGCTGGTGTCGATCATGTCCCAAGTTACCCGCTAGTCTCACTTTCCCCCATTTGACGAGCGTCTATAGCCATAAAACAGCATGAAACCATCTATCATGACATTTGGCGCGTGGAACGTGAGAACTCTAATTGATCGAGATGGCAACTCCTGTCCTGAACGCAAAACCGCCATCGTAGCTCGAGAACTTCATCGCTATAACGTGGATGTGGCTGCGCTCAGCGAAACACACCTTGCTGATGAAGGAGAACTGGTGGAAGATGGAGGTGGTTACACTTTCTTCTGGAAGGGTACCTCTGCATCCGAGCCTCGACGTTCAGGGGTAGGATTTGCCATCAAAAATCATCTAGTAAAGCGACTTCAAGAGTGTCCTGTTCACATCTCGGACCGCGTTACCACACTGCGCCTTCACCTGGATACAGACAATTACCTTAATGTCATCAGTGTCTATGCTCCAACGTTAGACAACTCTGATGACATTAAGGACAAATTTTACGAGGAGCTAACTCAATGCCTTGATAGCATAAACGCCAGAGAGCAGATCTTGTTGCTAGGCGATTTCAATGCCAGGGTTGGACGGGACTACGAGGCTTGGCCTAGAGTTCTGGGACGACATGGAGTTGGCAACATGAACAGCAATGGTCTGTTGCTGCTCGGTCTTTGTGCTCAGTACGATCTAGCGATATCGAACACTATGTTCAGACTTGCCGCTAAGCACAAGACAACGTGGATGCACCCGCGTTCCAAACACTGGCATTTGATCGACTTTGCTATTATTCGGCAACGAGACATCGGTCAAGTTCAAGTCACCCGCGTCATGCGTGGTGCTCACTGTTGGACTGACCATCGACTAATTGTCACTAAGCTACGACTCCGCCTCCGTCGACCTCGCAGATCCACAGTGAAGAAGCCTGCGTGTTTAAACGTGGATAGGCTGAAAGATCGCGAGGTTAGGGTGAAATATGCTGAAGCCTTATCTGAAAAGCCGTCGCCAATAACTGAGACCGGTGATGTCAGTGCTGCTTGGGGAGCTTTGTCATGTCATCTCATAGAAGCCGCTTCTGCTACTTTGGGTACGAAAGACCGACGTAGTGAAGACTGGTTCGATGACAATAGCGAGGCTCTTAAAGCAGCATTCGACAAACATCGACAGCTCCTGCGACAGCATAATCGAAGAGGTGGAAGTGTTGCGGTGGTCAAAGAAAGTGACCAAGAGTTACGCAGGCTGTCTCGACAAATAAAAGACAAGTGGTGGCAGGACAAGGCTTGTCAAATGCAGTGGCTCGCCGATACAAACCAGCTTGGTGAGTTTTACTGTGAAGTGCGTAAGCTGATTGGTGCTTCCTACCGTGCAAAAGTACCTTTAAGGTCTTTAGACGGTATGCACCTCCTGACCAGCAAGGAGGATGTACTTAAACGTTGGGCTGAGCATTTTCACAACTTGCTCAACGTAGATCGATCAGCTGATCTGCATCATATCAGTTTAATGCCTCAACTCCCGTTAGCCACGGAGCTGGACGAGCCCCTTTCATGCGACGAGGTTGTTACTGCCATCAGACAGCAGCATAATAACCGGGCGGTTGGCATTGACCTTATACCGGGTGAACTACTTAAATATGGTGGTACGGAGTTGCACACGTCGGTATGGAAACTTTTCGTTCGAATGTGGGAGGAGGAGAGGGTCCCTGAGGACTTCAAAGTGTCTCGCATTTGTGCCCTCTACAAGAACAAGGGTGACCGTTCTGACTGTAACTCTTATCGCGGTATTTCATTGCTGTCAGTCCCTGGAAAAGTCTTTGCCAGAGTTTTACTGAACCGCCTCAAAGATTTGTCGGAAAAAATTCTGCCCGAAACCCAGTTCGGCTTCCGACCTGACCGAGGTACATGTGAAGCTATTTTCTCGGTGCGTCAACTACAAGAAAAAAGTAGAGAACAAGGTCGCCAGTTGTACCTCTGCTTTGTTGATTTAGAGAAAGCATTCGACAGTGTGCCTCGCGAAGCTCTCTGGATGGTGCTAGGAAAGTTAGGGTGCACAGAAAAGTATGTGCGACTCCTAAGACTCCTGCATGACGACATGCAGTGCTGCGTCTCTGTAGACGGTGAACAGTCTGATTTCTTCCCCGTCACCTGTGGGGTGAAACAAGGGTGTGTTCTAGCGCCCACACTGTTCGCCTTGTACTTTGCAGTTGTAGTCAAAGAAGTCCTAAATACTGTTTCCCACGGAGTCCGCATCCGTTTCCGTACAGATGGCAGTCTTTTTAACCTGGCTAGACTTAAGGCGCGCACTAAAGTCTTGTATGCATTGATTACTGAGATCATGTATGCTGATGACTTGTGCTTTCTTGCAGAATCCCCAGACGGCCTGCAACAGCTAATGTCCGTTTTTCACCAAGCATGCTGTAAATTCGGCCTGAAGATCAGTGTCAAAAAGACGGAAGTGATGTCCTTAGACTCGCATGGTCGCGAGACACTGGCGATTATGCTTGGTGAGGATATGCTGAAACAGGTTGATAAGTTTCGTTATCTGGGGAACACTATAACATCTAAGTGTAACCTTGATGCTGAGATCAACAGCAGAATCAGTGCTGCAGCTGCAGCATTTGGGAAGTTGTGTTCCAAGGTTTTCTGCTCGCACGACCTAAAGCTAGCCACAAAAATCTCTGTATATATGGCGATTGTGCTGCCAAACCTTCTATACTCCTCCGAGACTTGGTGTGTGTATCGTCACCACATACGCACTCTGGATCGCTTCCACCTAAAATGCCTTCGCACCATCATGAAGATCAGATGGTCCGACCGAGTGCGCAATACCGAAGTTCTGAGACGAGCCAATGTTGGTGGCATTGAGGCCTATCTAATGCGTCGTCAGCTACGGTGGTGCGGTCATGTATCCCGGATGTCGGAGGAGAGAATGGCGAAGCGCATCTTTTATTCTGAGCTAGAGGAGGGCAAGCGAAAGCATGGCGGACAACTCCTCAGATATAAAGATGTTCAGAAACGACACATGAAAAGATGCAACATTGAGCCCACTCAATGGGAGGGTCTGGCAGCACAGCGTCCCGAATGGCGCGGGATGGTTAAGAGGCAAGTCCGCGAGTTTGAGGAACAGCGTAAAGCAGACCTCGACGCTAAGCGCGATGAGCTGAAGGCCCGTCCATCCGTCGCCATTAACTATAATTATGTAAATGGCAAACTCACGTGTCCACTCTGTGCACGGGAGTTTACTGCCAAAATTGGCTACAATAGCCATCTCCGGGCGCATCAGCGCCGATCTGATTAGGAGTCAAAGTGGTCGCCATGGCCGAAATCGGTCGGAGAGATCATAGCCATAAAAAGTACAAGTTTTCGTTACTTCTAACAACCAGCAGGTAAAATACAAAAACTACTTTAAATGTGGTAGATTGCCAGTGTTGTATGTGTCAATTATGTATTTGCGCCGATCTTGTGATATTTTTATCCATAACAGGGATAAAAATGTGAAACGAATCCTAAAGATACCTTAGCCATTGTAACATCAATGGCTAAGATATTAGTACCTAATTAGTAGTATTGCATCTACCGTCGTCTACGCAAAGGATTCGGGTATAATTTCTGGTCCTAATTTTTGTGCTTATTTTGTAGAAATTATAATGATGGCTACATATATGTATGCCTGTGCACGTGTCTATTTACTTTTTAATAAAATGTCCAACCAAATTATAAATCAATACTATTATATCAGAAATTTAAAAAAAGTATGTAGCTACCTATTTTAAAATTATAATTGCACTCATTATAATAATTGTCTACTAGTCGTTTTAATACGTCTTGGTCTACATTTCCATTTAATTAGTTTGATGACAAATACAAGGTCCTACTAAGCAAATTAAACTTGTATATTACACAAGATTTTCCGATGGAGCGCAGTATTTTATATACCTGAAAAATAGATTTTTGGCGGATACTTGCTATGCAATGCAATATCACAATATTCTGGAGCTACTTTTACGACGTTTCTATATTTTTGAAGTCTAAATTTAGGTTCTTATTTCAGTGGTACCTACACAAATACCCCAATACTTACATTCAGTGTGCTACAAAAATAAATATAACTCACTGAATTGAAAATAAAGTAAGGTATGCAAAAGGAGAAATATGTCGAGGATTTGGAAATATAATTTTCTACACATTGAACTTCAGAAAAGCGATCAAAAGGGTTCATATTTTATACTGCGGATTCAGTGACGGGACAAGCCACAGGATGTTAGGTAAATAAAGTTTCTACCATTTATTTTCATCACTGTTATTGTTTTGTGGCATCTTAACCTATACCTAAGCATTTACTTTGTAAGTAACGTCGACTCATCTTAGTATTTTTTCTTTTTGTAATTCTTTGAGACTAGCGTTATTCTGTTAAAGGGCTTGTAAAATAAAAGTTGTTAATATGCTTCTTAAAAACATTTTCAAGCTTTTATTGTAATTATTTTAAGATCGACACAGCAGAGAATTTTGGCGCAGAATTTCGTATACTTTGGTGCTTACTTATAAAAAACATTTTAACAAATTGACACTATGATTTTGTATTACGTGTGTTAACTTTATGTGAATTTCTTAGATGATAGGTAATGATATGTGAGTTAATATTATAGATTTTTTGTTTCTTAACTACTAGAGTTACGTAGCAGTGTTTTAGTTTTAGAACTTAACTTTTATTTAAGTAGACAAAAGCAAAATCAAAATAAGCGTAAAAATACCCTATATTTGAGACCGGGGATTTAGTTTGACAGCGACATTTGGAACGAAATAAAATTGATTTTGCGGAACTGAGTTGTGACAAAGACTGGCTTTCCGGCTTGTACAGTGAAATAGCTCCTTTAGAATTTACTTTGCAATTGAATAGAAAGGAACAATTTTTACTAGAAGTCTACGATTTTCCGATGCTTTCGATTATGTCATGTAAATATTGACGATCAAGAAGTCACTTAGGCGGATTACTCAAGTGACGCACGGCGGAGCGCCAAGAAATTCCAGTGGTCTGTCAGATCCACACTAAAAACGTCACTCCCCATACTAAAACCACTCGACGGACGACGCTGCGCCAGCGATGCGTCGACAGCGGTTGAGCGGTTTTTGTATGTTGATTCACATTTCTAGGATGGATTTGACAGACCGTTGCGATGTTTTAGCGCTCCATCGTGCGTTAAGTGTTCTTCAACAGTTTTGTAGCTGGTCGTCATGCTCTGTAAAAATAAGAATGAATCAAAATTGTTTATAGACTTAAAATTTGGACAACTTGGTCAGACGAAATAACAAATTAGTCTACTGAAGAGAATGGGCTGTTTTTTCTGGTAAAAATTTGCATTTGTGTTGTTTTTTAATCGCCATGCCTATGCTCTTAACTCTTTAACGCTTGTTGTTGAAATGCAACCATAAATGCTTCAACTGATAACCTGTCATTATAGTGATACACATGTTTTCTGAAACAACCTTGGAAAACAATCCTCAAAAATGTCAGACGTGGCGATAACCGCCGTATTCTTCTGGCTGTTAGCGCTCTGCCTACCCCGCAAGGGATAAAGGCGTGATATATATATGTATGTAATGCTTAAACCATTGCCTCCCTGTTCACCGCGTGTCATGTTTTCCTTGTACCAGGAAGGGGTTTTGTCAGCTAATTTTAGAATCGACAATGTATGCTCAATTGGGGATGGTGCATGAATTTGTAAAATACGCAGGTAAAGCTTAAGTGACAAGAGGTTGATGTAATAAATACTTTTGTCTACTTTAAGTGAATGCAAGTGAGTGGTAGTGCGACTGCCTTTGATGCAGAAGGGTCCGGGTTCGATTCTCGGTGGGTCACTCACAAAGTTGGGCCTTTATTTTAGTTCGTTGATACTTCTTCGTTTTAAGATAAAGGTTCAGCTTTTTCTCATGAACAAAACTTGTATATTTGCAGCTACCCGTTGATATCCAAGAAACAAAAAAACCTTCCATACACATCCTAAAACTCTTTTATTGCATTCACTCTTCTTTTCATTCTTTTCGTGTGGGACACCGAGTCGTCCAACGACCCGATGAACCCTTGTGTCAGAAATTTTCAACCGCATACTACAAGTAGCAAGCGTCTTACATGGTTGTGTAACGACCACCGTCTAAGTAATCATAGACAGCTACAGGGACCTACGTGTTAACGAGCCATCCGAAACACGGAACCATCTTTCTTACAGACATTCGGGTAGTTCAGCCCGCAATGTCCTAACCAGACTACGAACAAATTCACAAAGTGATAAATATCAACTTCGTAAGTGACCCACCGGGATTTGAACTCGGAACCTCCTGCGTCACAGGCAGTCGCACTACCACTGCGCCACACCGGTCGTCAAATGATGATGTTTATGAAATCACAAAAATCGAAAACCAAGATAATCGTAAGGGTCTCTCAACAGTTTACCGGGCAGCTTTTAGAACTTGAAGTACCTCAGCTGGTCGAGACATTTCAGCAACTATGGCGGTACGGCGGTATGGTGGCACGCTATCAAAGTTTCTCAATATCCTACAGAATGCGATTCTGCGGTCAGCGGCGAACATTGTCGCCGTCCTTCACATAGTTGATAAGCAACAATGACTCTACCCGCTCCAATCAGTTTCAATCTTTATTGAACAACACAACTAATTAACAAGCATTGTAACTAAATACATATTTTTACACATGTTTTCTAAAACAACCTCCGAAAACAACAATCCTCAAAAGTGACAGACGTGGCGATAGCGACCGTATTCTTACGGCCGTTAACGCTCTGCCTACCCCTCAAGGGATAAAGGTGTGAGATATGTATGTAACTAAATAAACTAAAAATTTTATAGCCATCTCTTCCAAAGGTCTCTATAAGCGCTAAAATAACGCTTCGATAACGTATGCGCCAGTAATCAGATCCATACTAGAAACATCACTCCCCATACTGAAACTACTCTCGACGCAGGTCCAACGCACGACGCTGTGCTATCGCTGCGTTAGCGCTGGGTCATGCGTCGGGAGCGGTTTTAGTATGGGGATTGAAGTTTCTAGTATATATCTGACAGGCGCATACGTTAGCGCAGCGTTATTTTTACGCTGAAGTGTGGGAAAAGCGTAATCGTAATTAGCTATTCAAAGGGTAAACTGGTAGCATTGCTTTGCTGTCATTTAAGTTCTTTTTGCCAAAACTACACTTTTACATACATATATCACGCCTTTATCCCTTGCGGGGTAGGCAGAGCGCTAACAGCCGTAAGGATACGGTCGCTATCGTCACGTCTGACATTTTTGAGTATTGTTTTCTAAGGTTGTTTCGGAAAACATGTGTATCACTATAGTGACAGGTTGTCAGCCTGTCGCCTAAAAATTGTAATACACCAATACTCTCGAGTCCCTTAGTCGCCTCTTACGACACCCACGGGAAGGATGTGGGGTGATGCTATTCTAAGCCGGCACCACACGGCAACTACACTTTTCCCTTTGATATTTATCACATCAGAATATTTATAAAGTCTTTTCATTCATCGCAATATAGTAAATTCTCTTAAATTAAGGCATACGCTACACCAATAGTGTTTAGCAAATATTATGGTAGGCCATGTCGATGCATGCTCTATGGTGGCAAATTTTGGACAGGATAAATTAAACCGCTAGCTAGGCATACCTACATACATACACAAATCACGCCTATATCCCTAACGGGGAAGGCAGAGTGCTGATGACCGTAAAATTAGGGTCATTATCGCCACGTCTGACAAATGTTTGAGGGTCGTTTCAGATGACTCGTGTATCACTATAGAGTCAGGTTGTCAGCCTGTCGCCTAGAATTGCAATACACATGAAACCCTCGAGTCCCTTAGTCGGTTTTTACGACACCCATGGGAAAGAATGGGGTGATGCTATTCTAAAATGGCATCACACGGCACTGCAGACAGATATTGAATTTGCAAAGATAAAGTGGAAACGACAGTCAAAACTCCGCTACCAAGCAAGTCCGTAGAACTATCTTGAAAAAGACTGAGATGAAATAAAGATTTTGTTTATTATTACAATTAAGCATCATATTACTAACTACAATTATTACTAACTACCCATACATACATATTTCTAACTACCCATGGGAAAGAAAGGGGTGATGCTATTCTAAACTGGCATCACACGGCACTGCAGACAGATATTGAATTTGCAAAGATAAAGTGGAAACGACAGTCAAAACTCCGCTACCAAGCAAGTCCGTAGAACTATCTTGAAAAAGACTGAGATGAAATAAAGATTTTGTTTATTATTACAATTAAGCATCATATTACTAAAAGGGACATAGTGACAATAGGTATTCACTTGCAAAATTGACAATAATAATCAAATACAGAGGTGAATAAGCCCATGAACCTGAACAACTTTATAACCCCACCTAACCAATAACCCCAAGGAACATGAAAAAATTTTGGATCTCCCATACTGGTTGACTCGCTCGGCTGCTACTTTTTGTATGGGAGGTCCAAATTTTTTTTCATATTTCGGCCTATGTTCCTTGGAAACAGTTGTTCAGTTTCATGGGCTCATTCACCCCTTAAAATATTTGCAGCCAATATTTTTACAGCCTGTATAGGTAATTCAAACGAGTTTTTAACTAACCTCATTAACAAATTTCGTCTACCAAATACAAACAACAAATTCGCCGCTAGCAATGTGAAAATATTCAATGTATTCATAAAATTCAATTTCCCAGTGAAGTTGGTTCGTATTACCGCTAGTTTCCAAACTTCAGGTGACGGCATTCCCACACACTACACAGGGAACTATGGCTAATGCGATGGTAATTTTATGGTGGAGGTGATAGTTACCTTTTAGATAAGACTGTAATAAATGTTGTTTGCTTGATGAGAAGGTGTGATATGAAAGTCCATCAAACAGTAGTATACACTGTACCTATGTATGTAAAAGGTGTAAAAATATTCGTTTAAAATATTTTAAGGGGTGAACCAGTCCATGAAATTGACCAACTTTCCGCAAGAAACATAGGTCGAAATATGCAAGAAATTTTTGGACCTACCATACAAAATGTAGCAGCCCAGCGAGTCAACTGTATGGGAGGTCAAAAAAACAACTGGTTGTGATTTTGTATTGAAGCACAGAATAATAACTACTAACAAGCATTGATTGATTTTACATAACCTGCACTAGACCAGCTGTTTTAGACTCTCCCGATGGCGTAGTGGAGAGTATTCCTGCCTTCTACGCCGAGGGTCGTGGGTTCGATCCCCACCGGACACAAATATTTGTTACGTCTTTTCAAATATTTGTGTTCAGTCTGGGTGTTTTCTATGTATAATATGTAGTTATTTACAAAAAAAAAGTATATAAGTATTTGTATCAGCTATCTAGTTCCCATAGTACAAGCTTTGCTTAGTTTGGGGCTAGATGGTGCTGTGTGATTTGTCCAGGATATTTATTTATTTATTTAGAGGTATTAATTATTTACCGCATCCACTTGATGAATGCGTTTTACAGCTTACACCACCAATGTGCATAGCATCCACTCGAGAAGTTTCCTGTGCGTTATTTAACTAAGTTAGTACCTATATTAGTCGTCTGCGGCTAACTTAACAAGCCAACAAGCCATGTAGGTAGGCTGTATCACATAATTAATAAATTGTTTCTAGTCTGTCTTTGTTACACACATATTATGTATAATCCTGGACAATTCACACAGCGCCGTGGAAGGCAGGTGCACTTTCCGCTACGCCATCGGGACAGTCATACTCATATCACGCCTTTATCCCTTGCGGGGTAGGCAGAGCGCCAACTGCCACAAAATTCAAGTGAAATAATCTAATTTTACTTCGTTGGATGCTCTCTATTACCTATTGAGCACTTAAGTTAGGTTGCAGTTGAGTTCTGTTACCCTCTTATCCGTTGGGGTAACTCAGATTCGAACAACCCTTAAAAATTACAAAAGGTAGGTATTATTACCACTGATTGCTTTCTGAGCCAATTTTGAACATATTTGTGATTATAACATCAACTCTTACCTCAATCCTTCTTTTTTTTATATAATCGTTACAAATTCAACAAGACATATTTATAAATTTCAAATTTTCCGCTGACACGAAGCGCAGGACAATTTCTTGCTCGATAGATCGAGTTTGCCGCAAAAAATATTCGATTTCACTTAGCTATACCGTCCAAGAAGCACAGACCTGCTGTCATGAACATGAGCTTCTTATTCGTAGGTCTGCTATCGTCGGTCGTAGATCATCCGAGGAGATTTTTCCTGGGAAAATATGAAGATGAAACTTGGCTCGCGTCCCGGTTTGTTTCGTTTTTGTTCGGCCTAAAGAGAATTGCGGAGACGGCGTTGTTTTGTGATGGTGATAACGCGCCGGTTATTGTGCCTTGATGGATGCGATTTGACATGATGATTCGACGTTCTGATGAAGGAAGTTTTGCCAAAGCTTTTTGTGAAGCATGGGATTTAGTATTAAGGTCGTGGAATGGTTTTCAGCTGCGGACTTTTAAGTAAATAATGAGCAGAGTCTAAGGGGTTTAACTGATAGAAAAAAAATTTTGATTTCCTATCGATACAAATAGATTTCACAGATTAGGTAGTTCAATTTTTTCTTACAACAAAATAAAAAGATTTCATTATTAGGCTCGTACCTTAACAGAAGGACATTGCCGGTCAAGCGACTAATATAAAAAAACATGTTTTGGAGAATGCTTATATTGCTTACCAATTCTATAATCGAATTAATTTGCAAACGCTTCACAGCTTTCCCTTAAACCCTAATAAAACCGATTAAACCTTCAAAAATATATATCCAATGTTTTATTTATACTAAAACCTCTTGCAGCCCCACGGATTTTCTAGAGTGGTTCACACCCCAAGCGATCAAAATCAGCAGTCGTTCAAGAGGTCTTGAGAGCTGTTATAACCCCTAGAGTTCGGGAGGAGTTTACCGAATATTTGTGATGTTTTTTTGTTATGTGCTTGTGCCGTGATTGGTGATGGTTGTCAAAGGTTTTATTTAACTGTTAGTTGCAGAAATTTTACGGTGTTGGTATTGTTCAGTCGTACTTTATATGGCAACGATATGGTGTGAACGAAACGAAATAATTTTCCAGGAATAGTTAGATGCGGAACTTTCGGTTGTTTGAATATAACATCAAAGATATACGTTAGCTGTCATATTTCTTACAAAGCCAAAACTCCAAGATTAATATTTACGAATGTGAAAAGTGTTTTTAAGATAAGAACTGAGCTTAAAATCAAAAATTAAACCTGTTTTTTAAAATATCACTGCGCACTATTTATTAGCAGGATGTGCCTAAAAATAGGCACGATGGCTGGCAGGTCAAATTAGTTACTTTTTAAATTGATATTTCGATGAAAATATTGATATATGACGTCATATCTCACTAATTTTGATGTCGTCAAAACTTTTTTACTCATTATTTTTCTGTTTATTAATATTTGAAGTAGGCAGAGCGTTAACGGCCGTAAGAATACGGTCACTATCGCCACGTCTGACATTTTTGAGGATTGTTTTCCAAGGTTGTTATCAGAAAATATGTGTATCACTATAGTGACAGGTTTTCAGGTTGTCGCCTAAAAATTGTAATACACCAATATTCTCGAGTCCCTTAGTCGCCTCTTACGAAACCCGTGGGAAGGACACAGGGTCTATTCTAAGCCGGCATCACACGGAATATTTCAAAAACCTATAATAATGGAGTCTGTAGTATTTTTGAACAATAGTTTTAAGCGTACAACTTTAGTTCTGGCGAGTTGTCTTCAAGCTTATAACTTGCAAGTTATCCGAACAGTTCCAATTTATTATCTTCCAGAATGATCTACGAGCCAACTAGCTGTAAATTATACCCGGGCACACTAAAAACATTAATAGGACCGGGTGCAAGGATAACTTGAACATCCGGGATAGCTTAGTTTTGGCTGAAGAGAAACTAAACTAATAAACATGATACTATTATGCAGTATCTGGTTGACAATTTTGAAAGATAAAACCCAGTTTTGCCGTGTGATGCCGGCTTAGAATAGAATCACCCCAATGCTTCCCGTGGGTGTTATAAAAGGCAACTAAGGGACTCGAGGGTTTCGTGTGTATTGCAATTTTAGGCGACAGGCTACAACCTGTCACTACAGTGATGCATGTATCATCGAAAAGGGCCCTCAATACTTGTCAGACGTGGCGATAACGACCGTAATTTTACGATTTTTAACGCTCTGCCTACCCAGGAAGGAATAAAGCCGTGATTTTTGATTTTATGATTTGATTTGAAAACCTAGCTAGATCAACTTATTGACCCTATAGATTAGACAAAATCACTTTAGATTCGTATCTACTTCAGACTTTCTTGGTAGGCAAAATCACATTATTTTCCTCTTAAAAGTAGTCTAGATTATCTACACAATTCTTCTTCTTCTTTGCGAGTCGAGACGAACTAAATTTCTTTTGACCAGTATGTGGCCACATTAATAGCGTTCGGAGTGGCCGCCCATAGATCTTCTAGCGTGCAGGAGTCGGGACACGCTGGGCATGTTAGCAGGTGAGACATGCTCTGTGGGACAGCGCCACACTGGCACTGGTCGGAGTCGCTATAGCCCCACCGACAAAGGTTCTCCCTATAGCGACCAACCTGTGCACGAAGTCGGTTAAGGGACTTCTACACAATCTACACAATGAATGACCTTACGATCCTTGGAAAAGTCAATAAGCATAAGCACAGTAGAAGAAAACACAAGAAACCACACTGTAATTTGGCCTGTTTTTGTTTCTGCTTCACTAAACTACACTCTGGTTATGAAAATCGCTAACTACCACAAAAACGTAAACAAACCATTACGGCCAATAACACATAAAGGCTTTTCTACGTCATAACCTCCTGTTTACGATTGCAAGTTACTGCTAAATTGATAGTTAACGACTTGGTTAATGGATAGGATATAGGTATTACAAGTCAGCATTGTTTACTTTACTATGAAGCCTGCAAATTTTTTTATTGCGTTATTTTTTTCTAGTTGGTTACAGAAAACTAAGGTTGCGCTGGTCATCATACGCGTAGTCTGTGGTCTAGCAATCATTTTTTTGCCCCATTCTAGCTCATTGGTGCACTGTAACAAGTTCTATCTCCGTAATATGCGTCAAATATTTTCCCAATAACACAACAATTAGAATCCTCTCGTTTCAAGTCATAAGGCGGATCGCACACTTGCCGCACGACGGAGCGCATAACTATCGCATTGGCCTGTAAGATCCATACTAGAAATGTCAATCCCCATACTAAAACCACTCAACCGCTGTCGACGCATCGCTATCGCAGTGTCGTCCGTCGAGTGCGGTTTTGGTATGGGGAGTGACGTTTCTAGTATGGATCTGACAGACCGCTGCGATATTTTAGCGCTCCGTCGTGCGTCAAGTATGTTCCTCGCAGTAGGTATACAAGTCAGCATTGTTTACTTTACTATGAAGCCTGCAATTTTTTTTATGGCGTTATTTTTTTCTAGTTGGTTACAGAAAACTAAGGTTGCGCTGGTCATCATAAGCGAAGTCTGTGGAATAGCAATCATTTTTTGCCCCATTCTAGCTCATCGGATGCCCCAAATATTTTACCAATAACACAACAAAAAGTATCCTCTCATTTCAAGTCATAAGGCGGATCGCACACTTGACACACGACGGAGCGCATAACTATCGTATCTGGCTGTCAGATCCATGCATACCGGTTGCTGTCTACAATTACTTAGACTTAATTACTTAGACGGCAGTCATTAAACACACAACCATGTCAGAAGCCTGCTACTTGTAGAGGCAGTTGAAAAATTCTGACCCTAGGGTTCATTGGGTCGTTAGACGACTAAGTGTCCCACACGAAAAGAAAGTGTGTATCTGTAAACGAATAATTTATTTACACCACAGATAATAATAATACTGCTAGAGTAGATTAAAATCTACTTCATCATATCTAGCAATGTGAAAAAATTACGTAAAAGAATATTTGGCGTAAGTACGTCTATAAATGCCCTGTTACCTAGAATGCGAATATAACAAATAATCATTTTCTACTATAATATTTGTACATATTATAACCCTACTTCATATCTTACGTACCTTATTAGATAGGTACTCAGACAGTACGTCCTTATAAAGTTGCTGAACCAATTTGTAGAGAAATATCTACTTACTGAAAAACCTACTCATTTTATGATTTGATCATTTTATATTTTCTGTGAATAGCATCAGCATTGCGAGTTACTATTTAAGAGACCAGCATATGTTACAACATATGGCGAGCAGAATAGCATCACCCCATCCCGTGGGGGTCGTAAGAAGCAACCGAGACACTGATTAAATCGTCTGTCACAGACGTAACTATAAGGCCAATGATGCTAGGTAAGTCTTAAATCTTTAGATTATTGAGGTGCATTTGACAGGACCAATAACAATAATACGTACTTCGTTTTCACAGAGAATAAATTTCATTAGCGTCGCCCGTTACTGCGCGCATGACATCTCTACATACATACACACTTATATCACGCCTTTATCCCTTAGGTAGAGAGTTTACGGCCGTAAGAATACGGTCGCTATCGCCACGTCTGACATTTTTGAGGATTGTTTTCCAAAGTTGTTTCAGAAAAACATGCGTATCACTATAGTGACAGGTTGTCAGCCTGTCGCCTAAAAATTGTAATACGCTAATACTCTCGAGTCCCTTAGTCGCCTCTTACGACATCCACGGGAAAAATGTTTTTTAAGCCGGCATCACACGGTAATGACATCTCTAGTCTGTGTTCTTTTGAAAATGCACAGCGAATGCGTCAATAGCAGAATTGTCAAACTTTTAACCAAAAAAGTATTTGACATCGCGTCGCTACACAATTTCGCGCTGGTCCACAAAAATACGGGATCCCAGTACGAAATGTTCGGTTGGAAATGCGTAGCGGGTCGGCGGAAACTAAACTCTTTTTGTGCGCATTCCGCCAAACGGAGGTCGGTAGATTTTGACAATATGGCGTATCGCACACTTGACGTAAGACGAAGCGCTAAAATATCGCAGCGGTCTGTCAGATCCATACTAGAAGTGTCAATCCCCATACTAAAACCGCTCAACCATGGTTGACGAAGCGCTATCGCAGTGTCATCCGTCGAGTGCGGTATTAGTATGGGGAGTGCCGTTTCTAGTATGGATCTGACAGAACGCTGCGATATTTTTACGCTCCGTCGTGCGTCAAGTGTGCGATCCACTTAAGGTAAGGAGTATTTTTTATACAAACATCAATACATACTACCATCATACTTACTTATAAAATGAAGTCATTTTTAGCGTTTCTCCATCTGTCTGCCCTGGAAACCGCTATTTATCTGGTTGCATCTATACTCGTAGCAATTTGCTACGCTGTAGCAAATGCAGCTGGCAGTTTGACCAACCAAAGCTACGACGATTGTTCTTTCAAAATGCTAGATTTTTGTTAATAGAAGTAAGATAGGATTTAATCGCAGTATGGGAATGCTAGTGCTTTTTGGCATTCTAGGTCTATTTTTTTCTTTGGCGAGGAACACACTTGACGCACGACGGAGCGCAAAAATATCGCAGCGGTCTGTCAGATCCATACTAGAAATGTCATTCCCTATAGTAAAACCGCTCGACCGCTGTCATCGCAGCGCTATCGCAATGTCGTCTGTCAAGTCCGGTGTTAGTATGGGAAGTCACGTTTCTTGTATGGATCTGACAGACCGCTGTGATATTTTAGCGCTCCATCGTGCGTCAAGTGTGCGATCCGCCTATGTCTATGGCAGGCCGTTGAATGTACCTTAGTCTAGAGGGCTACAATCAAGCGCAAACGTAATTAAATCGAATTTTTTTTCACGTTAAAATATATTACGGAACCTTCAAAACCATCACAATACACACTTGACTGCCTACGCTACATAGTAAAACAATGTTCGTCTCCTATTTTTCTACATTCAACTTTTAACTAGCGCCTGACATTCTGTTGATAGCAATTAAACTGGTTTCGCAGTTAACACCTGCATCTGATTGAGCAATTAACTATTCGCCTGCGAAAGAGGGGGGGGGGGAGAATTCCAACTAGAACAGAAACAAGTTCGTTTCATTTCATTGTTGTTTCTTTTTTCAAGCGAAAAGTCGTTATTTTGAAACGACTGTGCATTTCTAATTAAACGATTCAGAAAAACATGATAAATAAATTAAGTGCAATCAATAATATTTTTTTCCGTGTGATGACGGCACCCCACATCCTTCCCGCGGGTGTCGTAAGAGGCGACTAAGGGATTCGAGAGTATTGGCGTATTACAATTTTTAGGCGACAGGCTGACAACCTGTCACCATAGTAATACACAATCATGTTTTCTGAAACAACCTTGGAAAACGATAGCGACCCTATTCTTACGGCCGTTAACGCTCTGCCTACCCCGCAAGGGATAAAGGCGTGATATATGTATGTGTGTATGTACCTATCGTTGAAAAGTATAGAAATGAACTGAATTCTCTTTTACCAGCAGGAGACGCGTCTAAAATTACATGTCATGCCCGTGGAGCGGTATCTAATGGATTCTTAGCAATGTAGCTATCATGTTATGAGATAGACTGGTTATTTCAGTAAAGATTATCTGAAACGACCTTCAAACATTTGTCAGACGTGGCGCGTCTGACAAATGTTTAAGGGTCGTTTCAGATAGGTACCGTTTACAAAACATTATTATACCTATCGCTCAAACATTGTCTTGTGCTGCCGGCTTAGAATAGCATCACCCCATTTCTTTCCCGTGGGTGTCATAAAAGCCGACTAAGGTTTTGAGGATTTCATGCCTATTGCAATTTTAGGCGACAGGCTGACAACCTGCCACTACAGTGATGCACGAATCATCTGGAAGGGCCCTAATTATTTATCAAACGTGGTGATAACGAGCGTAATTTTACGATTTCACGAAATATGAGAACATTTTTTGCACGTCCCATACAAGTTGACTTGGCCGGTCGGTTATTTTTTATGGTGTCCCAAAATTTTTATTCATATTTCAACATACGTTCCTTAGAAAAAGTTGTTCAGTTTCACGCCCTGTATACTTATTCTGTGAATTGACTTGTGTTTGTTTCGTTAGGAGTGAACCAACGTTCACAAACGGCGGACAACATTGCGGGGACAGTGAGGTTTCATGCACCGTATACAGGGTGTAAGAGACTGAGCAACTTTTTCTATAGGAGCTATGTTGGGAAACTAAAAATTTTTTTACACGAATGCTGAATGGGAGGACGAACTTTTTTCTTGTTTTTATAATATTGCTACCATAGAAAAGTTATTTAGTTTCACGAAAGGCCACGTTTGCAGGCCACGGCCTGATCATGCCTGCAAAGTTATCGAAACAACGAAAAATTTTTTTCGAGTTCCCATACAAAGTCAGTTAGCTAATAGGGAATTTTGTATGCGAGGTGCAACTCAACCGTGATTCGGGATTTTATACTTCGTATTTACGTATCAAACTCCGATGGCTCAATTGATATTTATCAAAATATTATTATTTCATCATATTGTTATTTATCAAAACTCGAAAATCGTTTTTATATACGAAACAAGCTTGGCTTTTATAGCAAAAGTTGTTCAACCCTCCAATACAAAAATGACGATCTAACTGACTTTCTTTGAAATGATTACCTATTCATTAAACTCGAAAAAAAAAAGTATCCTACAATAATAGGATCCATAGCAAATGTTGTTCAGCTTCAAGATCAGATCACGCCTGCAAAGATTTCGATACACATACACATATCACGCCTTTATCCCATGCGGGGTAGGCAGAGCGTAAACGGCCGCAAAAATATGGTCGTATAGCCACATCTGACAAATGTTGAGAACCTTTCAGATTATTCGTGTATCACTGTATGTCACAACAGTCATCGGTTGTCAGCCTGTCGCCTAAAGTAGTGATACACATGAAACCCTTAGTCTCTAAGTGGCCTCTTACATACGCGGGTATGAAATGGAGTGATGCTATTCTAAACCGGCATCACACGGCGAGAAGATTTCGATACACCGTCCCTTACACCCTGTATACAAGTACAGCCTCGTGTTCCAAAGTTTAATTAGCCAGTGTATTGCTGGAACATGCTGAAGCGGATTTAAGGGCCACAAATAATGAGATTATTCTCTGGAAAATAAAACATTTTTTGATTCAAGCAAGCACTTGAATCATTCAAGCACTCGATTTTCCGTTTTTTTTCGCTGTAGCAATTGACATGATAGTAAGTTGTCATATCTCTACAATCTAAAACTCGCGAAAAATTTTATTGTACTGTGTACTGTGAACTGTTTTGACAACTCACACGCAAATGTATATGTATGTCCACAAAAGCAGGCACCCGTTCTTAAAACTTATTGGTGTTTAGCACTGACAACAGATGACGCATGTTTAATTTTTGCTGTGTGGTATCTAGATATTTAATCATCTTTACAACAAAGGTAGGTAAACAAAGATTTTATCCCTGGCGGGGTAGGCAGAGCGTTAACGGCCGTAAGAATACGGTCGCTATCGCCACGTCTGACATTTTTGAGGATCGTTTTCCAAGGTTGTTCCAGAAAACATGTGTATCACTATAGTCACAGGTTGTCAGCCTGTCGCCTAAAAGTTGTAATACACCTGAAACCCTCAAGTCCGTCAGTCGCCTCTTACGACACCCACGGGAAGGATGTGGGGTGATGCTATTCTAAGCCAGCATCACACGGCACTCAAATCTAAAAACGGTATAAACAATAATGTCATGACTCGCATTAGGTACATTATCTATCCCGAAACACTGTTAATTTGGAATGCAGCTTCGCCTTAACGTCGTCGGGGACGTCGAACACGCGGTGACAAACTTTCATTATTTGTATGCCGCTTCCAGTCTGCAGAGTTCTTGTTATTTACAAACTAGTGATTATTTAATATAACACAGCTCTCGTATTTTATCCATTTCATTTATCATTATGTCAAAAAATCAGTCTTAGTTGTAAAAACTCTGACAACAGCATGGCTAACATGCGTGCCACGATAAAATTTTGTCACCGCAATATGTCTTCTGCGGCTAACTTCACTGCGAATAAGTTTCGCATTCTTCCGTAGTGACATTGTACGCATATGAAACGACACAATTATATCATGGCACGCTAGTTAGACAGGCTGTTTTCAACGGGTTTTTAGACACCTCAATTTAAACGAAAAAAGAGAGTTTAAACTTTGTATTAGATTATATAATGTACCTACATGCACTAAGAAGGCAAAATATTTAAAAAATATATGCATAAACAGGAAGAAATTTCCTGTGAATTGTGTATTAAATAATAATACAGTTAATAATAATTTATTACAAATAAGACTTATACTTTTGATGACAACTTAATTCATCATGATAATGAGGTACGATATTTTCCATTGATATCTTGTTGGTATAATTTTTGTGGCCGCCAGCGTTAGCCTGGATTATATTAATTAGGAAGCGATAAGATTCGTTTATTTCAATGAGTGTAAATGCACAGCGATGATTCTTGACAAAACATAAAGAAGACCCAAGTATCCTATAATACAAAATAAAAAAATCCCAGAAATCGCAAACGCAACTATAGAATAGATTTAGGATCTGTGGGGTTTTCAAATTTGTATATTTCGAGACTTGGATCTGGTAAATACATAGGTACCTACTTGCCAGAAAAAGGAATGCTGATAAAGTCTTTACACAATCCTATTTTTAGTTTCAAATTGTGAATGGCATTGATCATTGTTTTCTTTCACGCCTGTATAAATTTAATTTTCAAAAATCAAAACTATGATTGCATTTTCATAGTGAGAATTGAAATTCCTTGATAACTGCAAGCATAATCATATGTGCAAACTAGAACTTTTATGAAAAATGATATCTACATAAGTTGTAATTTAGCAGAAAAACTGATATGGGGACCAAATTATCTAAACATGAGCTGTATCAATTTGAAAATTAATCCATAAAACGAAAGATCATGCACAAGCCTATTTATATGTCAATTTTGCTAACTGTATGTAAGTAAAAGCTTTAATAATTCAGTAAAATCAAATGATTTTTACATTTTACACAAAAAAACATAATTTCACAGGTTGTTTTGTCACAGCTGGTGGTGAGAACGCGGAGAGGAGTGAAAATATGTATAAAGATAGTAAAAGTAAAAGTAGAGAAAGAGTAAATGACGATAATGTAGATGAAAGACTTAGAAATGATGACAGTGAAACTGATGAAAATAAATCAAATAAAAATGATGAAACCGATGACTATAAAGAAATCAGTATTGAAGATAAACGGGAAAAAACATATCATGCTGAGGTACTCCAAACTGGACATAACTACTATCTTGAAAATCACAAAAAGTCTAATGGCAGAGACGAAACACAACGTGAGAATATAGGAGATGTTCTGAGAGTAACATTGATGGACACTAAGCTAAATGGCAAACTCGGTCGCTATTCTCCTACAGCAGATAACAAGAATATAGACCCCTCAAATAATAAAAAAGGTGTTGATGATAAAGGAAGAAAAAAATATCATGCTGAAATTGTTGGAACTGGAAATAACTATTACTATGTTGAAAATGACAAGAGTCAGTCTTATGAAAACGATGAAATAAGCCATGAAAATGATGGAGATGTACCAAAAGTGACATTGATGAACACTATGCTAAATGAGAATCGCGGTCGTACTCCACCTATAGTGCAAAGTAGGGATATAGATACCCCAAAAAAACCAGCCAGTGGGCAGGTAAAGTACTCATACTCATTAAAGTTTGTAGATTTGGCTACTGGCGGTAACCCTATGAAACCGAATCCTAAGATACCATATTCTATTAAACCCCATTATATCAAACCAAGTTCTACAAATCCCAATTCTTTCAAACCAAATAATCCATACCTGACAGACAATCAACAAGATAGTACATGGCTATTCAAGACTGTAATAAAAACAAGAACATTTACACGTACCACATATGTATATCCCGATTATTATGATTCTGATACTAGCGTGAAACAGCCATTAGAATCAATAAAGTATTACATTATGCCTTCAAAAAATATCAAGCTTAAATCAACTCCAAATTCTAGCATTAGCTGGCTTCTCGCAAGACCAAACAAACGCTATTCTACAAACAGGTATGATACAAAGAATACTTGGCCGAGTATAAAATCACGCCAACCCTAT
Source organism: Keiferia lycopersicella (assembly GCA_029255805.1). Taxonomy (NCBI): domain Eukaryota; kingdom Metazoa; phylum Arthropoda; class Insecta; order Lepidoptera; family Gelechiidae; genus Keiferia; species Keiferia lycopersicella. The sequence continues at coordinate 1,339,086 of JARACZ010000029.1, read as the reverse complement.
CCTACAAGCAGGTATGATACAAAGAATACTTGGTCAAGTATAAAATTACATCAACCCTATCCTACAAACAGGCATGACACAAAGAATCCTACTGCACGCCAACCCTACCCTATGGAATGGGCAACAGGAGGGCATGGAAGCAGTACTATAAATGGGTGGCCTAGTATTAAATCTCAGCAACCTTACCCAACAAATAGGTATAACACAACGAATCCTACTGCACGCCAACCCTACCCTATGGAATGGGCAACAGGAGGGCATGGAGGCAGTACTATAAATGGGTGGCCTAGTATTAAATCTCACCAACCTTACCCAACAAATAGGTATAACACAACGAATCCTACTGCACACCAACCCTACCCTATGGAATGGGCAACAGGAACTGGGTGGCCTAGTATTAAATCTCACCAACCTAACTCTACAAGTAGGTATAACACAGCGAATCCTACTGCACACCAACCCTACCCTATGGAGTGGGCAACAGGATGGCATGGAGGCAGTACTGGAACTGGGTGGCCTACTATTAAATATAATCAGCCTTCTCCAACATCAAAATATACATGGACTGCTAAAAAAGTTGGCAACCCAAACCCAAATCCTACAAAAACTCCTAAGCAACAATATCGTACCAAGATTGAACCAATAAACTTGTATTATTAGGTGAAAATTTACCAGCTGGTGGCAGCCGTATCAGCAGTAATATTTATGCCTTTGAAATGTGGTGTTGGCTTGTTACGAATAGATACCTTGGACTGCAATGAGAACGAATTAGTTAATATTGCAAAACTGTGTGGTCTAAAAAGCCTGGAGACTGAAGAAATAATTTTGGATCGTGTGGAGAGTAAGCTTGCCGAGGAGAGGACTCCCGCACGATAGCCTCTCAGTGTGAAGTTCTTGTTGGGCGGTAGAATGCTGACAGTACGTAGGCAGTACCTACATCCGATCGAAATGAAGATAATTTCGACACAGATAATATAATACTACTAAAATAGTACAGACACCTAACGTCATAGAGGGAGTTCGATTGCCCTAAGGCTGGTTTCAGAGCGGCGCGTCTCAGCAGCGCAGTCTGGGCAGCGCGTTCGCTGTGAAACGACATTCAGACGAGCGCGCTTCGTTGTGGTGTACGGTCGAGTGCAGAGAATCATTATGCCAGCAAACGTAATCACTATATTAGCTATATACGTTATATGGAAAAGAGTGCAACAACGACGTCTTAAAAGATTGCAAGTCGACGCTACTGGCAATCGAAGGAGATCCGACCGCGGCGCGGCCGAGACGCGGCCCAAGACGCGTCACTATGAAACGCTACATACAATCTAGTGTAATGCGAGGCGCGCGCGGCTGGGCAGCGCTGCCGAGACGCGTCGCTCTGAAACCAGCCTAAGATTAAGATAAGCTATTTGGGCAGGCTATTTGATATGTCGACTGAGCGCGTGCGTTGCTAGCGACATCTAGCTTATTTATTGGAAACTTCGTATTGACGTCATTTGTATTTAAAAATATTGCAAAAATGTGAATAATTTCGCGTGTTTTCCGTCTCAAAACATCTTAAATAATGTATTTATAATTTTGCAATACTTTGTTTTTGTAAATATGCTTTTATTTCAGTCTTTTAAGTTACATTCGCTACCCATATCGCCATCTATTGATTTATTTTTGGACTAATTTCCTTTAGTAAGGAATTAGACCCCATGGTTTCGATGGCGTCAAACAAAACACTTACCTTTATATTATTTTTCTGTTCATTTATTCAAACTTAGCATATTTCGAAAATAATAATTTATGTATGTAATATTTTTGAACAATAGTTAAGCGTACCTATAACTTTTGTATTTTATTAATGACCCAGTCATCTAACAAATTGAGAGAATGCGGAAGAATACCAGCTGGTGGACCGAGCCCACTCGGCATTTGTTTTTTCTTTATTCTCCAATAGATGGTGTCACCATCTATGGTGTTACCATCTATTGAGGCGTAAAAAGAAAATAAAACCAAAAGCATGTTGAAAAGACACTTACTAAAAGCGGGTGAAAAGATCGACTAGAACTCTGTGAAAATAGTTACTGCATTTACGAAATTATTACTATATTTATGTATACATTTATTGTTAGATACATATTTTCTAGACTCAATATTTTGTCCTTTAGATAGTAAGAAAATAAAAAATAATCATAGTGACACTTTTGTCTTTTATTAACCGATTTCAAAAATAAGGAATTTCTCAGTTTGACCTGTATGTATTATTATCTCGCGTTTGGATCAACTAATTTTGATGCGATTTCCAGAGAAGTGTTTATCAGGAGGAGAAGGTTTTAGGCATACTAACTAAAAAAATTGAGGTTCGCACTTTTTACGTCAGTTGAAGTCGGTTCTCTTTTTAAAAAAAATATTAGGTACATGTATATTTCGCAGTACAATGGCAGAAGCAGTAACCGAAAAGTTCCAGGTTTTTTGGAGTTGTCCTTCTCCAAGACCATGGTCTGCTTGGGTCGGATTACACCCTTGGTCGCTTCTTATTACTCCCACGGGTAGAAAGAGCTGGTGCTATTCTACTCTGTTGGCACCACACGACCAAATTTGTTATTATTTGTAATTAAATATCGTTGTTCAAAAACATTTAATTAAACTGTTCCTCCCTACGCTCGAATTCGACACAGCGAGTTGTTACGGTCAGCTACAGGCTACAGCACGCATGACCTTGTACCGCTGCTCCTACTTATGCTACGCGCAATAAGACCTACCTACTGTGGTACAACCGCAGCTGAACTTGACTGTAACGACGAGGGTTCTAGGGTTCAACAATTTAACAAAATGTTTTTTTACCAGGATATTTTAATAACACCTATTTTATATTATTTTTTAAACACACTTTTTCATACTTATAGAATTGTTTAATGGAAGTTAGTACTTTTCCTAACATCCTGTACTGTAAAAGAAATAAGAAAATATAAATTGATTAAATTAAGTGAAACAAAGTATTTATATTTCCAGTGAGTATAGTTCTAGGCCACAAATTCGATTAGGTATTTCATAATTTCCCACTCTCCACTCACATTTCAGAAATTTAAGAGGATATGTCATGTTGATCGTCCATCCGACAATAGAAATTACGCCTACCCTTGTTTCCTAACCCTGCAAGTAACAACGATCCTTAAGGGAACGTCGCACGAAAAAATACTGAACTGTTTGGAAAATTACTGAGTGCCTGGACGTGGCTTGGACACACACATAATCACTACCTAAATAATATAAAGCACAGACGCTTTTCGCGTCCATATGTATTAAACTACAGAACAGATTTTTTAATAGATAGAGTGAGTCAAGAGGAAGGTCTATGCATAATACTTTCCGGTAAATCATCTTATTCCCACAGGAGAATGCGTTACAGCAGGCGCAGCTGCTGAGCGGGCCGCTAATGTAATCTACACAAGAAAAAACAAATTGCGACACTGTAGTAAAACTTCCAGGCAACCAGGCAGTAACGCGACAGTCTATAAGAACAATCGTTGCGGGATAGTGCAAAATGAATACAATGCCTAATACTTTCAATACAAAATCTTTAATTTTCTTGGTTTATAGGTTCGTTGGACCATTCGGTGTCTCACACGAAAAAGGAGGATTTTCTTAGTCAAACAACGTTGTTCTGAAAATATTTCAAGGGCACCGAAATATATTTATTCACAATATTATTTTAATTTTAAATAAAAAGCATCAGGTTTGGCTACGCCATATCCATGAGTTGATCTACTTGGTTTGTGGTAAAACTTAGTAGCCCAACCATCGGTATTTGGTTTGACCCATATTGTGGGATACGGTTTGGAACGACTATTTGTTGCAAACGGTTTTTGATATGACACACTAGTTTGACCCCAGCCATCGGTAGTAATTGGCCAACCATTTTCATCAGTTAGAATTTCAGGAACTGGATTTATTGTGACCCAGCCTGGGTACTGGGGAAAAACAATAAAGGTAGGGATTCGAATTGTCGTCATGGGATACCAATAATAGTAACTGTTATCTTCATTCTTTTTCTGCTTTTTTCCCAGTTTCTTTTTTTTCTTTCTTCTTTTTTTCTCTTCGCTGTCTGTTTCTGAACTGGATGAAGTCGAAATTCCCAAAGATTCGGAACCCTCACGTGCTGCCTTTTTATTTTTTATTGTATCATATAAATAATCATAATCAATGACTGGATATTCTACAACTGATATGTCGTTAAGAGGATCTTCTTGATTCAAATTATAATCAAAAGTACTGCCCGGTTTAATGTCTTCATAATTATTAAACGTCATTTCATCTGAATCCACAATTTTTTGCAGTTTGCATACTAGTATACTATTTTTGAGATTCTCGTTTCTAGAATTTCCGGCCACGTGGTGAACTGTAAAGTAAATCAAGATTAATTTTATGTGCCCGAAATATATACCTACGTACAAGTTTTAAAAATTATTCATAGAGTGTTAACCGTCTCATATTTTTTTAAATTATTTTTTCAGCCTCGGGTGAAAGTTTGGAAAAGTTGTCTAATGCTACGGAGGATAAAAATAGGGTAAGAAAACTCTTTATGCATACACTTACCCGCAGCTAAAATAGTTGCTAAATAGCAAAATTGCTTCATATTTTCAAAAAAAAACCGTCTTATTTTTCATTGTAGATTATGGGCCAATACAATTTTGTTTATATTATTTTTACCCGCTAATATAGTTTTTCCTTCTATTACGATTGTATATTGTTTTGCTGTTTTGTAGTTATGGTCCAACTTTACCTTGTTTGCTAGTGCATGTGTTAAGTAGGTATGTCGTAGTAATGTTTTCCTAATCATTTGATAAGAAATGGATTAAAATAACGATCCGTTTCAATAACAAACCTTCTAATAAAATTGTAGAAGAGAAAAACAACATCCACTCATTGTTTCAACATCACAAATCTTATGAGTTCATGGGTTCATTAAAAACTTTTCGAATGAGTATGGTTATCGAAGCTAAGTGATATCTAGGCCATACATTAATGAGATTGTTTCTCAATTCACCACATCTGACAAATTCAAAAACCTGGACAATTCATACACACAGCGCTTTCTAGCCCCAAACAAAGCAAAACTTATACCTTTATGAAAAGCTTGTAAAATTTTTACTGACATGGGCAAAAAATCAAAACGGTAGTCCAAAAGTGAGAGTCTGAAAGATTTTTAAAAAAGCAAAATCCTTGACAAATCGATGCTAGAGAAACCGTTTATTTAGCAGAACTTTTTTTCTGCAAAACGAGAATTTATTTGCCTAAAAAACTTTCTTCAAGTAAATGGTAGGCTCTTATACGCCCACTTAAAAAATAAGAGCGAAAAATCAAATTTTCTGAGAATCAAATGGTTAGAATTGTGGAGGTAGGTCCTATCTTGACTTGGTTTAAGTTATAAGAAAAGGTGAAATATGAAAACTAAATAAATACACTATTGCGTAAGGACTATTCAGACACTGAGAGAGGGACAGCAATTTTTTTAAGGAAGGGGTTGCGAAATGGGAGGGAATATCAAGGGTAGGAATGAGCTGCAGCGTTCTCTGTGAATGCTAAATCTTGCACTGTGGAAACGTGGTGAGTATTGCCATGCCCTTCGGTGGGATGAGGCCCTTGTCTACAAGTGGACTGTTGTAGATGTTAATAATAAAAAATATCATTGCAGATTTTGATACGGATGTGAAATTATTTCGGATTATCCGTAAGTTTCGGATAGTTTCGTTAACGGATATTACCTTGATACAAAAAAAAACTTAAATATTATTGCACTAAGTGTCGGTAAATGTAATATTTATAGGTTTTATGACTTTACACTATAATATAAACCAAACAATGAACAAGCCTGTTTCAAATATAACCAATCATAACGGCTTGAGTGAGGCAACGCCCTTGTCCGAAATTCGCTAGTTTCCTGGGTCATTAAAAAAATATAACAGTTGTACGCTTAAAACTATTGTTCAAAAATACTACGGACTTCATTCGTCATTTTTTGAAATATTCAAAGTTTGAATTAATAAACACAAAAATAATATAAAAGTAAGTGTTTAGACGCCATCCAAATACTTACCGCGTGACGTCATACTTCTAGTTCTTCAAACAAAATACCGTTTTAGATCTTTTTAAAAAGTAGCTGACTTGAACTGCCAGGAAACAAGCCTTTTATCCGTAGCTTATACATCTGTCTCGGTTACGATTACGGATATACGTATATACGAGTATATATTTATATAGGATATCCGATAGTTTCGGTTTCGGTTACGGAGCTGCATAATATATCTGATGTTAATGTTTGAGTAAGGTCTTCTTCGAGTCGATGGTAACAACTTAAATAACCTTTCTCCAGTTCTTGGCCACGGAAATGCCTCTAGAGTTTGCTTCCTGGAGGTGTTGAAGCGTGCATGAGTTTGGACATGAGTTTGAGTAAGGTGGCTTGTGAGTTGCACCACAGAGCCGCACTCAACCAATACTCAACGGGCCTTTTTCCCGGATCAACCGTAGCCAGGGCCGTAACTCGATCATATTGTAACATGATTACTGAACCCCGTACTTGAAGCTTTTATCTATAATAGCCTCAAATTTTGTGTGGGTACCACACTCAGGCAGAGAAATATTTAATGGTACGACGAGATTTTCTATTGAAGTATGTTTTTCCCCATCCAGAACTAGGTATGTTCGTTAGATAAAAATCATAATAGCCAGTTCGTTATATTTAGTATTGATTACTAGCAAAATATCACCGACAATGTTAACAATACCGTATACTTACGGTGATTTTAACAAGCATTTTATATCTTACTACACTATTTTACAAACCACCCTTCCAAAAATAAATTTTACCCCGCTGTGCAACTCAAACTAAAAACCGTTATTTGTAAGATGGCGGAAGTCGAAACCGGAAGCTGATGCGATGCTGCAGACGAGAGATCTTCAACACTTCCGGTCTAGCGCGCAGGCGAGGAAATAAATAGTCCATTTATTGAATGGTACAGAATATGTTTCAAATATACCTCCAAATTGAAAATTCAGATTGTTATTGGTACAAAACGGTAGGAGGTGTGCACAAGAAATTACATCTCTGACTAAATGCTGCCGGAAATTTATGGGAGTCCCAAACATTGGTTTGGATTTTCTTTAAGATCTAAAAATATTTCAAATACCTAATTACATAAGTCGTTCATTATTTATTTTATTTTATTTTACTCGGGAAATTTAACAGTTTTGTACATTACCTTGGCCTATACCAATATATAACATCAAACTAATAACAAATGCCCACCTGTAGTAAGAACATTTACTAACAAAATTTCCTCTAAACATAAAATCCACCAGTATAGTTAAATACCTCATTTTTTCGAGTTCGTATGATCAGTTTTGGAAGCAGGGAGGAATAAAATGCACAAACGTCATATGTACAGCTGTTGATAATAATGACGCAGATCAGATGATTTTATTTCTCTTCTTAGATTTAAGGTGGATCGCACACTTGACGCATGACGGACCACTAAAATATCGCAGCGTTCTGTGAGGTCCATACTAGAAATGTCAATCCCCATACTAAAACCGCTCAACCGCTGTTGGCGCAGCGCTATCGCAATGTCGTCCGTCGAGTGCAATTTAATTATGGGGAGTGACGTTTCTAGTATGGATCTGACAGACCGCTGCGATATTTTAGCGGTCCGTTGTGCGTTAAGTGTGCGATGCGCCTAAGCAAATCACAAATATCCGAAATCAAGGGTTCTACCTACATCTCCTTTTAATGTTCTCGCGTAAACATCCTGAAGGTGGCTACAGACGTTGTCAGTTATAGTGCTACATAGCGCTATACCGCTCAATAATACAAGGTGTAAAAAAATTGCTGCAAACATTTCAAGGGGTGCATCAGCCCATGTAACTGAACAACTTTCCCCAAGGAACATATTTGACTACTTTGACATTGGCAAAATACGTCTCGACCCATGAGATGTGACGCCACAATTAAAAATAATAATAATGATGTTGCCATTTAAAGATCTTTTCCTTATTTAATCGAGTCATATGACGGTGATTCGCTTATTGTGAGATAAAGCAAAATGCAGGCAGCTATTAGGTACATCTCAACGACTCGGTGTCCCACACGATAAAGAGAGGGTTCTTAAATTTCACTAGATGGTGTAGAAAAAATTAAGGGGTGAATTAGCCTATGAAGCTAAATAACTTTCCCCAAGGAACATGGGTGGATATGACAAAAATTTTCAGAAATGCAAAACTACCGACCAACCAAGTCAATTTGTATGGGAGGTCCAAAAAAAATTTCATATTTCGACCTATGTTCCTTGGGGAAAGATGTTCAGTTATATGGGCTGATTCACCCGTTAAAGTATTTGCAGCTAATATTTTTACACCTTGTATTTAAAACCTAATTCCACGCAGACGATGCCGCGGGCGGCGGCTAGTGTGCCATAAGCTTTACAGGCGGAATATAAGATATCGTTATAGCTACGTCTGTAGCCAGCCCGAGTCGATACGCAAACTCGATGTCTGAACTCCTTGTGACCTGTCAGGACCAGGACCCATTGACGAGGGTCCAAGCTTGTTAGGAAGCGATTATTTAGTTGACCTCTCGAATGGAGGTCTTTGTTAATTCACCCCGGAGGTACGATGTGGGATAATATCGGTATTTTGTTTGTGGAGTGTAGATTGTTGTGTTTGCCGTGTGATGCCGGCTTAGCATCACTCTACATCCTTCCCGCGGGTGTCGTAAGAGGCGACTAGGAACTCGAGAGTATTGGTGTATTACAATTTTTAGGCGACAGTCTGACAACCTGTCACTATAGTGATACACATGTTTTCTAAAACAACCTTAAAAAAACAATTCTCAAAAATGTCAGACGTGGCCATATTCTTACGGCCGTTAACGCTCTGCCTACCCCGCAAGGGATAATTTTTTACTATTGACAGAAATTTGACATTGCTTTATTTATCTTATTATTGTAATAATTGTTTTTTAGTTTATTGACTTATTTAAATTAGGTTTAATATTTTGAATGAGATAATTTTTCTCAAACTTTTATTCGTATACTTGCATGCCAGTTTTTGGCGCTGCGCGCTTGTACACTCTATTTTATATTTATTATAACTTTTATACCGTGTTATCTAGTGAATAAAATATATACTGCATTTCATTTCATGAAACTGAACAAGTTTCCCTAGGTTCATAGGTCGAAATATGAAAAAAAATTTGGACCTCCCATACAAAATGTAGCAGCCGAGCTTGGCAACTACGTATATTCCTTGCGAAAAGTTGATCAGTTTCATGGACTGGTTCACCGCTTATAGTATTTGCTTGCAGCTAATATTTTTACACCTTATATTTTACAACCATAGCTACAATAGAGCGCCAAATCTATTGAAAACTTGCAAAATAGTTTCCGTCTAAAATTCCTGTTATGAAAATATTTCCTGAAGTCATTTTCACGTGATACGATGTCACGTTGCAGTTTCGCCTCAGAAAATAATATTCTATTTACCTCGGGCGGATCACACATTTAACGGACGACGTAGCGCAAAAGATATCGTAGCGGTGTGTCAGATCCATACTAGAAATGTCAAACCCCATACTAAAACCGCTCAACCACTGTCAACGCAGCGCTATCGCAGCGTCGTCAAACGAGTGCGGTTTTAGTATGGGGTTTGACACTTCTAGTATGGATCTGACAGACCGCTGCGATATTTTAGCGCTCCGTCGTGCGTTAAGTGTGCGATCCGCTAGCACCTTCGCCTGACACCGTGCCACGGACACTCTTTATTTAGAAATAGGATTTTGCATGGATTTATAAAATGTGGATTCAATTTCGTGTGTTGAATATTAAATCGAACGAAAAGATATCAAACGGGAATCTTATCTAATGAACTTGGATACCTACTTCTAAGAGCTACAAGTACTTATCTACCTACTGAACAATCATACCTTATTATGAGACACAAGAAAATCTGAAAGATCAAATTAGAACTGAATCTCTACCCATTTTCCTCGTATTTAGTGACTGTTGGCGAAAAACAAAGGTCGGATGGGGCTCTATAGTGGAGGTACCTACATAGGTACCTATCGTAGCAAGGACGTAGGTCCAGAAGTAAAATTGAGAGGCTGATATGATGTCAAATGAAAATATTGAACACCAGTCGAAGCCCCAAACCCATAAGCGTAACTTAACCACAATATCACCCGAGACCGCCGAAAACAGAAACCATAAAATCGCCAAAGCAACCTCGCAAACTGTTTATTATCGATAATCTCGTGAACAATACGATATATTCGAGCAATCCTGAGCCCTTTGTGCGGACAAAAAAGGAAAGGGGAATATATCCGGATAAACCGAATATCCCGAATTCTCGTGTAAGAAATATCGGTACGGTACTGCGGCCACAGTAACGCCGCCGTCATTCAATATCCACTGATATCTCATTTTGCCGCGCGAGTAGAGCCGAACAGAATGGATAGCGATTCTTAGACCCTCAAGAGCTGGTACAATTTAAAAGACAATGCTCTCAAATCTTAACTGTACTGCATTCTAACTTACTGGCATAAAAGCATACATGGCTCTTCAGACACCAAGAAAACACGAAGAAGAAGAACCCTCTTTTGGACAACCAGTTCATTCTAGTCTGATTTGCGGAGTCTGTATAGTCCTGTAGCGACATCTGGTGGCTACAACATGAAGCTCACTCAAGTTGTTCACAAGCATACAAGACGCAAAAAGTTCTCAACATATCGAAGAGATGGCGCCACGTGACAGAACAATGGGCCTGAAACGCGGTATCGAAGTGTTCACCGCGCAACGCATATAATACAACTTCTAATCCAATCCAGGTGGACCCGTCGGTCCCCTGGCCACAACACCCGCCCAGCTGGCCGGGTAGTTACCCTTTTCCAGACACCACCTGGATTCTTCCTGTTACCCGCCACAGTCCTAAATCGGATTTATTTTTCTAACTCGCCCCACAATCCTTTGATCCCACTAGAGGCGGTGGCCTCTCAGCCCTGAACATTGAATTTTGTGTCGCGTCACATTTTTGTGAGAATATCACTTGGTGTAAACCAAGGATTATACTGCGCCCTCCAATGACCCGATGCGCGACTGCTTTTGACGCAGAAGGCTCCGGGTTCGATTCTCGGTGGGTCACTCACAAAGTTGATATTTGCGATTTATCACTTTGCGAATTTGTTCCCAGTCTGGATAAAGCATTGCGGGCTGAATCACCCGATTGTTCGTAAGAAAGATGGTTTCGTGTTTCGGATGGTACGTTAAACCGTAGGTCCCGGTGGCTGTCTATGATTACTTAGACGGAGGTCGTTACACAACCATGCCAGGAGCCTACTTGTTGAAGGCGGTTGAAAAATTCTGACATTAGGGTTCACTGGGCCGTTGGACGACTCAGTGTCCACACGAAAAGAAAGAGACTGCGCCACCCAAACACATGCTAATCGTACTGTCAAAGGCAAATCAAAAAATAAGGGTTCGTGACCCGTGATCGCCTTGAACAAATACCGTTTTAAGGTTTTAGGGAATATCTGTCGTTTCACTATGTATTCCCATCTTTGTTATTAAGCCGAGCCTACGGACGTTGGGTTGTGTTGTAAGTAGCTGCAGATTATTGCACAGCTTAGGTAGAATAGCATCACCCCAATTCTTCCCGCGGGTATTGTAAGAGGCAACAAAGAGACTCGAGGATTTCATGTGTAAATATTACCACGTATTACACGTATTTAGGCTACAGGCTGACAACCTGTCACTACAGTGATACGCGATCATCTTAAGGGCCCTCAATACTTGTCAGAAGTGGCGATAACGACAGTCATTTTACGATCGATCACGCTCTGCCTACCCCGCAAGGGATAAAGGCGTGATTTGTGTGTGTTAGGTACACATAGCATGGAAAGTAACATACATACATATAATCACGCCTCTTTCCCGGAGGGGTAGGTACTACATCCTCCCACTTGCTACGATTCTGACATACCTCTTTTGCTTCCTCAACATTCATCAGCCTTTTTGACTGTCCCGATGGCGTAGCAGATAGTACCCCTGCCTTCTCCGCCGAGGATCGTGGGTTCGATCCCCACCGGATACAAATATTTGTAAAGTCAATTTTCAAATATTTGTGTCGAGTCTGGGTGTTTTCTATGTATAATATGTATTTATTTACAAAAAAAAGTATATAAGTATTAGTATCAGCTATCTAGTTCCCATAGTACAAGCTTTGCTTAGTTTGGGGCTAGATGGCGCTGTGTGAATTGTCCAGGATATTTATTTATTTATTTATTATTTATTATATATACTCGTCAGTTTAGAGTACGGAAAATAAGCCCTAATATAAGTACTTAAACATTACCAGATAAGCTCAAGATAATAATAAATGCAAACTGGTGGCTTCTTGATGGAAAAACCTTTATAAAATCTCTAGATATATGCCGTGTGATGCCGGCTTAGAATAGCATCACCCCATTTCTTTCTCGCGGGTGTCGTAACAGGCGACTAAGGGACTCGAGGGTTTCATGTCTGTTGCATTTTTCAGGCGACAGGCTGACAACCTGTCAAAATAGTAATGCACGAATCATCTGAAACAGCCCTCAATTTGTCGGATGTGGTGTAGGCGAACGTTGTTTTACGGCCGTTAGCGTTCTGCCTACCCCACAACGGATAAAGACGTGATATAATATGCATGTATATATGTATGTAGGTATTAAACAATGCTCACAATAGACTATACACCTAGGCTTAAAATATCAATTAAAACTCAACAATAGCCAGAAATTTTGAATTCCTCAAACAATAGTCTCAAAAACAGCTAACACCCTTAACAAAAGGACGAAAAAAAAACCTAGGCCCGTTCTACACTGTCGCTTTCAATCCATTTTCAATTAACGCGTTCAGACACCCGTTAACGCGAGTAAAGGCGTGTTGCCAATGAAAGGCGTGTTTGAATACGGCTGTCTGTATGTATGTACTAACCTCTACAATATAGCTACGTAACATATTAAGACGGTTTGAATTTGAGTAGGCTACACAGTGGTGCCAACTCAGTGGATTTTTCTAACTAATAATTACATAATTTTGTTATCTAATGTGTAATTTTTAAAGTTTTTTCTCCAATAAATATATCTTAAAAATGTTGTAACGGGAGACGGGAGGCGAACACAACATTTTTTGTAAATGACTGAAATGAATTGAATTGATGAACAAAAATTAGTTAAAATGAATTTTAGTGGAAAATTTTGCGACTTTTTAACTAGTTATGTTAGTGGATTTCCGGTGGTTTTAGAGGTCACTCGTCACAGCACCTAATTTCTACCTTCAAAAAGTGACTGAGGAACTGAGGGAATGAGTACCGGCGTATTTTGTGTGTATATTATCAACAACTTGAATTGCAATCCGCCTGATGTTGCAGTTGCTAGGTAGATCGCACACTTAACGCACGACGGACCGCTAAAATATCGCAGCGTTCTCTCAGATCCATATTAGAAATGTCAATCCCCATACTAAAACCGCTCAACCACTGTTGACGCAGCGCTATCGCAGCGTCACCCGTCGAGTGCGGTTTTAGTGAGGGGAGTGGCGTTTCTAGTATGGATCTGACAGATCGTTGCGATATTTTAGCGGTCCTTCGTGCGTTAAGTGTGCAATGCGCCAAAATGCAAGTACGGTAAATTATACAGAATCAAAACTGTACCTACTCTCTCTTTTCGTGCGGGACACCAAATCGCCCAACGAATGTATCTACTTAGAATATAAGTTACATCAACGCAATATTACATACACTACATAGACAATATTTACCTATTTAAATAAAGTATTTTATAAAACTCGCAACATTACATACACTACATACAAACAATATTACTGCATTATAAACTAAACATTTAAGCAAATGAATATAAAATAACATACATACATATATCACGCCTTTATTCCAAGCGGGGTAGGCAGAGCGTTAACGGCCGTAAGAATACGGTCGCTATCGCCACGTCTGACATTTTTGAAGATTTTTTCCAAGGTTGTTTCAGAAAACATGTGTATCACCATAGTGACAGTTTGTCAGCCTCTCGCATAAAAATTGTAATACACCAATACCTTCGAGTCCCTTACGACACCCGCGGAAACGATGTGGGGTGATGCTATTCTAAGCCGGCACATCACGCGGCACTCTAGGCCGGCATCCCACGGCACTCTAAGCCGGCATCACACGGCACAAATAAATATAAAACAAACACTGAAAATTGGCTCTCAAAGAAAATCAAGGTACTTTACAGTTGTGTAAAATGTCTTCGACAAGCCCATGACACCCTATTCATGAAAATGTGCGCGAAATCAAAGGCTGGGTGTTCACTGTCACCACAAATCCAGTTTCAATTAACGTGTGCAGACGAGCGTGCGAGCAGCCGCCGCGCCCTTGGCTGTGATCCTACAGCAAGGGCTAGGGGCAGGAACACATCATGACTTTTGAAATATAAATCACGACTAGTAATATTTTTAGTAACTACCTAATCTCTTTTTGTGCGAGACACCGAGTCGTCAAACGACTAGATGAACCCTAGCGCCTAATATAACCAAATCTGCGTAATATAAGGTTTAAAAATATTCGCTGCAAATATTTTGAGGTGTGAATCAGCCCATGAAACTGAGCATCTTTCCCCAAGAAACATAAGTCGAAATATGAAAAAAAATTTGGACCTCCCATGCAAAATTTCCAACCGACTGTGTCAATTTGTATGGGAGGTCCTAAAGATTTTCTCATGTTTCGTGTGCATTTCTACGTGTGTTTCTTTAAGAAAGTTGTTCAGTTTCATGGGCTGATTCACCACTTAAAATATTTGCAGCAATTCTTTTTACACCTGTATAACCAAATCTGCCTACCCTAATGGGAAAGAGGCGTATGTATGTAAGTAAAATAACCAAAACTGGTTCTTATAGTAACATACCATTTAACATAGGTAGCATAAAATTGCATGGCATGACATAACAACATGTATACTGTAAAAAAATATTAGCTTCTAGAAATAAGCAGTGCCTGTTGTTTCCTTTTTCTTTGTGTAGTTTTCCTGTATCTGTTACTTGTGTGCAATAAATGGTTAAATTGACAAACTCACCTACATTGAACTGCCTAGATTTTCAGAGCCATCTATCGATGATCTTTATTACTATTCTTAGCAGCTGTTAAAAAGGCCTCATTGAACCAGAGACCTTCGTTTTTCTGCAAACTCTGATGCCGTGTGATGACGGCTTAAAATAGCATCACCCCACATGCATGGGTGTCCTAAGAGGTGACTAAGGGACTTGAGAGTATTAGTGTATTACAATTTTTTGGCGACAGGCTGACAACCTGTCACTATAGTGATACACAAGTTTTCTGAAACAACCTTAGAAAACAATCATCAGAAATGCCACACCCGGCGATAGCGACCGTATTCTTACGGCTGTTAATGTTCAGCCTACCCCGCAAGAGATAAAGGCGTGAAATATGTATGTATCGGATGCCAAAGTTGTAGCAGTTCTAGTACCCTCCAGAGTTTATGGTTTTGGAGTTTTTCTCTAATAGTGTCTTTTACAAATAAAAGACAATAATCTTTTTCATTTAAGTGTACACTCGCGTTATTCATATATTCTCTCAAATGCGAAGGATGCTAATTACCGGCCTAGGGTGTCTGTAGGGAGGCTATTCAACGCGATACAATGTAAGGCTGGTTTCAGAGCGACGCGTCTCGGCAGCGCTGCCCAGCCGCGCGCGCCTCGCATTACACTAGATTGTATGTAGCGTTTCATAGTGACGCGTCTTGGGCCGCGTCTCGGCCGCGCCGCGGTCGGATCTCCTTCGATTGCCAGTAGCGTCGACTTGCAATCTTTTTAGACGTCGTTGTTGCACTCTTTTCCATGTAACGTATTTAGCTAATATAGTGATTACGTTTGCTGGCATAATGATTCTCCGCACTCGACCGTACACCACAACGAAGCGCGCGCGTCTGAATGTCGTTTCACAGCGAACGCGCTCGCTGCCCAGACGCGCGCCCGAGCAGCGCTGCTGAGACGCGCCGCTCTGAAACCAGCCTAAGATTGTACTGTCAGCAACACCAGGAGTCATCATTTAAGGGATTAAATCTATGTAAGTAGTTTAGTCCCACTATCATACTTACTATAAAAAACTACACATTTAATAGCAAAGATTTTAACAGATCTGAAAAATGGTAGTTCTAAAAATATAGTCCAAAAGTCCATTATTTTATTTAATCGGAAAAAAGTTGGTAAAGTCGGTTTACTGACGATAGTTGAACGTGACAACGTCATAAGTACCTAAATACTCATGGAAAGTCTTTGTCGCTCCTTCCGCGCTCTCGCTTGCACTTTAAGCCACGCCTCAGAGCGAGGTAACGCCGCATAAATAGGTTAGTACACACCGGCCGAGCAGCCTCAGATGCTCACCGCCTCATGAGAATTTTAGCATGCGCTGCTCAGGCGAAACACATCCACACCGACCGCGCATTGCGCCGCATGCCGCGCGCAGCGGTGAGCACCTGAGGCTGCTCGGCCGGTGTGTACGCACTCATTCATGTTTGTTCAGCCGGCTTTATCGAATTGCATGACGTTGTCACGTCAAAAACCTCTACTGTGGTCATTTACCACTCCATACAACTCGTCGAAGGTAGATTTTAAGTTTGGCACTAGAATTTGATATTTTATAATGCATTTAACCATGTTCATAATTTGAGCAAGTTCATTCAACCACTATAAAACTTAAGACGACTCGAGGCGTCAGACACACCATCAGTCTACGTTACCACTCCATACTAGATCTTGTCGACGCTGGATTACGGTAAACATAGTTCCTGACTGGATATAGCTTGCCAAGAGTTTTTCCTTGTATCCACCATTAGCTTTACTGACACTATAAATCTTTGAGACAATGCTTTTGTAGTGTTTTTTTACTATAGCTATAGGCCAAGTACGTATGTATTTACACAGTATATAGTCCGTGATGCAAAAAAATCATTTCAAGAAATTTCTTCAGGAAACAGATATAGGTTATAGGTACCATCTACGTAACTAGATTCGCAAACCACTGTCAGACCAGACCGATAAAGAAGTACAAAAGAACTTTTAATTTTTGCGGTATTTTTTCATCTGACTAATAGGTAGTTACTAGCTGACCGAGTAAATATTTATGTATAATTAGAGATAGGTACTCTGTAAAAAAATCGGCTGGACATTTCCCACGTAACATCACTGTAATATTCCACGAAGAAAAAAAACTATTGCTGAAAATATTTCAAGAGAGGTCTCTCAATAGTGTTTTTTCATCAATGGGACACGAACACAAATCTATACCTTTTTTCAACACGTCGAATGCTCTCTAGGAAACAAGGTTATATCTACAAAAATATGCATAGGTACTAAATTGAAAAGTATGGTGGTCAATATAGTTAGTATTGTTTGGTACGCAGTATCATCGTCGCCAACCAACCGAAAAACACAAAAGAACATAACTCAATATAACCCTTTGAAATCTGATAGTCTGTTACTGAACGGAACTGCGTAATTCACTTAACCCCTCGAAAACGAAAGTAATGTTATTATAAACGAGCTTTTAGCTAGCAACCCGCTGTAATTTCATTATGAGCGCAAAACAGACGGGATTTATACGGAGAAGCTGAATCGCGTATGTACTGCACGAAAGTGCCGTTAAAAACAGCCACCACACCTGACTTGTCATAGTTGCAATTTCACAGAGAACTGTCAGAACAGAAAAACTGTCATTTGAGTCGTAGCGCCTGCGCGTGCATATTCCTCTGATCTGTGCGGCTGCGGCGACGTACGCGATGATGGTGTTAGTGCGAGATTTCCTTAACAACTTTTTAAACGGGTCCGGGAGAACACCAAATGGTATAGTGCGTGTGAGAACTACGGAAGCTTCACCGATGCATGGATTTTTAAATGACGACAGATTATGTCTGTGTGGATACCTACGCAAACGATGTCTCACCAGCTTGATTGCCCAAACCTCCCCGTTACCTGCACACAGGAAGACCTCAATGCGGCCAGCCCAGCAGTAGTTGTTACAATTATAGCGTTGGGGAACGTACATTGACACGAGAAAAAAAAGACGACGTAAGAACAGTTTAAAGTCGGTCTAACCCAGCCTGAGCTTGACTGTACTTTGCGCGCATGGCACTATAGAGAAATGCGCTGAAAAGTCAATATTCCGCCTAGGATAGAGCCAACCGTGAAGTAGAGGTTAACACGTCTGACCCGGCAAGTCAGAAGACGTGAGTCCAAATCCCATCGGCTGCGTGATTTTTTTTTTCACTTTTTTGGTTAGTATTCATTTTGTAACAAAGAGTTAATATCAAAAGTTCAACACTTAAGCTGTTCAACTCTTGTGGTTTAAAATCTCAAAAATCTACAGAAATAGGTTTGCCATAAATTGTAGCTTTAATTTTACCTATCCATTATTATAAATTATAATAATTTGTGTAATTATCTGTACGGGCTACAGCGATATTTTGGCATTTACCCAATAAAAGAGATAAGCTTCGATAGTGGATAACTGCTTTGGGCTATAAATTGCAATTTATCAGCGTGATAGATACCTACCTATTATTAATAATGACAACAAAGCAATAAAATACACACATACAATTTGTGGGATACCTGCCTACATTATAAAGATAATGAGTATAGAATAACAAGAACCCAAAATGCGATGCTTGCTTACAAGTTTCCGTGGTGTAGCGGTTATCACATCTGCCTAACACGCAGAAGGCCCCCGGTTCGATCCCGGGCGGAAACATATTTTTTACAGAGGTTTATAAAAATAGTATTTTTCGTATGACACTGGATTAGAATCCATCTTCTACCCTTGGATGTTTTAAAACTTCGCCGTTGAGAAAGTCTAGTCCAGCAATGCTCCGATTTTTCCAGAGCATAATGATGGAGCTGTTTCTATATTTAAGCTGTTTCCATCGCATATTGCATATTTTCTCTAAAAACCTTGTTATGATTCATATTTATAACAGATTTGCAATATTTTTTTAGTTATGTGCGTCTTTTTGTTCCCATTTCCATCAACTATGCATGATTTGCTAAAAAAAAAAAACCTAAAATTGTCCTCAGTTTAAGCGAGGGCACTAAGTAGGTACCTACCTACTGTTTGATCTGTCAACATTTGTATGCGAATCTTCCCCCCGAAAATAAAACAGTTTCTTCCTAGATAACCTATTATGTTTCATATGCGGTGGAAATGGTACCTACATTAATGAGTTTGTGAGAAAAAATATTACGATCTTTAATTTGACATTGCGTATCTTGCATATTTTGAAAATTTTCGTGCATATTTCAAGCATTTTCGTGCATATATGCGTACATATTACAGGCGTTTTATGTTACAATAATCCGGTCCCTAAATTAATGATATTCGACTTGACTTAGGTAAATACTAATCCTAGCCCTAGCCCTAAATAAGCACTTCTAAACCCTTTTTCATTTCTAAAACCGCCACGGCACAAACGTCAGGATTTATGTGCGGTTTGCGTGTGTCACAGCAATTTGTGCCGTGGCAACATATGTCATAGCGACTTAAGTTGCCTAACTGGACGGGGTCAGTGGGTCAACAGCATTATTAAACTAGACATTGATGTCAATTCTGACAGTACATTTCATCGACTAATTTTGTCATTTTTTTTATTTAGCGCCGAAAAAGACACGGGATATTCCGTTCTAATTTTCCGGTTAAGGTTGGGAAGGATGTGGGGTGATGCTATTCTAAGCCGGCATCACACGGCCTATTTCATCCGTACAAACTAACTCTAACTAACCAACTAGCGAACACAAAAGCTTTTTAAAACTCACTACTGTTGCATTGTGTAGATTTGTAGAAACGCGTATCTATACTAATCAATAATATTTCCGTACGATTTGACATTGTTACGACAACATAAACACGGCCTAGGTAACTTGTTTTTGTGATTAATAACATAGAAAATGGTATCATATTTCAGAAAATGAAAAAAAAATGATGTTATAAACTAGCTTAGTGTCCTGTCATAATTGGGTCCATTACTTGAACGGCGTGGGATGTAGTAGTGGACTGTAAGGATTTGGTGAGAAATTGCAGTGATTACCTATTTTCCCGCCACTTCTACTTCTTACGGCGCGCCACTTACGAACGGTATTCAGAAAATTGAGGTAGACTTAAGAGGTATATAGGTAAGTTAGGTACAGAAGCTCTATTTTAAAAATCTCCATATAACTTGGGCTATGTCACAGATTCTACTAAACTTATCCATTCGCTCGCACATATCTAAAATAAATTCACATTCTATTACATAACATAACAAAATTCTTTATTGCACAAAATTGAACAACATGTAGAAAACACAAACAAAGGAAACAGTACAACAAGGCGGCCTTAATGCTAGGTAGCATTCTCTACCAGGCAACCTTAGGGTGAAAGAGAGAGTGCGATTATGGAAGCGGGATAGTGCAAATGTTACCTACTAGCACATACTACATAAATAATAATAAAATACACAAATAATTCTGTATACAAAACATAATATACTAATAAATACATTAATAAATAAACTAATACATATCAACGCTATTCTTCTTCACCAATAAAATCGAGAAGTTTAGATTGAAATCAGTGTGGTTAGACCAATCATTGCTGAATCGTCGTGGAATCGAATTGCGACGTTTCAGAAATTAAGCTTCAGTTGGTAAAGTTAATCCCCTTCTCATGTCTATAATAACTTGTTATTTTGATAATTTTGCTCACCCTTGCCCACAATCCCCTCAGCAGAGAAAAACAGAAACTCGCACAAAATAAACATCTCTAACGGAACGCAAGTCAATCAGGCGGGAACACAAACAAATTTCGAAATTAGAACGTAGAGCGCGCAATATGGAAAATCTAGCGAACCGGAAGGGACGGACCTTTGCGACCGGAAGTACCTCCTTGTTTATTTTTTGACGGTACATTAAACTCTGTATGGAGAATATCTGGCTTGTAAATAATACTTAGATGGATTCTGAGTGTAATTTCGTAGAAATAATAACGAGATTTTCCTTATCGGAATATGTGGAGGTATTTCCGATAAACGGATAAACAACTTGTCTATGTACGAAAATAGATGGAAGAAATAAATACATACACATACCAAACAAATCACGGCTTTATCCCTTGCGGAATAGGCAAAGCGTTAACCATCGCAAAATGACGGTCGTTATCGCCACGTCCGACTTCGATCGCTTCAGGTGATTCGTGTGTCACTGTAGTGACAGGTTGTCAGCCTGTCACCTAAAGTTGTAATACGTGGTAATACACATGAAACCCTCGAGTCCCTTAGTTGCCTCTTACAACACCCGCGGAAAGAATTGGGATGATGCTATTCTATGCCGGCATCACACAGCAAGAAATAAATAGAAGATCATTATGGCGATCACTATCCCGCTCTTTTTAACGCACTATCTTATCACCCAAAGGTTGCCTGGCAGAGATTGCTACAACAGCAATAAGGCCGCCTTATTGTACTTTGTTCTCCTTTTTTTGTTGCTACTTTTTCGCATTTCTTTTAATGTGCAATAAAGAATTTATGATTATTTATTATTGTTATTATTATGGCATTACTTTTATACTTGTACTTCGAATATTTATCAAAGTGGAGAAATGCAGCACACTACGGTATAATGGATTCAATCATTCACACTTTTCTATTTTTTCGAAAAGTCTTATATAAGAAGACCGTTTTGTCTTAGTGCCTTGTGATGCCAGTTTAGAATAGCATCACCCCATTTCCTACCCGTGGGTGTCGTATGAGGCGACTGAAGGACTTAGGGGTTTCAAGTGTATTGCAACTTTTAGGCGACAGGGTGACAACCTGTCACTGAAGTGATACACAAATTATCTCGAACGGCCCTCTATATTTGTCAGAGGTGGGGATAGCGACCGTATTTTTACTACCGTTAACGCTCTGCCTGCCCCGTCATTAATAAAGGCGTGATATATATTGAAAAAAAAAACGAATGTTTCCGCCCGGGATCGAACCGGGGGCCTTCTGCGTGTTAGGCAGATGTGATAACCGCTACACCACGGAAACTTGTATTCAAGCACCGCATATTGAGTTCTCATACCACATTTTATTGCTTATATCTTTACGATGGGATGGTTTCTTATCCACGTACTAAGTCATTAAATTTATGACAATTTAAGACAACTAC
Source organism: Keiferia lycopersicella (assembly GCA_029255805.1). Taxonomy (NCBI): domain Eukaryota; kingdom Metazoa; phylum Arthropoda; class Insecta; order Lepidoptera; family Gelechiidae; genus Keiferia; species Keiferia lycopersicella. Next base: position 1,316,830 of record JARACZ010000029.1, on the reverse strand, counting down.
AGATATCTGAAACTTAGCAATAGGTATATTAGTTGATTTAAAAAAAAATACTTAGTGTCGTGTCATGCCGGCTTAGAATAGCATCACCCCATTTCTTTCCTGTGGGTGTCGTAGAAGTCGACTAAGGGACTCGAGGGTTTCATGTGTATTGCAATTTAGGCGACAGGCTGACAACCTGTTCTTATGGTGATACATGACTTATCTGGAACGACCCTCAAATATTGTCAGACGTGGCGATTAACACCGTAATTTTACGGTTCACTGCCTACCCCGCCAGGGATATAAGCGTGATTTGTGTGTGTGTGTGCGTGTGTAGTCTTTTTTACCTACCTACTTATTTAACGGCTTCCCGTGACGTAAAAAGTTACAAGGAAATGAGCAGCAGTGTTTCCTGCGAATCCAACATCAATGCTCGCCAATTCGCCTGCCAATTCACATAGTTAATATTTATCACTTTGTGAATTTGTTCCCAGTCTGGTTAGGACATTGCGGGCTGAACCACCCGATTGTCCGTAAGTAAGATGGTTCCGTGTTTCGGATGGCACGTTAAGCCATAGGTCCCGGTCGATGTCTATGATCACTTACACGGCGGTCGTTTCCATGTCAGAAGCCTGCTACATTTAGAAGGCGGTTGACAAATTCTGATACTAGGTTTCATCGGGTCGTTAGACGACTCGGTGTCCCACACGAACAGAGAGAAAGAAGAGAAGAGTAGGTGCTTTCATACCACAACATTTTTAGAAGGCATTTTAAATACAGCAACTAGGTATGTGACATCATTTTCAATTTATCAATTCACAAAATACAAGCTTGCGTGTCAGAAAGCATTCATTGTGGGTAACTAAACAGCTTAATTAAAAGGGGTAGGTTGGTCCATGTTAAAATTAATGTTATACAGGGTGTAAGAAACGGTGTAACGAAAACTTTGCAGGCGTGATCAGACACTGAAACTGAACAACTTTTTCTAAACATTTCCACCTTCCATACAAAATTCCCGATCAGCTGACTGACTTTGTATGGAAACTCAAAAAATGTTTTTCGTTTCCCAACATCGCCCCCATAGAAAAAGTTATTCCGTTTCATGGTCTGATCACGCCTGCAAAGTTTTCGTTACACCATTTCTTACTTATTGTTGACAATTTAGTATCGAAGCGAAGACCATCGATTTTTAATTATTGCATAATCAACAACACACATATACATTCAAAGTGGAAAGAAAGAAATAAAAATGAAAAATCTAACACAGTAATAGAACGCACATGTGTGCTGCAGCGATGCAAAGGGCTTAGTGCAAAGAATGCCCAAAAGAGGGCAGCACTGGTTTTCAGCCATTACCCCAGAGTGAACGTTACGAGTGTCTGCTAAAACATGTGTGAGAAAGTAATGTATGTTTATGCCTTTCTATCGACCGGCAGATTGTTGACAATTTAGTATCGAAGCGAAGAACATCGATTTTTATTTACTTAAGCAAATTATAAAGCACATGGATAAGGGTAGGGCCTACGATACAACATGCCCTCCAAAACACGGTTCTATCTTTGTACTGCCCATCATAGCAGTTTCAAATTCCAATATTTGCAATTTTTATGCATTTGACTCTGACTCAGTCTACTACGTCATATCGTAACGTGCAACGAAAGAAAATATAATTGTTTCGAAGCAAGCTAATTAAGAATTGTGATAACAATCAGATGTATATTTTGACAAGAAAGTAACTATCTCGAACCAGGGACCTTCGGATTCAGAGATTAACGCAGTTCAATAAAATACATACCTATTCATATTCATACAAGGTGTAACAAAATTAGAGAGAGATATTATGTCCAAAAGATTATGTGCTTTGACTTCCCCGATTGGGTTTTGATCTATTTACTTGTATATTGTTGAGCGACAAGGGTTGTTTTTGAGGCGGATGAAATTGGATTGCTTTAGTTTTTTTGGTATTGACCTGCAAGTTATTATTAGGAAGCCATTCTTGTACTGTCTTTAAAGTGGAATAAATTTTCTGGACGCAGTTGTCTTTTTCGTGTGAATTATAATTAAATAATTAATAGCGATATATCGTCAGCAAACATGTTACAGGTGATATTTAGATGTTTAAGTAGTTGGTTTATATATAAGGTCTCATTTTATTAAGTACAAATATTTTTAGGGTAAGTTCAGAAATATAATTAAAGATGTTTTATGTAAAAAACAAAAAACTTTTTACGCTAGTTTTTTTTTTCATTTTGCAAACAAATTAAATCGAATTGATAAGTAGCATCCTGTGACATATGTATGACATATGTATGACATGTGATCAAACATATGACAGTCAAATCGTAGTAAAATAGTCCACCTGGGCTATGCAAGCTGTGTACACGTACAGGTCATTCTCTTTTTTTATTTTGGTGAACATGTTTTTGGCGTTTATTTTGAAAACTAGCGTGTATATTCTTTTGTTTTTACATAAAACATCTTTAATAATATTTCTGAATATGCCTTTAAAATAATTTTACTTAATAAAATGGGACGTTATATACTAGGAACAGTATACTACAACCGAGTACACTGCCCTGTGGAATAGAAATACAACAGAAATCCCTTAGAACATTCTTACCGTCACGACTCAAACTGACCCTCCAAAACAACCAGATTGTTTTTTTTATCAAAAAACGTATTGTCCCCTACCGATAAGCCTGTGTGTATGCGAGGGGTAGGCAGTGCAGGTTGCAACGCACAGATATTTGCTATCGGGTGGTATTTTGATTTTTTCCACTTCACTTGGTGTAGGGGAAGACGATCAGATGGTGCAAGCCAAAGGAAAATGAGATTGATTGTTACAAGACACTTTAGGTACCTTAAAAAACGAGTATTTACCTACTCCTTAAGTATTCCTATCATGCACATCCCTGCCAAATGTTTTCCCGTCGCATCTTCCTCTTGAATCACTCTATTTATTTTAAAAACCAGCATCAATATCGGTTGCGTGATTAATTTAAACATTATTTTTAGCTATGTTCTCTGGAGGAGTAGACAGTTTCTTGAACACCTACAACTTTTTTTACATTTGTATAGCAAGTAGCTATTTGTAGTTAGTATTCTTTGTCTGTATTATCACCTCCCTTAGAATCTGCCGTGTGATGCCGGTTAGAATAGCATCACTCCACATCTTTCCCGCGGGTGTCGTAAGAAGCGACTAAGAGACTCCAGAGTATTAGTGTATTACAATGTTTAGGCGACAGGCTGACAACCTCTCACCATAGTGATACACATGTTTTCTGAAACAACCTTGGAAAACAATCCTCAAAAATGTCAGACGTGGCGTTAGACAGAGTGCGGTTGCATTCTTACGGCCGTTAACGCTCTGCCTACCCCGCAAGGGATAAAGGCGTGATATATGTATGTATTAGCACCTGACTTAGAGCACAAGTCAGTATGTATTGGCGAACACTTTTTTAAGTAAGTATCTCTTATGACTTGTACTCTACGGCTAGATTTTCATAGCCGAAGGGTAGGAAGCAGTAGATATTTTGTGTACCATTCAGCATCCAATAAATACCTTGTTAGCCATCGTCCCTACACGAGAAATAAATTTTATTCGGGATACATTTCAAATTGGCGTACATTCTGCGCATTGATGTGAAAGCAAAAGTTTCCTTACCAAGCGTGGGCAAAATGTTTTGGGCAATTATTGGTGAATATTTATATTATTTTATTTATTGAAAGGGGAAGCAGATGTATAGTTTAGTAACCGACTTGGTGGTACAAAGTGATTTTAACAAGAGCTGATAAAAAGAAGAGTAAATATTTTTGGAAATCCCATACAAAGTGTACCAACCGACTGAGCCGCAGTTTGTATGTGATTTTTTTAAAATTTCGATCTAAGATGTTTCTTGGGAAAAGTTGTTCTGTTTCATGCATGGGCTGGTTCATCCCTAGAAATGAAGTTAATACCTAGACAGTAGAAGATATAGAACCGTTCGAGATAATTTGTGTATCACTATAGTGACAGGTTGTCAGCCTGTCGCCTAAAACTCGTAATACACCTGAAACCCTCAAGTCCCTCAGTCGCCTCTTACGGTACCCACGGATAGCAAATGGGGTGATGCTATTCTAGGCCGCCGGCATCACATGACAATTCTAAGGCGGCATCACACGGCAATATATATAATAAACCAGGTAAGTACCTATCTGAAACACACAATATCTGAAAAGGCTGACACCAGCTGAATAGGGTCAAACCAGGTCACACGGTATCCGTAAACTCGGCAAGGTCGGACGTGCACCACGCCTTGATGCATGACCCGATACATCGCGGCACGTGATTTGTGTGTGAATACACCCTTAGTTCAAAGATTATTAGATAAAGGTGGTTTTCAGAAGGGCCAAATAGTTAGGCATTATTGGCCTACTGCTATGCGAAAAAAGCCATAACGCTCTAAATAGTTTAAAACAGATTTAAAAAGTTACATAAATCATACTCATAAAGATGATTTCGTTTTTCAATATTTTGAGGCACGTGAAATCGTTCGTTTTGCAGCTTATAAGCTAATTTGGCGATCTTTGCACAACCATGTCAGAGGGCGTATACAAGCTATTTAGAGATCTATTTACAAACACCGACACCACGGCTCAACGGGCCGTCCGCTACATTCGATACAAATACAACTAAGTACAACAGCTGTACAACAGTCCAATGCTGGACATCGGTCTCCCCAAATTAGGGGATATAGGCCATACGTATCACGCTTTGTAGGTGGATTGTCGAGGGCTGGGAGGTAATGCTATTGCCCGTACCCTGGATTCATCCCTTAGCCGCCTCTGACGTCCGAAACCCACGGGTTGAAATGGTTGGATTCTATTCTAGCCGGCACTTCTAGCATCTTCTTCACTACTGGCATCTTCTTCTTCATCGAATCGATGGGCAACAATTAAATTCTATTGGACCAGTATTCGGCCACACTGATTGCCTTGGGGTTAACCTCCAGCAGGTCCCGCATAGTGCATGTACTAGGGCAGTTGGGGCAGGAGAGAAGGTGGTCCGTGGTTTGCTCTACACGGCATCATGATACGATATGACCTACTTAGCCAAGGTCCTAATTTATAGTCGTGGTACTTCTATCTTTGCGGGTATGCGACCCCGGCTTCCCGAGCAAGCAGTTCCCTCCTGCTTAACAAATAAAAAGTCTGTTTCGGCGAGAATGGCAACCCAATGCAGATATGCACAAGGGCTTGGCGGACTCGGCGACTCAGCAAGGCAATGTGGATGGCCTAGGGCGACGGTAGAGGGCGCGGGTAGTTACTGTCGGCCAGACACTGCGTCTGACCTCTCCTTCAGTCGTAGCGGTTTTCCGTTCCACTGAATCAAGGAGGGTGAGGACTAAGTGCGTGCGCCTGCGTTTGCGCGAACGTTTGCGCACCGAAATATATCCTGCGCAACTGACCGCTTCCGAATAATGGACTCCGATGACGCAAAGTCCTGTGGCGATGGGTTGAGGTAGAGAGGTCTGGCGTGGTGCAAGCTGGGCTTTGTCTGATTCCTGCACATAGGCGGTTCTAGGGGCGTGAGTACATGCCATGGTCGCTTTTGCATTGCAAATCGGGACGACAATGCGAATTCGGCAGCACCTGGGATGACAAAGCAGCCCTTTTAAGGGAGGCACTGCTTTCCTCGCCCAGCCGAGGAGGGGGCTAGAAAATGTGCCCTAAAAAAGTGCTCGTCCCTACCCGGAAGGTGGTAGTAACCACGGCTGCCACCGCATCACTTAACTCGTGGTCGACGAAACAGAAAAAATAAAAACAGCATGAAACCATCTATCATGACATTTGGCGCGTGGAACGTGAGAACTCTAATTGATCGAGATGGCAACTCCTGTCCTGAACGCAAAACCGCCATCGTAGCTCGAGAACTTCATCGCTATAACGTGGATGTGGCTGCGCTCAGCGAAACACACCTTGCTGATGAAGGAGAACTGGTGGAAGATGGAGGTGGTTACACTTTCTTCTGGAAGGGTACCTCTGCATCCGAGCCTCGACGTTCAGGGGTAGGATTTGCCATCAAAAATCATCTAGTAAAGCGACTTCAAGAGTGTCCTGTTCACATCTCGGACCGCGTTACCACACTGCGCCTTCACCTGGATACAGACAATTACCTTAATGTCATCAGTGTCTATGCTCCAACGTTAGACAAGTCTGATGACATTAAGGACAAGTTTTACGAGGAGCTAACTCAATGCCTTGATAGCATAAACGCCAGAGAGCAGATCTTGTTGCTAGGCGATTTCAATGCCAGGGTTGGACGGGACTACGAGGCTTGGCCTGGAGTTCTGGGACGACATGGAGTTGGCAACATGAACAGCAATGGTCTGTTGCTGCTCGGTCTTTGTGCTCAGTACGATCTAGCGATATCGAACACTATGTTCAGACTTGCCGCTAAGCACAAGACAACGTGGATGCACCCGCGTTCCAAACACTGGCATTTGATCGACTTTGCTATTATTCGGCAACGAGACATCGGTCAAGTTCAAGTCACCCGCGTCATGCGTGGTGCTCACTGTTGGACTGACCATCGACTAATTGTCACTAAGCTACGACTCCGCCTCCGTCGACCTCGCAGATCCACAGTGAAGAAGCCTGCGTTTTTAAACGTGGATAGGCTGAAAGATCGCGAGGTTAGGGTGAAATATGCTGAAGCCTTATCTGAAAAGCCGTCGCCAATAACTGAGACCGGTGATGTCAGTGCTGCTTGGGGAGCTTTGTCATGTCATCTCATAGAAGCCGCTTCTGCTACTTTGGGTACGAAAGACCGACGTAGTGAAGACTGGTTCGATGACAATAGCGAGGCTCTTAAAGCAGCATTCGACAAACATCGACAGCTCCTGCGACAGCATAATCGAAGTGGTGGAAGTGTTGCGGTGGTCAAAGAAAGTGACCAAGAGTTACGCAGGCTGTCTCGACAAATAAAAGACAAGTGGTGGCAGGACAAGGCTTGTCAAATGCAGTGGCTCGCCGATACAAACCAGCTTGGTGAGTTTTACTGTGAAGTGCGTAAGCTGATTGGTGCTTCCTACCGTGCAAAAGTACCTTTAAGGTCTTTAGACGGTATGCACCTCCTGACCAGCAAGGAGGATGTACTTAAACGTTGGGCTGAGCATTTTCACAACTTGCTCAACGTAGATCGATCAGCTGATCTGCATCATATCAGTTTAATGCCTCAACTCCCGTTAGCCACGGAGCTGGACGAGCCCCTGTCATGCGACGAGGTTGTTACTGCCATCAGACAGCAGCATAATAACCGGGCGGTTGGCATTGACCTTATACCGGGTGAACTACTTAAATATGGTGGTACGGAGTTGCACACGTCGGTATGGAAACTTTTCGTTCGAATGTGGGAGGAGGAGAGGGTCCCTGAGGACTTCAAAGTGTCTCGCATTTGTGCCCTCTACAAGAACAAGGGTGACCGTTCTGACTGTAACTCATATCGCGGTATTTCATTGCTGTCAGTCCCTGGAAAAGTCTTTGCCAGAGTTTTACTGAACCGCCTCAAAGATTTGTCGGAAAAAATTCTGCCCGAAACCCAGTTCGGCTTCCGACCTGACCGAGGTACATGTGAAGCTATTTTCTCGGTGCGTCAACTACAAGAAAAAAGTAGAGAACAAGGTCGCCAGTTGTACCTCTGCTTTGTTGATTTAGAGAAAGCATTCGACAGTGTGCCTCGCGAAGCTCTCTGGATGGTGCTAGGAAAGTTAGGGTGCACAGAAAAGTATGTGCGACTCCTAAGACTCCTGCATGACGACATGCAGTGCTGCGTCTCTGTAGACGGTGAACAGTCTGATTTCTTCCCCGTCACCTGTGGGGTGAAACAAGGGTGTGTTCTAGCGCCCAGACTGTTCGCCTACTGTACCCAGACTGTACTTTGCAGTTGTAGTCAAAGAAGTCCTAAATACTGTTTCCCAAGGAGTCCGCATCCGTTTCCGCACAGATGGCAGTCTTTTTAACCTGGCTAGACTTAAGGCGCGCACTAAAGTCTCGTATGCATTGATTACTGAGATCATGTATGCTGATGACTTGTGCTTTCTTGCAGAATCCCCAGACGGCCTGCAACAGCTAATGTCCGTTTTTCACCAAGCATGCTGTAAATTCGGCCTGAAGATCAGTGTCAAAAAGACGGAAGTGATGTCCTTAGACTCGCATGGTCGCGAGACACTGGCGATTATGCTTGGTGAGGATATGCTGAAACAGGTTGATAAGTTTCGTTATCTGGGGAACACTATAACATCTAAGTGTAACCTTGATGCTGAGATCAACAGCAGAATCAGTGCTGCAGCTGCAGCATTTGGGAAGTTGTGTTCCAAGGTTTTCTGCTCGCACGACCTAAAGCTAGCCACAAAAATCTCTGTATATATGGCGATTGTGCTGCCAAACCTTCTATACTCCTCCGAGACTTGGTGTGTGTATCGTCACCACATACGCACTCTGGATCGCTTCCACCTAAAATGCCTTCGCACCATCATGAAGATCAGATGGTCCGACCGAGTGCGCAATACCGAAGTTCTGAGACGAGCCAATGTTGGTGGCATTGAGGCCTATCTAATGCGTCGTCAGCTACGGTGGTGCGGTCATGTATCCCGGATGTCGGAGGAGAGAGTGGCGAAGCGCATCTTTTATTCTGAGCTAGAGGAGGGCAAGCGAAAGCATGGCGGACAACTCCTCAGATATAAAGATGTTCAGAAACGACACATGAAAAGATGCAACATTGAGCCCACTCAATGGGAGGGTCTGGCAGCACAGCGTCCCGAATGGCGCGGGATGGTTAAGAAGCAAGTCCGCGAGTTTGAGGAACAGCGTAAAGCAGACCTCGACGCTAAGCGCGATGAGCTGAAGGCCCGTCCACCCGTCGCCATTAACTATAATTATGTAAATGGCAAACTCACGTGTCCACTCTGTGCACAGGAGTTTACTGCCAAAATTGGCTACAATAGCCATCTCCGGGCGCATCAGCGCCGATCTGATTAGGAGTCAAAGTGGTCGCCATGGCCGAAATCGGTCGGAGAGATCATCACTTCTATCTTTTTACTCTATGTCCGTCCAATGTACCGTGTAAAATAAAGGGTATTCTCGAGGTAGCAAAACGTCGTAAAATAATACGATTCTATATTTCACCTTTGTTAGCGCGGGACTGCCAAGAAATTGATTCTGACAAACTCCCTCAGGGCTTGCGTAGCTGGGTATCTGATAATAGATAATGTTTGATATAATATTTTAGGTGCCGTGTGATCTCCCTCTCTTTTCGTGTGGGACACCGAGTCCTCCAACGACCCGGTGAACCCTAGTGTCAGAATTTTTCAACTGCCTTCTACATGTAGCAGGCTTCTGACATGGTTGTGTAACGACTGCCCCGTCTAAGTGATCATAGACAGCAACCGGGACCTACGGCTTAACGTGCCATCCGAAAAACGGAACCATCTTACTTACGGACAATCGGGTGGTTCAGCCCGCAATGTCCTAACCAGACTGGGAACAAATTCACAAAGTGATAAATAACAACTTTTTTAGTGACCCACCGAGAATCGAACCCGGAACCTTGTGCGTCAAAGGCAGTCGCACTACCACTGCGCCACATGGGTCGTCATCGGTCGGACGTGTGATGCCGGCTTAGAATAGCATCGCCCCACATCCTTCCCGCGGGTGTCGTAAGAGGCGACTAAGGGATTCGAGAGTATTAGTAATTTTTAGGCGACAGGCTAACAACCTGGAACTATAGTGATAAACATGTTTTCTGAAACAACCTTCGAAAACACTCCTCAAAATGTCAGATGTGGCGGTAGCGACCGTATTCTTACGGCCGTTAAAGCTCTGCCTACTCCGCAAGCGATAAAGGCGTGATGTATGTATGTATGTATATTTTAGGTAGGTACCTAATTTTAACGGGTTCTTAGCGACGAATTTATTTGTTTTGAGTTTCCTATATTTTGACGATGTTTGGTAAAAGAAAAAAAATTGTCCCCCCTTTTTCACATGCTGGTTCGAAATTGGCTAACATTTTTGCTAAATTGGAAACTAAGCTTCCTATTGCTTTGGAATGTTCTGAGAGTTTTGACCTTGGGATCTAAGCTGTCAAATGACGTATAAACCATAGACAACGGATGTTGGAGTGAGGTCGCAATCTGCCGCCGGAAACCGGTCCGCGAGCCTTTTTTTGACAGCGATATTGGCTCGATTTATACGCACACACAGTGCGACTTAGCTTTATTTTATTTTTTTTAAGCGCATTGATGCGTTCATGAATTTTTAGACGAAAAAAACCGCTTGACAATTGGTGAACGAAAACCAGAGCTACAAAGGAATTTTCGGGAGCGCGCGCTCCGCCATTTAGTATGGCGCGCGCCGCCCGATTTGTATGGGCCGGACTTCAGTGGTTAAACACCAAGCGGTAATACAATCTACATTAAAACCAAATTGGTACCTACACCTAACCTACACGTGTACGTAGGTGTCTGTAGGTAGACAAAGAGAGTTAAGGGTTTAATAGTAGACTACATAACTCTAAGAAGCCGCACACACTGAGGAGATTTTTGCTGGCAACTTATCGAAAGTCCCTTACACTCAAGTGGAGGAGAACGTCGGATCCGCAAGTTGCCGAACAAAAAAGTCGTCCCATCAACTTTTCATTTTACGCGTCAAACTTTTAAAAATTTTCTTACAGCAGCAGCGCCATCACGAAAACTATTTCCGCACTACTATGACCGCGTGAATAAACGCCATCTAGAATGAATTTCGTAAACTTCTGTCGTGTACTTAGCAGCTAGCTATCCAAAATTTCTGCACGAAAATGTCAAACAAAAGGACCTTGATTTTTGAACGAAAAAGGGTTACCACCCTTTAATCACTAAAATTTCCATATTTCTAAAAATTATTTCTAAAACAAGAAATTAAATGAAGTAAAAAATACTGTGTGAATGGGAAATTTTTAATATTAATCTCGTTTAGCTACAAGAAGGCACCAGCTGGCTGCGGATGAAAGCTTTTTTGTAAACGTCAGCAGCGGTTTCCTATACACATAAATAGACATAAAGAGTCATTGAACTTTACAGATGATCTGAAAAATGTCAACAGCTCTATCTAGCTCCGGTGCCAGAAGATCGTCATTCATTGGTTCGATTAATTTTAATTAACTGAACTAAAAAACAAACGTCGTTCCACTGCAGTTCTGTTGCAGCCTGGTATCACGGCTACACTAGCAGTAGTAGATCGAAACGGCAAATCATTAATTCATCCACGATCAAATCGCTATAGTGCGATTTTCACCCTTGCACACACATAAAGGGACAAGAGGTCTACAAAAGTCATGAGTCATCTAATTTTTAAAAACTGGCAACACACGTATGACGTTAGCTGCGTGAGCTATCGATCGAGTCGCGTCTCATAAAAATAACACAAACACTTGTCGCTTCATAATCATATCTAAATTATCGTTCACACCACGCGGCAGCTTCGCAAGAGCCGAGTGAAAGGGAATTTATTCCCTGCAGTGTATTTAAAATTCTACGCGTATAGCTAGGGAATTACCGCTTTCTCGTCTCTAAGTTCGGTTCAGAAAATTAGTGTTTTAAGTTTTTCCTTCAGTGGTTTTTCATGTCTTGCAAAATGTATCAATTTTTATTCTTGATTTGTGCAACTCTTGCGGTATCTTTGCACGCTTATGAGGTCGACACTTACGATTTTGCGATGCCTGACGTGAGTCCTCAGAGGGTAAGTGTACCTACCTATTTCTTATTTTCCTCCTTGAGGTCAAACTTTGGTGCATACAAGTATTTTTATACATTATAGGCATTAAATTTTAGCAGCTTTACTTAGACTTAACTGGACAGAAACTTTCGCCAGAGACCAACTTCTCACACTTAGAATAATAGTTCTTATTATTTATTTAATTTAACTGATAAATTTTAAAATCCGTGTTCATCATGAAAGCTTTAGAAATATAAATTTTATGACTCATTTTTTTTTTTTTTTTAAACGTGTAATGAGGGAATCTAGGAAATTTTATTCATTTGACAACATAGCCCCCATAGAAAAAGTTGTTCAGTTTCATGGTCTGATCACGCCTGCAAAGTTATCGTTATACCGTCTCTTACACCTGTATATTGTGTATTGGTTGCCTAAAAAATTTCAGTCCAGAGTATGATAACAAAGATATAACAAATCTTTTGTCCTATAGACAGCTTGGTGAAGGTTGTTGTATGGCAGGATATTCTACTCCTACTATTATATAAATGTATTCCAAGTGGGTGTTATGTGGGTGTTCGTCACCAATGGTTACTTGATTTACTATCAGAATGTTAATGAATGTATTGATTTTTGCAGGATGAACTCTATCTTTGTACACCTATCAGGATTGCCCAGAATAATTACTACCTTGGTATGTATAATCTTTTGTTAAATATATATTATGATAACTTATTATCTTAGCATAGCATCACCCCATTTCTTTCCGGAGGGTGTCGTAAGAGGCGACTGAGGGACTCAAGGGTTTTATGTGTGTTGCATGTTTAGGTGACAGGCTGACATCCTGTCTCTATAGTAATGCACAAATCATCTGAAACTCAGATGTGGTTATTTTACGGCCGTTAGCGCTCTGCCTACCCCGCAAAAGGCGTGATATATGTATGTATGTATTATCTCAGGTCATGAAATACTTATGAAGCTAAAATGAGATCTGATGATTAGATTTATTTTTCCCATGTTCACAAGTTTTAGCACATCAGTGTTAATGAAATAAAATTAAAAATTGCATTGAAAAGGAATAATATTTTGTTTTTATGTTATATGTTATGCAGTGTGATGCCGGCTTAGAATAGCATCACCCCACATCCTTCCCGTGGGTGTTGTAAGAGGCGACTAAGGGACTCGAGAGTATTGGTGTATTACAATTTTTAGGCGATAGGCTGACAACCTGACACTATAGTGATACACATGTTTTCCGAAACAAGCTTAGAAAACAATACTCAAAAATGTCAGACGTGGCGATAGTGACCGTATTCTTACGGCTGTTAACGCTCTGCCTACCCCGCAAGGGATAAAGGCGTGAGATATGTATGTATGTTATATGTTATGTCTAAAACTACTGGGCCAATATAAAATTTTCTCTCACCATTAGATTTCTGCATTATTCTATGTCTAGCTGATACAGTAGAAAATTTTCAATATTGACTTTTATTTCAGTGGGATTTGAGCCAAATGCATCCATGCACACAGCTCACCACATGCTACTCTATGGATGCACTGAACCAGGATCGAATGACCTAGTATGGTAAGCTATTTGGAAACAAAATGTACCTTTTAAGTAAAAGTATGGTGAAACAGGGCTTCGCTGACAGTATGCAGACGCACTGCGACTGCGGAGCCCCATCCCAAGCCATGGCATATTTACTGGCTTGCCCTCTGCTACCGGTCAGATGTAGTATAGAAGAGCTGAACTTGGCGTCTGATAATGCCATAGCTGTCGCCAAGTACTGGCAGGAAAAGATGTAATTTGTCCATTGACATGAAGAAGAAATTGACATGTAAAAGTATCGCGGCTGGAATAGGCCATATCTGACAACTGTCAAAATCATTTTAATGCTACGACACAAGGTCTATTTTTCTTTGTTGTCCTCTAGTATGGGTTTGACAGCTGACAAAAATGGCCAATTCGGGCGGCGGTACTTTAGTATGTAAGCTAATAACAAAATTAAAAGATCATTTTGGAGAGATCTTCACCTGCCCGTTGATTGTTTTATATTAAGGCCCACTTTTGTCTAAGGGTCAGTAATATTTTCAATAATTACTTCTACCTAAATAAATAAAACAAAATAACATGGCGCGCGCCAAATGACGCTAGAAACCCGTAAACTTTGATGCTGCATATTTGTTTATGAGTCTTCCAACTTTCTTTTCTATTCTTTGAGATTTGGTTCTTGGGAAAGTTGTTCAGTTAAATCTAGAGCCTGTTTTCCGGAAAGTCCATCATTTGGGCCAACCTATCAATATAGATGCAACTACATTTTAAAAAATCTGTAGTGATTGAGACAACTGCAACTTTTAGGCTGTTTATAAAAATCGATAAGAAGGTTAATTGCTGTATGCGGGCTGCTGTTTCGTATCGTAAATAGTAAGTGAAATAGGTACCTTCTTTGCGTAAAAATTACGGGAACTTTTCTATGTACTAGCGGCCCGCCCAGCGGCCGCGCCCGCTGCAACTCATTTTCCCGTGAGTATAAGATGTTTTCCTTGGAAGTACTGTACATAAAAACCTTCCTCTTGAATCACTCTATCTATTTAAAAAAACTGCATTTAAATCTGTTTTGTAGTTTTAGAGATTTAAGCAAACATACATACAGACAGACGCGAAAAGCGACTTTGCTGTATACTATGTAGTGATTCTTTTACAGGGGTTGTGGCGAGATGCAGGGAACAGAAGATACGTCGTATACTATTGCCAGTCCTTGCAAGTCTGGTTCACAGGTATGTTACCTATAAATTCCTCATTTATTAGTAAAAAGTTATACCTAATGAGGATTTTTGCAGCTGATAGCAACAATTCGCTAGTTTCCTGGGTCATTAAAAAAATATAACAGTTGTACGCTTAATACTATTGTCCAAAAATACTACGGGCTTTATTCATAATTTTTCGAAGTATTCAAAGTTTGAATTAATAAACAGAAAAATAATATAAAAGTAACTGTTTTGACGCCATCCAAATACTTACGGCGTGACGTCATACTTATAATTCTTCAGACAAAATACCGTTTCAGATCGTTTTAAAAAGTAGCTCATTTGACCTGCCAGGAAACAAGCGTATTGTCTGAACTAGGTGATGCTGTAGACACGTTTGCAGATTGAGGGATTATCTGTCAAGTTAAGTTACTCCTATCTGTGGGAAATAGCTTCTGAGGTTTTAAAAAAACTTTCAGTCGCAGCAAAATCTCTTATTAGTATGAGAAAGTGTCTAATCTAAATTTTACATGAGTACGACATTGTCCCAAAAAGTGGGCGCCATTTTCACCCACCGATTTAAAACAAGCGATAGCTTATTGAAGAGTTGTAGTTTTAAATCGCGTGTAAATTGTTAAGCTGCCTCTGTAAAGGTAGAGGGTGCCTGGAAGAGATTGCTACAAGCGATAAGGCCGCCTTTGCTTACTTTTAGTTATAGTTTTTGTGCTGTTTTGTGTTTTAATATTGTGTTTCTCGTAAGCAATAAAGAGTTTTTCTATCTATCTATCTATCAAAATCCGTAGGGTAGAACTGTTTTCTATCCAGGGAAAATACCTTATCATTTGAAAAACAGGCATCTGAAAAAGCTAGACGGATCGGTAGTATCAGTATTAAAGATGCAAAAATATTAGCTGCAAATAATTTAACGAGTGCATCAGCCCATGAAACTGAACAACTTTCCCCAAGGAACATAGGTCGAAATATGAGAAAAATGTTGGACCTTCCATAAAAATGGACTTCGTCGGTTGGTAGTTTTGTATGGGAGGTCAAAAATCTTTTGTCATATTTCGACTTATGTTCCTTGGGGAAAGTTGTTTAGTTTCATGGGCTGATTCATCCCTTACAATATTTGCAACTAATATTTTTACACCCTGTATAAAAAAATGTGGATTCGTAGGTCGTGTACGCATGGGCCCGTGACGCGCCGAGCCTGCAGCTGCCCAAAGACGTGGGCTTCCTCGTCGGCAAGGATTCCCCCATCAAGTACCTGGTCCTGCAGGTCCACTACATGTCCAAGTTCCCCAGTAAGTACCAACTACTGTAGTCCACAGCTGGGCATAGACGTGGGCTTTCGCATCGACAAAGATTCTCCCATCAAGTACCTGGTCCTGCAGGTCCACTACATGTCCAAGTTTCCCAGTAAGTACCAACTACTGTAGTCCACAGCTGGACAAAGACGTGGGCTTCAACGTCAGGAAGGATTCCCCCATCAAGTACCTAGTACTGAAGGTCCAATACATGTCCAAGTTTCCTTATAAGTACCAAAAAAAATCACGCCTTTGTCAATTGCTAAGTACGCAGAGTATCAACGGACATAATTCTTATTTTCGCCACCTCTGACAATATTGAGGTTTTTTTGGTAATTAGATAAGATACGATCATTCTTTATTTAATAAGTACATTACAAATAGATACACTCATACTAAAAAGTTATGAAGCTTGACCATTTCCTAAACTAAGAAGTAGAATTCTTGTATCTTAGGTAAATGGATAGCTGACAATTAGGTAGGTATGTATCACAGTGTTTGTCGCTTTAACATGCAATTCACATAAAACCCTCGAGCCATATTAGATATAATCACATCATCATCAGTCATTGTATTAGACTATAGCTGCAGTCCACTGCTGGACGTAGGCCTCCCCCAGGGTACGTCACAAGGTACATCCAGTCGCTACCAACCGTCCTCTTTGGGTTATGGGCGCCCATTGTCACAGATAATATAATACTACTAGAGTAGTATAGATACCCAACGTCATAGAGGGAATTCGATTGCCCTAAGATGGCTATTGGCAGGCTATTTGATATGTCTACTTAGCGCGTGCGTTGCTAGTGACATCTACGTTATTTATTCTACGTCATTTGTATTGCAAAAATGTGAATAATTTCGCGTGTTTTCCGTCTCGAAACATCTGAAATAATGTAATTATAATTTTCTAATACTTTGTTTTTTGTAAATTTTCCTTTATGTCAGACTTTTAACCCGTATCGCCATCTATTGATTTTCTTTTTAACTAATTTCCTTTAGCAAGGAATGAGACCCCATGCCAACGTTACACTTGCTGAGGCATGGCGTCCTATTGAGAACCCTTTTTCTTCACAAAAATGATGGGGCGAATGGGGCAGTACTATTTCAAACCAGCGTCACATAGACATTTAGCATATGGTATATTTTCTGGTGAAAAGTCACGCGAGCGACGCTCTGTGGACATTAGCATATCAGTGCAAAAACACATAAGTAGGTACCCACTAACTTATCTAACACCTAACTCAATACGTCATTTCACACCTAATCTCACCTAAGTAATTCATTATTTTATAAGTAACATAATCAATTTTCTACAAAGACCACGACTAATCAATCATTATTATTGTGATTCTTGCTCTAAATCTTGTTATTGATGCTTAGTTACCTACATAATATTTTTTTTGTTAGTTTTAGCTGAACTTATAAAACTATCTAAGTCTCATTTTAAATTGTACAAAACAAAGTGCTCTTTACAATTTATTAAGTATTACAAAATATGTACTCGTAATATTTTAATTCTATTTTAATTTAATCAGCATTCAAAACGCATACGCCGTGTGATGCCGGCTAAGAATAGCATCACCCCATTTCTTACCCGTGGGTGTCGTAAGAGGCGACTGAGGGACTTGAGGGTTTCAAGTGTATTACAACTTTTAGGCGACAGGATGACAACCTGTCACTATAGTGATGCACGAATTGTCTCAAACGGTAACGATCATATTTTAACGATCGTTAACGCTCTGCCTACCCCGCAAGGGATAAAGGCGTGATTTGTGTGTGAGCATTCAAAAGATTAGCAGTAGATAGCGTAGTAAAACGAAGTTATGCTTTCCATTTTTAGTTTGGAATTGTCATTATCTGTTGTGTAGTAAGAAATAAGAATGTAATAGTACGTATACTTTGTAAAATTTTGCTTGATATCTGTGACGTTTGGCAGATTCATACTAAAGAGAAGTAAACAAAGAAAAATTTACCTTATGTCGTTGCATTTGCCCGAAGCTGACATACGTCACAGGTATCGAGCTATATTTTAGGCACTATAATTATGCTACCCGTGGGTGTCGTAAGAGGCGACTGAGGGACTTGAGGGTTTCAGGTGTATTACAACTTTTAGACGACAGGCTGACAACCTGTCACTATAGTGATACACAAACTATCTCAAACGGCCCTCTATAGTTTCAGACGTGGCGATAGCGACCGCACTTTTACGGCCTTTAACGCTCTGAATACCCCATAAGGGATAAAGTCGTGATATATGTATGTATGTATGTATAATTATGTTATGTTTGTTTTTTGTTTGCCAAAGTGATTTATAATAGTTCAGAATTCCAGATATCGTTCAGATAAGCAAAATTGTAGAAACTAATATGAACAGCCGAAGCGAACCGGAACCGTTCAAATAAATTCGCCGCCAAATTACATGGTCTGTGGAATTAAATTTTCCACGCGTTTTTGTCATACCTAGCGATTTCAAATGCTGCTATAATTTTTTCATTTTTCTTGCATAAAGGAATATTGAGATTAAGAACTAGGAAGAAACATCCGTCCCTATAGAAATGCAATTTCGATTTCGATCAGGCGATTTCGTTTCAGAAAAATCGTTTGAGATCTCAAATATCCATTGAGATTGTAAACGAGAATTCGAAATTTCGAGATTGTGTTTGTGTAAGGCTTCTGAAAAATAAAACGAGACTTGGCTTCAGGATTATTGATATTAAAAATATCAATAATCTTAATATAATTAGAAATAATATGATTAGAAATTTTGCACCCGTACGAGGTAAACATTGACTTGACGCACTAAAAACACTATGGTATATGATCGATCACACGATTGGCGTCCATCATACAAACTCCAACATGTCCTCTAACATTGACGTGTTCAATGATTTAGCGCGCAAGCGCAGTATATACACTAGATATTAGAGTATCTGTCGGATGCTACTGGCTAGAGACAAGTGACTGAAAGACATTGAGTGGTTGCAGGAAGTACGGGACGGGGGGGGATCAAGCCGTCCGACCAATCATTGAACGAGATCTCGTGATGGTCAATCTCGAACCCTGAGATCTCGAGTTCTGAATCTCGCCTCAAGATTGCATTCCCTATAATCCGTCCCGTTAACCAGGGAACGCACAAGCAACTTTGTTGCTCGGAAATTCGCGTACCTCTCGTTCTGTCCAACACACACACACAAATCACGACTTTATCACTGACGGGGTAGGCAGGGCGTTAGCGATCGTAAAATTACGGTCGGTATCGCCACGTCTGACAAATGTTTGAGGGTCGTTTCAGATAGGTCGTATCATGCTATTGTGACAGGTTCTCAGCTTGTCGCCTAAAACTACAATACACATGGAAACCTCTAGTCCCTTAGTCGGATTCTACGACACCCACGGGAAAGAAATAGGGTGATGCTATTCTAAGCCGGCACCACACGGCACCAACGTTCTGTCCAACGTGAGTGAAAATGATTTCCGATAAGTTCTCCTCAAGTATCTCCTCAAGAATCTCCTTAGTTTGTGCTATCTCTTTGCGTTAGAAAGAGACACCCAATCGGATTTCAAAATATGTTTTAAAGAATACACTTGTCATACATACATACCTGTTTTTGTTTGTTTAATCTTCTGAAGTTGTTTACAAATTGAGACTGCAATGTTATCATCTGAATAGTTTTCAATATTTGTTTGTTATAAGATGTCTAGAGAATATATTTTTCGATATAAAAGTTTTGATAATAATACCATAATACAATGATGGTGGCTGGTGGTATATATATATATATATATATATTCTTGCTCGTTTTAAGGTATTAGATAGATAGATGAAGTACGGATGGGCCAAAATATTCGTACCGTAGGTAGGTAGATTGCGGTATCACCTTAAAAATATGTGTGCATTATCTAGAATATTCTTTGCCACCTAAAGTTGTTTTAAAGATATTTCTAAGTCTCACGGTATTTTTTTTTCCTTACAGAGGGCAAAACCGACAACTCAGGAGTTTTCCTCAAGTACACCAAAACGCCGTAAGTCAATTTACTTCTTAGCTACATAACTGCATTGTTGTAAAAAGGAGAAAATTGTGTCTGACAGTTTTCTCTTTTTAACAATGACTAATTTATTTGTATGGTGACAGCATTGTATTGTAAATTCCTGACTTTCTGAAAGCATTCGTTGTGAATCTACTTGGAAATAAACGATTGAAATCTTGAAATGATGCCTTGGTTTACGATAATTTTATGGTGTGGTTCGATACTTACTATAGTACCGAGCATCTGTTAGTGACCTATCATTTAAAATATTGTCAGTCAAGACCTTTTTAGAGCCTTTTTCTTATGGTGTGGAACACCGAGTCGTTCAACGACCTAATAAAACATAGTGTCAATTCTTCAACCGCGTACCACCAGTAGCAGGCTTATGACAAGGTTTTTTAGCCACCGCCGTCTTATGTCATCATAGACAGCAACCGACGACAGCAGATAAGGTTAAGGTTTTTCCCAAACTGTACCTACCACGGGTAGAAAAGGGGCGTGATGCTTCTTTCTTTTTAGTGTGGGACACCAAGTCGTCCAACGACCCGATGAACCCTAGTGTCAGAATTTTTCAACCGCCTTCTACAAGTAGCAGGCTACTGACATGGTTGTGTAACGACCGCCGTCTAAATAATCATAGACAGCAACCGAGACCTACGGCTTAACGTGCCATCCGAAACACGGAACCATCTTACTTACAGACAATCGGGTGGATCAACCCGCAATGTCCTAACTAGACTGGGAACAAATTCACAAAGTGATAGTTATCAACTTTGTAAGTGACCCACCGAGAATCGAACCCGGAACCTTCTGCGTCAAAGGCAGTCGCACTACCACTGCGCCACATCGGTCGTCGGGTGACGCTATTTTAAACCGACACCACACGGCAAATTCCGCCACTTCTTTCTTTTCGTATGGGACACCGAGTCGTCTAACGGCCCAATGAGATGACTTATTTTTCAGTATGCCTCGCCAAGCCGGCATCATCCTACTTGGCACCGGCGGAGAGATAGCCAAGATGAGCGTAGTGCATATGGAGACCGCCTGTCGAATCAACGAGGACAAAGTCATTCATCCCTTCGCGTTCCGTACACACACCCATGCGCTTGGTAAGTATGTGAGGTTACAATGTACAGGGTGTAAAAAAATTGATGCAAATATTTTAAGGGGTGAACCAGCCCATGAAACAAAACAACTTTCCCCAAGGAACATTGGTCGAAATATAAACAAAACTTTGGACTTTCCATTCAGCATTACAGACCAACCAAGTCAATTTGTATGGGTCCAAAAAATTTCTCATATTTCGACCTATGTTTCTTAGGGAAAGTTGTTCAGTTTCATGGGCTGATTAACCCCTTTCAATATTTGCAGCTAATATTTTTAGATCCTGTATAAGTTACTACCATAAAATAAAGACCTAGGGTACAGCTGAAGGCTGCTTTTCCAAAACAGCTATGCGAGTAAAATGTCTCGTTCGGGGATGCATAGTAGAGCTGTGAAATGTGCGTGCGAGGGTATGCGGTGTAGTGGGGATTCCCCGCAGTACATTTCTAGCATTCCTCGCAACACATCCGTTGCAACACCTTCGCACACATTGTTTGCTTGTTTTGTACGTAGAATGACTTCGTTTCGCACAACCCTTTATCACCAGAGCTGAGCTTCTTCTTCTTCTTCTCGTGTGGTTAAGGTTAAGGTTTTCCCAAACTGTACCTACCACGGGTAGAAAAGGGGCGTGATGCTTCTTTCTTTTTAGTGTGGGACACCAAGTCGTCCAACGACCCGATGAATCCTAGTGTCAGAATTTTTCAACCGCCTTCTACAAGTAGCAGGCTACTGACATGTTTGTGTAACGACCGCCGTCAAGTGACCATAGACAGCAACCGAAACCTACGGCTTAACGTGCCATTCGAAACACGGAACCATCTTAATTACGGACAATCGGGTGGTTCAGCCCGCAATGTCCTAACCAGACTGGGAACTAATTCACAAAGCCATAAATAAGCTGAGCTAAACGAGGCTAGGAAAATGAAGCGATTCTATTGGTGGATTTCTTCCTCGCACACCGCTCAGCTGCCTGGCACAACTGGTGGAAAAGCAGCCCAAGGCAACGACAATGATGTACAGTCATATATATATATTTAACGCGCCTTTATCCCTTGCAAGGTAGGCAGAGCGTTAACAGCCGTATGAATACGGTCGCTATCGCCACGTCTGACATTTTTCAGGATTGTTTTCCAAGGTTGTTTCAGAAAACATGTGTATCACTATAGTGACAGGTTGTCAGCCTGTCGCCTAAGAATTGTAATACACCAATACCCCCGAGTCCCTTAGTCGCCTCTTACGACACCCGCGGGAAGGTTGTGGGATTGTGGGGTGATGCTATTCTAAGCCGGCATCACACGGTTCACTACCGGCATGTATGAATAAGATTATTTTGGTTATACCAGTCATCTCTGTGTCTCCGTATCACAACAATAACATCTGAATTTACTAAACATCTTCAACATGACAACAAACTATTTGTTCAGTATTGTATAGACACATACATTACATGTGTTATTATTTTCATAAACTGTGGAGACGCATTCAACAAGTATAACAATGAAAATTATTTTGAAGTTTGGCTATGCAATTCTATTGTTATAAAATTAATAAACATATACATATCTTCATTCCGAGCTCTAAAAACATGATGTACGTAAAAAAAACTAAAACGTAGGTATAAAAAAATATCTTATTATAAGAAAATGGGTTTCCACTAAATCTGTTACAAAGGAAAGAACTTGAAGCAAGTGTATGTTTCTTTCTAAGAGAACCAGAAACTCTATTTTTGAATTGAATGTGAAAGTCTGCTACTACATACTCAAATCCGTATACACATACTCTAAGCGATTCCAATAAACACATCCCGAGCATTATAAAATTTTGACCAGTACTAGACAATATGATACTTACGCGCAGTTGAGGTTTTCTGTGAACAATTTTAGAAATTACAATTTGAGAAATTAAGCTGAAACAAATCATAAAACGATTACTGTTAATGCATGCGAATCAACGCAACGAAATGCGCAATTACATGGTATATTTTGTATGCAGATCAATTAAACACTATTATAAAAGGTGTAAACATATTAGCTGCAAATATTTTAAGAGGTGAACAAGCCTATGAAAGTGAACAACTGGCCCCAAGAAACATCGGTCAAAATATGAAAGAAATTTTCAGACCTCCCATACCAAATGTAGCAGCCGAGCTAGTCAACTGTATCTAACTATTTTTTTCCATATTTCGACCTATGTTCCTAGGGAAAAGTTGTTCAGTTTCATGGGCTGGTTCACCCCTTAAAGTATTTGCAGCAAATTTTTTTACACCCAGAATAAGGTTGGATATAAATATTTTCAAGGTCGTCACTACCTTTATATTGATCTCATAAAACATTTCTTAAGCATATGTTCATACAATTTTCAGGCACAGTGGTTAGCGGCTACGTGGTCCGCAAAAACCAGAACGGCGACGAATGGCAGCTGATCGGCAGAAAGAACCCTCAATTGCCCCAAATGTTCTATCCGGTCGAGAATGACTCTCCGGTCAGAAGAGGTGACATCCTAGCGGCTAGGTGTACCATGAACAACCCCCATCCATATCCTGTTGAGATCGGGTAAGTGACTGGTGTAAAACTTTAGATCATTCGCCCTAAGGAGATGGCAAAGCTGGGCTTACCCCTCTTTCCTTTTTTTTTCTGTTGGACTATACGTTTTTGGCCCCGGGGCCATCAAAACTCCGCCTGTCGGCTTGGTGGGGAGCTCGTGCTCACCCGGAAATATTGATTGGTTGTTCAAACAACCAGTCCAATCACGCCCTTGGGGCAAGACTGGGCTTAGGTGTTGTTCTGGGAAGAACGGATCGGTCTGAAGGGCCTACTCCTCTGCCAGAATTCATTCGCCAGTTGCCCAGCACGTTATATGAAACTGACAGTTTGCCATTTTGTATGTGGTTGTCAAGTTGTTGTAAAATTATCGTTGTGTGCTGTACGTGTTTACCTCCCCTCCCGCTAAAAGTGGCAGAAAAAAATGTTCGACTGTGTACCACCTCCATAGGCTGAATGCTTTAATTATAAAACATAAATCAGGGATTTAAAACAAGGAAGTACTGGCGTCTACCTGAGAAGCTTTACTATATTAAAAACGACTCTCTTACTACCTATAAAGGCGATATTCTATCACCATGTTTATGACGATTATAGCCTGCTGAACCACCCGATTGTGCGTAAAGAAGATGGTTTCGTGTTTCGGATGGCACGTTAAGCCGTCCCGGTTGCTGTCTATGATCAATTGATCACTTAGGCGGCGGTCGTTACACAACCATGTCAGAAGCCTGCTACTTGTAGAAGGCGGTTGAAAAATTCTGACACTAAGGTTCACTGGGTCGTTGGACGACTCGGTGTTCCACACGAACAGGAAGGATAAACCTATTTGAAATCTATTCCAGGGATTCTAACAAGCACGAAATGTGCAACTTCGATTTGATGTACTGGGTGGAACGCGACACACCTTTGGAGCAAAAATTCTGTTTCTCTGCTGGGGCTCCCAAATATCACTGGTACAATGCACCTGAGAAATTCAACCGTATTCCTGACTTAGACGCGAGCAAATGCGAAGGCGTATGTATGAAAACTAAATAATATGGGGTGTAAGGGACAGCGTCGCGAATACTGATAGGGTGCAAGCAGACTATGAAACTGAACAACTTTCCCCTAGGAACATACGTCAGGAAACGGCAAAAAATTTTTGGTTTTCCTTAGTAAATGCAGCCAGCTGATCGCGATTTTGTATGGGAGGTCGAAAGCTTTGCATATGTTCCTAGGGGAACGTTATTCAGTTTTATGGCCTGGTTGCACCCTATCAGTATTCGGGACGCTGTCCCTACACCCTGTACAAGGTGTAAAGATATAAGCTGCAAATATTTTAAGGGGAAATCAGGCCATGAATCTGACCAACTTTTTCTTAAGGTCGAAATATTATAAAGTTTTTCTGACCCCTCGTACAAATTGACTGGGTCGACTGGTACTTTTTGTATGGGAGGTCCAAATTTTTTTCATATTTCGACCTATGTTTCTTTGGGAAAGTTGTTCAGTTTCATAGACTGGTTTACCCATTAAAATATTTGTACTTATGTTTTTTACATCTTGTATACCGTGTGATTTGGGTACTAAGTAAAAGATTGAAAATCTCAGGATCATTTACCAGTAAGAGAAACAGTTTTTTTTTGTTCTAAACGTGTGTTGCTTTTGACGCAAGTTGCTTTCTAATAAAAGGTGCGCATTTGATGCTTCTTAATCGTCCTGCAATAGAAATTAACAATTAATTTTAAGAATAGGCTTGTTTCCTGACTAGTCAAATGAGGTACTTTTTAAAACGATCTAAAACGGTATTTTGTTTGAAGAACTAGAAGTATGACGTCACGCCGTAAGTATTTGGATGGCGTCAAAACGCTTGCTTTTATATTATTTTTCTGTTTATTAATTCAAACTTTGAATATTTCGAAAAATAGAGAACCGAGTCCGTAGTATTTTTGAACAATAGTTTTAAGCGTACTACTGTTATATTATTTTAATGACCCAGGAAACTGGCGAATTTGAAATAAAAAAATGTTTGTTACGAGAAGAAGTACTTTGGTTGCCTGTTGTACAATTGTTTCTTGTGTCATGTCTTTTTGTAATCATATGTATATGTTGAACATTGTTATGAAGTTATCTACGCACGGGATAGGTTGTCCCATACAAATGACAGCTAGTTTTGCGGCCCTAATTGAAGCGCCACCTACGAGAGCACCGCGTACAACAAAATTATTTAGTTCCGGTACTTTCAAAATGGCGATTTTCAATAAGTGCCACCAATATTGTAGCGACAACCAGTCCACAGCTAATTTCAAGTCAGTTATGTTACAGGAAATGTGTGAAATCCAGAAATTGTATTTGTTGCAGGGATATTTAAAAGGCCGTGATATTGCAATATCGCTAGTGCCATTATATTTGCACTGATTTATTGTCAATCGTTTGTATTACTTACAATCATAATAAACCTTAATTTATTATATATCAGTTTTGCGGTCCAGTGAATTACAATATCACTGAAATAAGCCCGTGAAATTATACGAATCTGTCGTTATTGACAATAATCATTATCATTATCCTTCCCGCGGGTGTCATAAGAGGCAACTAAGGGGCTCGAAAATATTTGTCTATTTCAATTTTTAGGCGACAGGCTGACAACTTGTCACTATAGTAATACACATGTTTTCCAAAACAACCTTAGAAAACAATCCTCAAAAATGTCAGACGTGGCGTTAGCGACCGTATTTTTACGGCCGTTAACGCTCTGCCTACCCCGCAAGGGATAAAGGCGTGATATGTGTGTATGTATGTACGTATGTATGTATGTATTGTTTGTAACATATACACATCTGTTCTATTCCAGGGCGACTAACAAACACGAAATGTGCAACTTCTACATAATGTACTGGGTGGAACACAACTCGCCTTTGGAGCAGAAATACTGCTTCTCCGCGGGACCCCCCTACTACCACTGGATCAATGCCCCCGAGAATTTTAACCGCATCCCCGACTTGGACGCGAGCAAGTGCGAAGGCGTATGTATGAGAACCAATTAATATACCGTACGACTTGGGTACTTCGTTCTCTGTTTACTTTTCCCTGCGTTTGTATTTTTGTTTGTTTGAATTTTGTTAATATACGGGGTGTACGGGACAGCGTCCCAAATATCCTACTAGGATGCGTGCAGACCATGAAACTGAACAATTTTCCCCTAGGGACATATGTCAGGAAACGTTAAAAAATTTTTGGTTTCCCATAGTAAATGCAGTCAGCTTATCGCGATTTTGTATGGGAGGTCGAAAATTTATTGCCGTTTCCTGACATATGTTCCTAAGGCAAAGTTGTTCAGTTTCGTGGTCTGCTTGCACTCTATCAGTATTCGGGACGCGGTCCCTAACACCCTGTAGAAAGATCTATTATCTCACTTGTGTGCGCTATCTCTCTCTTTTCGTTTTAGACACCAAATTGTCCAACGAAAAGAGACAGAGACAACACACATCAGCATGGCCAACGCGCACTCGTGAGATAAAAACACTATACTTGATTTCCTCGACTTCGTTGGTATAATGAACCTCTAGAAAGTCTAATGAGCTGGCTGTTGCGCGTAGTAATCAGCTTAAGCTGGTTTTAAAAGAAAGCACCGAGCGTCCAGTGTTTTCTGACCTTCCTATAATATACTTTTGGGGATAATTGAAATTGAGGACCATTCCAGTACAGAAAAATAGACAAGTGCCCAATTTTTCAACGTATAAAGATAGAATTGTGAAATGTTTTTTTTTATCGAATTTGGGAAAGTAAATATTTTATCACTACCTTGAGATCTGAATACTTTTGTATTGAATATACTACATTCCTCGACATTCCTTTTTTATTATGTTTTGAAAATGCGTTTTGCATTCTTTTTTTATAAAAACCTTTCTTTTATTGTTAAGTAAAAATGACATTGTGACTGAATTTATAAAATTGCAATCTGCGCATAATAATTTATTATTTATACTACTTTTACAATTTCTAGTCAGATTCGGTATTTTAGAACGAATAATAATGGAGAAGATCTGGTAGGTATTACAGTAAAAACTCCGACCAAGGAATTTTTT
Source organism: Keiferia lycopersicella (assembly GCA_029255805.1). Lineage (NCBI taxonomy): Eukaryota > Metazoa > Arthropoda > Insecta > Lepidoptera > Gelechiidae > Keiferia > Keiferia lycopersicella. The sequence continues at coordinate 1,289,332 of JARACZ010000029.1, read as the reverse complement.
AAAGAATGGAGCTTGAAAATCTTTGCTTTACTTCTTTTGTTCTCTGAAGATTGATTTTTATATCCGAGTACAAGAAATGGTGTATTTTTTGCGCGCCTGAATACCTCATTTATATCCACGGAATGCCGTACAGTAACGCCCTGATTTACAATACCCTTGATGACATATTTTATATTGGTATTGAAATTAAAATAAAAGCATATGTAATACAAACAAAAAAAACTAATTTTCATGGAATACACCCAAATTTGATAGCGACGAGATTTTCATGTCTTCATTTTTATTGTGGTAGTTGGTAAATGGTTGATTTTCCTTTGAAACCCCTTCTCGAGAGTAAGAAGAGAAAGTGCAATGAATATGAATGATCTCTAAGAAGAGTGAGGCAAAGTAATCCAGTATTTATAGATTAAATATATAGATCGTTCGGATAAACAAAGAATGTCTAAATGACGGCAATCATGCTTTCTCGCTTTCACTGAGGCTCGCACATGTAAAGCAGTGATTCTTTCCCCCTCATACCTAGGCAATCGTCGCCATTTCTTTCATTTTTTCTTTATCTGGACGAGCGTTATCAGTCTAAATGTATTTTAAATTAAATCGATGTTGTTCTTACTAGTATAATACGTCTGGAAAAGATCTTATAAATATCAATTTTATGCAACTCCTATTCCTATAAATAACGCAATTTATATTTCTAAAGCAAAGAATATATTTTTGTTGGATCCCACTGAACTAAATATATATAATACATATTTATATCATATTTGTAAATATAACATAACTTTTCTAATACGTGACAATGTTTTTATAGATTTCATTGACAACGTTTTTTAGAAAACTTTAATTTACCCATCTATAAATAATCTGTTTTTTGTACTATCAGCTATTTAATCTGTTGGAAATAATAAATTAGAACTCAACACTTTTTGCTATCTGAGCATTTCAGTTGACTTCACTATGAACCAAGATAATTTTCACAATGATAGATATTTGAAAAACCTATGAAAATATTGTCACTTTTTATACTATACTGTATTTGAAATGACTTGGCTTTGCTATGTGGACTCCGAAATGTAAATAACGTGATAAATATGTAAGTAAGCACTATCTATAGCACCTCAAGTGGCCATTAAAGAGATCATTGTGTACTGGTTCGCGTTTAAAAAACTAATAAAAGTCCAGAATATGTTGAGCTGTTTATGAGGAACTGAAGTGCTGTTGACAGTACCTAATCCTAGTAAAATTGTATGAGATACGCTTGTTAAGGGACTTATTAAATACAATTTTAGTTTATAAAAATGAAATTATTTTGACATCCCAAAGACTGTCAACTGATTATAGTATTTTTCCTGGTATTGAGTGACCTAATGTATCTTAAGTTGACGCTATTCCAAGTCATTGATAAATTTCAAAGAAAAATAATGTTTGATCGTTTATATGTCTATATCACATAGTATATTATTGCCAAATTGCCAGTCAGTTTGATCATTGGCCCGTTGGTTGGACTGGCTATTTGATTAAGCCTATTAACTTTTTTAGTCACTACACAACGCAGAGTTTTCTGACCCATTCAAAACACCAATATAAACAACTTATAATGAGGCAAAGCAACCTTTGATATCATAAAATTGAACAGGTGTTCCTTACTGCCTTGTTGAGTATAGTCTGTAAAATGTAGAATGATCTCTGTGACGTTTGTGACCTTAGAGTAAACACGGTGACATTAACCCTTTGCACGCCAGAGTTTTTTTACGTCGGCACACCCCCGACGCCAAGCATAGAAAAATATGAAGATGGTAAAAACTTATCGGCAAGCAGCCCGGTGTCTTAAACAAGACAGAATTTAAGTTATACAAATAGGTAAATTTGGACTACTTTAGTCGTCAGTGGCGTCGTATGTACGCGAGCGTTTAGCAACTATAGTGGTCATTGGCGTTCAAAAGGTTAAGTCCACTTTCGTTTGTTTACTAAGGAAATGGACCTTATTTCATAGCATTTGCTCCAAGGTCACAAACGTCACAGGGATCATCCTATATTTTACAGACTACAGTAGGTGATTTAATTTTCTATGGAAAAGCAACTATCTTTTATAAATCAGTGTGATATAATATAATAATTAATTTATCTGTGTAACATAATAACTCTGTAATCAAAATGTAATTGTGCATAATCTTTGGATGTTCAAAGTAACCCGTTTACCACAAGAAAGAAGCCCATAATGACAACATTATTGACAACCTGCTTGTATGTCATGTTTTATAAAAAAGACGGAAACTGAAATGTTTTTTCTTATAATTTAGTATTGTACTTACTTATTTGCTTTTGGCTTTTATTTTATGAATCAAGTACAAATATACGGTGTAAAAATACTAGCTGCAAATATTTTAAGAGGTGAATTAGCCCATGAAACTGAACAAACAACATATGTCGAAATATGAGATTTTTTTTTTGGGCCACCCATACAAATTGACTTATTCAGTTGGTAACTTTGAATGGGAGGTCGAATTTGTTTTTTATATTTAGACCCATGTTTCTTAGGGAAAGTTGTTCAGTTTCGTGGGCTGATTCATCCCTTAAAATATTTGCAGCTAATCTTTTTACACCCTGTATATAGTATTATTTATTACATAATCTTGTACCTGATTCAAAAACTAAAGGACAATAGACTGGAAATGACATTCCTTAATAAAACAAATGTCTGTGAGATCTGATATATTTATCATACATAATTTAATTATTGATGTTTTGACGGCAGCTCTAGCACAATTTATTCTTAATTTGTTAAAAAACTGTTGTTATAATTATTTCGTAAAAGTTTATTTAAAAATTTAGACTATATCCCTATTGTGTCTAACACATTAGTCTACTTTCTATTGTATAAATACAGGGTGTTAGAATGAACCAGCCCATGAAACTGAACAACTTACCCCCAGGAACATAGAAAATAAAGATTTGTACCTCCCATACAAAATGTACAAACAGAGTCAGTTTGTACGCGAGATCCATTTTTTTCATGTTTCGACGTATGATCCTTGGGGAAGGTTGTTCAGTTTCATGGACTGGTTCATCCTTTGAAAGGAAGTTAGTCTTTCCTAACACACTGTATAAATGGAAAACAGGTATTAAACTGTACTTACAATGTTGAAGGTGGGAAATACATATTATGTATTGCTTTATATCGGGCCTAATACTTAAGAAAAAACCTTACTTAGGAGATAGTTTACCGTTTTCCGGAGGAAATGCATTAAATTGGAGACGTTTCACGTGTATTAAAACTTTTAGGCGACAGGCTGACAACCTGTCACTATAGTGATACACAAATTATCTTTACCAGCCCTCAATATTTGTATTTTTGCGGTCGTTAGCGCTCTGCCTACCCCGCAGGAGATGGGGGCGTGAGACCAGTGCTGGTTTTTTTTTTACCTAATACTTAATTCATGACTAATTTTGTATGGAAGGTCGAAACTTTTTTCTCATTTTCCAGCACTGGTTCCATAGGGGAAGTTGTTCAGTACGATGTCCTCCTCCGAAAGACGATTTATTATGTCCTAACTATATTTTCAATGCCGGTTTGAGTTTTTTCCTATATATACAATAAATATTCAACTCTGTTACTTATTTTTGTGTGGGACACCACGTCGTCCAACGACCCGGTGAACAATAAAATAAAGAATTTCCCAAACTCAAAAACTAGGTGGTTTAGCAAATAATTGTGTAATATTTATGAACCATATCGATGTAAGCTAAATTACATGTAAATCAGTGTTACTTATTATTTAAACAAAGTATTTTCTAATTCAATTACGGCATATCTAATCTTAATACGAATTATGGATTTGATCCACTATTGAAATTCTATAGGTAAATTAGTTGACATTTTTAACTATCTATATTTAATTAATTTTTTCCATTGCTATACTTAAATGAAGTCTGTATGTATTTAATTTATTTGACATTACCTATTATTTAAGGTAATATAATTTTTTTATATAATAATTTTAATTTTGTAAGTATTTTAATGCATTTTAACTTTTATTTTCATGTAACATGTGAATTGATGAAGACAAAAAATTTACCTCTATAGGTAATAGAGAAAATCTGTTAAAAAAATATTAATTTATATCTAAGAATGCCGTAGTTGATACGAGTGTTAAAAAAACAGTATAAAATTATGTGTTACCCTACTAAGTAGATGGACTATTTATTGAAATGTGGAAAATAAAATACAACTTATATTTTAATTAATGTTATTTTATTCATACTTTAAAAACACGTACAGACCTTTTATCTCACGAGTGCGCGTTAGCCATACTTTTGTGTGTTATCTCTCTCTATCTCTTTTCGTTTTGGACACCGAATCGTCCAACGAAAAGAGAGAGAGATAACACACACAAGTATGGCAACGCGCAAAAGACTGTACCTACTTATCTAAGACTGTTTGATCAAACGGATGTAGTAGGTAGGGCAACTGCCGCAAAGGTTTCGGGTTCGATTCCCGGTGCGGTAGTCACTTGTTCCCTGTCTAGTTACGACATTGCAGGCGGAACCACCTGATTGTATGAATAGAAAGATGGCTCTGTGCTAAGAAAATTTAATCACGGTTGACATCTATGATAACACTCATTACATACATAGTCATTCATTAGATACCTATCAGAATAAACACGACCATATCAGAGGCTAATACAGGTAGTTTATCGGGTCATTCATCGCCTCCCAAATGATAGAAATAGTAGAAACTATTTAAAATAGTTTTTATCGTACCTACTTAATTGATGAAGAAAAGTAGCTAAGTACGTCTCGTGTGTAGGATACACATCTTCATAATTTTCGGATATAACTACCATGCAAATCTTTAGTTGCGCGGGTGGCCTAGTTAGGCGGCTACTTTCATGTCGAAACCCTTCATGCCCGTAGTCCGTCGTGTAAATGTCAAAATGTCTAGATTTGAATAAATCTACTTTTTTAGGTTATGTATTATTTTTATAAATAACTTTGAACTCCGGGTTATTTGATATAAAAATAAAAACTGGAGGTAAATAAGTACTTATTAATAAACTGATTAGAACAACTTCAGCACTTACGAATTACATACATACATACATATATCACGCCTTTATCCCTTGCGGGGTAGGCAGAGCGTTAACGGCCGTAAAAATACGGCCACTATCGCCACGTCTGACATTTTTGAGGATTGTTTTCCAAGGTTGTTTCAAAAAACATGTGTATTACCATCGTGACAGGTTGTCAGCCTGTCGCCCAAAAATTGCAATACACCAATACTCTCGAGTCCCTTAGTCGCCTCTTACGACACCCGCGGGAAGGATATGGGGTGATGCTATTCTAAGCCGGCATCACACGGCACTTAAGCTGGCATCACACGGCACTTACGAATTCTAGGCGAGAATCCTTAGTAAGTAATCTTTGCAGTGTGATGCCGGCTTAGAATAGCATCACCCCACATCCTTCCCGCGGGTGTCGTACGAGCCGACCAAGGGACTTGAGAGTATTGGTGTATTACAATTTTTGGCGTTAATAGTGTTTTCTGATACAACCATGGAAAACAATCCTCAAAAATGTCAGATGTGGCGTTTCTTACAGCCGTTAACGCTCTGCCTACCACAAGGGATAAAGACGTGATATATGTACGTATGTGTATGTATCCTTAGTAAAATGGTCATGATCCTTTAACTTGAGCAAACGGCTCCGACATCCGCACGTACGGATCTCTAAAAACCGCACACGAAGGTATGACATGGGGGCACCCTGGGGTTCTGACGCTGCGGGAGAGACCCCCTGGGTTTCACCACCACGGGCTCAGTCGGGTTGTTTCACTAATCCCGTTTAATTTTCATTTTTAGAGTAGGTACTTTACATGACTTAACGTGATGGCACCAATTATGGACAGGTTAAGGATTTTTTAGTATTTTTAAGCGCTATTCAACTATTTGAAATGGTATAATGTTGTGACTTTTACCAAACTGTAGGCCAATAAATATGCCAAATTTTATACAAATAAATATGTTTTATAGTGCTTTTGTTTCTGATAAAATTAAGAAAATCTCAAAAAGGAGCTAAATCTCCATTTATGGACAGCACTTATCCAGTGATGGACACCCAATAATGGACATGTTTTCCATGATGGACCCTCAATATCGGAAAGTTGTTAAGTTCACCAGTTTAAAACCCTGGGGGGGTAAGAAGTAGTGTCAATGTCTAAAGTGTTGTCATTTCTATAAAACAATTTCTAACCTTATTATTAAGGTTAAAAAAAAATCGTCCATTATTGGTGCCGTGTCCATTACATGCGTAAAGTTAGTAGGTGTTCTGAAAATGTAAAGTTAGGCGGATCGCACACTTGACGCTCGACGGAGCGCAAAAATATCGCAGCGGTCTGTCAGATCCATACTAGATATGTCAATCCTCATACTAAAACGCTCACCCGCTGTCGACGCAGTTTTATCGCAGAATCGTCCGTCGAGTGCGGTTTTAGTATGGGGAGTGACGTTTATAGTATAGATCTGACAGACCGCTCCGATATTTTTTGCGCTCCGTCATGCATCAAGTATACGATCCGCCATACTCAACATTGATCTTGGATTACCACATGAACCGAGTCAGGAAGAACCATCGCCCGGCGTCTATTTGATGGATTGCAAGTATCAAATCTGCAAGCAGTGTTTCCTAGATGGTTCAGCAGTGTAGGCAATTGCACTGGTGAAACACTTAGGTAAGTACCTAAATGATATTTCCAAATGAAACAACACAATAAAGGGATTAAATAAGGCGGATCGCACACTTGACGCACGACGTGCCGCTAAAACATCGCAGCAGTCTATCAGATCCATACTAGAAATGTGCATCACTATAGTGACAGGTTGTCAGCCTGTCGCCTAAAAATTGTAATACACCAATACTCTAATCCCTTAGTCGCCTCTTACGACACCCGCGGGAAGGACACGGGGCGATGCTATTCTAAGCCGGCATCACACGGCATTATTTTTTTCCGTTTACTTAATTGTACTCAATAAAATATAAAGGACCTAACATACGGGGTGTAAGGGACAGCGTCCCGAATACTGATAGGGTGCAAACAGACTATGAAACTGAACAACTTTCCCATAGGAACATATGCCAGGAAACGTCAACAATTTTTGATTTCCCATAGGAAATGCAGTCAGCTGATCGAGATTTTGTATTGTTCAGATTTATGGTCTGCTTGCACCAGTCGAGACGCTGTCCCTGACACCCCGTATAACAAGACACAAGTCAAGCTTTATTTACAAAAACAAATTTTTTGAGACCTAGGGTTTCCATCATGACTACGTGTAATGGTAGAGAAGTGGCAGAGTCTTGGTGGAGTACAGACCTACTTACTATAAATTGTTTTTGTTGTTCAAATGGAACAGCTGCAGCAGCTGGCAGATGGTTCCGTGTTTCGGATGGCACGTTAAGCCGTAGGTCCCGGTTGCTGTCTATGATCGTTACCCAACGATGTCAGAAGCCTGCTACATGTAGAAGGCGGTTGAAAAATTCTGACACTAGGGTTCATCGCGTCGTGGACGACTCGGTGTCTCACACGACAAGAGAAGAACAGCTGTTTTTTTTTCAGTTGATGACAAAACAACTAAGCCGTTACGCCTTCTTTTCGTATGGGACACCGAGTCGTCCTATGAGCCAATGAACTCCAAAAACAGTGATCTTCAACCTACTACAAATAAGTAGAGTAGGCCTCTGACATGGTCGAACAGCGTAACAAATCTATATTTAACTACGAGTAGGTACGTAACACTACTAGATAAACACCAGTGTTATGAAAAGGGTTTTAACCTTGTTTATAGTTACCCTCACTTCCTAATGGGATCAGCCTCTGTGGCACCTAAGACGTGAGACGCCACGTGCGCTGCTCAGAGAAACAGAAACTTGTTAGAAGGAATACTATGACAAACATAAAGAAACCTTGACAACCCATCGCTATCAATTTTAACCTCCTGAGTCCTAGCGCCTGATTGCAATTTTTTTAGCTGTAATTTTTTTAATTTAATTTAATGGAGTAAAATATTAAAAATATTGAAAATAAATATTTTTTGGGCGTATAATTAAATAACATGAAGTAATTTACTAAATTAGGTTTGATATTTTGTTTATTTATTTATATGTATAGTTTTAAAGAATTGTTTTTATTTCCAATATCCTCATCTGAGGACCTACGGTCTCGGAAGGTTACTTTGTTGTAGGTACTTTAGATACCTATTATGCCAGTGTGATGCCGGCAGAGTAAAATAGCACCACCCCATGTTTTCACCGTAGGAGAAACCTGCGACCTGAGCTGAACAGGGTCCTGGAAGGACAACTCCCCATTTAAGCCCGTAACGGTGGTGTCTCCGTCAGCGCGTGTGCAGAGATCTATCGTGCGGTAGACTTCTGCAGCCGACATGGCTCCACACGTATCGACTCGTTGTTTCTGTGGAGACAGATAGGGATGCCGAGAGGGTGGCGCAGGTTCTGAGCAACTCTTCGCTCTCCATAATGTCGTGGCAACACAGTGCCTGTGGAGAGGTAACTCAGCTTATAGATAGCCACAAAACGTCTTGCCTCAGACACTGATTAAATCGTTTGTCATAGACGTATGAGGCCAATGATCTTGCCAGACCTACATTCAATTTTAAAACTTATGTTACGTTTAAATTACTATTTCAGTTTAAACGTTTATGACGGTGTACTAAAAGTACCAAGAGTTGTGATTTGCCGAAGTCTGATTGTCGCTGCATGGTTTATTCTGGTTATTCGAAGTTCCTATTCAATTATTTCCTTGCTCTAGGGTTTCACAACGGTACAGCGCCGTACGTACACACGTGATAATGTTCAGAAACTCTGGTTACGCAGTGCTGCAGAAATATGAAATGCAGAGTAATTTCACGTCTACTTGGATTAAGTTTGCCTTTTCAGACTAGACTTGCTATGGTTTTGCTTACGTCTTTGTAGGTAAGTACCTAGACTTATTTAATTAATTTTGTTCGTGTAGCTCTAGTTTGCGTAAAAAATATTGCTTTTTGTATTCAGTACTGGAAAGTAAAAAAGTAATAAATCTAGCGTTTTTTTCATCATCACGATGGCTTATAAAAACTAAGTACCTAGACTTTTTCGCCCTGCGGTGATGAAGTAGTAAACTAACAAGTCTTTTATTTACTTACATACGCATACTCCGATAATTTCAAACCTATATTTTGCGTTTAAAAACATATTGTTGAAAAACATAACCCTCCTTCGAAGGCAGTCGAGTGAAAACACAAATAAAAAAAAACCGGCTGAAAAAAATTGTCTTCGCACATTCCTGTGATTTCACACGTGGCGAGGAACACACCTGAGTGCGGTTTTAGTATGGGGAGTGACGTTTCTAGTATGGATCTGACAGACCGCTGCTGCGATATTTTTGCGCTCCGTCGTGCGTCAAGTGTGTTCCTCGCCGTAGTCTATAACAACATGCTTATATGCGTAACAATCACTTGACCATTATTTATAAGCTTTGGAGGCGTGTCTCTGACTATTGACTTACCTACTTACCTTTACCTATTTTTATGCCAGTCATATACCTAACTCATTGCGTAAGCGCAGGTTAATGCAGGCTTGCTGAATAAGTACCTATATGAAGGTAGGATTAAAATATTCCTCTTGCATACATACATACATAAATCACGCCTGGGCCCTTGCGGTGTAGGCAGAGCGCTAACGATCGCAAAATTACGGTCTTTATCGCCACGTCTGACAAGTATTGAGGACCATTTAAGATGTTGCTCTTACGGCGAAGGAAAATTATCTCTTGCGGGATAGGCAGAGTGTTAACAGCCGCAAAAATACGACCGCCATTGCCACTTCTGACAAATATTGAGAGCCCTTTCAGATGATTCTTGTATTCATGTAGTGACAGGTTGTCAGCCTGTCGCCTAAAATTGTAATACACATGAAATCCTAGAGTCCCGTAGTTGCCTTTTACAACACCCGCGGGAAGAAATGGGGTGATGCTATTCTAAGCCGGAATCACACGGCATTTCTCTTACATCATGTACGAATTAGATGTCTTTGGTGTCCGACTACCTACCTACATCCAAGCATGTTTGTCGTGCTACCTAGGATCTTTTACACTAAAACTTACCCTGACCACTACTCTCCGATATAGTAACGTAAAGGCTGCTATGCCAGATATACTCGTAGGCGGATCGCACACTTAACGCACGATGGAGCGCTAAAATATAGCAGCGGTCTGTCAGATCTATACGAGAAACGTCACTCCCCATACTAAAACCGCACTCGACAGAAAACGCTACGATAGCGCTGCGTCGACATAGGTTGAGCGGTTTTAATATGGGGATTGACATTTGTAGTATGGATCTGACAGACCGCTGCGATGCGTTAAGTGTGTGATCCACCGTACATGAACTAGAGATTATGGCAGGCGGATAAATTTTAACGGAATTGTGTTTTCTTCTTCTTATAAAGATGATTTTTTACAAATCAATTATGTACTAGACAGAACAGATAGATATAGAGCATTGGTAGGTAAAAAAAATATTTAACCTGTTGTTGCTTAGATCTTTCTGCTACACCGTAGCAATGACTGCTACGCTCAGAATATTAATTTTTAGCCTTTGTTTGTGTAGTGTTTTGTAATTTTTATTAATTATTTAGATTTTAAATATGAGTACGGACAATGGTCATGAGTACGGTAGTCATGAGTACGGACAGTTTGATAGTCGCGCCACTGTGGCTTGACGTCTACTCACCCCTACCCCAAGCTAATAATATACCGTCTGAATGCTGGTGGAGGGGCTAGTCGAACGTTGACCACCGACGGTGGTGTTGGTATCAGATTGCTACTAAGTGAAGTTATGGTGTAACTCTGTGTGCCTATTATGTGCTATTTATATTATATGGTGTGAGTCTATGGGATTTTAATAAAACGCCTAAAAAGGATTTTGTGAGCGTTTTCATTTCTACATTTTGGCGACGAGGATTAACTGTAAGTACATATATTTTAATTAAAACAAAAAGAAGAAAGAAAGTATTGAAATCGTCCTAAAAATAAGTGCAACCAAATTGAGTTTAAAAACAGAAATAAAATAATCCACTATACGTTTACCAGTTTTCTGCCAAATGAATTTTTAGTTAGATACAATAGCACAGTGGTCAGTGCACTGGGAATTTCTCAGAGGTGTGGGTCCGATTCCCACTTGTATCTTATAGCGCTATTTGTTCGTTTGGTAAAAAAAAAAATGTATATGGATGCGAGTAGTATCTAGGTGTTGTCCTGTTTTAGTACAGTCTGGTCTCGCATAGCGATGCCAGTAAAAGTTCACACAATTGGTGCATACAATGATGAACAGTCCACAGGATGGGCGGTACTGTACTAAAGATCTAAATCACCGATTTAGATCCATAATTGAGAATACTACTCGTTTTTTATCTAGAAATAATTGGTTCACTTATTTTTAGATTGTTTTATTAAGTTCGGCAATTTAATTCACGAAAGGGCTCATGATATAACTATATTACACAAAATTACACAAAAGTCTGTTCCAGTTCTTGTCAGATCTCCTATTTTACCCCTTGCGGGCCTTAACGGCCTTAAGTGGCAGTAAATTTTCACATTGCATGCACAATCTATAGACTTGAACTTGTGCAAATAGTTTATGAATACCTTCACAATATATTTTATAGTAAGAAAAGAAATAAGTTGAAGTAGTTTAAAATGAATTCATATTCGTAACGGGAAAAATATTTTGCCATGCGATTTACATATTCTATTGAATAAAATCGTTTCTAAAATCAAACTTTTTACAGCTAATTCCAGGAATGATGGCAGATATAAGAAATATTCCTCTATTGGCTAATTTCGATTGTGAAGGAAGTGATGTTGGACTTCGATGGACAAAATGGAAACGTGGCCTGGATATTTATTTGGATGCAGCAGAGATTGAGGATCCAACAAAGAAGCGGTCAACATTGTTGCACTTGGGAGGTCTGTGTTTACAGGAAATTTACTATAGCATTCCAGGCGCTCACGTGGAGGAAGATGACCTCGAAGTAGATGTTGACGTGTATCAAATAGCTGTGAAAAAACTGGACGAATATTTCGCACCGAAACAGAGTTGTGTGTATGAAAGGCATGTGTTTCATATGATTAGACAGGAATCAGGTGAGAAATTTGGATCTTTTTTATTAAGGTTGAGAAAGCAAGCAGGGAAGTGTAATTTTTCGAAAACAGAAGAAAGTATAATTGACCAAATAGTTGAGAAAGGTTCATCGGTTGAATTAAGAAAGAAAATTTTGAAAAGTGGTGACAAATTTACACTGGATGATATCATTCAGGAAGCGAACTCTTTGGAAAGTGTTGCTAAGCAGCTAGAAGATTTTACCGGGAAAAGTATGCCACCCTCTGACAGTACTGTCAATAGAGTTGAGATAAGAAAGTTCAACCGATCTTTCAAAGACCATTGCGGCCGGTGCGGAAGGCCGGGTCACCGGGCTATATCAGATTGTCCTGCAATTAAGTGCAAATGTCACAAATGTGGTAAGATTGGTCATTTTAAAAAATATTGCAGATCAGTACCGCAAAAGCGAAAAGCTTTCAGACAAGGTGAGAATATTTCTGCAAAAAGGTTTAAAGAAGATACATCAAGACCGTCTATGGAAAGCAAACAAAAGCCTGAATATGATATATCAAAAAAGAGGGAGCAGGTTTCTAATATTGATGAGGACAGCGAATATATCTTTCATATTGATGATGATACCTTAATTGAATGTACTATTGGTGGTGTGAAAACAGAAGTACTGATTGATTCTGGAAGTAAATCCAATCTCCTTACTGAAAAAACATGGGAATTTTTGAAGCAGTCAAAGGTTAAAATTTCTAACCAAGATAAGTGTCCAAATAAGAAATTCTTTGCATATGGAAGTGAACAACCTTTAGTAGTATTAGGATCATTTAAAACTAACGTCCGAATTAACAACAAAGAAACTGAAGCTGTTTTTTATATTATCAAGAATGGTACCAGAGATCTTCTTGGAAAAGAGACTGCCTTCGAGCTGGACGTGTTGCGGGTTGGATTGGTGGCTGAGGTAAGAGCTGAAGAAGGTTTTCCCAAATTTCGAGACGTTTTGATAGAAATACCTATCGACGACTCTGTAAAACCAGTATGTCAACCCTATAGGAGAGTACCGATACCGTTAGAAGGCAAAGTTAACGAGAAAATCGATGAGCTACTTAAAGCTGATATCATTGAGGAAGTCAAGGGATCGTCCAGGTGGGTATCCCCTACTGTTCCCCTATTAAAGGAAAATGGTGAGGTTCGTTTGTGCATAGACATGAGAAGGGCTAATGCTGCTATAATCCGGGAAAATCATCCGCTTCCTACAATGGATCAACTACTACCTAAATTTAAAAAAGCCAAGTACTTCTCACGTCTAGATATAAAAGATGCCTTTCACCAGTTGGAGATTCATCCAGATTCCCGACACATAACGACATTCATAACTAGCAAGGGTATGTACCGTTACAAAAGGTTGATGTTTGGGATCTCCTGTGCTCCGGAAATTTTTCAGAAAACCCTAGAAAGGATCCTGCTGCAGTGCGAAGGTACAGTAAACTTCATCGATGACATTGTTATTTATGGTTCCACGGAGAAAGAGCATGATCAGCGATTAGAACATGCACTAAGCGTGTTAAAGGCAAACAATGTTCTTCTTAACACTGATAAATGTGTATATAAAATTCAAAGGATTCAATTTCTTGGTCATGAGCTATCTCCGGACGGAATCAAACCATTAGACAAATATTTGGATACGATTAAAACCTGCCGTGCCCCTGAAACAAAAGAAGAGCTTCAGAGTTTTTTAGGCTTGGTCAATTTTGTGGGAAAATGGATTCCTGATCTTGCCACCCTCACTGATCCACTACGAAAGCTACTCCGAACAGAAAAAGGTAAAAAAAGTACTTTCGGGAACTCTTGGACTAATGATCAGGAACAGGCGTTTCAAAAACTGAAAGATTCATTGGCAAAGATTAAAACTTTAGGGTATTATGATCCAGCTGATAGAACACAGGTTGTTGCTGATGCAAGTCCAGTAGCTCTTGGTGCAGTACTAATCCAAATCGATTCCAGTGGTCCTCGAGTTATAGCTTATGGCAGCAAAAGTTTAACGGATTGCGAAAAAAGGTACTGTCAGACTGAAAAGGAAGCGCTTGCTTTAGTGTGGGCAGTGGAACATTTCCGAATGTTTCTGTACGGTAAGGAATTTGATCTAATAAGTGATCACAAGCCTTTGGAAATTATTTTCGGTCGAAAATCAAAACCATGTGCACGTATTGAAAGATGGGTTCTTCGCCTTCAATCTTTTGATTACAAAGTTATATACAGACCAGGTAAGACAAATATTGCCGATCCCCTTTCGAGATTATGTACAGTCTCTGCAAACTCAAATAAGGTAAGCAGTTATGTTAATCAGATCGTGGAGTATGCAAGACCAGCTGCGGTTTCTCTCAGAGAAATAGATGAAATTTCTGCACGGGACGAGGAAATATCAAAAGTTCGGCGAGGCCTATATGACAATGTGTGGGATTCTGCTGTCAACAATTTTAAAGTATTTGCATCAGAATTATGTTTCTTCGAAAACATTTTGCTCAGAGGCAACCGAATAGTGATTCCTGGTAATCTACGGCAGAAGATTTTATACGCTGCACATGAGGGGCACCCAGGAATTGTCTGCATGAAATCAAGACTTCGAACAAAGGTATGGTGGCCGAAGATAGATCAAGATGCCGAGAAGGTTGTAAAAAATTGCACAGGTTGTACCTTAGTGTCTGCGCCAAACCCTCCAAACTCCAAGCGAAGGGAACTTCCGACTGAGCCATGGACAGATACCGCAATGGATCTTCTTGGGCCGTTGCCGTCTGGAGAATATATATTTGTTTTGATTGATTATTTCAGTCGCTATAAGGAGCTAAAAATAACAAGAAATATTTCAGCATCTGAAATAATCAAATTACTTAAAGAAATTTTTTCCCGCCTAGGTTTTCCAGCTACAGTGACAGCTGATAATGGTAAACAATTCACGAGTGATGAGCTAAAAAAATATTTTGACGAATGTGGAATTAAAATGTATCACAGTATACCGTATTGGCCACAGCAAAATGGTGAAGTAGAACGCCAGAACAGAAGCATTTTAAAACGATTACGCATAAGTCAGATTGAAAAGCGTAATTGGAAAGACGACCTTTACAGTTATTTAATGATGTACAATAGTACACCTCATTTGACTACAGGCAAAAGTCCTTCGGAATTGTTTTACCGGCGCCAGTTTCGAGACAAATTACCTTATTTTAGGGATATGGAGAACATGGATGATGATATGGAAACAAAAGATAAAGATAAAATTCAAAAAGAAAAGGGTAAAGAGTATGCAGATCGTAAAAGGAAGGCTACTGAACACCACATACAAAGAGGAGATCAAGTATTTGTTAAAACATTTGTAAAAGAAAATAAACTGTCTTCAAATTTTTCAGATGTACCACATACAGTGACTAAAGCCGCACCTGGATCAGCAGACGTAATAGTACAAAACGAAAACACTGGGCAAGAATTTCGACGTAATGTTGTTCATCTCAAAAGAGTTGGTGGACAATGGGCTGTTACAAATCAAACTACAGCTCAAACTGAACATACCTCTGCATCTGATGATCAGTCATTATAATGTTTATTAACTATTTATTTTAAAATTATATATATTAATTTAAAAATAGGTAGTTACTTAAAAATATTTCTCGGCTAAGTTAATAATACATATCGGTCAATGTATAATTATGATTTGCTGTAATGTTTACTATTTTTTATATTTATTATTAATGGATACAGGAAAGTTGTGATTTAAGTTTTGCTAATCAGCTATAAAAAAAAAAAGAAACAAAAAAAAAAAAAAAAAGAAAGTGATGTAGTGTTTTGTAATTTTTATTAATTATTTAGATTTTAAATATGAGTACGGACAATGGTCATGAGTACGGTAGTCATGAGTACGGACAGTTTGATAGTCGCGCCACTGTGGCTTGACGTCTACTCACCCCTACCCCAAGCTAATATATACCGTCTGAATGCTGGTGGAGGGGCTAGTCGAACGTTGACCACCGACGGTGGTGTTGGTATCAGATTGCTACTAAGTGAAGTTATGGTGTAACTCTGTGTGCCTATTATGTGCTATTTATATTATATGGTGTGAGTCTATGGGATTTTAATAAAACGCCTAAAAAGGATTTTGTGAGCGTTTTCATTTCTACAGTTTGAATTTTTCAACATTTTATAACGATGTATCCTTAGGTTGGTATTTTAGGACCACATGTGCTCTCTGATTAGAAAGCTATATGCGAACGTAAGTTTTTGAAATGTAAGCATTTGAAAGCAGCTAAAAAAACCAGAGTGCAAACACTATGGCGGATCGCACACCTGACGCACGACGGAGCGCTAAAACATCGCAGCGGTCTGTCAGATCCATTCTA
This sequence comes from Keiferia lycopersicella, assembly GCA_029255805.1. Classification (NCBI taxonomy): domain Eukaryota; kingdom Metazoa; phylum Arthropoda; class Insecta; order Lepidoptera; family Gelechiidae; genus Keiferia; species Keiferia lycopersicella. Next base: position 1,272,789 of record JARACZ010000029.1, on the reverse strand, counting down.
CAAATGTAAATCCCCATACTAAGTTCGCTTGACCGCTGCTGACGCAGCGCTATCGTAGTGTCGTCCGTCGAGTGCGGTCTTAGTATGGGGAGTGACGTTTATAGTATGGATCTGACAGACCGCTGCGATATTTTAGTGCTCCGTCGTGCACTAAGTGTGCGATCCGCCTTAGAAAGCTATATGCGAACGTGAGTTTTAAAATGTAAGCATTTGCAAGCACCTAAAAAAACCAGAGTGCAAACACTTCGTAGCTTCTTATACGCAAACAGAAAACTTAGTTGACTAAGTAGAAGTTAGCGTTTCTAAGGCTACTGGCACCGTGATGCAAAACCGTTAAAACTCCAAAGCATAAAAATTGCCTAAACAAACTCACCTTCTGACGAAACAATACGAGACTTCTCAAACTTTGACAGTGAGAAATACTTTGTTGCGAACTCTGTATGCGAATGACGTATTTTAGTAGTGTCTCCAAGGAAAGTTGCGTAGTCCAAAGGTATTATAATAGAACTGGAAAGTTAAAGTTTGCAGGTCTTCAGGTCAACGCTACTTGTTAAGAAATTGCGGTAAAGTTTCCTCAGTTAAAAAGTTATGAATATTTTTTTTATGGAATACTGCTTCTGTTTTATGTAAAAGCTATTGGTAGGTATATAAGGTGTAAATATATTAGTTGCAAATATTTTAAGGGGTGAACCAGTCCATGAAACTGAACAACTTTCCCCGTGGAACATAGGTCGAAAAATGAAAAAAATAATTTTGCCCACCCATACAAAATTACCGACCGACTAAGTCAATTTGTATGGGAGGACCAAATTTTTTTTTTCATATATCGACCTATATTCCATGGGGAAAGTTGTTCAGTTTCATGAGCTGGTTCATCCCTTGAAAGGAATGCATCAATTTTCCAGTCACCCTGTATAAGGTGTAAAAATATAAGTTGCAAATATTATAAGGGGTGAACAAGGAGCTCTATTTCTGAAACGTACGCTTTAGTTTCATACGAAAATCTGCCACTTGTTTTGCTTGTATCTCACGTTCTACTTTACTAATCGATTCCCACATGCCCTCAAAAATTCACACACATTTTTTCTAACAAAACATCAAGTAAAAGAAATTTAAAAACTTGTGGTTAGACCAGTCGTTTTAGACTTTCGTGCACGGAACCAAAAACGTACAATTCAGACATTGAGATCCTGTCCATGAAACTTTCCACAAAAAACATAGGTCGAAATATGAAATATAATTTTGGACCTACCATACAAAATGTAGCAGCCGGGCGAGTCAACTCTACAGGAGATTTTTTTTTTTTCATATTTCGACCTATGTTCCTTGGGGAAAGCCGTTCGGTTTCATAGGCTGGATTAAACGAAAAAAATTTTCAACCTTCCATACAAAATTCCCGATCAGCTGAATGACTTTGTATGGGAACTCGAAAAAAAATTTTCGTTTCCCAACATAGCTCCCGTACAAAAAGCTGTCCAGTTTCATGGTCTGATCACGCCTGCAAACTTTCGTTACACCGTCTCTTACACCCTGTATGTAAGTGTAATCTTAAGAAGAGACAAATTCATTCTAATAAATTCAATAAATAAGTTCTGCCGTGTGATGCCGGCTCTGCCGTGTGATGCCGGCTTAGAATAGCATCACCCCATTTCTTCCCGTGGGTGTTGTAAAAGGCAACTAAGGGACTCGAGGGTTTCATGTGTATTACAACTTTAGGCGACAGGCTGACAACCTGTCACTACAGTGATACATGCATCATGGAAAAGAGCCCTCAATACTTGTCAGACGTAGCGATAACGACCGTATTTTAACGGCCGCTTACCTACCCCGCAAGGGATAAAGGCGTGATATATGTATGTATGTATGTATGTACAAATTCATTGCCCCACTTAGAAGCTATACACACATCCGGTTTCTCTACTGAAAGCCTACTATTCCATATTAGATCACTGTCACAGGAAATCCGCCCTTAATGAGGAAGAGACATAATTATGGGATTTGTAAGAATATAAGATTTAATTATATCCGTAAATGAAGGCATATGACAATTATTTTACTAATTAATGTAAGTGAGAAAACAACAGTTGTATTGGAAATTGATGTCATAATTATAGGCGAGACCTTATTTATTGTAGTAAAGGCAAAGAATACTCAGTATATAAGGCGTAAAAATATTAGCTGCAAACATTTTAAAAAGTGAATCAGACCATGAAACTGAACAACTTTCCCCAAGGAAAATAGGTAGGTCAAAATATGCAATAATATTTTGGGCCCCCCATACAAATTGACTGGGCGGGTACATTTTGTCCATTTCTTTTTTCGTATTTCGACTTATGTTCCTAGGGGAAAGTTGTTCAGTGTCATTAAATATTTGCAGCTATGTTTTTACAGCCTGTAGATCCTCGGTATAGTGGTTGTATACAAAGTGTAAGAAAAATATTGCATTCTGAAACATAGTTTAAACCTAAGCAAAGAAAAAGACAAAAAATACATTTAAAAAACAACGGTATATCTCGCATATAAGTACCTCCCTCACAAAATGAGCCGATATATAAGGTGAAAAATATTAGCTGCAAATATTTTAAGGGGTGAAGCAGTCTATGAAACTGAACAATTTTCTCTAAGAAACATAGGTCGAAATATGAGAATTTTTTGGACCTCCCATACAAATTGCAAGTCAATTTGTATGGGAGGTCCAAAATTTTAACTTTTTTCTATACTTATATATATTTAGACTTTTTCCTACTAATATGTTTCATAAGATTGTATTATGGACAAATTCTAAACAAAGGCTGATATTTTCCTAATACCCAGGCAAAACAGAAAAATAATGCTTCAATGTAGTCACAACTTATCAGCCTGGCACCTAAAATTTGTGGACATGAAACCTTAAGTACCAGTTGTCTCTCGCGGTACCCGCAGGAAAGAAATGGGGTACTGCTCTTTTTAAGGCGACATCCTTGTTACGTAGAAATATTTACCTAGGTATGTAACCTATTATTATTATTTTGAGCCAGACATGTCCCACTGCAGGGCAAAGGCCTCCCTCTCTTTCCTCCACTTTTCCCTATCCTGAGCCGCCTCTATCCAGCCATGGGCGTAGGTATGTAGTTCGTCTTTCCACTTTTTTCTGGGACGACCACGTGCCCGTTTTGCGTTAGGAGGGACCCAACACAGTGGCAAGTAGTTTTTGCCCATAGTGTAGTAGGCATTCTGGCCACATGTGCAGCCCAATCCAGTCGAAGGTATGAAACCTTAGTAGATAATATTTCCTGACCTTCATTTTGATAATTTTATATAACAAAAGATATAACTCAGTCAGAAATAGAAGTGCAAACAGTAAGGGGATGTGAATTATCTTAGTTTAAACAAATATTGTGTTTTAGTAGATATGTGAATATGAACTGTGTTTGAGGTCAGATTTAGGATTCAGTAGGCGGATTAAGTAGGTTAGTTCAATATTAATTACTTAGTCGACTTCGTAACAAAAATGTGACAGACGTGGTGTCTATTTTTAAAAAAGTTACTACCTATTGGATATTCCTATTTTTTATATTGTCAGCCAGGTGGTTACTAGCTATAGATTTTGGCTAGTTGATTACCATGATGTAAACGAGTGTGCTTTATTTCAAATGTCACGTTTTACTACAAGTAAATTCATAATTGCAAAATTCTTGTATTATTTTACTTATGTCAGAGTTTACATAGCCAAAGAAATAACAGCTCTCCCACGCTTTCGATTCCACTATATCCCTCAAACCCTGAAAAAACAAAAATATTAACCGACAATTTTCATATCTCGAATCCTTCCGTTACTGACACGCGTGGCACGATCAGCTGTGCGGTCAAGGTTGCCCGGGTCAATGCTGAGCTAGCTGGGGGGTCCCGGGGGGTAAGGGAAGTGGGGTATAACCCCCTTCACCCCCGCGTGGGCGTCTCCATGGTAACCAGCCCACGCCACCCACGCGGCGCAGGCAGGTACTCAATCAATTACGTACGTACCGCGCCGTACGAAGCGTTTTTCTCATAAGCAACCATATGAAAGGAAGAAATTGTGGCTGATTTGATTAATATCATTCATAGTTTCCGACTTACACAGGATTTTTATAAACGTTTGGGAATCACAACTGACGGGCGGGCGTGTGTTAGCTATCGACCTCCTGATGAAGGCAAATCAGCCGAAACTTGTCCGGGCCCGAGTTTTGATCCAAATTTGTAACATGTTTCGTTTTTCTTTACATAATGAAGTTTGGTAAGATAACTCACCTAAATGTACAGTCATGCTGAGGCTGGGTTCGACAGTTTTATTTTGGACTTTCTTACGCTGAGCGCACAACTCACTGTCAGTTCAGGTGTGTGTGAACTTGACTGTACATTAAATCACACATTTTTCCCGAATGAGTAAGCAGAGACTAGGTAAATCCTTTTACTTGCTATGATGCTCGCTTACTTCTTTCACATCCTCTACCTACATACATCATTCTCCTTGCCTTATCCCATTCTCTGCCAGGGTCGGCTACCTAACCTAGGGGAGTTGACATGGAACCAAGTTTTTACACAGAGCGACTGCCATCTGACCTCTGCAACACGAAGGCTAACCTAGCCCGAATCCTGTCACATTCACGATGTTTTTCCTTCACCGTAATAGCAGTCGGTAAATGTACGTGAGTAAAAACACATTGGTATATGGCGGGGATCGAACTCGTGTCTCACGATTGTAAGACCGGTGGTGTCCTATCCACTTGGCCACCGATGCTTTCCCTAACTATATTCATCAAACTTATAAATACATGTTAGCATATCGTATTCATGACCTCTCCGTAGTATTTTTATCATTTGATTAAACGAATGTGTCTCGATAGGTTTGAGGTAAAATTATGCAACTCAAAATGTTGATTAGTAGACATTTTCATTTGAAAGCAATGGTCAAATCAGCTTATTTATTTATTAGCTGTATGTCCAATGACATCTGTACTTTTATTCTGTGGAAAAACCCGCATGTAGGGAGAATTTTGTCTAGTTCTAGACAGGGTAATTGAACTCTACACAAAATAGAAAAGCGCAACTTTGGGTCTCAAAGTAAATAGCTAACATGATATACAAATACAAATGTTTTCTAGGCTGTCATTTCTGTTGAACCACGTGCAAAACGTGTCTGTCTCAATTATTATAAAATAAATTAATTTATCAGCTTCAAGAGCTAGTTTTTATCCTATACAGTCCACTACACAATCTACCTCTCCCTCAGTTTATGTTTCAGCCTTTTTAAACTATGAGATAAATAAATATTTGCATGTGTTTGAGAAATTGATTCCTTTGTACCATTTTTTTATTTTTCTATTATTTTTCAACCTGCCAGCAAGCAATGAAGATGAATAAATGTTCCCAGTCACACTAAGTTTCGTAATGTGAAGGCAAAAAGCCGTAGATTTATCCTCAACTACGATAAAAAAGTTACATCTCAACCACCAATCATATACACTTAGCAAAGTTTTAAAAGACAAACCGCGCAATGTTTGGTATGCACTTCAACCTTCAGCTAGATAAGAGGCGGTAAGGTGCGCAGACGCAACTACAGGCGCTTTAGTAGAACGATACACTTGTAGATAAAAGGTGCTTACGATTGAGGCATGTGTTGTACAATTTGACTTAAGGGTTAATAACATTAAAAAAGAAAAGTGCTTATCTTTCAAAATACTAACACCTTTTGCTTTTGCTGGGTCGCCTGAAAGAAACTTATGCAGCGATGAGGTCGCTTTAGATAATGTGAGCAATGAAGTGTTTCTCTCTGTCTGTCTGACCTTTTTATTGCTGTATCATAGACTGCCGTGTGATGCCGGCTTAGAATAGTATCACTCCATTTCTTTCCCGTGGGTGTCGTAGAAACCGACTAAGGGACTAGAGGGTTTTTTGTGTATTGCAATTTTAGGCATAGTAATGCACGGCTTATCTAAAACGACTCTCGAACATTTGTCAGACGTGGCAATAACGAGCGTAATTTTATGGTTGTTGACGCTCTGCCTACCCCGCCAGGGATATGGGCGTGTATGTATGTATGTAATCATAGACTGCTGATGATAAATGAACTTTTGACTATGACTCCGATTTTCATCAATCATCCTATTTCGTGTTAATCACGATCTTGATGAAGCTAGAAAAAATATTGAATCTTAAAGTATGTGAAATATTTGTACCTAGTATATTTTCTTATTTTCTTTCTCTACAGTGGTAAAGTACAGTCTGTCGTGTGATGCCGGCTTCGAATAGCATCGGATTTCAAAATATGTTTTAAACAATACACTTGTCATTCATACATACCTGTTTTTTGTTTGTTTAATCTTCTGAAGTTGTTTCCAAATTGACACTGCAATGTTATCATCTGAATAGTTTTCAATACTTTTTGTTATCAGATGTTTAAAGAATTATATTGTTCGATATAAAAAGTTTTGATATACAATGATGGTGACTGAAAATTTGGTACATAAGTACTTATAAAAATCTTATTTCATCAAAGTAGGTATATTTGCATGATTAGCGCGTGTCATTGGTATTAAGGTTGTTTGCCGTGTGACGCAGGCTTAGAATAGCATCACCCCACATCCTTCCCGCGGGTGTCGTAAGAGGCGACTAAGGGGCTCGAGGGTAATGGCGTATTACATTTTTTACGCGACAGGCTGACAACCTGTCACTATAGTAATACACATGTTTTCTGGAACAACCTTGGAAAACAATCCTCAAAGATGTCGGACATGGCAATAGTGGCCGTATTCTCACGGCCGTTAACGCTCTGCCTACTCCGCAAGGGATAAAGGCGTGATATGTGTATGTATGTATGTAGTTATGTATTATCTTGAATCATACTTTAAGTATGTGAAATATTATTTTCTATCTCTACAGTAGTAAAATTGTACTAGAACGTTCGTATTTATTACGATCACAGATCACAGATGACTATATAGGTAAAACATTTAACCTATGAACGAACGACCGTTTAGGGCGTGTCAATGAATAATTTAGTAGCCTTTAATACTTAAGTCGACGAATAAATACTGTGGAACCGACCTTGAAGGCTTAATAGCATTGATAAAAAAGTTCCGGTCAAACAAGGAAACGCGGACTATATACATATAGTGGCGTGCATCCTTCTTGGTGAGCCAGCAGGCTGGATGCACCCACTGACACGGCCCTGTTGACAGGCGCCGTGTGATCGTGTTTTGTTTATTTGATTGGATTTTGTCGTCCCACTGGAGAGCTACGTTTTGACTAAATTGGATCTAATATTTTTGACCAATTATTATACGCAATTCTGAACTTATCTCACGTGTGTCATTTCACTGCAGCAGCCTTCTACATTCATACATTCTTTATATTAACGGGTCGTCACTACGGCACCCGTTAAAATATAATCAATCTGTTTATAGATGAATTATTTTATTTTTATTTATTTTTGCAACTATCATATCTTGTTTCTTACTTTTAAGAGCGCGATTACTCTGGTCTGTTGTCGGGTATTAGTTTTTGAACAGCTTTTTTTTTCCGTGCCGTGTGATGCCGGCTTAGAATGCCGTGTGATGCCGGCTTAGAATAGCATCACCCCATATCCTTCCCGCGGGTGTCGTAAGAGGCGACTAAGGGACTCGAGAGTATTGGTGTATTACAATTTCTAGGCGACAGGCTGACAACCTGTCACTATAGTGATACACATGTTTTCTGAAATAACCTTGGAAAACAATTCTCACATAATGTCAGACGTGGCGATAGTGGCCTTATTTTTACGGCCGTTGACGCTCTGCCTAACCCGCAAGGGATAAAGGCGTGATATATGTATGTATGTATGTTTTTTTTCCGGGTTTGAATAAGAGGTCAGTGTGCTAACTTTTTACTCCTGGCATCTTCCCGTCTCCTAATTCTTCATTAAGCACGTGATTATTTATTGAGCACTTGTTCATAGCATTTAATTATAATATTACCTAAACTTAAGCCCTATAATTATGTACATATTAGAGATTGTCCATTTCTCAATATTCTACTTTTACATTTTAGTTAATAGCGCTGTTATTTTGTTATTTACAAAGGACTTATTGAAATTACTGGATTAATATTAAGTTAAACTACATAGACTTTTTTTACAATTCTTGCGAATTAAGTATTAGTTTCAGATATCTACCTGTATAGAAAAATTATGGATCAAAATTCCTTTTGTATATCTTGTACTGTATTTAAGCTTTTAAGTAATAAAAATTAATTCCCCTTTTACGATTCAATTGCTTTGTAATTAGTTAGATAAATACTAGTTGCAACTGCAACCAACACGTGCACCCTTAGTATGTATGGATATCTAAATAAAGTTGCAATATTAGCCTTTTAAAGGCTTAAATACAAGATATACAAAAAGAATATTGATTCATAATTGAGGGTCGTTGCAGATAAGTCGTGTATCACTGTGACAGCTTGTCGGTAAGTAATGCTTATCTCTTCTCTCTTTTCGTGTGGGACACCAAATCGTCCAACGACCCGATGAACCCACCCAGTGTCAGAATTTTTCAACCGCATTCTACATGTATCAGGCTCCTGACCTGGTTGTGTAACGACCGCCGTCTAAGTGATCATAGACTGCAACCGTGCCATCAGCCTACGGCTTAACGTGTCATCCGAAACACGGAACCATCTTACTTACGGACAATCGGGTAATTCAGCCCGCAATGTCCTAACCAGACTGGGAACAAATTCACAAAGTGATAAATATCAACTTTGTGAGTGACCCACCGAGAATCGAACCCGGAACCTTCTGCGTCAAAAGCAGTCGCACTACCACTGCGCCACATCGGTCGTCAATGTTATCTACCTAGAAAGAACTTGAAGCGTAAAAGGGAGGTGAACTGTAGCTTGCCGTGTAGAGGCTGCATGGGTCATCGCGTGGTTCTTCAGAGCGTGAGAGCAATTGTGGATCGCACACTTAACGCACGACGGACCGCTAAAACATTGCAGCGTTCTGTCAGATCCATACTAGAAGTGTCAATCCCCATACTAAAACCGCTCAACCGCTGTTGACGCAGCGCTATCGCAGCGTCGTCCGTCGAGTACAGTTTTAGTATGGGGAGTGACGTTTCTAGTATAGATCTGACAGACCGCTGCGATATTTTAGCGGTCCGTCGTGAGTAAAGTGTGCGATGCGCCTGAATGCTATGCAATATCTCATCTAATCATGTTTAGATCGATAAATAATAAAAAAAATCTGTCTCATTATGCAAAAAACTAAGTAACTGTATCATTAATAAGACAAAAGTCTAGGAAACTAACAGATTATGATAAAAAGTTGTGACTCCTAAGAAAATTCCTAAAACTGTACTACAACCTACAGTCATTCGTAAAGGCTTGCCTCCGTCGTAGCCCCGTAGCAAAGGCTGCTACGGTCGTAGCAAAGGCTGCTACGGTCGTAGCAAAGTTTTGTACCTCTACATACTGGTATATAGAAAACATTACACTACTTCTTATACAGTCGATACTGATACGGTGCATGCAGACCATAAAACTGATAATTTTTTTGACTTGTCATACAAAAACACGATCAGCTAACTACATTACTACGGAAAGTAAAAAAAAACATCATTATCACCAATCAAACAATATTATGTAACAAAATAGTGAGAACACTACCTAACTATTTGCCTACCCCGCCAGGGATACAGGCGTGATATGTGTAAGTATACTAAAATACTGCGTTCTTTCCAGTTTTTGCTGAAAAACAGCTTATGCTCTAGTTAATATTTTCATCCATTTAGCCTTTTTATTTCGTATTGCTTTTTATTCAGGCCATCAAGAATAAGGGTTAAATCTCTGACGTTAGTATTGCTGATGCTTTTCTGAGAATTATTCTTATTTTCTAACAGCGTTGAGAAACACTAAGGGCCTTTCTCCATTTATCCGGCATCCGTCATTTGCCGGTCCGTCAATTTCCGATCCGATTTAGAAATCTATTACACTACTCTATACATGCTTTTCTACTCTTCTGGCAGCCGGAATTTATCGATTTGGGATATTTTCCAACCGAATTTTGGATTTGTTGACGGTCCGATGTGACACACGTACAAAAAGTAAGCAAATAAAAAGGTACTCTTGAACGCTACCATGACGTCATTCTACTGTGCGTCTTTTACCGGATAGGTGGAAAAGCGTCGAATTCGAATATTGTCGGAAGTCTACTTCCAACATCCAGCAGCCGGACCGGATTAGTGGAGAAACCGGATAAGTGAAAATGTTTATTTTATCGAATTTTATAGTGAGATTGAGGCTAAGGCGTAACATAATTTTAAGTTATTCAAATAATATTACAGTGCAAAATTAAATATTTAAAGGATAATTTAGATTTTTTTGATTATCAGAGGATACCTTTTATTGTGAAATATATTGTTTATTGATACGAGTACGTATTGATTATCAATAAAATGATACTAAAATAATTAGAATTAAAAAACTTAACTCATCTATACATGAATCTAGCAGCTAGTGTCGGTTTGTACACACACACACACACACACATACATATCACGCCTTTATCCCTTGCGGGGTAGGCAGAGCGTTACCGATCGTAAATTTACGGTCGTTATCGTCGCGTCTGACAAGTATTGACACGTAGTCAGCCTGTCGCCTAAAAACGTAATACACATTAAACCCTCGAGTCCCTTAGTAGCCTTTTATAACACCCGCGGGAAGAAATGGGGTGATGCTATTCTAAGCCGGCATCACACGGCAAAGAGTTCTTAGAATTAGTGGCGGTTCGTACCTGGTCCTAAAGTGTCCATTAAACTGACAGCGTTGCTCCTCCGTATTGAAAATTACTTAACCTGAAAAACTCATACATAAAAACCTTTCTCAATTCATTGGGTTGCCACCCACGTGAACAACTTGAATGTAACACAGCCCAGTATCAAACAAGGTATCATCTTTCAAACGGGATCCCTTTCGTTAGCATAATGTTTTTTCCACTAATATGTTTTAGCATGACATGTTTCGCATAGTTCTTTTTCCCCTTTTATATCTTTGTCAAAAACATTTTTTCGCATAATATTTATCTTGGCATAATATAGTTTATTTATGTCTAACAATTTTTATAGACATTAGGTTAGGTTAGTATTTTTATGGACATTAGGTTAGGTTAGGTTAAGTTAGGTTAGGTTAATAAATTATGCTTAACGTGTTATGCCTACTATTTTTATGCGTAAATATCTTTAGTTCAATGTACAGTGTGCCAACCTATATTATGCCTAATATTTTTATGCAAATAGATAGGGAACCCTTTCAAACATGTTATAATGAAGCATTTAGCTACCGTCTTTAAACCTATAATACACTACCCTTTCGTGAGCTGATTTGACATACATTGCTGTTATCTTCAGCAGATTTTTGGACACATACAAATATAGCCGGCTATGTACGTCAATTTTGTTCTTGTGCAGGGTTGTAACGTAATACTAACTTTAATGGGACAGATATCTACTTACTTTTGGTAGTAATTAAAGTGGGTACTTGTAGCTCTTTGAAGCAGCTGCCTTTGAGAGAGCGACAGACATCGAGTTTAGTGTAGGATATACCAACTATATTATGTACCTAATCGATTGTATTTTGTTTGTAAAACTTCATGAATCACTTTTGTGCGTCGAAATCTTTTGCTGTAGATTTTCAAATCATTAATCCGGGATATGACAACTCATGCGAAAAATATTTGATGTATAAATCATTTCATATAAAGCCTCATTTGAAGCGCATCTTTTATTCTAAGCTAGAAGAGGTCAAGCGAAAGCATGGCGGACAACTCCTCAGATATAAAGATGTTCAGAAACAACACATGGAAAGATGCAACATTGACCCCACTCAATGGGAGGGTCTGGCAGCACAGCGCCCCGAATGGCGCGAGATGGTTGGCGTGGCAAGTCCGCGAGTTTGAGGAACAGCGTAAATCAGGCTCGTCCACCCGTCGCCATTAACTATAATTATGTAAATGGCAAACTCACGTGTACACACAGTGCACGAGAGTTTACTGCCTTTGGCTACAATAGCCATCTCCGGGCGCATCAGCGCTGATTTGATTAGGAGTCGAAGTGCTCGCCATGGCCGAAATCGGTCGGAGAGATCATCATCGTTTGAAGTTCACATTAAAAGCCTCGTTTGAAAGTTTCATTTGAAGACTCTGCAGTAATAATTAAATACAGGTTTATAATATTCACATGCAAATAGTGAAATGGAAATAAGGCCGTTCTCACTTTTAACGCACAACGCAGCGCTGAAATAATGCATGCGTGTGTCAGATCCATATCACATCAATCCCCATACTAAAACCACTGTTGACGCAGGTCTAACGCATGCTAGCGCTGCGTCAACAGCGGTTTTAGTATGGGGAATGACGCTTCCAGTACGGATTTGACATGTGTTACGCAGCGTTACTTTAGTGCTGCTTTGTGCGTTAAGTATAAGAACGGTCTTAGAGCAGGTAGTAGGAGGGTAGGACGGTATGTGTCCCGGGTTCAAGCCCCGGGCAAAGCTAATATTTTTTTCATATTGTTACATACATAATGAGAATGTTGCCGTGTGATGCCGGCTTAGAATAGCATCACCCCATATCCTTCCCGCGGGTGTCGTAATAGGCGACTAAGGGACTCGAGGGTATTGGTGTATTACAATTTTTAGGCGACAGGCTGACAACCTGTCACTATAGTGATACACATGTTTTCTGAAGCAGCTTTGGAAAACGATCCTCAAAAATGTCAGACGTGGCGATATCGACCGTATTCTTACGGGCGTTAACGCTCTGCCTACCCCGCAAGGGATAAAGGCGTGATATATGTATGTATGTATGTAATGAGAATGATATAGCACTGTGAGTGCATTTAAATCCTAAGGCAATTAAAAAGTCTCACAACCGCTGAAACAAACAGAACCTTAACACAAATTACAGCGGACATTGTAGATAATTCCTTGTCAATTTATTATGAAAATGATGTAGCATTAGTCGATTAAGCCCCTTTTGAACTCTGTCTTAGAGTTCCATGTATGCCGGCCTTATAATTTAGTCATAAGTATCCATTGATTAACTAACTCAAAGATACCGCTTAACACTGCGACATTGACTGCTTTGTTGTTTGCCTCCTGAAGGATACATACATACATATATCACGCCTTTATCCCTTGCGGGGTAGGCAGAGCGTTAACGGCCGTAAGAATACGGCCACTATCGCCACGTCTGACATTTTTGAGGATTGTGCTCTAAGGTTGTTTCAGAAAACATGTGTATCACTATAGTGACAGGTTGTCAGCCTGTCGCCTAAAAATTGTAATACACCAACACTCTCGAGTCCCTTAGTCGCCTCTTACGACACCCACGGGAAGGATGTGGGGTGATGCTATTCTAAGCCGGCATCACACGGCACGGATATTCTGAAGGATATTTTGTTAAATTACGTATAAGCAAACAACTTTTCTTTTTTTCTTACTTGTAGGTGTTATACAATTTATGTGACTCGGAAAATGTACATAATGTGCCTTTTTGTGACAAGGACACAATCGCAGGTCTGTATAAACAGCAACCATAATGTAAATTATGTAGTTACTAGCATTTAATGTGTCTGTGGTTTGGTTATAACTTGTAAAAGTAAAAACAGCATGTATAAAAGTAACAACTTGTAGAGAACTGACTGCCAAAGAATACTGGATGCCTTAACTGTCTTTGTCTTATGAATTCCTTGACATTTTTGCAGCAATTTAATGACCGTTAATATTAGAATAAGGAACTCATAAGGATAACTCATCCATGGCCCCAAGTCTGCTATTTTTTTGTCATTGTAACGCCTTCGAAACTCAACTGTCATTCCATTGCCATTGTGATTTTCTACACTTTAAACTGTTAGCAGACTACGAAACAACTAAAACCATTCAACTGAGATCCGATCGACATCCAACTGAAACGAATTTCATTTAACAGAATTTAGGGCCTTGTTAGTATGTTCAAAAGACAAACCTTGCGTATACAACTAAATTCAAAAAACTAGGTTAAAATGATGTTTGTAAACAGAAAAATTACGTGGAAATTACTGTTTTGTCTTTTTCATTAGTTTTCCTTATATTATTTAGATTCCTGATATTATTTGTTATAGTAAGTGTTTTTAACGATGTTATGTTATAATGATGATGTGATATATATATAATGACGTGATATAATGTGATGTGTTTTGTTTACAAAAGCCTCAGTAAATATTTTCGTAAAGAAAAATTATGATGGTTATTTTGGTTAAGTTTAATAACTTTCAAATTTCTAGGTAAGTATGTTTTGAGTCTTTCTGACGAATGCAATTTATTTATCTCAAACATGTGTGACTGAAACTCAGAGAATTTAATAAGGAATATTATGGATTAAAATTTGATCACAATTTAAGTTTAATTTAATACGACATCTAAGTTTTTTCACTTAAAATGACGTATTAAAGTTTACAGAAAAATTCTGGGTCTATTTGATATGTAATCTAAATTTTACCGCGAAAGTAGTGACATTTCATATATCTAAATCAAAATTTCTCGGATTAGAGAATGCAGTGATAGTTGAGGCAATATTTCATTGAACTTTGACACTAGCAGAATTGTCCCTATAGACAGAAACCATATTTAAAAAATAATGTAGCAGCCTGTAGCAGGTCGAATTCGTGCCCAAGAAACGGTCATGTGAGAAACGTAATATCATACGTGTCATATCACTAACTAGCGTGTGCTAGCTTGCGGTTCAATCGATAGCTAAGTTAACATGGACAGCCAAGCCGACCTGGAACTAGCATTCAGATGCTGAATATTTTACGACACGTCATTCCTAGCTAGCGTTCTCAAACTTTTTATTATTGAGAGGATGGATGGGGAGATTTTATACATATTACCGATTTTCTTCTCAAAAAATGACTCTAGAGCATTTCCAATTTAAATAGCCATGCCTCTATATCCAAAAATTACTTTTTTCGAAAAATTATAACTAGGAGAAAGCACTAGGTACTTAGCTATTATCCTTATGACTATATATTTTTTTTGCATTTTCAAACCTTTTCATAAAAAGTAATTATTAACTAATTAAAAAAAATATTGTGTTTCTACCTACAGGCATTGAGAAGAAAATAAGAAATACGTTACTATGAAGACGCTACGACCAGGCTTACTCTTAACCTACGGTTGTCGCTTGGAAATGATCTATACGGGGTATAAGGGACGGTGTAGCTAAAACTTTGCAGACGTGATCAGACCATGAAAGTGAACAAGTTTTTCTATGACGGCTATGTTGGGAAACGAAAAACTTTTTTCGAGTTTCACTCAACGAATTTTGTATGGAAGGTCGAAAAAACATTCACGTTTACCAACATAGCCTCCATAGAAAAAGTTGTTCAGATTCATGGTTTGAGCACGCCTGCAAAGTTTTCGTTACACCGTCTGTTACACCCTGTATACACCTTTACAGTTATGGCTTTCAATTTACTCACATAATTTTGTTTATTGAAATCATTTTCGAAAATGTGCACTAACTGGATATCAAAGAATTACAAACTCTGGCAATCCAATCTTTTCATATAAAATTAGAAAACCTATTTAGGTATTTAATTTTCAACTACATAGCCCTTAAAATTAATTTGATAAATACATTTACTAATTTGGAAGAATTGCTAGCACAATTTTAAAGTTTTGATTAAACTGCGTGGGTGGCGGGAAAACTAGTCCTATTGCTTGTATTTTGTATAACTATGACATATAAATTAAATTAAACTTTGACATTTTAAATCTATACATACATACATACATAAATCCCGCCTTTATCTTTTATAGGGTAGGCAGAGCGTTAACGGCCGTAAAAATACGATCGCTATCGCCACGTCTGACAAATAATAGAGGGCCATTTGAGATAATTTGTGTATCACTATAGTGTGATGCCGGCTTAGAATAGCATCACCCCACATCCTTCCCATGGGTGCCGTAAGAGGCGACTAAGGGACTCGAAAGTATTGGTGTATTACAATTTTTAGGCGACAGGCTGACAACCTGTCACTATTGTGGTACACATGTTTTCTGAAACAACTTTGGAAAGCAATCCTCAAAGATGTCAGACGTGGCGATAGCGACCGTATTCTTACGGCTGTTAACGCTCTAAGGGATAAAGGCGTGATATCTGCATGTATGTATGTCACTATAGTGACAGGTTGTCAGCCTGTCGCCTAAAAATTGTACTACAGTTGAAACCCTCAAGCCCCTCAGTCGCCTCTTACGATACCCACGGGTAGGAAATGGGTTGATGCTATTCTAAGCCGGCATCACACGGCAATAAATCTATAAATGTGATGTCATGTCACGTCACAAAAATTGGAAGTCAAATAAATTTATTTAGGAACTTCCGTACGTAATGCAATATTCCTAAAAAATAAAAAACTTACTGACCTAAAAACCTGATAAGGTTCAAATATCTAACAACAAGTAATATCATTATAGGCTTCATATCATTATAAATCCACTGTTGGACATATTCATCTCCAGTCATACGTCACGGCCAGGAACACACTTGACGCACGACGGAGCACAAAAATATCGCAGTGGTCTGTTAGGTCCATACTAGAAATGTCAATCCCCATACTAAAACCGCTCAATCCCAGTGTCATCCGTCGAGTGCGGTTTTAGTATGTGGAGTGACGTTTCTAGTATGGATCTGACAGACCGCTGCGATATTTTTGCGCTCCGTCGTGCGTCAAGTGTGTTCCTCGCGTAAGAACGATTCTTGCCTAGTCTAATCCAAGCTTGTTCCCATACTGCCGAGGTCATCAATCTACCAAACATAAGAGCGGCTTACCTATACCACGTTTAGAAAAATACAGGGTGTTAGGGACAGCGTCCCGAATACTGATAGGGTGCAAGCAGACCATGAAACTGAACAACTTTCCCCTAGGAACATATGTCAGGAAACGACAAAAAATTTTCGACTCTCTCATACAAAATCGCGATCAGCTGACTGCATTTACTATGGGAAACCAAAAATTTTTTGACGTTCTTCTGACATATGTTCCTAGGAGAAGGTTGTTCAGTTTCTTGGTCTGCTTGCACCCTATCAGTATTCGGGACACTGTCCCTAACACCCCGTACAATTTATCCGATTAAATAAGAATAGGAAAACAAATTTTGCATGCACGTGCATACTCGCAAACAGAGCATAAACAACAGTTTAAAAACTTCATAAAAATCGAACATCGCCCATATGCCAGCGTTTCTCGAGCGAGAGGGGCAATTTTCCGGGCTCTCGTCGATCAACAAGTGGCCGGGGGAGGGGGGGGGGGGTATTAAATAGGGGGAAGGGGGGTGCATCTGCTCCCCCCGGTTGCTAGGCAACCGACGGGGATTCTAGAAAACTTGTCTGTTTACTGGGATGCGGTCATTATGGGGGGTTTTTATTGGAAATTTTGCATATTTAAAGTGTATGTGTTTAAACTGAAGACAGGCACGTTAAGCTATGAACTGTTCAGTTTTAGGTTATTCAGCTGCAGGTTGTTCAGTTTTAGTTTGCTCAGTTTTAGGATTTTCAGTTTCAAGTTCTCCATGTCTTGGTTGCATGTAGAGGTTGTAAAATTTTGAGATTGATAATATGACTGCACAAATTCAATATGAGAACGTAATTTCAGTTTCAGAACGTAATAAAAAAACTTACAAGACAAACGTAATATAGGGTGTAAGGGACGGTGTAACGAAAACTTTGCAGGCGTGCTAAGACCATGAAACTGAACAACTTTTTATATGGGGGCTATGTTGGGAAACGAATAAATATTTTCGACCTTCGATACAAAATTCCCGGTCACCTAAGTGACTTTGTATGGAAACTCGTTTTTTTTTTTAAATATTTTTTTTTATCTGAAACAACCCTGAAATACTGTCAAACGTGGCGATAAAGACCGTAATTTTACGGTCAGAAACGCTCTGCCTACCCCGCCAGGGATATAGGCGTGATTTGTGTGTGTGTATTATTATCTGACATTTATTTATTATGTAAAGTAGAACCTCGGAGATTCAATGTAAAGCGCTTCGCCTAACTCAATAACTATTAGTGAGATGCAAGCCTGATTCTATTACGCCCGGGATGTAATGCTCTTACTGTATCAAGCTAGCTAAATTGTATTTCGATATTACATAGGGAATGACATGTATTCATTCAACAACCAGCCGTGTGATGCCGGCTTAGAATAGCATCACCCCACATCCTTCCTGTGGGTGCCGTAAGAGGCGACTAAGGGACTCGAGGGTGTATTACAATTTTTAGGCGACAGGCTGACAAACTGTCACTATACTGATACACATGTTTTCTGAAAGAACCTTGGAAAACAATCCTTAAAATGTCAGCCGTGCCGATAGCGACCGTATTCTTTCGGCCGTTAATGCTCTGCCTACCCCGCAAGGGATAAAGGCGTGATATATGTACATACATATATGCATTCAACAACAGGTAACAGGTATTTTTTTTATGTGTACCAACCAGAATCATCGAAGGAAATCAAGTGATTACGTGTGACGCAAGCAGAGCTATTCATAAAAAATCAAAGTTTATTTTGTGACTGCTAAAGTCAACATTACATTTATTTTAATAATAAGCACATTCAAGAATACTTTCACTACAATACCATTCGGAAACAAAAATTCTGTTTTTGTATTGAATTGATTTAGAATAGCGTCATCGTATTACTTGACGCACGACGGAGCGCAAAAATATCACAGCAGTCTGTCAGGCAGGTCCATACTAAAAACGTTACTCTCCATACTAAAACCGCACTCGACGGATGACACTGCGATAGCGCTGCCTCAACAGCGGTTGAGCGGTTTTAGTATGGGGATTGACATTTCTAGTGTGGATCTGACAGACCAATGCGATATTTTTGCGCTCCGTTGAGCGTCAAGTGTGTTTCTCGCCAAGTATCGTAAAGGTGAGTAAGGTATAAAACCGAGGAAAGGGCAGCAGCACTCCTTTTCGATATCTACAACACCTGGTAATACCCTACCCCCAATCGGAGGAGGCCCATTTCCAGCGATTTCCCCATTTCTTTTAAATATTTAAGAGCCAGGAACTTTTTCAACAAGTTAGAAAAATAATGTGCCGTGTGATGCCGGCTTAGAATAGCATCACCCCACGTCTTTCCCGCGGGTGTCGTAAGAGGCGACTGAGGGACACGAAAGTATTGGTGTATTACAATTTTTAGGCGACAGGTCACTGTAGAGATACACATGTTTTCTGAAACAACCTTGGAAAATAATCCTGAAAAATGTCAGACGTGGCGATAGCGACCGTGTTCTTAAGGCCGTTCACGCTCTGCGTAACGGATAAAGGCGTGATATATGTACGTATGTATGTAGAAAAATAATACGCCTGAAAGTGAGTGCATCCCTCACGAGTGCACACAGGTACGTTTTGCAAACCTAGTTACATAATGTGGCACGTAGCGACACAGCCCCTGCAGCCCTGCGTGTTGCAAGGTCGATATCATACATACTAGGGATGTTATGGAGCCCTGTAACCGAAAGCGAAAGTAACGGATATCCGAAATAAAAAGACATAACTTCTCAACGGGCGCAGACCCTCGTTTAGGATCGTTCCTGGCGCAAAGCATTGCTCTAGCAGTACAACGGGGCAACACGGCTAGTATATTAGGCTCCTTTGCGCCGGGAACGACCAGGGATGGGTTTATAGTAGATAGGTTAGGTTAAGTTTTTGTTTAGTTTTATTTTATATTATGTTTTTTGCTGTGGATTTTATTTTGTTTTTTGACACTGAATAAAATATATTTTACTCCTCAACTGAGAGTACTTGAAAATTAAAGATGGCGGTCCTGCGGCGCCCTCACGGGTGAGGACCATTTGACTCGACTCCAATAACATAACACTTCTTCGAAACTATTGAGCGATAAGCGTTGTATTTTATATCCTTGATTTCGTCTTGAAAATAGCTATTGTTTTATTGGATAAAATACACATCAAATACATTTGCAGCTGCGTTTAGGACGGAAAAAAGTGAAGAATTGGCAGACTGATTCAGTCTTTTCCGCAGTTGAGCAGAACCGAAACCGATATAAAAATTTGAAATAATTTCGGATAAGGGCGGTGCTTCACTTTGTTCGTTTTTGTTGTTTAGACCAATAATTCAGCAATTTTAAGTACTTTTAAAGTACTTATTTCGATAAACTTCAAGAAGTAGGTATGTTCTTTTTAATTACCATCAGTAAGCGAAACTACTCGAAATAATATTTTCATATCCATATCCGAATACAGTATCTTGATTTTTCAGTGCCAGAATTGGTAACTGAAACTTTATATTCGTAACATCCCTAATACATACAAAAACATACCTTGGATATAAATTACACACTGATTTATGTAACTTTTCCCGACTGCTCTTTTTGAAAAAACCAATGGCAATACGAGTAGTTAGTGTTCTAGCGCGTCATTCTGCGAATGTCGGTTTCCTTTTTCTACATGAATCACGCCTCTTTCCCGTTGGGGTAGGCAGAGACTATTTCCTTCCATTTTTGTTTTTCTTTATGAATTTAATAATTTATGCCGACCTTTTATGAATTCATATGTGTTTTATTGTGTGCATTAAACAGTTTAATAATAATTAGGTACAATTCCTATACATTAGCCATAAAATATATATTTATTGTTTCATTTTGTCTATTTATTGTATAAGTGCAGGGATATCTTCAATGCATTCTCAGAACGTTAATCTGAACCAAATAAATATCAAGTTAAAAATATATAAACGGATCACTAAGAACGTATCTATAGATTTAATAGAGGATACAAACTTAAAACAACTTTGCCTGGTAAGTATATTTTATGAATCTATAGCCACGGCCGTGTGATATTAATAGTATATTTTGACCGTGTGTTGCTGGTTTTATATAGTATCACCCCTTATCTGTTCCGTGGATGCCAAGAAACTCGAGGGTCACGAATAGGTAAAATGTATTGTAGTAATTTTAGGCGATAGTTTTGACCACCTTATGGTGCTACGCCGTCTTCTAAAATGACGGACGTGGTACAAAGTGACTACTTTTACGGCCATCTACGATCTGCCTACCTCGCAGGCGTATGATAATTATTTGAATGTAGAATCTATGACGTCACAAACAGTAACAGTAAAACTGGGCGGTGAAGCCGTCGCTTGCTATTGGCCAGCGCGGTCGTTACACCGTATATGGCATGCGCGTGCGCGTATCAAGTTACATCGACCACACATTGGAGTTTCAGTCTAACTAAACCCTATTTGCAGTTAGGAATTATAAGGGAATTATGTTTGAGAGGTCTTTCAGATATAATAGATTACGATTGATGCAATTACGCATACATACATCACGCCTTTATCCCTTAAAATTACGGTCACTATCGCCACATCTGTGTCTCGCCAAATTTTAAGGGTCCTTTCAGATGACATTTCTAGTATGGATCTGACAGACCCCTGCGATATTTTTTCGCCTCGATTCGCCTTAGCTGCAAGATCACACATCTAAACAATAGAAGGTACACTTACAGGGTCGTTGGGCAACTCGGCATCCCCATGACAAAGGAAGAACAACAGCCAGCAACGTCCATAGACCATAAACAGGAACACGGTTTTATGTAAACTTATTATAACCGCCTTTACTTCCGCCATGGCAAAGTTCTGATTAGTCTTTTGTTTACCTACATGCTGACGTTGGTGGTACAGTGTGTAAAAAAGAAAAAAAGGCTGCAAATACTTTAAAGGGTGATCCATCCCATGAAACTGAACAACTTTCCCCAAGGAACATAGTTCGAAATATGAAAAAAAAATTTGGCCCTCCCATATAAAACTCCCGATCGACTAAGTCAATTTGCATGGGAGATCAAAAAATATTTTTTTCATATTTCTACATATGTTTCTTGGAGAAAGTTGTTCAGTTTTATGAGCTAGTTTACCCCTTTAAATATTTGCAGCTAATATTTTAACATCCTGTATAAAGTTACTTTGTGAGCCAACGTGCAACTATTACTTACTTCAAAACTGCGGCCCGCCCGGCGGTTTCACCTGCTGCTTATCGGCTTAGATGGAAAAAAAGAAACTTTCCCGGTATGTATTATGCCGAAATCATTTATATTGATGAAGTTTTTTGAGGTTTTGGATGCTTCCAAGCTGTCGATAACGTACAAATAGTTATTTTATTATGACAATAATGTGAATTTGCCAAATTGATCATTGAAATTTTGGTTCAATAGATAAATATAGTCTGAAAGTAAATAAGAGCGTCTTGTGTAAGATAATCTTGTTCATAATATGCGTCTCGCAAGATTTGTGCAAACTTTTTTCGATTTTCGATTAAATTTGTAGCAGAAAATAACAACAACTCTAACTCTACAGTTAATCAGAGTGAACAATTCACAACAAACCACCTACACATATTAGTTACATAACTAATACAACTTTCAAGAGTGCTATATTATTGCTACAATGTAGAGGACTTGAGCCAAGTCAGCGAACCGTTCTCTAAGAAAAAACAAATGCACCGCGGCCGCCGCGTAAACAAACACGCGCGTGCGCATGGCCAAAGAGTAGGTAGCGACAGAGGGGACAAAATTGTAAACGATTTCTTTACCTACATTATGCCTAATCTCTAGAAAGCCATTTGAAAAATGACGCGTGCGCGCAGGTTCTGTGAGTAGGTTGTGACAGAAGTGATAAGACCGTAGAACACTTATATGTACCTATACCATGCTCGTATCTCTTGCAAGGTAGGCAAGTGCGTAAACAAGCGCGTGCAGGTCTAGAGAGTAGCGGCAGAAGACAAACTGTAGACAATTTACGTACCTACATTTTGCTTATATCTCCTGCAGGGTGGGAAAAATATAAAAATCATTTTTGCACTTCAGAATGTATGTACCGACAGAAGTGACATGGCTTATTGATTACAGGTTGCATATCAATATCCCTATTTCAGTTTGAGTCGCAAATATTGAAACTAGATCTTTTTACAGTGGTTAGTAAGCATTTAGTCAAATGGTGCTTCCAGTAAAAACTTTTGATAACAGTTTTATTCGCACATGACAATATGTTGACTTAAACGATTGACAACTGTTCACACGTTGTTGCTTTTTTGTACAGTAGGTTCTAGATTTTTACGGAACATCAAAATGACCACTTGAAGTTGTAAACCTCAGCTACAGCGTAGCCAAGTCGTAGCATTTGTCCCTTTATGATGCTCACAGTATAGAGACTTATCTCGCGGGCGAGAAGACTTCACAAGTATCAAATCGTATGGATTTTATCAAAACAAGTGAATAATTTTGTCTGCAAGTGTAGAGAAAATCGAAGTCGTGATTGCACATCATAACTGGGTAGTACTACGTCACATTGCATCGTAACACTACTTATATTGCCAATGCCCCATCTGCGCGAACTAATCTTTGTCGAAACGTGAGCCAAACGCGCGTGGAGGGCGGGCGGCGCGGCGGGGGACGCGCCCCGTATATGGCGTGCGTTGGCGCAGCTCCTGTACTGGCGTGAGGAAAAGCGCTGACTTCAGTTTGGTTACGCTAAATGCATACATACATACATCAATCACGCCTCTTTCCCGTTGGATTACCCGTAGGCAGAGACTATTTCCTTCCACTTGCTACGATCCTGGCATACTTCTTTCGCTTCTTCTACATCCATCAGTCTTGTCATGCACGCCCATCGGTTTAGGGTACTTCTGACCTGACCTTTCTTTAAAACGTCCCTGATTTGATCCAGGTAGGTTCTTCGCGGCCTTCCCCTTCCAACATTTCCTCTACGGTAAATGTCTGAAAGGAATGACACTTAAAACGCGATGATGAAATTTAATACGTACTAATGGTGAAAGTCGTAGCTTAAATTTGGTACATACTTACTAAAAAGGAGGTAAAAAATATTGAAGAAGTTGGCGACTACTTTTTGGGATTGCTCTGAATACTTAAACGCTGTCATTTTGTGGATTTAAGTCTGAGTAAAAACGGTTTATTGTAAAATTATACACGTAAAGTACCAGTGACACAGTTGTACAAAAAAATCCCATTCGTAGCGCAGACTTTAGCTAGTTCTGCGTCATATTATCTAAAGAGCTGAAGTGGTATAGCTGATTCGCTAAAGTAGTGTCGCGGCCAGTGTAATTTGACCTCAATGCCCGATACATACATATACGGGCGCGTACTGACAGTTACGCTGGTCGTGATACTACGTAAGAGAATGAAGTGTACAAGGTGTAAAAAAACTGGAAATATTTTAAGGGGCGAATCAGCCCATGAAACTCAACAACTTTCCCCAAGGAACATAGGTCGAAATATGACAAGAAATTTTGGACCTCCCATACAAAACTTCAGACCGACCAAGTCGATTTGGTAAGAGAGGTCTAAAAAACTTTCCCAAACTTTGTTGTTCAGCTTCATGGGCTGATTAACCTTTCAAAATAATGCAGCTAATATTTTTACACCTTGTATATTACAAGTCTTTTCTTCCCAACTGTCCAGTGGGGCGCCTGCTGTTGTTGGGTGCGCACGCGTCGCCATCGCCCCGCCCCCGCCGTGACGTCATCACTCTACAGTCTACACACTCGGCTGAAATGAAAATTACCTCGATGAAAGGCGGGGAACATAGGTATACTATGTTTTGCGCATGAGTTTGCGGCATTTTTCCAGATACTAAATTTCTTTAAGATTAGGTAGGAAAATTTAGAAGCAAGATTATAAAGGTAAACGTCCCTGTATTACAGTGCGGTTGTCATAAAAGCGATTTGTTTACTCAAGCAAAGTTTGCGATGAACAATCGATGAAAAAGCGTATTTATGAGTCATTTGTCAGACGTGGTGATAACGACCGTAATTTTACTGTCCTTAACGCTCTGCCTACCCCTACAGCGATATATGTATGTTTCTTCAGGTGTCATTTCAATACTCCTAAGTACTTAGTGAAGTAGCAGTAATCTAGATTGTTCTCGAACTTGTTCATCTACAAGTATCTTGGCCTCAATTCTGTCAAGAACCTAATGACTTGTCTGGCTGTTCACATCACTCCATACGAAAATTTAAACAGGCCGATTTTTTCCAAGAATCATTTTTCTTTCTTCTTCACTCATTATTACACAGGACCAAATATTTTTTAAGGTAGAATGCCATAAAATTTTCAGACACACTTTAGAATTAGGAAATATTCTGCCAAAATCGAGGTCGGTGTTTATCTAATCAAATATTTCTTTTCCGATAACTTTATCGTGTTTGAGTGAAGGAATCAATGAATAGTAAATAAAATTGCGAACACTAAATTTACAGGGTGACTGGAAAATTGATGCATTCCTTTCAAGGGATGAACCAGCTCATGAAACTGAACAACTTTCCCCATGGAACATAGGTCGAAATATGAAAAAACATTTTGGTCCTCCCATACAAATTGACTTAGTCGGTCGGTAATTTTGTATGGGTGGTCCAATTTTTTTTTTCATTTTTCGACCTATGTTCCATGGGGACAGTTGTTCAGTTTCATGAGCTAGTTCATGCCTTGAAAGGAATGCATCAATTTTTCAGTCACCCTGTATATCTAATTAGATGAGATTACTGATTTCTTAGATTTAAAATTGGTCTAGCGTAGTGAGACATATCATTAATCGAAAACTGGCGTATAAAATCTTTGATGTCCTATTGGATCTGTACGGTGACTGAAGTGCGTAGTCTCTTTATTCTTTTTTTTTTATCCCACCCGTGCCGCGATTATACTAGGAACATAAAATTGTTATTGTTAACAATGATTAATTCATTTATTCAGTGACAGTATTGTATTGTAACTCTCTGACATTCTAAAAGCATTCATTGTGAATCTACTTGGAAATAAATGCTTGAATCTTGTAAGTGATATGTGATGAACGCATTACGTCTATGGTCTCTCTCAAAACTACGGCTGCCGTATAAAGAAACCCGCAAAAATTCCTCGTCCAGTCACAAAAGTCAATCGACTAGGTATGTAGGAGTAGGAAGCCGCTAGTATATAGGTCACGCCACTGGACGGTTGCCAGCGTTAGTCACCGCGAGAGCGGCCAGCAGGCAACACTAAAGGTTACAGCTGAAGTGCGTGCCTTTGGGGACAGGTTACAGAGTTCGATAACTCGAAAAATCCATTTATCCTACTACTATTATAAAGGCGAAAGTTTGTAAGTATGGATGTATGGATGTTTGTTACTCTTTCATGTAAAAACTACTGAATGGATTTGAATGAAACTTTACCACAATATAGCTTACACATCAGAATAACACATAGGCTATAGCTTATACATCAGATACTAGAAGACGGGACGAACCTGAAGTCCACGCGAACGAAGTCGCGGGCAAAAGCTAGTACATATACAGTGGGAGGCCTACGTCTTGAAGTAGACTGATAAGATGAAATGACAATGTTAGATTTGAATGTCTTTAAAAAAACATATGTTACAACTAAACAGATAAACATACATACATATATCACGCCTTTATCCCTTGCGGGGTAGGTAGAGCGTTACATACATACGTAATAATACGGTCGCCGTCGCCACGTCTGACAAATATTGAGGGCCGGTTGAGATAATTTAAGTATCCCTATAGTGACAAGTTTTCAGCCTGTCGCCTAAAAGTTGTAATACACCTTAAATCCTCAACGGGATCTACAGCGAAACACGGAACTATCTAAACCATCTTACCGTAGTATGTAGTAAAAATAAAAATCGTACAAAAAAGGTCTTGAAACCAAATAAATTACTAAGCAGTAAATACCATTATACTTACCTATTTAGGGAATTTGTTTATGTCAAATAGGTGAGAAAAGTTTCAATCTTGACTGCTTTACTCACGTTTTTACTCATTTCAGGGTCTAATCACATTATTTAAAGGGGAAATGACTTTGGTATCGAAAAATCTAATCCGGGGGCGTTCTGTAAGCATGAATCAATATGGAACTCAAAAGACAAGCAAAAGGTGGGAAAAAGATAATAAAAAATCGTATAATGAGATGTCAAATATATTTTGACACAGCTAGGCCGCAAAAAACAGATGATACAACTTCTATGAAGTCAAATAAAAGAAAATTCTTCATTAATCTTTCCTATAGATAGGTAGGTCTCAAGCGCTGTTAGACCAATTTTTAATCTAAGCTTTCCACGATAATTTTAATATTTTGGCTAGGCTTTGGCGAGAAACACACTTCACGCACGACGGAGCGCAAAAATATCGAAGCGGTCTGTCAGATCCATACTAGAAACGTCACTTTCTATACTAAAATCGCACTCGACGGATGACACTGCGATAGCGCTGCGTCAACAGTGGTTGAGCGGTGTTAGCATGGGGATTGTCTTCCTCGCCGGTATCAACCTATTATGATATGACAACCATGTTTTTTCTTGAGCAGTCTCAAACGTCGGCTTGACCGCACCTACTATTATAAAGACTTTAATTTTATGAGAGTTGTATCGTTATAACTTTAAATTTTCTCATAAATTATTAAATAACTGCCTCGGAACACCCACAGATGATTCCGACTTTCTAAAACTTTGTTCAAAAGTAAGTTTAGTACTTTAGTTGGAACAACTTAAAGGTATCTCAATATTATTGCTTTCAAAGTAAACTACAAGTAATCCAGAAAGATCACTGAGAAAGTTATAATAAGAAAGCTTAGGTACGGGGTCTTCTGATATTTTATAAGTTTTGTAGGTTATGTTAGTAGAGTTGTAGATTTTTAAATTATATTAAAGACAGTATGCCTAGAAAATCTTTAATGTTATAGGTATTATTTAATAATAATAAATGTGTTTCAATACTATATGTTACTATTTTTGTATCCTACCTAGAGTAACTTACCCACACAGTCACTACGTCTGTAAAAACGTGTTTTCGCTCAATTTCATCTATAATTGTTTTGGGGCTCTAACTCATAAATGGCAATGGTTAACGGACGGCAATTTCAAATAATATGTATATCGTATTACGGTTGCTGCTAAAATAACAAAAAATAAAATAACAATGAAAAATTAATTCAATAAAAACAAATGTCACTTTTATGGCATTTCTGTGCAATAACTCGTAATGTAATGAAACCTTCCTTCTTGATTCAGGCTCGCGTGAAATGTTTTTCAATACGAACTTTATACAACTTACTGAAAAACTCTGCTAAAATGAGGTCAAAAGCATTGCCTGGGCCTCGTCCGTCATCGACAGCACTGACTGCTTTCACTAAATAATTACAGAAAAACACGTGTGTTTCCGATAGTAATTAATAACTTTCTTCTTCATTTACATTACTTTTTGATAGTTAAATATAGGACTTTTTCGTAGCCATTCCATAATGGCGGTTGTGAATTGGTTATAATTGGATTTTTCTTGTTTATTTGAGTGTTTGGTGCATAAATCTGATAGTGTTTTAAGCAACAAATGATTCTTAAAGTGATCATTAAATAGAAAATTATAATTAATTCATATATTCCACATTGTGTAATGGTGACGAGCTGTCCACCACGTGGTGCAGAAAATTTTACTATCAAGTTTCTGTTGCTACGTAATTCTGCGCATCACAGCCCCTAGTCGTCAGACTAGGATCTCTGTGTTGTGGACTCTCCCTCGGCCTAATGCCACTTTTAATTATTTTCACTACGACACTGGTGAAAGGCAATGGCAAATCGAATTAACGAGTTCCTTGAAAAATACGCGTTACTGGATAAAAATCAATATGGTTTCAGAAAAAAACGTACCACAACTTTAGCTGTCTACACTTACATGCAGGAGGCTATGAATTACATCAGAGACAATGCTTACGCTGTAGGAATACTATTGGATATGTCAAAAGCATATGATAGAGTTTTACACCATATTTTGCTCGAGAAAATGTACTATCTAGGTGTCAGGGGAAACGCTTACAACTGGCTACAATCATACCTTGCTGGTCGGAAGCAGTGCGTACAGGTCGAGTTCCTCAACCCAGTCTCCAGTGAAATTCAACAAATACAGTCCACTATGGTGACGGTTAACTCCTCCATTCCACAGGGAAGTGTGCTGGGATGCACCCTATTCCTAGCATACATTAACGACCTGCCTAAGGTGGTCGATTGCCACTGCACCCTCTTTGCTGATGATATTTCCATTTTATTAAAATGTAACAAAAATGATAATTTGAACCACATAGCAACTGCATTCAGTTGCATTAAATCGTGGCTACAAGATCACAATTTAGTAATTAACAGCGATAAAACTAAGATAATTCAATTTAGACCCTATCAGAGACAACCTATTAACTTAGAGCCTACCACAGCAAGTCTAAAAATTGAAGAGGTACATTCGTGCTCGTTGTTAGGTATTACCATCGATACCTACCTGTGCTGGAAAGACCACATTGATAAAATAAAATCAAAAATATCCAGATTCGTTTACGCTCT
The DNA here is from genome assembly GCA_029255805.1 of Keiferia lycopersicella. Lineage (NCBI taxonomy): Eukaryota > Metazoa > Arthropoda > Insecta > Lepidoptera > Gelechiidae > Keiferia > Keiferia lycopersicella. The sequence goes on along the minus strand of JARACZ010000029.1, from coordinate 1,243,337 downwards.
CAGTGTTCTAAAATCCAATACAAATATCGATTGTGCCCTTTCGGCCTATTACGCGTATGCCGTCTCTTGGCTGAGTTATGGGGTAATTATGTGGGGTTATAGATCGGAGGCAGACGATCTATTTATCTTGCAAAAAAAATGCATGCGTATCATTTTTAACATGAGGCAAATTGAAAGTTGCAGACCGATTTTTAACAAAAATAAAATACTTACCTTTCCTTGTATCTATATACTAGAAATGGCAAAGTTTGTACGAAGACACATGAACCTATTCCAGTTTACCAAAAGTGCTCGGCGTAGACATATTATGGAGTTGCCAACTCCTAAACTACAAATGTTTAAAACTAGTCCATATTATAGATCTATAAATATATACAATAAGTTACCTACTAGCATTAAAGAATTAGAGACCGAAATTTCTTTCAACAAAGAGGTGAAGAAAATGTTATTACAAAAGTCCTACTATTCAATAAAAGAATATTTAGAAGACAAAGAGCTTAAATTATATTCTACTGCACAAAAAAGATAAAGTAAAAAAGCGTTATATAAGTGTTATCAATGTAAAATTCATAAATATCTCTACCTATTATAATATCTACTATTGACTATGACATCTAATTATCAATATTAATGTAATGCTAATTATTATTTCTAAAATCTAATTAATTTATATTCTGATACTAATTATTGTTTCTAGTTTTAAGTTTACTGCTACACCCTTACAGGGTTCATGTATCTATCTAGCCTATTTTGTAACACCTTATACTTGTACATCGTCGTCTCAGCCGATAGACGTCCACTGCAGGACATAGGCCTCCCCCAAGGATCTCCACGATGATCGGTCCAGCGCCACCCGCATCCAGCGGCTTCCCGCGACCTTCACCAGATCGTCGGTCCACCTTGTGGGAGGCCTACCTACGCTGCGTCTACCGGTCCGTGGCCGCCACTCGAGAACTTTCCGGCCCCAGCGGCCATCGGTCCTACGAGCAATATGCCCCGCCCACTGCCACTTGAGTTGCGCAATCCTTCGAGCTATGTCGGTGGCTTTGGTTCTTCTCCGGATTTCCTCATTTCTGATTCGATCGCGGAGAGAAACTCCGAGCATAGCCCTTTCCATTGCCCTTTGAGTGACCTTGAGCCTTCTTATGAGGCCCATTGTTAGCGGCCACGTCTCAACTCCGTAAGTCATCACTGGCAACACGCACTGATCCCAGACTTTTGTCTTGAGGCACTGCGGTAGTTGTTGAGAAGAGAAGATGTTACGTAGCTTCCCGAACGCTGCCCAGCCGAGTTGGATTCGACGATTGACCTCTTTTTGAAAGTTGGACCTACCCAGCTGGACTATTTGTCCCAGGTAGACATACTCGTCGACAACTTCCAGAGTAGAGCCCCCAACTGTCAGAGTAATGGGTGCAACAAGAGAGTTTGACATAACCTTGGTCTTGTCCATGTTCATTTTTAGACCCACTTGTTGGGAGGCTCTATTGAGGTCATCGAGCATTGTACCGAGGTCCTCCAGGGTTTCCGCCATGACCACGATATCGTCGGCAAAACGAAGGTGAGTCAGATACTCGCCGTTGATGTTGATGCCAAGTCCTCTCCAGTCCAAAAGCTTGAAGACGTCTTCCAGTGCTGCTGTGAACAGTTTCGGTGATATTACATCTCCCTGTCTCACTCCTCGCTGCAACTGGATAGGTTTCGAGTCCTGGTCCTGAAGTCGAACTGACATGGTGGCGCTTTCGTACAAGGACTTCAACACTTCGATATACCGATAGTCAGCTTGGCACCGCTGAAGAGACTGAAGTACGGCCCATGTTTCGATCGAATCGAAGGCTTTTTCGTAGTCCACAAACGCGAGGCAGAGTGGTTGGTTATACTCTTCAGTCTTCTGTATAACTTGCCTCAGCGTATGAATGTGATCCACGGTGCTAAAGCCTTTTCGGAAGCCGGCTTGTTCGGGAGGCTGGAAGTCGTCGAGCCTGCGTGCGAGACGATTCGTTATGACTCTTGAGAACAGCTTGTAGACATGGCTCAGAAGCGTGATGGGTCTGTAGTTCTTCAGCAAAGACTTATCGCCCTTTTTGAAGAACAGCATCACCACGCCTCTGTGCCATGCCTGTGGCGTTTTGCCCTCGAGTATGACAGAGTTAAACAATTTCTGCAGTGCTTTAAGTATCGGTTTACCACCGGCTTTCAGAAGCTCTGCCGTAACTCCATCATCACCCGGCGCCTTGCTGTTTTTTAGCTGTTTCAGAGCCATACTAATCTCGTACAAGCTGACGTCCGGGATGTCTTCTGTGTAGTGCCGGGTTAATCGAGCTCTTGGATCTGCGACCCGATTATTGACAGGTGTGCATGTTGTCGCGTATAACTGTCCGTAGAACTTCTCGACCTCTTCCAATAGCTCGGGCTTGGACGATACGATTCTGCCATCGTCGGTCTTTAGCTTCGCTAGTTGGCTCTGGCCTATCGACAGATCTCTAGCAAACACCTTGGAGCCTTTGTTGCGCTCAATTGCCTCTTTAATACGGTCAGTATTAAATTGGCGTATGTCGCGGGTCAAAGACTTAGAGATCTGCCTATTGAGGTGCCGATATTGGGAAGTATCCTCCGACGACTGCAGAATCATCTCGCGTCGTTCCTCCATGAGCCTCGAAGTATGGTCTGAGATTTTTTTGGTTCTGTTCGTACGATTGGGTTTGAAGAACTTAGAGCCAACCGTAAGGACAGTTTCCACGACCCTGTCGTTATAGTCGTCCACGTCGATACACTCACCCAGGCAATCGAAGCGGTTTTGCAGGTGGAGCTGAAAGCTCTCAGGGTTTTGGATTTGGGCAGGTGCTGGTCGGAGCGTAGACTTCATCAGACGTGATCTCTCGGCTTTTACATTAAGATTCAACGTGCCTCTTACCATTCGGTGATCGCTACCCGTTTTGAACGAATTGATCACAGAGACATCGTTGAATATCCGTTTTTTGTCTGTCATGATGAAGTCTATCTCATTTTTGGTAACACCGTCGGGGCTCTTCCAGGTCCATTTTCGATGCGGCCGTTTCCTGAAGAACGAGTTCATCATAAAGAGTCCCTCCTTCTCCATGAAGTCGACCAGCATTTGACCTCGGCTGTTCCTCACCCCAATACCAAATGGCCCAACTCTCAGTTCGTCACCGCAACGATTGCCCAGCTTAGCGTTGAAATCCCCCATGACCACCGTGTAATGAGTCCTGGAGGTATGAATGGCTTTGGATATGTCCTCATACATTGCCTCCACGTCCTCGTCGGGGTACTTCGAAGTTGGGGCGTATGCCTGTATGACCTTCAGCGAATAACGTTTAGTTATTCTGAGTATAAGGAATGCCACCCTATTTGAAATACTCCCGACCTGTACTACGTTGTTCACGAGGGACTTGTGGACGATGAACCCGACACCACCTTGGGACAGATGGTCGCCCTCCCGGAAGTAGAGCAGGTTACCTGACTTCAGGGCTATCGTGTCCTCCCCCTCTCTTCGGACTTCGGACAGTCCCACTATGTCCCACCGTAACCTGCTCAGTTCTTCCTCGAGTTCCACTAACTTCTCTTCCGTCCGCAGTGTGCACGCGTTATATGTTGCCAGGGCCAAGGTCGTTCGGCGAGGGATCCACGCCGCCCGGGGATTCCTAGCACCCCTGGTCTCGGAGCCGGGTCGATTTTCGCCTGAATCTGCCCGGCCACCGGGGCCGCCGGGCACTTGGGGCCGATTTCTATTTGTAAAATCCATAAGGGGGGTACGGGCCGTCACCCACCACGCTGGCCCAGTGCGGGTTGGTGGGGTATACTTGTACATGAATGCTAATAATATACTTGTACATGAATGCTAATAAATAAATATGAAATAAATAAATATGAAATAAATATGAATCTTAAATGGAAACGCCATACACAAGAAATAGAATAGTTAAATATAAATCACGCCAGTTTATTGACTTAGATAGAAATTCAGCTCGTAGCGTGTAAACTCATCTGTTTATATTTAAGCCTTAGAAATGGTAAGGATAAATTTTGCAAATGATAAAATACTCTGTTTTCCCTACTTAATTGTGCACAGAAACACACATGTATGCTTATGATACATACCGCGAGATTCTCTATACTTTTGTGTCAAAACTCTTCACTTGTTTTGATAAAATCTATAGGATTGATAGGCCTGAAGTCGAGCCAAGACTCTATAAGGGACCCATCATAAAACAACTTACGCGGATCGCAAAAATATCATAGCGGTCTGTCAGATTCATATTAGAAATGTCATCCGTATGAAAACCGCTCTTGAAGCACGACGCTGCGCTAGCACATTTCTAGTATAGATCTGACTAAGATCTGATTTTCATCTATGATATTAGATTATGGAAAGACTATGATCTGATTTTAGCACGCCGTTGTGCGTTAAGTGTGGCAAAGGCCTTCGCTGAATTATGTGAAGAAAAACCGTAATCAAATCATCAACTCTTTACAATATGTCCAAGATAAACCCTTTCTTCAATGAGACTTGGACTTTGACAATGGACTTTTTGTTCTCCGTTGTGCTTCAAGTGTGCGATCCGCCTATTCCTTGGTCAGGCTTGTATGATGCCTACAACTTTATTGTGGATATTCTTTCGGCAGAATATTTCGTTAACAGTGTCTTACATATGTCGTAAACAAAATGTCTACCGTTCAGTCTCGTGGGTTGTATGCACGAATATGACATCAAACAATTTCGGCATAATTTGTTATATCACAGAAAATTTTAAAATTCACTTTGCACCAATGAGTTTTTTTGAACTGCCTTTACCTATGACGACATAATCTTTTGTGTGAATTGTTTAGAAAGTCACAGAGAGTTTTGAAGACAATTATCCACAATTTCCAAGAAATGTAGGATACCGTAAAATACTAACACCCACGCAATTAGCATTTGGCAAAGGAAACATAAATATTGTGCAGAACAGTCATAGGTGTGTCGAGACCAATAACTATTACTAATAATGAGTATTCATCAGAAGTTGCAGTTTGACTGAGTTACCTACAGATTATAGTGGAAAATTTACTTGTTACTCCATACAGTGCAATTCTCTTCAAATGTAAACTTTTGCGCCAAGATTTAAAAAAACCGAAATTTGAAACACTGTGGTGTGTTCCATTCCAAGTTTTACGCAACTACCTCAGAAAGAGGGTTATATTTTTCGAGTGTACATATACATGCAGCTAACGGGCGGGCGTATGTGATCTATCGACTACTTGAAGGAGATCATGTTAACCAGCCGAAAAATAGATGGTTAAGCCGTCTACTAAATAATGGGTGGATACGTCGTTAAACAGTAAAAACACCGAAAAATTATATTGTGAGAACAATCTTTTTTACATACATACATAAATATCCCTTGCGCCTTTATACGCCTTTATCTTTTGCGGGGCAGGCAGAGCGTTAACGGCCGTAAGAATACGGTCGCTATCGCCACGTCTGACATTTTTGAAGATTGATTTCAAAGGTTGTTTCAGAAAACATGTGTATCACCATAGTGAGAGGTTGTCAGCCTATCGCCTAAAAATTGTAATACACTAATACTCTCGAGTCCCTCTTACGACACGAATCCCTTTTAATTACGCAAAATCATGATAGCCGCTAAAATGAGTTTCTCATAAAATAAAAGCAATAAATTATTGATGTCTTAATTGTTTATCAGTCGAGTTGGACGGTGCGCAAGATCGCCTGGCACACGCATCGATGCGAGGTCGATGTCTTGTAGCAAAGGCATTTCAATGAAACTTCATGCGCTTTGCCTGCCTACTACTTAGCTGAGTAGTAGTTACAGTCGGATCATGACAAAAAACAAGTCAGGTGGATCGCATACTTGACGCACGACGGACCACTAAACTATCGCAGCGGTCTGTCCGATCCATACTAGAAAGTATGGGGATACTTAAACCGCACTCGACGGATGACACTGCGATAGCGCTGCCTCAACAGCGGTTGAGCGGTCCGTCGTGCGTCAAGTGTGTTCCTCGCCCTGCTTTACTCATGAAAATCATGTTCTCAAGTGTCTGGCAGCTGTCCAATAGCAACAGGCGCTGCGGCCGTGTCGCGCCGCATCGTGGAACACACGTTATCGAGCTGGTTCAGACGCAGAGAAAAGTGAAACCTTCATAGAACTGCCTGTTTGCCGTGCATAGAATAGCATCACCGCAATTCTTCCCGCGGATGTTGTAAGAGCTGCCGTGTCGTAAGAGGCGACTTAGAGGCTCGAGAGTATTGGTGTATTACAATTTTTAGGCGACAGGCTGACAACCTGTCACTATAGTGATACACATGGTTTCTGAAATAACCTTGGAAAACAATACTCAAAAATGTCAGACGTGGCAATAGCGACCGTATTTTAACGGCCGTTATTGCTCTGCCTACCCCGCAAGGGATAACGGCGTGATGTGTATGTGTGTGTTGTAAGAGGCAACTTAGGAACTCGAGGGTTTTATACGTATTACCATGTATTACAACTTTAGGCGAAAGGCTCACAACTTGTCACTACAGTGATACACGAATCATCTGAAGGGGCCCTCAATACTTGTTAGACGTGGCGATAACGACCGTAATTTTACGATCGTCAACGTTTTGCCTATCCCGCAAGCTTGATTTGTGTATGTGTGTGTATGTACGTAGAACTGACTTGACTTTTTTCGAAAAACTTGCAAAATTTTCTACTGCGGGCGGAACCAACGACTTTCGCTATTTGTACTGGCGATGCCTCTGTCTCGACTTCTTGTTTGTTTTAGAACTTATGCATAATCGCTTTCGTATCGAGCAAAACAAAGCCTGTATTATTTGGTCGTGATGGCTATGTCTAACAAATAAAATGAGAATCAATTGATATTAATTTGCCATTTAGTTTTTGCCACAGGAAAGTTTTAAGAATTTCTTCGTTCGTTCGTTCGTTCTATTAGCAAATTTTCACTTCTGTTCCTTATTTTGTTACTTATCCTATTCACGCATTTTTTAAGAAGGTAAGGAGTTGTCGATAGAAACACAATGGGCTGTAGACGCCAGTTTTAAAAAGGCTGATTTCAGTTTTTGTGCTCCCATAAAAGCGTGTTAAAAACTTTTCCCAATTATGTGCAAACATTTTTTACCTCGCGTTAAGTAAGTAGCTATACTTGCAGTCAAAAGATTTGGTTGGATCCTGCTACTTGAGCACTTACATCTTTACCAGACAAAAGAATGTATATATGAGTATCACCTCGATTTAACTTCTTAGGATCACCATTTCAGTGATTTCTCATACAGGTGACAAACAGAACCAATAAATGAGTCAAGCTGGTGCAAGAGTTTTCTAGTGCGTGAAAAGACTTCAGATGTGTCAAAATGTATTGGTTTCATCAAAACATGTGTATAGTTTTGACTTCATCATTCTCCTTGCCTTATCCCGTTCTCTGTCTGGGTCGGCTACCTAACCTAGAGGATTTGACGTGAAACCAAGTTTTTACACAGAGCGACTGTCATCTGACCTCTGCAATTATATGTTAAGTTTATAAAATTTGATTAATAAAATTTGAATTCAGATGACATTTGATGACATTCAAATGTCATCTGAATTCAAATTTTATTTAAATGTGGGTTTCATCACGATGTTTTTCCTTCACCGTAAGAGCAGTCGGTGCATGAGTAGGTAAAACACATTGGTACATGGCGGGGATCGAACTCGGGTCTCACGAATTGTAAGACCGGTGTGCTATAGTTTTGACTTAAAGACGATAAATAAACCTACATGAAAATTCATAGAACTTGGTAAAAAACTTAAACTTTTCAGTACTGAAGCTCAATCAATCGAGCAGCAAACAACGCCGATGGCCGACCGCTGCGCGTGCGGCTGACGCATATCAAAGATGCGCGACGTCGGCCATTTTTTTTCCACTGGTCCCGTCCTGGCGTCGAGCCAAAGACGCCGCTTGGCAAGCAGCCAAGGCGGCAAATCACCCCCTCTGGTGGTTAGCATGGCGAGCGATCCTTTCGACTCGATAGACTTAGAGGTGGCATGACAGAGGCGACGCATTCTTCTTTTTGGTTGGGTTTTGAAACTCTATTGCACCTCTATAAGTAAGCCTGCTGCTTGTAGAAGGCGATTAAAAAATTCTGATACTAGGGTTCACCGGGTCGTTGGACGACTCGGTGTCCCAAACGAAAAGAGAAAGAGGCCTCTATAAGTCCTTTTTTAAATTTATTGACATGGAAATCTTCAGCCTATACATAAATAAAATATTTTCTTTAGAAATATTAACAACGCCAATATTATTACTTTCAAAATTTACCTGAAGTAATCCCTCTACAGCTATTTATTTTATACTTCCTAAAACGTTTACTAACGTAGTTGGTCGATTTGAAATTGCAAATTACCCAAAATAATTTTTCGATATTTTTGTCCTAGGCATCTTTTTGTAGTTTTTTCTCTATAAGACCTCAGTGTAGAAGTATCCTTCGTCATAATATTTAGGAAGTTATTCTACACCTAAATTGTCCCATTTCTATCTGAGTACGAGCACACGTGCGCACGCGCAAGTAAGCTGAGATCCATTGGCAGCTGGCGGCGGCGCGCGTGACTCATACTGCGAAAGTTTAATTGCATATGGCTTGTAGAGTGTTATTGTCGCCATTTTGTTTTTTTTTTTCTTATTTGTAAATGTAGTTCTTGTAAGCTTTGACTGTTATGCAGAGTAATGGGTGTTAGCTGATAAACCACCTTGCCAGTTTCTAAATAAAAATTACGTTTGCTAAAATACAGTACAAAAATGTTTGTGCTGACGTTTAAAATAAACGCAATTTTGTTTGTGGTTTTTTACTACATTAATTGCCACAACTGATATGGTTTTTTTTTTACCTTCTATGCAAGCTATCCAGGAAAACTAAACAAGCACGAAAAAATGCAGTATAAAACGGAATGTTGATAGATACCTATTACTAGTGATACACATATTTTCTGAACGAACCTTGGAAAACAATCCTCAAAAATATTAGACGTGGAGATTACGACCGTTAACGCTCTGCCTACCCCGCAAGGTATAAATGTGTTATATATGTATGTATGTAGGTACCTATTTCAATTCCCAATACACACAACTCGCCTAACATATCGAACTGAAAGACGTATCGCCCGACTTTGGCACCCAACTTCCAAAGTCATTTCATCAACAGTTATAATAACCAAAACTACTCCCAACTCTGAAAACAATCGCTATGCAACTTGCCCAATCCAACGCCCGTAAAACCATCAAAATCCCAAGTGAGTGGATGTTTTTTTTTTCACCATAAACTTGAGAGGGCAGCTGCTTCAGGGAGGGACGGCAACAGCTGCGCCCGCGCACGCTCTCGTAAATAAGATTAGCTGCGCGACATCTCCTTAATGGCCACAGGAGCGGGATTATTAAAGGGATCTCACACCGAACTAGCGCCGCTAATAGCAAAAATACTCAAAAATGCACTAGGTACCCCGCTGCAATTATAATTTATCGAAATTTTTGGTGTAGAAATTCAGTGTGATGCCGGCTTAGAATAGCATCACCCCACACCCTTCGCGCGGGTGTCATAAGAGGCGACTAAGGGACTCGAGAGTATTGGTGTATTACAATTTTTAGGCGACAGGCTGACAACCTGTCACTATAGTGATACACATGTTTTCTGAAACTACCTTGGAAAACAATCCTCAAAAATGTCAGACGTGGCGATAGCGACCGTATTCATAATATGGCCGTTAACGCTTCGCCTACCCTGCAAGGGATAAAGGCGTGATAAATGTATGTATGTAGAAATTCAGCTACAGAACTTTTAAATAAAAGTAATGCATTGAGTTTTATTTCATTTATTTATTAATTTTTTTATTTTATTTTGACAGGGAAATTTACAGCCAAAATATTTTACAATGGCACGAAAAATGGACAACAATTGACGCACGACGGAGCGCAAAAATATCGCGGCGGTCTGTCAGATCCATACTAGAAATGTCAATCCCTATACTAAAACCGCTCAACCGCTGTTGACGCAGCGCTATCGCAGTGTCATCCGTCGAGTGCGGTTTTAGTATAGGGATTGACGTTTCTAGTATGGCTCTGACAGAACGCTGCGATATTTTAGACCGTCGTGCGTCGAGTGTGCGATCCACCGTAGCCCAGAGACGAAGCCTAAGTCTTTAGTCCAATACAAAAGTAAACAAAACAATACAAAAGTAAATAAATAGGTTACTAAGTATTTATTGGTAGGCCTGAACTTGACGGAAATCTACTTTTCCGATAGATCGCCTTACGAAGGGAGTTTCTCGGAAAAACAATGTTATTGTTTCTTAAACGCCGAACAAAACACACCTGTCACAGTGACGGAATTTTGAATTGATTGAAACCAATGATATTATATTGTTTAGAAAGACTATAGTCTTCTCAGTCTCTACTCGAGACAGTGAAAATTATTGGGAATTTCCATAAAAGTGGTGCAAAAATCAGAGAGCTGACTGAAAACCCTTGAAAGATTGCACACAGTACGATTATGACGACAGTTTGGCGCTCGCGATGGTTTTCCACATATACAACCGTTGATTCCCAGTATCCATATTCGGGTACTGAGTAGTATAGAATAGTGTTGAGTAGAAAGCGTTGATTCCCAAGTTCATACTTATTCTGGTATTGAGTAGTATAGAATAGTGTTGAGTAGAATATATTATCAGTATTCTATCTGCCTACCCTAAACGATGGTCTGCCTACTTCTAATCTCCACTCGAGAACTTACACAGCGAAGAATGTTGAAAATCTCCATCTCGAGAGAGTGGTGTGTGGTGCGTGCCGGCTCGACGGGAGGCGTGCTAAATATAGCTCGAAGTGTGCGCATGCGCTGCTCGTGTGTGCTCTAGCGCAACTATGCTCGCCTGGTGCTTACGGGAGCACTGAACTTGGGGGTTCAAGTACTGAAAGCTGAAAATCTTATTGGTAGTCTCACCTGAGGTGCTATGAATACCTAATTCGCTAGTTTCCTGGGTCATTCAAAAAATATAACAGTTGTACACTTAAAACTATTGTCCAAAAATACTACGGACTTATTCAAAGCTCGAATTAATAAACAGAGAAATAATATAAAAGTAAGTGTTTTGACGCCATACTTCTAACTCTTCATACAAGATACCGTTTTAGATCTTTTGAAAAAGTAGCTCATTCGACCTGTCAGGAAACAAGCCTTTTCTTAGTTTTAAAGCAATACAAAAATATACATATAATCACGCCTCTTTCCCGGAGAGGTAGGCAGAGACTAAATCCTTCCACTTGCTACGACCCTGACACACCTCTTTCGCTTCCTCAACATTCATTAGTCTTTTCATACATGCTCGTCGGTTTATGGTACTCTTCACCTGACCTTTCTTTAGAACGTCCCCGATTTGATCTAGGTACGTTCGTCTACGTCTTCCCCCTGCGACGCAAAAATATACGACACCTGCGTATTTTTTATACCAAAAAATAACGTTTCTGCGTATGAATAGTTAACTGCAGAATTAGACAGAATTTTATATTGTTTGAACATTGAAGATTTCTCGTCAGTTATTTAGTTTAGTTTTTATAACACGTGATACTCGACTTATATGAAACGACCCTCAAATATTGTCAGACGTAGTGATACAGACTATAGTTTTACGGTCGTAAACGCTCTGCATACTCCGCCAGGGATATAAGCATGATTTGTGTATGTGTGCATATACGCTGGCTAATAGCGCCGGAGAGTCTCCAATTTTTTTATGTAAAAGACCAGCCCCCCGTAACGCTCAATATTTGTTTATTTTTTTAGCGGATCACACACTTGACGCACGAAGGAGCGCAAAAATATCGCAGCGGTCTGTCAGATCCATACTAGAAACGTCACGTCCCGTACTAAAACCGCACACGACGGACGACACTGCGATAGCGCTGCGTCGACAGCGGTTTAGTATGTAGGCAGTGACGTTTCTATTATGGATCTGGCAGACCGCTGCGATATTTTTGCACTCCGGCGTGCGTCAAGTGTGCGGTTTGCCTAGAAACAGGCAGTACGTAATCAATAAAGGGCAAGTAGTAATATCAGGAATCTGAAACGGATCATCTCACCGGTAATCTGAATCACGTTTCTCAGGAAAGCATTTTGTTGAAAACATAATGGAAAGTCTTCGAAACGACATTCAAAATTTTGTGATCAAGTGATCCAAGCCTAAATAGCGCGATTTAGAGCCGCTTTTACTTTTATAGGCATGGTATACGATTAAGTTTTGATATCTATTTTGAAATTATTGGGACCTATTTCGTTAATTTTAACATACATACCTACATATATCACGCCTTTATCACTTGTGGGGTAGGCCGAGCGTTAAGGGCCGTAAGAATACGGCCACTATCGCCACGTCTGACATTTTTGAGCATTGTTTCTCAGGGCTGTTTCAAAAAACATGTGTATCACTAAAGTGACAGGTTGTCAGCCTCGTCGTCGTCTCAGCCGATAGACGTCCACTGCAGGACATAGGCCTCCCCCAAGGATCTCCACAATGATCGGTCCAGCGCCACCCGCATCCAGCGGCTTCCCGCGACCTTCACCAGATCGTCGGTCCACCTTGTGGGAGGCCTACCTACGCTGCGTCTACCGGTCCGTGGCCGCCACTCGAGAACTTTCCGGCCCCAGCGGCCATCGGTCCTACGAGCAATATGCCCCGCCCACTGCCACTTAAGTTGCGCAATCCTTCGAGCTATGTCGGTGGCTTTGGTTCTTCTCCGGATTTCCTCATTTCTGATTCGATCGCGGAGAGAAACTCCGAGCATAGCCCTTTCCATTGCCCTTTGAGTGACCTTGAGCCTTCTTATGAGGCCCATTGTTAGCGGCCACGTCTCAACTCCGTAAGTCATCACTGGCAACACGCACTGATCCCAGACTTTTGTCTTGAGGCACTGCGGTAGTTGTTGAGAAGAGAAGATGTTACGTAGCTTCCCGAACGCTGCCCAGCCGAGTTGGATTCGACGATTGACCTCTTTCTGAAAGTTGGACCTACCCAGCTGGACTATTTGTCCCAGGTAGACATACTCGTCGACAACTTCCAGAGTAGAGCCCCCAACTGTCAGAGTAATGGGTGCAACAAGAGAGTTTGACATAACCTTGGTCTTGTCCATGTTCATTTTTAGACCCACTTGTTGGGAGGCTCTATTGAGGTCATCGAGCATTGTACCGAGGTCCTCCAGGGTTTCCGCCATGACCACGATATCGTCGGCAAAACGAAGGTGAGTCAGATACTCGCCGTTGATGTTGATGCCAAGTCCTCTCCAGTCCAAAAGCTTGAAGACGTCTTCCAGTGCTGCTGTGAACAGTTTCGGTGATATTACATCTCCCTGTCTCACTCCTCGCTGCAACTGGATAGGTTTCGAGTCCTGGTCCTGAATTCGAACTGACATGGTGGCGCTTTCGTACAAGGACTTCAACACTTCGATATACCGATAGTCAGCTTGGCACCGCTGAAGAGACTGAAGTACGGCCCATGTTTCGATCGAATCGAAGGCTTTTTCGTAGTCCACAAACGCGAGGCAGAGTGGTTGGTTATACTCTTCAGTCTTCTGTATAACTTGCCTCAGCGTATGAATGTGATCCACGGTGCTAAAGCCTTTTCGGAAGCCGGCTTGTTCGGGAGGCTGGAAGTCGTCGAGCCTGCGTGCGAGACGATTCGTTATGACTCTTGAGAACAGCTTGTAGACATGGCTCAGAAGCGTGATGGGTCTGTAGTTCTTCAGCAAAGACTTATCGCCCTTTTTGAAGAACAGCATCACCACGCCTCTGTGCCATGCCTGTGGCGTTTTGCCCTCGAGTATGACAGAGTTAAACAATTTCTGCAGTGCTTTAAGTATCGGTTTACCACCGGCTTTCAGAAGCTCTGCCGTAACTCCATCATCACCCGGCGCCTTGCTGTTTTTTAGCTGTTTCAGAGCCATACTAATCTCGTACAAGCTGACGTCCGGGTTGTCAGCCTGTCACCTAAAAATTGTAATACACCAATACACTCGAGTCCCTTAGTCGCCTCTTACGACACCCACGGGAAGGATCTGGGGTAATGCTATTCTAAGCCGGCATCGCACGGCCGAATTAATAACATAGTTATACAAATAAGTTAATTTTAAACATAGGATATAATAATTTTAAAGCTCTGAGTAACTAAAACAGCGACAACCAATGTAGCGCAGTGGTAATGCAACTGCCTGCGATCCAGAAAGTTTTGTTCCGAGTGCGCTTTTCGGTGGGTTTTAGAATTTGTTCCCAGTGTGGCTAAGACGATGCAGTAAAAAGATGGTTCCGTGCTTCGAAGGACATGTTAAGCCGTAGGTCCCGGTTGTCTATAATTACTCAGACGGCGGTCGTTTTGACTGTATAGGTAACTGTAAGGTTGGTTTGTTCTGATATCAGAAGCCTGCTACTTGTAGTAGACGGTTAAAATTCTGACATCAGGGTTTCAATGGGTCGTTGGACGACTCGGTGTCCCACACGAAGAGAAATAAATAATTTTCAACATAGCATTTAGAATTTAAAAATACTGAGTAGATAAAAAGGTATTTTTTATCCCGAATATTGTTTCTCTTATGATTCAACATTTCCCCATCCAGTTACACTTTCTTCATCCAGACGCCGGACGTGTTTTTTTCGCACATGTGCCGCCAGTAAAAGCCCCGTGAATCATTAAGCAGGCAAAACGCGATAAAAGGTACCGAGGTAAACGGTTGCCGCACTTGACGTCCGTTGCTGCGCTTTTTTACACGACTGCCAAGTCAAAACAAGAAGTGTAATGTTTTTTAGCGTATGCGTAACGCATGCGTCTGTCAGGTCCAAGAAGATTCCGATTTCCCCAAACTAAAATCGTAAATCGACGCAGGAGTAACGCAAAAACTTCTTTTGACGTTTGTCTCTGTTACCTACTTATGACCGACACTGAAAAGTTTTACGGCAAATGCAATAAATATAAGGTATACAAATATTAGCAGCAAATATTTTAAGGGATGAATCAGGCCATGTAACTGAACAAATTTCCCCAAGAAACATACTTATGTCGAAATATGAGAAATTTTTTTGGACCTCCCATATAAATTGACTTGGTTGGTTGGTAATTTTGTATAGGAGATCCAAAAATTTCTTTCATATTTCGACCAATGTTTCTTGGGGAAAGTTGTTCAGTTTCATGAACTGATTCACCCCTTCAAATATTTGCACGTAATTTATTTACACCCTGTATATATATCTATCATGTTTTCCGAAACATCCTTAGAAAACAATACTCAAAAATGTCAGACGTGGCGATAGCGACCGTGTTTTTACGGCCGTTAACGCTCTGCCTACCCCGCAAGGGGTAAAGGCGTGATATATGTATGTATGTAAGTCTCGATATTTTTTCTTCTAGCATCAATGCGTTTAAGTTGTTTTTCATTAATAAACTCCAAAAGCAGTGAAAGTAGTACCTTCATCAGAAAATGGATAAAATTACGTAGAAATAAAATGTTAATTATAAACTATCTCTGGGATGTCTACATTAATGTTTATTTTAGTCAATTACGTTGTTTTTGTATTTTTCTATCCAAATGTGGATGCTTGTAATTAGCCTCTTTATGACTAATTTCATTGTCAAATATGTTACTTTAGTGCTGTTAGCTTCCCTCAAAAAATTAAAATAAATAAATAAATAAAATAAATAAATGTATGTATATCTATCATCCGGTTTGGTAGAGAATGCTACTTTGTAGGCTGCCTGTTGTGCCTGTTGTATTTGTTGGGAAATAAAAAATTTTGCTACGCCATGTTATATTTCTCTTACTCCAACGGATGTCAAGTGTGGAATCCTTCGCAGGCATTAAAATTGTATTTTATTTTTCAGCTTCTTTGTCTGCTCTTTAGACCAACGCTGAGATGTGTGTCATGAAGTCGTGATGTTGATGACGAATATCACATATCACCGACCTACTCTTACACTTACTTATTTTTCGTAGAACTGTAATATAATATGCCGTGTGATGCCGGTTTAGAATAGCATCACCCCATTTTTTCCGTGGGTGTCGTAGGAGCCCACTAAGGAACTCGAGGGTTTTATGTGTATTGCAATTTCAGGCTGACAACCCGTCACTATAATGATACACGACTTATATCTGCCTATCCTGCCAGGGATACAAGCATGATTTGTATGTGGCTGCGTGTCATAAAATATAGTTAGATCAATAGGCAGACAATTTAAATTGGAAATAGCATTTATAATAAAACCAGGGTTGCTTGACGTCCTATGTACTTAGAGTTGGAAAATAATTTTACCGAATTATGAAATAAACATCTACGTTTAAAATCATAATTCACAAGTGAAACAAAAGTTGAAAAACGTTCTGTCTGATAAACAATCATAGATTATCAATTTGATAGGAAAACAGTTTGGTCCTGAAACATGCCCTGTCCAAAACTCGTCTGGTTGGAAATTCAAACCGCGTCCGATTAATTAGGAATTCTAGCAGGCCGCAATCACGCCAGAGGTTCATACCACCACACATTATGTGCTTGCATCAATCACACACACACATACACGTGTCGATACGAGACCGCCATATTGCAGACTGTGTATATTGCAAACGTACCCGCACACTAGTATACTTGCTACGTGTATATATCTAGTTATATGTAGCGTCGGACACACACTAAGTTTGTTTCATTGCAATAAATGCCTACACTGGAGTACATAGACATACTGGGCAAGAAAATAGGTACAGATATTTGTTTAAAGTGTACGGTTTTTAAAATAGGACATTAAAAAGTTTACAAGTTTCACGTGGTCTGTAAAATCGCTTTCGTAGCTCCAATAAAATCTATTTCCTATAATTTTACTTTAAATCAACCAATACGATTAATGGTATCTACTAAAATAAATGTTTACTATTTCTAAATTTACTTCATACTTATTAAAAACCTAGATACTTATTGAAAACCTATAGAATTAACACGATTCAGACTTTAGCAACAGTTACGGTACACAAACTTTTTATCTAACAAAAATCTAACCCTCTCAACGCCAACCGACTTACGCACACATCACAATCTACACCGGCGCGCAACAGTGACCACATACCCGCACGCACACACGCGCGCAGTCGGCCATCTTGGATGCGCGTAGGCAGCCGCCGACGGCACGTGCGGGCTATTTTAGGCGGCGCCCGCCTTGCCCGCGTCACCTGCCTCGGGTTTCTGTAGAATTCGCTTCGTAGATGGGCGAGATTTTTGATTCCTCCTATGTCTTTGGACTACATTCGTTTAGAAGAATTTTTTGGTGAATTGAATGTAATAAAGCAATGTTTATGAACTCAAGAAATATCTTATACAAATTGCGACCTTTCTAAACAGCCACTAAACTCAGTAGTTAAATGCATTATTTTGATTACAATGAAATACATATACCTTATTTTTAGTAGGAGAAGTTTGTGTCTCTTCTGTGGTAGGTAGTTAATCTTTGCCACATACCCGCCGTCGACAAACTTTACATTTTCTATTTTGATGGCGGTTTTTAATGAGCCGTTTACTATGAGGCGGATTAGACGCCGCTGGACGTGTTACTTTCATAAACAAAATATATAAACATTAGTTTTTCAACAACAGGTTTCCAAAAGTCGTAAAACTTTTTTACTGGTTCACTCATTGATGATTGTTGGAGAAACAATTTTGATTGATATACTTGATTTTTTATTTGTTTCTGCACTTCCAATATACATTACATTATTTCAATGCCAAATAACCTTCTGCGCACAGCGCATTTTGTACCTATCTCATGAAATCTATAATTTGTTGAATACAAGATTGGGCCAAAATTCGTATATCAGATCCATTTATTAGTTTTTTATATAACGTTAATAGTATCCATTACCAAGTTTATATCAACCACAATTATCACTTAAAAAATAATTACAATGGTGATTCTTATTAATATCCGCCTTCTTCGTGTCCTATCTAATCGATAGAAACTTATTTCGAAAATTATCATAAAATTACTATTTTGTTTGAAATGACTCAGTAGTTCCATTTGATATTACAATTACAAATGATTTACAATTTTGAAATTACAATTACAAGTACACGTACGGAACTAATATTCTAGTCTTGCAAATAGGATTTATAGCACTGTTCAAACTCTTCTTAATACTGATTCAAAATAAAATAACCAAAAACCAGCTGAATGCCAAGCACGTTAAACACAGTCGAAAGATCCATTTCACATTCAAAATATTGTTTCGGAAGAGATATTTTATACAGTTTTGCTTTTTCAGTGTTGAATCTCTATCTCACCCCAAAATTATTATTTCTTGCCCATTGGCATTTGAAAGCGATCTTGAAATCATGCTTGTGACAGGTGGAGTTCAAACTCTGTCTTAAGCTGAAAACCATCATAAATTAATAGTTTTATACGTAGGTACATGTCAAATCCTGAGTACAGTACCCATACACATTCATGTCAAAACAAAGTTCCCTCACACACGTACAAAACTAAGGCCAGGAACACACGACGGAGCGCAAAAATATCGCAGCGGTCTGATCCATACTAGAAACGTCACCCCCATACTAAAACGGCACTCGATGGATGACACTGCGATAGCGCTGCGTCAACAGCGGTTGAGCGGTTTTAGTATAGGGATTGACATTTCTAGTATGGATCTGACAGACCGCTGCGATATTTTTGCGTTCCGTCGTGCGTCAAGTGTGTTCCTCGCCTAAGAGATCTTGGAATCATGCTGGATAACCGACAGTGTTCAAACTCTGTGTTACCTCTGATAGCACTGCGAGGGTAAAGCGAGCCGACAGCAAGCTACATGAATTACTGATAAATGCTACAGCGCTTCTTTCTTACATGGAGCTATAAAACTGTATTTGGGATGAGCTACAAACATTTTACTTGAATTTTTAGTAATTAAAATAGTTGGGAAGGTCCTGGAAACCTTAGTTTTGCTTTTCTGGATGCAACAAAGTTGAATTTTATTGTAAAATGAGGCGTTCTGTTTAATAACGATCATTGCAATCAACAGCCACAAAAGTTTACTGGGTCTGAGTCACCTCTTTTTGCCATCACTTGCTAATACTCACTGCAAAAATCGTGCAGACTGAACATGTGGAAAAGCTTGGAAAAAAAAAATGCGTCCATTAATAATTCACCAAAACCTCTTAATCATGTCTTTCAGGAAGTTAGCAAGCTTTTACATACCCAGACTGTGCGTCATTGCGTTCATGTTGTGATCTCGGGTTGTCTACGCGGGTTCTTTGTGATCTCATCTTTCTTAGCTGATGGCATGGCTGTCAATGACTATAGCAAAAACCTTCGTTCTATAAGTACGTCACTTTCTTTAGCATTGTCATGGTAGCATAGACTATACGATCAATTACGAGTATCTATCAGGTTAATTCAAGAGATTCTCGTACAAATTTGACGTCATAGTTCGAACATAGCAATAAAGAGCTTCTAGGCAATTCATATTTTAAACAATCCAAAAAGCCACAAGTGAACGTTGGCTCATCCAAAAGAGATGTTCGCTTCGTAGGAAGATTACTATTTTACTATATTTATTATTTTTTATGCGAAATTACATACATACACATATCATGACTGGCGGGGTAGGTAATGTGTCAACAACGGGATCCCTTTCGTTAGCATAATGTTTTTTCCACTAATATGTTTTAGCTTAACATGTTTCGCATAATTCTTTTTCCCCTTTTATATCTTTGTCATAAACATTTTTTCGCATAATATTTATATTGGCATAATACAGTTTATTTATGTCTAACAATTTTTTATAGACATTAGGTTAGGTTAGGTTAGGTTAGTATTTTTATAGACATTAGGTTAGGTTAGGTTAGGTTAGGTTAATAAATTATGCTTAACGTGTTATGCCTACTATTTTGATTTCAGTGTACGGTGCCAACCTACTATTATGCCTAATAGTTTTATGCAAAAAGATAGGGAACCGTCAACAACCGTAGAATTACGGTCTTTATCGCCACGTCTGACAAATGTTTCAGGGTCGTTTCAGATAAGCCGTGTATCACTTTAGTGACAGGTTATCAGCCAAATGCGAAAGTTGTGGGTATAATATGGTAAAATAACGTTTTTTTTGGAAGGAATACTTCGTTTCGTAGCTCCTAGTCCCAGACTAGAGCTGATTGAAACGTAGTCTATCGTGTTGGAGCTTCATTCTTTAAAAGCTTTACAATTTAATGCCTCACCCTCCCTCCAGCTTTGTAACAAACTGAAGTATTGTTGTGCAACAAATTTTTAAGGTACGTTCCGACTTTTTTATATCAAACCTTGAAACTTCATAGTGCCTACTTTAAGCTTTTTGCGAGTTAATGCTGAGCTTAGGAAGCGTCAAATAAATGTCCCTGAATAATTATCAGGAAAAATATATGTTTATCAATAAAAAATAGAAGCTCAACAAAAAGTACTTTGAGGAATTGTTCCTATCGCTAATTAGATGTTCAGTTTACTAAGCCGTTTGTTTTCCAAAAAAACTGTTGTTTTATTACTCTTGAAGCATCCTCTTCTGATTCAATAATATCTATACCTGTTCAAGTTAATGAAAATCTTTTGTAGTAAGTAGGTAGGTACTTGTGACGAATTTTGGCAAGATTCGATATCTGTGTTCGGTAGGAAGACCCCTGAGATGTCGTGGACTCAAATATTTGAGTGGATATTACGAAAGGCTATTATTTATCAAAATACAAACCATCATCAGTGCCGTATGACATTATACTTAGGCTTAGAATAGCATCACCCCATTTCTTTCCCGTGGGTCTCGTAGAAACCGACTAAGGGACTAGAGGGTTTTGTGTGTATTGCAATTTTAGGCAACAGGCTGACAAGCAGTCACTATAGTAATTAATGCACGGCTTATCTGAAACGACTCTCAAACATATTTCAGACGTGGCGATAACGACCGTAATTTTACGGTTGTTGACACTCTGCCTACCCCGCCAGGGATATAGGCGTGATATGTGTATGTGTAAACTATCATCAACTGGCTGCTAAACAGCCATTCTTTTTTGTTAATTTTTAAATGTTTGTTTAAGACGGTTTGCTAAACTGTCTCATAGTATATAGAGGTAGTAATACAACAAATTATTTTTGAAGGTGTTCAAACTGCAAAGACAGCAAAGCATGCAAGATATATGAAAATGAAAATTCAGTTATGAAAATAATATCCAACTATGCAAAACGATGCTAATCGCTTGGCCAATATAATATACGTACTTACATAAACATCATTGTCATCTACTTGGCGTACATCCAGATATATTTTTGTATGGACGCCAAGGCTGCTTACGAATCATTTGAATTTCTACGATGGATATGTTATTGCGTTGAATTCTGTTCCAGTTCATGTTTACGTAATTTAGTGCGATGTTGATTTTGCAATATTGATCTTAGAGATAATATTTTCAGATAGACAAACCGTGAAATCTAAATTCACAGTTAAGGCGAGGAACACACTTGACGCACGACGGAACGCAAAAATATCGCCGTGGTCTGTCAGATCCATGCTAGAAATGTCAATCCCCAAATTATAAGCGCTCAACCGCTATTGACGCAGCGCTATCGCAGTGTCATCCGTCGAGTGCGGTTATAGTATGGGGAGTGACGTTTCTAGTATGGATCTGACAGACCACTGCGATATTTTTGCGCTCCGTCGTGCGTCAAGTGTGTTCCTCGCCTGACACTGCGTGTATTTAGTTCCCTTGTAAGTCAACGGAAAGTTATCCAATTTTGAACATGTTTGTACAGAAACCAGAAAAACAATAGTACGTATTATTTTAGACACACAAAAAGATTTATATGAAATAGCACTTCCTTGTAGTACTTACTACTATAATATCCATAGCCATGTGTTCTACGTAAAAAAAAAATGTGCCTAAAATAAAAAAAAAAAAAATTGTACAGCTAAGCTTGATTTTATCGTACCAAGCCGACTTTTTTAAACAAAGGAAGATGAGATTGAACCAGGGATGGTATTGCCAGATTGAACATACGTACATACATACATATATCACGCCTTTATCGTTTGTCAGATAGAAAATGTCTAAAAATATGCTCTTTTGAAGAGACAGTCTTCAAATATTCATTGAAACAACACGCATGGGATGATTTTGCACTATTGTTCTAGATTCGAAATTTTTACGAAATGTGTAATTACGAAGTCTCACAGAAACTTCGCTCATCGCGACCGCCACAGACTGTAATTTGCTTGGACACTAAAGAAAATCGCAAAACTATGCGAACCGTGTTCGATCCATCTAAGGTGGATCAAATTTATTGCCGTGTGATGCCGGCTTAGAATAGCATCATCCCATTTCTCTCCCGCGGGTGTCGTAAGAGGCGACTAAGGGACCCCAGGGTATTTCTGTATTACAAATTTTAGGCGACAGGCTGACAACCTGTCACTAAGCAACCTTGGAATACAATCCTCAAAAAATGTTAGACGTGGCAATAGCGGCCGTTGAAGCTCTGCCTACCCCGCAAGGGAGAGAAGCGTGATGTATGTATGTATGTTATTATGAAGTCTCACAGAAACCCCGCTCATCGTGACCGTCACAGACTGTCGCACTAAAGAAAACCGCAAAACTACGCGAACCGTGTTCGATCCATCTAAGGTGGATCAATTTGATTATTATTGGAAGTCAAACGTCAATTAATGTTCTCTGCTTTGTGTTTAACTAACAATTTATGTGTTAGTAGATCGTCATACCAACTTCTATAAAATATAGAATCTAAATTAAATATTTAGCGCTTTTTGGACCTACGTATAATGACAACGGCTACATTTCAAAGGGAAATTATTAATTAGATACTCCAAAATATATATCCGTGACTATGACAGCGCCCGCGCCTTTTTTAGCCCGTTTATTACAAAATACAGGGAGTACGAGACGATGTAATGAAAACTTTGCAGGCGTATTCAGACCATCAAACTGAACAACTTTTTATATGGCCGCTATGTTGGGAAACGAAAAATTTTTTTCGACCTTCCATACGAAATTCCCGTAGTAATTTTTTCGTAGAAAAACTTGTTCAGTTTCATGGTCTGATCACGCCTGCAAAGTTTTTGTTACACCGTCTCTTACACCCTGTATATCAGGATGATGATGTTATAAATTATGCATATTAAATTATGATAAGTATTGGTATAAGTTCAATCTTTAAAGAGGATTAGATACCTACTAATTTTCAGGCCACTTTCATAGTTTGACCTCTTCTTTATCATGTAGAACACTAAATAAGGAAGTTTTCAGAGTCACGGAATTGAAAAGAATATTACTATCATGTCATCTCTTTGATCGGACAGTTGTAGTATTATATTAGTAGCAGTTTTCTGACAACAGGGTTCATTGGGTTATTGGACGACTCGGTATCCCACACGAAAAGAGAGAGTAGGCTAAGAAGTTTGTACTAAGAATCCGAAGCGCGCCATCTATACAAGGTGTAAGGCACTGTAAGAGCCAGCCTTGCGAATACTCTTCCACTCAGACCATGAAACTGAACAACTTAAGGTACCATAAGAAAATTTTCAGGAAAAGTTAAAATTATTTGACTTCCCATAGTAAATGCAGTCAACTGGTCGTGTTTTTGTATGGAAGGTCGGTTTTTTTTTTCAATACCATGTCATCGGTTTAAATGTTTAGTAAAAATTATTTACCCGCACAAACAAAAAGCTAATCATAGTTTTTTTTTTTTATATGTAATAGGCCCGCATTTGTCTGCCATCTCACCTGGTGGTAAGTGGAGATGCAGACGAAGATGGTACATAGTCAACACAAATTAATGTCCATGCTAGTAATTTCCATCACGAGCACTTTTTATATGACCATTGAAAAAGTTTTCATTGATAAAATTAGTATAATCAGTAGATAAAGGATAAATCTCCAAATTATTTTGAGATTTGATGTGAGAACGACGTTGAAGGCTGTCTGACTGAGAAAAGACATTAGATTTAGCTACTAGAGTTCCAGAAACCACCAAATCTTAATAACAAACCAGTATATTTTCTGGTCCTCTTAATTACATAACCTCAAGTATTCATGTACTTAGGTCGTCAATTTATTATTTACCTGTTTCATTTACCTCGTTGAATATTAAATTCATTCCTCCGTACGTCAAGTTCATTACGGGTTTAATTAATCATACAGCCTTGAGTCGCAGTTGAAGAAGGTACACCTACCGCAACTTAAGGTTTCTTTCCAACAACCTACATACAACGTGAACAAGAAATATTGCAGCTACGCCACAAGGAATTGCGATTAATGGTTAATAGCGTACGTGCTAGCTCCGTGTAAAATAGCTACAGTATAATACTCATTACACATGCAAACAAACCTTGGACACGGCATATAGGACACAAAACAAGTAGGTAAAATGCGCGTAAATCAACAGTGCATTCCAGAAAACTTCGCGTGGAATGTCTTGCTGATTGAGCTGCGCAATAAATAACCTGACGACAAAATGGCGGCCACACGCTCACCTGGCAATATGGCCGCCGTGTCAACCGTTCGAAAATGGAATGTCATAAGTTTGGCAGTTGGTTTTGCGGCGTTGTGGCTCGTCACTGCTGGCGAGTGTGAGCTGAATGGACGCGCCATGTCGTCATGAGGAGCAGCGCAGACGCCGTCTCGGCAGCCCAGCACTAATTTTACCATCTGGCTCGCACGCACCACTAAGTTTAGCCGCCCCAAGATAGCCCCGGTCCACGACCCATCGCGCATAAACTTTTCACAATTAGACTATTATTTTTGGTAGCAAAGTCAGTCGGTCGATTATTAATAGAGGCTTTTCCGAGTTTATATTCGTTACGTGTGTTGTGGTGTTAACTTTTAGTGAATTTATACATAGACGCTTATAAATAGGATGTGCTGAAGTTGCGTCTGACGGTCGGGGGAATACCTTCCTGAAATATCGTACTACGGGTGTGGTTTGCGTGTTTTCGGACGCATTGGTAAACGATTATTTATACATTGATTGCGAGGGTTCCCGCGCGAGGCGTCGCTACGGCCGCGGCGCGCGCGCAGACCGCTCGTAGCTCTTGCAGTCTAGCGTCACTGCGCTGCATCTAGTAGGGTGCAATCATACTGTTATACGGGGTGTAAGGGACAGCGTGCTGAATACTGATAGGGTGCAAGCAGTCCATGAAACTGAGCAACTTTCATCTAGGAATATATGTCAGGAAACGTCAAAAAATTTTTAGCTTCCCATAGTAAATGCAGTCAGCTAATCGCGATTTTGTATGGGAGGTCGAAAGTTTTTTGTCGTTTCCTGACATATGCTCCTAGGAGAGAGTTGTTCAGTCTCATGGTCTGTTTGCACCCTATCAGTATTTAGGACGCTGTCGCTAACACCCTGTATGTAGGTTTTGCTACTTATACCTTCTAAAAATGGTTACTATTAAAGCAACGGAATAGACAACTGACCAAACTTTAAAACCAGATTTAACTTACTATTGCTGCACTTCAACACTTGAAGCTAATTTCAGGTTTCATACATGACATGTCATGAGAAGGGAAGACGACCAGAACAGTCATAAACATGGTAACTGACCCAAGAAGACGAAGGATGTCTGTAATCAATAAAGACCTGAAGACATTCCATTCCATTTAGATAACTTGACGACCGTGAGCTGACTGTCCTAAATAGATAAGGAAAGCCAACCCCGACTGAGACGGGAACAGGCTATGCCAAAAGACACACCAACATCATCATCATAATCATCTGCCTGCCCTTACCCCAATTTATTTGGGGTTACCGCAACATGTTTTTTTTTTCTTCCATTCCTCTTTTACGCCTGTTTTGTTCATGTCGTCTTTTATACAATCCATCCAAACTTTTCTCGGCCTTCCTCTCCTTCTGCTTTCATTCACATTCAAACATAACAAATTAGTAACTAAAACAAAATGTGTCATGCATTTCTCAAACAGCAGAAATTTTCCATTCAACTTTATGCAGTGTCAAAAACCATTATACCAACAACTGCAAAGTTCATAGGGAGTAGATAAGGGGGTATGCACACTGTCTCCCCCTACCCCACCCCCTTCCAGCCAGACGGTACGGATATTTCCGGCTGGCCTGATCTGTCAATTTAAATTAGTAAGGCATCGGCCGAACGTGAAATACTTAATGACACGCGGAACTGCTGTTGCGACAAATCAGCCATTGAGGTAGGTCGTGCACCTACGAGAAATTAGGTCTTGAGGAATAAACAAAGCATTATTTTGACGATTCGTTAAAATAGTACGCGATTTTTGACCATATTATTTCAATGTGTAAAAAAATATGGATTGCAAACCTCACAATTTTATAAATTTTATCATAAAAGCTTTTGGTTGCAAGGTTCACTAATTTTGACGAATGTCAAAATATATTTCTTGTTTACCTGAATAGTTATCATGAATTAAAATTGTATATTTCATATCCGCGATGTAGATGCATATTTATCTACCCCACGCAGCCGCATCACGTGCAAACTTTATTAAAACCCTCCAACCATAACACAACCGAAGCGTAAACATAAACTGAAACTTTAACGGTGTGTGCCCGAAAAAAAAAACAGACAAATTGTGACAGGAAGCGAGCGCAGCCGGTGAGCTGACAAAAAAGGAAGAGGGCGTTGACCCCGGCACGTATGTTCAGCGTTTCCGTTGAAATGAGATTTTGACAGTGTGATTGGGTTCTTATATTTTAACTTTTGATGATTATTAATATTGTTGAAATAATTTTTCAGGGATAAATATAATTGATAATATAAGTGATACACGACTCATCTGAAACGACCCTCAAACATTTGTCAGACGTGGCGATAATGACCGTAACTTTACGGTCGTCAGCGCTCTGCCTACCCCGCCAGGGATATAGACGTGATTTGTGTATGTATGTAAATATAAATATTCGAACGCAAAGAACAAACTTATTGAAATGGGTGCCTACACTGGATTTTTCAGTAAAATTCTGTGACTGTCAGCTCAGCTCATATACCGAGCTTACAACGGTATTCCGGTAGATAGAGCCCTAATACAAACCTAGATATAATTATACATGTTAGTAAAGAATACGTTTGCACACATATGTTTTCATATATATTTATCTTCTTTTCGTGTGGGACACCGAGTCGTCCAACGACCCGATGAACCCTAGTGTCAGAATTTTTAAACCGCCTTTTACAAGTAGGTAGCAGGCTTCTGACATGGTTGTGCAACGACAACCGCCTAAGTGATCATAGACAGTTAGACAGCAACCGGGACCTACGGCTTAACGTGCCATCCGAAACACGCAACCATCTTACTTACGGAAAATACTTACTTATATGTTTATAAAATAAATAGTTTAGAAATAAAGTTTTAATAAAATGAATGTAACAATTTATTTATTTACGTTGCTCGTAGCGGAAGGCAAAATTAAATTACGTGTGCAACAGAAAGCTTTTCATTAAAATTTTAACTGGAACGTTAACTGATGGGTCAATTAATGCTAAACCTCAAAAATATACCGGGTGTAAGAGACGGAGTAACGAAAACTTTGCAGGCGTGATCAGACCATGAAACTGAACAACTTTTTCTGTGGGGGCTATTGGTGGAAAACAAAAAAAAATTTTTCGAGTCCCGATACAAAGTCAGTCAGCTGATCGGGAATTTAGTATGGAAGGTCGATCCCAACATAGCCCAGCTCCCATATAAAAAGTTTTTCAGTTTCATGGTCTGATCACGCCTGCAATGTTTCGTTACACCGTCTCTAACACCCTGTATAGTTAGTTTAAATTAAAAGATACATTTCCACATTTTCTAAGCCATTGAGAATCGAAATTCAACAGTGACGTTTCTCTGGTCAAGTGTCGTGTTAAAACGCGCAAAAGAATCCGCAACGGCTCGTCTAACACAGGGTAGTCCAATCCTATCACATTTCTACTACTCGACTTTAACATTTAGGATGTACATATTATTATAAAGAAGACAGTATGTACTACAAACAGAAAAAATATCTACATTATTATCGTAAGTGACATCTTTGGTGGATCGCACACTTAACGCATAACAGAATCGCAGCATTCTGTCAGATCCATACTGGAAATGTCAATCCCCATACTAAAACTGCTCAACCGCTGTTGACGCAGCGCTATCGAGCGTCGTCCGTCGAGTGCGGCTTTAGTATGGGGAGTGACGTTTCTAGCATGGATCTGACAGACCACTGTGATATTTTAGCGGTCCGTCATGCGATGCGCCTTAAATCGCGCAAGGGAATCCGCAACGGCTGGTCTAACCACAGAGTCTTCCACTCCTATCACATTTCTACTACTCGACTTTATTAAAGTCTAGGATGTAGAAAGAAGGTAGTATGTACTACAAACAGAAAAAAAATATCTACATTATTATCGTAAGTGACGTCTTTAGTGGATTGCACACCTAACGCACTACAGAATCACAGCGTTCTGTCAGATCCATACTAGAAATGTCAATCCCCATACTAAACCCGCTCAACCGCTGTCCGTCGAGTGCGGTTTTAGTGTGGGGGTGACGTTTCTAGTATGGATCTGACAGACCGCTGCGACATTTTAGCGGTCCATCGTGCGTGAAGGGTGCGCTGTGACTTTTTGTGTTTTTTATCCAGGGACCACCAACGCCATCAAAACACGGAAAAAGTGCATGAAAACATCAAAGACGCTTGAATCTCTCATCACCGTATAGTGATGTAACACATGTAATCCATTTTCACGCTCAGTACATCACTAGTTAGTTGCGCCCCCTTGCCTACACGTGCTGAGTTATTTTAACATTTATTGGAGAGGAGGATAAAATGATAATAATTTTTGGGAGAAAAATGTCTCTATTTGATTTTACTAAATCAAATTGGAAAGATGCCGTGTGATGCTGGCATAGAATAGCATCACCCCAATGCCGTGGAATGCCAGCATAGAAAAGCGTCACCCCAATTTTTCCCGCGGGTGTTGTAAGAGGCAACTAAGGGACTCGAGGGTTTCGTGTGTATTACCACGTATTACAACTTTAAGCGACAGGCTGACAATCTGTCACTACGGTGATACACAAATCATCTGAAGGGGCTCTCAATACTTATCAGACATGGCGATAACGACCGTAATTTTACGATCGTTGACGCTCTGCCTATCCTGCAAGGGATAAAGGCGTGATTTGTGTATGTATTTATGTATGTATGTGTAAATTGGAAAGAAAATAAAATTTTGTTTTACTAATTATTGATCAAGTGGATTGACAGAAGTCTGGAGGAAATTTCAAGCAAATCTCATTTACTTAACCATCAATTTAGATCTTAAAATATTTATAAACATAAATGAAAATAAGAAATTGAAAGTACGACAAGCGTCGAATCGAACCCGGGCGCAAGGGGTACCATTCATTGCTCCACCACTGAGCTTTTGACGCACCAATCGACCTCGGTTTTTTTTTTGTTTTCATTAAAGATAAGCACTGTAAGTGTATTAAAATTCCAATATAAGTTGTAAAAATATTAGCTGCAAATATTTTAAGGGCTGAACCAGCCCATGAAATTGAATAACTTTCCCCAAGGAACTTGGTCGAAATATGAAACATAATTTTGGACCTCCCATACAAGAGTCAACTGCATGGCCGGTCCAAATTTTTTTTTTCTTCTTCTTCTTTTTAATTTTTTTTTTGTATTTTCCGACCTATGTTCCTTCGAGAAAGCTGTTCAATTTCATGGGCTGGTTCACTTTTTACAGCTAATATTTTTGAACCCTGTGTATTAAAAACCTTTTAAATACATTTAAATATTTCAAACATCATTTACCCAACATTTCATTCTTTCAACACATCATCAACAGTGACCCTTATGGCACCCATCACACACATATAATCAATTTCCAAGGAAAGATATGACGCGGAAGTCTCTCCCTTCGTAAGGTAACCCTAACCCTAGTTTTACGGCATTTAACGGCGCTTGCGCATAGGGCGACGAATTTATTGCGTTTCAATTTCGAATTTGGGGAAAGATTTTTAAGATGTCGTTTTGAATTTTATAATGTGACGAAAAAAGGAGAAGATCATTAAATTGTTACTTGAGATAAAAGACATTGAAGAAATCTTAATTTTTTTGACATTTTGACATTCTTTTTATAGGTATTTCTTACATATTAGAAGATTCAGTAATTCGCAGGTGATACCGCGGAACAGGCAGATAGTTATTCATACTTTCTAACTTAATAGCATAGAAATAGTACCAGCCAACGAAACGGCTACATAACGCTGCTACCAATCAAAACAGCAATTTCATTCTGAAACTAAAGTTTGCTCAAACAAATCCACTTCAAAATCAAACCCAGTCACTCGACACCGAGTGCGCCACCCTCTTTCCTTCCCCCGCCCCCCTCTTTCTTCCCCCGCCCCCCCTCTTTCCTTTCCCCGCTCCCCCCCCTGTTTCAGCATCCGGCGCGACGCGACACCTGCGCAAGAGTCGATCCGTCATGCGCGTACGCAGCTACGAGTTATTGGTTTTTAATGCACTCCGCAGCGGTAATGGACTTTTTGTTTTCTCGGTGTTGAAATGAAAAATTGCGGTTAATCGTAGGCGCACAAATGATTTATTTATACAGTAAACTCACAAAGTAAGTTCTTCAAACTTGAACTAGAAGTGAGAATTTTAATCTTAGTAGTATTTTCTAGTGACAAAGAACATAATTTTAAAATACAGACAGGAAATAGGTAATGTTGTATTTTCAGAGTAGCAATGATATCTTCATTCAGGCAAAGACTTTCCTTGCAGATATTTGATACTAGCTTTTGCCCGCGACTTCGTTCGCGTGGACTTCAGTAATACGTGAGAAATACGGTAACTAAGCACTGCAGAGCCCTAATCATAGGCCTATAGGTAGCTACTGCAGTATGCTCCTATAAACTACATTGTGTTATTCTGATGTATAAGCTATAGCCTATGTGTTATTCTGATGTATAAGCTATATTGTGGTAAAGTTTCATTCAAATCCATTCAGTAGTTTTTACGTGAAAGAGTAACAAACATCCATACATCCATACTTACAAACTTTCGCCTTTATAATAGTAGTAGGATAATATCTGATGCGATCTAGTACATTTACCGACTCAATTGTGTATAGTTAGTAGATGCAAGCGTGGGTTTTTCGTACTCTGCTGACCTATGCAAAAACTGTATACAAAACAAATAAGCATACGCTAGCATCTTCAAATGTCACTTAGAAGCAGAAACTCCAGCTACATAGCAAGAAGGAAACTTGTAGGACTGCGCAAACAAAACAATCCTTTAAGTCTATCCGTTTGCATATATAATTCAGCCACCACTAAGTGGCAGAGGCATCCGCCGCTCTGTCCATATATTATTCAGGTTCTGACTTGACACGTCGACGCCTGACGTCCGGGGGGGGGTGAGAGCCCCCCCTCCTTCCCCCCAGCGGGAAAATGGGGGGTGTCAGTTCCAAAGCCAATTATGCACACGCTGAAAATGTCACAGGCACTTATCGCCAGATGACCCTTAGACCCAATGGCCTTTTGTTTTAGGATAGATTTGGATGCAAGGTCGGGTTTTGGGGTAATTTTAAATATTTGAACATGTAGCTTGGATTGGGTCAAGTGGTTTTTCATTTTAATCTTTTATTCAGCGAATTTTAGGTGTTGAAAGGATAAAATATTGTAATGGATTCCGTAATGTCAAGCAAAAAAGGGTAAGCTCAAAAACCATGGCCGAAACTCCATAAAATTATGGGTTTAGGTACTGATGTTGCATAATGTATTATGCTTTGCACTGATAAAAATTATACAGCAGGACCTCGTATAATTAAAGTTAAGTTAAAACTAAAACTAAAATTAGACATTTTCATAATTTCTGACGTGGGTGGAAGGTCTAAATACTATCGTTGAAAATTTAAATTATTAAACACTAGAAAACCACTGCATGGATAAATTGAACTTTGGTACGCTCTTTGTTTTCATTCCAAATGAAATCACAATTAGTGACTTTTGCAATTATTCGGATGCAGTTGAAATTTTAACTGCACTGCAACCTGCATTTATATTTCGGTAACAGAACCGAACACAGAAAACCGCTTAGGCGGGTAGTTTATTAATGAAAATTGAGCGACATAGCATGTAACTGCCCGCCTGTTTTAGCCCAGGCTGTACCTGGGACACCTAGAAATCTGGGACAAGATATTTCTGTAAGCCAAAGGTAATGTAGAGCGCTGAAATTATTAGCTCCAAAAGTTTTGTTTTGGTATTTCGAATACAGTTTTTGCTCTATCTTTGCAAAGTTGCATCAACTAGAATTGCAGTCAATTTTAGGCTGGGTTACAAAGTTTTGACTTTTGATCGACTTTATGTTGCTCACAATAAGACTTACATTGGCAGATTGAATATCTAACGGAACGTGAACATATCTGTACGTGCCTACGTTTATTTTTCTCTCAAACGCATTCACTGCCTACTTGTCGATTAATGGAAAGCGTGACTACGTCAATTCACGTGTTCGTAGATTCTGTTCACATGTGCTCTATTCACGACAGAAATATAAGTACGGTAGCCGAGTATTCAGTGTTCATCATACTCATAAAAAGATAGAAAAATTACATGATTGGTATAAACTTTACTCAAAAACCTCAATAACACGAAAGTTGTTTTTATTTTAGCGACTGCTGGGTCAAGTTTCGGAAAAGTAAGAAATGTTCTTACCCCCATTGCAAGCAAGTCCTTTCAATGTTTACCACTTAGGAGATATTATATTTGTTTTTTTAAATCTGTTTCCAAGGGATGAACAAGGGGAAGTACCTACTTGACAAAATGTATTTCTGCCATATCGAGTTATAGCAAGAATAGGCCAAAGTACATTCTATTAGCATTGAAGTAAAAGGTTTTCAGCATCTGTATTCAAAAATACCTCCGCCATTGACAGAAACATGAATGAAAGCTTCACTAAGGTATCTCTAGAAGGTTCCAGAAAAGTTTTACATTGAAAATAGTTACGGCTTCTCATAAAAACTTGTATGTGTTTGAATAGCAAAGTGGAAGGTCCCAATGAATGCTACGAAAAAGCTACGCCGTAGTCGGCGTAGCAATTAAAATTATAACGTGGTCTATAAATCGAAGCTATCAATAAATAATTAGTATGACCTATTCTTATGTACTTAAAGTTGTACAGAGAATCTCGGGTGCATTACAAATTATTCTTAAAATATTTGATAAGAGAGGCATTTGCCACTTTGAGATAAATCTATTTCGATTGTCAGATGTTTTGAAAATATTTCTATTTTAATTTTAGTAATTTTGAAAATCAGTCGTATTAGCTGGGCATTTTGAGTTTTATCCGTGATATACCACAGAGGGTTTCAAAGAGACAGAGTGGTTTACGAGAAATGTCAAAAGTACATAAAAATAAACGCTGGAAAAGAATTTACGGCCTTTCCCACTCTTCAGCGCAAAAATAACGCTGCGCTAACGTATGCACTTGTTAGGTCCATATTAGAAACGTCACACCCCGGCGTGTTATTATGGGGAGTTTATATGGTAAATGAATTGAATGAGAAATTTGAAAGTGTGACCCACCGAGAATCGAACCCGGAACCTTCTACGTCAAATGCAGTTGCACTACCACTGCGCTACATCGGCCGTCTTACCACATTGAAACCTTCGTTATTGTTGCACCACACACCCATTATTAGCTGAATGTCTTATAACCAACTAATAGGTACCTAGTGTTTAAGCCAATTATTATTTATCGGGGTTACTTCTACGTGGCCTACCCATTGTGGATTAGATACAGAAATATTTTTTCATTTCATTACGTGTATGAGTAAGCATGTGTAAGGCGGGAATGTCTCACAGAACACCTACAGAAGCACTTACAAATTTTTAAGTAGGGAATGTACTGGGCTTTATCTGTAAGCGTACATAAAAGGCTTGTTTCCTGAGGGGTCAATTTAATAATTCGCTAGTTTCGTAGGTCATTAAAAAAATATAACTGTTGTACGCTTAAAACTATTGTGCAAAAACACTACGGACGTCATTCATAATTTTTCGAAATATTCATAGTTTGAATCAAAAGTAGCTCATTTGACCAGTTAGGAAACAAGCCTATTGAGCTACTTTTTAAAACGATCTAAAACGGTATTTTGTAATAAGAATTAGAAGTATGATGTCACACCGTAAGTATTTGGATGGCGTCAAAACACTTACTTTTATATTGTTTTTCTGTTTATTAATTCAAACTTTGAATATTTCGAAAAATTATGAATGAAATACATAGTATTTTTGGACAATAGTTTAAGCATATGTTATATTTTTGTTTGAGGAATATAGGTTGAAATATGAAAATGTAGCGATACATACATACACAAATCACGCCTTTCTCCCTTGCGGCGTAGGCAGAGCGTTAACGATTGTAAAATTCTTAATGTAGTGATACACTACTGTGAGTGCGCTAAATCCCAAATCACCAATAATTGTTGTGTCTGTTGTGCATGCCAAATACTGGCGCATCACGCATGTGCGAATTAATGTAATGATATTTATTACCTACTTTTTAATTCTTAATGTCCCGTGTATGCTTGTGAATAAAATATCTTTATCTTTATTCTTTTGAAATATTTTATCTTGATGCCAGAAACGA
Organism: Keiferia lycopersicella; assembly: GCA_029255805.1. NCBI lineage: Eukaryota > Metazoa > Arthropoda > Insecta > Lepidoptera > Gelechiidae > Keiferia > Keiferia lycopersicella. The sequence goes on along the minus strand of JARACZ010000029.1, from coordinate 1,208,646 downwards.
AGCTTATCTGAGAAAATCCAATAGAAAAATGGCGTCTCTACCTGCCCTGTTGAATGAACTCTGGAGCTGTCAGTTCGACAAGCTCTCTGATATATGAACAGCTCCTGGCCTAGCTGTACCACTTGTGATGGTTTCGGTGATGCCAACTTACTAGCAGTATTTAAAAGTCATCTGATTTTTTTTACTGTACCTATGAAATACACAGCGGTTGCTGTCTATGCTAGCTTAGACGGCGGTCGTTACACAACCATGTCAGAAGCCTGCTACTTGCAGAAGGCGGTTGAAAAATTCTGACACTATGGTTCATCGGGTCGTTGGACGATTCAGTGTCCCACACGAAAAGAAGAAGAAGACCCACGAAATTAAGTGGATGTAAAAATTATAAAGTCTAGAAATTTTGTATACTAAACCTACGTAACTAAGTTAGTATGAGAGTTGCTTAACTGCACTCAACTCTGAGATCGATCTTGAGTGAGCCTTGAGATGTAATTAGTATTGATTGACATTTGTCAAAATCGCTCTTGAGAATGATCTCTGATTACGATTTATAAACACAGACCTACCTAAACTTGTGGAAGCTGATTCAATATTTGGCGTAAATTTGACATAATTCGAAAAAGAAGAGATCTTTGACATATTTAATTGATTTTTTGTGAGTACACTTCAAACATTACGTTCCATTCATTCCTCATTATTAGCTTTATTTTCTTCTTCAGTGAAAAGCTTTCTTTTATTACACCTGGCAACACCAGGAAGTCAATACGACGCGGCTTCTGTGCTACGATAGTCCGTGAGCTGGCGGTAGCTGATGCTGAGTAATTGGTGCTATTTTTGGACATACGAGATCGATTTTAGAAAGACCGCATACGTGCCGCACGACATTGCGATGAACACATCGCATCAGCCACTAGCAGGCAGTACCTAGTCTCTTCCACGGTACGCCATAAGTTACAATCTCTTGTATTGGTATCGCAGTTCCACAACCTCTTAAACATTCGTTAGTCTGCCTTGATAACCAGCAAACAAATAACAGCTTGAGGGTGCGTCTCCATTGAAACGGGGCTGCAAGCTAAGCTAAGCGCGGCATGAATTGACTAATCATGAGCCTCAAAATCCCCGAATCCCCGCCCCGTTTCAGTGGAGACGCACCCTGATTGGTCAATTCATGCCCCGCTCAGCTCAGCTTAGCGCAGCCCAGCTTTAGTGGAGACGTACACTGAGACAGCGGTGGCACGACGACGCAGCACCTTAACCTTGCTGGAAATGGGCCTCCCGCTATGGTGAGGTATTGCCATGCTCAACACGCTTGGCAGGCGGATTGGCGAGCTCATTGCAAGATACTCAATTCACAGCAAACGCAGCTGCCCATTCCTTGGATAATTATCCCTTAGCCGTTTTTACAACACCCACGGATAGAATCGGGTTGATGCTATTTTAAGCCGGTATCATATAGCATAGGTACGCATCACCGTGAGCCATGATATGCGGCACCTTTATTTAATTTCATACCACTTAACTTAATGAGCAAACCAGACCGAAAAAAAATCGTCCAATCTGATGGTGCGTCTGAAAACTACTTTCATGAGTTAAGTTTCTGTTGCAGTTCAGACATGGTGGTTTTATTATGATGCATTGAAGTGATATGTTTGAAGTGGTTTTGGATTAAAGCTAATCATGCCTATTCATTACCTTGGCAGCGGAGCTTTGGAAGCCCTCCGGTCAGATGGACCGATCACTTAGAGGGGGCTGGTAGCGACTGAATGGCAAATTGGAAGTTCATATCCTATGATTATACGCTGTGGGAGGCCTACGTCGTGAAGTAGACTGATAAGATGAAAATGACCAAGTTAGATTTGATTGTCTTTAAAACATGCCGTGTAATGTCGGCTTAGTATAGCATCACCCCATTTCTTCCCGCGGGTGTTGTAAGATGTAACTTAGGGACTCGAGGGTTCCATGTGTATTACAACTTTAGGCGACAGGCTGACAACCTGTCACTACAGTCATACACGAAACATCTGAAAAGGCCCTCAATACTTGTCAAACGTGGCGATAATGACCGTAATTTTACGATCGTTATTCTAGGCCTACCCCGAAAGGGATAAAGGCGTGATACGTGTATGTATGTTTGTGTAATAATTATACAATGTTTTCACTGTAAAAATTGCATTATGGAAAATTTGTAGCTATGCAGGTTATGTGAAGGAGCTAATCAATATTTTAATGTAAAAATAGGATCAAATTATTGAGTACTGGGACAGGTCAAATAAGTAATAATGCATGAATGATACATCGTATGATTGGCCGCATGCATAGTAATTTCACGGCACTGCAATCAAAGAAAGTGCATTTTCTACTCAAGTAATTTCAACTGATAGTTTACTGGATATTTTTTACTAAATATACCTATGAATAGGTACGCAAATTGTAATGTGTATCTGACCTATGGATCATTTGAATACTCATTATTTATTTTAGTAATAATCATTTAAGTAGTCGTTTATGAATAAAAAAAAACAAGTTTCCTTTTCAAATTCTGAATCTGCTGTCGACGCAGCGCTATCGCAGTGTCGTCCGTCGAGTGCAGTTTTAGTATGAGGAGTGACATTTCTAGTATGGATCTGACAGACCTCTCCTATATTTTTGCGCTCCGTCGTGCGTCAAGTGTGCGATCCGCCGTACGCGGTTAGCTGTATATATTCTATCCCATACAAAATCAATTTCTTTTTTAAAGAAACTATAGCTTTTCAAAACTTTTGCATTTGTTCCGTAATTGTCTTATTATCATAAATAAGCAAATGAAAGCTTGTACATTGTACAACGGGTGTTTTTCTATTGTTCTGTCATTATTTGAAAGTTACAGGCCTCAAACCTAAGTAAAAGACTTTACAAAGGAAGAAAATTATGCCCTTGAAGACAAGTCTAGTCTACTTTGTTATGGTGGAGCGCTTTATAATACTTTAACTTTTTGTTAGAAAGCTTATACAAACGAAACAAGCGGAAAAACTCACGCCACCGATGAGACTCGAACCCACTTCTTCTGACTAACCGAGTCAGATGTGTTACACCACGGTCGGCTAACCCGCCGCCTGGTGTGAATTGTGAACCACTTGTTTAGTTCATAATTTTTTTCTATTTAATACTTTATCATTTATTGTGTTAGCTGAATGTCTCATTATTTTCAGTTTAGTCAGTTGGTTAGGTAAACATTGTGATAAAATATAGGCCTTTCCCACAATAATTCAGCGCAAAAATTACGCTACGCTAACGTATGCGCCTGTCAGATCCATACTAGAAATAGAAACGTCAATCCCCAGTAAAAAAACCGCTCTCGACGCAGGTCCAACGCACGACTCTACGCTAGCTGCGTTAGCGCTGGGTCGTGCGTCGAAAGCGATTTTAGTATGGGGATTAACTTATCTAGTATGGATCTGACAGGCGCATACGTTAGCACAGCGTTATATTTGCGCTGACGTGTGAGAGAGTCTTTGCAAGCGGCCCTCCCAATGATGGCACACGTTTTTTTTTTATTTTTCGTGTGAATGACGTTTTTTGTCATATTATTGTAATACAGAAATACAAATTTTTCCCTTTAAATACTCTATTTACTTATTTAAAAACCCGTATCTATATCTATTGCATATTTAAGAGGAGTTTGCAAAGTTCTACATACATACATATATAGCGCCTTTATCCCTTGTAAGAAGAGCATTAACGACCGCAAAACTACGGTCGCTATCGCGTCTGACAAATATTGAGGGTCCATTGAGACAATTTATGTATCAGTATCATGACAGGTTATCAGCCTGTCGCCTAAAAGTTGTAATTCATATGAAATTCTCCAGTCCCTTAGTTGCCTCTTACGACACCCGCGGCAAAGAAATGGGGTGGTGCTATTCGAAGCCGGCATCACACAGCGGCACAATTTTCCAGACAAAGAAACGCAAAAACGACTACATTTTATACTATGTACTGACTTATGCAAAATATAGAACCAGAGCAAATATTCCTGATTCCTGAGTGGACATAGAAGTTAAAATTACTTCCACAAGGACAATTTAAACCCATATACTCAATCGAACATCATTTTCCCTCAGGATACTCCTAATCTACATGTAAATGCGGCAATTGCATGTGGTGATAATGTTATTGACAACTCTGATATAGATGGTCCCGATGGGGCTTGAAACTTTGCTGCGTAATACGGTTTGTTTTTGAAAAAAGGATAAATTCGATTCCGGGGCACAGTTGTTGTTGACAAACGAGTATAAGGTGTGTAAAAATATTAGCTGCAAATATTTTAATGAGTGAACCAGTCCATGAAACAACTTTCCCCAAGAAACATAGGTCAAAATATGAAATAAATTTTTGGACCTCCCATAAAAAAAAGTAGTAGCCGTGTGAGTCAACTGTATGGGAGGTCCAAAACTTTTTCATATTTTAACCTATGTTCTGTGGGGAAAGTTGTTCAGTTTCATGGGCTGATTCACCCCTTAAAATATTTACAGCTAACATTTTCACAGTTTTATCTAGTAGTTGTCTAGTAGTACCTACACTTCATTAAAAGCCTATTGCGCTCACCTATGGAAAAGGCCTCTCCTTTTTTTGTAGGAAGCTACACCTCATTATAGGTATCAAGACACTTTACATATCACTCGAAAAGTGAATTCTATCTATACCTAACTCATATTAATTACCCAGTAAACTAAGGTGGATTGCACACTTAACGCATGTCGCAGCGCTCTGTCAGATTCATACTAGCAATGTCAATTCCTACACTAAAACCGCTAAACCGCTGTTGAAGCAGCGCTATTGCAGCGTCGTCCGTCGAGTGCGGTTTTAGTACGGGAAGTGACGTTTCTAGTAAGAATCTGGCAGACCGCGGCGATATTTTAGCGGTCCGTCGTCCCATAAGTGTGCGATGCGCTTAAGTCGACAAATACTTGCACATCTCATGCCTTTATCCTTTGCGAGATATTTCATAAAATGCGGATTGGCCACGTCTGACAAAACATTGAGGACAGTTGCAAGAAAATAGTAAACAGAAAATTACCAAACTGATTTATAACTTTTCCCCCAATCTGTTATTGTCTACATTTCGTCAACTAACTTTCAAAACATTATTTAAAAGCATTTTATCTACTCATAAAATTTCTTCCTAGGCGTCGAACATCATAAAAATTTACTTAACGTTCATTAACAGATCGTAAGGAAACAACTTGGGTTGAGGAAAAAACTTTATCACCGATTAATCACTTTTACTTGTCACAGATTTTGTGGGATTTGTTAATGTAGTGAGTAGTATAAATAAGCTATTGTTTTGAAATCCACATTGATTGAAATTTAATCAATCTTTTAGTTTATAAAGTTCTTCTTAATCTTTTAGTTAAATCTTTTGCGATGATCTAATATTTCTTTCATTTAATTTGTCAATAAACCCGAAAACTGCTCCAGAAACCTACTTTATGTGGTGTTATGCGAACCACACAACTTATTTTATCACAAACGTGATTATAAGGCAGATTGCACACTTAACGCACGACGGACCGCTAAAATATCGCTGCGTTCTGTCAGATCCATACTAGAAATGTCAATCCCCATACTCGGTTCGCGATCTCGTATTCTTGACCAATAATGCAACGATATCTCCAGATGGTCAATCTCGGAACCTGAGATCTTGAACGAGATTTCGAGTCTTCGATCTCGGTTCGAGATTGAATTCCCTAACCCAGATCTTTTTCTGCGAATCTACGTTCAAACAAACGGTACTCACTTTAATTGATCGATCAGACTACGATTACAATATTAGGTACCGAATTTTCGTCAAGATGCGGAAAGATTTTAGAAGTTTTAGAAAAAATAATTGTGTTTGTCATACTCGTAGAATAGTAAGGTCGGTGTCATTTAGAACATAAGGTCATAAGGTCAACGAATGCATAATTATGAAAAGCCACCTAGGTGTGTGGGCGGAAAATGTCACGAGGGCATTTTTAACTAAGGTGTTTTTCACACGTAATGCCGAACGCAGCGCTAAAATAACAAAGCGGTCTGTCAGATCCACACTAGAAACGTCATTCCCCATGCTAAAACCTCTGAACCACTGTTAACCATTGCGCGTCAAAATAACTAAGATGCGTTTAAATAAGGCAGCCGCGTAACGCATCCGTAACGCAGCGGTCTGTCAGATTCATGCAAAAAAATGTAAATTCTCATAATAAAACCGCTCAACCGCGTCAAAATAACTCAGATGCGTTGAAAAATTCTGACACTAGGATTACTTGGGTCGTTGGACGACTCAGTGTCCCACACGAAGAGAGACAGGGTATAGATCTGACAGACCGCTGCATTATGCGTTATTTTAGCGCTGCGTTGAGCGTTTAGTATGAAAAGGCCTTCGGCTATTTTTGAAAGAAAGGTGGTGTGGGTTGCACGTGTGATTGTGGACTTAAATAGCAACATTATCACAAAGAGACCTATCATTTACTATCGTTGACCATCAGCTGTTGATAGACTTAGATGACCTACTTGTAGGTTATCAATGAAATAGTAATTAAGGCACTACTCCCTTGAATGCGGAAGTGACGTCAATTTTTAATTATCTATCTCAATCAAAAGATGATTCATAAAGAAATGGATTCATTTAAACTAGTAAATAAATGTGTTGTACAGCGTTGAGGCTTAGACAGTAAACCAATTTTGTTATAGAAATGTTTAGAGATTTATTTTGGGGTTTCTATGGTTTTCTTATAGTTTCGGACATCGAGTCGTCCAACGACCCGATGAACCCTGGTATCAGAGTTGTTCTACCGCCTGCTGCGCTGCTATTAGTAGCAGACCTCTGACGTGGTTGTATAACGATCGCCATCTAAGTTATCATAGACAGTAACAGGGACCTACATCTTAAAGTGCCCTCCGAAATACGGAGCCATCTTTCTTACGGACAAAGATGGTTCAGTCCGCAATATCCTTACTAGACTAGGAACAAATTCACAAAGAGATAAAAATCAACTTTGTGAGTGTCCCTCCGAGAATCGAACCCGAAATTTTTGCGTGGCACTTTCACTGCGCCATGTCGGTCATCATTTTCAACGGTGAAATTACTTCAAACCAGACACTAGGATTCATCGGGTCTTCCTTTGGGTCGGTGTTCAATAGGTATATGCCTAGTACCTACTCGACACTGACTGACGACCGGTGTGGCGCAATGGTAGTGCGGCTGCCTTTAACGCATAAGGTTCTGGGTTCGATTCTCGGTGGGTCACTCTCAAAGCTGATATTTATCATTTTGTGAATTTGTTCACAGTCAGGTTAGGACATTGCGGGCTGAATCATCCGATTGTCCGTAAGTAAGGCGGTTCCGTGTTTCGAATGGCACGTTTAGCCGTAGGTCCCGGTTACTGTCTACGATAACTTAGACGGCGGTCATTACACAACCATGTCAGAAGCTTGCTACTTGCGCCTTCTACAGAAGGCGGTTGAAAAATTCTGACACTAGGGTTTATCGGTTCGTTGGACGACTCAGTGTCCAACACGAAAAGAAAGACGACTGATTTATACCTATAGTCTCAACCTGGCGGCTGGCGAGGGGAGGCAGGATGTGGACCACATGGCCCGCAAGAGCCGGCTGCGGCACGGGCGCCTTCACTCTTACACACGCTCGAAACATACGGATGTGCCTTTCCTATGGTTAACACAAAAATCCTAGCCGTTACACCGTCCTGTCACCGTCTCTTACACCCTGTATACCTAGTACCTACTCGACACCGACTTGTACCTATAGTCTCAACCTGGCGGCTGGCGAGGGGAGGCAGGATGTGGACCACATGGCCCGCTAGAGGCGGCTGCGGCACGGGCGCCTTCGCTCTTACACACGCTCGAAACATACGGATGTGCCTTTCCTATGGGTAAGAACAAAAATGTAGTCTTCTCCATTTCGTATGTTAGTGGGATCGCACACTTGACGCACGACGGAGCGCAAAAATATCGTAGCGGTCTGTCAGATTCATACTAGAAACGTCACTCCCAATACTAAAACCGCACTCGACGGACGACACTGCGATGGCACTGCGATGACAGCGGTTGAGCGGCTTTAGCGGGGGGATTGACATTTCTAGTATGGATCTGACAGACCGCTGCATTTTTGCGCTCCGTCGTGCGACAAGTGTGCGATCCGCCTCAGGTAAATACGTACTTATCTACTACAACTACTGATATCCTGTATTAGTAGTCCACGTTATGCTTTCCCGCGGTAACATTGAGTAACGTTAAAAATCGACGCCGCCGCGCACGTGTGCGGCAGTTTCAGTCAAATGTTGAGTACTTATAGGTATTAGTAGTCGTCCTTCTGTACAGGGGAAGGTAAGTTATAGTAACCACGTGATCATACACACACACAAATCACGCCTATATCCCTGGCGGGGTGGGCCACGTTTGACAATATTTGAGGGTCGTTTCAGATAAGTCGTGTTTCGCTATAGTGACATATTGTCAGCCTGGCGCCTAAAATTGCAATACAAATGAAACTCTCGAGTCCCTTAGTTGGCTTCTACGACGCCCACAGGAAATGGGGTGGTGCTATTCTAAATTTCAAATTTCAAATCGTTTATTTCCAAGTAGATTCACAACGTATACTTTCAGAAAGTCAAGAATTTACAATACAATGCTGTCACTAAAAAATAAATTAGTCATTGTAAAAAAAAGAGAAAATTGTCAGACATATTTTTCTCTTTTTTATAACAATTTTATGTTCCTAGTAGAAACGCGGCACGAGTGGGATAAAAAAGGCACTGCCTCGGGGCCGGCCAGGCTGACCACACAGCATGTAACTTAGGCCACCACCGTCAATGTATGAAGTCAACCAATTAAACTGAATATTAAAAAAAATATTTACATGTGACATGTAAATCAGCCGGACCCCCTGAACAGGAAAACCAAACCCAAAAACCTGCTCAAAAGTGCTCCTATTCTCAATTAACAATTTGTACCATAGGACCTAAGCTACCCTAGCTAAGTTTTAAAATATACCCAAAAGACGGCCACGCTCAAATAAAATAAAAGTACTACAGTAGATAATTCTATCTATTTCGTCTTATAAGGTCTTCCTTTCTAGGAGTGTTTATGTCAATTTTAAGTTCCATGCACGTCCCGATTTGGTATTAAAAATGACTGCATGTTTCCTGTGCTGCGCTGGAATCTCAGAGGACCATGCCTCTTTGTCATTAACGTAATCATCTAACTTATAATAGACTTTATAACATAATATTTACTTAATAATAGATTTAAGATTACTCTCAGACAAACTTAATATATCTTCCGGAATTTTGTTATAGTATCGTATACTTTTACCTTCAAATGAAGTCCTAACTTTAGCTAGTCTATGCTTAGGTTGATCTAATTTATTTTTACTTCTTATATTACGATTATGTCTTTCATGATTTCTTTCAATCTAAGTTTTCGGCTTTCTAAGCCGGCATCACACGGCTGAATAGAAATGTGAATAGAAAGAACAAAGCAGCTGAATAGAAACATGGAAAAAATTGACCTCTCACATAAAATGTGGGAGCCTAGAGTGTCAAGCCATTAATAAGATTTGACAGAACAAGAAAAAAAAGCTAAGCTATACAATATAAAGCCTGAAAAAATGTTCTAGGAAATATTTTCTTGTCATGGTATATTTTTGCGACATTTCTAAGTAATTACTGCATGCAAGAAATTTAATTAATCTTTGCCTAGCGTAAAGAATTAATACTCTTTGTTAGGAAGTTGTGCTTATAAAAGTAATTTATTTTTCCCTTACTGCTTCAAAGTTTATTTATATTAAGCACAGCTGTTGGTTGCAAGCGATATGGCAATAAAATGTGGCCTGCAAATCTGCTGTGCCATTTTAGGGTTCATTCCGGAAATATGGGTCAGAACGGCGAAAAATTTCAATTTGTGGCTCAACCTAACATACTCGGAGAGACAAAAACTCACCGAATTTGTTGGCTCGGCCACTTAGAAAGAATGGGTGAGGATCGGGGCGTCAAAAGAGCGAACAAGGGTCCTCCCAGATGCCGCTGGAAAGATATGGTGGAGGCTGACCTGGGCCATCTCGAAACCAATAATTGGGTGAAGGTGGCGCAGGACAGGGATCAGTGGAGGAAGCTCGTTTTGGAGGCCAAGATCCATTTCGGGTCACTGGGAGCCAGAGAAGAAGTTAGTTAGTTTAATTTGCCCTGAAAACCTTTGACGTCATTTCCAAACGACTCGGAATTCCACCTGAATTTTAAATCTTGAATATGGAGAGCCAAATATGTCATTTTATATTTAAAACATGTTTAATAACCTAGGTTAGATAAGGTAAGAAAATCAAAACAATTCAAAATTTAAGGTTCAAAATTTTTTAACTGGCACGTTTTACAGAAATCCTTATTATTATTCTAGATGCAGCAACATGAATTGAAACGGAATATATTTTTTATCCGTTTATTTGGTAAATGTTGTCAAAAAAAAACTAAAGACATAAACACAAAATTGTTTATGAGTTAAGACAGATTGAATAAAGCTTATAATAATTTTGCTAACCTAAGGAAACTCAAAAACTCGAAGTTTAAAAAATATTTGATACCATTCAATTAAAGAAAAAGCGTTGTACGGAATTCGAAAATATAATTATGACACGAGCTTGACCTGCTTTTTTTTCATGAATGCTGTAAAATTACCATTGCCATTCTTATGGTCACCATCGGTCTTTCAGATAAACATGAACCAGCTAAGATTAATAAAATGCAATTAAGTTACTCAAATAAATAATATAAGGTTTTCTTTGTGCATAATCACATAATGTGCACGCACAGGTTGGACTGTGAAAGAGCGTCGGTGGCTAAGTGGTTAGGACACCGGTCCGGTCTCTTACGTGCTGAAACCCACATTTAAATAAGATTTGAATTGAGATGATATTTGAATGTGACTTAACTTAGAATTCGAGCCATATTAGCCTTCGGGTTGCAGAGGTCAGATGGCAGTCGCTCTATGTAAAAACTTGGTTCCACGGAATAAGGCAAAGAGAATAATGATGTGCACAGGATGGACTGAATTGGAATGCTACTTCTTCAGCCACAACAGTCCACTGCTGGACATGGGCCTCCCCCTTTTGGGAGATATTGTCATACTCACCACGCTTGGCAGGCGGATTGGCGAGCGCAGTGCAAGATATTGTAGGTATGTACAGAGAACGCTGCTGCCCGTTCTCTGGACTTATCCCATAAGCGGATCGCACACTTGGCGCACGACGGAGCGCTAAAATATCGCAGCGTTATGGCAGATCCATACCAGAAATGTCAATACCCATACTAAAACCGCTCAACCGCTGTTGACGCAGCGCTATCGCACTGTCGTCCGTGGAGTGCGGTTTTAGTATGGGGAGTGAGAGTGACGTTTCTAGTATGGACCTGACAGACCGCTGCGATAATATAGCGGTCCGTCGTGCCTTAAGTGTGCGATGCGCAGTAGTCGCCTTATACGTACGACACTCAGGGGTAGAAAATGGAGTGATGTATTCTAAGCCGGCACCTCACGGATTCATTAAACAGGATGGACTTATTAAACAAAATTATAGCCTAGTATTCAAAGAGATCAAAGTTTGACAAGACAAAACTACTTTGATTTACGAAATTATCATTGACTTGGGGATTTTGATGATGGGTAGGTATGGTAATTTTTTGGTTGTACATATGTAATAATTTATTACTGCGGCCCATCCGGCAGTTGCACCACTTTCAATCTTTCATGATTTTCTTCAATACAGTTGACAAAAATAAATTCAAATAGCGAATTTATGTTATTGATTTCATAGTCTTATCACGATGAAATATTTGACAAAATGTAGCACTTTATGTTAGCGGTCTATAAGATTAGATAGAGATGTCTACGTCTTTGGATCAGAACACACTTGACGCACGACGAAGCGCAAAAATATCGCAGTGGTCTGTCAGATCCATACTAGAAACGTCACTCCCCATACTAAAACCGCACTCGACGGATGACACTGCGATTGCTCTGCGTCAGCAGCGGTTGAGCGGTTTTAATATGGGGATTGACATTTCTAGTATGGATCTAACAGACGTATCCGTCGTATGTCAAGTGTGTTCCTCGCCTTAGGTCAATAAAAATACCTAAACATGGAGGATGACTCTAGCTTGGCCAGCCCCGAGGCTGTGTCTTTATTTTTATTTTTTATGGTGGATCAAGCCGCGTTTATATCTACTAGAAACCTAAAATTGTTATAAAGGTGAGAAAGTATACTATTACAATTTCCTTATTTTTCCAATCGCTAATCCATAAATATGAAAAAAATGCTGTACTTATTTGATATTCTAAAAGCATTCATTGTGGAGGAAATAAAACGTTTTCAACTTTTACTGATACAAAGTGCTATTGATAATACAAAAGAATTAAATTGTCTATAGGTACTTAAGTGAGTCATGACTGTCAAGTAAATAATCCGGTTAAAATATTACAGAATACGATAGATTTTCAAAAGAAGTCAAATATTACAGTCCAATTCTGTTACTTATTTATAGATCTTTTACGTACCCTACCTACCATCGATCCTCAAGATTTTTTTAAATAACGAAATAATAAATAAAATAGTGTCTTTTCTGTTTTTATTTATTAATATTACATGTAATATTGAAAAATACATTTTTGTACAAATTTATTAAAGTATGATAGTAATTCTAGTCCACTTCATGCAAAACTTTGAACTTGCAAAATTTTATGAAGTTAAAAAATATTAAACTAAAGTTATTTAAGTAATGTAAAACTATATCAATAGAATTATCTACTGATTAGTTTCTTATGACAGTAATTGAGACCAGTGGAATTGGTTCAAAATACTGAAGAGCGTTATAATGAGGAATGTATACCCAACTGTAGTTGTAGCTGAATCTGCGTCAGGCTCGTTGTCACCTCCGTTATCACCTCCGTTGTCACCTCCGTTGTCAACTCCGTTGTCACCTCCGTTGTCACCTCCGTTGTCGCCTCCGTTGTCACCTCCGTTGTCACCTCCGTTATCATCAGTGTTATTGTTATTATCTCCACTACCTTCTTCAATAATATCACCTTCATCTCCTTCATTCTTCTCATCCAGAATCCACCTTCCTTCAGCGTCCCAGAAATGGTTATCGTAAATTGTATTCCAAAAATTTACAAGGTCATTGTGAGGGTTTTTTAAGTCTACTTCTAAAGTTCCTTCAATAACTTCATCCGAGTCGAGGATACGGAGGTAAGAAGATTCTTGTGCAAATGGTTCCCAAACAACTGTCGAAGATTCACTGGTAGGATCCCTGAAAATATACCGATTTTTTACCGTCTTTGTAAATGTAATGCAATGCTGCTACTTTTTCCTAAATCAAGTAATCAAACTGTCGTTCCCTATACATAAACAATTTTGCAGCACGTTTTACAAAAATTATGTACTAAATCTGTTACTTACCCGGTCTTGGCAAAGTTGGTCCATCGCTCTATTAAGATATCACTAACAGCCAGGTCTAGCTCAGATGCACTCTCAACGTTATCATCATGAAAAAAGTATGCCAATTCTTCACTATGAGCTGCTCTTGGCACATCTATGGGAGTTTGTGTGAATTCTTCTCCGAGAGCACCTTTATATGAAAACTGGTATAAATATACAGATGAATTTGATACAGCAGCACGAAGTTGTGCTTCACGGATTGCTGAGACTAACATCATTGTATCTCCGTGATATTTGAGATATTCATCAATGGTAAGCGATTGATTTCCAGAATAGAGTGTTTTTATTTCTTCGGCAGTTGCGATTCTTTCTTCTTCACTTTCAAATTGCAAATCTGGTTGTAAGAAATCTACAAATGATGATTGCATTCTTGCTAGCCAATCATCAGCTTCTGCAGCGCGTATTGTACCCTCAATATCAACGTACCCTGTGATGAAAGGAATTTGTGCAAAGTCTCCGTCTACTATAGTCTGGTAAGGAGATTTAATTAAAAATGGCTCTTCACCCTGTAAGGTCTCTCTTTCAATACAGGGAGCAAACGCAAGAGCATTGTCAGTTAAATCTAGTTCATTAATAACAGCCATCAAAGCAGCGACGCTTGTCCTAGTAAACACTTCAGAAAGTTGTGTGATGTCTGTCACAGTATGCCCCAAAGCTTCAGCGACTACAATAGCATATTCTAGGTTGTCTCTGCTGACAGCCCATGGGGCGATCGCTGTGCCACTTTGCGATATAGCTCTGTGAATCAATCCATTCGACATTGGAGACAGAGTTACCAAGTCAACTGCGGCAGCACCACTTCCATGTCCAAACAGAGTTACACTATTTGGGTCTCCGCCAAACTGAGCAATGTTTTCTTGTACCCATCGAAGACCTGCTATAATATCTTTTAAACCCGCATTTCCAGGTGCTGTTTCAGTTCCAAGACAGAGATATCCGAGTATTGATTCCCGATAATTCAGCGTAACTACCACGACGTCTTTTTCCACAAAATGTTTGAAGGAGAGTTCGGGTACATTGCTGTCATCAAACTCTTTTCCTTTTACCCATACCATAACAGGTAGATTAGCAGATGTGTTTAAGCTGGTTGTAAAAATATTTGCCACCAAACAGTCTTCGGTTCCTTCGTAGCCTACTCCAAGTGGGCGTACACACTTTACATCTTTCCTATCTGCCACAAAAGTTTCCTCAAATAATACCGGCGGACTGGGTGCCTGAAAATAAAATAATAAATGAGGCAAGTATGCCAATGAAAAATTTGGGCAAATTTTACAACGCAAAACCTTAACACAATAACAACTGATAACATGTAGTTACCTTGAAGCGATGAGAGCCTGACGTAGAATCTGCGTAGGGTATGCCATAAAACTCAAAGTAGGTGCCATTTTCGATAGCTGAGCCCAGTACTAGTCCTTGCTTTGTGGTTACTAAAGCAGGTATAGGTTCTGGCTCAGGAACTGAAACATTTTGTCCAGCAGTTAGAACAAACAAAGAGCACACCAAAAAATACCACATGATTACTTCTCGAATTCAAATTACAAACTAACAAGCAGTTTATCTGAAGTTGCTGATATGAATAAAAAAATATCGCAAAATACTCAGGTACCTGTCAATAATTTTGAGATAAAAGATGATGCATCAAAATCTTCCTAGAATATAGCCGAGATTATTTATCGCCTATCACGAGTGCGTACTGCGTACAAATAGAGAAGAGTTTTATAAAAGCCGTTATTTAAAAATCCTTACATTTTCATAAACCCAAACAAAGGTCGTTGCCCTTTTGGGACTGTTTTGTAAAAAATGGTCCTTCCAAGATACGGGAATGTTTATCCCGTTAGTAAGCATCGGGCATGGTTTAAGGTCCATGTGGTCCTAATTTTTTCAGTGGTTCCCTTAGGGTGAGGAAGGGCGCGGAGTGGAGAGGAGGGGGCGCAAATGTGTGGCGCATGTGGTTGCGCTTGCGCAACTCGAGATCATGAGAATTTCTGATTCATTGGCTTTTGTCACTGAACTGCCGCCATCGTAAGTATGTTAGCGTTAACATTATACGCCTGTTATATTTTTGTGAAATGAGAACAGTTCCATGAAATCGTGATGAGCAAGATTATTAATTAAAAGCTTCTGCTTCTTAACGTTTAAATTCATAACCGCAATTATTTCCAATATATCTACTCTTTTGCTCATTAATTACAACTTTGATCAAAAACACGTGATAAATACCAAGGAAAGGTACCTATAAAGATATTTAATTGAAGTATATAAAAGCTCAAAAATTATTGCCAATTTCATAAAATTTGTGTACTTACCTTAAGTATAGCTTTTGTTCCATCTCTACTTAGTATAAACAAAAGTCGCTTTCCGCGTATATTTACACTGTATATATACACACGACTATGCTAAAAGCCTTTTAGGCGAAATTAGAACGAAATTATAGCAAAGTCAGTGCAGTCTTTTGTTGAATTTTTAGTCTTCTCATATTATATTGTATTTGTATTAGATTTTTAAAACTAAACAACGGATTATGATGTAGTACGTATTTTAACAGATATAGTTATTCAAGACCAAGTAAAGTTTATTATTATACATGCCGGGAAAATGATTTATTTCCACGGGAAAACGCTTAAGAGCGGGTGGGTTCGTATTTGATAAACCAGAACCGTATTATCAAATATCTCCCCTGAAGATGCGCTGAGCTCAAACATGTGTTACACTTACACCACGTGGGTCTATAGTAAAAAATCAGAACCATAAGAAGTTGTAACTCACACTTCACATTTGAAAGAATGCCAATCTTAATAACTCGTGATAAGGATAGTATTGGTATGTCAAATTTTCCGTAGATAAAGCTTTTATAGATAAGGGATTACCTTGTGGGAGACTCAAGGGACAAGGTAAAGGTTAGGAGTTATGCGCGGCACATTGTACAATGTGCATCATGACGAAAAAAAAATGTGAAAAAAAATTGGGCCACACGGAGTTTTTTTAAATAGGTCAGATAGCGGTCTGTTTACAGTTACAAATTCCTAGTATATTTTTTCAATAGAGATGACTTTGCACAGATTCAAAAATGACCTATATTTTTGTAACATGCCATTTTGTAATACAGGTTAGATGCATGATGGCATAGAATGGCACCGGTCTGCGAAACACAAAATCACCTTTCTTGGTAAATCAGTTGTCATGATTAGTTAGGTATAAGTATGCCGTGTGATACCAGCTTAGAATAGCATCGCCCCAGTTTTACCCATAGGTGTCGTAAAAAGCGACTAAGGGATGAATTGAGGGAACGGGCAGCAGAGTTCCCTGTGAATATCTACAACACTATTGTCTGCACGCTAATCCGCCTGCCAAGCGTGGTGAGTATGGCAAATACCAACAAATAGGAGGAAGTCCACGTCCAGCAGTTGACTTTTGTGGCTGTTATTGTAGCTTGTCCATAGCGGCTGGAAAAACAGTCAATCCAGGCTTAATTGCCTGCATTTAACCTTATTTTGATTAAGTATTAATTGTTTTTCCGGCATTTATTATAAATACATAACCCCTTGAGTCACTCTATTAAAAGAACATACATACACAAATCACGCCTTTATCCCTTGTGGCGCAGGCAGAGCGTTAACGATCGTAAAATTACGGTCGTTATCGCCACGTCTGACAAGTATTGAGGGCCCCTTCAGATGATTCGTGTATTACTGTCGTGACAGGTTGTCAGCCTGCCACCTAAAGCTGTAATACGTGGTAATTCACATGAAACCCTAGAGTCCCTTAGTTGCCTCTTACAACACCCGCGGGCAGAATTAGGGTGATGCTATTTTATGCCGGTATCACAAGGCATTAAAAAAACCGCATCAAAATCTATACATTACTTAATACAAGTTTGAACAGTTTAGGAGGAGTTAGCAGTGTTCACGAGAGACAGAAAGACCTGACAGATAAACACAAAAAACAACACCATTTTATACTCCGTAATGTGTATTCTTCTACCTTCTTTCGACAGCCAGTCCATAGTTGTAGTACACTGATGAACATGAACCTTATTTATTTATTTAACTGTTTATTGCACACAAGATAGAACACAGGACAATCACATTTAGACAAAAAACACAACAGGCACTACTTATTTCTAAAAAGAAATCTCTTCCAGCAGTCCTACGGTAGAGAGATAGCATAAGGTGAGGCTGATGACCGTGCACAATATTTAATACTAAATTCGGTATTTAAAAATGATACATAATACCTACATATACTAAAATATAAATTTTACATAATTATACTGATATACTACATATTATAATACAACTAAACATATTACAATATACATACATAAATATGACAGATACGAACCTTCCCCTAAACTGAGTGGTATTGCCGTACTCAGACGAGATATTGTAGATCATCATCATCATTCTCCTTGCCTTATTCCGCCCTCTGTCGAAGTCGGCTACCTATCCAAGGGGATTTGACGTGGAACCAAGCTTTTACACAAAGCGACTGCCATCTGACCTCTGCAACCCGAAAGCTAACGTGGCCCGAATTCTAGGTTAAGTCACATTCAAATATCATCTGAATTCAAGTGCTAGATATCGTAGATATTTACAGTTATTCCATTGGTTCATCCCTTAATCGCCTTCTAGGACACCCATGGATAGCAATGGGGTGATGCTTTTCTAAGCCGGCACCAGACAGCCAATGTGTATTGAATAAATTATATTTTTTAAAGAAATTTCTAGAACCAAAAGGAACCACATAAATCTCAGTCTGTATTCGAGATACCCTGTGATGCCGGCATAGAATAGCATCACCCCATTTCTTTCCCGTGTGTCGTAAGAGGCGACTGAGGGACTCGAGGGTTTTATTTTAAGTGTACTTATTGCAATTTTAGGCGACAGGCGGACAACCCGTCACTATAGTGATACACGACTTATCTGCAACGACCCTCAAATATTGTCAGACGTGGCGATAACGACCGTAATTTTGCCTACCCCGCAAGGGATAAAGGCGTGATATGTGTATGTATGTATGTATTCGACATGTTTCTGATTCCGTGATGTTGTAATTAACTCTCAGCTTACTAACGCCGCAATGGGGTACCGAGAGCACGTACCGCCTACACTTTATTGCGATTTGTAGTAACTACTAGTTATTTTTGTTCAGCACAATCAAACATACATACATACATATATCAAGCCTATATCCCTTGCGGGGTAAGCAGAGCATAACATCCGTAATAACGGACATTTACGCCACGTCTGACAAAAGTTTGAGGGTAACAGAAGACTGTGTATCACCATAGTAACAGGTTGTCAGCCTGTCGCCTAAAATTGCAATAGACATAAAACCTCTAATCCCTTAGTCGCCTCTTACAACATCCACGGGAAAGTAATGGGGTGATGCTATTCTAAGCCAGCATCACACGGTATTTGTTCAGCACAATCAAACATTACTCTATAACTGCCCACATGCAATCTGGATATACTAGATAGTTTGGCCCTCGACGCTTCGGTTATGACAGCCTTCTTCTGAAGGTCGACAGATCACACACGCCCGCCAGTCAACTATGGATATCGTATCCAGCTGAAACGTAGAGGGTCAAACCCTGTACCAAAATATGTACCAAGTTAGTTGCGAGTTGTACTTGTTCGAACACTATTTCGATTTCTTGTCGAATCGATTTCTTCTGGAGGTACCTACCTCGCGTTGTTTGTTTTACGAATGAATAATTCTGCTAATATCTGTGTTTCTATATTTTTATTAGTGCTTGCTATCTGATTGCAAGCATTGTTTGTCACCATAAAATTAACCTCATTTTGTACAAATATTCACTGATTTTAAATAGCATCAGCTCCGATAGCTGCTTTCATGGCAAAAAAGAATGAAACGAAACCAGAACCAACAAAATTGATGGAAATGAGCACCGTCTTATCATAACTGGCAAAACTTATTCGTAAAGATGGTTTTTGTAACATAAACACATACACAAGTCACGCCTTTTTCCCTTGAGGGGTAGGCAGAGCGTTAGCGATCATAAAATTACGGTCGTTATCGCCACGTCTGAAAAATTGAAGGCCCCTTCAGATGATTCGTGGAACACTGTAGTGACAAGTAGTCAGCCTGTCGCCTACAGCTGTAATACATGGTAATACACATGAAACCCTCGAGTCCCTTAGTCGCCCCTTCCAACACCCGCGGGAAGAATTGGGGTGATGCTATTCTACGCTGGCTTCACATGGTTTTCGTAAGCCTGACTAAAAAACAACTTCTTCTCATCCTCTACATTCGAAAAGCTCACCTAAACTTGCATCTACAAGTTACTTCAGTAGGTACATTAAACTCTGTCGTGAAATCCGCGGTGGCGCGAGCCGAGGGGTTCACTTCAAAAATAGAACTCAGATTCCTTATGTTCAGATCAGACTGAGCGATAAGCTAGACGGAGCATATGTGAACAAATTAAGGAAGAAAACTATGACTACAAAGAAAAAAAGGAATCTCTAATTCTGTACTCTGTGTTTAGATAGGTACGGTGTTTCTTTGAATTGGTGAACACAATATGAAGAATACTCATAGTTACTATCTAGATCATCCTACTCCACTACACTCATTTTCAGTCTCCTATACACTAGCCTGAAATCCACAATATTTTGTTCGTCTTTTTGAGTGCTATCAATCACACAACTTTTTGTTCAACTTTTTGTAGTTTTTCACGAATCTTTAACTCTATCAGACCATGTTGACTTAAAAGTAAAAAACCCCATGCAGCAGTGGATTATAATTAGCCGTTCTCACACTTCTTCATTCTTTTTCGTGTGGGACGCCAAGTCGTCCAACGACCCGGTGAACCCTAGTGTCAGAATTTTTCAACCGCCTTCTACATTTAGCAGGCCTCTGACAATTTCGTGTAACGATCGCCGTCTAAGTGATCATAAACAGCAACCGGGACCTACGGCTTCACGTGCCATCCGAAACACTGAACCATCTTACTTACGGACAATCGGGTGGTTCAGCCCGCAATGCCTTAACCAGACTAGGAACAAATACACAAAGTGATAAATATCAGCTTTGTGAGTAACCCACCGAGAATCGAACCCGGAACCTTCTGCGTCAAAGGCAGTCGCACTACCACTGTGCCACATCGGTCGTTCTCACACTTATATAATTCTTTATAAGCATTGATATACATCTGTCAGATCCATACGAGAAACGCTTTCCCCATACCAAATCCGATGTTGACGGTAGGTCCTGCGCTACGCTAGGCTACGTTTCTAGTATGGATCTGACCGCATGCGTTACGCAGCGATATTTTAGCGTGACGTTGTGCGGTAAGTGTGAGAACGGCCTAGTCTGGCGATGAGCGGAGATTTAGGTAAGTAGATTCAAAATTTACATAGCGCTACGTATACTTTATTTCCTAGATCTAACTAATACTTCCCTACGTTCATAATTCGAACCGCCGCCGCCGAAGCTGCGCACGCGCCTAATCTTGAAAGGAGAATAATGGACTCGGACATTATGTCTATCTGTTACGCCTTGATGAATGAGGGCTATGTTTTTTTATGATTATTTCTTACGATTACCATTTAATTTCAAGTTTTGAAGATACTAAGACTCCAGATACTGAGTACGACCCGTTTCCTATAGTTAAAATGGAGTAATCATTTTGGTGAAGCCGAATCTAAATTAAGTACTAATACGTAAGTAAACAAGTGCCGTGTGATGCCGGCTTAGAATAGCATCGCCCCGTTTATTTCCCGGAGGTGTCGTAAGATAGCGATTATATTTTTACGGCCGTTAACGCTCTGCCTACCCCGTAAGGGATAAAGGCGGGATTTATATATGTATGTATGTATTGGGGGTGTGAACCTTTAGATGAAATTCAATTTCTACCTGTTGCAATAATGGTTGCATCTTACAGCGTTTAATGTCAAATATTTCATGTCACATTCTCCTTGCCTTATCCCGTTCTCTGTCGGGGTCGGCAACCTAACCCAGGGAATTTAACGTGGAACCAAGTTTTTACACAGAGCGACTGCCATCTGACCTCCGCATTTATGTCAAATATGCACAGCAAATTTTGTCAAATATACTTTATGCATAAATTTGTGTCATCCGTTAAGGAAATGGAGAAACTAATTCATTTCTGAAAAGCTGATATTGATTGTGATTATTACACGTTTTACTTTATTTCGATGTGATGTGATGTGTGATGCCGGCTTCGAATTGCATCACCCCATATTTTTCCCGAGGGTCTCCTAAGAGGCGACGAAGCGAGTTGAGGGTTTCATATGTATTACAACTTTTAGGCGACAGGCTGATAACCTGTCACTACAGTGATACACAAATCATCTGAAAGGGCCCTCAATGCTTGTCAGAGGTGGCGATAACGACCGTAATTTTACGATCGTTAACGCTCTGCCTACCCTGCAAGGGATAAAGGCGTGATTAATGTATGTATGCACCTGAGCAAAAGACGCGCTATAGCTACTTGCTCCTCAGCCTTCCGTGACACATGACCGCACCACCAAAGTTTTCGCCGCATGTGGCGGATCGCACACTTGACACACGACGGACTGCTAAAATATCGCAGCGGTATGACAGAGCCATACTAGAAATGTCAATCCCCATACTTAATCCACTCAACCGCTGTTGACGCAGCGCTATCGCAGTGTCGTCCGTCGAGTGCGGTATTTGCGCTCCATCGTGCGTCAAGTGTGCCCCTTAATTTAAAAAAAAAATCTTAATTAAAATACATAGTTTGCATATGCCTACTTACGTAACTAAAAAGGGTCACCACTCAGAATAAGTTACAAGCAGTGGTGAGCTGCATGTAACGCTGGTCTTCCGTGGCGCCAGATATCACCCACATTGGCTCTACGCAGTACTTCAGTGTTCCGCACGCGATCAGACCACCTGATTTTTAGGATCTTGTAGAGACAAGATCCTAAAAATCTTGGACATCACTTGAACACATACATGGAGACATTTGGGTAAGTACTCTCGAAAAAATAATTGTCCTTCTGAGGCAGTAGGGTAAAATGCACAATTCTTACAGTATAATAGACAATGCCATTTTATTGCAGTTCTACTCGTAAGCCCATATAGCTGTAATTTTCACCTTTTCACCATATGGACATTTCCCAGCACTTCCTTGAATTGTATATAATTAATTGAATTTTGTTTGCCGTCAGTGTTGCTAGAGTCCATGTTCTTATAGCAATTACAATGGCCAATAAATAGTGATTATACAATAATGGGGAAATTAAAATAATAGGTCAATCATATCACGATACTTACTGACTGCAATTTTGTTGGTTTTTTTAGTTGCTAAGAAAACATAAATTTGCTTTCTTTATAGCCGTGCCTTTATAATTAATTTCATTTTTTTTGCTGTATAATTGGTTTAGAATAGCATCATCTGTTTTCTTTAATGCGGGAGTCGTAAGAAGCAACTAGGTACTTTCATGTGCATCGCAGGCGACATGCTGACAACCTGTCACTACAGTATTTTACGATTTTTATGAATGACGGTAAATTTTTTTGAAATATTGTGAAATATGACGGACAGCGGTTGCATTTGTTGTACTTACTTTTGTAAAAAAATCACAATGGAAACACCTATATGCGTAAAAACTACATAAACTACTTTCCTGTTTTATCAGCTAACCATTAGGTGTATCTTAGTACTTACTAGCTTTTAAATAAACTATTTAATAATCAAATATGTACAGCAATCTACCATTAAATAGATTGTCTTAAAGATAAATAAATATTTTTATTAAATGCCAAAGCAACCGTCTACGCTCGTCGATTTATTCGCAAACAATCAAAGGGTCTAAAAAAACTAAATGGTTTTCGACTTGAAATTTGGCTTCTTCTCATGCCCCTTTCAAGGATGATGTATCGAATTTCCTTTCTCCCTATACAGCTAAGTCATTTTGTGTAAATAACGAATGAGAATGACGAATGTATTCTCAGTAGGTAAGTATATGGATACATTTTCAGTATTCTCTCACTTTTCGTGTGGGACACCAAGTCGTCCAACGACCCGATGAACCCTAGTGTCAGAATTTTTCAACCGCCTTCTACAAGTAGCAGGCTTCTGACATGGTTGTGTAACGACCGCCGCCCAAGTGATCATAGACAGCAACCGGGACCTACGGCTTAACGTGCCATCCGAAACACGGAACCATCTTACTTACGGACAATCGGGTGGTTCAGCCCGCAATGTCCTAACCAGACTGGGAACAAATTCACAAAGTGATAAATATCAACTCCGTAAGTGACCCACCGAGAATCGAACCCAGAACCTTCTGCGTCAAAGGCAGTCGCGCTACCACTGCACCACATCGGTCGTCTAACTCCTACAATTAATATTGATAGCTTCTGTGGGAAAACATGATCTAGAAATTCATCCCTAATCGTACCTAAATCTCCGATACAATTTCCTGTACAGTGTACACTTAGTCCACATTTTACTCGAAAACCACTTCTAAGTTTTACTTTTTAGAACGCATTTTCCGTATCAACGAATACAGTTTGTCTTGAAGAAACCTGAAAGAGGAAATGATTTTAGTATACAAATTTGGACTTAAGAATGCTGGTCTTACGGTGGGTTTTTCTTCGTGGTTTTCGCGGTAGTAATGTTGTCTGTGTGGGTGTTTAATGGTTCAGCTGAGGCTTGGGGACAGCTGTCGGTCCCTGAGGCACCACTAAGGGTTTTTGTTTACGAGTGTCACTAATGACGAAACTCTTAGTAGTACGAGAATTAAGGCGACCTTTTATACAGAATTCATGACATTTCACAAAGTTTCCAGAATGTGTGAATAGTGGATTAATATCGTCCACAAACGAATTGTTTTATGAATATGGATATTCCTTTCACATTGCATAAATCCGAATAACTGTAAAGCAATACCTTAAGCTAGAATTTAATGAAACAATACAGGCAGCTGCACTTTATTTCACAAAGTTGTTAATTAATTTAAAACTTTGGTTACTGTCAATATGATTTCTATTATTCGAAATTTTGTAGGGAAACACTGAAATTGTTACCTACCTTAATATATACATTTTTGTTAATAGTTAGGGAAAACTATGTAGTTTGGTATAAAAAACATACGTAGGTACTGTCAAATATAATTTCAACTTATACGTAGTACCTACTTTCAAATTGTGTTGTAGAAATGATCGTTACTTGTTACGGTTACAAGTTTCATATTTCGTTATGATTTCACAGTGCCCTAGCTAGCCTAGACTCTACTTTTCAGTTGTTGCGTGTGTTTATGCGTTCTACGCAGTAGTATATTAACCTTCTCTGGCATATGCCCAACTCTTGCCTCTGTGTGGGAGTAGCATACTCGATAGTATTTCCTGAAAGGTTTTCTTGCTTTGACTTACAAACAAACGTTGTACATTATTAATGTACCTTTCCTTCGAAGATAATGAACTCATTATGCATATTTCATAGCGACGTGATTTTCGTAGAGCTCGCCGCCCGCAAAGCATACGCCCTGAAAGCTCGCTCCGTAGGGCGGGCGACTTCCTCGGTCGTGGCGCCCCTACCGGGTCGACGCGGAACTACGCGCCTCGCGGCCATTGGCCGGCAGCGGTGACGTCAGGCCGTATCCGACCAATGGGGGGGATCGCACTCGCGCCCGGCCGCAGTTCTCGTCGCCGCGCCTTCGTATGAGCCGTGTGTCGCTGCCGGTCCCCCGCGTCCCGCGCCCCGCGCTGTCTCTCGCCCGCATTCTAGTTGTGGGTGTCGCGCCGTGCAGTCCTCGCGTGTGCCGCCGAACTCAGTGCGCCGTTTGTGAGTGCTATAGTTCCCGCCCGAGTGTCTGTGTGACGGAGGATCCAGTAGCCCGCCGCGGAGGATGTTAACAGCGCACGGTGAGTTCAGTGTAGCTGACGAGACGTCGGCCTCTTATCTCGCGACGGCGCCACGTGAATGCGCTCTATTTATAAAATGTAAACACGCTGCTAATTTGATTTGAGAAGATATTGCGGTCTTGCTGCTTAAAAGCGAGAGTACTCATCCGGCTCGAGCGGGAGACCACTCGTGCCCGCAAATTAGCAATAAAGACTCACGACAACGACGTCGAGATTGCCGAGTTCCTGTAAGACATGAACGTGCTAGTGTCGGTGGTGTGTTTATGTCGATAATTCTAAAAGGATAGTCAAGTCGAGTGAGTGCAGCGAGCGGCTCGCAAAGTGGATTTGATCGGATAACCTTGGTTTGGTTCAGGGCTGGCGATAGCACGATAACGTGACCTTGGAGAGAAGTCTCGAAGCCGGCCGGCGCTGGAGGCGCGCGGCTTGCGGGAAATGTCCAGACAAACAACGATAATGGTGTCGCAAACAATGATAATGCTGTTAATGTGAGACGCTCGTGCAGGAAACCCAACAAAGAAATCTTTGTTATTAAACCTCCAACCGCATAACACGGTTTGAAAGCAAATTTAAAATGCATTAGTTTTAAATCAGATATTAAACGACTTTAACGAACAAAAAAATACGAATTATGAATACTTATTCGTGAATAATGATCAAAAAGTCGCAACTAAAGAGATCAGCGTAGCGGTTTTGGATGCGTTTCAATTAAGAACAAGTGAGACTGTCTAAATGAGTAATGAAACGATGGAATGAGTAACTCTAATGAAC
This sequence comes from Keiferia lycopersicella, assembly GCA_029255805.1. Classification (NCBI taxonomy): domain Eukaryota; kingdom Metazoa; phylum Arthropoda; class Insecta; order Lepidoptera; family Gelechiidae; genus Keiferia; species Keiferia lycopersicella. The sequence goes on along the minus strand of JARACZ010000029.1, from coordinate 1,182,482 downwards.
ATAAACGTCATTGTTACTGGCAAATACTGAGGTCAACAAGTTGAGGAAACTGCATTAATTGTACTACTCTTCCCCGTTATTTGCTCTGCTGAATTACAATGAAACATGGAATTCCAATTATGACTAAATATTGTCGGTTATTCCAAATAATAAAGTAATATTTTTTACCGCGATGAGAGACGGTTTAAGAATTGCAACCTTCTGCGGCACAGCGGCACCATTTTCTACTATAGCCAAGGCAGTTTTTATATGTCAGTCCAGTCAGGTCTGTCCGGTTGAGATACCTCGATACGGTCAGGTTCGAGGCGTTGGTCCCACGCCTCATTCCACTTACTTCAATCGACGCTATAAAACGGTCAGTAGGATCACGCAGATCGAAAGATATACATGTCTACCACAAACAAAGTACACCAACAAATCCAACAAGAATCTGATAATATTCCATCAACGTAACAGATTGATAAAACATTTTCATTATCATTCCATCCGCATGTTCACTTCAGCTAAAGACTACAACGCATTAACATTTCAAGGTCCCATAGACTTGTAACAAAACTGACTGCAAAAACAAAACTACACGAAAATCGAGAAGATTTGGGATTCTCATTCGCACTTACGCACTAATGTTGAAAGAGCTGTTGCCGTATGTGTACGATTGCGCTCTCTGTTTGGCGCAGCGTTTTTGTGTGGGTGGAACTGAGACGGAGCTAATTCGCATCGAGCGAGCAAACCGGCCATGCGAGATGCTCAGCCGTATCATAAATATTAATCAGGCGCTGGTGTCAACAGCCACCGCGTAACGTGACACCGCCGCGATCCGCTGCGGGCCTGGTACTCCTGCCGCCAGATACGCCGCTCGACAAGACAATCGCAACACTTATCTAATTACACGCAACTATGATCGTAAAACTTGAACAACTAAAAGGGAAAACAAAACTTCGGCGAACAACGAACCTGTCTTTTCACAACGACAACAACGTTCTCAAAACAGTCCCATCAAAGTTCGTGATAGGGAACCAACTGTGATTGAATAAAATTATGTTTGCTCTTCTATTGGTTTTAATAAGAGCACAAACAAATTGAAATTGCGATAATATTATCGCAAAGGCACATCCGTTAGCGCTTACGCATGCAGCCATGACCTGCCCTACAACTCTCAGTCTTTGATTGGTGAATGCAATGTGGTTGGTAATGATATTCCACCTTTATACAGCGTAAGTATTGTTGTTTACCATAAATGACCTGGTTTTATTTCAACGTCATTCATAGTAGGTATGTATTGATAAGAAAGGAGGCTTTTGTAGACTAATATTACAGTCTTCAACAATTGATGACATCGGGTCGCTGGACGACTCGGTTTTCCACACGAAAAGAGAGAGAGAGTTGGTTGATGTCTTGATGGTAGGAAGTGAGTACCTCAAATAGCTTTAATTAGGATTTTATTGTAGAATCCGGTGTGAACCAGAGTTTTTGTTTTTATTGTTGTTACGTGAGCTTAATTTCAATGAATACTATTTTTACTTTGATTTTTATGGATATTTTAAAGCCATAAACTTACGTTTGGAACAGTTTACAGTTAGTGTGAGAAAGTGATTGGAATCTGAATAAATTATAGTCACATTGTATTTGTAAAAAAATGGATTTGAAGGATACCAATAAAATTGCAGGAAGTCTTTAAAGTCAGTTCTTCGCACTGCTGACCTTTATGGATGACATTTTGGGCATTTTGTGTCTAAACTACAGGTTTTTAAACGTCCTCGTATAGTTCGTTATTGCAAACTGTCCAAGTGAGTTACAATTTTGGGTATTTTAGCTGTACCTTCAAAATACCTTTTACTTTTAAAAAAATGTTTTCATACGTCTTTAAGTCCATACATACATACATACATATATCAGGCCTTTATCCATTTTCAAATTTAGAAATTATGCATAAAAAATAGTCAAATTATTTATTAATCATAACTAACATAAGCTTCGCAATTCATCAAAGCTTAGGCTTTTTAAATCTTCTCATCAGTAATATAAATAATAACACTCATATAATTAAGGATACAGAAAATAAAGTATTTATATGTACAAATAATAATATTATAAAGACGGTTGGCGCAATTTTGAAAATATAATATTGTTGTGTGCATCTGCACCTCCTTACCAGGTACCTACTACGAATGTAATTAAAAACGAGTTAGAGCGCTTATGTCGATGATATTGCAGACGAGAAAAATAAAATGCAATTTACCATCTGGATACCCCTTCTAGAAACTTATACGATGACGTTAAACGAAATAACTTTTCATATAAGGAAAGGAGATGCATAAATGGCAACACCAGACAATCACAAATTATCAGAGATAAAGTAACAAAAAGTTACCATACTGGAGAGTAGGGACATAGAAAAAACACTCAAACCAACGAGTCTCTAAGAAGATTCTCATAGTGAAATACAAAATGTGTTCGAAAGAAAAAAAAATAAACAGGAACATCCAATAAGAAACCTGCTCATTGGTGACGTTGCGTTGGCGGCCACAGTTTTTGCCCATGTCTCGCTGCGTGTGAGCACATCTGCAGAGTTTTTGCTGCTATATGAACCCAAGTTGTACATGTGTGTGTATTTTTTACATCAACGTGGGTAACCTTGCTCGGTTCACCAGCAGCGTGCTGCTTTATCAATCCCCGCTTTCTCAGTTAGCATAATTTTGTACATATATTTGTGTAAGTATCAACCTCGCTTAGAGTTCAAATACAGCTATGAATTGAAAGTAACTTTTTACGTCTGTTATATTCAAGTCATTAATATTTTGCATTAACTTGTTCTATGCATAAGAGTTTACCGCCGTAAGAAGACTTCGACATCTACAACCTGTTACACTCATATTATATAAGCATTTAGATATCTACACTATACTTTTTAAAAGAACCGCTAAAAAACATTTTCGTCCAAAAACTTAAGAAACAGATTTTTCGTGAAGTTAACTCATGGAAATTGCTTCTTACAAGAGCATAGTTCTTAAATGTATGATGATAGCTCATTACAATAATGCTTAGAACATTAACGCCAATAATTGTAAAGACCATAAAAGTGCAGGAAAAGACATGTTAGTATTCACTTTAGATAAGGTGCCGTTTACCAATGAAATATAAACTCTAATACTTCAGCCACAGGTTGGATATTTAATAGCAATATCTCTGGTAGTCGCATGGGGCGTGTAATAAGAGTCACGTGTTATTGCGTAACAGCAATAGCATACGTGAAAGACTGAAAACCAGATTGAGCTGGTTTAATTTAATGAATCCTGGCCGATTTTGATGCTTTTCTGGATATGATCCCTTTAGTGTTCCGAAGTATTCTTAAATATTCATAAATTTTTTAAAAGACAAGGTAAATATATGATCGGGTGTTCCACAAGGTGCTCTACTAGAGCCACTTTTATAGCCTCATTATGACTTACAATTGACAATTATGACGCCATTGGCAACTGTCTATTGTTTGTACAATGAATCATTGAAAACTCTATTATAATAAGTTAGACAAATTATGCTCACATCGAAAACATAATGTAAATAACTGACTTATTTATTTATTATCCTTTATTCAAACAAAAAATAATTTAAGTACATTACATTACGAACATAAAATTATAGCATTACTCATAAACAAAACATTTTTTACATTTAATAATAATAAAATATAATACTTACTTACAATGGACTTAAAATGGATAAGAATAAAAAAAAATTGGACAAGAATGAGAATAAGAAACCGAACTCGAAGGAACAAACCAAAGACGAAAAAAAATTACCTCGGTCAACTAAAACATTGATAATGATGGATAAGCGACGATGACTATGGCGATCCAATATTATTTTTGCACCCTGTTACCAGACTAGATAGAAGAAGCTATATAGAGGCATTTACCATCAGCAGGCATTTTTCTTCCCAATTTCACGTAATTTTCTCGAAGGCTGTAAGTGGGTGTCCCCTGAAACTCTCGAATTTCAATTAGTCTCAGAATTCAGGAGGAGTTCCTCGTTCCGCTTCGAAAAATCGTCAATTTAACTTGAGTTTTTTCCGTCAGCAGAATGACATACACTTATTATAAGATATCCAGCATAAGCTCTATCAACATAGTGAAGATCAATCTATTCCGGACATTTTTTAATTTAGTATTAAGGTTTATTTAGTAAGGTACTTAGGTAGAGTTCATAACAAACTTAGTGGTTAAATATTTCCTACTTTTTAGTTTTCGGGGATACAATATTTGAAAAAAAAAATGTTATTTTATGACTTACTTATTACTGAATGTGAAATGTAGGTACAACTGAATGAAATGATTAGCTTTCTTAACATCTATTTACCTTATTTTAGTTACCCTAAAAAGTTTCAAAAGAATAAAAAAACACCATGAAGTACTTTAATACATATGCATGACATATAAAATCAAGCTTCTTTTTGACGATATCTTGGCATTGGCACATCACATGTTTGGCAGATAGTCAACGGGCAGTCATGTAGGTAAACACGAGTACATCCACCTTCAAATGCGCCTCAACATGCGAAGATTTTTATCGAAGTCTCAAGAATTCTTTCATAAGATCCTGACCTAAAAACTAAGGGACCAACTATAAAATACTTTTTCAACAAGCTTCTTAAACAAAAAATAATAATTTAGATAAACAAAAATAACAAAAGGCAGCAACAAATTGAGAATTTCCTCTGTTTTTTAAATCGTTTAAAATGCATTACATATTTTAGGCGGCAACCGCAAAAATCATAAATTTTCTTTTTGTTCTCTTTTCGAATGTTGACGTGCCAGTATTGTGATAGATGGATGGATAGATTCTCTCGAAAATATTCCATCGTTCCTTTTTGTGGTCCCTGAGCTGCGAGATAGATGCTGCGTAGAGTTTGATGGATGGCCGTTATCGCGACTGATAACCTTCTGTTGTCTGCGTTCACCTCAGGATGGTATTCTGCAAGAATAAGCCTATATTTTTTCAAGAAGTATTCATTCTTTCTCTTTCCATGTGAGACTGTTGTCAAACGACCCAATGATGCATCGTCGTCGTCTCAGCCGATAGACGCCCACTGCAGGACATAGGCCTCCCCCAAGGATCTCCACGATGATCGGTCCAGCGCCACCCGCATCCAGCGGCTTCCCGCGACCTTCACCAGATCGTCGGTCCACCTTGTGGGAGGCCTACCTACGCTGCGTCTACCGGTCCGTGGCCGCCACTCGAGAACTTTCCGGCCCCAGCGGCCATCGGTCCTACGAGCAATATGCCCCGCCCACTGCCACTTAAGTTGCGCAATCCTTCGAGCTATGTCGGTGGCTTTGGTTCTTCTCCGGATTTCCTCATTTCTGATTCGATCGCGGAGAGAAACTCCGAGCATAGCCCTTTCCATTGCCCTTTGAGTGACCTTGAGCCTTCTTATGAGGCCCATTGTTAGCGGCCACGTCTCAACTCCGTAAGTCATCACTGGCAACACGCACTGATCCCAGACTTTTGTCTTGAGGCACTGCGGTAGTTGTTGAGAAGAGAAGATGTTACGTAGCTTCCCGAACGCTGCCCAGCCGAGTTGGATTCGACGATTGACCTCTTTTTGAAAGTTGGACCTACCCAGCTGGACTATTTGTCCCAGGTAGACATACTCGTCGACAACTTCCAGAGTAGAGCCCCCAACTGTCAGAGTAATGGGTGCAACAAGAGAGTTTGACATAACCTTGGTCTTGTCCATGTTCATTTTTAGACCCACTTGTTGGGAGGCTCTATTGAGGTCATCGAGCATTGTACCGAGGTCCTCCAGGGTTTCCGCCATGACCACGATATCGTCGGCAAAACGAAGGTGAGTCAGATACTCGCCGTTGATGTTGATGCCAAGTCCTCTCCAGTCCAAAAGCTTGAAGACGTCTTCCAGTGCTGCTGTGAACAGTTTCGGTGATATTACATCTCCCTGTCTCACTCCTCGCTGCAACTGGATAGGTTTCGAGTCCTGGTCCTGAAGTCGAACTGACATGGTGGCGCTTTCGTACAAGGACTTCAACACTTCGATATACCGATAGTCAGCTTGGCACCGCTGAAGAGACTGAAGTACGGCCCATGTTTCGATCGAATCGAAGGCTTTTTCGTAGTCCACAAACGCGAGGCAGAGTGGTTGGTTATACTCTTCAGTCTTCTGTATAACTTGCCTCAGCGTATGAATGTGATCCACGGTGCTAAAGCCTTTTCGGAAGCCGGCTTGTTCGGGAGGCTGGAAGTCGTCGAGCCTGCGTGCGAGACGATTCGTTATGACTCTTGAGAACAGCTTGTAGACATGGCTCAGAAGCGTGATGGGTCTGTAGTTCTTCAGCAAAGACTTATCGCCCTTTTTGAAGAACAGCATCACCACGCCTCTGTGCCATGCCTGTGGCGTTTTGCCCTCGAGTATGACAGAGTTAAACAATTTCTGCAGTGCTTTAAGTATCGGTTTACCACCGGCTTTCAGAAGCTCTGCCGTAACTCCATCATCACCCGGCGCCTTGCTGTTTTTTAGCTGTTTCAGAGCCATACTAATCTCGTACAAGCTGACGTCCGGGATGTCTTCTGTGTAGTGCCGGGTTAATCGAGCTCTTGGATCTGCGACCCGATTATTGACAGGTGTGCATGTTGTCGCGTATAACTGTCCGTAGAACTTCTCGACCTCTTCCAATAGCTCGGGCTTGGACGATACGATTCTGCCATCGTCGGTCTTTAGCTTCGCTAGTTGGCTCTGGCCTATCGACAGATCTCTAGCAAACACCTTGGAGCCTTTGTTGCGCTCAATTGCCTCTTTAATACGGTCAGTATTAAATTGGCGTATGTCGCGGGTCAAAGACTTAGAGATCTGCCTATTGAGGTGCCGATATTGGGAAGTATCCTCCGACGACTGCAGAATCATCTCGCGTCGTTCCTCCATGAGCCTCGAAGTATGGTCTGAGATTTTTTTGGTTCTGTTCGTACGATTGGGTTTGAAGAACTTAGAGCCAACCGTAAGGACAGTTTCCACGACCCTGTCGTTATAGTCGTCCACGTCGATACACTCACCCAGGCAATCGAAGCGGTTTTGCAGGTGGAGCTGAAAGCTCTCAGGGTTTTGGATTTGGGCAGGTGCTGGTCGGAGCGTAGACTTCATCAGACGCGATCTCTCGGCTTTTACATTAAGATTCAACGTGCCTCTTACCATTCGGTGATCGCTACCCGTTTTGAACGAATTGATCACAGAGACATCGTTGAATATCCGTTTTTTGTCTGTCATGATGAAGTCTATCTCATTTTTGGTAACACCGTCGGGGCTCTTCCAGGTCCATTTTCGATGCGGCCGTTTCCTGAAGAACGAGTTCATCATAAAGAGTCCCTCCTTCTCCATGAAGTCGACCAGCATTTGACCTCGGCTGTTCCTCACCCCAATACCAAATGGCCCAACTCTCAGTTCGTCACCGCAACGATTGCCCAGCTTAGCGTTGAAATCCCCCATGACCACCGTGTAATGAGTCCTGGAGGTATGTATGGCTTTGGATATGTCCTCATACATTGCCTCCACGTCCTCGTCGGGGTACTTCGAAGTTGGGGCGTATGCCTGTATGACCTTCAGCGAATAACGTTTAGTTATTCTGAGTATAAGGAATGCCACCCTATTTGAAATACTCCCGACCTGTACTACGTTGTTCACGAGGGACTTGTGGACGATGAACCCGACACCACCTTGGGACAGATGGTCGCCCTCCCGGAAGTAGAGCAGGTTACCTGACTTCAGGGCTATCGTGTCCTCCCCCTCTCTTCGGACTTCGGACAGTCCCACTATGTCCCACCGTAACCTGCTCAGTTCTTCCTCGAGTTCCACTAACTTCTCTTCCGTCCGCAGTGTGCACGCGTTATATGTTGCCAGGGCCAAGGTCGTTCGGCGAGGGATCCACGCCGCCCGGGGATTCCTAGCACCCCTGGTCTCGGAGCCGGGTCGATTTTCGCCTGAATCTGCCCGGCCACCGGGGCCGCCGGGCACTTGGGGCCGATTTCTATTTGTAAAATCCATAAGGGGGGTACGGGCCGTCACCCACCACGCTGGCCCAGTGCGGGTTGGTGGGGATAGATGCATAGTGTCAGAATATTTCCACCTCCTTCAAGTATTTGAAATTCAACCTTATTGAAGTTGAAGGACATTTTGAAATCCTCTCTAAATCTTTCCCGTTACTTTTTGTCACTTTTTCTTACTATTTTAAATATTTGTACTTCTTTGGAAATTTTCCTTTTTTATTACATCAACAGAATATGAAAGCACAATAATGCTATTAACTCAACTTGTCATAAATGCTAAAACTGTGACCCAGCGAAAATGTTTTATCTGAACGTTAATCGTGCGCACTACTTCTGTACTTAATTCTGTTCGCGAAACGGGTTTCTTTCTCCTAACCACTTCATGTAATGGTACAAATCCTTGAAATTAACATTTATTGATCAGATCATTATTGAAAAACTTGATAATACAACTTACGGTGAAAAAATATAGTACCTGGGCATACCAAATGAATAATGATATTATGTAAGTAAAGGGAAAGAACAAGAACTTGTTTTTTTTTTTTACTTCGCTATGATTATCGACTTAGAGTTTCCATACTACCTATGAAAAATTTACTAGTATAGGTATCTCTATTTTTGGTACCATTGTAACAATATTTTTCAAAGGATCAACATTATTAAAAACATAAATCAGTTTAACCATATTTAACCACGTGTTTACAGAATATCGTATTCTCCTGTCATTCCAAAATTTTATCAAGATATCAATACTGACTGAACTGAAAGGGACTTTCCAATAGCCTCGTAATGGCCTTATTATTAAGACCATAATTAATATTGAAAAGTTGTTATTGTTAAGGATTTTACTCAGGTAAAGGATTTCACATTTTGCTGTGATAAATTGAAATAAGGGTAAAGTAATTAGTGTACTTTTGTGTGTTGTGTGTTGTGTTTCTTTCTCAATCTTTGAATTGCCTCAAATAAGACGGCTTTCACTTAAAAGCAATCTTAGATCATGAGCTAGTTTTGTCAAATGCCTACACCTAGCGATATGTAATTTCTTTACTTTTTTTTATATTTTCTTTTAAAACGTTATGCTTCTTTTCTATCATATTTTCAAACTTTTATTTTTCTATTCAGATGAGACCCGTTGCAGAGTTTTCAATAAAACTTTCTGATAAGCTAGACCTATGTATTTTACCTATAACAAATGTATAGGTACACTTTTTGTTGTGATTAATAACCGTTGTGAAAAAAAGGACGAGGTACACAATTTCATTCATTAATTTTTATAATAGAACTGATCAGATCTTTTAACGTAAGACTTTTTTAGTTTTTCTTAGTTCTTCATAAAGAACACTCGTCTCTTACAGAGTACAGTAAACTATAATTCGCCTAGAATCGTGACCGCGGCGATAAAACGAGCGGGCAATATGTGTCCCTTATTCATTAGTGATCTTGGAGCGTTATCGCCGCTAATGGCGCCGTATCAAATAGGTATATATTGACTGTTTTGCTATCGCATTACGTCATCCAGGCAAGCGCTCGGAAAGTAGTTCGAATTTCAAAACCAGAAAATTTTCAAGAAAAATAATAAACTGCAGAATTATTGTTTTACAGTGGTAGGTATATTTAAAAAAAGAGTTCAAAAAAGTTTGTGCCCCCAAGCGCTTCAAAAGGCGTTCGAATTTTAAAACAGATCCTTTTTTAAAAAAGAATAAATTTCAGATACGGGCTACTTTCGCGAGTATGGGTGAAAAACAAACTTCAAAATCTTTGTAAAGTAAGTACCAGTACAAACACAAATTAGAACAGTTATCCAAAATTAAGGTCATTAACTGACCTATAATGAATTTTCATGAGTTACATAATCCAAAGTCAATGGCATGGCGGAAATAATATGAATAGGCAATAATTCCTCAAAACCTCAACGTATAATATGATCGAAGGCAGCAGAATTTTCCAAAGGTCACGCAAATATTGGTGCAGCGATACTCAACAACCTTATATTGTTCTACGCCTGCTTTGTAGGTATACGTCGTATAAATAATGCGATTTGCATTTCCTTTGGAAATGAATACTGTGTGATAAAATTAAGGCCATAACTGCCAAGATGTAAACAATAACTGCAATGAGAGAAACTAGACGCAATTTTCCCAAGTTGCAAGTTGAAAGTAAACAATAAAATATTTGCAGACTTATTTTAGCTACCTACTTCCTGTAAGAATAAAATAATATTGGTAGTTTTTGTTTCATCTGAAAATAAACGGGATTCAAAAATACCAAAATAAAATATTTAAGTCCATGACACTGACCAACTTTCCCCAAAGAACATAGGTCGAAAATTTGAATTTAATTTGTTTGGAGGATCCAAAATATTGGTAATTTTATTATACGTATATGTCATAGATACAGATCATAATATAAATAATTAACTATTTTTCATATTTTGATTTTATTATTTTAAGCCGTGTGATGCCTGCTTAGAATAGCATCACCCCACATCCTTCCCGCGGGTGTCGTAAGAGGCGACTAAGGGACTCGAGAGTATTGGTGTATTACAATTTTTAGGCGACAGGCTGACAACCTATCACTATAGTAATACACATGTTTTCTGAAACAACCTTGGAAAACAATTCTCAAAAACGTCAGACGTGGCGATAGCGACCGTATTCTTACGGCCGTTAACGCTCTGCCTACCCCGCAAGGGATATAGGCGTGATATATGTATGTATGTATGAGGAAAAATGTTCCTTGAGGAAAATTGGTCAGTTTTATAGGCTGATACACCGTTTAAAATATTTGCAGCTAATATTATTTTTACACCTTATGTTTTTCTTGATTTTTTCGTTACTTTGTTGCAAAGGTTGCGATACACGTGTTACATTATCCTTAGATCTTGGCAGTCTGGCAGTCGTCAATCTTCATTTACTCGAAGTCCTAATAAAAGAAAATGTTCTTTCTCCTGAAATGAATTTCAAAATAATATTCATCCTTATACGAAAAGAGTGCTGAAAAAAAATGCTGAAACCAGAATATTATATCCAGGGCCTGTTAATATAAACCTCCCACTTTATTTTGTAAAAAAAAATACATGATTTGAATTCAAAAACAGTAATAATCCACTGAAACTGTATTAGCTGGGCCCTGAGCAGGGAAACGGCTTTCGATCGAAATTTCAATGTTTCTGACGTCGAAGTCTTGAATCTACAGATGAGTTCGGTTTAGGTAGGTTTTCCGTAGACATATCGTTTGACTGCCGGGAAAGCTACCTCACGTCGAAGGTATGGAGGCTCTGGACAAGGATAGCTATTCCTTTAGCGGCAGGACTGTAGGCGTGTAATGAATGAACCACTTCGTCAGTTTTCGGGCGCGCTCGTGCGTCTCCGTACCAAGGTCACACGCCGGAGGGAAACCGACCCCGTTTCCAGGGGATCGATGGGTTCGCCCTAGAAACACCCCAGCGTACCCCCGAATTTCAGCCGGCAGGGTGGCGTAGGCTCGAAGTAAGGAAGTTTCGGACGGAACTCTTCGAGGCAGTAGAATGAAGTTACGAAAACCTCGTAGCAGTTACAAAGGGTTAAGCCGGTCAAAGGTCAAACGGTAATATTTTATGCTAAGTAATTGATTTGTCAAAATGTGAATCTTTTGTAAGAATTAGAGATGGATTCAAAATCATGAAGAACGCAGTGCATTTTCTTGTATTGAAATAGCTGTACGAATTCCAATAATTTACTAAAATAATAAAAAAAAAACAAGTGCGTAATCTGAATAAGTAAGCATACAGCATAAAGTTAGTTGCGTTGCAGTGCTCGTTGAGCCGACTCAATTCTGATTGCAACGGGATTCCATTTCATTATTCACTGTAGCAATCTGTCTAAAACATTTCCTTGCTCTATGCCAGTAGGGTGGTGGAGGCGCGGGGCTCGCACTGCGTTTTCAATGTCAAGTGATTCACGTCTGTTCCCGTGATTATGACCTGTTTCCGTGACTCTATATTATTATAGTTGTAGCCGATCTGATTCGCCGATGTTTAGTGCGCTATGACACGGATTTTATGTAGGATTCAGTTCGGGTGACGTATGTATGTAAGTAGCGTCTGAGTATAATTCGATTGCACTGCTTTTGGCTGCATCGCACACTTGACGCACGACGGAGCGCTAAAACATCGCAGCGGTCTGTCAGATCCATAGTAGAAATGTCAATATCCATACTAAAACCACTGATGCAGCGCTATCGCCGTGTCATCCGTCGAGTGCGGTTTTAGTATGGAGAGTGGTGTTTCTAGTACGGATCTGACAGACCGCTGCGATATTTTAGCGCTCCGTCGTGCGTCAAGTATGCGATCCGCCTTACAATCGTGAGACCCGAGTTCGATCCCCGCCATGTACCAATGTGTTTTTACTCACGTACAATTACCGACAGTGCTTACGAGGAAGGAAATACATCGTGATGAAACCCACATTCAAATAAAAAAATTAATTCAGATGATATTTGAATGTGACGTAACCTAGGATGCGGGACAGGTTAGCCGTCGGGTTGCAGAAGTTAGATGGCAGTTGCTCTTCTAAAAACTTGGTTCCTCGCCCTAGGTTAGGTAGCTGACCCCGACAGAGATACGGGATAAAGCAAAGAGAATGATGACTCGGTTACATACAGTTATAATTCATCATCTCAACCCAGCTTTAGTTTTGAATTTTTATAATAATGAAAGCATCATTATTATTCGTCTGCTGACAATATTTGCTGAAATACCTTTTTAAATTTAAAATAACATTTAGGTATACTTACCGAAAAATTTTTTTCCGCATTAAAATTATCAAAAAATTAAGAAGCGAAGAATTTAAAAAAATATGCATCTTCATATAAAAAAAACTAGCTACGCTACAGACATGATATTGTGAGGCCCATTAAATTGAAAAGGATGTTTTAGAAAGGTTTCAAGCAATATAAAATGTAAGACACAGGTAATAGTTTTAAATGACTTTAAATTACTTTGTCACCACTTAGACTAGTGCTGAAGTGTTGCGCACTTTCCCACGAAGTGTATATTTTAGCTTCAATTCGTCGTTTATGAAGTGTAATAATATCTAGTGAATTACCCCATAAAGTAGAAAAGTTTGTAGAATCAGAAAATAAATAAATCTGCTGGTATAGTTTAGGAAGTAAAATTTGAACCGATTCAACTATAAAACGTCTAGGCAAATCGGTTCAAATTATGTTTCCTAAACTATATTGGGTGTATCAAAATTTACGTTTTGTATGAGATGTCCATATTTATACAAGTTTTAATCACAAAGAAATAGAAATCAATACTTAGAGGTAACAATAAATAAATAAATAAATATTTTTATGATGATAGGATGTCCGTCCACATTTTATTTTGAGGAAAAAAACAACTTTAGTTTGTTTTACCCCTTATCCCCGTATTTTGTAACATTTAGTATGCCATTCATTGCCGATAGTGTATCATATTCATAATAAATGTTATATTTACTTACCAACAATATAAAAATGATGTAGCCGTGTGATGCCGGCTTAGAATAGCATCACCCCAATTCTTTCTCGTGGGTGTCGTAGAAGCCGAGTAAGGGACTCTTGGGCTTCATGTGTATTGCAATTTTAGACGACAGGCTCTCTCTCTTTTCGTGTGGATCACCGAGTCGTCCAACGACCCGACGAACCCTAGTGTCAGAATTTTTCAACCGCTGACTACCTGTTACAATAGTGAAACACGACTTATCTGAACCGAATCTCAAACGCTTGTCAATCGTGGCGATAACGACCGTGATATTACGGTTGTCAACGCTCTGCCTTCCCCGCCAGGTTGTAGGCGTGATTTGTGAATGTGTTTGTATAAAAATGATCAAATTCAAACGAAAACTGACAACCTCAGAGAAAAGAAAAATACTTCTTTGAACGGGTTATCATCATACCGGTTTTAGTGACGTCAATCTGCATAGTATACCAAACGCATTAATTAAAAATTATTTAGCAAAACAAAAACTTGTTTCTAAACCGGGTCGATAAAAAATGACGGTCATTTTTTTCAACGTAGGTCATTTTTACACTTAAACGTACAGGTAGGTATACCTTATACAGGGTGTAAAAAAAAAGCTAACGAAAAATTTTTATCGTGTTCCCATACAAAGTCAGTCAGCTGATCGGGAATTTTGTATGGAAGGTCGAAAAAGATTTTACGTTTATCAACATAGCCCTCATAGAAAAAGTTGTTCAGTTTCATGGTCTGATCACGCCTGCAAAGTTTTCGTTACACCGTCTCTTACACACAATATAAATTTATACGCAAGTAAATAACGGCATACAGCCGTTGTAAATATAAACTCATACGAGATTATCACATCTAATGCTTAGGCATTTGCTGTTATTTCTATTTTAAAATGTCTATATAAAATACTTCTCGTACTCAAAATGGCACTTATGATATAAAACTTGTCTCCTTATCGTTTTTTTCCTATCGAGTTAATATTATCTTAGAGATTTGAGGATCGGATAAAACATAACTCGGGTTTATCAACGTATTATCAAGCCTCTTTTTATTTCAGCAATAATAATCTTAGATACTATGATGTAACTAGCAACAGCAACTATACCTCACTTTTATCAACTGTCAAATATTTACATTTCTTCGTGGAATCGTAAATTATATGATTATGACAGCTGATGCGGTTTCTCTTTTGGTACGTCATTATAATTTGACAACTGAATGAATACGCAGCGAATGTATTCTTGAAAAAATATTCTAGTAAATTTTAGACGCTAGGCTAAACTGAAAAAAGTTTATTTTCAAAGAAAAATTAATTTCATCTAGTTGAGTATAAAAATATTAACTCAAAAACAAAAAAAAAACACATTCACACAATGCAATTCAGATAAAATTTTAAATCAGCTAAAACTGTCAGAAAGAAAATTTCCTATCATATTCAACACTAAAGCTAGCTCTAGCAAAGGTTTTTTAGTTTTGTCATTCAAATTATCAATGGCATTTTTTGTATCAGAAAACAGTTAACCACTATTTTACTGCAATGATTGCCTTTCACTCCCTTTATTCACAATCATAGTTTTTCTGTAAAAGTACCTCTGGACCTCCGTTACGAATTGACTTGGTCGAACGGTAATTTTGTGTGGGAGGTCCAATATTTTTTTCCGTATTTCGACCTACGTTTCTTCGGGAAAGTTGTTTAGTTTAATGGGTTGATTCACCCCTTCAAATATTTGCAGCAATTTTTTTTACACCCTGTATTGTACAGTGTTGTCTGCAAAAAAAAAATACTTTAGCATACCTAGACCTGTAGAACCTGTTGCACTATTACTACAGTCACAGCAGTCCACTACTGGAAATGGGGCTCCCCCATTTGGGATGGTACTTCCATAACTTATCACGATTGGCAAGTGTTTATATTACGTAACCTGTTCGATGTCACTTGCCACTGCAAGGCAAAGGCCGCCCCTCTTTCACGACACCCGTCTCGGTCTTGGCCCTCTAAATGCCACTATATTATATCTTTAAAAATAGCGCACTTTAAGTGGTGTACTGTCCGTGCCAGACAGACAGAAAACGCAACTTACATGTGACTAGTCTTAGGTATTAATATATACATAACGCTAGTAACAATATAATTATCATTGCATACATATATCACGCCTTTATTGCGCGGGCCAGACAGAGCGTTAACGGCCGTAAGAATACGGCTGCTATCTCCACTTCTGACAAGTATTAGGTATTTAGTATTAATGTATTGATTTTATCCTCTAAAAATTCTACAAAGATATACTTCGTTATACTTATCCCAGCACTCTTATTAGGAACTAGCTGGTGCCTGCAACGTTGTTCGCGCGGTGAAAATTCGATTCAAGGTTTAAAAAAAAACAAAATGATTTTCTTATATAGCAATAGATGTCGCTGTTAGTTTTCTAAAACACGCTATCGGTATGTTTTTTCGAAAGCTATACATGGTTACTGGACACCGGCACTGTACATTCTTATTATATGTATAGATAGATTTCCTGTAAGTAATGACGGAGAAGGAAGTGGTAAAATTGGCAGGCTCTTGAAGAAAGTGCACACTACACGCCGAGTTCAGACACGTGATTATAAGTAAGCCCAGAACAGGTCAAACAAGATCTTGTGATGCTAGCTTAGAATAGCATCATCCTATATATATAGTGTGATTTAGAGTAAAGAAGGTACTAGCAGCAGGTGCAACCGGCACTGTGTGGCTGATAGTAGTAACAAAAAAAGATTATTAGAAATACTTAGACGGCATTGTCATCATCGCTATCATTCAGCTGTCACTTAAACACGCCCAGTAAATCAAGTCGATAACCCAATTAAATTCAATATCCTCTTGTGATAGTCCACTGTCACAAGAGCGCACTTCCTCCTTCAGTCGAGAGCTGGTTGCGAAATCGAATCACGCGCATTCTGCTTCCTATACCTTCACTCGCTTAGATAGTGTCGCGACCAGCGTAACTTGGTCTCAATGCTCAATACACGCACGTACGAGCGCGTGCTGACAGTTACGCTGGTCGTGACGCTATGTAAGCTAATGAAACGCGGCCTTGACTGTGACGAGGCTATGTGAAGATGATGTGCGATTTGTAAGAAAGACATTCTTTGTAGAAATACATTCTTTACATTGTTTTAAAAAAATAATGGGCACTATCGTGCTGGACATAAATTAGTAATTTCTTGAAAAGAGAATCTTGTTATTCAATTTGTAAAATTACAATTACAGATATCCTAAGTAAAATTTACTAAGTAAGAAATATTATAGCTCAGCGTTAGAGCCATTTAATATTTTGTAGTCATCAATTTATTAAATAAGTAGCAATGTTTTGATTAGGTAAATGTGTAGTTAGTTATCATTGCAAATTATACTTGTTTCTTATTATCGTTATTATTCGTTATCACGATTCTCTCTCTCTTTTCGTGTGGGACAGTGAGTCGTCTAAGGACCCAGCGAACCCTAGTGTCAGAATTTTTCCACCGCCTCCTACAAGCAGCTGGCTTCTGACATGGTTGAGTAACGACCGTCGGCTAAGTAATCATAGACAGCAACAAAAAGAGACATACGTCTTAAAGTGCCATCCGAAACACGGAACCATCTAATATCAATCTTTATTATCGCGATAATATTATTTTTGTAATAAAATTATTTTTAATTTTCTATGATATCAATTATTTTGCATTGAATTATATTGAATGAATACGTAGAGATGGATCCGTTTATCTAGATTTTGAAATTCTCATTCATACAAATTATAAACAAGTGCTCAACATTTACAATTAAAGACCCAAATTGATGTTATTTCCAAAAGGAACACGTAAACAACATGTCTTGTATACTTATTATGCGAAATAATGCATAATTAAATACTAAATGGGTTTGACTGGTTGGGCGACTGTAAGAGACAAGGTCGACCGTGTACCATGATACCCAAATGTTACGCCGAGTATCGTTGACGTAGTCGCTAATTTGTCACGCTTTATGATTGGACAATAACGTTGTGTGATTTGATCACATGACATGTAAGTGACATAATTGGTGTGTATGAAGGGGTTATTTTGGCAATCGTGTACATTCATAGCCTTGTTTTTTGTCGAGTTTTTCGCGACGAGCAAAGATACCAACTTCTGCTATTCCACAGTTTCCTGAACTAATTGTATCACTTTGCTCCTTGGTATGGGGTGTTAAAACGATAACAATTTGAAGCATGTGTAACGTTATGGCGCCAACGGACTTACGCAGATTAATAAACTAATCATTAACAATGAATTTCGACTAATTGAGCACTGGGAACTGTGTCTTACAACAATTGTCTGGATCTGGGCTATATTCTATGCTGAAAAAGCTATTTTGAACTTTGGTTTTTTTTTTATTCAGATAATAAATATATATTATGAAAAAAAAGAAACTAGTTATGAGGTGAAGAAGGATCATATTCGCAGAAGTGGACTGTAATGCAAAATACCGACAGAGTTTGATCTCTCTGCTATATAAAATAAGTGTCAATATAGTAAGTTTGTGTATTCATGATAATGTGCTAGTGATATTGATACATAATAGTAATAGATTGTTGTCATAACCTCAACGATTCTTCAGTTTACTCACTTATGATGTCATTTTAACAT
This sequence comes from Keiferia lycopersicella, assembly GCA_029255805.1. NCBI lineage: Eukaryota > Metazoa > Arthropoda > Insecta > Lepidoptera > Gelechiidae > Keiferia > Keiferia lycopersicella. The sequence goes on along the minus strand of JARACZ010000029.1, from coordinate 1,164,295 downwards.
CAATGATTAGATGTACAGTGTCACTTCTGTCTTTCAAAAGTAGCATTTGTAAGTAAAAAGGTGTGTTCTTTTTATTGTAACCTTTACTTCATATTTTTAACAAATATGGGGCTGAAAATAGTAAAGCTAAGTTGTTGTATGGCCCTCGCCAATCTGCCTTAAAATCGTGGTGACTGGTGCGTATGGCCAATAAGGAAAGGTCCAGCAGTGGACCATGTGCCTGTTGAGTAGTTATACGTAGTTGTTGATGTGTGGTCGATTATTTTCGATTAATTTTATGAACGAAGATTCGAACGAAGATACTGATCAAGCCTCCAGCTTCCTATTTAACAAGTGACGTACCCAATAACCTCGTAAAGTTTTTGAACGAAAAATTCAATTCAAGTGGATTTGCGGAAATATTAGGAGATTTTTTATACATTGTCGTAACGTTGCTTCACGGTCAATGTCGACTGGATGGCCTTGTTCACTCAGGCAAGTCTGTTTAGCATCGCCCGAATAGTGGTCATCAGATTATGTAATGTTTTTCGTCTTTTTAGTAGGCACTTGTAAGTAAATGCTGCTATTAGAAATGATAAGCTACATGTTCCGTAATTTTTGTATGAAAATTCTGGCTGCTATCTTCCAAAATATGTTTAGTTACCTATATTAATGTTTACGTTGTACCAAAGAATACTAGCCTTAGCTACTTGCTGTAGTCGCTATAAAAAACTGAGTTTTATAAGAGCAGCTACTTACTGCCTACAAACATTTTTTGAAAGTTTTGAAGATAAATCTGTAAATATTTTTTTAATTTGTTTTTTACTCCTTCCTTCCTGAGTATTTAGGTATGTAACAAATTCACTGACGTACACTTAAATTGTATTACGGTACAATCTATAATTCTCAAGGTGAAGGTCTTGCTTGATACAGACAGTTTTTGCTTTCACCGAGTCTAGCTGTAGAAAGGTATGAATATATTTCTCTCTTTTCGTTGTAATAAAGTTTTTCTGCATATATGACATAAGTTTTAATGGTTAGTTGTTTAGTATGTATAGTTTTACATTATTTCCGTATTTTGAATGGAAAATTACTGGAATTACTTCTTGTTGAGCGTTCTAAGCACTGAGCGTGACGTTTTGTATCATACAATGAATTTAATCTTTGTAAATTTGCGTAATTTTAGCATCACTGTATGAATATGTACGCCGTTTTTGTGAAAATTATGGTGGTCTTGATAATTATCATTTATTATGATTTCTCAATATACCATGATTTTAGTGTTAAATTAAATTTCAAAAAAAAAACTAAGTTGTAATGTTTTGAAATGTTTTATAAGAAATATCCCTTTATAGAAAGAATATGAGAGTGTTCCAACAGTTAACAAAACAAAAAGTGTAGATCTAGCATAAACTCAGTCAGAGGAAGTGTCCATGATAACCTTTCTATGCTGATGGACGCGCCTCGACCAATAAATCGCGAAGTCAACGACACTACATGAGTAACATTACTATTATCAAGTGTACGTCACTCGCCCGCAGTATTTTTAGCCTAGGTCGGACTAAAAATAGTACGCTGGTTATTACAGAATTAATATTTCTAAAAACGGATCGTCTGTGCTGTGATAACGTGGCCGATAGTAGTGACGCGGTATGTTTTGCCACGTCTGCGCCTTTTTTTGTTTTGACGCCATTTTTGTTTAGGTTTGTTGATGTTGCGAGTTCGCAACATTGGGCGAGGTGTACAAAATAGGTATTGTTGTAGGAATAATTAATTTTAGTCTTATGGACGTCTTTGCGACGTGCATTTTAATCAGAAACTACTTAAGTATGCAAATCGAATTTTACTTTTAGATCGTTTTATACATGCAATAGTCATATATCTTTTTTGCTAACAAGAGCCCAAAAACTAAGGAAAACTTACTTAAGAATTTACCTAAAGTATAGTAGGTAAATGTTATTTGTGCTAAAACAGATATCAAAGGTTACGATAAGGGTCATCGAGATCAACAAAAATAATGATAATAGAGGCACATTCAGTAGCATAGGTACTGTTTTTACTTTACTTTATGGCGGGTGACAGAAGGAATCCAGGTGGTGTCGTGAAAAGGGTAGCTACCCGCCTGGCCGGGTGTTGTGGCCAGGGGACCGATGGCGCGGTGAACACTTCGATACCGCGTTTCAGGCCCATTGTTCTGTCACGTGGCACCATCTCTCCGATATGTTGAGAACTCCTGTTGCGTCTTGTATGCATGTGAACCACTTGAGTGAGCTTCATGTAGTAGCCACCAGAGGTCGCTACAACTTCTTTGTTTTGTCTTTTGGGTAAAATATTTATTGCATCATGATAAAGATAGCTATTTTTATACGAAGCATTCTTACCTATTCATCCACCCAACATGGCTACCGACAAATTATTTGTTTTTATTATAAAATTTGTAATATACCTCTAAGTGTGAACAAAGCTCGGTCTGTAATCCAAAACTACTATTTGACACGCGAACTATGAGTAGTTTTTAATGCCTCTGTGTTATGAAATTTTATTACTTAGAGAATGGTAGAGATTTCTTAGAATATTATGCGTGATAGTTATGAGTCGACGGTAGGTGTTGTGACTTGTGGATACAATGTTTTTTGTATTTGTCCTATCATTAATACATCAACTAACCTCTTCAAAAGGGATCAACTTCAACTATTTTTGCATAGAGCTACAAAAAAGCATTGTTGATAAATTCTTTAAAAACGAACGATAGATTCCTGATATATTTTGACGAGGGCAATTTCCGCGTTTAGCCTTTATCCTCAAAAATGGATTATTATTTACTAAGCTTATAAAGAAGTATAATTTCATTTTATATCGTCTTCAACACTTAAATAAGAGTAACAATATCATACACAGGTTTCCTCAGAGATCGCCCGTCATCTTGTTAGCTAGACTCAAAGTTTCAGTTTCAATAAGGTTTTCCTGTTGGCAATCTCTTCATTGTATCCAATGTCTTCATCTAGTTACTTCATTGTTGGTACATACCTACATACCTAGATGATAATATGACAACATAGATTTTATCTTTTTACGACGCCATAGAATTGCGAATGTCAATGACAATTTGTGCTCGTATTTTTTTGCTCAGTTTTATCTGATCGTGTTTCTGTTTGTTATGGATCACATTTATCTTTCTAAATTGTTTTATCTTCTTATTTTCCTGTTAACTTGGCCGTTTTTACCTTTGATGTGCTATAAGACTACTAAAAGACTTAAAGAAACTTGAGGTAGATCCTTTTATTTTTTTTAATGGCTTGGATTGGCTTTTGTAGGCTATCAATTCAGCCAGTGTCATTTACTTAAGTTTTTTTTTTTTTAATTTATAATGCCGTTATTAAATATAATTTTCACATTCTCAAAAAAATGTAAGGTTAATTTAAAAAACTGTACAATTCAGTAACTTCGAAGTTCGAATTAGGTCGTCGAAGCGAATCAGCGTACCTTTTAGGTAACGAAGTGTCACACTGCGATGCGTGAGCAGAGGTCGTTACCTAAACCGATACAACCGACCTGCTAAACAGGTTGCGTGGAAAGATTGTGCTCAGGTAGTACCTATAGGTACCTGAGGGTATGTGGGTCGATAAACGGCGTAACCCGATTCATCTTGATAGTAGGGATTTGGTAATACAGGCTGTAAAAAAAATTGCTGCGTATATTATAAGGGGTGAACAAGCCCATGAAACTAAACAACTTTCCCAAAGGAACATAGGTCGAAATATGAAAAAAATGTGACTTGGTCGGCCCGTAATTTTGTATGGAAGGTCCAAATTTTTTTTTTTCAAATTTCGACCTATGTTTCTAGGGGAAGGTTGTTCAGTATCATGGGCTCATTCATCCCTCAAAATAATTGCATTGCAAAATATTTTTACACCCTGTAGTTCATTTTGGTACCGAAAATATTGCAAGCATGATCAATCAGTTCGCCTCCATGATTAGACCATTAGACTTACAAGTTTTACTAGTAAACAGAAATAAAATTTCGGGTTCCCATAGTAAGTAAGTCAGCTGATCGGGAAATGTGGGGGGGTCGAAATATTTACGTTTACCAACAGAGCCCACACAAAAAAATTTTTGTTTCTTTGTTTGATCATACTTGCAAAATTTTCCGCATCTACACCGTCCCAGTACTACACCTAGTACTAAAACATCCGCTGATAAATTCCAAAAATTCGGCGTCACTGCTGTCAATAAACGCCATATTGATACAGATAAATCTGAAGTAGTATAGGTACTATAAGCAGCACTACTATATACTACCTAGTTCTTTTTAATAACCCTGCTTGACACTTGTAATATTGATTACCTAAACGACCCAATCTATAAGTTCTTTGTGCTTCTAATAGTACCATTCGAAAAACGTTTTGAACAAAACGAGTCGTCCATGTAGGTAATAAAATAATTTACTTACCATAACTTTTAATTCAATGTTAGTTCGTAAAGTTGATCACAATACTTACTAATAGAACACCTATTTGAGGTGAATGAACCACCGTTTGACCTTTCGAACTAAGTATTGCATAAAATAATTAGAGTAAAGTATATGTCAGCAAATATTATTGCGTTAGTAGGTACATGTATTTGCATCACTGCTTGTCAGACGACCGATGTGGCGCAGTGGTAGTGCGACTGCCTTAGACGCCGAAGGTTCCGGGTTCGATTCTCGGTGGGTCACTCACAAAGTTGATATTTATCACTTTGTGAATTTGTTCCAAGTCTGGTTAGGACATTGCGGGCTGAACCACCCGATTGTCCGTAAGTAAGATGGTTCCGTATTTCGGATGGCACGTTAAGCCGTAGGTCCCGGTTGCTGTCTATGATCACTTGGGCGGCGGTCGTTACACAACCATGTCAGAAGCCTGCCACTTGTAGAAGGCGGTTGAAAAATTCTGACACTAGGGTTCATCGGGTGGTTGGACGACTTGGTGTCCCACACGAAAAAGAAAAGACTGCTTGTCAAAGTATTTGTTGGCACTTAATTTTTTAAACGCTTACTAAACTAAACATTTTGTTACAGGTACGTAAGCCGACCAAGTTCAAGTGCCATCATCAGCTAGCACGTGCTCAACCTTCCTTGTCTATTCAATTCCGCTGAGCTACCCACGTGAGTTTGCTTACGTCATCACTTTAACGACCGGCGTACTTAGACCTCTGACATTTTCTATTCTGTGTTACTTCGTTTATCATCTTAAGTTCTTTATTGTCAAGATGTTTTCTAATAGGAATTTTGAATATTCTACGTATTTATTTATTTATTTTATTTATTTATTCTTACTTAACCTAATGTCCATTTTAACACCTACTGGGAGAAAAGCACTCAATGTATTTTCATATATTAGGGTGTTCCCCGTCAAAATAGCAGCCCAAAAAGCATAAAGCCTGAGCTAGGGCTAACTATTACAAACGAAAAGAGGAAAAATGACCATTCTTTCGTTGGCAGTCTGTAATAGGGTTAAGGGCCCCTTCTGCTGAAGGTTTAGGTACTTTGCGCGCCCAGGCGACTTGCCGGCGTATTACGCGCGGGCCATTTTGATTTGAACTCCGGTGACCTTTGCCGGCGCGTGAGAGCGCCCCAGTATAAAATATTGCAGTAGGCAAATTAACCTTAATCTAATTTAGGTACTGTTTTTATTTTTAATACTAGCTGGTGCCCGCGAACTTCGTTTCGCCATAATATATCTTCCATCATTTATCAGCTATATATAGGACGACCACTGCTAAACATAGGCCATAAAATAATATTAGCCAATATTAAATTGTTGGTAGGTAGGTACCAGAAAACTTGGTTTCTCAGACTATATGTAAGTAATTTAAAAAACTGTTAAATCGTAAAATTTCAATTTCCACATGCAAGAAAGAGTAAGAAAACGGTGGTTGGTTTATAGTGTTTAGTCTTTTAGAATCCCTAAAGGTTCAGTTTCTTGAAGGGTTCTTTCCCTGCTACGATTTTTTAGCTTTCCAGTTCTCTTCCCTATATCTTCAACTTTCCGCCTCTTATGCCATTTTTAGCAGATTTTTTAAAACCGTGCAATATTTACTTCCAAGAGTGTTAATTCCGTGAAGTAGACTGATGACACATTTCTTGACATTGTGATGGAAGACTGAAGACCGAGTTCATGAGTGTGAATAAATAAAAACAAAAGCAAGTAATCATACTACTAATCCTATCCTATCCTACTTCCTACTAATAATATAAATACAAAAGTTTATATGTTTGTTTGTTACTCCTTCACGCAAAAACTGTTTAACTGATATTCATGAAATTGAACACAGACATAAAGGAGGTAACTTGGATTAACGCATAGGAAAGTTTTCTTCGCGAAAAAATGTTCCTGTGTGATGTCATGACCGATTTCCACACGGGCGGAGCCGCGGCTAGGGTTACGTTTAATTAAGTACCTAAGGCTATTTAATTAAGGTCGTGTGCTGCCGGCAAAGTAGAATAGCACCTCTCTTCCCGTGGGAGTCGTAAGAATCAACCGAGGGAGAAACCTGACCAAGACCGGCGGCCCTGGAGAAGGACAACAGAATCTATATTTAAACCCGGAACGGAGTCTTTGTTAGACGCGTGTGACAGAGGTCTATCCTGCAGTCAATTTGGCTCCGCACGTATCGACTCGCAGTTCCTGTGGTGTCAGTCAGGGAGCCCGAGAGAGTGGCGCAGGTCTTGAGCAACCCTGCGTTTTCCAAAAAACGTTGTCTGTGGAAAATCGGCTAATACCTATAGCCACGAAAAGTCTTATCTCAGATACTGATTTGATCGTCTGGCACAAACAGTTTTTACAGAAAATTTTACAGAAATATGGAAAAATGTATCTTCTATATAAAATGTACCAGCCGATTGAGTCACTTTGTGTGGGAAGTCCAATTTTTATTAGTATTTCCAAAGAATATTTCAGAAAAAAGTTGTCGCACCCTGAAAATAATGTAGCTGTATTGTCGGCAAAACCTATAACATACTGCATGTACCAGACAAACATTGGCTAAATAGCCTTAACCAAATAGCGAGAAAATTTAAAAACAAAAAAGTTATTGCAATTTTCCCGCGTAGATTACACACAAAGAAAACGATCCATAAATGAAGTTTGTATCGTCTGGCCACGCAACTTGTACGTCTTTCTTGCACCACGGAACTTTTGTTTTCGAGGGTAATAATTATTGAATTATTAAAAGTGAAAATTATTCCAATATTAAAGAGATATTTTTGTAGTCGTCGACATATTCATAGATTTTAGTTTCCTTGTCGTAATCATGAGCAATAATTCGACAAACTCATTTGTTGAGGTTATAAAAATACAGATTAAAAATATAAATACGGCCTCATGTTTTTTTTTCTTCCTGTGCGCTTATTCAAAGCGACACAATACGTGCTGGCCAGTTCGAAATTTGAAATCAATCTCAGGTCCAATTAGCCCATACACATCCTTTTACTACGCGCCACTATGAAATTCACATGACCTACAAACTTATTTTATGTGTAGCAGCCAACCCCGCTTTTAGGGGTATGTTTTTTTTAGCCTATAACCTGGTCGGTGAATTACTTGACATTTTGGTACAATTTGATTCAAAATCCGTTCGGTCGTTTTCGCGTGATGCTTCCGCATATACACAAACAAACAAAAAACATCGTACAAAACTCATTCATAGATGTCACCACACGTCTTTTAAAACGCGCTATCGTTGTGTTTTCTCAAAACTATATAGGCTCACTGAACACTGACTTGTTACTGTCTTATTATATGTATAGATAGATTGAAACGAAAGTTATGTAACCTATTTATTTACTGTAAATGTAACAATTACTCATAAAATAACTGGACAAAATCCATTTTGACTACGAAAGTCAGTCAAAATATTTTTAAAGTAACTTGAAGCTCATCAAAACAAGGTCAAAACTTATAAAAAGTATAGGCCTCGATGATGCTGGATGGAGCCACAAGATTGCTGGATGGGCCTAAAAGCAACGCGATGGTTGCAGACTTAACTTTGTACTAATATTTGTGAAACACCGAGTCGTCCAACGACCCGATGAACCCTAGCGTCAGAATTTTTCAACCGCCTTTTACAAGTAGCAGGCTCTTGACATGTTTGTGTAACGACCGCCGTCTCAGTAATCATAATCATAGACAGCACCCGGGACCTACGGCTTAACGTGCCATCCGAAACACAGAACCATTTTAATTACGGACAATCGGGTGGTTCAGCCCGCAATGTCCTAACCAGACTGGGAACAAATTCACAAAGAGTTAAATATCAACTTTGTGAGTAACCCACCGAGAATCCCAATCGGTCGTCGATGTGGCGCATATGCAAAGTGAGAGGTAGGTAACGATTTTTATAGGAGATTTTATGGTTCCTACCTAAACAATGAATAAAAACAAACATAATTGTTTTGTACAATAATTTTGATATAACTAGTGATGTTTATTTCGTTTGTTACCCATTGCGTCGTCTGAATCTCAGTCTACTCAACTTCCGTGATCTATATACTGTTTCATTTTCTACAAAAATCTCCGCGTCGCACTTCGGGAAGGGCACTGGCACAGGTCCGCCGTCCATAAGCGTCTCCGCGCGACTGACGAGCTCGCCAAGCTGCGCCGCTCGCGCTTTTTGTAGGTATTTAGACATCATAATTTAGAAAATAACCCTACAACATACCTATTTGCACAGTTCCCTAGATTATAAATTTGTCTAAAGATTGGTATAAAAATTAGGTTTTTAAGTTTAATATCTCAGGCATAATATTGAAAATAAATTTTAAATAGAGGCAACTTTGGTATTTTTTTCTATCTAGAAAAGTAAATCTAATCGTGTAACTGAATGCCCTATTCCCTCTGTTACATCTTCAACTGCAACATATATTTTTTTCAGAATTTTTCGACTATTATTTACTAAGTAATATTGTTTTGAAAAACGACATTTGAGCCAGACGCCGCCCTTAAGTTATATGGATCCATATATATATATGGGTCTTTCCATTTTGGTCGCTTCAGATATTACTGCAGACAAATTTTGAACAATAGCTTATTTAACGGATTTACGCTGGCGTCTTTTATTGCTACTGATCGAAGGCCAGGCATACAAACGAGTGTAAGGCCTCGGTCTCGGGTTTTGCGGGCAGCGGGGCGGCAGCAGCAGCGGCGCGGCAGCGGCAGCATCTTTAGCATACATTCAAATGGACCGTTTCTCGGAGCGCCGCGCCGCACTCCTTAGAAAAAAAAGGCGAGCGCGCCTCTGCCGCTACCGCTGTCGCCCCGCTGCCCGCAAAATTCGAGACCGGGGCCTAATACGTAGGCTTGATAAAACAGCATCTAAATACAAAAAGAAAAAATATCTAACATTAATTTTGGAACTGAAAGATAAGATTTTTGCTTTGATAGTAGGTAAATAGTAAAATAATCACCATATCAAACACAATATACGAACAGGAAAACACAGATGCTCAAAATTCCGGAGGTAATAGAATAAATTAAAAAACATTGTCTGTTTTGATGTCTCATTTTGAAGGCTATCAAGAAATTACCTAATAGATGATCTCACCATACAAATTGCAAACTTTTTAAACATAGTTGTAGTGGCAAAACATTTTATGTAAGAGTTTGACCGAGGTGAATGTTTCTGCCGGCATGGTCGATTTGTATGGTAATTTCTTTTTTTCATGTTTCGACCTGTGTTCCTTGGGGAATGTTGTTCAGTTTAATGGACTAGTCCAGCCGTTGAAATATTTTTATTAGATTTTTCACACGTTATATATATCTACGGTATGGACATACTCACATCACGTATAATAGAAACTATAGTTTCTAGCAATAAGTGGACTCTATTAACATTACAATGAGGCGTTCAAAATGAATTCAAATGATCCTCACTAAGCAGTATGACATCACTACTTGCCAGTTTATACTATTTTATTCTTATATAAGGTGTAAAAATATTAGCTGCAAATAGTTTAAGGGCCCACGAAACTGAACAACTTTCCTCAAGAAACATATGTCGAAATATGAAAAAAAATTTGGGCCTCCCATACAAATTGACTTGGTCGATCAGTAATTTTGTATGGGAGGGCCAAATGATTTTTTCATATTTTGGCCTATATTTCTTTGGGAAAGTTGTTCAGTTTTATGGGCTAGTTCACCCCTTAAAATATTTGCAGCAATTTTTTTTTTACACCCTTTATGTAAGGCATTTTTTTAACGTTTGATGGCTCTGAAAATCTGATGAGTAGGTACCAATTACGGCAGGGCGAGTGAATGCTTACAGCATCAAGTACCAAAAGATCATACTTACACATATCACGCCTTTATCCCTTGCGGGGTAGCAGAGCGTTCACAGCTGTGAGAATACGTTCGCTATCGCCACGTCTGACATTTTTGAGAATTGTTTTCCAAGGTTATTTCAGAAAGCATATGTATCACCATAGCGACAGGTTGTCAGCCTGTCTCCTAAAAATTTTAATACACCAAAAGATCAACCAATACTCGACCAATACCATAAGATCGATGTAACGTATTACTTTGACGAGCTAGTTGAGCAAGTTATGGTTGTAAGTACGAGGTCATAATACTTTCACGAATCATCCTGACTTCAAACTTTTCCGTCTAGATCTAACACAATTTTTTTATTATGTTTCGGTTGCTGTCCAATGAATAAGTAATGTTTAAAAAATATAGCCTACACTAATCGTTCAATAGAACGCTTGTTGTTGGGCGATCACCAGATTTCAATGCCATGTGATGGCTTTAAAAAAAACCCTAATACTTATGTCAGTTGTAGTTACTTTAGCTACTATTTTCTAAGTCAAGTGCCCCACATGCCTTTATGTTGTTGCAAAGATTTTTCCGTCAATACAGCAACTTCTATCGGACGTACTTACCTAGATCTTTGTTAAGTAAATTTGTAAATATTTCAGATAAGTAGGTGATAGGATAATAATATGTGGAGAACTCAAATGATGTCTGAGAGCGGGTAAGTTGTAGAGTGTTTTTTACCCCATGTGATGCCAGACATCTGACATGAATAGGGCTGGTGTTCAACTGTGCTTGATTTAAAAGATAAAAATATCGCACAGCAGGCCAATTTTCAGATAGGTAGTTTGAATATGACGTCAAAAATTTTCGGCAAAACTGTCATATAGATGTATTTTAAAATCTAAAAACCGTAAATTTTGCGACTAGGTACTCCATCTGTCTTTTGAACTGTCATACTGTCTAATATATACTACAATACGTACAACTACGGCGGATTGCACACTTGACGCATGACGGAGCGCTAAAACATCGCAGCGTTCTCTCAGATCCATACTAGAAATGTCAATCCTCATACTAAATCCGCTCAACCGCTGTTGACGCAGCGCTATCACTATCACAGTGTCGTCCATCGAGTACGGTTTTAGTATGGGGAGTGACTTTTCTAGTATGGATCTGACAGACTGCTGCGATGTTTTAGCACTCCTTCGTGCGTCAAGTGTGCGTTCCGACTTTTAAGAAAACTAGTATAAAATGATCCCTTAAATGGGCAGGTATATGAGCTGGCGATACTAATTACTATTTGAGATGAAAAGATGCCTATACTGCCGAAGGCACAACCAAGTTCCAGCGTTTACACAGTTAGGGCGACAAACGTCAATGCCCACATTTAGGTACTCAAATCAGGGGCTAAAAAATTATACTCAATATTGAGAAACATTATTATGTAAAACCGTGGTCCAAAAAAAGCGCCGAATCAAAGAAATTCGGTCTTTAAATTATCTATTTAAAAATGTAATAAGATGGCTTTCCTACAGAACCCTGGTATGCAGGAGAGTTGAAACCCTAATAGGGTAGACTCAGCAATCAGGCGCATCTTGCACATAGCAATTTAGTGTCGTTGCTACTGAACCACCCCGACCGGTTATAATTAAGCGACACGGTAAAAGCTACCACGATTTACCTAGAATAAGTGTAGGGGAGAGAATTCCAAGTTATAATCTTCCAGGGAATTTCACCTTGATATATATTTTTTGAATGACGTTCTAACATTTTGAATAAAAAAAATATATTATACTATTTTCGTTTTCCGCTCTCGTTTGAAGGTAGCGTTTCCACCAAAATTTCAGATAAATTTTCAAATTCTATGTAGATTATAGGTACATAAAATATCATATCAATATTAAATAGCCATCTTACTACTAGGCAAAAGCTTTCGGCCCCTTCTTTCACTTTTTGCGATCCTATGCCTCCGCCTAAATCCTAACTTAACTAAACATTTTCCAAGAAAACGATCTTTAGAACTATACCTAACCTAGAGTAGCTATACCCTATACCAAACCAATGACAGGTGCACGCGGCTGTTTATGGTCAAACTAACTTTTTTACACACATTCTTTTAAAAGCGAATATAGCCCTTAGCATTTCAGGTTAAAGTGCCAACAAAGTGCACAGACAACGTTGCAGAAGATGCGCAAGCGTTCCCATGCCATCGTCGCGTACCGCACGATGTTTTTTTTAAAACTTCGTATTTCATTATTTTTATCAGAAACGGGTCTACAATGAGAAGATTCTGGTTTTGCAAGGCAACTTGCAATGTCGATAGCGTTTTGACTTTATCGATACAACGTATTAAATTTTATAACTGCGGTAAGACGCTGAATTAATTTTCGTCTAAAATATTCTCTTTAAAGAAAATTGAGTAAAATTATAATCGGATGAGAAATACTAATAATCATTAGGATCCCCTATCTTAGTATCAAATCAACAACTGTAAAAACTGAAGATATCATCTTGTGCTACACTCGTAAATAAGATTATGTAAATCCTAACATAAAACTGAAATAGCTAAACTACGTAACAGATTTCGTCAGATGAAAGTAATAAAAATTAGATTTGCAAGATAAAATACTTTTTGCAGTTATCAAAAATGTTTCGTAAAGAGTGTTTTTTTTTTTTTAACAAAAGCCAAATAATAATACAAACTATCAGTCGATTCTCGATCATGGCTGTATCGCTGTCGATGATTTAAAACTGTGAGACTGGCTGGTTTGTTGAAGCCCCTGAACAAGCAATAAAAAACGTAATGCCCTCCGTGACTAGGACAGCTTCTTGTGACCTTGACGTCGACTATGCTGCTTTTTTTTTCGCGCGTTCAATGTTGCCAGCTTGTTGGCGCCGGCTTTTACTTTTTTTTTTAAGGAATCTTGTTATGCAACTTCTTTGCTTTTAAGTACTACCAAGGAGTTCGTAATTAAAGTGCGTTTAAGTTAGATAACGGGAATAACTCTGAAAATATTAACATTATCTTCTTTATCTCTTATAATGTCTAAGAAGAAATAACCATAGTGTCATAGTAAGAATGATAAGTTTCAACTTGAGAAATTTATTACTTTAAAGTCTAGTAATAGATACAACTTAAATGTTTTGAATAATGTTGACTTGGCTTGGTAAATATACATTACGGCAATGGTAACGCTTATATTTTACTAAAATATAGGGTAATTCAAATTAGTAGAAATGACAAGTGTGAATATAAATTTTGCGACGTCCAACTAAAAGTAATCATCCATCTTGTGTTTTTGCAGATTTGTATTTTCTTTCATTATCTGTTACGTAGATAATTATTAACTATGATATGTGCAAATATTGTAAATGGAAGCTTTATCTTCATTATTATCTAATCTGTTTCATTTGTAGTGATAGTAGTACAAAACAAAATTATTATAAGTAGGTATTCATCGACTTGCATGAACTTTCAAAACATTTTTTATTTTTCGTTTTTAATCTCGTGAGAATTGTGATATCAACTAATATTCATACTCCTCGCCTTACCCCGTTTCTGTCAGGGCCGGCTACTTAACTTAAGGGATTTGACGTTGAACCAAGTTTTTACACAGAGCGACTGCCGTCTGACCTCTGAAACCGAAGGCTAACCTGGCCCGAATCCCTAGGTTAAGTCACATTTAAATATCACCTGTTTTTTTTTAATGTGGGTCTCATCACGAAGTGTTTCCTTCACCATAAGAGCAGTCAGTAAATGTACGTGAGTAAAAACACATTGGTATATAGCGGGAATCAAAGTCGGGTCTCACGATTGTAAGACCGGTGTTTTAAACACTTGGTCCACCGATGCTCTTATATACTAACATTACAAATTATAATTATGTTATGATTTCTAATACGTATCATATCATGTACATTGCTAATCCCGTCAATACAGATAGAGCTACGCTGCCACATCTCAGGCGGTTTGCACATCCAACTCACGACGCTGCGTATTTTCAGCGCATTACAGGTGCGTCAGACTTGAGGACATTTTCAATTCCCCATACTAAAAACTGAGGTAAAGGAACGACGCGTGATATAAACCTGCGTTGACGTAATGTGTCTCTTACACAACACAAGGTTGCTCCTGCGTCAGCATCGGTTTTAGTATGGGGAAAAATTCCCTTGCATCCATAGTCTGACGTAGGTAATTATTTATGTAATGTAATGTTATTATATCTTTAATGAAATTTGCCGTGTGATGCCGGCTTAGAATAGCATCACCCCACATCCTTCCCGTGGGTGTCGTAAGAGGCGACTAAGGGACTCGAGAGTATTGGTGTATTACAATTTTTAGGCGACAGGCTGACAACCTGTCACTATAGTGATACACATGTTTTCTCAAACATCCTTGGAAAACGATTCTTAAAAATGTCAGACGTGGCGATAGCGGCCGTATTCTTACGACTGTTAACGCTCTGCCTACCCCGCAAGGGATAAAGGCGTGATATATGTATGTATGTATGTATGAAATTCAAACACAATGTATATTGTTCATGAATAAATATCTTGAATCTTGAATCTGCCTGATGCATGCGTTACGGATGCGCTATAATTGCGCAGCATCCTGCGTTTGATGTGGGAACCGCCATAGAGCGAAGCTGGCACGTCTTATCTCCGCCATGCTTGGCAGGGCCTAATCCAGTTGGTAAGCGGTGCTTCACGTTCGGCGGTTCAAGATGATCGCTAGTCAAGCGAAGGAGATTACAGATTCCGCGTTCGATTAGGATTTGGCGACGATTTGTAGGAAATTTTAAGTAATACATTGGCGAGGAACACACTTGACGCACGACGGAGCGCAAACATATCGCAGCGGTCTGTCAGATCCATAATAGAAACGTCACTCCCCATACTAAAACCGCACTCGACGGATGACACTGAGATAGCGCTGCGTCAACAGCGGTTGAGCGGTTTTAGTATGGGATTGACATTTCTAGTATGGATCTGACAGACCGCTGCGATATTTTTGCGCTCCGTCGTTGGTCAAGTGTCTAGATTCCATGAAGGGCAAAGGCTTCCCCTGCAGTCTTCCACTTCTTTCGATCCAAAGCCAACTCAGCCAAGTTGGCCAAGTAAAGAGTATTTTGCTAAAGATCTAAATTTGATACTGACATACCTATCGGTAATATTTTTGGCAATATTGTACCCCAGCTTCTGAATAATCCAATCATAATTAGGCATAGAAGTTATTTCGCTATAGGTAGTTCAAGATGATCAGTCTAGTCAAGCGAAAGAAATTAGTGATTCCATGTTGTAATCTTAAGATTAGACGAAGATTTTGCAAAGATTGAGTAAGGAATACAAGTCGACATCACTTATGGTTTTGGAGATTCAAAAAAAGTTCAATTATACGTTTGGTTCCTCGAAAGTCACTAAAGTAGAATAAAAATGAAGTTTAAATAACAAAGAATCAAAAGAAGTAGAGTGGTAAAGATGAAATGATGAATTGTGAAGACATATCTTTGCTAAACCTCATGGAAGCTACTAGAACTACACCACCACTTAGCCTAATCCTACTAGTAATTGGTACTGCACGTACATTGGCTAAAACTCGCTTAGGAAAAGCAAGCCAAGCGAGTAAGATTAGTAATTCTCTGCTTGATTCTCGATCAGGATTCGTGTAAGATTGAAGAGTGACAAAAAATTGCTAAGATAATTAGAGTTTGTACACAAAAAAACTCGCGTTCTGTATATTATTTATTATTCTAGTATCTACTGAATAGTGAACATTGCGAGTTATCTAAATTATTTCGTGCTAATTGATCTTAACTGAATATGCAAACACAAATCTGACTCCATCTTGCTTAAGTATAAGTCCATGGCTACACTACACTCTGCTAAGAAGGTAACTGAATATTGAAAAAAATCAAATCTAGCAGTACGTATATAGTACCTAAGTATAGGCTTATCTATGATCACTTAGGCGGTCGTTACACAACCATGTCAGAAACCTGCTACATGTAGAAGGCGGTTGAAAAATTCTGATACTAGGGTTCATCGGGTCGTTGGACGACTCGGTGTACCACGTGAAAAGAAAGAAAAACCTAAGTATATTGTGACTTCAATGTATTTCCCGCAAGAAGGCGTAATGGTATGCTGTTGGAAAAAGATGTCAGGATAGTTATCAATTCGGAAAGATAATCAAACTGAAAAGATAATGAGTTGGATATATAGATATGTAGATAAGCAGGTAGTTGTTTGTATACTCCGCGTATCTATCAAAACGTCATGAGTAGATAAAGTTGTCTACCTACATAATTACCTGCAAGTGAAATGAGTTTCAGTCATCATGATATTATTTCCAAGTTGGGTAATGGCTACTTGTGGTGCCTTTGGCACATTTGGTGAGGAACACACTTGACGCACGACAGAGCGCAAAAATATCGCAGCGGTCTGTCAGATCCATACTAGAAATGTCAATCCCCATACTAAAACCGCTAAACCGCTGTTGACGCAGCGCTATCGCAGTGTCATTCGTCGATTGCGGTGTTAGTATGGGGAGTGACGTTTCTAGTATGTACCTGAGAGACCGCTGCGATATTTTTGCGTTCTCTCGTGCGTCAAGTGTGTTCCTCGTCTTAAACTGTGTTTGTCAAACTTATATTCTTGGACTTTTTCTGACTAAAAATGTAGATAATATCTTATAATCATATTGTGTTTAGATATTTTATTAAGATTATTCTGAGAATTTTGTCTAATCATAATTATTTTGATTTTTTTTCAAATCTACAGCCACAAAAGTGCACTTCTGAACATGGGCCGCCTCCTATTGGTTGTATTTGCCATACTCACTCAGTAATAAGCAGTAATCTTCTTACTTAAAGAGTTTTTACTTGATGTCAAAGATACATAAAATTAATTACAGAACTTACATGATGAATACCTATAACTAATATAAAAACAGAACATGGACATCATCGAGAGTGTTGGTGTATTACAATTTTTAGGCTGACAACCTGTCACTATAGTGATACACATGTTTTCTGAAACAACCTTGGAAAACAATCCTCAAAAATTTCAGACTTGGTCATAGCAACCGTATTCTTACGGCCGCTAACGCTCTGCCTACCCCACAAGGGATAAAGGCGTGATATATGTATGTATGTATGAGCATGCACCTATCTCTTAACGTGTCAACGAAAGTCCGAATCTCCCTTGATCTGTCGGTGGTGCCTGGTGTCGTAACGGGCTGTTTACTGGGCGCGCTGGGCAGGCGCCTGACCCGCCGAATCTGTGTCAAGCAGTTTATTCAATCTGCCGCCAAGACGAGGGTGACCACATGGCAACTTTTGCTGATACACACACACACACACACACACACACATATCACGCCTATATCCCTGGCGGGGTAGGCAGAGCGATAATTTAAATAAATAATAAAAATAATTCTGATTCTGATAATTCTGTTGCTGATAATTCTCTTAAATACTAACTTTTTGTTAGAAAGCTAATACAAACGAAACAAGTGGACAAAAGTTCACGTAAAATGCTTGTTCCGTTTATATTAGCTTTCTAATAAAAAGTAAATATCAATATCTAGTGTTCGATTAAAACACCAAGTATTCGAAATTACTATCTTGTGGATATTTCTACAAAATACATAGTAAACATTATATTTAATACACCTGTAAAATAACAGGCTGACAACCTGTCACTGTAGTAATACGCGACTTATCTAAAATTTGTCAGATTTGGTGATGACGATCGTAATTTTACGGTCGCTATATGCTTAGAATAAACCTAAATAAGGCGCCTATTAAAAAAATAAATACAAATCGGCTTTAACAGAAAATATTGTAAAACTCATCTCTTTCTGTTCTTACCACTAGAAATTTTAGCAGTTTATACTCCCATGGAATGCTTAGCCACGAAACATTCACACATGGTCACCCCATTGAAGAGTCTTACAACGCTCCCACTCAAAACACACTCTTATATCAGCCACTATAAGACTGAATTTTAAAGGAATGTAGACTGTAGTAAAAGATACACGTACGTCTGGATATTATGTCCTTGAATCTCCCAATGATGAGAAAGAAAGTAAAAGTGATGTTAGAAAGCTCAACCGTGTGCAAAAGGATAATTACGAGCCTCTTGAAGAATTCGTTACAGAGAAATGTTTGATTGTTCCACTCAATAAAATTGTAGACCAAGTTAATTCGAAGAGTCGTCATGTAGCCATTGTAAAAGAGGATTTTTGCAGTGTGGGAACGAACAGTGGAAGTCATACTTTTACTGTTGCTTTTACGATATTTAACAAAATATTTTGATATTTGATGTCTAGCTGGCTAGGATGAGCACATTGAGTAAAGTATAGAACCGAATATGCTGAAATTGTTGTATTGTTAAGAATGACAAACTTTATAGTTCCTGTATTTAGTATGATGATATATCTGACTTATATAATAAAAATTATAAGAAAGTGAAAACTTTTGGCATACGTCGACAATAAAATAAATGAATACCGCGTGACATATCCAAGGCCTTGTTACAAGATTTTACTACAACGAATTATGTACAAAATATTCATTCAAAATTTAAGAGCTCTCCCGTTTACTTACTATTCCGAATGCAAACTTACATTTGCTGTTATCAGGCACTATAACAGTCAATATTGACTCTTATTCGTTTACAATAAAGAATGATCTGAGTGATGCTGACGTAACGCGGTAAAGATGCTCGTTTGTTTCTTGTTGCCGATAAGGAGATGTCAGGTCAGTCCTTTGTCGAAGATTACAATGTCAGACTGTGTAACATATGCCGTCTCTTTCATATGCAAAATGAGTGAATGAGATGGCGCCATTGATAGTGTCTGAGCAAGAGTCACTGCCTTGTGCGTTTGTAGGTTAAGCGTATCACTTTTTGTTCGCAAAAATGAATGTTTTTGTGTACCTCAAATGTATTAATAATCAAATCAAAATTTAAAAATACATTTTGCAGGTAAATTTAGCCGGCCATATGATCTTTTTATCCTTACCATCATATTGCCAAATTTGTTTTTAAGTGGTAAACAAAATATTTGAACTTAGTTCTTGTGATTTGTTACTACACGATTCGTTCGAACAGTAAATCATCAAAATAATACATATATCAAAAAACAAACATTTAAAAGAATTGTGGAAATTCTCACTCGAGAGTGCAGATATCAAAGTTTTTCCAATATTCAGCTCATCTAAAAAGGAATTATAGTTACGACTTCAATTATCTCGTTAATCTCTGTCGCAAACTTCGCTATTACGAGGGGAGGTCAAAAAGTTCGCGGAATGACAAGGAAGAAGGGTGAAATTAAACATGAAATTATTTTTCCTTTTCAATATATTCTCCCTTAACTCGAATAGATTTATGGGATCTATCAAATAACTTATTAATACCGTCTAAAAAAAATTGTTTATCTTGTGCGTCAAAATAAGCCGAAATCGCTGACTTAACCTCATCATCGTCGTTAAATTTTCTTCCACGCAGCTCTTTTTTCATCTTTGGAAATAAATAATAGTCGCTGGGGGCCAGGTCTGGACTGTAGGGTGGATGGCGCAGTAGTTCAAAACCACATCGGTGAATGGCAGCGGTCGCAACACGACTGGTGTGCACGGGCGCGTTGTCATGCAAAAGCAGCACTCCTTTGGTCAGTTTTCCTCTCCTTTTTTCTTTAATCGCTTCCTTCAATCGATCTAACAAGGAAGCGTAGTACTCTCCCGTTATGGAAAGGCCACGATCTTTATAATCCACCAGAAGAATGCCTTCAGAATCCCAAAATATTGTCGCCATGATCTTTCCGGCCGATTGAGACACCTTAAACTTCTTAGGAGGGGGAGTGCCCTTTTTCTGCCATTGCATTGACTCTTGCTTTGACTCAGGTTCATAATGATGAACCCAAGTTTCATCCCCAGTCACAATACGGGACATAATTTCTTCCTTTTGATCTCCACAGCGGTCCAAAAACTCGCGGCAACAGTCGACGCGCTCTCGCTTTTGAAACGGCGTGAGCATTCTCGGGACCCATCTTGCGCAGACTTTACTCATACCAAGATGTTGATGAAGGATATTCAAAATGGTAGTTTCTGATACACCAACTAATGCTGCAAGCTGTTTCTTCTTCAAACGGCCATCCTCCAATACAAGTTTCTCAACTTTATCGATGATTTCCGGCGTGGTGGCCTCGATCGGCCGCCCAGAACGGGGATCGTCTTCAATTGACTCCCTTCCTTGCTTGAAAAGATTATGCCACTTGTAAATCATAGTTTTTCCAGGAGCAGAGTCCCCGTAAACAGATAACATATCTTGAAAAACAGTTTGCGGCGTTTTTCCCTGTTTGGTGAGGAACTTTATGACGGCGCGATGTTCAATTTTTTCCATACTGCCAACTTTCTTCCCGATTCACTTGTTTAATCGTTGATAACTCAAAGACTAGTGACCCAATTAGGCTAAAACTTGGTATTTATAGTAATAATGAGTTACTCAATTAGCGAGTACCTGGACAAGCATCCCTACCCCCGCCAACCCCTCCATTCCGCGAACTTTTTGACCTCCCCTCGTATAACGTCTGCAAAGAAATTTTCAAATAATAATTCAAGTGTAAGTTATAAAAAGTAGATAGAACTTCTACCATTTAAATTAATATACTAAATGGTGTTGAATTTTTATCTGGTGTTGGATTTTGAAGTTATCTTCTCCTCAACTATACTGTCTATCTGACAATGCGAACAAAATAGTTTTCAAGTGTCTTTTTCTTGTAAAATAATTGAGCTATTAGTCTAATTCAATACAATTTGACATTAGTAGGTAGCACTTAATTCAAATGGTACTAATTACTATCACGCGGTCACATCATTCGAAATTCGAATCAATAATGTAATCTTTGAGCATCCACACTTGAATACACATTCGCTACCGTAAGAACGTGTCATTTACTTGTATGTGTGTATGTAGATTTAGGTGTGTGTGTGTGCATGACGTCACTCTTGATCTTCTTTCTTCGGTCAGTGAGGGTCGATCATTCATTACGTCACATTTTTGGCTTGTTACGAGCGCAAAATTATCCATTTTGCTAAATGTCCTACCTCAACTGTCATTTGAACTCCATCGTCTAGTGGATAGAAAACAGAACAGATTTTATTTCGGACTGTAGCATTAGTTTTAATTAACTTGCAAAAATAATACGTACTCTTAAGTTTTGATGGCCTTTAATTGAACTCTAATCGAGGTGATTTGAAGTTGTTTTTGCAGAGTTTTTGTCTATATAATGCTCATTAATTATGCTTTTTACCCGTGCTCTGGGGGAGGCTCCCGTCCAGCAGTGGACTAAAGTTGTAATTATAGGTTGATGTGAACTATGCTTTTTGGCTACATGCATGATTTAGTACTACAGGTGCCTATGTAAGACAAATAAGTACGAAAAAAAGACATAACAAGAAGTACTTTTAGCACCAATTATAATTGCATTAGAAACTTATGAACTCCTTTATTTTTATCTTCTCTCCTTTGCTCTGCCGTGATTATTCGTGACGTAATTTACGTCTGGCCCTTTTTGTCATAATAACAATAAAACATTTGTTTGTTTATGAACAACGACTCAATGATAAAGATAATAATATTCCGAAGTGCGGGCGCTTACATTAGTATTTATTACACTACACATCCAATGAAGCACCGTTCGCAATTCATTGCTGGTTATTTGTACTTTATTGTAAAGACACTCATATTTATTCCAGCAATGTAAGCCACTGTTGGCAGTGTAGTGTAGTATTAACTTAGAGCATGTTTAATCGGCACATTGTTGAGTGACATTGACTTTGTTGGTTCAGTTGTAGAGTACGCCTTTTGGCATTTTGACCAGCTACTGTAACGAGTAAATGATGATCCTAGATGACGATAATGGGCGTTGTTGGTGTTTTTTTTTACATTAACCACCTTAACAGTCTTGCCAGACATATGCCTCCCCGTATCAAGAATTTTGGCATCACCACGAATTAATTTCTAAGTAGTTTTTTACGACAATATTCTACTTGCCTTGTCCCGTTCTCTGTCGGGGTCGGCTGACTAACTTAAGGGATTTGACGTGGAACCAAGTTTTTACATAGAGCGACTGCCATTTGAACTCTGCAACCCGAAGGCTAATCTGGCCCGAATTCTAGGTTAAGTCACATTCAAACATCAACTAAATTAAAATTTTACTTGAATGTGGGTTACATCACGATCTTTTTCCTTCATCGTAAGAGCAGTCGGTAAATGTAAGAAAGTAAAAACACATTGGTAGACGGCGGGGATCGAAGTCGGGTCTGACGATTGTAAGACCACTTGGCCACTTGCCCTCTGTTAAAAACTGGGTGATGCTATTCTAAACCGGCACCACAGAGCAATTTGTTGTATTTGTATGAAATGATAATAAATTGATTAATAATGCCGTAACACTTGAAAGTAAAAGTAAGAGCTATGATAAATTATGTAGCGTAGCGGATCTGACTATGAAATTTAACTATCTTACCAAATAAATTAAGAAGTGTATAAACATATCTTAAAACTCTATTTATTTATTTATTCAACTGTTTATTGCACACAAGATAAAGCACAGGACAATCACATTTAGATAAAAAACACAACAGGTACTACTTATTTATTCTCTATTTATTTCATTATGTTCTCTATAAGTAAGTAGAACCTAAGTAAACATAATGTTTGTTTACTGCCTCAAATCAAAACATGCAACACTCGATATAATCATGTCCTGATTGGCTGATTCACTGAACCGTTGCCTTCTCGAGATGCCCTAATTAGACAAATATGACAAATCCTAATCCACTCTCATTTTCTGTGAACTTGAAACGGGTCAAACGATCGTAAGACACTTGTACAATGGCAAACAAACCGGCAAAATGACGTCATACAACATGAGATGATCAAGTGAGTCCATTTGTAACAATCGCATTTTCTATACTATACAGGGTATAAGAGACGGTGTAACGAAAACTTTTCAGGCAAGCTAAGACCATGAAACTGAGTAGCTTTTTGTATGAAGGCTATGTTGGAAAATAAAAAAAAATCAAGTTTCCATTAGAATTTATCCTTAGACTTGTAAACTTGGTGATTGCAACATCACTGAAATATTGGGAAAACTGTGATTGAAAAATCCTTTGACGAGCATTATTTATACCTATGTTTATATTTTTAGCAATCAATTTTAAGAACTGCGTTAACACTTGCTTACATCTATACACTTACACTTATAACTCGTAGAATATTCATGAGTCAAAGAAGAATTCCTTTCAAAATTGTTAACTGAAAAATAATTTACAATATTGCTTTTCTAACTTTCCCACCAATGTGTCAAGATCAAAAACGGCAATGTATGACAACCGTGAAGTAGCCGTGAAGAGTCTGCTCTTGCCCACTTTGTCTACAAGGACAGCTCTTGGTGCCCGGTCTGGGATCTTTCGGAAGTATGCGGTCGTCGCTTCGGCCGAGGCGAGAAAGGTCTCGCCTCAAGGGCCCCCCTACCCCTCCCCTTTTCTCAACAGCTGACGTCATCAGCGCCATCTTGCGGCAAAGGTTCGTTGCCTAGCAACTTCACGCCGCGCAGAATGTTTGCGATTGGGAAGGTTAATTTCAATTAAGGAACGGAACTCAGCATCTGCGTATAGTATACAGGGTGTAAGAGACGGTGTAACGAAAACTTTGCAGGCGTAATCAGATTATGAAACTGAACAACTTTTTCTATGGGGGCTATGTTGGGAAAGAAACGTTAATGTGGCTAGAAATATGTAGGTTTGTTGTAGTTTTGATGAATAATGACCACATCACGACGTTCTTTCAAACTAATAACACTAATGTATAATGTCATGTAACTCGGCTCTATTCAAATGAATATGGCACGAGGAGAATGTAATATTATCTGTACATAATTATTTATTCAGCTGATTACCTATAAGAAAGGCAACAGAAAATAAATTAAAACATACATACATATTTCAAGCCTTTTTCTCTTGCGGGGTAGGCAGAGCGTTAACAGCCGTAAGAATACGGTCACTATCGCCACGTCTGACATTTTTGAGGATTGTTTTCCAAGGTTGTTTCAGAAAACATGTGTATCACTATAGTGACAGGTTGTCAGCCTGTCGCCTAAAAATTGTAATACACCAATACTCTTGAGTCCCTTAGTCGCCTCTTACGACACCCGCTGCAAGGATGTGGGGTGACGCTATTATAAGCCGTCATCACACGGCAAAAAGTGTTGCACACCTAGAAATATTTTCCGAAATATCTGAACATACCTTACATAAACATTTTCCTGCACATAGTAGTAAATGGTTGCCAATATGCGCTTAATGGACTTCCACGTGTCGATGCAGCTCACACACACTAGCAAACCAGATTTCTGTGAAAGCTCTATGTTTGTGGATTACGTTCAGCTATATCCCATTCATCTAAGGCTTTACAGCTTATGATATGAAATGGAACTCCCCCGAGGAAATGCGGCTTCATTTTCAGTTTGTATGAAAGACGGTATGATAACTGGCGCGGCATATTAAAAAAATCTTAAATTACTTAGGTATACGCATAGTTTGTTTCTTCATTTATGCGGACGTAATTTTTCACATGCAATGAGATTTTATGTAAGCCTACTAATGTGTATGTTGCATGATCTGTCTAGCAGTAGAAATGTTACTTACGTTGCGCAATAAAAGTATAGATTTTGTTAATTCCATCATGTTAATCCCACTGCTGAAATTCCTAAATCAAAATATCTACTCTACTATACCAACAAGTGACCCTAACTAAACCAAATAAACCTTCATCTTTTTCCACGTGCCGTTTCACACATGCAAGGCTTCTGTCCATGAAATCTGAGTGCTCATGTGTGCGTGAATTTGTATGCTCGCCCACGTCCACTGCTCTTCCAGGAATACAGGCTTTAATGGACATCTGTTGGGCTGACAAATGTGCTGTATGTATGAAGCCAGAAAAACCTGTAGGAAAGTTTCACTATTAATTGCTTCTTGTTTAAGGTTCAAAGGGATAACTCATTTTGTGAATGTGAACAGGCTGAATAGGAAATTGCTTCTAATATTACAAGGACTCAAATCGTTTTCCAATGAAAGTAGGTTTCAAAATGCATAAAAAATGTCTTGTTATGAGTAAGAAAAACGAGTTTATAAGTTTCAAAGGCTCATTTTCGCCTCAAAAGTCTATACTTTTGGCGGTGCAAATACATACATACATACATATATCACGCCTTTATCCCTTGCGGGGTAGGCAGAGCGTTAACGGCCGTAAGAATACGGTCGCTATCGCCACGTCTGACATTTTTGAGAATTGTTTTCCAAGGTTGTTTCAGAAAAACATGTGTATCACTATAGTGACAGGTTGTCAGCCTGTCGCCTAAAAATTGTAATACACCAATACCCTCAAGTCCCTTAGTCGCCTCTTACGACACCCGCGGGAAGGATATGGGGTGATGCTATTCTAAGCCGGCATCACACGGCGGTGCAAATCCTCCAAAAATATCGACACTGACTGATGTAAAACAGTTTTGGTTGAAATTCGCGAAATTAATGTACATAGTGCCACGTTTTTCAATTTTTTTGTTATACTTTAACGTTGTAGGTATATTATACGTTCTAACATTCTATATACTCGATAGACAGCCACCTGATGCATACTGCATTTTCAATCTTGTGCAGATTGGAATTAGATTGAGATTGATGTTAGCAATACATGTCTATTAGTTACCGACTCTGATATTCATTTAATGAATAAAAGATAATTGAGATACCCAGATGTGACGTCAACTGAAAGACAAACTACGTTTACACTGGAAATTCAAATAGATTTTCTGAGAACTGAGATCTTGTCTTACTTTCTTTGAATCTTTAAAGCAACGAAGCAAAGTACTTCCACAGTACGTTTCTACAGATATTTTTGAATAAGAAAAAGCTAAGAATAGCTTGACAGTACTCACATTTATTTTCAAAGATGTTTCTTACTTTGCAACGAATGCGATAAATTTTTTCAATAAATAAAAGGAATAATTTTTACGCTGTATCTGAAAATCCTATTTTTTAGATATAGGTACCTGTCTAGGCGTTCAATTTTATTTGTGTTTTCATAAACATTATTATGATATAGGATTTTCCCAATAAACTCTTGTTTTTACCTTGATTTTACTTTCTGTTACAGTAGCTCTATCGGGCATGTGGCTCGACGAATATCTCCCCCCCGACCCCCTCTCCGCCCCCTCGATAGGTTCCCAACTAGACATTATCCGCGCGAGCTCAATTTAATGCAAAACAGGTTGGTCAGCTGAACAGGTGTTTTAAAGCTTGTCAAGTGTTGATGTGTACTTGTTGCAACTACAAGTTCTTTGCCAGCTGAGCTTCTATTGACTTTGAAGGTTTTACTTTGTAGGTTTGAAAAAAGCGAAAATATTTCACGGAGCGAAACAGCCCATGGAAAAATATAAAAGTTCTTGGATCTCGTAATGACTCTGTCTGACACACATTGACGACATAATTAAAAAAAAAAACCCATTTCGTTATGCATGATGTTTTTTAACTAGGTACGGCGCACGTACCATTGAACCAAGCTTTGCACCGAACATTTTTATACAATCCTATTTTGACAAAATCGTCCTACGCCCACGTAAAAGAAAAACAAAAACAAACACATTTCCCTGAAACCTACAAATAAAGTGAGTTTTCGGTCGTGTAAATGACAAGAGCAATTTTCCGAAACAAATAACCGTTGTTCAGCCGAAATATCGAACAGACACAGCCGATAGGGGCAACAAGGACATTTTTGATAACAAATAGGGCTGGTACTCGTGTAAAAGACAGTAATATTATGGGTTTCATCTCGCAGGGTAAGAGACGGTGTAACAGTTTATATATAACTTAGCAAGCGTGATCAGACAATGAAACTGAACAACTTTTTTAATGGGGGCAATGTTGGGAAACGTGAAAATTTTTTCGACCTCCCATACAAAGTTCCTATGTAATAAGTCAATATATAAAATAAATACTTATATGTCACGGCTGGGTCGGTAAGCCTGATACATGGGCATCCCACGCAGCGCTTTCCGACGCGTTTCCTAATGCACTGCTTTGCTATTCATTGAGCCACTATGAATAATAATTGAGCTTTTAGTCTTCTTTCTTCTTTCTTTTTATGTCGGACACCGAGTTGTCCGACGTCCCGATGAACCCTATTGTCAGAATTTTTCAACTGCCTTCTACAAGTAGCAGGCTTCTGACATAGTTGTGTAATGACTGCCGTCTAAGTAATCGTAGACAGCAACCAGGACCTACGGCTTAACGTGCCATCCGAAACACGGAACCATCTTACTTACGGACAATCGGGTGATTCAGCCCGCAATGGCCTAACCAGACAAATTCACAAAGCTTCAAGTGATTTGTTCGTTGACTAAACACAAAAAATATATATAATTAAAAACTGTGGCAGCCCTAGTGCGACTACTCTCAGGGACTTATCTTCAATCTGTCTGATTTCAGTGTTAGTCACGTAATGTTTGGTGCTGGTACTATTTCATTATCAAACGAAACTTTTGTCTATTTTATACGAAATAATTTTAGAAAATCCTTTAACCTTTTGTACGTACATAGCCCATTTTGTCTTCCACTACCGGGAAAAGGCCTTTCCTCTTTTAAATCACTCTCCGCGGTCTCCGGTTTATCTTTGACTTGTCTCTAACGTACATACAAATATAATGTTATTATCCCTAGGTATACACAGTGTTATTAAGGTAAACAATGTGTTAAAGACCATAAAAATACGGTTTAATTTTTCCGACAGAGTCCGGCAAATACAAGAGGGTAGTTTCAGAAAAAATCGTGTATGTTTCACCATGGTGCTTTTTATAAATTGTCTGAAAATCCAATTAAAGTTGAAACATTCTCACAACGCAACACCAAAGTAACGCTGTGTAAGTCAAATCCATACTAGAAACCTCATTCCCCATACTGAAACCGCTCTTGAGTAAAGTCTACGCACAACGCAGCGCTAGCGCTGCGTCAATAGTGGTTGTGTGTTGGACCTGCGTCAACAGCGGTGCTGGTATGAGAAATTACGTTTCTAGTATGGATTTGATAGACCCATGTGTGTGACAATGGCCTTTGAGTTGATAACAAGTACGAATGTAAGTAAGTTAAGTAAACCCACCTTCATATAGGTATTACCATACATAAATTACGACTACCCCGCAAGGGAATAAGGCGTGATGCATGTATGTATGTGTTACCAGAATCTCAACTTTTGAAACTACTCCCTACTTTCATCAAAACATGCAACTCATTACTGGATAAAGTTTTACAAAATTAGTCTGGAACAAGATATTTTTGCGATTTCCAAATATGTAAGACTTTCTTTTTTATGTGGGTGGTAAAAATCCCTCCATCTCACTTGTATATAAAGTGGTTCGGATCAAAGGTAAAAATTGAAAGGAGATTAAAGGATAATACGGAACCTTTTTGTAGGTCGCTCAGCTAAGCTTTACAAATATTATGGTCTCTTCAAATACGTGAAATGATCAAACCAATAATTTTGCAAACTCACTTTATAAATAGGTTTAGTAAATTAGGCATAATCTGCGAATATTTCCGTTCTCGAGTCTATTCTAGCACAGAGCAGAAAAATCAGCATGCGGCCAACCCCACAGCCACACGAATGACGTATTTGCTTTGTGATTCCAAGCAATAAGCAATTACAAAGACATAGTCATAAGTAAAGTACCTAATCACAGTTTAAGACGGGTCGTTAGACGACTTGGTGTCCCACACGAAAAGAAGAAGACAGTTTAAGAATTCAGTAGGTACACTTGCACCACGAGCAATTTGACAAATGTTTATTATTTCAAGTAAAAGTTTTGACGATTTAGGTAACAATCAGCGACTATAGCCAACACCAATGTTTCTAATATAGCCTACACAATTGTCTGGGAACACTGTAAGGCGGATCGCACACTTAACGCACGACAGACCGCTAAAATATCGCAGCGGTCTGTCAGATCCATACTAGAAACGGCACACCCCATACTAAAACAGCACTCGACGGACGATACTGCGAGAGCGCTGTGTCGACAGCCGTTGAGCGGTTTTTGTATCGGGATTGACGTTTCTAGTATGGATTTGACAGATCGCTGCGATATTTTAGCGGTCCATCGAGCGTTAAGTGTGCGTTAAGATGTAGAACATTTTGCCTTTTTTCCATATTTTAAGCATGCTCAATGCATACTCGAAAATCGCCTTTTTTACCAGTCAACTATGACAAGGTTCCATTTTATACGGCATTGGCGCGTCATGTTTCGCCTCCTCCGCTCGAGTCCGCATGAAAGCATTTTTTCACTTGTTTACCTCTGAACAAGGCCTATCGTTCACACCCTCATGCCTATATACACCTTTTAAGAAAAAATCTAATGAGCCATGCCGCGAAGCATTCATGTATGAAGTAAATGTTTCAATTTGCAGAATACGGACTTTGATAGGCAGGTACTAAGTAGCTACTGGAAAGAATATCAAGATTTCTTAATTTATGTTCTTTTTTTTTGTGCAAAGCAAATGAAGAACAGCCTTCCAGGCTATAAAAAATTGGTTGAGTTGCTAATCTAAATCCCTACCCTATTATTTCGAAGAGCTACGATAAATCGGACAGGCATCTATCTAGCTACGTCGTAGCAGTCACGTAGCATCGTAGCTAAAGCTTATCTGTGCATTACCGTCCAGTTATGAGTAAATGCATCTTTAGGTAAAAGTACAAATGTATTTAAAAATTCTAGAAATAATATTGGAAGCTAAAAGAACCACGATATTAGAACAAATTTTCCACGAAAAAGAATCAGTTGTGAATCAAATCAATCAAAAGGTGCAGTCATAACGTAGGACAAAGAAGATATAATTATCACTTTGTGTAGGGTAGGATATTGAAGGCTTAAACACCATATTACCTGAAAGCAAGGATGGTTCCGTACCTATTTCAAAAGGCAGCGATTGAAAAATTTGCTAAATGAAAATAATTTCAGTTGTATTCCGATTGGATCTCAGTTGGATGACTTTGGTCATTTTGTAGTCTTCTAACAATTTGAAGTATGGAAAATCACAATGACAATGGAATGACAGTTGAGTTTCGATGGCTTTACAATGACAAAAAAATAGCAGACTTGGGTTGGGGCCCAGGTTTCATCGAGATTGTTCATTGACTAGGTGTCATACAGTCCCTACTTTGCTTCATTTTGGCAATTACCGGCACATACCGGGTAGATTCAGTCCGATCTGTTCTTCCCAGAACAACTCTTAAGCCCAGTCTCGCCCCAAGGGCGTGAATGGGCTGGTTGTTTGAACAACGAATCAATTATTTCCGGGTGAGCCCTTGCTCCCCACCAAGCCGACAAGCGTAGTTTTGATGGCCACGGTGCCGTAGACATAGTGTCTAGTGTCCATCAATAAAAAAAACGGTGTCCCTACACGAAGAGATACGCAGATTACTTTTTCAAGTCCTTGATGAAGCGGTAAATAACGTATTATTCCCCTATTGAGCTGATCAGTAGAATCCGCAACGCATGACTAGACATAAACGTAGCCACCTATAAACACGGTGACCTAACCCTGCCCCCCCCCCCCTTCTACCTCCCCCTCTTTGTCCCCCCCACTTGCTTTCCCCCCATCCCCTTTTTGCCTCAACGCATAATGTTGTTTTGCAACAAATTATTTCGCAGCATTGCATTTAATGACTACTCTGTTTGGCGTAGCTGTGATGGCCCCGAGGCCAAATTCGTAGATAAAAAAAATACATACATACTCGTACATATATCACGCCTTTATCCCTTGCGAGGTAGGTAGCTCTGATGGTACCGAGGCCAAATTCGTAGTTTTAAAAACATCATACATTCATATATCACGCCTTTATCCCTTGCGGGGTAGGCAGAACGTTAACGTCCGTAACAATACGGTCACTGTCGCCACGTCTGATATTTATATAGAGGGCCGTTTGAGGTAATTTGTGTATCAGGTTGTCAGCCTGTCGCCTAAAAGTTGTAATACACCAATACTCTCGAGTCCTTTAGTCGCCTCTTACGATAGAAAATCGAACCCGGAACCTTCATCAATCGAAGCGTCAAAAGCAGTCGCACTACCACCGCGCCACATCGGTCGTCAATAAAATGTTGTAACAAGCTAACATATGAACATAAGCTCGTAACGCGCAGCCTTAGTAGCTAGCTAAGCGCAAGATAGCTAAGTCACCCACAAACACAGTGACCTAGAGCTAGAGCCGCGGTGAGACCCACAGACCCACTGCGACCCACCCCCCCTCGACCCGGAACCCGCGGCATCCCAGGAACGCATTACACACACCACCATGCTATAGGGTTGCTTGGTAAGCCAACTTTGCAGGGTGATGGATGACACCACTCAAGTAAATACATCTAAAATCCGATTTTATTAACACAATTTTCTTATAATAATATTAATTCATTTATTTCATATTTCTCATATTGTTTTGTTAGTCCAATTTGACCTTAAAGACTATATTAGTTAAATAAAATGTTATGCATATCTGTAATTTCCCGTTGCTACGGAGATTTATATATATATTTATATTAATCATTTATTGCAAAGACAGTATACAATAACATTTTATTGGAGCAGTTAAACTTAATTTACATCTTGAACAAAACTTAAGGAACAGCTATATTTTTTCAAGATTTTTTATGTCCTGAACGTTAATATAATACTAATAATCGATAGTACAAAGTATTTGCTTGAATTTCAAAATTTACGAAATAGCTAACAAATAATGGTAAGTTTACTAAACATTATTTTACAGAGAGTGTCTGTATTCTGTAATAAAAACAATCTCAACGACGTAATGAAATACCCCGCTCTCAAAATAATCAAACATAGTTTTCTTACCAATCATGGTTTTCTTAGGATCAGGTCAGCTTTGCAAATTGTCTAAGTGTATAGAATCAATGACAACCCTACTAATACGTTACTAACACGATGTTTTTGTTCCACACACACAAGCCTACGTCAGCAGGCTAGCAATGAAAACTGAAAGCACTTTCATTGGAAAAGAAAAATTCTTAAGAAGCTCGTTCGTAAACATCTTATAAGATGTTCGCTAATTGGTCTGGTTTGAACATTTTTTATCTATTTTTGTTTCTAAATGTGAATTTCTTATAAATAGTCGTCTGAAGTGCGAAATTAAGTAAATATTCATTTCTTACGTTTCTAGAGTTATTTTACAATTCTCATAATTTTCTAGTTTATCGAGTTCATTAATTCTCCCACCACCCCCTCGCTGTTAACACTTCCTTCCTGTGCTGTTACTTGCTAAAACTACCTACGTTGAAATGCAACCGTCACGCACACACTCAAAGCATGGAAAGACTCCGTAGGGTTGCTGCAAAACAAAATAACGATGGTTTTAAAAACGTGAATTTTCGTATTTTTTTTAAAGCATTCAAAATAAAGTCACAGATTGATGAATGATAATTAAAATAGTTCTATTGAGTCAAATAATTTATAGTTGAGCGTAAATAGCAAAGAAAACAAAGCTCATAAATAAACAAAAGAAAAAAACAAAATTATTCCACTAAGAGTAAATGTAATCTTGTGAAGCAAAGAGCATTCGTGCTGGCCATACATTTAATGCACTTTCTCCATAACGATCATAAGAACTAGGCCATAGAAAAAGCTGGGTTTGAAAAAGCTTGAAGTCGTAACTGATATGGGTGAATGCAATTTATGTGGAGGTTTAATCTTAATAAGAATGATTGCTTGAAGGTGTGAAAGCGCAAATTGCGAGCGCAAAATCGCCTGCGTCACGGGAGCCGGGCATACACTTAGAGGCTTTCCTGTGGTATAAAAAAATCTAGCTCATGCATTCAAATTATAGCTAACCTAATGATAAAGTTCTATTTTTTTAAGCTTTAAGGGGCTGAGTAGAGCTAAAAGCTACTTTTATAAGTGATTTTTACCCTAGATAAAATGCAGAAAAACTGACGAAAAAAAAAGGTAATAATCTTCAGGATATTTGCTGTAGTGTTATTGTTTCCAAAACATGATATTAGTAATTTAGCTTGATAGAAAAACATCGTAAAGTTACCTCTAAAAATCTATTATATCGCAAACTGTATGAACAAAACCCACGCAATAATTAAGTGTTTATTATCAGAATGAGCGCCTTACAATACTCTATCGACATATTGTTTTTGATTTTCAAATTACTTATTTTTGACCGAGTTATCATCCAAAATACGAAAATATCATTGAATCGACAAGATTCCGTCCCGTTCGCACGCGCGCAGTTTGACATTTGTCAGAAAGGGACCGGTTTTTAGCTCGTGTCAGCCCCTTGAGGGTGCGTCTCCACTGAAGCGGGGCTGCGCTAAGCTGAGCTGAGCGGGGCGTGAATTGTCCAATCAGGGTGCGTCTCCACTAAAGCGGGGCGGAGATTTGGGGATTTTGAGGCTCATGATTGGTCAATTCATGCCGCGCTTAGCTTAGCGCAGCTCCGCTTCAATGCAGACGCAAAATATGAAAAATGATGTGGTTTTCCTTTGTTTGATCCCTGTACGTATAGTGCAGTGGCAGTTTAAGAATAGTAGCAACAAAGATGAAGAATCAGTAAAAAATGATATCAATTAGTAAATAAAATATAGTATAAAATTCGCATTTCAATGTGAACTTTACCAACAGTTTG
Organism: Keiferia lycopersicella; assembly: GCA_029255805.1. NCBI lineage: Eukaryota > Metazoa > Arthropoda > Insecta > Lepidoptera > Gelechiidae > Keiferia > Keiferia lycopersicella. The sequence goes on along the minus strand of JARACZ010000029.1, from coordinate 1,130,279 downwards.
GTAATACCAGCACATGTTGTTAAGCTCGTCAGTATGGAACTTTCAAGTTGTAATTTTTCTTCTTTGATTTGGGACGTTATTATACTTACTTAAACATTTTTAATTTTTTGCTCAGACTTTGAGTTATCGATACAAAGCATTTCATTGGCTATACGTACTAAGAACGCTTTGATATCATATAATCGTAACATTTGAATACTGATTTGAACACAGATTTGAACACAGATTTGAACACAGATTTGAATACTATAGGATATGAAAACTCATGCACAAAACTTTAATTCCAATAAATGTCATATCAAAACATTGTGATGCGATTAAACTATACACAGGTGTGCCTGTTCATGACATTTTCCACCACGAAGGAAATGAACAAACCAGCTTCGACCAACTCTAAATTGAAATATCCGATGGTAAAGACTTTACGTTTGACCTTTGCGCTGTAGGCGGAGTGGAAATACAACGCTTGCATGTAAAACTGCTGCGAAACAACTTTTTCACAGCTAAGCACTTCTACGGTATTTAGTAATTTACGGTGGATTTATAGGGCTTGGTAAAAAGGGGAAATATATTGAACGTTAAAGAAAGCTGAAGAGGTAAGATGCTGAGACACTTATTACGGCATGACGATCTTCTAAAAACTGTGATTGAAGAGAAGATTGAGGGAAGACGAGGAAGAGGGAGGAAGAGGAGCTTACATGGACCAAATCAAAGAAAAGATATGCGTCATGTCGTACAAGGAAGTAAAGGAAAAGGCTGAAATGAGATCAGATAGGACATTACTCCACCGACAAGAGCAAAGCTCTTAAATTAATGATGACAAAGGGAAAAAATTTAAAACTATTGAATTAACACGGAAAATGTTTCAAAATTTGGTAATGAGTCAAAATTTTGATCAATGCTGTAAATACAGCGTTATAGTCGTCACAAATATACATATTACCACAGTTACAACAGTCTACTGCTAAAGCCAATGCAGCGACAATTTTATTAACTTTCATTTATTTCACTTTGAATTTACTGTAAAAAAGATTATCATTAGTATTTGAAACTACATCAATAAGCTCCAGATAATCTATAGAAATCACAAAGCTACTCTGTCATTTGACGAGTAACCTTTACACATAAACAGAATTGTCTATTTATATCCTCTGTTAAAGGTATTTTCTAGGAAATGGATTTCATCGTACAATGAAATTAACACCCACGCTTGTATCAGCTGAAGGACATTCATAGTATTCCGAGATTGTAGAATACACGTGGTCGGAATCGGTGACAATGAGCAATGGGCAAGGACTATGACGTTTTGATCTATGCTAATGATTGTGACAACGAGCAACCGAAAAACGAATGTCATTTTAGCCCATCAGCTGTAGGGCATTTATAGTATCCCGAGATTGTAGAATACACGTGGTTGGAATCGGTGACAATGATAATGGGCATTGGGCTTGTCTGCCAAGGCTGCGATCGATTTTCACTATGACGTTTTGATCTACGCTAATGATTGTGACAATGAGCAACTGAAAAATGAATGTCATTTTAGCTCCCGTGAGATGAGGTGTTATTTTTTGTGTGTGGGACACCAATTCCCAGACCCAGTGAACCCTAGTGTCAGAATTTTTCAACCGCCTTCTACAAGTAGCAGGCTTTTGACATGGTTGTGTAACGACCGCCGTCTAAGTAATCATAGACAGCAACCGGGACCTACGGCTTAACTTGCCATCCGAAACACGGAACCATCTTTCTTTTACAAGTAAGCGTTTTGTTCTTATTAAAAACCGTTCTAAATATAATAAGTTTAAATTTTTCAAATGAAAATAGGTATTTTCTTTCCACCAAGTATGTCACCAATGCATCTAACATTAACCTACACGTATGTAATTGTACTTTTTGCTACAGGAAAAAACTAGGAGGTTGGTAACAAGCATAGAATTATTAAAAAACAATAACCCGACTGCGGTAATTTCAAAGTTATAATTTTCGCGGTCATAGCGGACGGGCGATCGTGTGTGATCTGTTGATTACTGGAAGGCTGTAACTCTACAGGCCCTAACTCTCTGCCAAATATAAATGTAACAAGTTAGTCACTTAAACCAACATAATTATAGTTTGCAAATAATTTCATCCACTATTAAGAAATTTTAATATGATCGGAAATTCAACCTGTTGTTGTGACGAATCTAACGATACCTCATACTATGTCAGCATTCGCCTGCAGCCGGTAAAAAATAATTTAGATACTTGTTTACATAAATAACTATACAGTGTGTTTGAGGCAGCGTCCCGAGTACTGATAGGGCGCAAGCAGACCATGAAACTGAACAACTTTCCCTTTAGGAACATAAGTCAGGAAACGACAAAAAAATTTCGACCTCCCATACAAAATCGCGATCAGCTGACTGCATTTACTAAAAAAGGCCAAAAATTTTGTGACTGTTCCTGACATATGTTCCTAGGGGAAAGTTGTTCAGTTTCATAGTCTACTTGCAACCTATCAGTATTCGGGACGCTCTCCCTAGCACCCTGTATACATACATACTCTCTAAAAACATAACCCTCTTTGTAAGTCAGTCGGGTAAAAGCAGGGCCATATGAGCTGATAGTGGCGTTATTATGCAAATCTGTGTGACCTACAGCCACATGTTTTATGTATACGCTAATGTTCTGCCATCCTGCCTACTGTTTGTTTGTTTGTTAGGAAATTAAAGTTTGATGTCACCGGAATTTGATGTTTTTGAATTTAATGACGATTTGTTGGAATGACAGCAGGACTAGTCCGAAGTAGGTGACGCTATTAACGCTTTTTTAAACTGAAACATAGGTCGAAATATGAAAAAACATTTTGGACTTCCCATACAAACCAACCGACCAAGTCAATTTGTATGCGAACTCCAAATAACTTCTCATTTATGACCTAGGTTTCTTGGAGAAAGTTGTTCAGTTTCATGGGCTGAATCACCCCTTAAAATATTTGCAGCTAATATTTTTACACCTTATATATTTTCTTTAAATAGCGTGACCCTGGACGTATACTTCAGGACAAATACCAATATAAGTGATATGCGGCTCTAAAAAGTCCGTCTTTATCAATAAACATAATGTATTTTTTACTAATGCACAGACCTTACGTAAGATTATTATTAGTTAGTTTCAGTCTAATGTTCAACTATTATTTAATCTCATAGAATTTTACTAATTATCTGTCATTAGGTACTATTATGTTCAGGAATTCACATCGATTATTTGTTTTAAAAGTTTTCACGGTTGTAACACAAATAAAGGCTATTAACTGAGCCGGACACAAATTATAATCTACTTTTAGTATATTTCACGGCAAAGCCACAATTTCAGTCCGACACGTGTTATTTCATATGACGTCATTACGCGCTGACGTCATCACGGCGACCGCTTGAGTTGTCCTGTTGTTACCACATTGGTGTTAGGTGTTTCCTTGCTTATTAACCGTTCGTATCTAGTATTAGTAAACATAGCAGTCTTGCATATGCGTATTTTGTCTATACGTATGTATGTATGTATTTAAGTGGGGTTTTACGTTTGGGTTTTCAAACGAAAAGTAAGAGGCATCATTACCAATTTTCATTTCCTGATCATAAGAGCATGTAAACTTCAATCTATGATAATGATGCCAAGGTTCATCGGATCGTTGCACGATTTAGTGTCCCACATGAAAGAATAACAAACCTTTAAGCTAAGACTTCAGCCTATAGCAGTCCACTCCTGGATGTAGGCCTTCCTCAGAGTCCGCCACAAGGCAAGATCTCTCGCTCTCTCCATCCAGTCGCTACCATACATACATATATCACGCCTTTATCCCTTGCGGGGCAGGCAGAGCGTTAATGGCTGTAAGAATACGGTCACTTTTGCCACGTCTGACATTTTTGAGGATTGTTTTCCATGGTTGTTTCAGAAAACATGTGTATCACTATAGTGACAGATTGTTAGCCTGTCGCCTAAATATTGTAATACACCAATACTCTCGAGTCCCTTAGTCGCCTCTTACGACACCCGCGGGAAACATGTGGGGTGATGCTATTCTAAGCCGGCATCACACGGCAGTCGCTACCAGTACGCTCTTTTTAAGACATCGGTCCATCCGGCCGCACGGCGTCGCTTACCAAGGCGTGGTCTCTACTCAGAAGCCCGGTTACTCTTCCAAAGACTAATGTTTTTATTTCTTTTGCCTGCAGGTTGCTGTTGACGTCCGCAGTAGAAGCCTGCCACCGGCCACCTTCTCTCTCGCCCCGCTCCTTCACCCCCTCCAAGATTGCTGCCACGATGGGTCGGAAGAAAATACAAATATCCCGGATCACAGACGAACGGAATCGACAGGTCTGTATGGCGAAATGTAACCTATGTTGTTGATTGAATTAGGTAAACCGGCGACCGATGTGTCCGAAAAAAAGGGGATACCGTGCTTCAAAGGCTAACCCCAGTCCTAGTTGTTGTCTATGATGAATTGCATTGGTTTACCAGGTCATTGATGGCTTGGTGTTCCACATGAATAAAAGGAGAAAAGATTGGCACTTTGGCAAAATGGATTTGCACTATAAGGCATAATATAATTTTTGACCGCATTTTGGAGCAACAGATATTTGACAGGTCTCATCGGCGCTAACGAGTGTAAGTGATGTTTGTTGTTGAGGTCGACTGTTAATTGTATTTTACACAAGAAGCCCATACAAACCAGCATCGACAACGGTATCATAAATTAGATAGAGACCAAAATGTTTAATGCAAACTAGCATTTAACAAAAAAAGAAACCCAGCTGCCGTAATTTCGAGCATATATTATGCACTTAAAATCAAATTTTGATTTTGAGTCGGATAATGAGTGAAGGAGATTGACACCACAGTTAGTTCTTGGAATTTATACATTGATACAAGATGTTTTAAAACAATTGCGTAATTTAAAATCTTTATTCAACTAGAATTTATACTTACAACTAAATGCTGAGTAAACAAACAAGTGCCAATAAGCTAGGCTAGGTAATAATTGCTAATAAATTAACACACTACACAGACAATGTGAACAAAACAATATAACGCTGTTGTTCTCATACACATCTGTGCAAATTAACATACAACACAAGGTTGGTAAAGAGAGAAATGACCTTAGTAATCGTGCTGACCCAACATATGGCATATCAGCGAGCTCACTTAGACCTACTGGCGATTAGACCCAGTGGCAGCGTTGCCAGACCTTCTTCCTTGACGAATCGCCCTAATATTTAACTAAATTTTGCTATTGCGGTCGTTTACACAATGTATAGTAATTATTTTAACGGATTATAACCGAGAACATGAAAACCAGGTTCGGTTATTTTAACCCGTTAAAATTATTATTATAAATAGCGCCCTACTATTTTTTTCTTCAATCGATGATGACATATCCACACCTTTAACGGTATAAGCCCAGTACCTATTCAACTACCCTCACAGCATGATCTCAGATTATCTCGAACAAGAGGGATAAGAAAGAGATAAGATTAATCATGGCTTGCATCCACCGTCCTTTTTTAAACGGTCTAGACTAAATAAAGTAGTGTCACTCTTTATGCTAGATAATGCTATCTCTTTGAATGAAGTGAAATTCAAAGTGACGCCGACTCCAACTACGTCTTATTTTTTTAACTGTATTTGTTATATCCAGGAAAAAGATCCCGGCCGGTGCCCATCTATCAAAATAGAGCTTTGCTACGGCAACTTCGAAAGCCCTATTTTGAAGGATCACATCGTTCGATAACGACGTGACAATCGTCACGCCAGTGGGTCTTATTAGCAGTAGGTCTAATAAGAAAACGACTCATATCAGCGTTGCACTGCAAAACATTATCTCAGGACAATGACCGCTCTCGCTGCTAATTTATTAATTACAAAGCCAGCGTAATAAGACCCTTTAGACGAAACTAAATAACCCCTCCTACTGTATTTATATACGAAAGGGGAAGGCGGGGAAGTTCAAGGTCGCTTGGTTGAGTAATAGAGGAGGCAGACGTTTGAGCGAAAGTTGCGAAGGTCGATTTGCTTTTTTGCAGATGTTTTAATGAGTTATCTTATCATAGAGCGTGGTTCTTGACAAATTAATATACATTATAACGCTTTAGAGATTAAAATTGAAAGAAATAACTTATTTTTTTACCACCGATAGAAAAGGGAGTATATTTTCAATATATCGCGCGCGCTATCTATCTAGTTTGCTGTGGTGTTCTAGACAGGTCGTAATTTTTTAACGAATGCCCATTGAATGCCCTTAATTAGTATCATCATGGAGAAAAAAATACATTCGCATCGCCCACTAAGCATTCACGAAATGTGTCGAAAGAACGTATAGCCTGAAGTAAACTATCAAATCCAACTGTACCTATGAAAGAAAATACTGCGAAAAGACCAATGTCTCGAATAATTTGAAACTTATTTTTGTTCACGTAGATTCGAAATTTTGAAAATTATCTGCGCACGTTGTCAAAGGTACGTGCCAGTTCAATTATCTACGTGCTATGTAAAATTCCGCGACTGAATAATACATACGCACGTGAGTTGCAATACTGTTTGAGTATATTCTCATAGTGATGGAATCGTATTGGTTGACCTGCTTAAATTTTATTTGAATTTCCAATGATATCGTCGCTGTCGTTCACCCGACTGATATCTTGCATTTATTCATGTCGATTAGGTACCTATAGGTAGGTACATACAGAAAAAAGTTAGTTTTTAGTTGGTACGCAAACTTTTACCTATGATTACGAACTACATACATAGTTACGTACCTGCGCCACAACCGTGTTTACGAAATAAAAATCAGCTATGGATAAATCTATACGTATCCACTCAATCAAAATATAAGGAAAAGTTTTACTTTTGATTTTACTGTGGCCCTGTATTTAGTAAAAAGTTATACTTGAATACATTCGCGGGTGCCTATCATCATTCTCCTTGCCTTATCCCGTTTTTCTCTACTGACTAAATATAATCCCTCTACATCTTTGAAGTACTAACAACTATTATCCCTTGTGATTTTTAAGGAAATTTTTGAATCTTTTTGTATGCCCAATTTTGCCACACTGCGTTGTTCGCACTGACAAATATCGGTAGCTACGTATTTGCTACACGAATCGATATTAAATTGATAGAAGACTGAATATTCCACACTTAATACATAAAATAAATCAAATACAAGTATTCTTATTTGAAAACAATGACATAGGAAAACATTAATAACGTAATGTCCTTTTAGTAAGATTATTATTACTATCAGCCTTTAGTTATGAAGGAAAATGAAATGAAGCAATAACCACAGAGGGATACAATTTCAGCGCGGCTAATGATACGGAACATTAAAATGAGCATGTAGGTGATCGATGACATAAAATACGTAATCATACAACCAGTAATGTTATACAATTAAATAACGCCCTTCATACAAAAAAATACCATACAAATATGACATATTGGACTCCTGAAGTTTTGTCGCATAGAATGTGACTTGATCGAGTTATGGTAGCTGCCGGTTCTAACAAAAAATCTATTGTTCTTCTTCTTAATCGAGTCGACGGTAACAAGTAACTTCGTTTTTGACCAAAAATCTACCAATATAAATCAGCTACAATTTTTTCCTAGTAACCTTGGTTAGAGACGGATATTGGAAATGACGATACGAAAAAACTGAACTCGAAAACCGTAGGAACTATAGCAAGAAAAGCAGACGTGACTTGTTCCTACGTTATTGACATTGATAGAAAACGAAAGAGAATGCACAAAGAACTAACTTTGATAGATTTCAGTCATGTTGCGAATTTTTAGAAAAGATCTTCGTTTATGAAATGCTCAATTCTCAATTCAAGATATTCACTGACACGTAGAAAATTTGCAAAGGGATACCTAAACAGTTTTGTTTTGTCTAAAACTTGACTTTCCTGTGAATGGGACTATAACTAAGAGTATGTGAGGGAAAACTAGGATTAATGGCAATATTTATTGTAGCAATAATGTCTTTGGATATTTGTCATTCATTCTCCTTGCCTTATCCCGATCTCTGTCGGGGTTGGCTACCTAACCTAGGGGATTTGGCGTGGAACCAAGTTTTTACACAGAGCGACTGCTATCTGACCTCTGCAACCCGAAGGATAACCTGGCCCGAATCCTAGGTTAAGTCACATTCAAATGTCATCTGAATTAAAATTTTATTTGAATGTGGGTTTCATCACGACGTTTTTCCTTCACCGTAAGAGCAGTCGGTAAATGTACATGAGTAGTTAAAAATGCATTGGATATTTGTTTTTTTTTAATTCGATGTTTCTTCTTCGCATTACAGGTGACGTTTAACAAGAGGAAGTTTGGAGTGATGAAGAAGGCTTACGAGCTGAGCGTGTTGTGCGACTGCGAGATCGCTCTCATCATCTTCTCCTCCAACAACAAGCTCTACCAGTATGCCAGCACTGATATGGACAAGGTATGATACGATGGTATCCCTTTATCTACTTCTTCTTCTACTTTTCCCAACGCTATAATTGTATACAAAAAATATTAAATTAGCGACTGCCAGTGCTTGGCTACAGCTACTGCAGCTGGGCTGGCCGCATTGATGTCCTCCTGTGTGCAGGTTTGTGCAAACAAGCAGGTGAGACATCGTTTGCGTATCCGCACAGACACATTTGTCGTCATTTGAAAATCCCCATTTTTTAAAATTTTCCTTACTCCTGCCGACGTCTGCGCGGAGTCTATTTAGGGATTTCTATCTATCTACTAATTAGCAGCTTGCTGCGTTTGACATAGACCATCAAAGCCAGGAGAAGCTTGCTGCGGATAGGGACGAATTGCGAAAGCGTGTATATGACTGGCGTAAGACTCATGACAATGCCTGATCGTCTGATCTTGCCAACATAAGGCAAAAACGACATCTAAACATGCATGTTCCAGTCTCTAATTCCACCTTCACCTGTAGTGTGTGCAGAAAGTCGTGCCGCTCCTGCATCGGCTTATATAGCTATGAAAAGTCTTGCCTCAGAGACTGAATAATCGCCTGTCGCCTAAAATTGCAATACACTTAACACTCACGAGTCTCTCAGTCGCCTCATACGACACCCACGGGAAAGAAATGGGGTGATGCTATTCTAAGCTGGTAACACACGGTACAAATCAAGTTAGTTAAAAATAAGTTTTCATGATTTATAATAAATACTCGGCTAATGGCTCAATTTTATACATGCATGTCGTTATATTGTTATTTTGTCAAATGGCTATGCTCTACTTTTACCGCTTTATTAACATAAAATTCCATTACACTTTTCACTAGAGCATAAAAGCATTATAATAAAACTGTATTCGAGATCCTTATATAAATAATTAATTGGACATGAAAGCCGACGTTCGTGATTAAAAGGCATCGTTGTTTACGGTAAATATGGAAAAAGTTTCAGCTTTTGATATAGAGCTATTCGTAAATATATATTTCTTTTCTAAGATTAAAAAACGTAAAATGTATTTTGATCCTAGAAGCGAAAATTAAAACAAAAATAAATACAGGATGTAAAAAAAAATACCTGCAAAAATTTTAAGGGGTTAATCAGCCCATGAAACTGGACAACTTTCCTCAAGAACATTGATCGAATAATGAGAAATTTTTTTGCCCTTCCATACAAATTGACTTCGTCGGCTGGTAATTTTGTATGAAAGGTCCAATTTTTTTTTATATTTAGACCTAAGTTCCTTAAGGAAAGTTGTTCAGTTTCATGGACTGGTTTAACCCTTATAATATTGCAGCAAATTTTTTTACACCCTATATATCTTGCTATTTTTTGTTTGTATGTATTGGATAATAGGCAGGGTAGCATCTTTTAGCAACGACACAAAGATTAAAATAAAATCTAACTTTAGATTTTACCAGCAAAAACTAAACAATTCAAGTAAAATGTAAAACAGTCGTAAACGCCCGTTCTGTATGCTAATTTTTGTACTTACATAATATAAAGTCAAGTTCACTCCTAAGTAAGTAGGTATATGTATTAGGTACATGTATTTACTGAATGATTTCATTCTGAACGATTGGTGTCATGTTTTTATTTGCTAAGTCAATGTTTGGTGTTTTTGTAGAGCACAGGTACTTAAGTTTTTTAAGAAATCAGTTACCTGGTTCTTGATTAAATTTGTTGTTTTGTTTATGTTGTTTGTTAATCGAAGGTAATCAAACCTTAAATCATTCGATGACTCTTTGGAAACAAGTATGATTAAAAAAAATCTAGGACTATGTTTTTCCATTAAAAATCTCAAAGTACCTTAATACTTAGCAATCCATGATCTTCCCTTCTTATATTATTTTTGACCCATCAAAACTTAAAGGACCTCGCACACAATGTTTTATAAAAACTATTCGGTCAACTTGGCTGAAATATGGACATGTAGTAAGTAATACTGTAATACTCTTACTGAAATGTAAAAGTAACGGCGATATATATTGACCAGTTATAAGCGGGATCCTGTCTCCACCTTTTTTTAGTTTTTTATTTCATTCTTCTTCTTCGTCGTGCTTATATTTTTGATTGCCAGCATTTGGCGACCGTAATGGCGTTCTCTGTTGCTAGGATCAGCTCCTGCTGCAAGAGACGGGCAAAAGAGGACACCTAATAAGGTGCGCCATAGATTGAGATTTTGTTGACTAAGTTTTATCTTTTTCTTGTCCGCAGGTTCTTCTGAAGTACACCGAATACAACGAGCCCCACGAGTCCCTGACCAACCGCAACATCATTGAGGTACATTAAGTACGGCGGCATTTGTGTGTCCGCGGTCGCAATGCAGTCTCCATGCAAACTGAACTGTCTAACCGCGTGCTTCCTACTCACCAAACCTAATGCATACAATACTGTTACTAAACCGAAACCCTCGACACGTCCCAGCCAAAACCAGCAATGCATAGAGAAACAGCTGTAGTATATTCTAGAGAGAATAGATAAACACAAGCATGGTACGTTTCCTGTTAGAAAAAATACAAAAACACCAGACACCCAGTTTTTAAACTAACAGTTTATGAGACACCCTAAATATTTATGTTATTTTTTCCTTGTACAGCATGGGTTTTGTAAATATTTTCGTGTTTATTTGAATTAACCGCGCCTACCTGATGATGCCAGGATCAAGTCAGTTGCATTATGCATTCGACACAACACACAAATGTACGCTAAAAAGTATTCACGTACTATTTTGTAGTTTTATACTTTTGTAGAATTTATTGCACTTTTTATTTGAACCCTCCACTACATGCCGAGCCCAGACAAAAATAAACGAAACCAAAAATGATAATAATTAAATGAAAATAAGAAATTGAAAAAATTCGAAGCGTTGACCGGGAATTGAACCAGGGACACGTGTGGAACCGCTGCTCTCCCACTGAGCTACCAACGCGCCGGTCGACCTTAATATTCTTATTTTCATTTATGAGAATAATATAGCACTATGAGTGCATTAAATCCCAATGAAATGATAATAGATGTTTTAACGCTAATCAGTGTGTGTAGCGGGTGTTCTAATAATTTAACTCGATTTGATAATAATATTAATGCATGCCAAAGACGAAGCAATAGATGTCATATAATTTTGGCTTGTCAAGCCACCTGAGCTCCTTTCGCTGACACTTACAGGCCCTAACGAAGAAAGAGCATAAGAATGGAGTGATGTCGCCGGACAGTCCCGAAGCCGAGCCCGAATACAGCCTGACCCCCCGGACCGAAGCCAAGTACTCGAAGATCGACGAGGAGTTCCAGATGATGATGCAAAGAAACCAGCTGAACGGGAGCCGGGTTGGAGTGGGGGTTGCCGGCAGCAACTACAATCTGCCAGTGAGCGTGCCAGTCGGGAGCTACGACCAGTCATTGCTGCAAGCTAGTCCACAGATGCATACCTCTATCAGTCCACGGCCATCGTCTTCGGAAACCGATTCAGGTAATTCCTTGGATTTTTTCTTAGAAATACGATAATGTATCTAGATAGCCTGACATACTGCTGGGAAATGTCAAATAAGTTACATAATAGGTCTGCGATCTATTTACATACATAACATACATACAAAATCAAGCCTTTATCCCTTGCGGGATAGACAGAGCGTAAACAGCCGCATAAAGGTCATTAACGCCACGTCCGACAAAAGTTTGAGGGTAATTTCAGAAGACTGTGTAATACCATTTTGAAGGTTCTCAGCCTGTCGCCTAAAATTGCAATATACATTAAGCCTCAAATCTCTTAGTCGCCTTTTACGACACCCACGGGAATGATATGGGGTGATGCTATTCTAAGCCGGCAACACCCGGCAGATCTATTTGGGCGTGTGTATATAGATTAACGTCATTTCCGCAAAAAAATATGGCTGCTTTTATGGTTGCTTATGATCATCATCATCATCATCATCATAGATTAACGTCATTTCCGCAAAAAAATATGGCTGCTTTTATGGTTGCTTTGTGCCGTGTGATGCCGGCTTAGAATAGCATCACCTTATGTCTTTCCCGTAGGTGTCGTAAAAGCCGACTAAGGGACTCGAGGGTTTCATGTGTATTGCAATTTTACCTGTCACTATAGTGATACACGACTTCTTTGAAACAACCCTCAAACATTGGTTAGACGTGGCGATAACGACTTCAATACGGTCGTTAACGCTCTGCCTTCTCCGCCAGGGATACAGGCGTGATTTGTGTGTGTGTGTGTGCTTTTATAAAAAAAATCACTACTTACCCTTACAAATACTTGTCTCAAATTCCAGTCTACCCAAGTGGCGGAATGCTCGAGATGTCGAACGGCTACCCAGGGTCGGGGTCTCCTTTGGGTGCGGGGTGTACCCCGTCCCCCTCCCCGGGACCCGCGCCCTCCCCCCACCGACACCCGCACAAGTCCCACCACGCCCCCCCGCCTCACCACTCGCCCCGCCACAACAACCTCCGCGTCGTCATACCCAGCTCCATGCCGCCACCGCAAGATGACATCTCGTATACTGGAGAGGTGAGTAAACAGAAACCCCTTGATTCAGTCCATCTCTTTTCGTGTCCAACAACTTAATGAGCCAAGGTATCAGAATTTTTCAACCGCCAACCGTAGCAGGCTTCTGACATGGTTGTGTAACGACTGCCGTCTAAATAATCGTAGATGGCAACCGGGATCTACGGCTTAAGTGCCATCCGAAACGTGGAACCATCTTACTTACGGATAATCGGATGGTTCAGCCCGCAATGTCCTAACCAGACTGGGCACAAATTCACTGAGTGATAAATATCAACTTGTGAGTGACCCCCCGAGAATCGAACCCAGAACTTTCTGCGTCAGTCGCACTACCACTGCGCCACAACGGTCGTCAATTGAGTCCATGAAACTGAAGAAATCCTCTAAGAATATATTGGTCAATCAATCAATCAAGTATGAAGGGAAAGTATCCTCTCCTCAAGCACCCATACTAAAAGCCTAAATTAACCGACTGAATAAGTCCTTCAGTGGGAAAAGCTGTACAGTTTTACATCAAGAAGTTCTGACTGATATATTAAAATGCCTTTGACAAGTTTTTTATAAGAGTTATGGCATGGACCTCCTGGTCTTATTCTCCATATTTTTTCTTGTATACATGACTGTATCGGTGTGATTACAAAAAAGTTAGACAGTGGTTTAGACAGTAGGTAAAATATTTTTGCATGCGATTTGTGGTTGTCAAACGACTTACTCGTGATCCATGTGTAACTATTTTGCAATAACACAGTGTCCTGAATAATATAATAGAGAATGACTTTTCTTACTCGTAGTGTTTACAAATATTTTTTCTTATTTCAGACACCACTAAGCTACTCAGGACTCGGCAACTTCGGACCACAGGACTTCAGCATGAGTTCAGACATGGGAATAGGACTGTCATGGGGCGCGCACCAACTGCAGACGTTACAGCACAACAGGTACATGTCTGTACAACAACTTTTTTTATAATCTTAGACTAGATTCCCTCCATTTTCCTCTCTTCAAAATAATAATCTGTCCGAGCCGATTTCGGCTTCAGCGACTGCTGGACAGGCTCAGCAGCTGGTTTGCTCGCATGTGACCACAGCAAAATTGGCCACTTCAACCGAAGCCAAGCTTACAAGTCCTTGAGCAGTTTGGACAAGTGAGCACTTGTCTCTTTAAAATATTATTAAGAAACCATTTCGGTGATTTGTAATTTTCAAAGTTTAAAACTATTCCTTTGTAATAATGTCATATTTCTTTGACGTTCTTAATTACAATGATCGGATTAATTGAAAAAGTACACTTCGGGCTTTAATAACATAACATTCTAATAAAATACTTAGCAAAAAATAATGCTCCGCCGTGACAGTGAAGATCACTGCCGTGACCAGGATTCGAACCTGGGTTACTACGGCCACAACGTAGGGTCCTAACCACTAGACGATCACGGCTATCGAAGCTGTGAGAGAAGCGGTGAAATTCTCAATCTCAATTCGGCACGTTACATAATCCGTTTTGGGCGACTGGCTGCGATACGTCAGAGATAAATAGCAATCTTCAACGTCACTCTATGTTCGGTCAAGTTCATTGTGATATTATAATAATTATAAATTATTAATAAAAGATATCTTGTTATTATTAGCTGATTATAAATACGCGAAAACATATATTATCTAAAATAGACATACTATGTATATTAGACGGATAAGCAGTTATGCGATATTATGATAATTAGTAAACAAAAATGTCAACAATTCAGCTATGAATGAATAAAAGATGCTGAAGTTTTATAAGACTTGAAGTAAGTAAAAATATTGAAGAAGCAAAAGCTGCTGAAAAGATTCAGGATAAAGAAAGAATGGATGATTATTTATACGAAAAAAACGCTTTACCGGAGTCCGTCAAAAAAAGTTACAAAAACAAAATTAACTGACAAAGTTTGCAACCACAAGCTACTCGATTAAATTAAAGACCTATTAGACCTATAAGAAAATCTGCTAAAAATATACTCCGCCGTAACAGTGATGTTCACTGCCGTGACCAGGATTCGAACCTGGGTTACTACGGCCACAACGTAGGGTCCTAACCACTAGACGATCACGGCTATCGGGGTTGTGACTGTGGTGGCGAATTTAACTGTCACTTGCAAAAATATAGAGCAGCACTTTCGGTTTGGTATCGAACTGGTTGCAACTGTTATGAAACATGTTTGCAAAGTTAATAAAGTTTTTGAGACATGGCGTTTACGCATATAACTATTTTAATTAATCATAGAGTCATTTTTGACTAATGATTGTTAATTAATGCAAGTTTACAGGTTAATTAGCAGATTTTTTTTTACAAAAACCGTCACCTAAATTTTCAATTAACTTCTTTGCAATGACAATTAAAGTAAATTGAAGAAAAAAACTAAGCAGGAAACCTACTTTTAATTGACCTGCTTCCATGGTAATCGATAACGTCAGAGCGTAGGCGGCAATTATCTGCGCCGGCGCACTCGTGCGTAACAACGATTGAGAGTGAAAGTGTTACAATTATTCCACTCCGGTTTAAACCTTGAGCAAAACCTGTATTGCCCCTCTGACGCCCAACATTACAAGACACGAGGGAGGCGGGGTAAACCAATTTACCTGGTCATAAGTCAAGGCTACGCCGAATGCAGTGCAGAATTTCGCTGTAAACTGCAACTGCTCCGACAGCCGTGATCGTCTAGTGGTTAGGACCCTACGTTGTGGCCGTAGTAACCCAGGTTCGAATCCTGGTCACGGCAGTGATTTTCACTGTCACGGCGGAGCTACTTTTTATTTTATTCGAATTCTGTATCTAATCTTATAATTCATATTCAATAACTCCCCTCCGATTTGTTCGTCGGGGTTAAAAATCATAATATAAAAATTGTTGTAATAAACTGACATTATTATCCCACTTCTGATATCTTTGATATCTTCTGCTATTCACACTAATTAAATATTGTCATATTTGATAGTAATATATTTATTAGACTTCTTTTATGGCTAAGTGCTTTGGTTAATTTTAGGCAGAGAGACTCGTCTGACTTATCTAGTACTATGACAGTAGCAACCCAAATAGACCGAGGCCCATGCTAGGATTAGCTACTTCTGCAAGATTGATCTAGAAATACCGAACTAGAAGAACTTAAATTCCAAATCTGAACTTCGATCTTCTTTGTCAACAGCAATAGCAGCTTGCCGGTGCTCGGCGGGGGAGGGACGCCGCCGCCTGCGTCATCGTCGCCGAACAACGTGAAGATAAAAGCGGAACCGGTGTCGCCCCCGCGCGCGCCGGACCATCTGCATCGCGGCCCGCCGCCTCAGCCCGCGCCGCAGCCCGCTCACCTGTCTGGAGTTATCGATGGTAGGTTCAGTGCCAACTTAGTTTAGCATCACTCCAGTACAGGCATAGTAGCCGGTGTCGCACCTACGAACGTTGGACCATCTGCACCGCGGCCCGCCGCCGCAGCCCGCGCCGCAGCCCGCTCACCTGTCTGGAGTTATCGATGGTAGGTTCAGTGCCAACTTAGTTTAGCATCACTCCAGTACAGGCATAGTAGCCGGTGTCGCACCTACGAACGTTGGACCATCTGCACCGCGGCCCGCCGCCGCAGCCCGCGCCGCAGGCCGCTCACCTGTCTGGAGTAATCGATGGTAGGTTCAGTGCCAACTTAGTTTAGCATCACTCCACTAATAGCGGAACCGGTGTCGCCTCCACGCGCGTTGTACCATCTGCACCGCGGCCCGCCGCCGCAACCCGCGCCACAGCCCGCTCACCTGTCTGGAGTCATCGATGGTAGGTTCAGAATGGTGCTAAGTTAGTTTACTATCACTCCACTACAGGCATAGTAGCCGGTGTCGCAACTACGAACGTTGGACCATCTGCACCGCGGCCCGCCGCCACAGTCCGCTCACCTGTCTGGAGTCATCGATGGTAGGTTCAGTGCCAACTTAGTTTAGCATCACTCCACTAATGATAGAGCTGGTGTCACCTCTACGAACGTTGGACCATCTGCACCGCAGTCCACCAGTGTAACTTATTAAGTACAGCATTTACAACATTAAATAGATTTAAAGTTTTTAGTTCTTAGAGCAATATATTGTCATATTACTTGGACAATACCTTGTCCATAGATATCCCATTTGATATATATATTTAACTGACAAAAAGAAGAATATTCAAGTTAATATAACTGTACGTCATACATTTCCAATGTTGGTTCCAGGTTCAGTAACATCAAGTAACATGGGTTCGCCGGCCGGGCAGGACATGCGACACAACACCGTCCCACTAGACTACGAGCAGCCCCACTCAAAGCGGCCGCGGATCGAGGGTTGGGCCACATAGCTAGGCTACGAGGCCTTCGGGTCCTACCCGAGGCCCCTGCACCCGCACTGCTAAACCCCCCGCCCGCCTCCGGCCCGCGGCTGCGACCAACGAGCTTCAGTACCGTCCTAGCTCCGACCCTGGTGCCGACACAGTGCAGTGCATCGATGTGCTCAGTGGCACGGTGTGACGGCAGAACAAACCCTATGTAGTGCCCCGCGATGGTTTATATTCAGAATCCTATTCAATGTTCGAGTACACACCACCCTTCTATTATACGTAATTATTAATGCACTGCAAGTACACTAAAAGTAAGATGAATGTTTAAATTAAGTACAATATTAAAATAGTTGCAATCCTGATCAACTTTGAACATAAGTACGTAAAGGTAGATATTTAATTCCCCTGTACATAGACGATGTTAAATGTGCAATCCGTGCCATTGTCTGTTTAGCTTACAAGTTAGTCAATTTAAAGTTAGTTGGATGGAGGGAGTTCCAGGATTCTTGAGGAGGTAGCACGCAGCCGACGCCGCACCGCAGAGGTCAGGCCAAGTGCAAAGACAATTAAAATGTGAAGTGCGTTTAAGACTAAAAATGACTGTTGACTTTGTGTTAGTGTTAAAGTTTTTTGTGCCATTTTAAAAATATAATAGTGTGACATCCGAACTTTAAATCTTTGTAAAGTAAGTAAGCGTAGTGTCATCACAGAAGATAATAATTTTATGTATTGTAAAACTTTATCTATTGAAATATTTATACATGAAAATCATAATAATATTTACATAATATGTATACACGTCCCGTTAGGAACGAATGTTATGTAAGTAAAGTAGATAATGTTAGCTTGAGAGGAGTAAAATGTACCACACAAAGCTTTAAAACTCTTATGATAACACTCGCACTCTAAGCAGTAAGTGTAAAATCACACTCTATTTTAAATTAGAACTCCTGTAAACAAAATTGTAATTTTCTAGAAGGTGTTACCACCGAGTTAATTTTTGATACAATCGTTTGAGCAGACATATTTTATTCTGAATTTTCTATGATTTTATTACAAACGTTGGGACATTTTAAACAATATTTTCTTATTATCAAAGAAACTGGTCAAGTGTTTGTTATCGAGCTTTCCTCGAACAAACCAAACATCGAGTCAATTTTAAATATCATATGTTCGTAATACTTGTTAAGTATTAAGGTAAAACTTAGTGGCTATGTGGATAATGTTACAGCATAACAAGCTTCGTAGATATTTTATTTTGTTAATGTGATCTGAAGTTGTCATCCTTTATTTCGCATTTTAAAATCATATTTACACGTAGATACAAATGCAAAACAAATAATGTAAATTCAGCTTTAAGCACTAAAACTAAAATATTATATAAAAATGTATATTCATATTCACGAAATGTATTTTGATAAAGCACTATCACGATCCGCCCTATTTTTATATAGCATGTATCATAGATCATATTCATATACCTGTGTAGGTAGTATTCGTGGTTCATCATTGGACTACATTATTTAGATTATTCCTCTTCCTAATCACACATTTCCTACTCAGCGCATCACAATGTCTATACCACCAACTATACTGAAATTTACTATCAGTAATATTATGTAAAAGAAAATTGATGGTTGGACAAGGGCGACGTAATATCAAAGATATATCTCGTAGATGCGAAAATGTGGTTAAAAGCAGAGTAGTTGTCAAATGTGATGTGCTTTCCTTTTCCTTAGCTCAAACCACGTGTAGACTTCCTACCGCCACTCAGCCCCTCATATCTTCTCACTGTAGATGCCTTACTCACAGTGCCTAAATGTACCATTTTATACCAAAATTTTGTACGATACGATAGCATTTGTGCATCATATTTTTAACATCCTGGTAATTTTAAGAAATGTTAAACTTTTATGACCGTAGAACTGTCACGAATAATGTAAAGCTTATTGTATGGAATTATAATGCATAAATGTATCTGTCTTTAGATATTTGTCGATAATAATGACTTTAAAAGTATCCCACTGCATCTTAAGACAGTAAAACTGTTAGATAAAATAAATATGGTAAAACATGTGATTGTATTTGTGTAAATTAATGTAAGAAACACCTTTACATCATAGACGTAAAGACCTTTAGAATGTACTCCTTCAAATCACAATAACAAAATGTTAATGTATATTGTTATATTTGTACAGGGAAGTAACCAGTTTGAAGTTCAAAAGTCTGAACGCATAAGAAAATGTATTTTCGCATTGTAAAATATTTTACACGATTAGTTCTAAAACGAATTAATATTTTATTACCGAAGCATAATTAATGTTGACCCATGTTTAGGGAATAATTCGTGTACACCCTTAATGTTAGCGTAAATTGTTAATGTGATACACTACATACACTGTTACAATCCTTGAATATTGAGATTCTAAAATTACGTTATTGAAAAATGGTTTTCGGTGGTTCGTTCCTATTCGCTCCTTTTTCTGAACGTTGTCGTGTTGTTCATTAGAAGTTGCTCAATTGTTTGCGATAAAGCGAATTGTCTAACACCTGTGAGCTTGTAATATACGGTGAAATTTTACTGGTGACCGATCGTTATCAAGTGCAAAAATGTATTTTATAAACTATGACGTTTCTTAGAGATACATGTATTTTAATCACAACTCGCCCATTGTTTTCAGAGTTGATCACAAGTAAAATTTCAAATTATACAAAATAGGGAGTATCTTTATTCTATATATTTTCAATCCCCTGAGACGTTTTATTTGCTTTAGCGTTATCAAGTAAATTGAAATGGTAGTTTGTAAATGTTACTGAATAGTTTTACTTAATATTATATATCTTTGTTACCTACAAACCTATCACATCAGTCACCGACCAAACTGTCCAATTATTAAACCTATGTACACTGTATAAAGTCCAAAAAATATTTACATAGTCAGTCATACTTATTGCAATTTGCACAAAACGCGCATGGTACTGGATAGATGTCGAAGTTTGCTCTATAACGTATTACCTATCTTCAAGGAGGCATCTCTACCTTTTTCAAATATCTGTGGAGATCATTTTGAAATATTGTATATAGGAATGGCAGTTTTCGTCGTTCCAAGTTTATATTCTATCGGGTCTTTGTATATTCAACCGTAAGCTGGTATTTGGGAGCATAATTTCCGAGGTTGTGAGCTTTACTATCGGGAATGAGTTCGACTTTAATTAATTATAATAATTATAACGTAATAGATATTCATTTTGACGCACAACTGTGTTGTGTGTGGTTGTAAAAAGGGTTTGCTTGATTTCGTTTGTTTCGTAGATATACCTACTTTTGTGTATGTATTACCTGTATTTATCGTGCTGTGTGCCAATAGCAAAGGGCTCTCCCTACATATTTCCTGTAGAAATATTATTTAATTGCATTTAAGTAAAAGTAGTCGTAAGTTTGAAGTGTTGGATCGCTGAGTTTGTCGCAGTAGGTAGATGTTGCGAAATATTCGCGTTCCCTGTCTTTTTGCTATTGCTTCACAGCGTATTGTGAACAACCCAAATAGAATATAGGAATTTGAACATATCCTTACTGAATACTCAAATCGATTTCACATATTTTTTCTTTGTGTAACATCAGTTGTGCAATACATATAACAAAATGCTTAGGTAGGTATTTAGGTATATTTTTGTTTGAATTTACAAAGAATGCAAAACCTGTTGTATTTTATATTTTATTGATATTTCTACAGTGAGAGGTATCCGAGGGTACCTCTCGGGATTTTAAGTCATAATGTATAATTATTTTGTAAGCTAAGGCCGGGCCAAATATTGCATTAATTAGGTCTAGCGGCGCCTGTTTTCTGAGTCGAGGCAGCCATTTCTGCCCTGTGTATAAAGTGTACGATGAGACATCTCAGTGGCTGAATGAAATATTAATGTTTATCGACAGTGTTAGAAAATTGTTATAAATTATTTTGATGACTGTTCGAAGGATAATAAAGAGTTGGATGTCAATTTCTTGTTTGATTTTATTCATATAACACATCTAACACCTGACGCAGGAACTATTAGGAGTGCCTACCTTGACTTGTTTAAAGGGAAAACTTGTATAATTGTCTATATACTTTAAAGAAAACTAGTTTAGCTTGATAAATAAAATGTGAGCTACTGATAGTACCTACAATTTACCAAATTACGATATACCTAAGGCTGGTTTCAGAGCGGCGCGTCTCAGCAGCGCTGCTCGGGCGCGCGTCTGGGCAGCGAGCGCGTTCGCTGTGAAACGACATTCAGACGCGCGCGCTTCGTTGTGGTGTACGGTCGAGTGCAGAGAATCATTATGCCAGCAAACGTAATCACTATATTAGCTATATACGTTACATGGAAAAGAGTGCAACAACGACGTCTTAAAAGATTGCAAGTCGACGCTACTGGCAATCGAAGGAGATCCGACCGCGCCGCGGCCGAGACGCGGCCCAAGACGCGTCACTATGAAACGCTACATACAATCTAGTGTAATGCGAGGCGCGCGCGGCTGGGCAGCGCTGCCGAGACGCGTCGCTCTGAAACCAGCCTAAGATAAATTACATTTTACGTAATAATAATAAAGATTACTTCAAGTGATCACCGAATGCTCCGTTAGAGACATTATCACTTCCTTTTGCATTTTCTTCTAAATCAATCACTTCGTCGGAAGCTATTCTCTTTCTACTCATATTTTGATCTCTTTCAAAAATCGCTCTTACTTCTTTCTCTACGTCAACAGAGCTTGATCTTCTTGAATCATCCCAATCATCTGCATCCAAGTTATTATGCACAATGATATTTTCTTCAGTAACATTTATAATTTGGCCATCTAGGGTATCTCTAGATTCGGCGCTAGAAGGTCTAGTGTCCAAACCTAATATACTGTCACTTAGATCACTCGCAGTTTTGACTTCTAGTACTTGGCTACTTTTTGGTGTTATTAACTTTTCTCGTGATAGGGAACTCGGCACTCTTATTTTCTTTCTCAACTGTCGGCACTTTTGCGTGAAACCACCCATCCACTCAGAAAGGAGAGCAGTTGCTGCTAACAGGAAACCAGCTGCTAATAATAAGAACATGCCTTGTGTGTCTTCTAAAGTTAGACCTTTTTCTTCAGCTGATGTTATTTTAAGCAAATGTTCACCTGCTACCTACGAAACAAAAACATTTAATTATTCTAATAATATAACAATTGTTACTGCAGCTGCTGTTTAGAAAGAAATATTAAATTTCAACACATGTGAGGCTAGTCGCAATCAGGCGCTCGCCAAATTAGATTTGTAACTAGTGTTGCAAAAATATGCCTCTAGAACAACGTACACCGTCGCTAAACTTTTCTATAATTTCTATCTACTTACAGCAAGAAATTTTCCAGTAGGAGTTCTCTGTATCTCCCATCGAGTTTCATCAACTAACTTGTCCATGAGCCCGCTTTGGGTGAGTCTCATAATATCTGCACTAAGTTTGGCAGTGTAAAGGGAGTTGTGAGGGAACCCCATTATAACTCCAAAGGGAACGAAACATTCGTTTGAAATATGGAGTTGTGCACGCTTTGATCTGAATTAGAAAATAATAGATATTTGAGAGTAAGATGTCAATTAGGTATAATATATATATTACAAACTTTGAGTAGGTTCATATTTACAATATTTACATGAACAAAACTAAGAAATTCTGGTAAAATATATCATTTTCATAACTTCAACCCGATTAAAAAGGGAAATTTTAGAAGTTTTGACGTCAAATACTAATCATTGTACAAAAAATACAAGAGGACAGTAGGTACTAACTTGGGGACTGAAAAGTTGGCTTGTTTTATATACTCAAGCTCTGCTTGGGACCCTAAGAAAGCGTAAGGCCAGAAAAATGCTTTCGTTGTGTTTCTGATTCCAGCTTCTACGTTTGGGACGAACTCCAACTTTCTCATCAACTTGTTGGTTTTCGAATCCGAGGAGTTAAAGAACCATCTCTCCCAGCCCCCACGATCTAGAATTTACTCAAATTTTAGTTATGTAGGTACCTATATCATTGTTTAAAACACAAACGTTAAAAATCTTACCTAAAGTCCCAATCCTATAAAATCCTTTCAGTAGTTGTTGTATACTGTCCACAGTTTCGGGAAAAACAGGCAGAGTGACAAATGCTATTATCGATCCAGTATAGCAGCTCGTAATAATTATTGTAAAAAGCCAATACCACCCTAAAAAAAGAAAACTACCTACTTACAAAGCTGACAATTTTTTAAAGGTGAGAATGTATAAATTTTTTAAATACATTAATAAACATACCTATGAGAAGTCGAGTAGTAATCTTAGTAGTCTTGCTCCATGAATTCTTACCAGAGAATGTAAAACAATTGGTAAATGTACCAAAGACGTACCAAAACATGTTTTCTACTTCACCAGCATTGTTTATCAAATGCCTTAAAGTATGTTTGTCAGAAAATGCTAGAGGAAGAATTCCTATCAAGTAAGTGAAAGTTAAGGCCAACCAGACATGCCAATGAAAGGGACCCAGAATGGCGCGATACCTAAAAAATACAAGAAGAAAAAGGTTTTGTGACTCTTTACGAGGTATAAACATAGGCAAATTGTATTTGAAATAATAGAGACCTCGGCAAAGCTGTTGACATCAGCGTGATAAAGACTGCACAATCTTGAGAATGAGCAAATGTTAAATCCATTTCTTGTGCTCTGTCACTGGTCATGTACATTCCCGCTATTCCAATATCAGCTCTTCCCAGAGCAATTTCTTTTGCTACCGCATCTCCAGGACTGTTAAAACAAATGAATCCATTAAAACTGATCCGATTTTCTTACTTTGCGTACCTACCTAAATAGCTTTTTCAATAAATATTTACCCTAAATTAAGTTCTCGTGGCTCAATTATTTCTATCGAGAAATTATTCCTTTCTGATAACAATTTTAGCAGTCGAACTTCTATTCCATCCCAGGTCACTCGGGGATTTCCTCCATCTGCATCAGTTTTTATTCTGAAATATAGCAGAGCATTATTTTCAATGTCCTTCTTTGTATAGACAAATAAATATGTCTGTACCTATTATATGCTTAAACATTTCTTACTGTCTTATGACAAAAGGTGGTTGGTTTGCAGCAGCAACCACAAATCGGTGGCCAGCGTAACCATGAGTCATCTTTGCTGGGAAAAGGTTGACATTCCTAGAATATTTTCCGTGTGACCAAGAATTCAAAACGACTGGCTTACTGCCTCCAAGTCCATCCACATACAGCTTATGAGTGTATAAGATGTAAGGTGATTCCTAAAATTAATAATTTATACGCTTTTTTAACATAATATTTCTAATCTTATAGTCTCTCTTTTAGAGTGGGACGCCAAGTCGTCCAACGACCTGATGAACCCTAGTGTCAGAATTTTTCAACCGCCTTCTACAAGTAGCAGGCTTCTGACATGGTTGTGAAACGACCGCCGTCTAATTTATCATAGACAGCAACCGGGACCTTCGGCTTAACCATCCTAAACACGGAACCATATTACTTACGGACCATCGGGTGGTTCAGCCCGCAATGTCCTAACCAGACTGGGAACAAATTCACAATGTGATAAATATTAACTTTGTGAGTGTCCCACAGAGAATCGAACCCGGAACCTTCTGCGTCAGAGGCAGTCGCGCTACCACTGCGCCACAATCTTATAGTGATAAATATTTTAATTCTGTAGTGCTTTTTGGATAATAAACATTTTTGTTTTTTGTATTTTTTTTGTAATATGAAATCAGTAATATGCAAACGTTTGTGAACTTATACTTACAATGGCAGCATCGTCTTCTTCCTTGAAACTTTGACCAACAACAAGAAGATTAATAAACATTCTGCTATCTGGTGCAGTTAAAAACTCTTGAACAGCCCATTGCGAAGACCTAGCTACTATCACGACTTTATTATCAGATTGTTTTCCTAGTACTATAGAAGTCTTCTTTACCTCAGTGATAAAAACAATGAAGTGAATACATTCCTTTACATTTTGCAACAATTTCGGTTCAGCTAGTTTGTAGTGTTCGTCAATAAACCCATGAACATAAGAAACTGGGAAACCTTTCAGTAAATTCATGAACAAATAACTTTCTTTTTCTTTGATTTGATAATCGTAGAGAATTACAGGAGTACAATCGCTCAAGTAAACCAAAGTTATGTTATGAATAAGTTTTATTAGTGATGGCGTTTGATCGAAATCAGTTTTTTCGTTCAAGAAGTGGTCATTCCACTGCTCTTCTCTTGTTTTAGGGTGACCATGAAATACGGGATCGGTGGATCTCTTGTTTCTTATTCTCTCATTATCGTTATCTGCGTGTATCGGTATCTGCTCATCTATGACAAAATGCCTCCATTTTGATTCATCTTTTTCTTTATCAAATAACTTTGAATTAACTTTTGTCGTTTGACGTTTAACTATTTTGTTGAAATGTATTTTATCTGCTTTTATTTTATTTATTTCGGACTGAGACGGGTAATATTCTATCATTTCACAACAGATGTGTGAAACTGCTACTAGTACCGTACTTATAAATATAAATTCTTTAATTTTTCTTACAGCACATGAGCAAGACATGTTTGAGAATAAATTGATTTAGTTGTTCAAACTGCTTTTTATAGGCTTTCAATGCGACCTTGGTCAATGATTTTGTGAAAATGTCAAGACTCACAATTCAGGTGTTATGATTGAAATTGAATTCTTTATCATCACTGCGGAACCCTGGTGGTCATGGCCGCAGACCATGACATAGAAAAGGTCACTTTAATATTAAATCTGATGATCAAGGTTTCAAAGGACATAGGGTAAGGCCAATGTAATAAAAGTAAAACTCATTTTCTTTTGTAGCATTTATTTTATCAGCACTGGTTGATACCGTTTCTTTTATATAAATAATTACCAAAAAATACAAATCTTCACAAACTAAATAGATGTTTCAGGAGTAAGGTTCAGTGCTTTAAAGTTCCAGTCCGAAGAGTATTGCAATAGCCAAGAAAAGTTGCATACAAAGTACCTACGTTAGATATTTCCGAAAAAAAGTGAAATTACCAATTTTAAATACCATTAAAATTATCTATATTTACAATAGTAGGACTTATGATTTTTAAGCCTAAATTCTAAAATTTAAATAGATTCGTTGCAAGCGCATTTATTAACTTTAGTTGCGGAGCATACTAAAGCTCTAACCTAATTGAGTACCTACTATAACACGCGTAATTTAGAAAAAGTACAAAATGTTATAAAAAAATATGCGACCCAATTTAGGAATTTACTAAAAAATGAATGCAATCACATGATCACAAACTATCTTTAGCAGTCGCATAGACATGTGCCACATCACACGTGCGATGTAGTCAGACGTCTACGCAATACTAAGAGAAATTTTAGATTACAAATAAATTTGAATAAATTTTTAAAGAAAATATTTTTATACCAAAACATGACGTTTGGGAACACAATTGTATGTCTGAAAGCATTTCTTACTTATTCTAAATAGTATCGACTATTCAACTAACCCTATATTTACAAATTCAAAAGGCAGTGTCAACCACAAAGCTGGCAAGATTAGAAAAATATATTTTCTAAATTTTAATATGGCTTTCGTATAAAATATCGAAAATGGTAATCTGTTGCAGTCTGTGTTTGATGAACACAAACCTAGCGATGGACTTGATGAAATACTGAATTATTCAGTTTCAATATCACTCCTTCAATGTAAGAGCTATTTATCTATTACTTACTACATCTTTGTCCATCGTTAAAGAGTATTTCTCAATTAAAACTAAAATTATGAACGAACGCAAATAGGAAAATGATATCGCAAATCTGATTACACAAATTGCTATCAAAACACAAAATATTTCACGACGATATGATTGAAAACACTTAAATATCACAGTTTCCAATACAAAACGACAGACCTCCTGACATCGAAGACTTTTTACTAGTCTAGTACAAAACCGAATCACAATATGTTGTTGGAACAAAAATTTATCAAGGCATTTGCTTTGTGACCATCAAAATCTAAATGGCACTCTTAAGTTGGTGACAAAACAACTATTACTATCGCCTCCTTGGCAAGTGATTTCTGATATCGACTACTTCACATAGATTTTTGTGGCGGTTACAAATTTTAATTTAAGTAGTGTATTCCCTAATATATATAATTATTTTTAATCTTCGATGTCATTGTCGATCCGTGAGGATTTGATGCCAGTTTTTCCGGTCCAAGGGTAGACTTCGGGACATGGTTGACACGTTCTCATGTATCGTACTCCGGATTTGTGCCAGAGATTGCATACTTTAGGGTTGTTGCACTTTTTCGGACGGTCCTGTAAGGAAAAAGATTGATTGATTAATTGGTTTGCCTACAAAATTTCAGTTAAAGTGAAGTGACTATTGTGACCAAAACACTATTCAACCAAAAAATAATTGTTTCTTGTTAAGTATATATAATATTATGAGTAATTTCTTACACATATAAACACAAACCTGGTAATTGCACTGGAAGGGCTGGAAGTTATTGAGCCTAGAGATAGGTGTTGGATCTCGAACCCATTGCAGAGCCTGCCAGTTGGTGACGATCCAGACGTCTTGCATCTGGTTTATGAAGTCCAGGAACATGATGAAGCCTTCCTTGTGATGGGGCTGGGTAAACCATGCGGCATGGTAGAATAGACCGAATGGGGCCCTGAAAATAGAGATAAAAGTAATGACACAAAGCTCATATTTATGATTATGACTCTATAAGAAACAGACTCTGAGTAAAGTAAAATGGGGTACCTGTTAGTCGTGTAATGTCTGTCGAAGTTCTTGAGAAGCATCTTGTAGACGCCTTCAGCTTCAGGAGGATTGGCACACGCGTCTCCCATAGAGCATCTTCCACCGTTCAAGTCTTGCCACATCACCATAGGAACTTCCCAAACACCTGCAAATTGAAGTTTACATGAGTATTTGTAGAATGACAATGATGGGTAAACGACTATGCTTAGGTAAAGATTGTAAGCGCACCTGGATATGATTTTGTAGGGCAAGGAGGAATCATACAATCATGGAACAGCTTATAATCAAGAGTGTAAGGCCAGCTTGGTGGCCTGTTCTCGTAAACTGGCAACGATGAATCGTAGGTAAAGTTGGAGTCATACAACATCTTGAACATCTTATTGCCTCCAACGGAGAGGAAGGGAGCTCTCATTCCTCTTACATCCTCAAGTTTGACTCCACCGTAAGCAGCAAGAATTTCTCTCTGTCCACCTACTTCTCTGTTCCATTTTTTTTGGGAGAACTGTTCTCCAAAACTATGGCTGTAAATGGAGTATAATGGTCATATTTAATGTAATAATTAAATTAAATCCAAATTGCTAGGTAGTTTAGTAGTAAGTATGATTGAAAATTTCCAATAACCGAAAAAAGAAAAAATATAATAAATTACCAAAGATATTTTAAACCAAGTTTTGAAAAGTATTGTGCATTGTTGAAAGAAAACGAAAAGTTTAAAAGAAAAAGAATCAGAAGAATATGAAAATACGTCAACAGTCTAGAAGTAGCTGGTGTAGTAACAATATTTTTTATAGTGTTCTGTTAGCTTTTAGACCAACTTACGAAATCGTGTGTGATGCCATCTCGTGCCCAGCTGAGTAAAGGTTTTGAACTTGGCTGTAGTCCGTCCATTCGTGTGACACGTAAAACGTGGCAGAGATCGGACAGCCGTTAGGGTTGACACGACCTTTTTCGAATAGGTCTGCGTACAAACCCTTGTTCAAGTCGTTTACAGAATCATCGAATGTCAGCAAAACTAACTGCGGGACTGTCTCCACCGGTAAGTCACCTGTATGTCAGGGAGGTATGTGCGTGTTGGTTGGGTAAAGTCGTGCCAGGAAAAGGAAGATTTGAAAGGTAGAAAGGTGGATGAAGAAGGAAAAGAAAACAAAATGTATTAGTAATGGCGCAAAAGACAGGACAGACAACACTATACTTATTAATAATTTATAAATAAAAATATATATATTAAGATGGCCATGAACACCATGTTAGTATCCACAGAGATACTTAGAAGTCCCAAGAAGAGTGTTTTGATAATCCTTGACTTACGATATTGTATGAGAGGCTAATTCGTGGCCATCTGCATATAAGTTTTGGACTTGACTATAGTCAGTCCATTCATGGGAGACATAAAAGGTGCCAGTTATTGGGCACCCGTTTGGATTAACTCGCCCTCTTTCAAAAAGTTCTTCGTAGTACATTTTGTTGAGATCATTCACAGCATCGTCGAAGGTAATGAGGACAATTTGAGGTACTTCATCGACAGGTAAGTTTCCTAAGATAATTGTGATGAAAAGTAATTATAAATAGGTACTTAACAAAAAAAAAGAAAAAAAAATAGGTATTACCACTTCTTAACATACTGTTAGCGTCATAACCAAAACATCATCAACATAGATGATATAATATTTAATTTTTAATATAATGTAATGTAATTATTGTTAACTTTTAAAATTTTATGGACTTGTTGACAGATGAAATGGTAAACTTACCAGGTATATCCTTTCCACCACAATAACAATCAGGTAACAAACACACGTCCTTCCTGCACTTAGCAGCAGTTTTATCGGGAGTAGGCTGAGGATAGACCGGGGCTGGTCTACTTGGAGGGTTCTGATAGATGTCCAACAGCGGGTGTGGGTTTGTCACTACTGCTGTCGAAGGTTTCAGAGTAGGACGACTGCGACTGCTCAACAACAAAAGTAAAATAAATGCCAAGAAAATATTCTAATACAAAGTAAAAGTGATGGATGCGTGGGGTGTTCTTTAGCCCCATTTAGATGACAGCATTTAAGCATTATGTACATAAGAGTTAATTACTCGGCAAAGCTTAACAAAATTTTATATTAATGCTTTTTTGCATCATCTAAATTGAGCCTGCATAGCAACTAAGCAGTTTCAGGTATTGCTAAAGCAAAAGTAATGACTAGAAGAAACTAAAAGCTGGTGGTCTTTCATAGGTTTATTCTAACGTTGGTGGCGTTCCTCTGTTCACTGTCTGCTGTTGAGGTACTTCGGAACCACTTAACGTGGAGTAATGAGCTGATCCTCTGCCACGAGTGCTGCTAGGTCTGAAACACACAATGAGACAATCAATCGAAAGCTCATAGGAGATATTGAAGTTAGTATGCGTGGATTTAGAGACAAAGCCATTTCATGATCTGTCAACATCGATTTTTATAAAAAAAATATATTATAATATTGTCTGAATTGAATAAAAAATCAGAATATACGTACATACATAGATTACCTTATAAATGTGGAATATTGAGCTGAAGTTTATCTATAAATAAAATATATAACAACAAAGTCTAATAGGTAGAATAAAACATGCAGGTAGCGTAACAAAACTACGTTTGATACGCTAACTTTTAGTGGTGGTGCACTTACTTGCTAGAATGATGAGTTGCAATGTGGTGCAATAACTACAGAGCTACATTGAGGAACTTTCTACTTCAACTAATACAACTAACAACTCTAAAACTACAACACATTGCCAAAAAAAGGAAGTGGAAATGGTCGCGTCAGGAGTTAACAATTTCGGATTATCAAACAACCGACTTGAAGTCCCCCAATGGAAGTAATTGGTTAAGCGACAGATTTTAGCTGTTGGTGCTATTAAAAGATTTGGTATTAAGAAAATAGATCTTCATGCTAGTTACTTCGCGAGGCTGAAAGAAAGGACTTTAGAAGAGGCCTCCACCTTCCGTAAGTATGTGAGAGAACAATCAGGCTGCTTAGACTACTGGCCGGCGTATAATACCTCTGGTATTTGATTTCGTTGCATTTTGGGTTCGCTTGCAGACTGTTGTCTGATGAGCATTTGGTCGGCGATTGGTAACTCCTGCGCCCACCTCCTGGGTTTGTCGCAGCTAACTTAATGGCGGGATTGACTCGCGAGGGTCGCGTGGGGAAGGAAATACTCTTAGTAGTCGGTGACGTCGGTTCAGTTCTGACAGTGGTCGATTTTGTCATGCTGGTCGTCGTAGCTAATTCATTCTCAACCTTGTTAGTCTGTCTATTCCAGTCGGGCACAGCAGCAGTTTTAGTTGTTTCTACGTTTGTCAATTTAGTGACCTCATTTTCTGCATTGTTACTAAACGATTTATCACGATAGTTATATGGTGAAGGTTCACTGTATATAAATTTCTGGAACTTCCTGGAATGTTCTAACTTTGTTTCTGGAGTAGCTGAAAGTTCAGGTCTATTTGAAATAAGCAAACTAAATTTGGAATCTTTATTTACTCCTTGATACTCTTCTCGCGCAGGCGTTTCTCTGTTTATCGCAGACGTAGTTTGAGGACTTACAAATACTAACGGGCGGTCTGTTGTGGAAGATGATGTAGTTGATGAATAATCTTTAGGAGATTCAGTATGCCTTTCAGTAAATCTGCCTGTTTCCTGACTTGAAGAAACAAATCTATTTACACTAGGCTCGGTTACAATTTGCAATCGTTTAACGTTATTTCTTAAAGGCTTTTCATCATCGTACTTGTATGGTTTCTTTTGAAAACCGATATTCACCACTTTTTCAACCAGTGTCGTCGTAGTTATTTTTGGAGTGGTAGTGGAATAATTTTCTGTAGGTTTAGGGGTAAGAGAAAAAGTATTGAAAAAAGCTTTTATAATATTTTTAACCGTACTACCTAGCGCTTCAGTCGTGTGATCTGGTATTTCTTCGTCGACTACACGGTAACTATAATAAGCTGGTTTTGAAGTCGTTTTTCCTTCTGTCCTAACATATTGCCTAATTGACTCTTTAGGCACTGTAGTTGTAAAACGAGTTGTAGCCGCTGTAGTAGAACTATAATCCTGTTTGTATTTTTCTTTAGTCACGTATTCTGTATTTAAATTGTCGAGAGTTCTGTACGGTGAAATTACAAACGGTTTGTTCCAATAGTCTTCTTTAGTTTCAATTGACTTTTCCCAATTTGATGGCTCAGTAGTTACGGAATCATTTAACTGAGAATTTATATAACCATTTGCTCTAGCATTTTGTAGGGCAGTTTCAATCAAAGCGTCAGTATTTATAATGTTTTCAGTTGAATCTTCATTTTCTTTATTATTTGTTGCAAAACCAGCTGGCCTTTTAATTACAGTTTTCAAATAATACTTGGTAGTCCCAGTGCTTGGAGAAGGAGCTAGTTTTATTCTTGGCTTTAATATAGTATTTGGACTCGGCCTTATACGAATGCGTACTTCATCTTCATCGTTAACTATTTCCGAACTAGAGTCTTTCCTGCGCATTGAAACATCTATAGGTCTTTCTTGACTATTTATAAAAGTATCTTCTTGGGATTCAATTGAAGTTTCTCGGGCATCATTATTGTCTTTAATGTATTTATTATAATTTTCATGTGACGCACGATAACTTGGAGCGTACGAGGTATAGGACTTATTGAAGTGATCAAGAGGACGAGTGAGCACAGTCAAAGTATAGGGATTGTTAGAGCTTTCAGGATTGCGTCTTATAGAAAACCCAGTTGTTAGTGACACAGTCTTATCACCTTTGGGTTTTGATTGAATAACGTCCGAGGGTGCTTTATTTACCTTATTGTTAGTAACATAGGTAGGCAGTCGAGAGTTCAGTAACCGTTCAGTCGAAGTAATAGTGTCTTGCAATCTAAAGGAATTGTCAGTCTTTTCAAAGGGTTTTGCTAGGGAGGAGAAGTTTATCATTGGTGAAGGTGAGGAAGGAATTGGTAAAGTGGACCCGTCTGAGGGGTTTTCCGAAGGGGAGTCAGGATTTTCATCTGTGGGTGATCTGTTGAATACAAAGCAAAAGAAAACTTTCTAATTTAAGCTCTATAAATACAAACACTACATTCACATACAACGTACATAGCTTGAGGCCTAATTTTGTCTCGTCAGGTTTTATATTAGTAGCGTTAGAAGGAGTAAAATTAGTGTAGAAATAGAGTACTTGATTTAGGGACCGGGATGAAAGATACCACAAAAGCCGACACTTATGCCACTTTACAGCTAGATCATTAGCAAGTAGAGAAAGATAGAGCTGAAGTAACATAATGTTTGAGTATTTACATTCTGTACTGTGTAGGTAGTGTATTAAACAACCTTTAAACCGATTTATATTATTAAATAAGGATTCGTTAATAAAACCGAGGTATTGGTTAGTTACATCAGTTCAAAGGTTGCAGATATGATCGTAATTGTAAGAGACTGGATGAGTTAAATGAGTATGTAATACTTAGATAATGATTTTTTGAATGAAATTTAGATGGTTGAAGCCTGATGGTTGTTTCATTTTTCATGTCTTTTGTAGTACCTTGGAGTGTATCTAGACGGGGTCATAGCTTCGGTGAAAGGTGCGATGGTCGGGCGTTGTGTAGTGCTAGTTGTGCTGGTTGTAGAAGGAGTGGTGCTTATAGAAGTAGCTTCGTATAGAGTCGTCTTCACGCTGCTTGGATTATTGTCATAGCCCAATTCGTTACCTTCGCCCCTGAATCGTTTGCAATTTCGTCAACTTCAAATGCAATTACAAATTCAGCAAAGGAAATATTGAAAAACTTAATTTTAGATGAGTTTACTTATCAAACTAAAAGTGAATTGTCTTACCTAGTCGAATGGCGAATTGGAGCTTGATACTGGTTCTGGTTGTTAATCTAAAACGAAAAATACAGTTAATCAAAAATTGAGAGTCAGTAAAAACGTTTGTAACAAGCTCATCAGTTAAATTTAGCATACCTGTCCGTGAATCAGAGCATCATCGTAATCGTCTTGTGTAGGCCTTGCGGTGTAGGTCTCGACGGGTCGTCTCGCCGGCGCAGGCGCAGGCGGGGGCGTGCCTCGGTAAGTCTGCTGGACTACAGGGCGGAGTGACGCCGTGTTATATTGCTGCACATAGTCTGCCAACACCGGTACCAGCCCGCGTTAGTGCGTTACGTGCCCAAGGTGAGTTGAATTCAGAAGACGAGGATTGTGAATACGTACGTGTATGGTGGGGGATAGCAGAGAAGATTTATTAGGTTAGAGTAGTGAATTGTAAGTAAGGGGCATTTATAGAGCCACTTATGTTATGTAAGTAGGATAAAATATTAGTGAAATTGATATAAAGATAGAAAAAAGTATAAAAGGTACTCAATTGAAATTAAAAACATTGCATTTTTACAGCGAAGCTTTGTGTATTTTGAATTGGTGTCTCTTAACTGGTTTGTGATACAGGAAATAACACAGTGACAACATTTTTTTTATTAAAATCATTAGTAAGACAGTGAAAACCTGTGAGGTATCGTATAGAGAGTAAAGATTAAAATTATTAGCAAATTTACAGTCGGCATTAAAAGAAAAAGAAAAACATTAGTATTGCTTCTAATAATAAAAAATATTTGTCATTTGTTTTGTCATATTACTATTACTATATGTAACTAACTGGAAAGTATTTAAACCAATTAACTCTTTAATCGGCTATAACGCAAAAAACCAAATGAAAGTGAAGTAAACATTGTTTAAACGACCGTAAATAAATATTCTAATGATCAAACTCACCTGGATCTTTATATAATTCGCCGTCTTCATCATATACTGCGTAGTATGGATCGTACTGGTCGGGACTGTAAGCCTGAGACCCATTATAGAGCATCTTCGGGCGCGGACTAGCGTATGAGGAAGGAGTTACACTTTCGGTGGGTTCCAAGCTAAAAAATACATTCTTGTTTAAGGAATAAAAAGCGATATTTACTTTGGAATGTACTTTCAAAATTATTTAGAGATAAAAATACAATGCTACTCTTATAAACAAAGCAGTTAAGTTAGTCAGTCTTTACATAGTTGAATGTCCAGTTATTCAATGTTAGTTTAGTCATGGTGCAAAACCAGTTAAAGGAGTTTGTACAGTAGGAACATTGAAAAGGGCTTATTAGTCGAGTAAAAAAAACTTCAATTAATAGGTAGTTACCGTTAATTTTTATTTTACAGTCTTGTTTACCTGTTTGTCTTGTCATCGTGTTTGGTTTTTGTGTAACGAGTCTCCTGTTTTTGACTATCGCGAGGAGTAGTAAATTTCATCTGTGCAACTATGTTGTGATGTCTCATTCTTCCTCTAGTTTGTTTATTGTCATCGGGAGCAGGAGTTTGAGTCAGTCCCTTAGCAGTTGTTGGTTTGGCTAGCCTATGCCTAACAGTATATGGTCTCAAAGTAGTCTGGTTCAGATATTTAGGAGGTCGAAGAGTAAATGGACCACTCTCAGAGTTGGTTGGCTTCCTCATGTGCATTGTTCTATTGCGCGATAAATGATGTATCATTTTATAATTTGAAACCTCAGGACGCATCAAAACATTTGGTGCTGGTGTCCCGTATTCAACAAAAACTGGTATTTTACCGTTCAGGTATTTATTGGCATCTTTCAAAGGCGACTTGGTAACAACAGAGACATCGTTGTGGTTCTTTGTCACCGATTCTGGCTTGTATTTTGAAGGTCTTTTGAATTGTGTTCGTAAAGGTTTATTGTTTCCTGAGCTTTCTTCAGAATCCTCAAAATCTTCGT
Source organism: Keiferia lycopersicella (assembly GCA_029255805.1). Lineage (NCBI taxonomy): Eukaryota > Metazoa > Arthropoda > Insecta > Lepidoptera > Gelechiidae > Keiferia > Keiferia lycopersicella. The sequence continues at coordinate 1,094,391 of JARACZ010000029.1, read as the reverse complement.
ATTCCTGATAATTTTGCGCCATTGGAGGGCGCTGTGGTTTTACTTCGGTACTTGGCATGTATTTCGATTTTACTGGGGGTTCATAATAATACTGTTCGTCTTCTTCGTAGTAGTAATCATTCATTTCCGGTGACGGTTTGGGGATAGGCCTTCGTTTAGGTGGCGCTTTTGTCGTGGTGGAAGTCACTTGTTTTTGCTTCAAAGGCGATTGAGTAGAAGACCTAATTGCTTGAGCAAATAAACTTTCCAATTTCGGTATGTCCATATTAGAAGGCCTAGGTGTAGACTGTAGATAAAACTCTGTTGTAGGATTGTTCCAATAATTCCGAAGTGCTGATAACTGTTCGTTAGCTAAGGTTGTCAGAGGCTTAGCTGTCGACTGTTTGAATATCGCATATGCATTTTGCGGTTTAAATGTTGACACTAAATAAGGTTTACCAGTAGAAACAAACTGAGGTTGAAGTGAAATAATTTTATCTGGTTTTACAATAAACTGCTGTTTGGGTGTCGAAAGAATAATGGGCGATCCTGTTCCAGTAACATAAACATAAGGTTTTTGAGTAACTGTAAATAACTGTTGAGGTTCACTTTTAAATTTATCATGGTTGGGTTTAGGCGTACTTAAAACTTGTTTCCCAAAATTGTAAGTGATCGGAAGTTGCCGGTCATCTTTGAAATTCGGTGGTTTTAACTTTGGTCTAATAGCCTCTACAGGAATTCCGGCATTTTGTTGAGGCCTGTTATAAACATGTTCGTTATTATGAGACTGTTGTTGCTGCTGATGTAGATAATGTTGCTGCTGACGAACATTTTCATTTTGTGCCTTCTGCTGTTGTTGCTGCCGAACGTTTTCATTGTGCTGTTGTTGTTGTTGTTGTTGTTGTCTATGTTTTTCATTAAGAGATTGCTGCTGTTGACGCTGACGAACATTTTCATTATGAGATTGCTGTTGTTGGACATTTTCGGTATGAGACTGTTGTTGCTGTTTAAAATTTTCATTTTGATTCTGTTGTTGTTGCAATTGCTGCTGGTGTTGGCGATATATTTGTTGATGCTGAGAAATACTTTGCTGTATTAAATTTTGGAATTTCTGTAATTGTTCTCGCTCGGTAGTCGAGCCAAAGTTTTGTTCATTATCCCCAGGTTTTGAAACCACTTCACCGCCAACAGGAACAGTAAAAGGGCGAGGAGTGCTCATTCCTTTGTAGTTCGTGGTTGACGACTTAACCCCTGATATTGACTGTGTTGAGGACTCTATTGGGGCGCTTATTATTTTAACTGCATGATTCTGATGATGTTGCACCTTAGGTTTTGGTGAGACACTTATTGATGTCTCGCCTCTTAATTTCGCTAAAAATGCGTCGAAATCAAAGTTAGGGTCAGCGAAAGGATTTTCAATGTTGGCATATTTGTTACTCGGGTGTGTGAACTCATAAGGGGGTTCGGCAAAGTCGTGTTTAAATCCATCATTTTCGTTTTCATTAGATTCTTCGTCATCATCTTCTTCTTCTTCGTCATCCTCCTCATCATCATATTCATCGTCTTGGATTGCTGGTCTGTGATTAGCATGGTATTGATTTCTATTTGAATTATGATTTTGAAAGTTGTGTCCCTTTTGTACCGGTGCATCGTCATTTTGATCGGGATGAATTTTATAGCTTGGCTTGGGACGAGGAGAAGAAGGGCTTGGAACTGGTTTGGCGGTAACCAAAGTTGTGCCTAATAGAGATGAATCTTGAAAAGAAACTTGATTGAATGGTTGATTTGTCACAGAAACCGGTTGTGATGAGTATTGGTTATTGTTTTGTTGGTTATTCCCTACATTCTTTGGTGGAATATTATTATAAAACCCACCTAATGCGAAAGCAGCAAAAGGGTTTTCATTATTTGTTAACGCAGATATTGGTGGACTCTTAGTTATGATTTGAGTAGCTACGTTCATAGGCGTGTGAGGAAATCTTTGAAAGGGATCTGGTAAACTTGGTTTAAATTGGTTTTGTTGATTATTTTCATTTTGGTTTCCTTGAAAAGACGCAAATGGGTTAGCAGTCGAATACAAATTATTTTCGTTAGAATATGGTTTACGGGTAGCATCAACGAAATTGTTATTGTTTAATCCACTGAATGGTTGCTGGTACTTTGTATTATGGGTATTAGGGTTGTAATTAAATTGTTGAATATCGACAAATCGGACCGGTTTTGAGTTGGACCAGCCTTTCCCCGAGTTCTTGTAACCTTTATGAAGTAAATATCTGACTTGTCTTTTGTCTCGCTCTACATCATCAAGGTTACTTTCACTGTCTTCATCAAAGTCTAAGTCATGTTCATCGTCGTCATGTTCTGGGTTCATTTCGAATATTTCGAACTCTCCATCATTTCTCTGAGAAGCGTTTTGAATATTTGAAGAGTTATTCTTTTCGGAGGCAACAGTGCTATTAATCTCTCTTTTCTTCCTCGACAATGGTTTCTCTGTTATACCAGTAAAATTTATAACATTTTTAGCAATGTCTAGTTGTCTGTCAAGAGGTGAGTCAGTCACGTAGTCATGTGTGTCTTCACTGAAACGAGGATAAAGTCAAATTATTGCAAGTTGTATTTTTCAAATTGCTAGGCAACCTGCTGCAAGAAAATATTTACCTGTAAGTTTGAGGAGCTGGAGTAGCTGTAGCAGCTCTTCTTTCATCGACTTGTGTGCCAAATGAAAAGGATCCGATTTTACCACTGTTTTGCGGGATTGAAGCCGGTATAATGTTAGCGTTGATAGTTCTAGAGCTGACAACTTGGGATCCATAGCCATCTCTGTCCTTTTGAACCTGTCCTATGGTGGATGGTTGTCCACGGTACACACGTTGCTGCCTGTCGGATTCGATTTCTTCTACTGGGGGCAAGTCATCCACTTCGGCATACAGCTGTTGCTGCTGAAAATAAAAGAAAAAAAAATACGAATTTCAATGTGTTATCTTATATTTGTATTTTGTGTTATATTATATTTGCATGTTACGAATCACTTGACTGAAAATTTTGAACATTATATTTAGTCTGCATGTAATCGACTATACCATTTCGCATGCAAATAAAGTTCTGAATCTGAATTAACAGTCAGTAAATATCAAATTGTACTTGTAAAGCATACCTTTTCGTACTCATCACGATCAAACTTGGGCTGGCCTCTAGAAGTGACGACAGGTTTGGGCTGTGCACGCGGCGGCGGCGGGGGTGGAGGGTTGCGGCGGGGAGGAGGCGGGGGCGGCAGGGGGTTCCTCTGCTGGTTCCTTTCCTGATGTCTTTCTGGAACCCTTTCGTGGTGCCTGTTTATATTCCTGTCTTGTTCCCGCTCGTTGATGCGCTCAAGCTCTTCGCCACCCACGGCGCTGGTGCCGTCACAGCCGACGTTACGCGGCCAATCGCATGTTTGGAGCTCGTGGCTGGAAAATTTACAATAACAAGATGTACAAATGATATTTTTTCGTTTTGTGATAGAGTTTTTTATTGTAGGTCTGCCCTTGTGGTTCAAAATTTTATGGTGACTCTAAGTCCCCTTGTCATGACTTTTACATGGTTTTGCAAGCAAAACTACCTTTTAAAATGAAATAGCTATTACCTGTACATAAGGCCACCAGTGCATGACTCGAGCAGAGCGCCGCCAAACACGCACACGTAGTAGAGGGTACAATCGGTGGGGTGGGGGTAGTATCCGAATTCTTCAGGGCAGTCGAAGTCTACGTCTCTTTTCACGTCCGCGCCTACGGGCACGCTCCTGATTGGCCCGGAGCGCTGCCGGGAGCGTTCTGATTGGGCGCCTAGGCATTCTGAAAAAGAGAGAAAAAATTTTTGAAGAAACTTTTCTCAAAAGTCTTGTAAACAACGACAATAGTTAGCTAGTAGGTGGTTGACAAGCTCGCTGTCTCACATGTTATGATGACGGGCTAAGAACAATTGTGGTGCGAAGACCTAGTTATAGGTACACTATTCTAATGGGAAAGACCCTTGATATAATACTAAAATACCATTTTCACATAACGAATATCAAAATACCAACTCCACGGTACAGTCCCAAATTATTGGCATCTAACATAATAATTTCTAATCCTTTCATATTACATTAAACCACAAAGAAAGCAATAAGAAAGTAGCAAAACTAAGCTATCAAAGTTTCCAAACAGTTTGCAATTTTAATAGACATCTAATCGATAGACCATCAAGTCTGAGGCAACGTTTTTTTCTTTTTCGTGTGGGACACCGAGTCGTCCAACGACCCGATGAACCCTAGTGTCAGAATTGTTCAACCGCCTACTATAAGTAGCAGGCTTCTGACGTGCTTGTGTAACGACCGCCGTCTAAGTGATCATAGACAGCAACCGGGACCTACGGCTTAACGTGCCATCCGAAACACGGAACCATCTTACTTACGGACAATCGGGTGGTTCAGCCCGCAATGTCCTAACCAGACTGGGAACAAACTCACAAAGTGATAAATATCAACTTTGTGGGTGACCCACCGAGAATCGAACCCGGAACCTTCTGCGTCAAAGGCAGTCGCACTACCACTGCGCCACATCGGTCGTCGAGGCAACGTTTAAACAATGTGACTAAATGCGGTAGTGCTGTACATGGTAATAGCCGGTGCTTAGACGTGAAATATGCATGCCGGGGGTTGCAACACTTCTCTGTCCTTGGTTAAGAAATGTGCTTTGTTCGAAATTTCTGATAAATCGTTATTTCACTTATCTAGACTGAAGATATCAGGTGTTGCGAAATTTTGACGTTATTGTAATGCTTTTCAAGTATTTTAATTAGAAATATCGTAAATCAGATCTATATTGAAGATGTTAGTACTTATATCAAAGTGTAAAAGATTTATTGTATTCTACGATTGCATTATACGCTAGTGGATAACGGCCGTATTAGAATTAGAAGACATAAAAGCAAAAAGAACGCAGAATAATATTAATCCCAATTAACATCTATATTTATATACCTATACATACATAGAAATTAGTATATTCGTTAAGAATATTAAGTTGCAGAAACATTTTAATTAGGATTATGCCAAATATTGTAGATAAAGGAGCAGATAGTCCAATGGTAAGATATACTCTAGATTAGGAGATACCTATTTCAAGTTGTCCATAAACCAATCCTGGCTGTATCGTTATAGAAATTTTATCTCGGGTGAAACAGTATTCTGACAACCTTGTTACACTTTTACTTCTGAATGTCGACACCCAAAAATATTGCAGTTAATATTCACACAGCGCCATAATCTTTAAAATCAGCAAGACTAGTCCCGTCTCATCTCGTCCTTATCTCAAACGAGGTACGTTTTGTCACGTCTTATTGTCACGAAACCTGTGAGATTTGGGTCACTCACGCTCGTTGTTTACTAAATACGCAACATTATGGGAAATTATAACTTTTACTGTAATTTTTCTCTTTTATATTACCTAAGCATGTTTTCACACGCGGCACATGATCATTCGGTGTTTTTCCCGGATTTTTTTACGGCACATGTTTAAGAAATACCACACAAAATCGGGATGTTAATATTATTATGGCACGTCGTTGTTTCCAATTTCGGCAGTCATAGAATTATCTTTTGTACATTTGCTGTTACAAACCGCAATATTTTTCAGTGCGTGTGCAATACACCTATATATAACTTATTGTAAGTATTATTTTATATTAATTTGTGGGAAATTTTCACATGAGCCTGGGTACTTTCTCGCGTTGTAATTGTTAACGGAAGGCGTTGTTCAATTAATTAAGATGTTATGTTGTTAAGTCACATACTATTAACTTGATATCATCATATTTATACGAGTACTTAGCACCTTGGTTATTACTTAGGGTAATAAATAATGGCTTTAAAACAAGTAAGCAAAAAAACAGTTGCAGATCATCATGCATAAAAACGAGAGTAAAAATCGTGACTAACAACCAAAACTCCAAAAAAAGACCTCACTCACGTACAAATTGATTTTGTCGGTTCGTAATTTTGTATGGCAGGACCAATTTTTTTTTTTCATATTTCGACATATATTATGTTCCTTGGGGAAAGTTGTTCAGTTTCATAGGCTGGTTCACCGCTTAAAATATTTGCAGCAATTTTTTTTACACCCTGTATAACAATAAAATTCGTGGTAAGAAGATTATTAAGCGTTTATTTCTTCTGATATCATTTTACTTAGTACTGCATATTGTGATCCCATGATGATCGAATCTTATTTAAATGGCTCTTCCTTGAACTTTACTAATTTGTTTTTCGGTGACAGAAGAAGTAAGTAACGAAATTAATATATTGTCATAATCATACAACTAGCAAAACAACTACTAAAATAATTCTCAACTAAAACAAACAGTCGTTACTAGCATCTCAAGCAGCATAATATTTTGATCCCATGTAGTGTCGCAAGACAACCTTGCCAGAGCTGTCATAACAATGAACATTATGCCAAAGTAATAATCCGGCAAAGGTGAGGTTTCCCACGTAGACTCCAAGACTATGAGAATTTGAGAACAAATCTATTGGTATGACTAATTTTTAGTACGGTCTTTAGAAGTCTTCCGGTGTTCCGTAGATATCTATGGTTTTGGCGTAAGTAGAACAAGGCAATTGGCAATTTTTGGCTAGGTCAGCTATTTATTTTATAGTATAATTCACCTTTACGCATTTCAATTTAAAATAGCATAGAATAGGTATATAATAGCAATATGTAGTAGAATAGCATAGGAATTTCTAGTACGGATCTGACAGACCGCTGCGATATTTTTGCGCTCCGACGTGCGTCAAGTGTGTTCCTCGCCTCTCTCGACAAAGCCAAGGTGCGCAAAAAGCAGTGAACAAAATGCACAAAGCTGGTATTACAACAAAGATTTGATCTTGGTCTCGACTTCTCGATCCTACGTACGATCGACCACAGACAAACTTACTATTAGCACTCTCCTACCTTCATTTAAAGGTTATTTTAAAACTAAAATACTACCGCGGTAGCAGTAGTAGTAGGCTTCGATTTACTAACAATGCTCCCATAACATTTCAACATGTCAGTTTGCAATTGGATAGTGTACTTGAGCGATAAGTTCGACTTCCTTTGTTTTTCTAGCCTTGAGGCAACATGAAATCGGAATCTTTTTTTAGAGTTTTCTGGGGAAATAGAGCAGAACTCGTGAAGTAGAGCCGCTTACTCTTGGCATCCCTGTCTGATTCCGCAGGAAAGGCGGGTCCCAGTACAATTATTATCTTATTAAACGAAGTTATATTTATAATCAATTGCACCAGACGATGCAAACTCACTGGCAATACATATGAAAAATTGACAAATATTAAATTTACTACATATTCTAACACCAACGTTTAAACTCACTACTAGTTTTTTTTCGTGTAGGACACCGAGTCGCCCAACGACCGGATGAACCCTAGTGTCAAAATTTTTCAACCGCTTTCTACAAGTAGCAGGCTTCTGGCACGTTTGTGTAACGACCGCCGTCTAAGTAATCGACGGCAAACGGGACCTACGGCTTAACGTGCCATCCGAAACACGGAGCCATCTTACTTACGGACAATCGGGTGGTTCAGCCCGCAATGTCCTAACCAGACTGGGAACAAATTCACAAAGTGATAAATATCAAGTTTGTAAGTGACCCACCGAGAATCGAACCCGGAACCTAGGCAGTCGCACTACCACTGCGCCACATAATTATACTAGAAAACTCTTTGCAATATTGGCAATACCACGCTTGGTGGTTTTAGGGCTGGGCTGTTCTATGTACTCATCCGTTGGGGTAATAGAGGAATACCTTATCATGTACATTGACGTAAGATTCCGGCGTTGCAAGGCATGGTCAATAACACTGAGGTATTTTTTTTTAATCGAGATTTTTGGTTGCCAAATAACCATTTGAGGAACGTGAATGTTTGGTTGTTTAATTTCTGACAATCAATTCATTACAGTTTCCTTTTTTTCGAAAAGAACATAATGTTAATTTGTCCTTAAGTTTTATATTATTTTGTTTTAATCAATTAACGTGTTACCAATATGCTCTCTCTTTCTTCTCCCTACCTTATTTTTGTGGGTCCTATACAAGGTTATAGCCAATCTTTTACGTTCTAAATAAAAAAAAAATACAAAACAATACAGTATAAAAAGCCGAAATTAAAGATTATTGTTTACTTATACTACGTCTATCTTCTAAATGTTAATTGATTTAGTTGAATTGTGTTATATCTTTGTTCGTACAACCTGACATAACACTAAATTGACCAAATATCTGTATGATCTTGATCTAATTTATTCTCCTGCGTGCAATTTACAACGCCCTAGGCGTGACGTCGCGTGCGCACGGCGGTGGTGGCTTTGAAAACGTCAGACTATTGGCGTCCCCAAATAGGAAAAATAGCGGCTGATCACAATGACCCGGATCATCATTCGGAAATCAAATTATGAATAGGTATCAATCTAAAGAAAAAAGTCAATGTTGTGTCGTACCAGGAAGTCAAGAATTAGCAGAAAAGAGGGAAGATTGGAAGTTACTCTATCGACAAGACTTTTTCTCTTAAATTCGAAGTAGAATCAGTAAGTAAGGTTCTATAAATTTAGAAATAATCAAGTTTGATAAGAATTAATCAGTTTTACACATTTAGACTATGTTAATACAGATTGATATGGTTTCATTATTTTTTGTTGCCTATAATTGGCAACAATAAATAGCATTTATTGTTGTCCAGTGAACATTCAACCTTGTTATTTCAGAGAACATTTTTTAGTTCACGGCGCTACTTTCGCTTACGTTGCACCGCAAGCTTTGACGGCCGAATGTCGACATATTGAGTTCAACACTCTCTCTCACGTGAATGAATAGGACTTGAGATAATAAGCTGTTACACATAAGCTACCATTTTGTACCGTATCAGCGTAATCAATCACGATCAACCTTTAAAAACAAAATGCTGTTTTAAATTGCAATGTTGCAATTTTAGGCGGCAGGCTGACAACCTGTCATTATAGTAATGCACTGTTTACATGAAAGAACCCTCAAACATTTGTCAGACGTAGCGATAACGACCGTAATTTTACGGTTGTTGACGCTTTGCCTACCCCGCCAGGGATATAGGCGTGATTTGTGTATTGTTGGCAAACTTTGATAAAAAAAAGCACAATGAAATAAATTCTTATAGACGGGTAATAAATTCTAATAGGCTCGTTCCAATCCAATCTCATTCTTTCTCTGACCTGTGATTTTGTACTAGAAGCAAGAAATATCCCGTTAGCAACAAAATATGCCCTTTTAAAGGAGTACCGTAAAATCATACAACTATGGTCCTGTATTTCAACTATGGTCCATAAAAACTTGTAAGATTTTTATGTATTAAAACGATAAATACTCTGTAAAGTATAAGTTTACTGGGTAGCGTATTTCACTAGCACCTTGTAACTTCACCTTCCAGCACTATTATCAAAACAATAAACTGAAAAATACAAGTCAAAACAGAATCATAGTTGCAAGACTTGGACCATAGTAGTAAGGTTTTACGGTACCTAAGATCATCAGATTTATAGAAGTATTCTGAATCCAAAATATACAAAATCATGGGGTCTCATTCCCTACTAAAAGAAATTAGTCAAAAAATAAATCAATAGATGGCGATACGGGTCGCGAATGTAACTTAAGAGACTGGAATAAAAGCAAATTTACAAAAACAATGTATTGGAAAATTATAAATACATTATTTAAGATGTTTTGTGACGGAAAACACGCGAATTATTCACATTTTTGCAATATTTTTCAATCTAATGTCGTCAATACCAAGTATCCAATAAATAAGCTAGATGTCGCTAGCAACGCACGCGCTGAGTCGACATATCAAATAGCCCGCCAATAGCCGTCCTAGGGCAATCGAACTCCCTCTATGACGTTAGGTATCTGTACTACTTTAGTAGTATTATATTATCTGTGACAAAATTAACTTTAAACTTATCCATGCAAAACATACTAAAGAACAAAAAGTATTATTCAACAATATTTTGTACCTACTGTTTTATTTTGCTAGACTCCAGTAAAGGACAAAAACCTGAGATTACTACAGCGATTTCCTTTGTCCAAACCCATTCCAGGATGAATACAAAAAGATCTTATTCCTATTAGGCGATACCACGAACACTGTAGGAGGATAAGTGCAGTATATTGTTACTAATCTAAATGCATTTGCATTGAACATCCATTGCAAATGCACCCACGTGCATTGCAAATACTGCAAAATTCCAAAAATGTAGAGCCTCATTTTTTTATAAAAATAAGGTCTAATTGGACTTGACAGTGTTAAATTGTATAGACACTTTAATGGTTCCAGTTCTAACTTGTACTCACATAAATTAAGGTGTCGTGTCAATGCTGTCTTTTGTTTTTGCAACACTTTGCGTCTGCTGTGTTAAATTAAAAAATATATATTTGTAGGATTCTACACATTAAAAAATGTACAATCACATCATGTCAATATGAACAGAATTGTTAAAAAACATGCCCAGGTTTCTAGAGTCCGTCTTTACAAATCGCACTCAGCTGTGAGATCGATCTCAAGAGAGACAAATGTCAGTCGACACTAACAAAATCTCAAAGTCACACTCAAGATCGATCAAAGTTGAGTGCGGTTTATAAATACGGGCCTAGGAGTAGAGACACTCAGAAAGTATCGCCAGTAAAGAAGGAATATAGAAATGAGTAGGCTGATGCTATTCTACGTCGACACACATAACTACTTGTGGTCTAATCTTCTGTAACTAAAAAATTATATACAGTTTGTGCAACATAAAATGTATCTACTCTTTCCTATAAAAAATACTAGTACACATTTGAAACCGTATAAAACTCAGCAGTATGTGTGGTCGACTCTGCGTAGATAATAAATGTACGCTCAAAGTTGTCATTGAGAATAAAATATGATGGAGAACGCTAATAAATCGCAAGAATAATAAATAGATATCATGTGGACATACAATGGTTTTATCTTATTAAAGAACTTATCTTCTGAGCTGGGATAGAGTGGGTATGGATACTACAGGCAAGTACATAATGGTTAGTTTTCTGAATGCTTATGTGAAGTATCATCATACGTGAGGTTTAGGCGAAAATAGTTCACCCTGAAACAATTTATTTCGATTTTTTTGATATAGATTTGTTATATTGCAAATTTTCTTTTGTTATATATTCGGGCTAGTTCAGTCACATAATATAAAAGTTATATAACTTACAGTATGATGTCAAAGAATTAGTAGTTTACGTACATAAGTAACGCGTCCCAAAAACGTAATCATAAAATAAAAATAATTTTTTTTTGTTTTGGTAAGACTAATTCAATTCTTGGGTCAACCCTTTCCATATTGAAAAGAGCACATACTCAACGGCTACATTCAAAGGACAAATGGTATTACCATTCTAGTATCTACAATACTGCATATTCCCTTGTCAATCCACAGAATGGGAACAAGCCTTTAAAAGCTTTCAAAAGCCAATTTCGCAGCGGGAGAGATAGCAATCTACAAGGCATAGCATATCCCAACATGTCCAGTCCGGCGACCATCCTTTACGTGAGTTAAGGCCGGTTTGTCTGAGTCCCAGTTTGCCACATCTATAAAACGAGTCTTAATACAAAGTCCTTGTTCATTGAAAGCCGTTTGGCTATGATAAGGCTCTTTTGAAAATATGTCGATTGACTAATATAGAAAATGAGCATTGAATTCGAGTATTATTTTCAGGATTTTTAGATAAATAATCTAAGATCCCTATGGGGTCAAAAAAGCACGGCTAAATATATTAGCACTAAGCGCCTAAAGGCACCAAAACAAGCATAACTACATATTACAAAACTGAAATCATTTGTGGAAATTTTCTAAGATGGCGTTTAAAATCCGCCGTTTTGAATTTACAAAATTTTGGTAGTGTCACTCGCGCTGTTCAGATGAATCTAAAGACGCCTGATGATGTCAACATGCACGAAACCGTTAGGCTGTATCCCATGAAAAAAAAATACTTGTCCACATACATGCATACCTACACACATACAGATTCTGGAAAATCATAACCCTTTTTTGCAGCAGTAGGCTAAAAACCGTGACGAAAGGGGACTGTGGCTAAACTTAACTGAGTCCTTTTGCAAAGAGGTGGGAGGCAAATGGACCTGGACATCTTATATGCCTAGATATACAATATATAGTGGGCAGAAAAGATGGTGTAGGCGAATAGACTGCACAAGAGAATGATTTATGCTATCTACAATCTCGTAATGCTAATGCGAAAGATAGCAAGATTGATGCGGTAAAAAAAACTAAGTGGAAAATAGAATTGATAGGACAGCCTGACTGGCACGCGAAGGTGAATAAAACTATTGCCTTATGAGAATTCTCTTCCTGTTTAAAGTTATCCAACAGGTACCTAAAGTTGAATACAGGAAAAAGGTAAAACAATTGATTTTACGACGAAAGTCGATATTCAATAAGGTTAAAAAAAAGCTATAGAATCAGATAAAAATATTGTTGAGGCTTCTTACAGATGAAACTATTCCTCTTTTCGGTAAATTGAAAAAAAAAAAGAAATCTGTTAGTATACACCGCGGTCCCTATTCATTTTAATCCATAAAAACTGAAGATGGAAACGATAAAAGCAGTTTCCTTTGAGGAGAGCATAAATGCAATGTTTACAAGGGTGCCCAAAGCCAAATATTACACAATACTAATAGGTCAAAACATTCATGACACCAACAGCTTCGATAATTATTTCTCCATCTATCATATCGTATGACCACATCTCCCCTAATAATTGGGCTATTAAATAACAATGGATAAACGTGGTCATTACCACCAAAACATGGACAATAGAGTCATGTGCCCTTTGGGTAACCTTTTCTCATAATCAGTGCTTTATACATGCTCTGTTGGTATTACAATAACCAGGCGTTACAGCCCGTTTGGGTGTACACTGCTGGTTGTCTTCAGTTTATTGTAACGGAGCTCATAATATAACCAGAAATGTACCACGAATCACGCCTTGTTCGCTAGGTAGTAACAGCAACTTCGCCATTCCTGCTAGCCGTTCGTGCCTGAGGTGCAGTCGAGAAAGGATATTTGGACCACATTTCACAATGTTCAGCAATATGCCAATATTATAAGTTCGTCACTTTACCGTGAAAGTGACTCATGACCCCGATTATTGTCCAATTTAGTAAGTAAATTCAACTCTTTAGTTAGAGCAATAAATTTTAACCATGAAGGAAATAGGAGCCAAAATCCATAGTTATTGCAACGTTGCACTTTTATATCCCCGCCTGGGTAAAGGAGTGAATTGTCTGTATGTGTGTGTGCGTGCACTTATATGCGACTTGAAATGATGTATGAAATAGATAGTATGTATCTAAACCAAAATTATTATCATCAATGATATATTACGTGTGATAGATGATAGATTTTAAATTAACGTTATTAACAAACCATGACATTCACAAAAAAAAACCTACCAAATTAAAGTAATCGAGAAATAATCAACAAGGAGTTCCCTCACTTCTGTTGATGCGAGATATAGCGCATTTATAACGCATGCGTCCGTCAGATACAAAGAAACTTCGAATTTCGCATACTTAAATCCGACAGTGACGCAGGAGAAACGCAAAAACTTGCAATCTCTGTGGCACTTATTATGGTAGATGCAATATACTAATTTCTTACCAACGGATATTAGGTGTGGGGACGACCGATGTGGCGCAGTGGTAGTGCGACTGCCTTTGACGCAGAAGGTTCCGGGTTCGATTCTCGGTAGGTCACTCACAAAGTTGATATTTATCACTTTGTGAATTTGTTCTCAGTCTGGGTAGGACATTGCGAGCTGAACCACCCGATTGTCCGTCAGTAAGATGGTTCCGTGTTTCGGATGGCACGTTAAGCCGTAGGTCCCGGTTGCTGTCTATGATCACTTAGACGGCGGTCGTTACACTACCATGTCTGAAGCCTGCTGCTTGCAGGCGGTTGAAAAATTCTGACACTAGGGCTCTTCGGGTCGTTAGACGACTTAGTGTCCCACACGAAAAAGGAAGAGAGAGGTGTGGGATACTCATAAGAGCTTGGTCTTATTTCGTGCACAAGTGTACAAACCGAAATTGATACATCAGTAAACCTTGGACCTCTCACTCAGATTGATTTGTAATAATGTAACAATAAAGCTATATTCATTAATAACGATTACCGACGCAAAGGTGTTGGTGGCTGACATTTTGCGAAGTCACACGCCTATCGTAGCACTTTATCTTGAGAATAGTTTTTTTGCAAGGACAGGTTAAAAAAGTATCCCTTGAACCATCTTTATTTATCAGCCAATAACCATTGGGAGTACGTAAATGATAATATTACTGTACTAAAAAAAATCTTTATAGATTATACCAGCTACTGTACTGATTTTGAGAAAATGGCGCTGGATTGGACATGTGTTGTGAAAACCAGACAACCATATTTCCAAACAAGGTCTAACGTGGCAAGCTTATGGGAAGAGAAGGCCAGGTCGCCCCCGTACCACCTGGTGGTCAGTTGAAAAGGAAGCGACATCAACTGGTCTCGGCTGGAAGGACCTCGAAGCCACGGCACAGAATCGGCAGCAGTGGAAATCTCTTTTTCGAGCCATATGTCCCTGATGAGGGATAAAGGACTTCATCACCATCACTGGTACTGATCAAACACACTCGAGTAGGCATTTCGGTTTTTCACGATTTCAGACGTGGCTCCATATCCATCTTTTAGTTGTTTAGTAAGATTTATGAGTACCTTTATCCTGCGTACTGAAGCAATAATTCGGCATATATCCCGTGTTTTAAGAGTAATGAAAGGGTGAAATTATTTTTGTTAGTAAATAGTTAATTCTGCTGATATTTAGCCGACATAGAAATAATACGAAAGTTTAAATCGTAAGAAAACAGATCATTCGGCAATAAGCAGGTACTTATCTGCCTGATTAAATAAATTCGCTTTCAAACCTAAGCCATTGTCCTTGAATGCAGGATCTACCTAAAAGCTTGAACATGACTAAGCTTACGACAGCTCTAACAAGCGGCTAATAAATCATACTTGGCTGTATTTGTAACCAAATTACAGTTATACTCGTATCGACAACAGCCCGCCCACTCAGCAATATAACAATATTGCGTATGTTAAACAGTCCTTAAACTGTGCAATATATCTAACAAATCTATTGTCCTCACTCGACTAAGCCCAAAATGAGATTTCGTTTTACAAAACAAGAATTCGTTTTGTACAGTCACATTAAAATAGAGTGCATATAAAGGGCTGTCAATCAAATGGTTAAAAATAACTTTTTTATCCCAAGGTACATATGTTTTTTCGTTTTATTGAGTTTCTTTAGCTGCATTGACAAAAAAATAAATATTTTGTTAAAGTAATGTAGTTTCGGAGATATTATGAACTAATTGAGGTAGCAATCAATTGGCATTTTCTAACATGACTGTACATCTCCATTTAGGAACAAAACATTGCGAACTTTCAGATAAATATCGGAGTTCTGAATTTAAAAAAACAAAGAATCGCGGTAATTAATTTATAACTTCGGGTAAGAAATAAGTTACCTAGATTTTGAATACAGAGCTAGGAATAACTTTTTTGTATTTATGTAATTAATAACATCCACAATTCTTGAACCCATTTTAAAAGTTACGCCACGATAATATTGTATTATTTTCATGTAGGTTAGGTAAAATCTACCATGAGAAAATAGATAAAAGCATAATGGGGCGGGGCCTTAACAGGTAATAAAAGAGCTCGTAATAAACACTGTGTGTAATAAATAATTGTTCTCGTGCATGCATTTTTATCAATTGCAACACACATGTTTCGGACATTAGGCTAGAGTGTAGCAACACTGGTTTTGCCTCGGGAAATGCTTCCATCATCGATCTTATTTGTACCATCACGCCTCAGAATGTTTCACTTAATAGGGTATTAGTGGTCATGAACTAAGTTTAAGAGATCAATTTTTATTAATGTTACAAAGAAATAGTTCTGGCATTTTGTTACAATTTCATTAAGTAAAGTGTTTTTTGTTCAGAAAGTTAGTCCACCTAAGAAAAAAGCGAAATCAAAATATATATTTTTTGAATATTTGTATATTACTTATTTTTAGTATATAAACAACATCCTTTATATGTTTCCATCGAATAACTAGATGTTCTAGTTCGAACATCGACAACATACAATTTCCGCGCAGTAATTATGGACAGCACTTGTTTTAAAATCCTTGACATTTCGCAATGGCATTTTTTTAAACTAAATTACTAACATTACTAAGAAAAACGATAAACATTTCAAGTAGATCGATGTTTTCTTTAATATACGACGTATCATTAAAATTAAATTGTTTAGGTGCGTACGTTAAAAATGGTAATAAATTAAAAATACTGTTAATTAAATTGCTGTTGATTGCTCTGTTTAACTAATATTACTATGTATTTGGATATAATGTGCACCTTGAAAGGTTTTTCTAGAAGAACTTGTTGGTAATCTTCTTTTCGTGTGGGACATCGAGTCGTCCTACGACCCGATGAACCCTAGTGTCAGAATTTTTCAACCGCCTTCTACAAGTAGTAGGCTTCTGACATGGTTGTGTAACGACCGCCGTCTAAGTGATCATAGACAGCAACCGGGACCTACGGCTTAACGTGCCATCCGAAACACGGAACCATCATACTTACGGACAATCGGGTGGTTCAGCCCGCAATGTCCTAACCAGACTGGGAACAAATTCACAAAGTGATAGATATCAACTTTGTGAATGACCCACCGAGAATCGAACCCGGGACCTTCTGCGTCAAAGGCAGTCGCACTACCACTGCGCCACATTGGTAATATAAAAAATATATACACAAACTACAAATGCATGTAGCGTTTATTTCCAAAACGAATTGTTTCTCATTCCGTTATATATTTTGTAAATAATTAAGGCTGATTTGTTGTTAAGATCTACATCAGTAACTGTCTAACTGTCCACAAGTTAAGTTACAATCTAGGTTCGTTGTTTTATCTTATCTACAGCTTAGTCAGTTATAAATCCCAGTGGCATTGTAGCCAGCTAAATTCCTTTAAAATGTCACCATGGTAACCAATCCCTTTCTAAGCGGGTTCCCGTTCACTAAGCGGACATACGTAATATCTAAGTCATAACCTCATAATTAGTGAGTCAAGTGTAAAACTATATATACATACATACATAAATCACGCCTTTGTCCCTTACGGGGTAGGCAGAGCGTTAACGATCGCAAAATTACGATCGTTATCGCCACGTCTGACAAGTATTGAGGGCACTTTTAGATGATTCATGTATCACTGTAGTGACAGGTTGTCAGCCTGTCGCCTAAAACTGTAACACACATGAAACCCTCGAGTCCCATAGTTGCCTTTTACAACACCCGCGGGAAGAAAAGGGGTGATGCTATTCTAAGCCGGCATCACACGGCATCTAAATCCATAGGGTGTTTTAGAAGGAGCTAGCGGTACCTACCTACAAGTACCTAACGTATTACCAGTTACCACTATTATCATTTCTAACCTCCAAAACACGTAGCCTCTCGATCTATTATCTATAAAAAAATATCTCTCAACTGGAATCTAAAAGGTTAAACAAACAATAATAACTTAAAGACACTAACAATATAGACCTTAAAGTACATCAAGAACAAGGTTTAAGAGGTTAGTTGTCACTTCATATATAAGATGTTGAGTGCAAAATTTATTGTTACGAGTCTCTTTTATTAAAGGAGAATCTTTTATTCAGTTTATTTAATGTGGATTGCTGGCTCTACTTGGCACAAAATTTTCACTTACTGATTTTTAAAATAATATGAATTGTTATTATTACTGAAATTAAAACCTTATAAGCTTATCTATAGGCTTATTATTTACACGTGTCCAGTAATAAAATAACATACCTACCTATTTAACAATAAACTCTGCATTCAACCTTCAGGCTTACTTTCTAGTAAGTTACAGATTAATAAAATATTATCACATCATGACAAAAAAGCAACTGTGAAGGTCGTCCACAATCCTTCCTTGGCAGTGCGATAATGACGTCACAAATATGGAATCTCTTACGGCTTACGTAACTTTTACTTGGAGGAAACACAGGAGCTCAGTTTCTTTAAAGTCGTAGTTCGATTCCGTGCACGAAAGAGTGGTATTTCAACTTCTATTACTCGGTTATATAAAGGTCATTATAGAGCCGTGTTATGCCGGCCTAGAATAACATCACCCCACATCCTTCCCGCGGGTGTCATAAGAGGTGACTAAGGGACTCGAGAGTATTGGTGTATTACAATTTTTCGGCGAGTGGCTGACAACCTGTCACTATAGTGATACACATGTTTTCCGAAACAACCTTGGAAACAATCTTGGTTAACGCTCTGCCTACCCCGCAAGGGATAAAGGCGTGATATATGTATGTATGTATAAAGGGTCATTATTGGCTTCGTACGTCTGAGACAGACGATTTAATCAGTGTCTGAGGCAAGACTTTTCGTGGCTACATTAGCCGATGCGGGAGCGGTATGAGTGGAAAGCCGCACAGTATGTGCGAAGTTATTAGGTTAAAAGTGAATTTGGGTACTAGAACATGTGATTTAAACACAATTAGTAGCTGGTTTCCGCATGCGAAAAATCAAAAATATGTATAGCTCCAGGATAAGTATTACCACATTAACTACACAATGCCCGGCTGTAAATTGCAAGGATCAGGTTATTGGGCAATTCGTTGTCCACTTGACCTGAGAATGTGAACAATTCGTCATTATTGTTTGGGACACGGAGTAGACGAAGAATTTGGTAATGGGGCACAATTATATAAGGTTACTTTGTAACAAAAGATAATGTAAGGTTACCTTTAACTATGTACCTACAATAATTTTAAGGGATTGCCTTACCCATAGAGCTACCCACTTTCGACAGAAATATTATTTAGAAAAAGACTTGAACCTCCCTCAAAAAATGTACCACCCGACCGAGTCACTTCGTACGGGAGCGGGAGGTCCAAAATTATTTCCAAAGGTATCACAACGTTAAAGTAAATAGGTACCTACACTTATCCTGATCTATATTTTCTAGGTCACAAAATATACGAAAGCTAGATATGTAACGGAACTCGTACTAGAAATAACGAAAATTCTTAGAAAAACCAAATACCAAAAAATTTTGCGTATATATTCCGTAATCCGTATACAAACGTTAATAAACCTTGACTAGTCAAATTCCATACAAACTGTTACAACATAGTTATCTCTTCAACACCTTGAGTCGGCCATTTAAAAGGCCATCTTATACTGGTTTCTTGTAATGAATTTAAGGAAAAACGGATTATCTTGATCCCTTAAATCGATAGGTTGAAGTAAAACTACACCCATAAACCAATCAATTAATGAAAAATTTTACCAGTAGCTGTCGTAATTGTTGGTGTATCGTATCACCTTTAGTAAAGCCGAAACATCAATTTACAAGATATAAATTGCATTCTTTACAGAGATTTGTGTAATTAGCCACTCGTTCCATTTCCATACAAATACCTGTCAATATTGTGACAGAATGGTTGGTGAGTGCAGTACGAAGTGTCATAATAACAGGCGTTTCCTGCTATATGAATTTATTACTCGTACCTACCTACCTTAGACACCTCGGTGTCCCATACGAAAAGAAACCTACCTATTTAGGAGTTTTTGACAAGTAGAAATAGATTGATGCTATTCTAAGCCAGAATCAAACCGGAAAAATATCTACCGCTGTGACAATTACAAACACCCAGTTCAAGGTGTAAAAATATTAGATGCAAATATTTTAAGGGGTGAATCAGCCCATGAAACTGAACAACTTTCCCCAAGAAACATACGTCAAAATAAGAGAAAAATGTTTAGACCTTTTCCTATACAAATCGGTCGGTTGGTAATGGAACGTAATTTATTTTTCATATTTCCACCTATATTCCTTAGGGAAACTTGTCCAGTTTCATGGGCAGGTTAACCCCTTTAAATATTTGTAGCAAGTGTTATAACACCCTGTACCTTATAGTTTCCGCTTAATGTTTCAAATGGTTTGAGGCAATTATTATATTTTAATAGTAGTGGCAATTTGGCAATTGCATGGGAACTATATGGGGTAACTGTATGTTATCTTACTTATGATAGCCTTCAACTATAGTAATTGATGTAGGTATGATGTGAACTTGAAACAGATGTAGAATCTTAAAACACAAATAGACTTTTTAAAAATTTTTAAATATAATTTGGAAACAGAAATATAATTGAGTTTGCCGTTTTCACTTAACTAGGGCGTGATTTGTGTGTTTGCGTGTGTGTGTGTGTGTGTGTGTGTGTGTGTGTGTGTGTAGTTAACTAAGAATGTATTTCAAGGAGTAGACTTACCATTCATACTGGAAATGTCAATCCCCATACTAAAACCGCTCAACCGTTGTTGACGCAGGGCTATCGCAGTGTCATCCGTCGAGTGCGGATGGTATAGTATGGGCAGTGACGTTTCCAGTATGGATCTGACAGACTGCAGCGATATTTTTGCGCTCCATCGTGCGTCAAGTGTGTTCTTCGCCGTATAAGTCTAACCTAATTTGTACTAACATGCACCAAAAGGTACAGTACTGTTGCAAAATAGCACACGTTTTCGATAATTGAGTAGGTCGTGACCAAAACGTACCCTTTATTGAGAACAATGACTCGTTGAAATGTACAGCCAGCCAATAAAAACCTTTTGCAATTGTAGTCACGCATTTTTTTAAATACAATTCTTTAAAAAAACTTTTGCAATGAGTTAATAATGATGGTGGTGAAAGAGGTAGGAGAGGTAAATTTATGCGCGAAACGAAAAAAAAATCAAATACGCGTTCACAAATATTTAAACACGCAACTAATTTATGTTATGAACGACTGTTGGACGTAGGCGTACTTTGAATATAGAATGGTCAATACGATTTTTGACTAAGCTACAGGAGTGAGAATTTTGTAATAACTCACTGATGATAATGATCTCTGACCGATTTCGGACATGGCCACCACTTCGACTTCTAATAATGTCAGCCCTGATGCGCCCGTAGGCTATTGTAGACAGTTTTTGCAGTAAACTCGCGTGAACAGTGTAGTGTGGGTAAGTGAGTTTACTACAGTCGTACTCATTTTTAATGGTGACAGGAGGACGGGCCTTCAACTGATCATTTTTAGTGTCGAGGTCTGCTTTACGCTGCTCCTCAAAGGCACAGGTTCATCTGTTTACAAGACCTTTTAAACAAGACCAAGATTCTGGCCGTTATGTCTGTTTAAAAAAAACGACACACATTTAGCCAACTGTACCACGATGTGAATGTGGATTCATGAGGTGAGCTTGTTGAGTTGTTACTGTGTTGAGTCTAATTTCTGATTTTCAATTTTGTAAGGTCGTGCCTAGCGAGGCATGATCCACATTAAAGATAGTTGAATACATTTTATTACAATATCCCAATTGTACCTACTAATTAATTTAGCAAATAGTACAACTAATCTTAGGCTAGGTGAATAAAGGTAAACCTACAGAGATAAACTAAAAACGCATGGCAAATGCGTCTGTCTAGATCAGGAAATAAATTTAGGTAGAACGTTGACCCTAACGGTACTTCCTGTTTTTGTATTTTATTACAAAATTCTGCTAAAACAGGACAAAGCGTGGGTTTTGATTGTATCCACTAGGTAAATGTCGTCTTGTCACAAAGATATGACTTCGCGATTATGAATAAACGATTATTGATTTATCTTATTTTGCTTGTTTCATATACGCACCTTTGTTTTGAATGTCAAATTGTTCAAATATGACATCAAAGTTATCTCAAAGTTAAAAATTCAATCAAAGATAAATTAAAAAGTTATCTTACTCCATAATAATCCAAAATTCAGCGATTAAATAGGTAAATTCCAAGACTTTACAAGGTGCTTTGACTACTTACCTACTTAGGAAATCGAGGTAACTCTCTTCTAAGTTGATATCCTAAAAATAAGCAGTAACTTTTTAATTTAACAACAAAATTATCAGGATCCGGATTCCGGATACATTTACACTAAACTAAACAAAACTAAATCGTAAAAAAAACCTTACCTTGACATTTGGATCAAAGTAAACGATTTCGCTCCTATCAGACCAATAAATTAGTTAACATATTTGTTGTCACATCGTAACATATTAATTCCATTCTAATAGAAGCCAGTTCTTGCTTTGTATGCGAATTTAAAGTAAAGTTTTGTGGCAAAATATTTTGGCAAATATGCGAGAACTAATAGGTACTTCAATATAAAATATAACTTCTTTGACGGTGGGTTTTCTGTCCAACGAACACACCGATATTTCAGATTCTTTGAAAGATTTTCTGCATAAATTTCCATATATCATCAATCTGAAATTTTGTGACGAAACTATACCTACGCAAGGTGGCAAACCCTAACAAGCATTTAAGTTGTATTCGTATATATGCACCAGGTTAACCAGCATATAAAACAAACAAAAAACGTGGACATCATTTCAGATAAGTGCAGCTACTTGAAGGTAACAGAACAAGAAGATTGGTGTCCACATAAACCACCTGGGTGGAATTACGACCACAGACATGACAATTTACAATTGCCATTAAATACGACTGCAATTGACAGGTTGGGCAAGGGTCATAGGATCACAAAAATCCACGAATCAGTTGTTGTTACCAAACCAGTGTCATCTCACGTCAAATTGGATATAAGTAGCAATAAGTAGCGGGTCAAGGTGACAACTGGAAATACCTACTTGCATGACGCATATTATACCGTATACGTTAACAATCTTTGCAAGAAAAAATCTGTTCTTCTTCAATTTCACATAAGTTATGAGGTCGCAAAGCAAAACTGACTAATTGAATGTCTGAGTGAAACATTATATTATTTTATTGTCGCAAATGGTTGACTAGTTGTTGAAAAATAAGACGTGTCGTAGACAGCATCACATCGTGGTAAATAGAAGATAGTATAGTATAAAAAATCTGGCGAAAAATCGTCTAAACAACAAAAAATCCGCTAGTACACCAAAGGTTTCGACGCCTAGGTCAAGACTTCGTAACAAGCACACCATTTCCTAAGCTATTGCTTTGATAGTTTGATAGCTCGAGGACTCGCCATTTCGAAACGGCCAAACAATCAAGCTAACAGCTTCATAAACAAACATTACTCCAATCTGTATCGCAACGAAGCAACGGTCAAACGGTCATACAAACAAAAACCACCTCTTATCAACCATCCATCAAATATCCCACAATACCCAATAGTACCAGATCTGAAGCACGAATTGTATTGAACGGTGAATTTCGCAAGCCAAATGCTTGGTTAGATGTTTGAAAGGTAAACCCCGCGTTTATGAATCAAATGGCCATGCAGATTGTAGGTCTGATCCTTACAAATCGCTCATTGAATACCTAGATCGAAGTCTTGAGACCTAAGCTTAGTGTGACTACATTCTTGTAGAGGTAAATGCAGACGTATTATCAGTACGATTCGAAACGGGATGACGATATTGTGCTAAAATGAATGGCTATTTGTAACAAAGACGTTGGTGACTTGTTAAATGTTACATTCTATTTTATGAATACTCAAAGCTATAATTTTGTCCATAATATTCTAAGTAATTTAAAATCTGATCATATGAAGTAGATAATTGAGTCATACCTAGTTTAAAATATCTTTATAAAATAGACGTTCTTCGTAAATAAGTACCTACGTACAATGTCGTTGTAAATTGATTGCACGTGGTAACATAAACTAAGGCATAAACCAATGAACGATCTATGCAAGCAGCGGTTCATGCTAAGTAGTACCTCATTATATTTGACACTCATTAAAATACCACACTGCCCTATGAGCAATCTGGTTTCTCAACCAAAACTATCAAGTGGGTGCAGCGGCAAACCCATAGAGTGGTAAGATAATAACAATTGAGATATGACAGAGCAACTTCGGTAAATGAGACTTCACTACATAGTATAAAGCAAAGTCGCTTTTCGCGACTGTCTGTATGTATGTTTGCTTAAATCTTTAAAACTTCACAACGGATTTTAATGCAGATTTTTTTAATAGATAGAGGAATTCAAGAGGAAGGTATAATACTTGCCGGGAAAAATCCTTATTCCCACGTTTATTATTAAAGTGAGTTTCAGCGGGCGCAGCCTCTGGGGCAGGCCGGTAGTTGACAAGCTTCGACCAATATATGCTTCAAATTTGCCGGCTTAAAATAGCATCACTCCATTTTTTTCACGGGTGTTGTAAGTGGCAACTAAAGATCTCAAGGGTTTCATGTGCACAAACAACTTTAGGCGACAGGCTGACAACCTGTTACGACAGTGATACACGAATGATCTGAAAGGGCCCTCAATACTTGTGAGATGTGGCGATAACAACCGTAATTTTACGATCTTTAACGCTCCTTCTACCCCACAAAGGATAATGGCGTAATTTGTGTGTGTGTTTTACGTATGAATGAAATTTAACATTTTTACGCCCTTTTCGCTAATGTGACCACAGACGCATCTAGAACCGAGTGTCTGAAGAATCCTGGCCTACAGGATCGCTATGGCGTTCTCGATATGGCATTTTTCGCAAACTACCGATCTTTTAGTACAACCATGGTCTGTACTGTTATCTTTGAATTCCAGAATTGAAGCTCGAAATTTTGGGCGTTTGTCGCTAAACAACCATGTCAGAGGCTTGCTATTAGTAGTGGTCCTACACAAAACAAAAGAGCTCGAAGCATTTGGAATACGTACCACCTCTATTAGTTTTTATTAGTCCAATGAAAGACCTGCAGAGAGACAGTGACACGCCAGCGGTCGTGACTGGTGCAATACCAGTAAACAATGAAGCCATGAAGCCAGTGGAATGGGTCGGTCACAAGCTTAATAAGGGATTTGCTGGGCTACATTTGCGACTAAATGTTGCTCGTGTTGCAAAATGGTCATAAATCTGGGCGCTGCCGAATAAACTATAGGGACTTCAACTAGAACTAGGATTACTCATTGAATTTATTATTTTGTGACGTCGAATGCAAAGAACCTCATTATAGAAAAAGATTATATCTGATTTTGACATAATTATTGACATGTAGGCCCGTATTAATTAACCACACTCATAGATCGATCTCAAGAGCGATATTGACAAATTTCAGGCAGAGTTGAGTGCAGTTTATTAATTAATACGGGCCTAGATGTCAATAATGAATTTCGAAATCCGTAATGATCTTATCTATAATGAGTTCCTTCGCATTCGACTTTATTTAGTTATATGTATATAAGTATTTGTTCCTAACTAAAAGTGAAATAAAATGTTAAAACTGCTTGCCTAAAACTACTGATTTTCCTTTCCGCCTTACTTACTTAATTTGCAACAATTTAAATAGAAAGCCAAAGTCACGACCAGATTGTTATACCAATTGCGGCTATTTCGGTTAGCTAATATTTTTCTAAAAGTTAAGAAATCTCAGGGTCTAGATTTTGATTAACCTTTCGAAATTCCAATGAATAGATTTTGTAGTAATATCACGACGCCTTAAGATAAATGTCACCGTGAACGCGATCTTGTATATAGTTATACTCGTATAGTTTACTTAGTCTGATGTATGTAATGCTAAACCAAATCAAGTCGTATTGTTAGCATTATCCATTATTATTATTATTATTATTTTGAGCCAGACATGTCCCACTGCAGGGCAAAGGCCTCCCTCTTTCCTCCACTTTTCCCTATCCTGGGCCGCCTCCATTATCCAATTTACCCAAAAATATATTCGTACCTAACACCCTTCTTTTGAGGTTAACACAACATGCTTTGAACTCAAATTTAAATAGGATTTGGTTTAGCCCGACAACCGGTCACCTACTACTTCACATGGAGCCTACAGTACAGACTTTAGGAATTCTTTCGTCGGTGGAATCCGCCACCATGGTAGGCAGACATAAAACTATGGTTAAAAAATTATGTCTCATTCACACTCAACATCCATCTTTAGCATAGGCAATGCAATTTTCTTGTAGACAAACGCTTGCGTTACAAATGCTCTAAAAATTCACAGCAACGTACGTCAACTGTGGGAACCGCCTTAGGGACTATCACACAGCTAAGCACTACTATTCTACCTACTTGTAGCCCAATTGAATATTGAAATACCTAATAAACATGTATGCAACTCACGACCTTAACTGCCATGCCCGTGCAGATTTCTTTTACGCTTCACCGAATTTTGTACTGTACCTGGAAGAGAACAATTTTCATATTAAATCATACAGACAAAATAACATACGCCTGTAATAATACATAATGCGTGCGTTGGCGTCGTTATTAGTGAGTAAATTGGTTTAATTGGTAAGAAACACTGTTTACCAAGGTTTACTAAGAATATTATGACAGGCAATAATTAAAACACGTTTTTCAAAAAAGTTAGGTATACTTTTTCGATAGTCGATCTTCTTTAATTGTTTTTTGTCGTAGGTATAGTTTAGGAAATGTAATTTGAGCCGATTTTACTATGAAATGTCAAGGCAATTCGACTCAAATTTTATTTCCTAGAGAATTTTACCCTACGTTACGAGGGAGGACCATGTCTAGCAATGGAACTTAGTCTCTCTTCTTTTCGTGTGGGACACCGAGTCGTCCAACGATCCGATGAACCCTAGTGTCAGAATTTTTCAACCGCCTTCTACAAGTAGCAGGCTTCTGACATGGTTGTGTAACGACCGCCGTCTAAGTGATCATAGACAGTAACCGGGACCTACATAGTGGAAACTAGTGGAACTTAGTGGCTGTAGAAGAAGATATACCTACTTTACATACTAATTGATAATCTATGTTTATGGCATTATATAATATGTTAATATACTCGTAAATTATATTTTTCATAGGGATTTGACATGGTAGTGTAACGATCACCGTCTCAAGGAATACCATAGACAACAACCGTGCCCTCCGAAATACGTAACCATGGGAGTGTTCGCACTACCACTGCGCCACACCATTTTAATTCAAAACTCTACGACTGACGTGGCGCTTTCGAGTTTAAAACTTATAAACTCATGAACTATTACAAAATAAAATATCTTATAATATCTTCTTAAAAAACAGACGTACAAACGAACAGACTATATGGATTTGGGTATGTACATACTTACATATATCACGCCTTTATCCCTTGTGGCGTAGGCAGAGCGTTAACAGCCGTAATAATACAGTCGATATCGCCATGTCTGACTTTTTTGAGGATTGTTTTCCAATGTTGCTTCAGAAAACATGTTTATCACTATAGTGACAGGTTGTCACCTGTCGCCTAAAAATTGTAATACACGAATTCTCTTGAGTCCCTTAGTCGCCTCTTACGACATCCGCCGGAAGGATGTTAGGTGATGCTATTCTAAGCAGGCATCAGACGGCTGACATACAGACAAACAGACTATATGGATTTTGGTATGGAGATATGTATAATTAATTTATATGTAACATTAGCCTTAAGCGGTCACGACGGATCGTGACGCGCACATCGTGACCCGCTGAAGTGTATCACTTTCCACTACCGCCGGAACTACCGCCTACAATAATTAAAACTCAAGTAAGAGATAAAACCAGATAATATAAGGGTTCCGTCTAGTAATACCTAAACCGGTCTAAACTTTCTAGGTCGCACAGACCAACTAACTCAAGATGCTTTAAAATCGGAAAGACCGCTCAGCGCGCGGATATCGCAAAATACAACTGAGGTATACCAACCTAGCTATAAGATATGGGAAGTATAAGGTTTAAACATATTAGATGCAAATATTTTAAGGCGTGAGTCAATCCATGAAACTGAACAACTATCCCCAAGAAACATAGGTCGGAATATGAGAAAATTTTTGGACCTCCCATGCAAATTGACTTGGTCGGTCGGCAATTTTGTATAGGAGGTCCAAATTTTTTTATCATATTTCGACCTATGTTCCTTGGGGAAAGTTGTTCAGTTCCATGGGCTCACCCCTTAAGATATTTGAAGCAAGTTTTTGTACTCCCTGCACCAGTATCAACTTTTTTACACCCTGTATAATTTCTTCCGTATTTTAATGTCTTTACATAAGCTCGCAAACCCGCCAAGTAAAGGTGGTGAGTATAGCAAATCTTTCGGCAAATTTGTCGATTGGTGGGAGTCCTACTTGAAAGTAGGACGACAGATGAAAGAGTCGTATTCATGATAATGTACAGGGTATTTTTTGTTGATAGACGTTGAAAACTAAACTTAATAGATACAGAACCCTAATCTAGAGTTAAAAAAGTTTATATTAAAAAAGTTTATAATATGATAGCTTGTGGCACTACTAGAGTGCCACCACAAATAAATCAAAGACTCTTGTAACTTGAGATATTTTAATACGGGAAAAGAAACCCTTAAACAATATTATTACATGATTAGGGAATGGTAAATGAACTACGGAAACATAACAAGGAAAATATAGACTTATGTGTACCTTGTGGGTTCTTTCTAACTTCTGTAAATCCGGAAAATCGTTGTAATTTCACATGTACTCTTTGTTACATACGGAGCACTAATAACACGCAGATAATGAATATCAGATCAATAACAAATCACATGCAAATATAATAATACGTTTGTTTGGGTCTTCCTTGTTCGTTGATTTTTTCGCGAGTGGGTCAAAAAGTCAGAAAGATGTGTGACGACATTCCAATTTTCAATTTGAAATGGTTCGTGAAAGGACAGGTGGTTTATGGAGGATGTGGACGCAGAGGTTCTACTCTGCTACAAGCTCAAGCTGTCATAACAATCCATCAAATTCAAAATAGACCTAGTTTTTTAACAACTGTTCGTCAATTGTAAAGAATTGCATAATGTAATCACGGTATTAGATTAAGATTGATTATGTATTGATATGATAAGATAACGTTTTCCTTATGATATATCGCGTAATAATAATCTTATTAATGTTTATTGGTGTCATGATCATTTATTATAGGCAGTTAATTAAAGCAGGATCTTGAACTAAATCCTTTGTAGTTATGTGTTAGTATAATATACAGGCTGTAAAAAAATAACTGCAAGTATTTTAAGGGGTGAATCAGCGCATGAAACTGAACAACTTTCCCTAAGAAACATAGGTCGAAATATAAAAAAAAATTTTGGTCCTCCCATACAAATTGTAGCAGCCGAGCGAGTCAACCTGTATGGGAGGGCCAAATTTTTTTTCATATTTCGACCAATGTTTCTTTGGGAAAGTTGTTCAGTTTCATGGGCTGAATCACCTCCTCAAATATTTGCAGAATGTTTACACTTTATAGATACATCATCATCATCATAATTCTCAGCGCACATCCACCCACTGCAGGGTATAGGCCTCTTCTCCACAGCGCCTATCATCACGGTCCTGTCCCCGCCTTGTCCATTGGGGTCCTGTGAACTTGAGGAAGTTGTCGGACCATCCAGCAGCTGGTCTACCCACAGACCTATATACATAGCTATAAATTTTCATTTGAGACGTAACTTTAACAAATAATGGGGTATTACTTTTGGAACGTTAATGAAAAATAATGATTACCATAAAAGCTCGTTTTATTCAATTTGATGGTTGATATTCTTCTTTTTCGTGTGGGACACCGAGTCGTCCAACGACCCTAGTGTCAGAATTTTTCAACCGCCTACTACAAGTAGCAGGCTTCTGACATGGTTGTGTAACGACCGCCGTCTAAGTGATCATAGACAGCAACCGGGACCTACGGCTTAACGTGTCATCCGAAACACGGAACCATCTTACTTACGGACAATCGGGTGGTTCAGCCCGCAATGTCCTAACCAGACTGGGAACAAATTCACAAAGTGATAAATATCAACTTTGTGAGTGACCCACCGAGAATCGAACCCGGAACCTTCTGCGTCAGAGGCAGTCGCACTACCACTGCGCCACATCGGTCGTCATGGTTGATATTAAGTACTTATTAGCAGCTCTTTAATTTTCTCATTAAAGAAATCCACCTATTAATGGTTATATTTATATTAAAAAACTAGTTTAAGTTGATCCTTAGATGGGTAACTCAAGGTTCTAAATACCGAATGCCAAACCAAGCGCGTGCGCAAGATGAGCATAATCAACACATTACCAAAGCACGATGTATGTACTACCAGCAACACTTCAAGTCTATATTCTGAGAGGTCGACATATAATAGTACTATATACAGGTACTAAGAGTAACCAGCATACATTGCACCCTTGAATGGTACGTTGGTGCGCTCTTGATATTACGATAAATTCCTATTATATCATCGGTTACATTACAACAGTGACCTAGGCCAGAGAATGATCTTTTGATGTGTCTGTCATACACGTTCATCTATTCATACAATACTATAATTATCTAAAATGTCAAACGTATATTAACCTTTGTTCAAATATCATCAAACATGTTGGTTATGGAAGATGGTTCGTGAAGATGGTGTCATTTGATTGGTTTTATTATTTGAAGATATGTCTATTGATATAAGTATGTACACTTGACACCGAATCATGTATAATAATTTGACTATTTCGATAGTTCACACTCATGACATATTGTAATTACTATCCAAACGAACGAGGAAATTTTATTTATGAATATTTTTTCCGAAAACACCATTTTGGGGATTCGTTTAGTTTTAGAAGTTACGTTTAGATTATCTGCAGCGCAACAAGATACAAGTAAGTAAATATCATCATTTTCCTTGCCTTATCCTGTTCTCCGTCGGGGTCGGCTACCTAACCTAGGAGATTTGACGTGGAACCGAGTTTTTACACAAAGCTACTGTCATCTGACCTCTGCAACCCGAAGGCTAACCTGGCTCGAATCCTAGGTTAAGTCACGTTTATCATACAAGTAAGTCAACAATGATTCAAAATATCACACCATCCCAATAATCAATTAACCCTACATGCACTTAAGGTTTGATTGATTAACCACATCACACATAACATCCGTCCGTTCAATTATCTGTTCACATGACGGTTACTTAAACAACGGTTTCGAATAAGTACTGCTAATCCTCTTTGCAAGGCAAACTTTAAATCTTTTTCTTGTAATTTTAGTATTAAACACTAAACACTAAATTCCGGTAGCCAAAAGGAGATATCACTAAAATGTTATAATTATGTCATTAAATACCGACAAACCATTTACAGCTTAGTTTTTACAGGATGTAGGTAGATGTTTTTAATTGCTAGACCAAAACTAATAGCATCGCGTTTTTTTAATGTCCTAAAACTAGAGCTAAATAAGAATATCTTCTCTAATTAAAACATTTAGTTAGTTTCTTTTTGCAGGTAATGTGGATAATTTCGTCTATCCGCGTAAAATCGTGTGCTAAATTAGATCTTATATTTGTTCCGACCTTAGAACTAATCATTGCAAATAAGTGATTTTGAATTTACCTATTCTGTTATAGCAAACTATTTGCAGGAAATCAGTCTATCAAATTATCTTTCCAGTAACACAGGATAATCATTGGCCATCAATAAGCTTATACGTACCTATCTACGCAAGTACGCACTAAATCCATTATTAATTTTGAAAATAAATTTTACAGCATTACAACTGTCACCGTTGTTCGTTTGTATTGACTTTGTAACAAAGAGTTAATATCGATATCGTGTTAGGCGGATCGCATACTTAACGCGCGACGAAACGCTAAAACATCGCAGCGGTCTGTCAGATCCGTACTAGAAATATCAATCACCATACCTACTAAAACCGCTCAACCTCTGTAGACACAGCGCTAGCGTAGCGGTTTTAGTATGAGGAGTGACGTTTCTAGTATCTATCTGACAGATGGCTGCAATATTTTAGCGCTCCATCGTGCGTTCAAAAGTGTTCAAAAATTACAATCTTGTGGAAAATTTCTACAAAATAGTAAATATTTTCAATAAAATCTAGTACATTACGATCTAATTCTAAGAAACAAAAATACTAATTTTATAATTAGTGAGAAAAGTAAAGTAAGTAGTATTGTATTTGCTTACTGATACAGATTGGTTTTTGCATTTTGAAGTAAGGAGTTACCTGAACCAAAATTACATACTCTTTTAAGTATAGTCTACCATGAACCATCATCGCAGCAAAATTAATGGACTGATGGCATAATACCAGCGTACACACGTAGATTATCATACATAACACTAGCAAAATATTTAGGTCAGGCTCATGCGCATTACACGCGTTAAAGGAAAACGAAACTCTAGAGAAGAATAACTCATACAGAGTCTTAATATTGTTTCTATAATAACACCAATTGCCAGGGCCCCAAGTCTGCTATTTTGTGTCATTGTAACGCCATCGAAACTCAGCTATCATAAATTACTATTGTGATTTTCTATACTTCAATCTGTTAGCTGACTACTAAACAACTAAAACATCCAACTGAGATCCATTCGACATCCAACTGCAACGATTTTCATTTAGCAGGCTTAGAGCCCTGGTTGGCAATAGCGACATAGGTGGTCGTCAGTTTAGCTGCACGATTTTGCTGTATCTGACAGTCAGCTAGTAAAATATGACAGCTGACACGGTATCGTATTTCACATGCGGTTGCATACAACTATTTTCTTCTTTTTTTACGTGATACACCCAATCCTTCAAAGACCCGATGAATGCTCTGTGAGACTCGTCAGTTTTTTCACTAACATCGACCGGCATATTTAAAAACTACCCTCGAGTTCCAAGTGATCTCACTCCATCGTAGACTTTGTTTCATTCTTGGGTATTTTTAGGGAAAAACAGCTCATGAACAAAATAAAAGACCCAGTATAGAAACAATTTTCTGCGCATCATAATGCGGGCAAATAACTCGATCACGATAGCATGCGCGTTGAAACGTAGCTCTAAATCATTTGAGTGGAAACGCACTGTTAGGCTATTAATCATCTCATGATCCGCATTGAATAACTATGAAAATTGAAACGGACTTGCTCTAATTATTTTTGTTTGGCAAACAATTATTATAACAAAAGCTCTACCTATCCAAACCTTTTCCACGCGACAAGTAATTAATTTATAAGTTCACAAATTGCTAAGAGCTATATTGGGGTGAGAGCTTAGATCTACTTTTTAGAGGTTAATCCTGAGAACAAGCATCACACCCTTTCTTGTGAACTCACGAGCTGAATTGGCATAATAAGTGGCCGAAACCTATAGCGACTAGCTAACGACAAGCCTGTATTTATAGGGTAGATTTAGTGTTCAGCAAAAAAAGCTTGCTTTTCTTCCATTAGTAGTAATGTGTATCGTTTGATTAGTTTTGGGTTCGGTATCAGCCGTCAGCTTTACGTTGATGACGTCTTAGTATCTTCTAGTACGTAGAGGATATATCATCCATCATTTCACACTTAACGCACAACGCAGCGCTAAAATGAAGCCGCCGCGGTCTGTCAGATCCATTTAGAAAAACCGCTCAACCGTTGTCGACGCAGCTGCGTCAAAATAACGCGGTTGAGCGGTTTTAGAATTAGGATTGACGTTTTTAGTATGGATCTGACAGACTGCTGCTTTACGGATGCGTTATTTCAACGCTGCGTTGTGCGTTAAGTGAGGAAAAAGCCTTAATCTCAGCCAATAGCCGAGGTAACCTCGTCTACCAATTGACAGACGAATTATTATTATCGAACATCTGTTAGGTTATGCAATTCACCTGAATGTGTTATGATTGTTCATTAGATAATATTACGATAGCGCTTGTCAAAAGTGTAGCGATGATCATTGGTATTATATTGAGCAGAGAATGATTCTAATAATAATAGAATAGTGATATAAAGACAAGACTAGACGTTCCAACACCGATCAAGACATTTCGTAAGCTTTTGTATGTTAACTTATCTTCTTAGGAGAAAATTTTCTGGGTCTTCTTCCAGAAGATTTATAAAATATTTAAATAATATCGAAAATTAGACAGGTAGGTACCTACCAACGCCTCAAAATTAATAAAATATAACCCAATTTTTACAACTGTGCGTATGGAGATGTCAAAATATCCCTGTGTTGGCAGTGTTTTTCGTATAAATTGTAACAAGATTTTTGCTTCTTTCCGAACAACCATACGGAATTAGAACCGGAAATTCAAACACAAAAATTTAAGTAGAATACGGGCTTGCCTTCGGTTTAAACGATAGCCAATGCAATGATATATATACCATGAAAACTTAGTTATAGATGATTAATAGCTTTAATAGAGAAAGGTAATTTATTAGTTAAGAATTTTGATTGGAATAGACGAACAGAAGTATCTTCAATTGCTTTTGGTATTAATCAGACTTTAATTAATGTGGGAAGCGTAAATTGTGATTTGAAACTTCCTGAACCACTATACAGAGTATAAAAATATTAGCTGCAAATATTTTAAGGGGTGAATCAGCCCATGAAACTGAACAACTTTACCCAAGGAACATAGATCGACATATGACAAAAAAATTTCGACCTCCCATACAAAACTACCGACCGACCAAGTCAATTTGTATGGGAGGTCCAAAAAAATTCTCATATTTCGACCTATGTTCCTTTGGGAAAATTGTTCAGTTTCATGGACTGATTCACCCGTTAAAGTATTTGCAGATAATATTTTTTTTTACACCTTATATAGATGGGTCCCGTAAAAGAAATGGCTGTATAATGTCGCGACTAGCGTAACTTGACCTCAACGCTGCATACAGAAACGTACGGGTGCGTACTGAACTAAGACTTCTCGTGACACTATGAAAGCGAATGAAGTATACCTTTGGCTCGGTATGATTTCATATCACTAAATGAAGGTCGATAAGAAAGAATTAATTTGTACATAACATGATGTAGGTATGTGTGAATTTTTACACTCAAGGTGCTTGTGCTATCATAACATCTGTTTCCGCTCATGCCAACATTTACATGAAAGGTTTGAATTGTCTCAAAAAAAATTTTTTTTGGGGTTAATTGTTTCTAAAGTCTGATACTGCATGTATGGCAAATACCATCCTATTGGGAAAGGACTGTTGTGACTGCTAAAATTGTAAGTCTGAAACCTGGTCAGCTGAAAAAAATACCAAAACTGCAAATCTTTCACATGACTTACTTATTATCAAGTAAGTAAGAAGATGTGTCAAACTTGCGTGTGTGAACGTCATTATAAAAAAAAAATCTTCACAAGTCAGCTTATATATGGATGCCATTCAATCCAATTTTCAAGAAGAATTTACTTTCATTCACTTTCGACATGTTGCATCACAGTCTGATTGTCTAACCTTGTCTAACCTGGTCCTACAGGAAGCTGAGTTTCCTTGAAAATTGTCTAACTAATAGCTAAGATCTGAACTGGTTTTGTTTCGGTCTAGGTAAAATGCGGCCGTGCGCAAAACCAATGGTTCTTCACTGTGACATAATCGTTGGTAATTTTACGCTTGAGTATTCATTTGATGTAATAGTTGAGTTCTGAATAACTATTTGAATGATATGCCGTGTGATGCCGGCTTCGAATTGCATCACCCCATTTCTTTCCCGCGGGTGTCGTAAAAGGCGACTAAGGGACTTGAGGGTTTCATGTGTATTACAACTTTTAGGCGACAGGCTGACAACCTGTCACTATAGTGATACACAAATTATCTCTATCGACCCTCAACATTTGTCAGATGTGGCGATAGCGACCGTATTTTTGCGGTCGTTAACGCTCTGCCTACCCCGCAAGGGATAAAGGCGTGATATATGTATGTATTTGAATGAGAATAAGAAAAAAAGCATATGGATTGTTCCAAATTGCTTGGTTTTAGTCTACTGCAGTCAAAACCTGTGTACCTATAGTTTGCTACTCCTGACACAGGCTATTTTATGTTTACAAGGAGTTTCCAGTTACATAATAATATTGTAAAAATTCATGTTGATGAAATAAATAATTTTTATTTGTAAATATTTTTTCTTAAATTAGGTATGACATATCAAATTATTAAACGAAAAAGGATGACTCAAACAAACAGAACTAAAACGAACTTTATGAAGTATGAAAAGTAATGCAAAAAATCTTTATATTTAAACGATCGGTGTGTTGACAACCACGTAAAAATTTCAATCATTTCAATATATTTTTGAATCTCATAGTTATTATTTTTCAAACTTATTTTTAATATCTGCCATAAAATATTTAGTACAAAGACAAAACACTGTTGTAGGAAGTACCTAGGCTCTCTGAATCTCTGTCAATTTTTAAATCAAAATTGCATAATTATCTCCTTTTAAAATCAGTTATATATATATATATGTGTGTGTGTATGTATGCTTATAATAATTGTTTTGCTTCTGCAACTTCTTGCAAATTATTAAGCTGTCTCTTTAAAGGTAGAGGTTGCCTGGAAGAGATCGCTACAAGGCCGCCTTTGCTTACTTTTATTATTTATTATTGTGTTTGTCTCTATCTATCTAGGCATTTTAATAGCTTTTACGCGCTTGTAAAACACAATTTCGTGCCAAAACACCGTGTCGCTAATTATACTTGATTTAATGTGGTTTTGTAAACGAAAATGTTATTACGAAATAGATTAAGTAAGGGATAGTGATAGTAATCTTATCCTACTATTACGGTTAACTTAAACGGCCATAGGAGTTTTATGAGACGTAAACTGGAGTATTTTAATAAGGCGTTATATAACACTGAGATACGACTTCCCTTTGAGACTTGAGGTATTTTATCACTTTTCATACATACATACATACATATATCACGCCTTTATCCCTTGCGGGGTAGGCAGAGCGTAAACGACCATAAGAATACGGTCGCTATCGCCACGTCTGACATTTTTGAGGATTGATTTCCAAGGTTGTTCCAGAAAACATATATATCACTATAGTGACAGGTTGTCAGCCTGTCGCCTAAAAATTCTAATACACCAATACCCTCGAGTCCCTTAGTCGCCTCTTACGACACCCGTGGGAAGGATGT
This sequence comes from Keiferia lycopersicella, assembly GCA_029255805.1. Taxonomy (NCBI): domain Eukaryota; kingdom Metazoa; phylum Arthropoda; class Insecta; order Lepidoptera; family Gelechiidae; genus Keiferia; species Keiferia lycopersicella. The sequence continues at coordinate 1,057,378 of JARACZ010000029.1, read as the reverse complement.
GGGGTGATGCTATTCTAAGCAGGCATCACACGGCATCACTTTTGAAGTAGGTTTTTATGTAAATCTGATATCTTTAAACGACAATATTGAATGCAATTGGAAGCGAGGAAATGGCTCCAACGATTTTCACGAAATTTCGTATGTTTATTGGGGTTCTCGATAAATTGATCTAGATCGAATGTTTGTGAGTTCTTTTTAAGATTAAAGTTAAGATTATGATATCAATGACTGTTTACATCAATTTTCATGGACAAGTAAAAAAACTTCTTACGTGTTTGAAACATACATACGCATAATACCGCCAATACAATGCCGTGTGATGCCGGCTTAGAATAGCATCACCTCATATCCTTCCCGCGGGAGTCGTAAGAGGCAATTAATGGACTCGAGAGAATTGGTGTATTACAATATTTAGGTGACAGGCTGACAACCTTTTCTGAAACAACCTTCGAAAACAACAATCCTCAAAAATGTCAGACGTGGCCATAGCGACCGTTTTCTTACGGGCGTTAACGCTCTGCCTACCCCGCAAGGGATAAAGGTGTGATATATATGTATGTGTGTATAAGCACAATATTTATTATTTGTGCTTGGCTACTGTCCATTTACAGTATACGATTGATGTGGGCAAAACTACCTTCCTACACTTAACTGACTTATATCGATCAGTAACAATAATATTATATTACCTGTGTAGGCAGAAAGTATTATTAAATTAACCTTGATATACATAAATACAATCAACTTACAAGTCGTCATCTGTTTCGGTACTATTATTTCTGCCTACCTACATTACCAAAAGTTATACAAACGATTTCCGCGTCGTCCATATATCGTATATCGTATCGAAATAAATTACACACTTCTTAAGATGAATGCCACACCTGAGACGTCATCTAACATAAGTGTAACAGAGACAGATGCCAACGCACGTTTTTGCGTTGTTCCTGTGTCAATGTCGGTTTTTTATATGGTGAATCAAAAATTTATTTGCATTGGACAGACGCATACGTGTCTAAGCTAAAATGTGCATTAACGGACGATAAGTAAGGGAACCAACATAGCCTTGCTGTAATCTGTGCCATAATTTAAATTATTCTCGGTACAAATAGTGCTTTATAAGTGCAATACTCTCAAGGAAGTAATTCCTTCTCTAGATAGCCTAGGCCGAAACATTACGTGAGCACACAGGAGTCTACATTTCAAATCCAAGTCGCCATCAGGCTATTAAGGCCCGCCTGGTACTGTTATGATGAAGAGATATAGGGCAAGTCGGTGAGTGCAGTGTGGGACTGTTAAGATGGTGAGATATAGGCCGAGTGCAAGTTATCACGATCCTTTGCTTTATGCAGTTGTTGGTTTGATCATATTCGACTGCTAAATCTTATTTTCTAAACAAAGGTAGAGTCCAGTTACATAATCCTTTTAAAGAAAGATTACACTAAATCGAAATATTCAGACTTAGATTAAAATTAATTTAGCTTATATTTTATTAATTAATTAATTTAGGTATACAGTGTTAGGATAAGTACTAAGTAACTTCCTATCAACAGATGTACCAGCTCATGAAATTGAACAACTTTCCCAAATCTGGAAATATGAGATTCAAGAGATCCAAACTCTTTTTTCAGTTTTCGACCTATGTGCCTTTGGGAAAGTTGTTCAGTTTCATCCCTTGAAAGGAACTTAATACTCTATTTATATTTTGTGGTCGTTTCTTATCATAATTAATATTAATGAGATACTTATTATAAAACAAAATGTTCAATAATAAGTTACTACCTAGGTCTTGCTGTTACACCCGAGAACAAGGTAATACTTTGCCAATGCTGTCACGATACGAGCGCCATTATCAGCCAGCTTGGTTAATGGTGAAGATAGCTCATTCACTTAGATGGTGTCGCGACCAGCGTAACTTGACCTCATTGTTCCATACACACACGTACAGGCGCGTACTGACAGTACCGCTGGTCGTGACACTATGTAAACGAATGAAGTTATACTGTTACACGATAGAGCGATATAAACGCTTGCGCACGCGCCTAGGTAAGGCGGTTCCTACAAATAACGCACGACGCTGCGCATTTCTAGTGCATCCGTACTATGCGTCTGTCAGATTCATACCAAAAAGTCAGCCCATACTAAAAATCGACGTTAGCGCAGGATCGTTGCTTCGACGGATGCGTCTGTCAAGCAACGCAAACCCTTGGTAAAGTTCGAAATGATGTACAAAAATAAATGAATCTTTATAAACTACACGTAATTTATCAATGGCTTTATAAATCCACGTCAATAGTTTTCCAGATATTATGTAAAACTTTCATTGGCACTTCCTGTTATTTGTCTTTACATCTTAGTCAATACTCCAGTCACTATACTGTGTTGAGCCCGATTTGCCACTACCGGTTGGTCCTGATTCGTCACATCTATTATTTTAAGGAAATCTTAGTCCAGATTCACCATAATCTACCAGACTTCTAAAGTACAATCAGAAAAAATATCTATAACCCTAAGCAAGTAACTAAAGTGTGATGAATCTGGACTATTCTAAGCCGTGTGGTGCCGGCTTAGAATAGCATTACCCCAATTCTACCCGTGGGTGTCGTAGAAGCCCACTCGAGGGTTTCATGTGTATTGCAATTTTAGGCGACAGGCTGACAACCTGTTACTATAGTAATACACGATTTATCTGAAACTACCTTGAAACATTTGTCAGACGTAGCGATAACGATCGTAATTTTAGTATCGTTAACGCTCTGCCTAGCCCGTCAGTGATATAAGCGTGATTTTTGTGTGTATGTATAAGTTACGAACCAGGACATGACTTTTTGTATAGAAAAAAGAGTTCAATGCCCAACCGGGACTGTGGCGTAACAGACTATACTCCTGTCACTGGGTGTGTTTAACGGCGTTCAGTTAAAGCTATTAACTGGATCAGTTACAAGCACTAGAACTATGGTTAGTTACGTACCTAGTTAGGTTACGTAAGACATCGATTTAGTGACCACTGGTTACTAGTTACAAGAGTGGTATTGTAAAGTTTTTTACTAAAAATACTTATTTGTAGATAAATCTTAACCCACGTTCTAGAATTTGCTAGGTGACTCAAATAAAGGGTCATTAATAAAATACAAAAGTTGTACGCTTAAAACTATTGTCCAAAAATACTATATATTCCATTTATAGTTTTTCGAAATATTCTGAATTTGAATTAATAAACAGAAAAATAATATAAAAGTACGTGCTTTGACGCCAGCCAGACTAGAGAGACATGACGTCATCTCTTTGTATTTTCATACAAAATATCGTTTTAAAAAGTAGTTCATTTGACCTGCCAGCCATCATGCCCATTGAAATTAATATACGTATAAACTTTTACATGCATTCCCAGACACCACGAGCGATTATTTATTTCACTTATGTTTCATAATGCAGATCTGTGGCTGCGTGTGGGCACATAACATTCGCATTTTACTTCTATATTACTATACATAACTGTCTTGTATCGAAACTTGAGACACTCGCCAGAAACAAAAGCAACAGTGAATGTCTAGCAAGTTGGACGCTTACATGCGTGTGCGCACGTTTGCGTACACGGCGCGGCTTGATGAGCAAATTAGCGGCAATTGGTAGACTACCTGAAATTACTTTTGATACCGTAATATGTTTTGGTGTGGTCCCGCCATAAATAGATAACTTAATTAATATTATCCACAGTACCCTGAGTTATTCTAGAGTTATTATATGCGAGTTTTCCAAAGATTTGTTTATAAATACCAGTCTAATTTGATACTCATGAGTTAAGTTATATTGTGGCTGCGCCTGCTGCAGCTCATTTTCCCGTGGGAATAAGATGTTTTCCCGAGAAGTATTATACATAAAAACCTTTCTGTTGAATTACTCTATCAATTAAAAAAATGTATTAAAATCCGTTATATAGTTTCAAAGATTTAAGCGAACATACATACATATACGCGAAAAGCGACTTTGCTTTATACTATGCAGTGAAATCTGTTGTCTGTGAATATTTAAGTCTTAATACTAGGTAAGTAGATTATGTGGTAATACATTCTCTGCGTGATAAATTCCAGCTCAAGCATTATAGAATAAGTAACAGGCTAACCACGAAATCAGAATTAAAGCAACAGTAGGTTAGAGGGCAGCCGGGCAAACGTGACTGTAATAAATAGGTATAAAATAAAGTATGTGTAGTGTGAGATAGCCTTAGAAACCATACAACTATAGAAGCCTTAAGAGTCAGCGCACATTTACCTCCTAGACATAGGTACTTTTCGGCGTTTCCTGTAATAAAGGCAAATGAACAGTAACGCAATTGGACTAAGTAGGTTGTGGAATAGCTTGCTTGGATGCTACAGCCGTTTTATATGCCAGTTGACATAGTCCTTGCTAAAGTTACTAAACAGCGTGTAAGGAATAGCTTCCTAACACTGAAAAGATGCGCTTTAACCAAGAAACTGAACAACTTTTCCCTAAAGACTTTATGCCAGTAAACATGCGTGGCGTATCATTTATACCATGGGGTCTCATTCCTTACAAAAGGAAATTGGTTAAAAATAAAATCAATAGATGGCGATACGGGTAGCGAATGCAACTTAAATTTGAAATATAGGCAAATTTACAAAACAAAGTATCGGATTAAAATAAATACATTATTTAAAATGTTTTGAAACGGAACGTGCGAAATTATTCACATGTTTGCAATATTTTTCAATACAAATGACGTCAATTCGACGTATCCAATAAATAACCTAGATGTCGCTAGCAGCGCACGCGCTCAGTCGACATATCGAATAGCCTCCCAATAGCCATCTTAGGGCAATCTAATTCCCTCTATGACTGACGTTAGGTATCTGTACTACTCTAGTAGTATTATATTATCTGTGTTTATACTAATATAATGACGTATGCCAAATACCACTAGATGTGCGCTATCCTTTGTAGCAAAACATGGTAGCCGCGTAGGAAATGGTTTCCTACATTGCCCCAGATAGGTTATGTAACGGCGGACAATGGAGGTAAGTGAAATATAGACTTCGTCAAATATATTTCACTAAGACAAGTGTTCTGATGGAAATATTGGCTAAAATATAACTATCAATTTTCTGTGATGTTGAAATAGTTAATTAACGATTATCGTTTATTTGTTTTAGTACCTACTGAAGTGTGATGAAAGTTTGGCTAAAATTTTACTATCAGTATTCTGTGGTGTTGAAAGTTAATTCATAAACGATTATCGTTTATTTCTTTGATTTTTGGAAGATAGATAGCTAAGGTTTTTAAAGCAAGTACTTACTTAAAATACTCGAGTATTTCATGTGTACGCAATAATTTTAGGCGACAATCTGACAACCTGTTCATAAAGATATGCAAGAATTGACTGAAAATGCCCTTAATTATTTTTCAGATGCGGCGCTATCGATCATATTTTGTACGACCGTAAACACTATGACACCCCGCAAGGAACAAAGGCATGATGTATGTACATATTTCGAGTATTTTCCAGGAAAACTGTCCTTAGAAAACTGTTCTTAGAAGTATGGAGTTTGAAAATTCTAAAATACCAGGGTTCGTGGCGTGATTAATAGTAGGTGTCCCACACGATAAAGAAGCATGTTAGTTATATTTCAAATTAATCTAAAATATCTCTATAAGTTTACAAATCATTTACTCAACAAATTAGTTTTTTGACTATATCGTAATTCCAAATGTAACCAAGTTGAATGAACACCTATTTATCAACATTCCATCGTAGCCATTACAACTTGCCCAATTCTGGCTAAGACTTGTTTTTGAGCATATTTGTGAAGGTCACTTGCCTAATGACTAAGAAATGCCTAAGTTAGTTTAATGCTGACGATTTAAATTACTTTATATATATATATGAAGTGTAATTACAGACATATTTGTAGGTATGGTTTTAAGTAATATTAGGCCTTTCATTTAAATCTTCATATAAAATTAGTAATTGTAGTAGTAAACACACCCATTACCATCTCGCTACCCTAGTGCCGCCGGAAAAAAAAACTATAGTAATAAATTGACTTGTTGTGTATTACAAATATCAAAGTTAATTAGAAGAGCGTTACCGACAAATAGAATATCTACGTATATATAATAATATTTAAAAAGTAAAGTTGTGAAACGGTGAAATGACTATATTCAGCGTCTCAAGTATTCCCCTTAGCACTTTAAGTTTATTCTACAGAACGATTATAGAAAAAAAAATTTGCTCTTAGATTGATTAGTAAAACTATTTTTAAAATCAAGATTATAGCATTTCTAGCTCAAATCATATAACTATCAACACTGAGTTAGCAGCCCCATTGAAATATCCGAATGGTTTACTATGCTCGTTTATTATTACTCCAAACTTTACCTGTGTTTATTTATTACGTTCGAAAACTTGCGCAAGAGCCGGCCTGCACCAGAGTATTTGCCATAGACATACATACAACCAGTAGGCTTAAGATATGCACAGTAGAGGGACTTATCTCGCGCGCAAGTAGACGTGTAAAAAACTTAAAGATTTTATCCAAAAAAAGTAAAGAATTTTGATATAAAGGTTTAGAGAAAATCGAAGTCAGGGCAGGGCATAACTGGGCAGGCATTAGTTGTCTTCCACTATTATACACTTGATATTAAAGAGATTTTTGAGAAAGAGTATACCTACCTAAAAGTATATACTTTAAAAAATCTTTAGTACATGAAAGGAAAAGGTAGCTGCGTTAACTACAATAAAGATTTAGCAAACACTATTAATTTACTCAAAATCCACTAATAGGTAAAGAAAGGATGTAAAAAAACGGCGTATATTTTTGAAGTGAACCAGCCCCCAAACATCAACATCAACGTACACCAAACAACATAGATCTAGTATGTAAATATTTTGGCCTTCTCATGCAGATTGGACAGCCGACACATTTTGTAGGGAAGGTCCAAATCTTTTTCATATATCGACATCGGGGAAAGTTGTGAACTTGTTCACCCCTTAAAACTATTCGTATAATACACATTTTACACTCCATAAAACAAAAAGTACCTACCAAAAATTCAAGCGGGACTTACAAAACTTTACTATCTAGTTTTATGAGTGCTTTAATAATGCAAGTCTCTATGTTATTCTCTGTCTATGTTATCAGTGCTCTACATCTGTCGTATTTGCGGGTAGGCGGTATTGGGACACTCGGCTAGTCAAGCCTGTAAGCCTGTTACGGGGTGGTGAAAGGGTAAATGTTGAATTAGAATCGTGGCCGGTTTTGGCGCGTAATGTGCGTTTCGGAAGTCATGCACGATGCAGAACTACGTTGGCTACAATTTGATAAAGCCTGCGTGAACTTAGCGAAACTTTAATTTCGTAGGTATAAATCTATTGATATGTGTTATTATCGTGTGTAACAATGAAAGTTGTTCGAGTAGCTTAACGGTAGACATAGAATTCGTAAGAAGCCAGATAGTCGACAGTTTTCCCGAAACATGTCACAGCTTTGACACTTAAAGTCAATAAAATAAATAATCATAACCTATTGATTTTTATAAATTTTGAAGCATGTAGCTTTTTATACCATCAAGCTTAAACATTTACATACACAAATCACGCCTTAACCCCCTCGTAAAATTACGATCGTTATCGCCACGTCTGACAAGTAATGAGGGCCCTTTCAGATGATTCATGTATCACTGTATGTAGTTACAGGCCTATCGCCTAAAGTTGTAATACACATGAAACCCTCGAGTCGCTTAGTTGCCTCTTACAACACCCTGGGGTAGAAATACGGTTATGCTATTCTAAGCCGGCATCACACGGCATTTAATTTTACAACATTTAATTAGATCGGTAGCAAATAATACCTACCTGTCAACGTCAAGCATCGGAATAGAAGACAACATTATTCTCCACATCACACACATTGTCAGTGTTACCGCATCATATTACACAATGAAGGATCCAAAAACCAACATCGATGCCAGTATTTATTATACTCGGTTCGTCCTTCCGTCTGCTTTCTATACGTGAGCGAAATATAAACTATCGAGTGTCGAAATGTACAATAAAGTACGTACGAACGGGTTTTTTTTATCTCGCTCCGTGATCTCTTCTTTTCGTGTCGGACACCAAGTCAAAGTTCCAATAAGGATCCAATGGAACCTAGTGTCACAGTTATAGGATAAAAAATAAGTCATTCTATGGGAAAAAAAATATTGCGAATTAGTTTATTACTTATCTCCGAATAGCTCACTCGCGTCAAAGATTTTTCATCTCAGTAATAACAACAATAGTCTTACGAGTACTTCATACAATTTAACCAAGATATTTACGGCGGAGTATAGTTGGTATTAGTATTATCTCTTAGGCAAGGAACACACTTATTGAGGAGCGCAAAAATATCGCGGCGGTCTGTCAGATCCATACTAGAAATGTCAATCCCCATACTAAATTTAATATAGGTCGTGCATCAAGTGTGTTCCTCGCCTTAGATTATCTATTGAAAGTCTCGCTAGCGCTCGTTACCTTCAATAATCTCAGAGTATACGATTTTATATTTTTGGTATTCGCCTATCATAAACCTACATACATCCTTCCCTTCCTTACAAAATCAACAATATCTCCTAGATTTTCAACTAAAGTCAAATATGAGGGTTAATCTTTAACCACACCCCGTACAGTCGAAAGCACAAGTGTGTCAATGCTTCAATTTTAATTGCACAGTAGATTATTACCGCAATTAGCAATTTCGTAAACCATGTGGTTGTCTAAACTGGATCAACGTTACCTAGGGCCACAAACCATCTGGTGCGGCAAATTTATGCGATAAGCTTACACTTAGTAATTAAAAACGAATTAGCAGTTTAACTTTACGACTTGGAATAGCATCAATCCAATATCTCCGTGGCGAACGTGTCGTAAAATCCAAAAAATGGGCACTAGCTTTTCCTGTGAAACAAAATATTTGCACTGTGCTCGCCTACCCGTATGCTGAACTAAGCGCATATCAAACAAACAAAATATAGAGAAGCACATGTTTGAAAGTTGAGTATTGTGGTTGTTGATGATAAGGATTTCCGAAATGGGAAAAATTATGTAAAGTTCAAACTTCCAAAATATTAATTATAACAAAAGTACGAGTTTTACTTCAATAAGGTTTGCTTTAATTACCAAGAAGAGCATAATTTTCTTCTTCCGTACCAATTAACGCACTTAACCTAAATGAATTACGTTGGCATATTATGTTATGTACTTTTACGATACCTTTGTATCGCCATAACGCACAATCATCTGATACATCACCAAAATAAACCCAATTTTCTTAGCTGGTAACATCATTTTGTCTTACGCTCTAGTTATTTTCCTTTATCGTCAATTGGCTTTGAATGACACAAAGAGGCATGTGCAGATAATCATCATTAACCTGAATGTTATGCAGCTGCTGGACATGACCGCCCCCCCCTATTTGGGGAAGTCTATCCTACAAACCGCTTGGCGGAAGGGTTGACGAGTGCAGTGTAATATCTCAGCAAACACTGCTGCTCATTTGCTAGCTTAATTCCTTAGTCTTTTGATACAAAATCTACAGGAACGTCGATTGCAGCATAAAAGGTATCAAACCAAAAGTACTTACTTTGAAAAAAATTGAATTGCTTTTGTACTCATAAAAGATGTGTTTTTCTACTAACCCTTAATTAATTTCAAGACATAAATGTTCCTAGGGACTAAAATAATTTATTCCTTTGGAGGTCCTCCTGGTAGTGTGTATACCTACTCTATAAGGGGTAAAAATATTAGCTGCAAATATTTTAATGGGTGAATCAGCCCATGAAACTGAACAACTTTCCCTAAGAAACAGGTCGAAATATGAAAATTTTTTTAGGACCTCCCATACAAATTGACTTGGTCGGGCTCGGGCGGTAATTTTGTATGGGAGGTCCATAATTTTTTTTCATATTTGGACCTATGTTTCTTCCATGTTTCTTGGGGAAAGTTGTTTAGTTTCATGGGCTGGTTCACCCTTAAAATATTTGCAGCTAATTTTTTTACACTCTGTGTATGCTACACTACAACCGATCATACAAATTCTATGGTATTCCGACAAGCCATAGTATCTTGTATAACATTATTCAATAGCAACGTCGTGTTTCCGCTCTTGTTGTTCGTATTCGCCGTCAGTAGCCGCACCTATTAGTAACGTATGGGAATTAATCGGTAGTGAAAGTTGTACGTGACTGTACTCGCAAGGAATGTTGATAGGATGCGCTTGCGCGTTTATTGTTGCTACAATTTGATTTTCTTTTTACTGCCTATTTCTATTTTTTGCATTCATCGATTGATTGGATTTTTTTACCCAATGAGTAGTACCTAGCCTAAGTATTAAGTAGTATGTAGAAGAGAGATATTTTCGCAAATACAAGATATACAATATCTATGTGAATAAAATATATGGCAAAAAGAGTCTATCGTAAAGTGTTTTTTGCAATAAGAGACGGTTAACAACTAGTTTTATAAAAAAACTTACCAAAAACACGTAGTTACGTACTTTTATTACACGAAATGTGCACCTTTGGACACTTGGATTTGTAGACGTACCTGCAACAAAAAATTTTCTTTAATTAATTATTTCTATCAAACAAGGGCGAAAAAGCAATCGAAAATTAAATACATACACATAACTAAACACATTATCACGCCTTGCAGGGTAGGCAGAGCGTCCCTATCACCACGCCTAACGAACATTTGAAGGCAGTTTTAGAAAATTAGTGTAGTGTATCACTACAGTGACAGGTAGTCAGCCTGTCGTCTATACTTTTAATACACAGGAAACCCTCAAGTTTCTTAGTCTGTTCTTACGATACCCGCGGGAAGGAAATGGAATAATGCTATAATGCTTATAAACTGACATCACACGGCAAATTAAAATTGAATAGATATCAAAAATTTGGCGATTTCAGCCAGCGGTCCTGGTTTCGGTGGTTCTACTGGCTCGAACTATGAAACGCTACGCTGTCTCCTGATCCCAAGTCCAAATCTCTACTGTAAGCTCAACTTATCAATCGGTATCTTCTCAATCCTTCCTAAACTAACAAAACACACACAGAGACACAAATCACGCCTTTATCCCTCGCGGGGTAGGCAGAGCGTTAACGCCCGTAACAAAACCAATACGCCTAGTGCAATACTTCTAATGCATTCAAGGGTGATTTTCTTTACCAAATTAATACATAACTTGAAATACGAGACTGCCACTGAACCAGTATGACTTTCGCCAACGGTCATTGCCATGATGGAATCTCGTCTCTCCGAAGGTAGCCGCTAGAAATTCTTCAAGTCTAGAACGCCTAGATTATCTAGACACTCGTTACACACACTACAGTTTGTTTGTAGGTAGATGAATCACGTGAGTTGTGGGATGTTTCTAGATTAATATTATGAGTCTGAAACTTAGTCTCAAAACATCTCTCTTTTTGTATGGGACAACGAGGCGTCCAACGACCCGATGAACCCTAGTGTCAGAATTTTTCAACCGCCTTCTACAGTTAGCAGGCTTCTGACATGGTTGTGTAACGACCGCCGTCTCAGTGATCATAGACAGCAACCGGGACCTACGAGTCGACGTGCCATCCGAAACACGCAACTATCTTACTTACGGACAATCGGGTGGTTCAGCCCGTAATATCCTAACCAGACAGGGAACAAATTCACAAAGTAATAAATATCAACTTTGTGAGTGACCCACCGAGAATCGAACCCGGAACCTTCTGCGTCAAAGGCAGTCGCACTAACACTGCGCCACATCGGTTGTCTCAAAGCATACAAAACATTAAACTGTTGTTCAAGTACACATAAAAAAAAACTATGCAGGCTCAGACAGACGCTACTCATATGACCTATATAACTGTCCAATGGGTTTTGTCCAGCAGTGGACGTTTCACGGCTATTAATGACTATGATAACATGAGTTCAGGGCTTTCAGTGAGCTTAAACAGATGAATTAATTAAGAAATTGTGTTCTAAACTTTTCCAATAGTGATAAAGTATAGGAGTTGTGATATAAAACAATTTTGCGCTATAATTTACACAGATAAGCAGTTATTAGGTTAATGTATACGTATAGTGATACAATACCGCAAGTAACTAACCGCTGTACTTGTTCCCATATACTTTATACAATAACCATCATTATCCACAATTTAGCCCCGAAAATTGAAACTTCAACAACTATGTTGAAAAGTATACTTTTGCAAGCCGAAAACAATCCATGATACGTGCTATAAGACTATTATTACAATAACAGTGGTGTAACGTAGCCCTAGTTGCGCAAGAGTTTATGATAATGTTGCCGGCGTGACGGAGCGGGACAGCTGCTTCCGTCTGTAGACCACAGTCCACGGGTATGGTGCATACAACTGATTATTATAAATATTCGGTTTATGTTCGGTGTACGGCATGTTCGGCAGATTTGCCGAATCTGCCGAATATTTGATATCCGCTGAATGTTCGGTGAGTTTGTCGAATATTTGACCGAGTACAAACGTATTGTTTTTAACATACAGGGTGAAAGAGACAGCGTCCCGAATACTGATAGGGTGCAAGCAGACAATGAAACTGAACAACTTTTCCATGTGAACATATGTCAGGAAACGACCAAAAAATTTAGACCTCCCATACAAAATCGCGATTTGGTATAGAAAACCTGACTGGATTTGCTATGGGAAACCAAATTTTTTTTTACTTTTCTTGACATATGTTCCTCGGGGAAAGTTTTTCAGTTTCATGGTCTGCTTACACCCTATCAGTATTCGGGACGGTTTTCCTTAGACCCTGTAAATAATTCATTGTAAATGATTATGTCAAATAAAGATGCTAAGCAGTTTTTAAAATATGTTTTCAATGTTTCTGATGTGAAATGTTAGAAGGGTAGGGAGCGGAAAAATACCTACTGTGTATTCCGCGAAATTTGTGAACAAGTAAGGCTTTTAATTGTTTTTGTATGGACATCAATTCCGGCTGAATTATTCGGCTGAATATTTGGTTTGGTGAAACCTATAGGTATTTGGCCCATCACTGGTTATGGTAACAAGTTGTGCAAAATTAAGACGTGTAAATCTGGCTTAGAATACCACTTCCCGATTACTAACTGCAGATATTGTAAAATGCTACTAAGGGATAAGTCCAAAGAGACAAATCCAAAACCGGACAGCAGCTTTTCTTGTGAAGCCATGCGTGTAAGACAAACAACTCCTAATAGCGGGAATCTCTTATCCGTGGTCATCCCCCGTAGTTAGAAATACATAAATATAAATAGGTAACAATTTAAAAACTCAAATACAAGAATTTGTTAGTATTTTAAATAACAAGAAGAGTTCTCTGGAAATGAATCTTTTAAATTTAGAACTCTTTCTTCACGACGTTGCTTCGCGCACGATTTGCGTGCGCGTGCGCCAGCTGTTTTCATAACCACACCACATGCGCCGCGCACGGCGAAAACTAGATCACTTACACTTGCGCTGCTCTCGATTCACACAAGCTATGGAACAGAGAAAACTAACTATTCAAGGTTCGCAACATACATGCATACATATATCGCGCCTTTATCCCTTACGGAGTAGGCAGAGCATTAACGGCCGTAAAAATACGGTCGCCATTGCCACGCCTGAGAAATATTTCAAAAATGCGTAAAAATGGGTTTAGGCGTAAATGAAATCGTAGACGCATAGACGGATTTACATTCATAAATCGACATAATTTCTCCCAATTCAAAAATTGAGTTCCTGGGGTGTTTCAAGACCAAACAAATACTAACTTCGACTTTCACTTTCATTGAAACTCGCTCTTTCTCTGTAGATCATTTAGCTAACTAGTTTTTCCTGCAACGGATTAATTGAGGCAATGGAAACGGTAGTAACTAGATTCAACAACCTGATTGAATAAGTCTAAAGTGTTTCTAAAAGGTGCAAAAAATAGTCAACACTGATTATTATAAATCAAATATCTTTATAAAAAAAGCTTTTTGAAAAAAAAATACCTATTTTGTAGGGTAGGTTAGTAGGTACTGATTACATGAAATACAACATCTGGAAATAAAAATAATTTGAACAAGGTAGAACGTGCGATCATAAAATCGACCAATGAAATTAACCTCAAATTGAGCGACGAATAAAGCAATAACCACCATATTTTATAGACTATCACACCGCTGTTCTAGACAATAAAACTTGCGAAATATTAATCCATAATATAAACTCGAATATGCAAATTAATTGCTATACAGTTACTAAACCTTTCACGGTTGATTGCACCGGACACACTCAATGTCGTAAGAAAGAATGCTAAATTGGAGGTAAGGCGTCAGCCAGGCTCTGGGGGAGGAAGTTGCACCACTGTTATGATAGTAGCGGGTTGACATGTACAATTATTACTTACACTACAAGCACTGCAAGTTTCAAAATAAATAGTAAGTTTTCTGTTACATACACATAACCTATGGAATAAAAAAAAATAGATGCAAATATTTTAACGGGTGAATCAGCCCATGAAACTGAACAACTTTCCCCAAGGAACATCAGTCGAAATATAAGAAAAAATTGTACCCTCATACAAATTGACTTGGTCCTTGCCTGGTCGGTCAACTAATAGATCAATTTAATTTTTTCATATTTCGATCTTTGTGTCTTGGGAAAAGTAGTTCGGTTTCATTGACAAGTTTACCTGTTAAAATGCTGGCATTTTTGGATTTTTTACATCCTGTGTGTAATGTAAACCTGAGATTAGAAGACCATATTAAGCAGTGGGCTCGACGACCGATGTGGCGCAGTGGTAGTGCGACTGCCTTAGACGCAGAAGGTTCCGAGTTCGATTCTCGGTGGGTCACTCACAAAGTATTTATCACTTTGTGAATTTGTTCCCAGTCTGGTTAGGACATTGCGGGCTGAACCACCCGATTGTCCGTAAGTAAGATGGTTCCGTGTTTCGGATGGCACGTTAAGCCGTAGGTCCCGGTTGCTGTCTATGATCACTTAGACGGCGGTCGTTACACAACCATGTCAGAAGCCTGCTACTTGTAGAAGGCGGTTGAAAAATTCTGACACTAGGGTACATCAGGTCGTTGGACGACTCGGTGTCCCACACGAAAAAAAAAAAAAAAAAAAAAAAAAGTGGGCTCTGATGATGATTCTATAATACAAAGTGTTTCCTCACGCTTTAGTACAAAATTTTGGTAAGCAAGTAATTAACCTTTTCCCACGATTCGTCGACATTATCCATTACGTCCACATGTTGTGAAATTTGCTCATACACTAGTACTATTATTTATTCTGTCCTAATACCATGTTTTGGCTATACAAAGAAAAGATCTAGCTATAGTACAACTTCTTCATTAAAAATCAATTTCGGTATGGAATACTGTGAAAAATTTCCATTCTTTTTTCTGTTATGAGAGATCATACGGTTTTTGCTTTGTTCACGTTCTGTTTTTTTTTTCTTTTTTGTCAGAACGCGGTTTTGCGTTATAGCAGATGGCTGTTAAAAACCCGGTCTAGAAGTTGAAAATATTTTAAACTGCAAACAGTACTCTATGCTAACGTGAGAATAAATTCTCCTGATGGATATTGAAAACTTTATGGTAAGTGGAGGTCAGTGAGATAATCTATGTTTATGACATGACTGGACATGACTGTCAGAAAATAGCATAGGAAATAGCCATAGACTTAGAATATACTAGCGTGGAAGTAGCATAGGGAAATAGGTACGCACCCACTAAGCTTAATGAACTCCCGTACGCACCATATGCTTCAATTATTGCAGTGCCCAAATAAAAATGGTCAACACAAAATGGCGAAGTTTCAATATGTCTGTCTCTGACAAATCTTGAGCTAGTATATGATGTTATACTAGATCTTCTTCTTCTTTTCGTGTCAATGGCATTTATCCTGGATTACAGTTGTTTTGCCCAAAAATTAGCCACGTCAATTGCATTTTGGTTGGCTTTAAACAGGTCCTCCTGTGTGCAAGCAGCAGGGCAGGCAGGGCATGACAATAGATGTGGCATAGATTGAAGGGCGCCACAATCGCATATGTCATCTTGAGAGAAGCCCCACCTTTTCCTGAACTCCTTACACCTACCGACACCTGACCGGAGTCTATTCAGCGCCTTCCAGGTGGACCACGGAAGGTTGTGTCCTGGAGGCAGCTTTTCTTCGATTGGGCTATGGATGTGTTTGGGGGGAAATTTGGTGGACCACAGCTTTATTCTTGCCTCGGATGGGTCTGAATCGAGAGGCTCGGTGTGATGCATAAAGCTGCGGCGACTTTTTAGACGAGGAGGAGGTGGCTTATGGCCATATAACGAGTGCCGTTTGTCTTGTTCAACCTTTCGCATTTCAATTGAACAGGCTACTTTTCGGCGGACGCATGGTGGTGCTATGCCAGCCAGTGAATACAAATGGGCCAGCGGTGTCGGCTTCAATGTGCCTGTGATTATCCGACATGTTTCGTTGAGGGCGACATCCACATTCCACGCGTGCGCTGAGCGCGCCCAAACGGGGCAAGCGTACTCGCCTGCTGAGTAGCAGAGCGCGAGACTGCTAGTGCGAAGAACATGGGGAGCCACTCCCCATCGAGTAGTCGTCAAGCGCCGGATGATGTTATTCCGCGCGCTGACTTTGCTCTTCACTTTCTGGCAATTTCCCTTGTAGGTCAGAGACGTTATACTAGATGTTATACTAGATGGCGTTGTGTTTGATTGAAAATTTGACATATGAGTGATACTTAACTAGACAGAATACATTTCCTTGAAAAGAAACTTTTTTAGTTTAGCTCAGCGCCATATAAGTACACTTGAAATCGGTCTGGAAAACCCATTCCCTCCGTAGGAAAAATCTTTCAGCGGAACAAAATTGAAGTAGGCACAAAGCAAAACGTCATCTGAGAGCAGGATGGAAATATTGAATTCACCCATGAGTGACAAGACAAGGGTAGATAGACGGACTTGTCACTAACAACACTCGTCATGACTTTGCTATATTTTCGTTTGAATATTTTGTTGTAAAATGGTGGTTTGGAGAGCATCCCACAAATTAACAATTATGTAGACGAGGCTAGCTGGCTAGTAGATGAGCTAGGAAATCTTTTGTTTCACCCGTCAATGAAAGATGCCTTTTCAATTTTTTAAATGTTAATTTGAGCCTTCAGCCATTATTTTCGATAGTATCCTTATTGCAATCATTGAATGCAGAATAGAAGTTGAAGAGCTGACACCACATTAGCGGATGGTATTCTTGATGCCCTCGGATCCTCGGAGCCACCACTCGGCGCAGCTGTGCTGGATAACTTACTTACTGACTTTGGCGAAATCATAATGAAAGCGGCATTAAATAAAAAAAAAATGAATAGACGATTGCACCCTTGAAAAGCTTCAAATACATGCTCATGTTTGACGCGTTATTCCCGTACTTGGATCATTTCAGGAGGAAATAGAGAAAATGTCTTACATCACAGTAATACTTGGGAATATGATCGTTGTTTTACCAGCAACATTCCTCTGCTACCACCTTAATAAATTTCCAGAACTAATTTGCTGCAGGACATCTTGGGCTCTTATGGCTGTTGGCTGGTGTTTCTGGGCATCTTCCGGCGGGATGTGGAACCTCATAAATGAACCGTTTATACTTCGTAGGACTAGAGAAGGATGGGAGTTCATTGTACCCGACAGCGAGTACCAGAGTATTATTGAATCATATTTCATTGCAGCTTTGAGTATCCTTTTCAAAAATCTTCTTCTTATATTTAAGAGCTCATTGCTAGGAGTTTCGAATTGCAAGCAGGTTGGTTAGAATCTGTACTGTAATTTTAATAGCATAAACAACTTACCGGGCCTTCTCACTAATAAGACGTGCGTGGAATGCGTGTTTTAAAAAACATCGTCAAACAAAGTAACCACTGCCTCACTTTATGCCATCTCACTACCCTACGTCTGCTGGAAGAGATTTATTTTTAGAAATAAGCTGAAATGTTGTGTATTGTTCTTAATGTTATGTCCTTTGCGTTATATTGTGTACAATAAATGGTTAAATAAATAAATAACCATAACACCCCATACACGCGTTCAACACACGTCCAAATGTTTGTAGTAAAGCTTGAGGTTTAAGACAAGTTAAGCAGTTGATAACAATTTGCAAAAGATCGGATGCGTACTGAAAAGGATCAAGATTAAAAATTACTACATTTCGTTTCCGAGATTTTCCGTCAATGTTCTTCCTCAGCTGAATAATCAGATGTTGGCGTATCATTAGGAATGATTCTACTTATAGAAGCGGCGGGAGGAGTAAGACTTGAGAAGACTTATACTCGAACAAATATTCGTAAATCTTTGTTCTCGCGCTATGTAAAGCCATTGTTTGCATCAGCTCTGGTTTTTGGTTGCTGTTACTGCTTAGAACAATGTTTTTTAATCAAGAATTAATTAATTAATTTTTTATTTTAATAAATAAATTGATTATTATTTTTGATCAATTGCAAGATTAACATACTTTTCAGCACTCGCAAGTTCATTTTTATACATTTGAATTATTAGGTTCTAAGTCCAGTGTAAATTTTCTGAAGCAGATTAAGGTTCTTGTAGAAAGTTTAATTACAGATAAGTAAAATACTTAAATATTTTATGTAACACGACCGTTAGCTATTAAAAGATAACAAAGTCTGATAAATAAAAGAACGCGTTGGTCCTTTAAGTTAGTATTAGTGGCGTTCCTATCGTGAACACACAGTTTTATCTCAAAACCAGTAATAAATTATGGGTATTGGGAATATCTTGAAAAATTTCGTGGTAAGTTACTATTTTGATTAAAATCTTCGCAAATGTTTTGTTTCCGATATATTATTTAATCTTATTTTCAACTTTTTTACAGAACAAAATTATCTATCCACCCAACGATTCCTGGCGTTATTCATACCTAGCAATATTCGTATTAGTTGGAGTGATAACCTGTATCTTCTATAGAAGAATTATCAGAATCTTACAAAGCAGGAACTTATGGGCTGTTCTAGCGGTATGCGTTTGCTTCTACAGTGCATCTGGGCAGACTTGGAATCAGATGAAGAAACCACAGAAGTACAATGTCGGAAAGAATGGTGAAAATAATGAATACTTCTCCAACCAATATAAGTTCCAGTTTCAATGGGAGTCGTACATTATTGCTGCAACGTGTATCCTTTTCATTGCAAATCTTCTCAGTCGATGCCTCATTCTTGATTATTTTTTCTTTTCGTGTGGGACACCGAGTTTTCCAACGACCCGATGAAACCTAGTGTGAGAATTTTTCAACCGCCTTCTACAAGTAGCAGGCTTCTGACATGGTTGTGTAACGTCCGCCGTGCAAGTGATCATAGACAGCAACCGGGACCTACGGCTTAACGTGCCGTCCGAAACACGGAACCATCTTACTTACGGACAATCGGGTGCTCCAGCTCGCAATGTCTTAACCAGACTGGGAACAAATTCACAAAGTGATAAATATCAACTTTGTGTGTGACCCACCGAGAATCGAACCCGGAACCTTTTGCGTCAAAGGCACACGCAGCGCCACAATGGTAATTCCTTGACTCATCACCAGATGCTGGAGTAGTTCTAGGTATGATTATCATGATAGAAGCAGGAGGAGGAGTAAACAAGGCCAGAAGCTTCAGGTACACAAGATGGCGTCGTAGTTTGATGACAATAGGACTGATTCTCGTTTGCGTTTGCTGCTCGATGCTTCTTGACTATTTAAGGAAGAAAAGGTGGCATGTGAGTGGAATGTAAGTAGCAAGTGTTATTCTATGATATGTTTTGTTGTGTGGGATACTAAGTCATCGGACGACCCAGTGAACCCTAGTGTCGAAATTTTTCAACCGCCTTCTATATGTAACAGGCTTCTGACATAGTTGTGTAAGGACAGCTGTCTAAGTAATCATAGACAGCATAGGTGTAAAAGTATTAGCTGCAAATATTTGAAGGGGTGAATCAACCCATGAAACTGAACAACTTTCCCCAAGGAACATAGGTCGAAATATGAAAAAAATTTTGGCCCCCCATACAAATTGACTTGGTCGGCCGGTACATTTTATAAGGGACATCCTTGGGGAAAGTTGCTCAGTTTCATGGGCTGGTTCCTTAAAATATTTGCAGCTATTTTTTTACATCCTGTATTTTGTGTTGTGTGAGTGTGCGTGTGATGTGTAATAATATTTCTTTTTTCCAGCTTCCTCTTACATGTACCCTAAGACGACGATGATGAGAAGGTTCTACAAAGTCATCAAATACATGTATCGTTTTTAAGATATAAAAAACTTGCAATAAACCATTACACGTTTATCAGAAATTCATTATAATCATACTTATTAGCTAGGTACCAACTCATTGGCGTGTCAGCACTTTCGATCTCATAATAAATTCTATTACAACAAGATATGTAAGTATTTCCACTTTTTAATAACCGATGAAAGCGAATTTCTTCATACATTTGGGTGATTAATTCGACTCAATGTTCTTGTTATCAAATGTGTATATATCGTTTTGCTTTCTTTCTTATTCAAAGTCATTGTATTTTGGTATTTATTTTGTTCTATCAGTTATTTTGTTATCAGTTTTGTTCTATCAGACGTGGCGATAGCGACCGTATTCTTACGGCCGTTAACGCTCTGCCTACCCTGCAATGGATTAAGGCGTGATATATGTATGTATGTATGTAGTTTCGATGATAAACCAAGAATAGACCACGGTGTGAGATGCTATGTTGTAATTAGTTGGCCATGTTTCCATTCGACAAACTTATGCTGCTGACACGCTTGGCTTTTAGAGCATAATCCTTTATTGTGTCGTATATAGGACACTGAGTCCCAGAAAAACCCAATTAACCCTGGTCTAAGATCCTTAGTACAGACTCCGGTCTTTTTTGGATTGTGCTGTTACTGCACACCAGATATTTCTTTTTGTCGGTGAATTGTGAATTTTTGTAAGTAACTAGCTAGGCATCTGTAGTGATGTTCTTAAGGGTCAAAATAAAGCGATGTGAATTAAAATTTAAACTTTTTAAGATGAGGTTATGACGTAACTGTTTTCTTTTGCAACATACGCTACTGCATCAATGACCTATACACATCTCATCACATTTTATGCTGTAAATCTTTTTTAATGACAGCTGCAGAGAATTCACGACCGTATCCAATGTCGCAATGTGTTTAGAAGAACATTGTTTCCTGTGTAGCATATCTGACAGGTCAACTGCAGCATTTTAAAATGTCAAACTGTTATTTCTGTTTGTGTTACGTCAAAAATTTGCAATAAAATAGTATCAAATCTAGGAAAGGAAGTAGGTATGCATGCATAAAAATCTATAAGGTGATATGACCTGATAGATCTGGTAACTGAGATATAAATTGAACTTTTTGTTACGCCACCGATGGGATTTGAACCCACGACTTTTGACATGTCGGGTCAAACGTGTTAGACCGCTACACCACGGCTGACTCTGTCCCAGGCGGCGAAATGTCGACCATTTTTTCGTATAGCAAGAATTTTATTTTTGGTTCATCTGGGAAAACGGGGAGTTTAATCCTCAGATGTTTTCAAAATATTTTAAATAAAAACAAGGCGAACGTAACCAGAGTTTTATTTTCACAGCAAATTTTTAAAACTCCTTTGGATTCAATTCCATATCTTTACATCTGACTGCATACACCAAGGGTATTATATTTATGAAGGTTCTTCGGCGTTCATTCGGTGTACCCAGGCGCAAGTAATGAGGCGTTCTGACGTAATCGACCGCAAAACATTTATCACCGGACAATGAACTCGAGATGAACCGATGAACCCAATCGCAGTTGATTCACATATGATCGATTATCCAGGGCCAAATCGATTTTACATCCGATTGATCGACGCTAGTTTTGGTAGGACCGTCTTTTGTTTAGACGTCAAAGGTGTACAAAGTGGTTGGTAAGATATTGATTGGCTGTTGCTGGTTGGATAATTTGATCTGTAAGGTGTCTGAGATTGAACAGATGTTTTCGATTTAGTTCAGATTAATGGAGTTACGAGTATGTTGCAATGTTTGTGAGTAGAATTCAAAAGAGCGCTTGTAGACCAGTGGGTTGGGTGGAATCAGCAGTTTACATATATCACTCCTTTATCCCTTACAGGGTAGGCAGAGCATTAACGGCCATAAGAATACGGTCGCTATCGCCACGTCTGACATTTTTGAGGATTGATTTCCAAGGTAGTTTCAGAAAACATGTGTATCACTATAGTGACAGGTTGTCAGCCTGTCGCCTAAAAATTGTAATACACCAATACTCTCGAGTCCCTTAGTCGCCTTATACGACACCCGCGGGAAGGATGTGGGGTGATACTATTTTAAGCCGGTATCACACGGCCGAAATAATAGAAATGAGGCATAAAATAGATAAATAACGCTATACGTGAGACTTAACCGAAACTTAACGTTCAATAGAACTGGAAGGTTTACACAAAATTGGAGGCAGAAGGAATGCTATGACCAAATCTGTTCACAGATCACCAAAACCCAGTAGCCGAAATTAATTACCATTGAAAGCAATGCAAGAAAGCGTGACTCAAGGGCTAGTTGCGCATACGCAGGCAATGCTCTATCACGCGCGGACCCCGACCTTGTGGCCATATGTTGCAACAAGGTTATTCATTATCATTTCTCACTCTCATTTATGAAGCTGGCTGCATAGAATATAAGCGCCAGATGTGTTTCTTCCTAATTTGTAGCAAGGTTTAATCACTCTCGTTATGACAATACTGCATGTGTATTAGTTTATAAGTGCCTTGAGATGCTGGCTTAGAATAGCATCACCCCACATCCTTCCCGCGGGTGTCGTAAGAGGCGACTAAGGGACTCGAGAGTATTGGTGTATTACAATTTTTAGGCGACAGGCTGACAACCTGTCACTATAGTGATACACAAATTATCTCAAACGGCTCTCTATATTTGTCAGACGTGGCAATACCGACCGTATTTTTACGGCCGTTAACGATCTGCCTACCCCGTAAGGGATAAAGGCGTGATGTATGTATGTATGTAAGTGTCAAGGTGAGCTTTTACACATTGACTATCGAAGTAAAACTGTTTTGATTGCAAGTAATAGCATCTTTAACCGAAACCTGTAGCAATTTACTCACCGCGGCTCATTTACGAACATAACAATCCCAATCAGGTTGTTCCCGTTCGGCTTTTATCTCAGTCGACAAAAAGTGCAAGCGTCGTTGCATCAGACTAATAGCGATTGCCCAATATACTTTCACCGGGTGTACCGCGCGGCGCATCAAAGGCCCAGGTTTAGACGGGCATTCCTAGTTGCTCCCATTTTACCAATAATTGTTTTTTATTTATTTTGATTTGTAACAGGGTTTTAAAAAAACTAGCTGCAAATATATTAAGAGGTGAATCAGCCCATGAAACTCAACAACATTCCACAAGGAACATAGGTCGAAATGTGGAAAAAAGATTTGGGCCTCTCATACAACATTTCCGGCCGACCAAGTCAATTTGTATGGGAGGTCAAAAAACATTCTCATATTTCGACCTATGTCTCTTGGGGAATGTTGTTCAGTTTCATGGCTTGGTTCACCCCTAAAAATATTTGCAGCTAATATTTTTACACCTTATATAAAAGTTTACATACAAAACAGTTTACTTCTTTGTTGATTCTTCTTATTTTATTTATTAAAATACTAATACTTATTCAGTATTTATTTATTTCACGACTCATCTGAAAAAGCCCTTGATGTTTGTCAGACATGGCGGTGGCGTCCGTATTTTTATGGCCGTTAACGCTTTGCCTACCCCGCAAGGGATAAAGGCATGATTTGTAAGTGTTCTGTATGTTATTTATTTGGCAGATTTAGCATTATCTACTCTTTTAACCATTATTCATTTGTAACTAAGTTACGTTGTCAAATATCGGTTACTATTTATGTCAAAAAGGAACCATTCTATTTGGCTTATTGCCTTGCTTCTCTCTCACAGAACCAACATCTTTTTTTTCTCGCATTTTTTCCTTCACATACGAAAAGTGTAGATACAAAGAGCAACGGGAATGAACCGAAAACGACTCCTAGAT
Organism: Keiferia lycopersicella; assembly: GCA_029255805.1. Taxonomy (NCBI): domain Eukaryota; kingdom Metazoa; phylum Arthropoda; class Insecta; order Lepidoptera; family Gelechiidae; genus Keiferia; species Keiferia lycopersicella. The sequence goes on along the minus strand of JARACZ010000029.1, from coordinate 1,033,245 downwards.
GATTGAGAGATAAGGTCAGGATGACCCTTGTAATGGGATTTTATGAAGTAATCGGTGCTATGGGCTATCAAGTGTTTTATACGGCTAGAGTAATATAGTAGGTTATTTTTAAGTTAGTACACTCACTTTTTAGGGTGTTTCTACTCATGATTCTCAACAACTTTTACTATGGGGCCACCTGAGTTGGTTGACGACGAATTATCTGAAACAGCCCTCAAGATAGAGACCGCACTTTTATGGCCGTTAACGCTCTGCCTACCCCGCAATAGATATAGGCGTGATATAATATGTATGTATGTAGTTAAGTACCCAAGTGGGTATACATGTGGTACAATACAATGATATTGTATCATAAATGTTGAACAAATCTTGCTTGCATGTTAAATTAACTATTTATTGTTTTGTTTGACATTTTGCAAAACATTTTAATAAAACGTAAGTACCTATACATAATATGTATCGTTCTTCGTTATGTTTTGTTACTTACAAATTATGCTATGTTGCTGCTGTTGAATAACGGATTGATATTTTTACCTGAAAAGAAAATAAAAATACAATGAGTATTGAATTGCCGTGTGATGCCGGCTTAGGATAGCATCACCCCACATCCTTCCCGCGGGTGTCGTAAGAGGCGACTAAGGGACTCGAGGGTATTGGTGTATTACAATTTTGAGGCGACAGGCTGACAACCCGTCACTATAGTGATACACATGTTTTCTGGAACAACCTTAGAAAACAATCCTCAAAAATGTCAGACGTGGCGATAGCGACCGTATTCTTACGGCCGTTAACGCTCTGCCTACCCCGCAAGGGATAAAGGCGTGATATATGTGTGTGTGTGTGAGTATTGAACTGAGTACATATTGAATGCAGGGTGTAAAAATACTTGCAGCAAATATTTCAAGGGGTGAGCCGGCCCATCAAACTGAACAACTTTACCTAAGAAACATAGGTCGCAATATGAAAAAAAATTTGGACCTCCCATACAAAATTACCTACCGACCAAGTGAATTTGTATGGGAGGACCAAAAAATTTACCCATTTTTCGACCCATGTTTCTTGGGAAAGTTGTTCAGTTTTATGGGCTGATTCACCTCTTAAAATATTTGCAGCTAATATTTTTAGGCCTATAGATATACATACATCTTCTTCTTATCTTATCTAGCCTACGTCTTTTGCCCAGCAGTGGGATGACGTAGGCTAGATACTAATTAACATGTGCAAGAGCTGTCCTATCTCTAAAGTTGAGTGTTCACAAAGTGTTGACCAGTTCACAACGTTTTGGAAATTTGTGTGTGTCTTAATTACCTACTTCTTTATACACGAAAGTTGACAAAAATAAATACAAAATACCTTTATTTCGAGCAGATACATTATTCTTTCATGTGAAAGTCTTTAACAAGCATAGCATATTGACATATTACTTATGATAAAAACATAAAGTGCATATATGTGCCGCAGTCGACATAAAGATGTTCCATAAGCGGATCATATTCATATAAATTCTGATAAAGTCTTGAATTGTAAAAGAATAAAGACGAATTGTGTCGGTATTAAAATTTATTATTTGATAATGCTAGCACTAAAATTCAGTTTCTAGAGTTGTCTAACAAAAGTCTTCAGTATTATTTTGCTTTATATTTTTAGGGTCTTTAAAATAATAAATATATTCTTAACTCCATAAACATTATGCATGTGTATATTAAGCGCGAAGTCTTAAGAAAAATTATGGTATACTAAGACAGTATACCATAATTTTTCTTAAGACATTACATACTAAGACATTATATCATAATATTTCTTAAGACTTTGCGCTTAATATTCACATGCATAATGTTTATGGCGGGGCTACGAGCACAATTAGTAAATAAACGTATCTCTACGTTTCGAGCAAGTAACACCTCTCCTTATTCGAGTATCGAGTATATCTTAATGAATTATGATTATTATTTCAGTTTAAATTACCCTATAACCTACATATTATCCGCCACGTCATGTGTATGACAAATCAACTATGAAAGAATTTGTATAGGGTATGAAGGTAAAATTTTAATAAGTAGCATAGTCACAAGACTTCACTTTTAGTAAGCGCTACAAATCATTTAAGAGAGACTGTCAAGTATTTACAGTTAGGTATAAATAAAGAATACGGGGAAATCAGAGACATTTATATAACAGGCTCAGACTCTTGTTGTTGCTCATATTTAAACCCAAACAAAAAAGTACAAGTCTTGTGTATGATTTGTCATATGTCGACAACCGCATTCGAACAAATTTTTTGGGCGCCCAAATGATACGTGACAAGGCTTCGAAAAATACGTGCTGGTATTTGGCATACGCATTATTAACGGTTTATCTTTTGGCATGTGAGAAAAATATGGGTTGCCTTACGGGATCACACATTCTAAGGGTTTTTTGAGAATACCAATTTCGTAAAACCGTTTTGATGGCAATGACATGAGCGGTTTGACGACATCGATAAATTGGTACAGACAAATGGGGGAAAATGAGACTAGCGGGTAACTTGGGACATGGTCGACACCAGTATCTATGAACCAGGTATAACGTTGTAACTGGTTGAAAATTTTTGATTCTACATTTATCAACCAGTTATAACGTTATAGCTGTTACCCGCTAGTCTCATTTTCCCCCATTTGACCGTAAGTTCGTGTTGTAAAACTCGCAAAAATACAAATTAGCGATACTATTTCCAAAGGCTATATCCACACATGAGTCATGAGACGTGAGACAACGCGATGCTCGAAACTGATTCCATATAAAATGTATGAAACAAAAGATACACTATATACACCTATGAGACGCGCGTCTTATTACTGATGGCGTCGTCACGTCTCACAAGTCTAGATCGCGCCTTATTCATTCAATTCTTTCCTATTTAAACGATCAAAGACTAATCACGGATCTCAATCAGACGTGCCACTCCAATGTCAACTGCCACCCCTAATTGCCTCTCAGCTTCACGTTCATTAGCAGATGTCATTGAGATAGCAACAATCTTCGAAGCAACAATTGTTCGCCAACAATGCAGTAGGTAATGTGGGTATAGTAACAAAGCGATTGTGCTGTCTGTAGTAGAGGAAGCTGCTACATAATCAGACCTTGAATGGGATGGATGGTGGCGATGGAGCGTCCTCTGACAATGGACGAAGGATTGGAACGCTTATCCGTTTGTGTTTGAAAGATGATCCGTGGTTGAATGCAATCGTTTGATGTGCAAGGAGATGTGTTATTGGTGCTTCTATATAGGTATACAGAAGGGAAGGGTATACGAGGGTTTCATGTGTATTAGCACGTATTCACAACACGTATTCACACAACCTGTCACTACAATGATACACGAATCATCTGAAGGTGCCCTCCATGCTTGTCAGACATGGTGGCGATACCGACCGTAATTTTAGGATCGTTAACGCTCTGTCTACCCCGCAAGGGATAAAGGTGTGATTTGTGTATGTGTGTGTGTGTGTAGGTATGGATATAGTTGGCGTGCGTTGCTCATTTTGCATGTTGTGCTCATTTTGCGTTTTGTACATTTTACTCCGAAGGGGTTGTAGGTAAATAGGTATCGTACCTTGAAGTGCAAAAATAAAATATAGTTTTTTTGAACCAGCGCAGATTGAATAGTAAAAACGATGTAGCTATGTATCATTATGAACATCCTGCAGTTAGGAAAACCTTTAAAATGCTGTAATCTTGTTATTTCAAAACTCTGGCATAACATCGGTTCGTATAGGCCTCCGTGTCCCACACGATTAAAATAATGCTCCTGGGCCTCAAGTCTCATATTTTTGGTCATCGTAACGCCATCGAAACTCAACTGTCTTTCAATTGCCATTGTGATTTTCTATACTTCTAACTGTTAGCAGACTACGAAACTACCAAAATCATCCAACTGAGATCCAACCGACATCCAGTTGAAACGATTTTCATTTAGCAGACTTGGGGCCCAGTTTTTATGTTTACATTTTATTAATACATAGGTATATATAGGGAAAATATATAGGTACACGAATTTCAACCAAAGCTGGAAGCTCTGCTTGGATTCATTATACAAAACAATGAACTAAGGTAAGGCGTTATAGAAGCGGAACCGATAACATCCGTTTTGCAAGACAATGCCTTGTTGACTGTACAGTGGTTGTATAACAAATGCAGGTGCTTTGACTGTAAACAACGGAACATCAATATAAGAGATCAACTTATTCTGGCTTTTCATACAGCTACTAAAGAAAACCAGTATTAATTGATCTCTTTTACGGCTAGGTTGCTATATCTCAACTGCGCAAGGGGTCATCAATGTGCAATTAAAAAATATTGTTATTGATGAGAGAGATTGTAGGAGGAAGGAAACAAATTGGTCATTCATTCTTTCGGTAGAATCATTTCATAGGTGGGGCGAAATAAATACGTTTTCCGTGTTTTGTATTGTTGTTGTTGGTGTTATTTAGTACGATGCCCCAAAGAACGTCTCCAAAACACAGTGTATAAGAGGCATCAAGAGGCAACCAGTCTATGAAACTGAACAACTTTCCCCAAGAAACATAGGTCGAAATATGAAAATTTTATGGACCTCCTATACAAAATGTAGCAGCCACGTGAGTCATGTATAGGGAGTCATATTTTTTTTTATATTTCGATCTATGTTCCTTGGGGAAAGTTGTTCAGTGTCGTGGGCTGATTACATACATACATACATAAATCACGCCTATATCCCTTGAGGGGTAGGCAGAGCGTAAACAGTTGAAAAAACCGTCATTTACGCCACGTCTGACAAATGTTCGAGGGTAATTTCAGAAGACTATGTGTTAGGGTGCTTCTTATTTTTCAACTTTTATAAAATGACTACGTCAGGCCGCCATTTCGTGCTAACACCTAAAAAACGAATCCGTGATTTTTTTAATTTTTTTAAAAAGAGTTTTAAGGGTCGCTACCGCGTGTTAAAGTTTTGAAAATAAGTAACATTTTTACAAATTTCACCCAACATTATAATGTATACAAAACGGATTAATTCATCATTTAAACGCGTTATTTAGTGTTATCGAACATATCCTAAATAGGATACACGCTTTTATTATTTTTCCTGGAAGCTAGCATACCTATATGCCACGCCCCCATCACTCCAGAGTCTGCTTGATCACGAGTTCGCACCAGTTTGGCGTCAGTCGCTCTGTGCCGCGATAAAGAGTGCACGAGAAAAGTGTACACTGATTTCTTCGACAACCACCAGCAGCGATGTAGAAACTATGAGCCCGACTATCGAGTTTTCATTGCAGGCTGGACCATCAACAGCAGAGGAACCTCCACCTAAACGTAAACGCGCCACAAAGAACCTTATTGATCAACGATTAGCAGCAAGTCTCGATATTGCTAAAATGAGTGACAGGAAAGCAACTGTTGTATTGTCATCCACGCTTAAAAGTGCTGGAGTTGATCCCTTGCAATTCAACGTTAATTCAGCCTCAATACGGCGCCAACGTATGAAGCAAAGGCAGAGTGTGGCCGAGTCTCTAAATAAAGATTTTAAGCCTGACGTACCCCTAACAATTCATTGAGATGGCAAATTAATCGAGGACATCACAGGACACAAAACAGTTGTTCGCTTACCGATTTTAGTATCTGAACAGGGAGTGGATCAATTGTTGTCAGTGCCCAAACTCACACGTGGAACTGGAGAGATGTGTGTTTCAGCTGTGTATGAAACTGTTCTTTCTTGAGAATTGCAGGAGAAAATAAAGTGAGGTTTAAGAAGTGGCGCGTGTTTATTGATAGAGCAAAAGATGGAAAAAGACTTGCTCTGGTTAGCGTGTCGTCACCATATAATGGAAATAATGCTTGAAGCAATTGTTGGTTCATCAAGTGGCCCCGAAATATTGATTTTTAAACGGTTAAGAGCTGCTTGGCCTGGTATTGATCAAAACAAGTTCAGCACAGCTTCTTCAAATCCTGGCGCCTTGAGATGCGTACAGAATGTCGCAGACAGTACAATTGTGTTTGTCAAAAACCAGCTCGATGTCTATCAACCCAGAGACGATTATAAGGAGTTGCTGAATATAACGATTATATTTCTGGGAGGTGTGCTTGAAAAAGGGATGTCATTCAGAGGTCCAGCAGGTCTTCACCGCGCTCGGTGGATGGCCAAGGCAATTTATTGCTTTAAGCTTTTTATGTTTCAATACCAGTTCAAAATGACACACCGAGAACTCAAAGCAATTACGGAACTTATGGCTTTTGAAAGAGCTAAAAAGCTATGAGAATATTAACAAAGCTATGTCCAAAAAAGCAACCACAAAGATATTATGGCACCTTTGGTACCTTTCAGAGGAACTCATAGCTCTAGCGTTCTTCGATGACGAAGTGTCCATTGAATCTAAGAAGAAAATGGTTGCCGCACTTACAGAATATTCGGACTACAGCCCAAAACGAATCAGCTTGGACATCAATGATATTGCTGAAAAAAATATTGAGGATTTTGTATCCTCGAACACCCTAAGATTTCTCAGTATCCTTGGCATTTCATCGGCATTTTTGCAAAAAGACCCTGGTTTATGGAATGAAGACGAAGATTACATTGCATCCAAAAGTACCTATTGTACGTGCAATGAAAGTAGTTAACGATATTGCTGAACGAGGTATGACATTAATTGAAGAGTATAATAAGTTAATCACAGAAAATGAAGAGCAGAAGCATTTTCTTCTTTTGGTACTAAATAAATTCAGGCGAAAATACCCAGATATAAAGAAAAGTACATTATTAAAATAGTTTTCTTACCTTTCTGTTGACATTTTGTTTATATTATGTAATATACTGCTATTTTGAAAATATTAAAAACGATGTAATTTATTAACTTTTTGCTTTTTTTTTACTTGCTGGTAGCGACCCCTAAATGTTGCTTAAAAAAAATGAAAAAAATTACATAATGTTTTTTTGTATACTAGAACAGAATAAAACCATGACGCGGAACAAAATCTAAAAAAAATATTTTTTGGTCATATAAGAAGCACCCTACTATGTGTGTACTACCATAGTGACAGGTTGTCAGCCTGTCGCCTAATATTGCAATCCAAATCAACCCTCAAATCCCTTAGTCGCCTCTTACGACACCCACAGGTAAGATATGGGGTGATGCTATTCTAAGCCGACATCACACGGCAAATGATTAACCCCTTAAAATACATACATACATACATACACATATCACGCCTTTATCCCTTGCGGGGTAGGCAGAGCGATAACGATCGCAAAATTACGGTCGTTATCGCCACGTCTGACAACATTTGAGGGTTGCAGATAAAAAAAATATACCCCTTAAAATATTAGCAGCTAATTTTTTTACACCCTGTTTTAGACTAGGTAGGTACAGATTTCCGTTTACCTAAATGAAACCCATTGTTTGTAGTTTTTTATTAATTAATTTCTAAAAAGTCATGAAAAGAACAATTGATTAATTAGATCGAAAACAGATCAAACCATTAGTAAAAGCAAACAGTTGCTTTAGTTTTTTTTGCCAATAATGACTGGTGTTAGATAATCTCTCCTTTGTTTTTGTCTGTCGCGGACTCACGGTTCAATGCTTATGTGGGGCAGAAAATCTGTAGGTACCAAATCTCTTCTCTCTTTTTTCGTGTGGGACACCCTAGGGACACCGGAGGCGTCCAACGACCCAATAAACCTCAGTGTCAGAATTTTCCAGCCGCCTTCTACAAGTAGCAGGCTTCTGACATGGTTGTGTAGCGATCGCCGTCTAAGTAATCATAAACAGCAATCGGGACTTACGGCTTAGCGTGCCATCTGAAACATGGAACCATCTTTCTTACGGACACCCGATTGGTTCAGCCAACAATGTCCTAAAAAGAGTGGGAACAATTTTACAAAGTGATTTCCACGCGAGCCGCGGGTTTCCACTAGTTTTAAAAAAAAACGAAAAAAAAATGTATTGAATCAATTTTTTTGAAACGATGATTCTTATGAACTCAACATATTTATAAATCATTCTAAACCATATTTTCTAGAACAATCTAATAACAGATATTAAACCCCCAAACAATGTCGGTGTTTGGTCTAAATCTAAGTATCTATTAAAATACGTTCAAGGCAAGGCACATTTATTTTATTATCCATTGTGTATTGACCTTTATGTTAGAGCTTTCAAATATCTAGACCAGAGCGAAACTGATTGCAAAACACATACCGTACCATTATACAGAGTATAAAAAAATTGCTGCAAATATTTCAAGGGGTGAACTAGCCCATGAAACTGATGAACTTTTCCCAAGAAACATAGGTCGAAATATGAGAAAGTTTTTTGGGCCTACCATACAAATTGACTTGGGCAGTTGGTAATTACTATGGGAGGTACAATTTTTTTTTTCATATTTCGACCTATGTTTCTTGGACTGGTTCACCCCTTAAAATATTTGCAACATATTTTTTGTACCCTTTGCCCAGCAGTGGGACAGTGTTGGCTGATAATATAATATATAATATATATATATTTTTAGGTTTGTTATTAAGAAAGGTACGTCTAAAGTAAGTACGTAGCGTAAAGTTCGATACAGTTCTCATTCATATCAAAAATTTGATCCATGATCGTGAACGACTAAAACACACTAAAATGAATAAATTTTACAACGTGTAATGTAACGTAGGTCGACGGCCCGCAGGCACCGCCATCAACCGTTCAAAATTCAAATAACTTCCTATCTTGTTCTTAATTTGAATCGGGAATGAGACCATTGCACTGTTTGATTAAAAAAATAAAATTTAAGTTCGTAGCGCGTTGTGGCGACATTATTTGATGTACATCGAAAGTGGTATGTATATTTTTTTGCTAGGAAAATTTTGTAAAGATAAATAAATTTGATTATAAAAACAGAAACAAGTTTTATAAAAACGGACTATTCATCATTTCAGTTTTATAGTTATGATATGAATGAATAATACAAATTCAGTATAAAACTTGTTCATTTCACGCGTTTCACAAGTCACGCCTTTATCTCTTACGGGGTAGGCAGAGCGTAAAAAAGCTGTCACTATCGCCACGCTTGCCACTTATTGAGGGTCGTTTCAGGTGATTCATGTATCACTAAAGTGACAGGTTGTCAGCCTAAAGTTGTAGTTCATAAACATTAAAAAATAAGAGCAAAATATTTTATAAAGCAGGCGACATAGACCTATGTTCAAACGTGATGCAACAGAACCACTTTATTCCAATTCCAAACTCTTCTTTTTCTACCACTCTTCCGGTCGCGCCATCTAACCAGCCAGCAACCTATGATCATGAACTCCAGCACAGATAAGAGGTAGACATGTCATAACATCCGAAGGCAAGGTCATTGCCGCTGGGCGCGTCTCCGCGAAGGTGAAAGTGCTAGCCGCGATGACGTCATGGCATCTTCGCTACGATAGGTGGCGCAGGTGAATCTTTTAGCTCCTAGTTGAATTTGCAGTGCTTTTCTTTGTAACAGGTGTCGTTGTGTTATAAGAGTATTAATTTTTAGGACTGTGATGAATTCTTTTTCGTTTTTCAGTTTCTTTTTAGTAGCATCACTATCTTCAAAGGCGGCTACATTGATATTATGAAAAGGTCTATGTAATTCTTTCGAAATGCCGTGTTATTTTTACAGATTTTGATACCCAGCATTTACATTCATTAGGAGGATATTAATATTTGTAATTCTTCCAACATTCCATGATATTAATGTTCTGAAATTGATTTATTTTTCACTTTACCGAGTTCAAAATTATTCTCTATCTTAACGAGTTGTAAGACTACATTTTCAAATGACATTGATTGTGAAATGCTTTTCGTTTTAGTTTTTTTCGAATACCAAACCAAGGCAGCCTCGTTTTTTCAGCGATTATCGCAAATTAAGGCCACAACGTTCCACTTTATCCGCCGCCAAATAATTACAATCACTTGCCATATCTATTAACAGCGTCATTGTCTTATAATGCGCTGCGAAATGGAGTCATTTTCTGTCCGGCGCGGGCGCATAGGCCGGTCATTAGGGCCAATTGTGCAGTTGCCAAATGTTGCGAAACAGTGGCATTTCTAGCCGGTTGTGGTTCTGTGGTATTTCGCGATAGGTAATGATAGAGTTGACAACTGTACAAGGTTGGATTCAACTAGACTAGATGGTATGTTTGAGAACAGAGCAAATAGCGGTTTCAGGTAAGTAGAGGTATGTTAAAGGTATCTGTAATAGAGCTACCTAAGTTCAAATAAAACCACAACGGTTAACGTTGCTACGAAAAAGGTAAGGTACTTGTTGCGAAGGCAATTTTTTTTTCAAATATGAATTACTTTGGGGGGTTTGTCCGTTTCCATTCCCTTCCTCCACATCCCCACACTAGGCGCGCCCGCATCAATAAGATGTTGGTGTGCCCTAGAGCGAACACCAAATTTCTTTTTAACTCTTTTTCAGTAAGATCTGTACAACTTTGGAATAATCTGCCTATGTTTATACAGGAAAGTCCCTCCATTACTATATTCAAAAATCGTGTAAAAGAGCACTTTATTTTCCAACAACCGTGATATGTTTATGTATTTGTATGATATGTATTTAAGTATTAGTATTTTATTTATGTGGATTATGTAGGTATATTTATTTAAGTAGGTATGTATGTAATATTATTATTTTATAGCATTAGTTATTTGTTTAGTTTTCATGTAACTTCTTTTATTGCCAAATTGCCCCAAAATTTTAGATGCTCTCACAACACATGGGTTGGCTGGAAGAGATCTCTCATTAAGAGATAAGCTCGCCTTTGCGACAAATTTTAATGTATTAATTTTCTATACTATTTATGCAATAAAGAATATATATTTGTCGAGCAAAAATGTGAACAGAAAGCAAAATATGAGATCTTCATATCACATACAACTAAAGACCTTATTAATACCTGCTACTAATAGAAGCTGGTTTAAACACTAAACGCCTTGGTTCATCGGGTTATTCGTCAACTCCAATGTCTCACACGACTAGTATAATAATACTTTTAAGTGTCGCAGAGTTGTATCAAGGTACTATTGCACAATGGCTCTACATAACTAAAGCATTGGATAAAAAGTTCATTAACATCTGCTTTCACTGCAATGCACTGCATAACCTCTTTTGTACGCGAGTGTACTTCTATCGTGTAAATTGTAACAGGTGTAAGCAGGTACAGTCAGCGGCATCTAGAGTTACCATTTAAGAATTGATGAAATGTAAAAGGTTTAGCATTGTATCCATCGCCATCAATTCATAGAATAATTTGAAGTTGCTTTTTGAGTTTGTCTGTCTGATTATGATGCTGTTATTCAATAAGAATGTTTTAATATATAACGTCACCAATAATGACCTAGAAAGAGGAAATTAAATTCTTGAATATAGGTGCCTCGATTGTAGTGATCTCGCCTTCTTTTTCTATGCCTATTCACTTTTTTTTTTATATAAAATAGGCGATTTTTATTTTTCTTTTTCTTTTTAATTACATCGTCGTCGTCGTCGTCGTCTCAGCCGATAGACGTCCACTGCAGGACATAGGCCTCCCCCAAGGATCTCCACGATGATCGGTCCAGCGCCACCCGCATCCAGCGGCTTCCCGCGACCTTCACCAGATCGTCGGTCCACCTTGTGGGAGGCCTACCTACGCTGCGTCTACCGGTCCGTGGCCGCCACTCGAGAACTTTCCGGCCCCAGCGGCCATCGGTCCTACGAGCAATATGCCCCGCCCACTGCCACTTAAGTTGCGCAATCCTTCGAGCTATGTCGGTGGCTTTGGTTCTTCTCCGGATTTCCTCATTTCTGATTCGATCGCGGAGAGAAACTCCGAGCATAGCCCTTTCCATTGCCCTTTGAGTGACCTTGAGCCTTCTTATAAGGCCCATTGTTAGCGGCCACGTCTCAACTCCGTAAGTCATCACTGGCAACACGCACTGATCCCAGACTTTTGTCTTGAGGCACTGCGGTAGTTGTTGAGAAGAGAAGATGTTACGTAGCTTCCCGAACGCTGCCCAGCCGAGTTGGATTCGACGATTGACCTCTTTCTGAAAGTTGGACCTACCCAGCTGGACTATTTGTCCCAGGTAGACATACTCGTCGACAACTTCCAGAGTAGAGCCCCCAACTGTCAGAGTAATGGGTGCAACAAGAGAGTTTGACATAACCTTGGTCTTGTCCATGTTCATTTTTAGACCCACTTGTTGGGAGGCTCTATTGAGGTCATCGAGCATTGTACCGAGGTCCTCCAGGGTTTCCGCCATGACCACGATATCGTCGGCAAAACGAAGGTGAGTCAGATACTCGCCGTTGATGTTGATGCCAAGTCCTCTCCAGTCCAAAAGCTTGAAGACGTCTTCCAGTGCTGCTGTGAACAGTTTCGGTGATATTACATCTCCCTGTCTCACTCCTCGCTGCAACTGGATAGGTTTCGAGTCCTGGTCCTGAATTCGAACTGACATGGTGGCGCTTTCGTACAAGGACTTCAACACTTCGATATACCGATAGTCAGCTTGGCACCGCTGAAGAGACTGAAGTACGGCCCATGTTTCGATCGAATCGAAGGCTTTTTCGTAGTCCACAAACGCGAGGCAGAGTGGTTGGTTATACTCTTCAGTCTTCTGTATAACTTGCCTCAGCGTATGAATGTGATCCACGGTGCTAAAGCCTTTTCGGAAGCCGGCTTGTTCGGGAGGCTGGAAGTCGTCGAGCCTGCGTGCGAGACGATTCGTTATGACTCTTGAGAACAGCTTGTAGACATGGCTCAGAAGCGTGATGGGTCTGTAGTTCTTCAGCAAAGACTTATCGCCCTTTTTGAAGAACAGCATCACCACGCCTCTGTGCCATGCCTGTGGCGTTTTGCCCTCGAGTATGACAGAGTTAAACAATTTCTGCAGTGCTTTAAGTATCGGTTTACCACCGGCTTTCAGAAGCTCTGCCGTAACTCCATCATCACCCGTCATCATCATTTTAATTACATATATTAAATAAATTAACTACAATAGGAGTAAAACCATGATAGTCGCACGCGCAACTCATAATATAAAACTTTTAATTACATTGCAACATTTGCATACATTGTTATACAATACCACTCGTATTGTATGTTTGTTATATCATGCTAAACGCTAATAGCATAAAATAATGGGTTATCTTGTCAAGTGTCATATTGCGTATTTCTTTGCGGAAATGATAATTGCTAATTCTTCTATGTTTATTGTTGGATGAGAGTGAAAAGGTTAAGACTTGTTATATTGCAATTCTACTTGGAACGTAAAATTGTTATAAAAATACAATTAGTAATCCATTTATTCAGTGATAGTATTGTAACTAATATTGAGATGCTAACAGTATTCGTTGTGAATCTACTTGGAAATAAACGATTGAATTCTTGAAATTTCGTTATATCAGAAACGAAGATATGACTGTGACCCATTTCATTTGTTTAAGTTTAGATATTGGGCACAAAAATACTACAGAAACGCCACAATTTTATGAAAACTACAATTAGTAGAGCTAATTGTTGTGAAGTAATTTCCGGTAGGTCGAAAAAAATCTGATAAAATAAATTTGACGTCAGTCAAATCTCAGTTTTCAGATATTTTAACAAAATGTAAGATCTCGGGAGCAATATGATCATCAGTTTGCAATAAAACCGAAGAGCATATTGAGCTACATTTTACCGTGGATAACTGACTCTTATGACCGTGGATTCTTAATATCCCTATCCTGAAATAAACTGCCTTGGGACCACGAGATGTCATGCGTAAATGTCATTTATGTTCTGTGCTTGTGTCGGAAAGCAGAACACTTTTATACAGAAATTCCCCATTACACCACATCATTAATCAGAACGCACCCAGCCGATATTAATACAAAACGATACACAATCGTAATTGCCCCACGACCGGTGCATACGAGATGAACCCGCCGGAATGTGGTGCGGGACAGATTCCGGGTTCAACGAACGGACTTGCCTACTTTATTGCGTACTGGTTTATATAGGATTGGTCTCACTTTCAGGGTGCAACTATGAGTAATGTAGGGTCGTTTGTGGTCTTCTTACGGCAAAAGAAGAAATATCGTAATTACACTACCACCCGCCGGAATGTAGTTCAGATTCCGGGTTCAACGAACGGACTTGCCTACTTTATTGCGTATTGGTCTATAAAGGTCATGCTTTCAGGTTCTTCTTCTTCGAGTCGATAACAACAAATATATTTTATTGGATCAATATTTGGCCACATTGATAGCCTGACTGTTCCCCTCCTGCAAGTTCTGCATACTGCAAGAGCTAGGGCAGTTTGGGCAAGAATGAAGCTGAGCCATTGTTTGCTCTACACCGCAATCACACAGACCATTGTCGGAGAAACCCCACTTCACTCCATTCTTTTTCTTCTGCTTTTAGGTTGTAGCTGAGAGTAATTTAGGGTCGCTCGTGGTCTCAGTATCCGACATATATACGACAGGAGAAGAAGAATCGTAATTGCACCTCCACCCACCGAAATGTAGTGCAGGGACGACAGATGCGGGTTCAACGAACGGACTTGTCTACTTTATTGCGTACTGGTGTATATAGGTTTCACTTTCAGGATGTAATAAAAAGTAAATCATCTGAAGACTAAAAACTGGTTCCATATGTGGTTTTTAAAGATGCAGAAAATATTTTTGACTTAATTCATGATGTCACTTATTTTAGTCATATTTTATAAAAGAGTTCCAATTTCATTTCGGTGACAGAGTAACAAGGACTCTTTGAATTACTTTCAGATATCTTTTTATCCCATGATACTAATACTCACTAGTCTAGGGGATTCAAAATAGGGGATTTTGTTGATCCTTTTGTTATTCCTAAGTTTAAAAAAATATCGAACGGTCGTAATCAATTAGTAGAAAAATCAACTTGAGTCTTTATTCTTATAAAAAATGTGATTGGCTGACAACAACTACTCACGTACCAACTTATTAAGATCGCGTGACAACGAAGTGTCGTGCAAAATTATGTTTTGACTTTTGTGGTATTTTATTGGGTATTTAAAAGATAATTCTCCGTGTAAAAGATGGTAAAACATTATTACATTGTAAATTTTGAAGCGTTCATGATTTATTTTCTTTTTAATTTTTCCACTTTTTGAGTGCACTATATGAAAACGTCAACTAGATAGTATAAACTTATTGATTCAAAAACAAAACTAAGTACAGATAATATATAGTATAATCCGATTAGGACTATTTCGATAGTTATCAAAACAACATACATACATACATATATCACGCCTTTATCCCTTGCGGGGTAGGCAGAGCGATAGTGGCCGTAAGAATACAGCCACTATCGCCACGTCTGACATTTTTGAGGATTGTTTTCCAAGGTTGTTTCAGAAAACATGTGTATTACTATAGTGGCAGGTAAAAATTGTAATACACCAATACTCTCGAGTCCCTTAGTCGCCTCTTACGACACCCGCGGGAAGGATGAGGGTGATGCTATTCTAAGCCGGCATCACACGGCACATCCGGCATCTTAAATATGCCTTGTGGTGTCGGCTTAAAATAGCATCACCTCATTTCTTCGTCTAAGTGTCGTAACGACCGACGGGGCAATCAAGGGAACGGGCAGCAGCGTACCCCGTGAATGCAACATCTTGCACTGCGGGCAGCAGACTAATATCTTCAATACCTTGCACTGCGCTCGCCAATCCGTGCGTGGTGAGCATAGCGAATATTCCCCAATAGGGAAGGTCCATGTCTAGTATTGAACTGTTGTGGCTGTAGTAGTAGTAAATTAATGTACCTAACTAATCAATAAAAGAGATGGACACTGTTCATCGGGTCGTTGGACGACACGGTGTCCCACACGAAAAGATAGAGAAAAGAGTAAAAGAGATAAATTCCAATAAAGACAATCGTTTGCATACTCTGGCTATTTTGTATAAAATGGCTAAATGTTTTACGATAAAACTAGAAAATCTGGTATTATGGCATGTTGAAACGCTAGAATAAAGTGTTAGTGACTTAATTGATTTAAAATGGTGTAATTATGTTAATCTGGACTTTTATTTATTTTGGTATGATTATTATCAAAAGCGATTAAAAAGCAGACACAACAATATGAACTCTAATGTTAGGCGAATCGCACATACTAGAAATGTCAATCCCCAAACTAAAACCGCTCAACCGCTGTTATCGCAGCGCTATCGCAGTTTTGTCCATCGAGTGCGGTTTCAGTATGTGGCGTGACGTTTCTAGTATGGATCTGACAGACCGCTGCGATATTTTTGAGCTCCGTCGTGCGTCAAGTGTGCGATCCGCCAAGTTGATACGAGTAAGTTGCCTCATTGGGCTAAGCCACCGATAGATATAGTTGTATCATTATGTAGGTTTATTTAAAAACTGGAAGTCATCTTATTTTTTAAAAAGGCTTCTCCAGGTTTTCCTTATTTATTTTTTATTTGAAAAATGTTTACCCACTCTCCCCAATCTCCTTCTCCCAAACTTCGGTATTCGAATGTTCGATTATGTGAAAAAACGGCATCTTTGTGAATTACCCGCATTCCTCGTTTCGAACGGATGAATACCTAATGATAATTTTCAAATTTGGTAAAGATAGGTCATTCAACTCTGTCACGTTTTATCACCCGTACAACAACATTTTCTAGAAATAAAGTCAGATTTTTTTCAACTTAAATAAGCTCGTAAGACTTGATCCAGTTCAATGAGTGAACGGAGCGGTCGACCTCGCCACGCCTTGGTACGTTACCAGGCGGAATTGTCTTATAATAGTCCTATAGTATCGAACAATGGTGATAAGAGAGGCAAGTCCGGCCTATAGGGTTTCTAGAACTAATCAGAGTATGGCCTTGGTTTAGCTGCTCTAGTAAATATGCTAATACTGGTATAGTAAGTAGGTATATACTTATATATTTTAACGGCACGCTTGAAATATTGACTTGAGATCCAAAGCAACCTAACTATTTTTGATTATTGCAAGATTATTTTAGTATCTCTTTTGCTAATGCGGGTTCAACGAACCTTTTATAATATACCTATCATATTTCAAAGAAAAACTTGACTTTATTAGTCAAAACTCGCGTTTAAGTAGTGTTTTAATATTTCGTACGCACAGAGAAAAAAATACATTATGTGGGACTGCGCGCGCATGACAGTTCTGGTCTGTGTTCGTACAATATAAGATTATACTTTTTTTTATGAAATAATAACATAAATCAACTTTTGACCGATATACACATATAATATAACTTTACAACAGTATTTATAGCTATAATAAATCTACACTATCTTGTATGTATGTAAGTTAAACTGAAAACACTATAGAAAAATCACTATTTATCTCATAATATTGTCCTGCGGTGACACGGAAGCGTTGCCACAGTAATGAGAACAAAGACTCGAGTAGGTGAAGGATCTAGAAATGGTTCATTCTTAAAAGACCTTGGTCTTTTAGTACCCTGTAGTTTAAATTATAATGACTGGCTATGGCTACACGTAGTAAGTAACTAGAATGACATTTATCTGGGTTTATACAGCGTGAAAATAACTGGATGGTTTTTTATAATTGTACCTACATTAACGTTAAAAGTAAGTAGCGAGTATTGTGTGACTAAATACTTCCTTTACTGGGCTTTTCCCTGCAACCAAGCTCATAGGAATTCCCTTGAAAAGAAAAGGAGTTATAGACACAGCCGGTCATTATTTCAAAACGTTAACTTGCTAGGTATTCAGTAGACAAAAATTTGAGCACGGATTTTCTACGTTTACCTTTTCGGCCTACAACTTTTCCCAATAACCTGTAAATCGAGGAAGTAAAATCGTTTCTACTGCTTAAATTACTTGTTGAATTTTTAACAAAACCCTTATCATTATTGCGCTCATAACCATTTCGACCCAGTGACAATCGACAACCGGTCGATTTTGGTGAAAGGACCCGATCTGGTCAACCTTCAAGGACCTTAGAGGTTGCTACCATTATATTTAATACAGTCACAGAGTGAGAGAATGTTACAGAGGGAGCTGTAGCTCTACAACCAACCGGAGTGGAGCTACAAACAACTCCTCGCAAATAACACAACTAATTACACTGCTATTATATACAATTAAAAATTAACTAATGCAATGCATTAATAATTAAAGATAGGGGTTACAAATTCAGGGTTCAATAGCGCAGTTGGTAGAGCAGCGGAACTGTACGGTTCACGGTTTTGGGTTGAAGAAATAGTGAAAATATTTTTGACTTTTTACTGTATATCACACAACTGCATGCAAGTATGCTACATTGCATTACAGGATTAAAAAAGGAGACTCAAACGTAGAAAGTATTATATTTTTTAATATTGTGTTTTAGTATTATATTTTATTATATTTTTGATGCTCCTTTTGTGTCTCATTTTTGTACCAATAAACCATATTTTATTTCATTTTCACTAGATTTAGTATGACATCTGGTTACGAGGAGAGTTTCATGGCTTCAATGGTCATTCATGGGTTTCCCACTGAGAACATCTTAGCTCTGAGGATACCGTGTATACGGCTTCCGCATCTCGAGTGGAATTTTACGCCACATACTGGTGTGACCGCCGCATACTGGGACATTACTTGATCGGGCAAAAATATATGGGTTTCATTGCAACTGGTGTGACCGCCGCATACTGGGACATTACTTGATCGGGCAAAAATATATGGGTTCATTGCATCAGATTAAAATAACATAAAAGTTTTTGTGATGTCGGTGACCTATAAGTTTTCCTTTTTTTTTACACATTTTAAGTTTTGTACAGCGAAATGTGGGATAACTTGTTTGTAAAAGAAGTTGTATTATGGATAATAGGTACAATTTATTTCTAGGGGCAGAGTTTCTGTTGCTGTCCTCTTGTTTATGTTTGACGAAATGTCAATGGTAGTTTGAAACAAAGTAGACGTTCGGTGGATTTTGTTGTATGTTTTACATGAATACATTTTATGTGATAAGTTTCAGAATTGATATTTCTTTGAGGAGAACGTAGAACTTGAAAGGTTACTTCCGGACATACTAGATCGACGAACAACAAACAAACATTAAAATAATTTTCAACAAACATTAAAACCATAAACATTAAAACCATTTCTACTCGTCAGAGTCGTCAAAAAATAGAGTGAGGGTTGAGTTCTGAGAATGTACATCAATTTTCTCTATAAATACAACAGCTTGCACACTTTGCGCAGCGCTCATCTATCCGCCTGTCATGTATGTTGACTATAGCAAGTATTCGTCCAGCAGTGGGCTATTGTGGTTGTCGAAGTTGCTATCTAAATTCCCACGTTATACATCCATGTACAACTCTTACCAAACGAAACCGTTCTGACTGAGCACAACAAGATCAATTACCTGAAACAAACAATTACCATTTTATTAACACACACGATGTTGACATTTGCTTGGTGGGCCGCAGTCGGCCACTTATTAGACCTACTGTCGATTAGACTAAGCCAATTCTGAGATCGGTCTTGAGTGCGATTTTGAAATGTCATTAATACTGACTGAGGTTTATGAATATTGCTCTTAATTTCGATCTCACAGCTGAGTACGGTTTATAAATACGGGCTTAAATGTTGGCATTGCAGTTTTAATTACTTAAACTGACACTTACTTATCAGATGCACGGACAAAATCAAACCAACTTTAGAGGATATCTTAGAAATATTCATATATCTTTAGTTCGTGAGTTTTTTGAAATCACCACTTTTTGTTCGAATCTGTTCAGATACTGTACTTTGTATGTATCGTTGTCAGTAGTTCTATTTTGCGCCAGGTTTCACCTTGTCGGAAAACAGTGAGACATATGTTAAATGTTTTCATTTATGAAGTGTAGCTTAGTCTTTACAGCTTTATTCTAGTATGGCCCAAAGGGTCTATTCAGCAGTAGGTCTAATAAGTGAACGCCTAGCTGGCCGCATGTAGGCCGCACTCTATATGCTAGCCGCTCGCCCTTGCAACACCACCGGCCTTTCAACGTGACGTTGTAGCGGCGGCTCATAGCGTACATACTGATTTCAGTTATTATTCTGGTAATGTTAGTTGGTTGGAAAGTGAAATTAAAGAGTGTGTCTACCGTATGGGTGCGAAGAATGTGTGTCATCTACTGCAACATGATGTATATAAGGTGTAAATATATTAACTGCAAATATTTTAAGGGGTGACTCAACCCATAAAACTGAACAACTTCCCTCAAAGAACATGGGTAGAAATATGAAAAAAATTTTGACCCCCCGTAGAAACTGACCCGGCCGGTAAGCACATTTTGTATGGGAGGACCAAAAATGTTTTTCATATTTCGACCTATGTTTCTTGGGGAAAGTTGTTCAGTTTCATGGATTGGTTAACCCCTTAAAATAATTGCAATTATTTTTTTACAGCCTGTAGAAACCTAAGTAAAAAAAGTAATAAATCTAAAAATCAAATAACTTTTTATTATCTGTCTTCCCAGTTCGGTTAGGATCGATGCAACTGTTACTCCTTATTAAGATTTTGAAATAGGATGTAATATAGTACATTATCATTATTACAGTTCATTTGCTAGGTAAATAACTGAATGAGAATCAATTATTTTATCTAGGCCAGCAATGTACTAACTTATTCCCACTAAATCCACAAATTAATTGAATATATTACTGTACGGATTAAATTTAGTTACCTAAACCTTTATACTAAAGGCCTTAAATTGACATTTCTAGTTTGACGTGTTATTTCCAGTGGACTGTAAAGCCAACATGATATTTTTAATTAACTATATTTAAAGGTTACGCAAAGGTGATTACTGCTTAGTCTTTCTTTTCGTGTGGGACACCGAATCGTGCAACGACCCGATGAACCCTAGTGTCAGAATTTTTCAACCGCCTTCTACAAGTAGCAGGCTTCTGACATGGTTGTGTAACGACCGCCGTCTAAGTGATCATAGACAGCGACCGGGACCTACGGCTTAACGTGCCATCCGAAACACGGAACCATCTTACTTGCGGACAATCGGGTGCTTAGTGAACTTACCTAAAATATTGTAATGGGTCATTCTACGATACAATGAAATTTGTGTTCGCGTCTTGTAAATTGATAAGTATCACTTATAGGAGGTTTCTGTTTTGGTTATGTTTTGAATTGCTACTTACTTATCTTACCTACAAAAAACCTTTACTACATATAATCAGTAGGGAATTCTAAAAAATCTCAATTTCATACCTCGCGATTGGTAAAAATTGCAGTACCTTTTTGGGACGTCCTAATTCCCTATCCGCACAGCGATTTTTTATCGCATAACTTTGTCACTGTTCTGTAACACATTGAATCTTAAACCTATCTGCACAAGCTATAAAAACCGATATCAAAAATGTGGTGTTTCATACAAAATATACTTAACGGAAATAAAAAAAAACGTTATGCGTAAGCTCTGCCAGCTGGAAAACGGTCTTAATCCCATGGAAATTCAAATTTTTTGGGAAAAACACTATTCTATGTGTTAGTCCAAGTAATCCTCTATGTGTTAGCCAAATGTTATTAAAATCAGTCCAACAGTTTTTGCAGGAGTAACAAACAAACAAACATACAAACTTTCGCATTTAATTAGTAGGATAAACCTATTGCATACCTACATTTGGTTGTTGAACTCCTCATAAAAAAGCAATCATCATGCCATTACCCAACAGATTTAAACAAAATGTCATGTCAATTCAATTGACTACGGACAAAAAACTACACAAAGTTCATGACAGCCAGCATTAGAACCTTTGACATGATAAAAAGTAGGCGGCATTTACACTGTGCAATGTAACCTACTAAGTTTGCATAACAATTTTGATACATAAAGCATACATACATACATATATCACGCCTTTATCCCTCGCGGGGCAGGCAGAGCGTTAATGGCTGTAAGAATACGGTCACTATGGCCACGTCTGACATTTTTGAGGATTGTTTTCCAAGGTTGTTTCAGAAAACATGTGTATCACTATAGTGACAGGTTGTCAGCCTGTCGCCTAAAAATTGTAATACACCAACACTCTCGAGTCCCTTAGTCGCCTCTTACGACACCCGCGGGAAGGATGTGGGGTGATGCTATTCTAAGCCGGCATCACACGGCACTAGTTACATAAAGATACATAAAGCTCTAGTTTTATAACCGGTTGACGTGACCTTGCGTCGTGGTAGGCGGTCGCGATTTGTCATCCGCATTGAGCGAAGTTTGTTTTTGATATTATGTTTGCTGACAACTGCAGTAGTCGTAGGAAAGGGTCTGGCTAGTGCTACGTGTACCTACAGGAATTCGTTTTCGTTTATTTTCTATTTCCGTCTATTTCCACTGAGTTTTGAACGCGTGCAGATAACGGAGGACCAAGATTCTCAAATAACGATTTCGTACTAAATTTACTTTTTAACATCCCAGTCCTACAGAAACAGTAGGTCATTTGTTACAGTTTCATGCTACATTCGTCGCCACCAAAACAAAAAGAATGCTATGAAAATTCTCGTGTAGCAGCGAACGTGTAAAGTGAAATAAATAAACAAAGCCTCCAGTACAAGGTCATCGCATACGCCCCTTCCGGACTATCCAATTTTGACACTTGATCTTTTAAGCATCTCGATACTTTCGGCCTCGTAATAACAGAACTCAGGAAGAACAATGTAGATACACTTCTATTGTTAATAATGGATTTAATTGTTTTAAAGATAATATAGTGCAACGTTCCTATAAACCGTGAATTGAGTAGATGTTTTGATAGCCCATAAGGTTAAGCCATAAGCCATTCATTTTATTCAGAACAACAATTTAGCTACTATTATAGCTGATACCTGTGAAGTTTGCGGCCTTGCAGAAATCATCAAGGTCACAAATAACACAGGTATCAAGCTAAATTTTACAAACTATATACATACATATATCATATATCACGCCATTATCCCTTGCGGGGTAGGCAGAGCGTTAACGGCCGCAAGAATACCGTCGCTATCGCCACGTCTGACATTTTTGAGGATTGTTTTCCAAGGTTGTTCCAGAAAACATAGGTATCACTATAGTGACTGACAGGTTGTCAGCCTGTCGTCTAAAAATTGTAATATACCAATACCCTCGAGTCCCTTAGTCGCCTCTTACGACACCCGCGGGAAGGATGTGGGGTGATGCTATCCTATTGCAAAACTCACAATGAATGTAAATTGGCAGTATTATAAAATTTTATGGTGTTAAAAAGTTAATTGTTGAAACTTTTTATTTTATTGATTATTTATAAAGGAAAACGACTTTAATTCAATAAAATTTAATGACTTTAAGGAAATACTAACTGTACTTACGACGAAAAATGTAGTGCCAATTAAAATGATAATTTACCTAGTTAATTAAAGATTACCTAAGTATACCAAGCATAATATTTTGTGACACAAAAGTACTGAATTAACGAAAACGATATACATAGTGCAAGGGATGGTGTAATGAAAACTTTTCAGGCGTGATTAGACCATGAAACTAAACAACTTTTTCTATAGCGTCTAATTTTGGAAAGGAAAAAAATTTTTCAAGTTCCCATACAAAGTCACTCAGTTGATCGGGAATATTATTTGAGAGGTCGATAAAACAATCACGTTTACTAACATAGCCCCCATAGAAAAAGAACATCTTTTTTTTCATGGTCTGAGCACGCCTGCAAAGTTTACGTTACTCCGTCCCTTACACCCTGTAGAAAACTGCACTGCTCGTTTGATAATTACGAATATACCAAACTTTTCACTCTATGTTCCCGTTGATGTCTTTTCTTTGCAAAACGAGCGACTCCTCTAAACCGACTACGAATATTATAATATTTTTCTTTTGTATTTAGATAAAAGTAAACCGCCATAAAAAGTATTTTCCATTATTTAATTCGAAAGTATGTTTAAATTAAATACAAAACGTTTCGCCGAAAAACCTTTCAACGATATCACTGTCTTACGAAAGCATAATTCGCCGATACTATGGTTTGCCGATAGCATTGTTTGCCGTATCATAGTTCGCCGACTGCACGGTTAATAACCTGGGCTTCCTTTCAATACGTGGTAACGTCAGATTCCTACAGGAAAACTGTCATTGGCGTGATACGAGTACTAAGCCGATTTCAATCTACTGTTTAATCTTATACAGGCATTTTAATTGCACCAATAATATTGCACGTTAGTTAATAGTTATGTCACTACAACTATTACGAATGACAAACAAGTTACTGTTGTCCGACAACAATGATAATTTGATTATAATTAGATCCGGTTTATATTGATCCGTGTGACACCTACTCATACCGGTCAGACACCTTGAAATATTTCCGTGTGAACGTGGAGTCATTAAAAGAAATCAGTGAGTAAAAATTTATTAGATAAAAATTATATTTGAAATGACATTTGAAAAGGGTAAGTGAGGCACCATAGCCACCTGCCACCACCATTCTATGATACAAAAGTTTGAGCCATTTGGATAAAAGTTCATTATAATTATGACCCCCGTGTACTGCGGTATGATAAAACGACTGTTCAAGATTTTCAAGATTTCAATCGTTTATTTCCATGTAGATTCACAACGAATGTCAGGAATTCACAATACAATGCGGTCACTATATAAATAAATTAGTCAGTGTAAAAAAGAGAAATTTTCAGACAAATTTTTCTCCCTTTTATAACCATTTTATGTTCCTAGTAGAAACGCGGCACAAATGGGATCAAAAAATAAAAAATATACGTAAAGGCACTGCCTCGGGGTTGGCCAGGCTGACCACACAGTATGTAACTTGAACGATAAGAGGTCAATACAAACGTTTATATTCTATCTCAATCCAAAAAAGGGTCAGTAACCAAACGAATTGTTCTGTATAGACTCTCGGTCTCGCCAATAATCAGTTCCTTTAAGTGACAATTTACATTTAAGTATCCTCTTAACCGTGACATTAAATTGCTTATTAAGTAGCTTAATTTATAGTCACGATGTCCCATCGTTTATTATTTTACGACATCGGATGTCATGTCATGAAGATTAACCGATACAAAGGCTGTCAAAGTTGGTAATGAAACCAAATTAATGTATCTAGGCAGCCCTTCGGCGAATCGCACTTTTGACGCACAACGGAGCGCTAAAACATCGCAGCGGTCTGTCAGAAATACTCATATTAAAGCCGCTCAAACGCTGCCGACGCAGCGGTATCACAGTGTCGTCCGTCGAGTGCGGTTTTAGTATGGAGAATAACGTTTCTAATATGGATCTGACAGACCGCTGCGATGTTTTAGCGCTCCGTCATGCGTCAAGTGTGCGATCCGCCTTCGTCAAAATACAATCCCTTGCAACATCTTTTTGCAACTGGCTCCTGCACAAATTGCAAATCTGGGGGCACGGTCGGCAAGAAGAGCCACGCAACGTGCGAAGTGCTATATCCTCAAAGTGGTTCGTCGTTTTATGAACCCTTTGCGAAAAGAGCATAGGAAACCAAAGTTTTGGTTTTGGTTTAGCTGACCCATCTCTCTCTCTTTTCGTGTGGAACACCGAGTCGTCCAACGACCCGATCAACCCTAGTGTCAGAATTTTTCAACCGCCTTCTACAAGTAGCAGGCTTCTGACATGGTTGTGTAACGACCGCCACCCAAGTGAACATAGACAGCAACCGGGACCTACGGCTTAACGTGCCATCCGAAACACGAAACTATCTTTCTTACGGACAATCAGGCTGATCCATAAAAACGCAGATATGTAGCAATTGTAATAATATAACCTACATACGCACCCTTTTGGTCGATAAGGAAACTGAAGTTTGGAAACTAGTTTCCTGAAAAGATTATTTATCCTCCTGCGTAACTGGTTTCCTATTGTAAAAATAATAAAAATCTCATTATAAGCCTTTTCCTTGCGATGTCGTCTTAATACTGTATTTATGTCTGTATTTTGTGATAGAAATTTTTCAATTCTGATCTGTATATTAGCCCATATGCGATTTATGCCCTAGTTAGTGCAAAAACAGCATGATAATAAATTGCAAGACGCATGTTAGGAAATTATAATGTCAGTAATCATTTTAAGGTATATAAAATCCATTAATATGAGTAAGCAATACTTAATCTAATCATTGATTGATTCTATCAATAATTTACATACTTAGGTACTTATTTACCTAATTCCGTAGATTCTCCCTGATTGCAATCCCTGGTTGCAATTTAAATTACCTAGACATTATTATGTATCAATAAAAATACGTAATTATTTATACTGGTTTGTCATACAAATACTAAGAGAACCAATATAAATTGATCCCATGCATAACTGCCTACATATGTCTTACAATTTTGGTCAAAGTTCTGTTAAAAGTAACCAAGATCATCATTCTCCTTGCCTTATCTCGTTCTCTGTCGGGGTCGGCTACCTAACCTAGGAGATTTGACGATTAAGTAACCAAGATATCATCAGTAATTTAATTATGTATCTTTACAAAGTCAAAAAACTTGTTAAGTTGTTAAATAACAAAATGAAAAACCACAACCAATTGTTAAATAACAAAATGAAGAACTTTAAGGCGAGGAACACACTTGACGCACGACGGAGCGCAAAAATATCGCAGCGGTCTGTCAGATCTATACTAGAAATATCAATCCCCATACTAAAACCGCTCAGTCGCTGTTGACGCAGCGCTATCGCAGTGTCATCCGTCGAGTGCGGTTTTAGTATGGGGGTGACGTTTCTAGTATGGATCTCACAGACCTCTGCGATATTTTAGCGGTACGTCGTGCGTCAAGTGTGTTCCTCGCCTTGGATCTACGTAATTCAGTCACGATGTGAACAACAATGGAATCAGTGTCGTTGAGTGAAAGAAGACCGATATCAATTAATTGAATCATCGTAACGAAAGAGCAACAATGGAAATTGCTTTTTACTTCCTTTCACAAAAACAAGAATTAAACGGATTCAATTTCAAGATGCTCAGGTAAGTAGGTTCAGTACCCAGAAGTACTTGAAAAATGCTTCATCTACCAAATTTTAATTTACATTACCATCATGCCAAATTAGAGTACGAGTACTTTTAGGTGCATGAAAATTCTGCTACTTTATCGCCTCCTAAAACTGGACAACTTTCCAAAAGTAACATAGGTCAAAATAGGAAAAAAAATTACACCTCCCATTCAAAATGTACAAGCCAGCTGAGTCGAGTTGTATATCAGGTACAAAAATGTCTTCACATTTCGACCTATGTTCCTTGGGAAATGCTGTTCAGTTTCATGGGCTGGTTCACCCCTTGAAAGGAAATTAAATACATACATATATCACGCCTTTATCCCTTGCGGGGTAGGCAGAGCGATAGTGTTCGTAAGAATACGGCCACTATCGCCACGTCTGACATTTTTGAGTATTGTTTTCCAAGGTTGTTTCAGAAAACAAGTGTATCACTATAGTGACAGGTTGTCAGCCTGTCGCCTAAAAATTTTAAAACACCAATACTCTCGAGTCCCTTAGTCGCCTCATACGACACCCGCGGGAAGGATGTGGGGTGATGCTATTCTAAGCCGGCATCACACGGCACTATTTCTACTATTTCTAACACCCTGTATAATAACTGTATCATGGACGTGTGAGTGAATATTTCCTGTGCCGGAGCGGAACGACTCTGCGTTCACGGAACGCCGGTGTCGAGTGAAAATGCATTCCTGTGGCGCGCCACGGAAACACTCCTCGGTTCTCAACAAAACTTATACAAACTGGATGTGGCATGGAATAATTTCGAATTGAAATTTTTACCATGCTATACGTACAAAACGTATGGTTCCCGCCGTGTGGTGCCGGCTTTGGATAAAATGATCCTAATTCTACCCGTGGGTGTAATAAAAGGCGAATAAGATATGAAATCAGGGAGTAGGCAGCAGCGTTCCCTGTGAATGCATCACCAAACACTGCGGTCGCCAATCCGCCTGTCAAGCATGGTGAGTATGGCATAAATACCCCCCAAATTGAAGAGGCCCGTGTCCAGCAGTAGACTGCTATTGTAGTAGTTGTCGTACAAAACGAATTTTAGCTCCGTCCCTACCTGAAATTTTTTGCCGAATTTCAATCGATACAGCCGAGCAAGCAATCTTCAAGATTCATAAGACAGATTTAGTCAATTTTGATTAAGAACACAAAACGTAGGTATATTATGTCAGAAAAATACAAAAAAAAAATCGTTAACATTTTCATTAACGTTTAATCTCTTCCAGCGCAGAATCCGCACTACATCTGTGCTATTATCAGTCTGTCATTAAACACATGTTAAGCAGTGTGGTTCTAGTAATAGTGAGTGAATGCCGACAGCTGTGCGGACGCAGCCACAGTAAGGGAAAGTTGCAGTAGCATATCTTAGTGTCCCCTGTTTCCTTCATCAGGAATAAGGCAAAATTATGAAGTAGGTAGGGCACTAGTCTTGATTACGGATGACAAGCCGTCGGTCAATCTTGATTTCTGAAACGATGTAAATTTATTGCGCATACGGAAGTCCACAACGACTATTGTAACTGCTCGTTTCTAACTTTCTACTACTTGATTTTTTTCTATGTCACATACCCATGTTTGAAATGATCAGGGTACGCGTGAATGTTTTTTTTTTATACAAGCACAATTAATACCAGATTTTCACATAATGAAGTTCAAAATAGAGGGACTGATTGCTGTGTCAGGTCATCCGACGATTCAGGGTCCCACACAACATCATCATCATTGGCCTCATACGTCCGCAATAGACGATTTAATTAGTATCTGAGGTAAGATTTAATATCTCCACAGACACTGCGTCGCTAGGGGCGCGTGAAAAACGCAGGGCTGCCCTGAACCTGCGCAACCTACTCGTCCTTCCTATATAACAAGAGAGATCATAACAGTGTGAAGTATGATACTACTCATTTGTGTGATATTACTGTGACACACACGGGATGTTGACGCGGAACAGTGAGCAAGGCGGAATGAAATAGAAAATGGACGAGTTTTTGTTCGGTAGAGATATAAGGGAGAAAATATGGATCTGACGGCCGTTGTTGATGAAAGTGTGAACTCTAAGATGAAGAAAAACTGCAAAAATGAATTTAAATATGATATAGATAGGTAAATAGCGGAATTTTGGATTGTTTGAATATGACACCAAAGATTTTACACAAAGTTGTCATATGTTGTACAATATTAAATTCCGTGACTGGACAAATTCTGATAAATTCATATAAGTAGGTTCTAATTGGCTCAAATATATAATTTACAATGTACAATTAAATTAATTAATAATAATAATAAATAAATAATAATAATTACACAAATAAGGCACACATACCTACTGCTACTACTTCTACAGACTCAACAGCCCACTGCTAAACGTGGTCCTCCCCTAAATTGGGGGTACCGCCATACTCACTACGCATACCTACTGAATCTCAAATTATACAGTATAACATATATAGCATATTGCCGTGTGATGCCGGCATAGAATAGCATCACCCCAATTCTTCCCGCGGGTGCTGTAAGAGGCAATTAAGGGACTCGAGGGTTTCAAGTGTATTACCACGTGTTACAACTTTAGGCGACAGGTTGACAACCTGTCACTACAATGATACATGAATCATCTGAAGTGGCCCTCAATATTTGTCAGACGTGGCGATAACGACCGTAATTTTACGATCGTTAACGCTCTGCCTACCCCGCAAGGGATAAAGGCATGAATTGTGTATGCATGTATGTATAGCATATTGCGCTTCATTACTGACAAACCAAACATTATTATCTGTAGATCATGTCTGCATGCGCATACGCAAATGACTTGGAACACGGCGACTAACTAACTAAGACAGGAAACGTTTCGTCACCACGGATAAAGTCAACTGGTCACAGACCGGGATTAATATGCACAAACAGATATTACGAAAGTCCTTGTAAGTCTTGTAACTTCAACATGCTGCGATACCAGTAACTGCAGGTTTGAAATTATGTCATGAGATATAATTTTCGAGCAAAACTAACAAAGTTCAAACATTTGTCAGACGACGTGGCTATAGCGCCCATAATTTTACGGTTGTTAACGCTCTGCCTACCCCGCTAGGGACATAGGCGTGATTTGTGTGTGTATCAAAAAAAATTTAAAATGTTAAACGTTAACACAACTCTCATAAATATGACAGTTAATTTCCAGGTTCTGTGGTTATTATGACTGAGACTATTACACAATAAAGATAAGATAATTCAATAAACTTAATCGATAGTAGTTTATTAATATAAATTGACTATGAGACTAAATTGTTTCCTAAACTAAGAATTAGATTTGCTATATCTTGTTCAACATAAACAAACTGCAAGTATAATCGTGATTAATTTGTACTAGTCATATTACTAAAGTCCGTGTAAGTTTTAGTCGGCAACCATACAGGTTTGCCTGCAGGTATGAAATTAAGTCATTCGACATTATTTTGTTATAAAATGTAGGATCGTGTAAAAAAAATATTTGACGGCGATTTTCTATGCATAATAAAATATTGCCGAGGGTTCAGATTCCCATGCCGAGGGTTCAGATTCCCGTGCCGAGGGTTCAGATTCCCGTGCCGAAT
This sequence comes from Keiferia lycopersicella, assembly GCA_029255805.1. Classification (NCBI taxonomy): domain Eukaryota; kingdom Metazoa; phylum Arthropoda; class Insecta; order Lepidoptera; family Gelechiidae; genus Keiferia; species Keiferia lycopersicella. Next base: position 1,002,650 of record JARACZ010000029.1, on the reverse strand, counting down.
GGTACTTGGTGCAGCGCATATATAGCGCGGAAACGCGGCCAGCGTTATGGGCACATTAGCTCCAGGTACCATTCGCGGGCGGCCTCTTTAACTGAGGCTAAATTTAGCCATCTTGTTTGTTTTATTATATTGTATTTTGACATGTTTCATTTATAAAATATTTGGAAAGAAAACGTACAACACTTAGCAATCAACACTATCTAAACTTTCTAAATCTGATTACCTGAATCCTACCTTCATTTTATGATCCAATTTTACATCTTGACTTTAAATACTTGTAAGTGCCATTCCAGTAAATTTATATCCAGAGAGCTCTACAGAAGTATATGTTGCAAAATTTTGAAATGGTATTTGAAACGATCACTTTTACGATATTTGCAAAGACCGCATAGAATTTAAAAGCTTTAACGATGGTCGAAATATAAACATATCAAAAGCAATTGTATATTAATGACCAATAAATGTAATTAGAGATGATTTTAACTTCTAAGCACTTCGAGTAAAAGGCTAAAAATATATTTATGACCAATAATTTTAAAACGAACTCAGCAAAACCGACCAGTTAATATGACTTTGAGTTCATTGACTTCAGCATTTTGTATTTTTTTACTGAGTCAAAACTTTGTACAGGCAAAATATACAGCAACAAACTTCTGGTCCGTTTTTGAAGTAGGTACTTCAGATACTCGTCTGTACCGGTTTAATCAAAAAGTACTTCGTGATTGCAAGAAATTCTTACTTGCATTTTCCCTTATCTGAGTTTGTAAATAAAATACTGAAGATGTTCCATAAAATACCCCAACAATGGAACTGTAAAATCACTCGACATTTATCGATGGACAATTTCATTCTGATTCGTCATATAAGGGCTTCAGGTTGAGCCGAGTTGAATGTAGTCTTCAAGATGAATGAGATAGCTTTTAAAAGGGCTTTTATTGTAATGGACCAGTCAAGATACCGTCTGACCTTCAACGATATTCACACATTTTTTGCAATCATTCTTCTCCTGTTTATCAGTGTTGAAAATATCAAAAAGGGAAAAGAATCTAACGGATATTTTTTAGGGAATAAGTGACAAATTAATTGTGGCGTACCCTGGGGGAGGCCTACGTCCAGCAGTAGACTGCTATAAGCTAATGTCATGATGATAATGAAGGGATAAAACGTGATGTGTTTGTCTATGCATGTATGTATTCATTTAACATTCTACAAAGAAATCACAATTAGACCATTAAGGGTTCAGTATTTGATTGGGTATGCTCAATAATTATATGTTCAAAACGGTAACTTGAAGTACTGCTGACACTTTTGAGAGTTTGAGATGTATGTACTTTTTATTGTATGAGATATTAAAGATATTTGTATTGTATAGATGTGACTTCGTATGAGTAGGTAACTGCAGCTAAAAACATTTATTCTCTTTACCAATTACTGCAACATTTCACTCAAATTAAACATATAGTCGCCCAGCGGCTCCAGATCTAATCACATTCAAGCTCGACTAATAACTATTTCAATTACATTGACTGTCCAGACTCTTGCATCAGAAGGTACGTACGGCATGCGCGGCGTGCTTTACCATTAAGCAACCAATATCAGATAGTTTATGTAACAATATAACTGGAGCAGTGCTGAAACCAACCTGTCCAGCTGTCCACAATCCCTCACAAGAACATAAGAGTATAGGAGAGCTAGCGTGAAAGTCTGCTGTGTAATAGCAAGCGTTCAACATAAAACTCAACAGAAAACACACGCATAAATAGCCCTTTAAGTACGAGAATTAGAATAATCTTATTTGAATGCAATGATCAGTAAATAAAAAAGTTACATGATACTAAACATTATATTATGTTCATACATTTTTATGGTTCGGGTCACTCACGATAGTTTTTATGGTAATATAATCGAAATTACCTTTGGCCCGAGTGACCCGGGGTGAATAAAAATTCGTGAAAACAATCGCGAGAGCTTAACAAGTTATATTACATGTTCATCTTCGAAAAGTGCGTAATGTTTACTTCAAAATAGGACCCAATGCGGTATAAATGAAAAACAAAACAAATTCAATTTTTATGCATATAAACAAGAAGAATACAAAATTAAACACTTTCCGTGTTAGTCAAACCATTTTTAGAAAACAAGCACATTTTTTCTTTGCCTGTTGTAGACAATTTTTGAAATGTCTTAAAAAAATACAATAAAATTAAATTGAATATTAGGCGCAATACACATATGCTGAGTGGAACAAATCTAGTGAATTTCTTACGTCTTACATTTCCTGACCAACTGATTATTCATGCATAGATCGCTATCGATTCAATGCAGCATGAATGAAACATTTTGCCAGTTATCCTGACCAATCACAGCGATGCAATCGGAATGAAGCAATTTGAGATAGCCTACACTTTCCCTATCTACGTTATTTACAACAGAGTATATTCGGTTCTTCGAAGAGCACGAGTTAGAACTTTCAGTCCACTGCTAAACATAGACCTGCCCCGATTGACGGCTATTTACCATTCTTACCACGCTTGGCAGGCTAATTGGTGAGCACAGTGCAAAATTTTGCATTTATAGCAAAAGTTTCTGCCCATTCCTTGGATTCATCCCTTACGACACCCATAGGTAGAAAATAGGCTCACGATATTTTAAACTGGTACCTCACCACACACAGTGAATGCTGTCTATGATTAGTTACATAGTAAGTAGTCGATTCAAGGAGCATACTAGACGATTTTGAAATTTAGACACTCGAGTTCATTAGTCGACTTTGAACCACCTATGTGGTATGAATGACCCCAGGTAGAAATAGGGTTAACATATTCTAATCTACCACCTCACACAATAAATGCTGTCTATGATTAGTTAGATGAAGTAGTCGTTCAAGGAGCATCACTATGTACAGTATTTTTATCTCACGTGTGCCCGTTAGCCATACTTGTGTGTGTTATCTCTCTCTCTCTTTTCGCTGGACGACTCGGTGTCTAAAACGAAAAGAGAGAGAGAGATGACACACACAAGTATGGCTAACGCACATTTTGAAATTTAGACACTCGAGTTCATTAGTCGACTTTGACCCACCCATGCGGTATGAATGACCTATAAAGCACATGACCCATTTGATTTGATTACAAACTCGCACTACTGTTACGAATGTTATTACAATTTGCATACGGTAACTGTTACAATAACAGTTATATCACAGTCCTTATCGTATCGTAATAGGCCGTAATGGTATATCGTTCGATCGAAATGATACCGACAATGGTTTACCGAAGCTTGCGAAATGTCCCGCGGCCGTTCCTGGGTGAATTTAAATATAATACACAGATAAATTCACCTTTCGCTTTTGTGTAATAACCTAAACCGTTTTGTGATTTACAATCACTTTTAGAACTGTTTAAAATAGGTTCTGACTGTCACTATCGTGTACTTAGGTACTGTATACGATTTTTTCTGAAACACCCTAAAAATATTTGTCAGATATGGCGACAGAGACGTAATTTTGCTTTTACGGCTGTTAGCGGTCTGCCTGCCCCGCCGGGGATAAGGCGTGTTTTGTGTGTGTGCGATATCATTGACAAAATGTTTACACTGATCGGCTCAATTTTCTTCACTTAACAAGTCTTAAGTGCTTTTCATAAATAGAAAAAAAAAAAATTAAAAATCTTAGTACAGATACAAACGGCAACAAATATGACCTATAAGGATTTAATGCATTCACAGTGCTATGCTATTTTCATGAATAAAAATTTACTAGCGTCGTCCGGGAATCGCACCCGGGTACATGGGGTACCGTCCCACTGCTCTGCCACTAAGCTATTGACTCACCGGTCGACGCTTTTAAATGTTTCAATTTCTTATTTAATTCAATTTCTGGGAACAATTAATATGACTCTTGTTCACCTTGCAAACACACTTTTTATGATAGTCAAAGATACTCGTAAATTCTTCTTTGTATTCATTGTATTTGAATTGTTTAATGTTTCAAGTATATCATTAAAGTAGATTTGTAGGCGCCGAGAGCGAAAGCACCTACTTTTCGTTTCACTTTTAGTTTCAATAGGCCCACTTTTTGAACTGAAGTAAGTGTGTCGCCACTTTTGATTTCGTTGGGTTTTTTGTAGGTTAGAACTACTTTTACTTTCCGTAACTTGCATTGTATGAAATCGGTTGTAAAATTTCAAAGGTTCAGTATCTTGTAGCCCTTTTTATTAGCTGGGAAAAGTTAATTTGGCCCGGAAGTTTTTTCGCTAGTTTCATGGCATTATCCCATAGAAAGAAGAATTTAGGAGTTTCTTTAACGATCATAAAAAGCATTTAAAACTTGTAAGGTAAACGAAAGTCATCTTTGTTGTCCTAATGGAGTATACAGTACTTAATATATTGTAGGTCCGGATATTTTGTTTTACTTTATACCTCAAATATTGCATTACAATTCTTTTTATACCTACTCTTCAGTCCATGTATATGCCGATAGTTTTTAGTACTTTTGTCTATTGCATCACCTTCAATTCAGTCAGCACTCAAGGAGCATAGTGCATGGTGCAATAAAATGCACAAAACTACCTACGAGTAACACAATCACCATACCATATAGCTTTTTCATATCAAATCGGATTTGGTATGTGACTCAAATGTGCTACATGTCGCAAGGTAGAGTCAGGTGTTGCCAACTGATACTCGTATAAGGTTCGGAAACCAGTTGTAACTAGTGCAAGTGCAACGCAATTTGGTAAACCTGTCCAGTGACAGTCGATCTCTTTGTCGAAATATGTGGGTAGGATTTGAAAAACAAAGTTTCATTTGTGATGCTTTTATTGCTTTCAATTAAAAAGTTTAAGCCTAAATCTTCAGACTCATCATGTAGTAAAGTTGGCGAATTTAGTTTTTTTTTATACCAACGGCGTCAAGAATTTTCTGCGAAAATGGTCAAATATTCTCATTGTCATTGACAGACGATTTAATCAGTGTCTCAGGCAAGACTTTTTATGGCTAAATAAGCCCATGAGTTTCCGCACACATTTCGTATAATGTTTAATTCTAAATTTCCTACTGTTAAAATTTTTAGGGTAGGCACAACAGCCAAAATATCAGCCATGCATGATTTTAGTTCTACCACAACGCAATAGTTTTTGTTTGAAGGGCATGGGAAACAGTGAACGTGAGACCATCTTAGGTTACAATAAGATCATCAGCGTTCCATCTGAGTTCTGATGGTGAACAGCGCAATTACGTTTTGTCCTTGTGGTTTATGTGTTTTAGCGATTCAGTAAGCCTTTTATCCTTTGTATAAATCGTTTTATTTACAGAAATGTGTAAAAAACAGACCTTCACCTATATTTACAACATATTGCTGGAATCTAAAACACGGTTCGAAATGGAGTGATGCTGTTTGAAGCCAGCACTACTCGGCTCAACAAATTCAACTTGACGCGCGTTGATGTCTTTTCCTTGTACAATCTGTTATTGAAATACTGGGTTATTTTTTTTGTCAGTACACAAACTTCGCAGTGTTTCTTTTCTACTAGTGTTTCTGAACAACTTTTACAAAAAAATTTGGTGTTCCATACATACGTATTTATTTGTTTATTAGGTATTATTAAATATTTATTATTGGTATTTACTCTTATTATTGTATATTTAATACGTGTTATTTTATCTACATATAGGTGTTATATATATTACTAGCTGGTGCCCGCGAACTTCGTTTCGCTAACTTATTATTTTTATGTTGGTAGGTGTCTATGTCTATGTACCTACTTTAGACAGACCTTTGACCTTAGGTCTGAATTCATTTTGACTAAAGCAAAATTAGAGGCAAGAGTTTACAAAATGAAATATACCTACCTAACACATTTTATTTACACTTTACTTTACAGGCATGTTACAGCTATTTCTACAAATAATATTATTTATTATACATTTTATTATTTTACATTTTATGTACAAAGTTCAAATGTATCTGCAGTTTATTTATGTACAATATTTATAAAGTTTACAATATTTATTTGTACACTACATTCGCTGTTTTTCTTGTTTGACGACCGATGTGGCGCAGTGGTAGTGCGACTGCCTTTGACGCAGACGGTCCCGGGTTCGATTCTCGGTGAGTCACTCACAAAGTTGATATTTATCACTTTGTGAATTTGTTCCCAGTCTGGTTAGGATATTGCGGGCTGAACCACCCGATTGTCCGTAAGTAAGATGGTTCCGTGTTTCGGATAGCACGTTAAGCCGTAGTTCCCGGTTGCTGTCTATGATCACTTAGACGGCGGTCGTTACACAACCATGTCAGAAGCCTGCTACTTGTAGAAGGCGGTTGAAAAATTCTGACACTAGGGTTCATCGGGTCGTTGAACGACTTGGTATCCCACACGAAAAGAAGAAGCTGTTTTTCTCTCAGCGGTTAATATAAATAGGCCTGCTGCGCTAGTAACCCGCGAAAAAGCCACGTACAGCTGGCCGTGGGAAAAGCAACTTGTTCTCAGGTCCACTCCAGCAGCTTTCAGCGTTTGTCCCTGTGACTTATTTATCGTCATAGCAAAGCAAGTGGCCACAGGGAATTGTGTGCGCTTGAACTGAAATGGGAAATTATTGGGGATGAGTGGTATACGCGGTATAAATACAGATTCACCGGCGCCACAGCCAGTAAAAATCTATGCTTCGATTAAATTCCTCTGTAAAGCACGCACTTTTAGTCGGGTTCCGTTGCATAGCAGATGTTTGTTATAATAATTCAACAAAGTCAATATTATCTCAATTCAAAAAAAAAAAAATTCTTGAAGGTTAACACCGCCTGCCAGTGGCTCTTTATATAGTTTTGAAGGAAACATTCCGTTAGCGCGTTTTACAAAACTAACAGCGACATCTATGATTTTTTTTGTAAACAATCTGGTTCTACTATTTTTGACAATGAATGGCATTATTTATGATTGGTGGTCTTTTATGTATGATTATTATGAACCAAGTGAGATAGTATAGTATACACTTCGTACGCGGCATCAATAAAATTATTTCGGATCAAATTTGTATCTCGCTTCGCCGAACCAGCAATGGTGTTTTCCTGTGGGAATGAGATATTTTCCCGAAGTAAAAAGTATCCTAAATGTTGACCCGTGTAATAAGCTACCATTGTACAAAATTTGGTAGAAATCTGTTCAGTGGTTTTTACGTGAAACGCTAACAAACATACATACAAACAGACAGACAAACAGACAAACAGACAAAAAAATTTTTAACCATCGTTTTGAGATCTATAACTTAAACTGAATTAGAAACAAAAAACCTTTTTTTAAACTATTCAATGTACAGAATTGGTTCAGTTACTGTTTTATTATATGTATAGATTAGTAATTTTATCGCGTCTTCGATTTGTACCATAGTCCACCTGCGCACACCATGTCCTCTGGATTTCTCAAAGGTTGACTGGCAGAGATCCCTTAATGGGATAAGTCCGCCTTTGTGCCTACACATTATATTAGTCTATTTAAGTGTTTTTTGTAATTTCCTGCTTGGTACAATAAAGTTATTACATACATACATACATTTCTGTCGAGCTGTTCTATACATTTACGAAACACTACCAAAATTGTAAATCGCATTAAGCTTGACCTTTACCTTCCAATATTCCATTATCATTTATCAATCCATGGTGTTGTAAACAAATATCAAGTTGATAAATGATTTTTGGTGTGATTTGTTAAATGGTTAAATTAGTATTAAAATATCCAACAGTTTTTTTGTTTCTTAGTTTGTTATTTTGTCGAATCTATAATTTTCAGATTGTTTATATAACATGAAAAAAAACTGCGCTTTTTTTAATCACAAGTTCAAACGATTTACTTTTTTGATATTGAAGCTATACACAACACAGAAAGAGCAATCTAAAAACAAGAGTGTAAGAAAACGAGTGATCGAGTCGTTGACATTTGCAATGGTTTCTAAATCACTACATTGTAAGTACATAGTTACAGCAATGGACATTGATTATACCCTATTATACTTGTGTGTAGTATGAATAAAATATTTATAAATGTGGGTGCTACCATCAGCAACGCCTCAAACATGCAGTTATTAAGAGCATATCCAACAACTTTTCTACGTACGTATTGTTTATTTATTATCAAATTTTTTCTATTACAGCGAATAGCTATATTTAGTATTCTTTGTTATTACATACTACATGTTTGTATTTAATAGAATACCGAAATATGACATGTCACAAAGATTGACCAAAAAAAAACATAGCGGACCTAATTGGCACCTATCGCCTAAACGATATGCAAAAATTCAATGTCATTGATCGTAGCTAATAATTACACAATCCAATTAATTACTAGATATCGATAATTATCAGGTGTCACTACTTAAACAGTATTAAGTATGAGCGTGATTTATTATGGCTAGGCAAGTATGCTCTACTATATGCTGGTTTCGAAAAGTGGAGCATTATTTCGTAAGGACCACATTGAAATGTCATATTAAATGCCTTTCCGCTGTAAGACAAGAACTTTCGAAAGATAAATGTTGAACTAGTGCTAACTGTTGACAACTTGAGTGAGACTTGAATAATATTCTTGAAAATGTCATATCGAAAGGAGAGATTCAATTTTCACCAAATACTTACTTACAAGTCAAATGAACCGAGTTTTTGCTTTAAAATATTATTAGCATATCTACTGAGTGAGTGACATACCTATATAGAATATTATGTCATTGATCTGATCTGATTTATCTGATGATGTAGAGAGAAGGTACAGTCTCAAGCAGAGAAAACGGACCCCTCTCTTTATAAATGGAGCCAGACAACATCTCTGTTGCCTGGCGCCATCTGGCGTTAAGTTACTGCACCGCCGCCATCGTATCGTTTGTTTGTCACAAACTTGTTTTTCGAATTCATCCAAGCCTTGGGTATTGCTAGGATAAATAGATAGAATTCAAGAAACTTGGTGAAAAAACAATAAAATACGGAAAACACATTTTGGTCTCAAGATTTGAACCTAGACTCTTTCTTTCTCGAGCCTTACCGCTAAACCACTGCGCCACCGAGCTCTTGCTAAGAGTGGCGAAAATTCCCTTCTACTTCATATTGTGCATGACGTCACAGTAATCTTTCTTGATGTGTCGAACTCTTAGTAATTATATGAGGGTAGGCAAAATTTATAAAATGTAAAACTTAATTTCTGGTGTTTCGCTTTCTTGTGCATTCTGTTTCGGATAGTTTTTGGATTATAAACTAACAACTATGGCTCGATTATCGGATTTTTTGAAAGCTAAGATTATTGTGCTTTTTGAACAAAATCGAGGCATTAAGAGTATTGCTCGAGAACTGGGAGTAGCGGTAAGTTTTGCTACTATTTTTATAAGCGATACTTATATTTTAATTCGTTTGATAATAGGGTTGGGATTAGTTCACGGAATAAATTGCTTTTATTTTTACAGAGAAACACAGTTCGTCGATGGATAAAAAGATACCAGGAAACTGGTGATGGTAAAATGTGAAAGACAGGGTCCGCGACCAGTGTCTTATACTGATGAAACGTATCGTCACCGTGAAATTGTAAGACTCCATACCAATGAGTCCTTCAAGACCACGAGATCAACTGCACAGTTGTTTGGGATTTCGTTGGATACAGTGCGGAGACATTTACATGCTGCGGGGATCCATAATTACAGACCAGCTAAAAAAAATAAACTTACCGAGGCTCACCGTCAAGCTAGAGTAAGATTCGCCAGGGAGTATTTGAATTTCGATTGGAAGAATAATATAGTAATATTTACCGACGAAAAATGTTTTAAATCGGACAAAGATGGACGAAAGATACTGTGGAGAAGACGAGGACAGCGTTATAATCCACAAAATGTTTTACCGCTAAGAACCAGTGGCAGAATATCCTTAGGTGAGCATATTTATCATAATTTATTCATTTTTGTTTTAATAATTCATTATTTCAGTAGTAGCAGAATTTATTTAAGTAATTAAGGTATTTTAGTTACATAATATTTAAAAATAAACTTTTTTTAGTTATCTTACACAAGTATAGGTTTGAACTTGTTATTTTGGCAAGTTATTATATTTAATTATTTTTATTTCCAGGTTATTGGGGTTGGATGTCCATTATACCTGGAGAGTTGACTGAAGTTGGCGGCCGCATGACAGCTCAACTGTATTTACAAATATTAAGGGACGTCATGTTGCCATCAGTTCGTGCAATATATCCAGAAGGGCAAATTTATTTTGTGCAAGATAATTGCTCGATACATCGCTCGGGAATTGTTATGGAGTGGCTGTCATCACAAAATGATATAACTACCATAAATTGGCCTGCTAAAAGTCCGGATCTAAATCCTATAGAAAATCTATGGGGCCAAATGGTTTTGAACTGGGATACCAGTGAAATAAGAAACGTTGAAAGTTTGCAACAAGAAGTTAAAAGCACATGGGAGTTAATGCGGCGTAGCAATATCTGTTCTAATTTATTAGATAGTATGCCTAGCCGATTACAGGACGTCATTGAAATGGACGGTTACCCCCTCCGTAACTAAATGCGGTGCTTTAAAAAATCATTTGGCTCCACGGATTTTTGGGTTTTTTTAATTTTTACTTGAGACGTAAAATTGTTATCTTGGATAACATGTTTGTTCTCTCGTAAAAAGTCATAGACAAGTGATTGGAAATATTACAATCTGTATAATAAATAACGATGTATTTTAATTTAGAATTATCGTAAATATGTAAACTGAAACTTGTTTTTGAATAAAGTTACTAATCAGTCTTTTTTGTTTTTCTACCATTTTCTATCAATGTTATTTAATGTGACCTTGATATTCAAAATAATTTTATTAAAACGCAAACAAAATTAAAATAAAAAATATGTGACAAAAAAAAAGGCACAGAAGTAGGGATTCGAACCAGTAGCATCATTCACGAGCATCCATTTCTTAACCACTAGGCTATCTGTCTGTCACATGGTTTGTGTGAAATACTCAAAGTGTTTTCGCAATATGAAGATAAAAATATGAAGGAAACTGACGCAGATGGCGCTGCTAGTCACGACTTTGACTAAAAGCACCAATAGAATGTCGCTGAACTTAGACATTGTGACATTATCGACCAATCACCACTCACTGCTCGTGTTGTGATGTTTCCTACATGTTGCCATAGATGTCGTCACTGGGGGGGGTCCGTTTTCTCTGCATGCGACCGTACAACAGAAGGCAGATTCTAACTTATTTTTGTTCGAAATTTACATCCACAGTGATTTGACGAACTGTAGCCCGAAGTAATTATGAAGAATTCATATTATTGTATTTACGATCCCCATGCTTACCTGGAACAATAAAACAAGCAATATTAATAAAATCGATAAAAAAGTAAAAGGCACAGATATAAAAATAACCGTGACACTGGCAGTTTTAACAAAAAATGCACATTTTTATAGCTTGGTCAAGGGCTTTGGAGTTTATGCAACTCTTAGATCTTTTTGACCTCAACAACGGTACCAATAAAACTGCAATTCAATCCAATAAATTTGAGAGAAATTAACACGCTATTGTATGATGATTTAATATTGTTCACATCAAGGTTTATTATAGGTACAAGGTTGAACATTCTAAACCTACGCGAAATACCGTTGAATAAAGAAGGTAGTTTTAGGAATTTATAAATAAAACAAAAGTATCGTCAAGGTGTATTAGTCAAATCTTGACCTTAATAAATCTATGGTCAAGAAAGATTTGCATCGTTAATGATAAGCTGTATAAAAATATTTTATGCAGTTTTTTAAAATACATTTAAAAAACAGCCGTCTGAATATGCTTACAAATTATGCTTTTAATATATTCTAACCGACTTCATTATCGTATGTAGGAAATACCACCACCTTTACGCCCGTTTACTATCTGCCTACCCCGATGGCAATGGACGTGATATGTGCAGGTAAGTGTACAACTAACTTACTTATTAACTTAACTCAGTAAGAGAATTTCTCCGAGCCTACTGTTTATTTACACGAATATTCATCTGTTTAGTTTACAAGAAAAAATACACCTTGATGTTTGTGAGACAAGATAAAGGATAAGCATGAATTGCACGATATGACCAACCAACTATTCCAAACATTTAGAAACCACAGACATCTAAACCATCATTCACAGAAATTTCGTCAACGTGTACATTACCGATTGTCCACAGTGACACTGTCACATCCGCGACCCAAATACACGCAGCGAATCGATTCCTCCACCAACTATAGATTCGTTCCTCTCGATTCTATCAACAACAATCGATTTTAACTCGTACATAAAGGTTATGCAAGTGGTCAAGTGAACCAGTTTAAATGGTTAGGGTCCGAGATAGTGACCTCGATTACGAAAATTGTTTAAATCGATTAATGACTTGCTCTAATTAGTTGTTGGACTTGAAAATCGCTGAGAGATAAAACGTTTTTATTTCAAAGTACTGTGAAAAAATTAAAATCCCTACATTTATGGCGCCATTTGTGAACTTAAATTCCTACACTACACACGACAGAACAACTACATTTTAAAACTGAAATCCTAGATATCTCAAATATTTGTGACATTTCATATCAAAGTTTTAATTTTTATGGGCAAAATATTCAACTCTTCCATTATACCAATTAAGTTTAAATTGAAGTTACATCATATTTTATCCAATTTCTTTTACATCATATTGCTTGCAAAGAATACTTCGCTCTACATCGATATGCAAAGTTGTATTACATGACATGTATCTCATTTCACGCTTTGTTTGTACTTACTACCATACATTCCTATACAGCTTTTGTTTTGCACTCTTTCTTCACTCTTACATCAGCTGCGTATGTTGTAAAGGAAATTAGATCAATGTTCTTCTTAATAAGACATAATAAATACAGAAATCTATTAAGTATTTGTATATACTATGATTTATAGCAGCGTGCGGTCTGACATGAAAGTAAATGCTTGTAATTTTTTGATGTATAGTCATATCGATCAAATTATTTATGATCTGTTATCGAAAGTGATTATTTATGTAATTTTTTTGAACATTGCGGAAGCAAATCCGTTATTTCTACATAAGTGACTGGTGGAGTGTTAATATTCAATCATTTTTAAAATTGATCTATGAATATAAAAGTCTTATTTGCAATTTCTGGCAATAAAGTTCTTAAACTTCCTAACCTAGGTAGCTACTATCAAGGATGCAACTGCCTACCACTATGGGAAATCAACGTAACCTACTCTTGGATGCAATTCATAAGAAAAACCAGTATAATTATGAACCCTTAGGCAGGTATTTCAATGTGCTGCTTTGCATCTTACTAGAAATATTCTTAGGGCCATCCAATGCATCTATCCCTATCGTAAAGCCTCATCTTCATGTCATCTGATAAGTGTTGTTCATAAATCGCACTCCAACGTGGACTAGACATGAAATAGTGTTCATATCTGAACAGGAAACCTTACTTGTCTTCATATCTCAACCTCTATTCATCATGTACACAGAAACTCTATCAAAATTGTAGTATTTCTTGCAAGCAGCAAAAATTTTATTGTGATCACCGGAAAAAAGCCCACACACGTCAAGGCTCCGCTTTGTCATATGCAGTCCTGAAATTGATGACCCACACTTCAAACCTCTGAGGTAGTTTTGTAGAGATTAATTTGTTAGTTAGGTATCACAAACAACAACTGGGACCGACTACTTAAGGTGGATCGCACACTTAACACACGACGGACCGCTAAAATATCGCAGCGTTCTCCTTAACGCGCCCTTCAAAGCCCTAGGCAATAAGAGTTTGTTCATAACTCTTTAAGAAAGTATTCACATCCTATCAACCAGCCAATCAGCCTCAAGTGTAGCTACACCTAATATCACAATTTAGTACCGTGACTATCTCCATACTAGAAAGCGCAACCTGCTTTATAGGACGCAGGACTGCTTTTACTTGTTCTGCCTAGACTGTTCTGTCTGTCTTGTTTATGTGTTTTTTGAATTGCATCGAACAATGGTAGATTAGCGAGAGAGGCTAGGGTCACGATCTCTAAGACTTTGGACTGATCTCGCCAAAATAACAACCAAAATAACATCTATACTAATTTTGAGTTGAAAATGGTATTAAGACTTTTCGATTAAAATGGTTGAAGTGATGGTGGAATCGGGCCGAAATATATTGATGAAGTAAGATAGTCATTTTAAGACAATAATATTTTTTATCATACACTTCCATAAGTAGTAGTAGTAGCTCATAATATTAACCTGCAAAAAAATTACTTGTGGAGGGAGATGCTACCGGTAAAACTGCTGTTTCATTTTCTTACTTTCTTCACTACGCTATACTTTATTATGTCAGCTGGAGAAACTAGGTTTGTTTTCTTCACGCTCTATATCGTTGTCTATCATGACATCTCTCTGTTTACTTTCATTATAATATGATTGATATGATTATTATCTGTATAATTTTTAGAATTTCTCAGTAGTTTACTATTAGGCTAGGTCTGTCTGTTGAGGTTCGAGTGCGAGACGTGAAATAATACTATAAGTGTTCCGGTAAAAATGTTTTCACAAGACAGATTGGGTATCAAAATCATTGTCACAAACAAAGACAAGTAAAAAAACTGTAAAATAATCTAAAGAGATCCGCAACAGTCTGTGTTATTAGCTAATAAGTATAAAATTATGCTTGACGTGAAAATTTCCTTTGAAATTTTCAATCTTTTTGGGGTGCCTAACACATCAAGGATTTGAATGCTTCAAACAGAAGTTTGAGTCAATCGGAAGAATAATTTATGCAAATGTTACTAATAGCATTGGTAAAGAAGTTCCATAGAAGACTTATCACTTGATTTTATACTTTAGAGCCCTTTCATTAGCGTTCGTATTTCACGATCTAGATGATGTGATGTGAACAAATTTTATTCAAAGGTCACGGTTAACTTTATCATGCATTCTGACTGTGTTAGAGAAACTACTTCGGGTTTTATGATTTTGACTGCTCTTAATGAATCGCTCTCGTAGGATCTCTCTTTTTATATTAGTTTATGTTCATCAGGATATGTCACTAGTATACCAATTTTACATCCTGACATACAATAATTTTGCAAGTTCTGACGCTGTCATAAAGCAACGGTTTCTATCAATAACGCGTTATGTTAATGTATCTCAAGCAATGTTAACCCCGCCCGCTACACATTAAAACATGTTCCTATCAACCATTAGAATTCGAACGCGCACACGCACACACACACACACACACGCACACACACACACACACACACACACACACACACACACACACACACACACACATACATACACTCACACATACACGCACGCACACACACACAAACATTACGCTTTTATCCCTTGCAGGGTAAACAGAGCGTCAACTACTGTAAAACTACGACCGTCATCGGCACATCTGAAAAATGATTGAAAAAACGCGTTGAACTCTTTTATATGTGACTTACCGCCCACTTGAACAAATAACCTATGAAAAGATGCTCTCAATGACTGAATCACGATTTCCATGATTAATGGTCAAATCAAACGATTACCTAAATTCTCTGCCGCTTCACTCAACTTTACTCAATAGGCCAAAACACTGTGCGTAAAGATGCGTAAGTGATGTCAGTATGACGCAATAATATTAATCTTTGTCTATTTAGATGACTTGGGCAGTTGGTTGGCAAATAATAACTAATCGGTCGGTAAATGTTGACGTTATGATAATTAATTTTACTTTTTTTGGAAATGGATTAATTATCTTTGAACTCTGCTTAGAGATTGCTTCATTATAGTGCATCTAGTCAAGGGAAAAGTATACCCTAAACCGACGAGCGTGCATGAAAAGACTGATGAATGTAGAAGCGAAAGTATGCCAAGATCGTAGTAAGTGGAAGGAAATAGTTTCTGCCTACCCCGACGGGAAAGAGGCCTGATTTATGATTGATTTGTAGTCCAAATAAAATTATTATAACCAGAATGTGGTGCTATAAAAATTAATCTGTGCATATTCTGTCTAATGATAAATTGTTGGTCTTGTAGGCTTTCCGGAGTTTCTTGTTTTGTTAGAAGCGTATAGTGTGTTTGAAAGCTTTGTCACAAAGGTTCGTAGGGTGATTAGTCAACTCGTCAACCCACACAAAATCAATCCTAATACAGTTCTCAAAACTGTCCCCACGCGTCTCCCAAATCATCAGTCATCACGTGTCACTTTCCACTCATCTCCTCTCTTTCCTACATCCGCTCATGTAACTGTAAAGAGATTTCCACATCTAACGGACGTCGTTGCGAATTTTTAGCGTATCCGTAACGCATTAACTTGTGTTATTTGACAGACGGAGCTTTGCACCAGTAATTGGTGCAAGATTATGCGATGTTCCGTCAAAGACAGACTTCAGTATGGGGAATTCAACATTTCGTTGCGTCTGACAGACACATGCACAGTTTCTTATGGGGAACACAACCTTGCATCTGACTATCACATGCATTACGGATGCGCTAAAAATACGCTGTATCGTGCGTTAGATGTGGAAACCACCTAACCCTGATTAATTGTTACACTTATTATATATTTCCGCGTCCACCATTGTCTGCGCAGACGCAGTGACATGCGCAGAGAAAACAGTTACGTAAAGAAATCATTCTTTGTGATTATGATGATCTGTGCTCAGATTTTTTAGTAAGACGCGAGTGACTGCCAAACATTTGTCGATTAATGTCAATAAGAGATTATCTCTTGAGAAAGGTGCGACAAAGGTGACAAATCTACTAATTCTTCTTGGATTTAATCAGTTGGACACTCGCTGGCTCGCTACTATAATAGACTTGGTAATGAATTTGATTATTCAAAAACTAGCTTACACCTTGTAGGACTGGTCTTGTTCTCACCTTCTTTTGCACCTAAACTTAAAGTGACTGGATAATAGGTTTGTTTCCTGACAGGTCAAATGAGCGACTTTTTAAAACGATCTAAAACGGTATTTTGTATGAAGAATTAGAAGTATGACGTCACGCCCTAAGTATTTCGATGTGTCAAAACACTTACTTTTATATTATTTTTATGTTTGTTAATTCAAACTTTGAATATTTCGAAAAATGATGAATGAAGTCCGTGGTATTTTTGGACAACAGTTTTAAGCGTATAACTGTTATATTTTTTCAATGACCCAGGAAACTAAACCAATTACGCCGCAAGTTTTTGAACTTATATATATATATATATATATATGTTGTACTATATAGACACCTTTTTGACACTTTTATGGGCATCCTATCAACATCAAAATGTATATACAGTATTTAGAAAGTAAAACTGTTATTTTACTATACAACGATAGACAACAAACAATAACTACAAGACTTTAACTAGGAAAACACCTAAGTACAAAATTTTATGATTGATACTTAATTATGTACCTTAACATGAATGAGACAAAAAATAATGTCCAACAAAACTAAATCAATATATTACAAGAGCAATAAAAGTGAACATGAAACAGAAAGCTATCAATACTATTATCGTAGATCACGATACTCCCCATGTCAGGGTTGCCAGCGATCGGCGAGTAAGCTATTATTTAATCTGTGGCCCATTATGCGCGTGCGCGGCGCGTGAAGGCTGCGATAAGTCCTGCTAGGGCTGCCAGTCAAGTCGAAAGCTAAAAACTGGTCTAACATTGCAAGGTATACAGACAGACTGAATCAGACTTGACAGCATGCGGACATTGATTTTTATGATGTCAGAATTTATGAACTATTCAGAAATAGAAAAAATTGTACTTATCCTACATTTTTCTCTTTTTTACAATGACTAATACTTTACCATCAAAAAGATAAATGAAAAATTTACTACTCTGAATAAAAAGAAATAAGTTTGAGTTTTGAGTTTATTCCAAATTCTGCGACTGGAATGCAAAGGTATGTTTCAACACTTAACAATACATACTACACTCCACTGCAGCACTCACATGTCGTGCATGAGCTAATATCGTGCTAAGTTTTGTTAGATCTGGCAATAATTCAGACACAGCTAGACTAGAATTGAGGTTCACTGGGTTTTTTCTTCCACCTGCCAACCCTAGCCCCAGCCCTATTAGGAAACGCTTGTAAGAAAAATCGCGACGGCCTCGCCACATCCTGTGTTTCAAGTATTCGCTATCATAAGCTAGATTTATAGAATTGCATTTATATCGTAAAAAAAAATAGTCTGAGTGTTATTTGATATGTAATTTTTAAAGGTTTGCAAAAACAATTACTCGAATTCTTAGAATTGGAAACAATTCTCAGTAGATTAAATGCACTTAATTGGAATGCTACCAGAATAGCAACATATTCTGTTTCCTTAAAAGCAAAATAACATTTCATTGTTAATTTAATATGGTAATGCTGCGTTGTAGTATACAGCAAGTAAATGAACACTAACATCTGTAGATGTGCCTCGATGTGCCTCGATGTGCCTCGATGTGCCTCATGCATAGTCAATGTGTTCCTTAAATGCTAAGCACCTCGAAGACTATCCTACATCGCACCCACTAAACTACCTGTGACGTAGGCGGATCGCACACTTGACGCACGACGGAGCGCAAAAATATCGCAGCATGGTATGGGGATTGACGTTTCTAGTATGGATCTGACAGACCGCTGCGATGTTTTAGCGCTCTGTCGCGCTCGTGTGCGATCCGCCATAGTCATGTGCGATTTTAGATGTGTCCTTTAGAATTTTATATTAGCCATTCACGTTCGAACTATTAAATTCAGTTATTATTATACAATTTTTCATTATGCATCATTCATGAGTTCAAAGTCATATGACGAAGCCGTTTGTTTAATAAAGTACTTATTCTGTAGATGAATTCATGTAGTACAATTTGTATTTCCATATATGCATAATCACTTATCAGAAAATTAAGCAAATAACATTATATCACCGTTTCTTTGTAAAAACAAGTTCAAAGAAAGATACCCACGAGCGTTCATTGACATTGAATAACTCAAATATCAAAATATGTCGTACCTTTGGGTTTTCCTTGTATTTCTTCTTGTTAATATAAAATACGATAATCGTTTTGTACAAAAATTCTCCGTATTAATCGCATTGCGGTTTTTATTTGGCATTTTTATTTGTGTGCATTCGTTCAAAAACTTATTTATCCTCGTAATAGGTAATATTATACGTCAAATAAATATTTGATGAATAAAAGTGAATGTCACATATCGCCTTGTATGAATAGATACTTGAGTAATTCAACTCCAATAATAAGAATATAAACGTTATGTAGATGTTTATTGCCGGAAAACTTATCTTAAAAACGTTTAATCATTTATACATCTTAAAAGGTTAAGAGGTACTTGCAATTTATTAATCGGACTGTTTGTAGTACCTTAAATCATGTTTTAGTCGTAACATTGTAAAAAATCTTATATTAAAGAAACAGCATTATTTGCATTTAAGAAATATTTCTGAAAACCTAGGTATTGCTTTTAAGTCGATATCGTCGTCGCTACCTAGTATATCAAGTAATCTGTTGTAGTATCGGTATTCGGTAAAACTTGGAACGAGTACCTACCTATACCAAAAAGTATCTTATAAATTCTGCTCTAAAATCAAATCATAGACATCGTACTATCAAACTACATTTTCTCCAATAGCGTGATGAACACACATACGCGTGTAACTAGAATGAACGCGTGCCCAGGCTTCCGTCAATAAATCCACAGAGTTACGAGATGCGCAATGAGTTCGCTTCCCGACCGCCGATTTGCACGTCTAATTTATTGGCAGTTGCTTATACTGTGACGCAAGCAAGGTATTAAGGTATTACCATGAATTACCTACTCTGTGGTTTGCTGTTTATTCGTGCAGAGCCGTGTTACAAAATATGCTTCGAAACCCAAATGGAAAGATGAGCTTTTCCGTGAAATGGTTTGAAGAGCATTATGTTCAAAGTATTTCTGACTAATAAAATCATCGAACCAAGCACTAAAAATACCAAGACACTCATATAAGTTCGTATGGTATTTTTGAGACCAAATACATATTTTACGCATTTATTCCTTTCGGGGTAGGCAGAGCGTTATCACTCAGTCGCTATCACCACATCTCACAAATAATATTGAGGGCCCTTTCAGATGATTCGTGTATCACTGTACAGGTGACAGATTGTCAGCCTGTCGCCTGTCCCTTAGTCGCCTCTTACGACACCCGCGGGAAAGAAATGGGGTGATGCTGTTCCAAGCACGCATCATATTTTACAGCTCGCAAATTTCGCAAGCCTTATGCGATCTTGCAACACAATGTTGCATGGTCGTTGATTTTACCATGTTAAAAATGTACCTGTCAACAGCTACACCCAAATATTTTTATTTTGTCAATGTTAATTACAAAATTTTTTGCATTTAAATTGGCAGTTTATCATGTCATTAAGTCTTTTTAGGTTTCATTATTATTTTTTATTTAGGAGGTATAAAATAAGCCTAAATCAATATTGATTTGCATTCATAAATTTTGCAATTTTACTTTTTGCCTCAGACCTTAGAAGAACCGAAGTTTTAGTATATAAGAATTCATTTTAATGCATACTGGGGTGGCCTGTGCCCAGCGGCGGGATAGTAATGGCTGATAAAAATAATAATAACTTACTCATATTATCACGCCTTTATCCCTTGCGGGGTAGACAGAGCGTTACCGTCCGTAAAAAAGGTCGTCATCGCCACATCTGACCAACATTATGGACACTTCTAGATGATTCATGTTTGAACGTAGTGACAGATTATCAGCCTGCCGTCCAAAGTTGTGATACACATGAAACCCTCGAGTCATCTAAGAAATCGAGTGATGCTATTCTTAACCGGCATTATCATAATAATAATAATAATACTGTAATAATACTTAGTTTGCTCAATATTTCAAACTCAGAACTAATTCTGAATAAAAAAAAGTTGTTACTAAGCATGCGTGCCAGTAATTCACTTGGATTCAAATGAACAAGGCGACAACACCCATCGCAATAAAACCGCATTCCACACCTACTACGGTGGTTCGCACACACAACGCGTGATTTTTCGTTTTCTGTACGATCTAGCTTCTTAGCAACTATAGTGTGTTCCTAAAGTCGAGACAGTAATTTGACAGCATAGGGCTACCAGCTTGACACTGCCGAAATTGCAGTTGAAAAAAAATTACGAATAAATCTATATTGTTAAAATTTTATGAATGAAGTAGGAGTGTCGGTAGTTCGGTACCTATAAACGAGGTCTTAAATCGTGACCTCCAAAAAGTAGTATTATTTTCTTGGTACGTAGGTATATGGATTTCAATGCTGAATTTGGTAACTATGACATTAAATTACATGAAATTTCACAGTTTTTTTCTGATGCACAACGACCAGAGACATCAATTTCTAGAGCATAGAGCGTTATAGTCTGAAGTACGGTAGCTTCAAAAAAGACCAAAAACTATCCTTTTGGTACGGTCTGGCAACTTTGCTCTGGATTATCTGGACTATAGTAGATCCCATACTAAACCCTATCATGGGTTTCGTTACCGTGTCATAGGTTGCCTCTTTAAAACAGCTGTCACAAGCCGCAGTGCCGTGCGGCCCGTATGCGACTCACCTACTAGTTGTATGAATATGGATGCCGACTGATTTGACACTCAACAACGATTCCACTTCGACACGCTTCTATGAATATGCTTTGCGGATGTCATTATTGGATTTCAAGCATATTTAGTACAAATTTATAAGTTTTTTCATCATGAATTAAAGTTAGAGGTACCTACCATTTTCATTTACGGCACTTTTTGAGTTTCTCAGTCTGTCTTTATGTCATGGCTACCGCTTACTTCTCGTTAACCACGTTTACAGATTTTGATGCGGTTTTTTATAGATTGAGTAATTTAACAGGAAGGTTTATAATTATGTATAGCACATAAAACACAGCTGGTGCAACAGCTGGGCAGGCCGCAAATTCTACTAATATGTTGTCTATTAAAGGGGCTATTCCATATAAGTTTGCAATAACACCATTACTTTCTCAAAAAATACTTAGTGAAAAAGCTTTCTCAAATACAAATTGCTTAAATCTATTAACGCATTAGAAACAAATACAATGTGTTTACTAAACTCTTTCTTGCGAAACAAAATTATATGAAACGACTTTGTATTGTAAAAGTGCTGCAATTTCGTGAATTATCAAATAGATTTACCAACTTAGATACTTTCAAGTACTTATTTTGTAGACGATCTAGGCTCAAATGTAGGTATAATTAGTTCTTACCTATAGTTATTTTATTTCGTTACATTTTCATAAATTGACTGGAGGAGGAGGTACCCAATTCGTTGCGATTTTGTCATAAGTAAGACTATTTTTATATTCATCGCAAAGATGCTTGCTCCGATTTGATAAAAGTCGTCAGAAGATTGATGATAGAATCCTGATTAGAATGATAAAATTCTGGATAAATCTAGGAAAAGCTGCATATTTTAAAGACACAGAGTAAATGGGCATTTGGGCATATGCACACTCTATTTAGGGTACCTATATAAGCTTGCCTCTTTAATCACTTTATCAGCTAAAAAAACTGCATCAAAATTCGCTGCCTAGTTCAGTAGAACTGGAGAAGTAAGCAATGTTCATGACAGACAGACAGAGAGAAACGCAAAAAGCCAATACATTCAATACTATGACTGTATTGGTTTCTAACAACGGCTTATAGCGCAAGATGAGTCTATCCACTCAAATCTCAATTTTCAAGTTTGTCAATTCAGCAAGTTCCCGTTTCCTTCATCGTGACTTGACCGTATAGAACTCCGGTAGGCCTGAGATCACGACTCATTTATTACATTTACAATGCAACGCAATCCGTTCGGCCCAGTTGCATTGCGTAAGTCTGGAAATTGTCTCAAAGTCGACTGCTGTTGTAATGAGCCAAGGAAAGTGCCAGCCATTATTTCTTAGGCTCGCGTAACTCGGTTAGGCTTCCTGTGAATGTAAGTGTGGCTGTTCTGTTACAGTTTTAATATAGTATTGATCAATGGATTACAAGTTTAGGCGACAGGCTGGCGACCTGTCACAGTTATACACGGATTATCTGAAAGTTCCCTCAATATTGGTCGGAAGTGGCGATAGCGACCGTATTTTTACGCCCTTCCTACACGGGATAAACGCGTAATATGTGTATGTATTGACCAATGATAATAACTACCTATCTTCCTGACCCAATTCTGCTGACCAATATTCGTCTAAGGAAAAGATAGGAGAGACCAATCAAATTTACACTCCAAAATATGAATCGAGTAGAGGAGGAGGAGATTCAATATAAGGAAAAAACAATGAGTAGTAGGAATGAGTAGCTTTACATATTAAATTGTAAATCCATTCTAAATTAATATTTGTTTTCGCCATTTTACTTTCCAAATTACATATTTCTACCATTCAACATCTCGGAGACTCAGTAAGCTATGGTGGTTACGGCACAGTAAGTATTGTTTCTTAGTCCCACAGTTACGGCACCGGCGCATGCGCATACAAAGACAATGGGGAAGCGCGCATGTGTGACTGCCTCTTAATGAATGAACGCATTAAACAAGTAAATTGTCTGAAAAAAGTAATTTACGCGGCTGAGAAAGTACTTGGCGTAATTGAATTATGAACTCTGTTGTTCAGGAACGTTAGCAGAGAATAGAAAACAAACAAAATATCTGGCTGCCTTTAAAACTGAACTTTAAGGTGTTTCTTACACTTAGCGCACGACGGAGTGCTATTTTAGCGCATCCCTTACACATGCATCTGTCAGATGCAAGGTAATTTCAAATTCAACAAGTCTGTCAAATAAGCAAATTCATCCGTTGGTGTTGCGTCACCATCAGTTTTTAGTATATGGAAAATTTGAAATTTCCCTACATCTAGCAGACGCATGCGTTGGGGATGCGCTAAAAATGTGCAGCATGGAGCGTTAGATATCGGATTTACCCATGAAACGTTGGATGAATAATGAAAAAGAATAGAGACCTCCCGTGCAAAACTCCGACATTTCCAATCCAAGTTCTTTTTTTTTTTCGGTCAATTTGTCTGCTGTCATAAGTCCACTATTTGAAACATCTTCTTTCTTTTGCAGGAAAAAAGGACAAGTGGCATAAAGGGCATTATCTAAGTAAAAACATACGCTTCGCCAATCCCAAAGCGCCTTACTCTAGATCGTTTAACAGATAGCTGAGAGGGCAAAGGTGGTCAAAGAAAGTGTTCCTGTTCTGAAACCACCACTTTTCTCAGGAGATAATGGATACCTACTAGGAAATAACTGCCCTTGCACACCTAGTTAGATAAACGTAAGTTCCTTGTACAAGCCTCTTTCTTATATGAACACAGTATTTTTTATTACCGATGTCTCTGTGACTACAAATCCAAATTATGAAATGTAAAATGACTGTCTTCACCGACAGTCATTTTATGTATCATTACATTACAATATACACTACATTTCAGTGCGGGAAGTCAGGCCAATCCTACTTTTAAGTTAGTCAGCAATAGATAGCTATTGGATAGAATGAACAAATGAAAGGACGACTCAGTGTTCCGCACGAAAAGAAAGAAAGAATGAATGATCATTCTCTACAACTAGCTACTTACAATGTATTTATATCCGTCTGGATTCATGGACAAAAGCATGAAAATTTTGGCTCTCGACAAGAAGTAACTCGCTATTTGACTCAGCATTACGTTGAAACTAGTATTAATCTAATTTGACCTGGCCCAGGTTGGCTCTTACAAATTTTTCAATTTCTTATTTTCATTTTAGAGAATAATAAATCACGGCAGTGAATCCCAATACACAAATCTAATTTGTTATAGCAAATTCCGTCATCGCGTTGGAATTCTACGCTTTATGAGCATTTAAACTTAACCAATAGTCTAGCGTTAATAAAACGTTTGTGACGGATATCGATTAGGTATATCTCGTTACACCACCGCCTTTCCCTCTAGGAAGCGAGAATTATCTCCGAGTGGTAACTAGCAACCAATACTGACAAGCGGATTCAAGTTAGGTGGAGTTTCTGTGATAGCGGAAAGCGGAATAAGAGTGGCAACATTGGACGCTCTTATTTACAGTCTGTCTATAGACGTCAAAAGAATGTATGAAGAATTGTTGTCATATTGAACACTATCTGTCAGATTTGACAGATTGCAGAGATAGTGGTGCCCTTATTTTCTTTCCAGACAATAGATAGTATAGACACACTACGTAGTTCTTGCAATGGATTGGTGGATATTTAAAGAAATCATTATAATGAAAACAGCACTCGTGTTAATCATGAGCGCATAGATGTAAATTAATGCGAATATTAGTATAAATATAATAAAGATTTCTATATAATACTACTAAATAATGGAAGAAAGTAGTTGAAGAGATATGGTACACCCTGTCTGTGTAAAAACACTTTTAAAGACATTACTTAATCAGGTGAGATGGTGACCAGATGCTTCCACGTTCCTAACCTATTTCTTACACAAAAAAACGTATGTTACTATAGTACTTTCCTCGCTGCCATAGACACTACACCCAACTAATCCAGTATACAAGTCGGAAGGAAAACAATGCAC
This sequence comes from Keiferia lycopersicella, assembly GCA_029255805.1. Taxonomy (NCBI): domain Eukaryota; kingdom Metazoa; phylum Arthropoda; class Insecta; order Lepidoptera; family Gelechiidae; genus Keiferia; species Keiferia lycopersicella. Next base: position 977,038 of record JARACZ010000029.1, on the reverse strand, counting down.
AGATTTGCCTTCTTTACTCTCCTGTGAGAACCATTACGTATCCAATTGCGTATGCGCATTGAGGAAATAAAAAAAACTGTCATACAAATTAGGTGTTCCGTTCGTTACGTACGGTTGATCGAAATAACAATAGGCGATAAATATATGGCAAATGTTATGCAGTTGCTAATAAAAGCAATTTGTATGTTGTCTGAAATTGTAAGGATGCAGTTCCGTGTTTTTTAACAAAGGGTTTTGTTGTATGGAGTGCAAGGCAGAATTGTGAGCAAGATTTACGTAACTAATCTGAATAAGAGCATGTTCAATAGCTAGGAAACAATTTATACAAATGAAGAATAGCCTTCAGCAAAGAATGAAATCAATTCCTTCCTACGCAAACCAAAAGTTGGTTACAGACACAACAATACAATTTTAGATGACATAAAAATCTGATACTTCCTGCTTATGAATAATTTTGCAATTTTTATTACGTGGAAGAAACAAAAGGAATCATAGTCGATCAATCAATCATGCAGATATTTTAAGCGGTGAATCAGCCCATGAAACTGAACAACTTTCCCCAAGAAACACAGGTCCCATACTTTGGTAGGTTGGTAATTTGGCATGGGAGGTCAACATTTTTTTTATATACGAGTAACGACCTATGTTCCTTGGGGAAAGTTGTTCCGTTTCATGGACTGGTTCATCCCTTGAAAGGAACGTAGTACTTATCCTAACGCTCTGTATTTAAATTTGTACATCAACAAAACACATTTAAAATGTACGGTAGTATAAAGAGATCGAAAATATCTATGACCAAATACCCAATCACCTTCAAAGTAAGCAACCGGTCTTCTAAACAAACAATCAAACATGTACAGTACATATTACAAATGCAAATCCAATGATTGAGTGCAAATTGGTCACTCATAAGTATTCACTTTTCCCATATTCTGCAGACAAAATCATGCCAAGTTCAAGAGTTGGTTATTAGTGAGACTTCTTTTTATTACGCTCATATCTTTCTTTTTTATCGTGTAGGTGACTAAGTCGTCCAACGACCCGATGAACGCTGATATCACATTTTTTTAACCGCCTACTACTAGTAGCAGGCCTTTGACAAATTCACAAAGTGAGAAATATGTATATATATTTTGTGATTAACCCACCAAAACCGGAACCTTTTCCGTCGCATGCAGAAGCACTGCCACTGCGCCACATCGGCCGTCATTCTTAAATTTCTTGTATATTTTTTTTATTCGCATCTTATCTTGAATAATTGTTAAATCTAACTAGAAGACCGAGTAGTTATACAATTCTTTGCTAGCAGTACGAGTAAATCACCCATTGGTTTCTATAAAAAAAGAACAGCAAAATGTGCTAAGGTCGAATCAACCAATTATCTAGTATTGAAAAACTCTATCCCATATATGGTATCCTATAAAGCGATAGATAATAAGATACTTAATATAGAGACAGATACTTTAAGTATACCTAGATAGAGGTTATATATTATGTGATTGGATGTAGTAATAATGTTCAAGGTATGTGGCAAGTATGTAATGTAAGGTACCCACTACGACTACTCGTACTTGGCCAGTTTCGCAACTGCAAAGTGGATAGTGACTGGTTAACGTGTTAAGGCTACCCTAGCTTAACTCATTTGCTTAGGTGATACTCAACGATAGATTAGTTTTAATGTGATTTGAAATTGAGGGAAATATTTTGCAAGTATACGTAATGTAACAAATTGTAGTAAATATATCAAACTTTCAATAGAGTGGAGAGCTGAAATTAATAATGTGATTTCTGATAATTTTAATGATTCTTTACGATGCGATATATCTTAAACGCATTTGCATTCTATGGCCTGTATGTAGATAGTTATAGTAAAATAATTTTAAAATTGCGGCCGTACGAAGAAGCTTGAGTGAAATATAAATTCAAATGAACCAAAAGATCTACGAGCAAAATAGGTCATCTATGTAAATCTTGCTACGGCGTAGCAGCATCGTAGTCTTTTTCCTCCTTGAATGCTACATATCCTTAAAATTTTATAACCAATCTTGTTCATTCCTATTTCACTCTAGTGTTTCATATAAATACCAGTTACATTATAGCTTATACAACAAACAAGTTTTATGTAAAATTATGCGAATGGCTTGAGAGAAAGAGGAGGCAAGTTCACTTGTAGATAAATAGCGAAAGCTCGGCCTTGGCCTGTGACCGCTAGAACCAGTGCTACGGTCAAGCAGATCGTAATCTCAAACTCATTTTGTATCTACATTCTATCTACATTCACGGGCTATTCATCTTCCTTATGGCAAATCTGTTTTTAACGATCTGTACGCAGGTTTACGTACTGAACGTACATTTTCTTGTTGTATTCAATAAATGATGGTATAAAGTTTATAGAAAGGTCAGTATTTGTATCTTTAGGTGGGTAGTTTGCACTGAACAAGTATAAATCGAGTGTTTGGATTCAGGTATGTCCTTGGTTGGTACATTTTTATGGGAGAACCAAGTTTTTTTTTTCATATTTCGACCTATGTATGTTCCATTGGGAAAGTTGTTCAGTTCCATTTCAACCAGCTCGTTTCTTCCTTGAAACTTTGTACTTAACTAGATGCCTACTATTTCCTAGTAATTGCTATGAATGTGTGCGTGTGTATATGAATAAGGTAAATTTGCAAATCGCCACACCCGCACAGACACAGTATTTATTGCCGCCAACTAAGATGGTTCTCACACACACTACATGATTTTCCGGTGTTAAGCCGAATTCTTAATCAGAGGAAAGGAAATTAATAATTTCTATACAAAAACAGTGACACTCGTCACCGCATCAAATCTACAATACAGGTATAATAGGGATTTTTTTTAAAAAAGTCGCTGGACAGGATAGCGCTATGCTTGGCACGTTACCGCAAAAAATTGGAACGTAACATTTAAAAATGTATTTTTGGAAGTTGGACTTGGACTCATTTGAACAAAAGTGTCAGTGCGTGCTAGTGGCTTTGGAATTTAGTAACATAGTCAGATCAACGCCACCTATTTAGTTCTTGGAATTCTAGATTTTTCTAAATTCTCTAAAAGAAAACGTCTTATTGAACGGTGGCCGTCATGGACCATAACAAAATATTGTATTGTGTAGTGCGTGTGCGACTCACTTAAGATCAAAGTTCGCACAAGTCTGTGCAAGTGTGAAGTCATGTGAGTTGACCGATGACCGAAGTCTTTTGCGATTGCAACACTAGGATTTAGTGTTGCCTATAAGTATTGCCAACTTAAAATGCTAATGATATACCTTGACGATGATACCTGGGCATATATCATCACATCATGCGTATCGAGTAGGTAAAGGATAGCATTGCAATCTAGGTAAAACAGATATTCAAATATAATATGTTGCAATGGTACAAAAATACTAAACTACACTTATTAGGCCCGTATTTATGAACCGCACTCAACTCTGAGATCGATCTTGAGTTCGACTGCGAGTGAGATGCTGTTAGTATTGTCTAACAATTATCAAAATCGTTCTTGAGATCAATCTCAAAGTTGAGTGCCATTTATAAATAGGGACCTTAAATTGGTCATGTAGTACAGTCATCTCACAAAATATAATAATAATGTTGTCTACACCACATGACATCATGTATTCATGATTCTACTTATTTTTATCTTTATAATGTCGTGTTTATTGACCTGCAGCTGCACTAGGATACCAAATGACTCATCGACCCCTAATATTATTACTACAACTTAAGGAAAATATAAACTTGAATAGGATAACAAAAATAGTTGTGTTAGTATTCGCTTTTGAACATAGTAGCTATAAAAATAAACTCTATTAATAATACCCTGTGATTGAGTAAGTAAAAGGCGCAACTGTTATGAACTTATGACTTAAAATACAGTTATCCGCGAAACTACAGATATTACGGAATATGACAATTCATGCGGAAAACATTTGATGTCATATTCAAAGAACCCAAAATATCGCAACGGAACTATATGCGTGTATTGCGTTTCTTTTGTGTTGGACTCTTTTCGACCCTGTGACCATCAAAACTACGCCTGTCGGCTTGGTGGGGAGCAAGAGCTAACCTGGAAAAAACTGAATGGTTGTTCAAACAACAAGCCCAATCACACCCTTGGGGCGAGACTGGGCTTAGGAGTTGTTCTAGGAAGAACGGATCGGACTGAATCTACCCGGTACATGCCGGTAATTGCCAAAATGAGGCGCAAATGAGAGATCTCCGCGACCCCGCCGGCGGGACTTCGGTTGCTTGAGGAGTCCGTGTGTTGCGATACTAAACAAATAAACCATATAATAAACTTATACCAAAATTGCATTTCTTAAATATCTAGAACTGGTTAATGTAAATTCTAGTGCACACTAAAACTGGAATATTTTAGATGCCGTAATAACTTCACTTTAAAACATGTCTTATTTAAACTTTGCTGAGTCTAATGAAGTTATTATAAATACGATTCCACTTTACTATGAATTTTTCGTTTTCTTGTTACCTGAACTAAGTACTTAAAAGATCAAATTGGCCTACTTAATAGAATATCTATATTAGTACTTAAAATATCTAATTAACGTACCTACTTAATAGAATTATTATATTAACACACTTCAAAGATCGAATAATTAATCTATTTCACTTAATTATAATTAACAAATTTTATTAACAGCACACCAAATGTTCAAATGTAACTAGAATCAAAATTATAATTAATCTTATTGCAAATTTCGAAGTAAAATCAAGTGAACTACCGTTCTAATCTGGTCAAGTCGGTTACTACACTTGTTGGTACTTTAGTAACGTCGGTAAGCGTGTTATTAACGTTATATACAATATATTAACCTTTTGAGAAAATCTAATGAGACTTTATGTTTCAAAACTTTGTTTTATTGTGAGAAAAACGTTACTTAATAACCAAAATCGTGTTTTTTACTTTAATACTTCGTGTATTTACTGTTAAGATACTATCTGTCTTTGTTTTAAGTACATAAGTTATGTTGAACTGTATTATTTTCTCTTTCATGATAGTACTATGTATTACGTGTTTAGTTTTTTGTATGGGTATTTGTACTTACAAATAAGTTTGATATGTTTCATACCGAAGCGTTGTTTATCCGTTCACAGTATTTACCAATAAAAAATAAAAACATTGTTAGATGTGTCTTATTATTGAGAAAAAAATAGCAACAAACAATTTTATACACAAGTAAACCTAAAAAAATCCAAATTTTATCATTTTGTTCGTTAATCTAGGACATAGAATCGACGAAGGACCCACAAACCGTTCTAAAACTACGATAACCTTAACCAGTCAGATAGCGCCAAAGATAGAGTACACAGATTAGTTAGAGATAACTTAGAATTTGTCATTCGGATCACAACAAGCGCGAATGAGACGGGCGGCCTTGCAGTCGCCTTGCTCTCGTTCGCAGTCGTTATTGGCTGCATTCGTAATTGACGACTAAATTAGAGTCTTTAAACTGAGGCTGGGAACTGACCGAATACATACACACATACATATATCACGCCTTTATCCCTTACGGGGTAAACAAAGCGTTAAAAATACAGTCGCTATCGCTACGTCTGACAAATATAGAGGGCCGTTTGAGATCCTTTGTGTATCACTATGGTGATGTCAGCCTGTCGCCTAGAAGTTGTAATACACCTGAAACCCTCAAGTCCCTCAGTCGCCTCTTACGACAACCACGGGTAGGAAATAGGGTGATGCTATTCTAAGCCGGCATCACATGGCAGATATTTTAAGGGGTGAACCAGCCCATGAAACTGAACAACTTTCTCCAAGGAAGAAGAAGAAAGGATGTGACGCTAATTAGCAAAGAATAAAAAAATTTAAATCAAAAGCTAGCAATCTCATATGGCTTATGTGTGTGTGTGTGTAATTACTGCTCCCAGTCAAGGCTCCCTAGCACCGCTTTCGATTTTTCTTTATCTACGTGTTTGTTCCGTTTGAAACTCAGTTACCTTGCCTCGGCAGGAAATTCCAAGAACCGGCGACCTTCGCTTCCGTAGCTACTCGGTTTTGACAGCTAAAAGGACATACAAATAGGTACTTTCGTAAATATTTTAGTTTGTTTTGACTTTGCTTCCTCATAGCTTAAGTTTATTTTAATTATTGCTATTGGAACCGTAAGGAAAAGCTGCCGACAATCCCACCAGTAATTAAGTAAGAAGTACTGTTTACTCAACTTTAACTCTACATAATCCAGCTAAATGATAGAGTAAACTAAACCACAACTACGTTGCTTATGGGAAATGGTTGGCTACCTCTGAAGCAGGTGGTGTTTACTAATCAGGGGTATCAAACAGTTTCTGTGAGAATACTGGCTGGAGGATTCGCAACTGCCACTGTGGGAGAAAAAAACAAAAGCCAAGTTAACAGTTGCGCATGCGCAGCCTAATAGATGATTCACTTTCGATTTGTAACCTAGTTTTTATGCAATAGTGTATGGTTCATGTTTACGGTCGAATCGCCGCAAATTGCAAAAGGTTGATTGTTCTACTGTTTTAATTGGTAAGTTCTGTAACATTCCCACAACATGTGTTACCGTCAGAGAAGTATTCCATAAAACTTCAAAAATAATTATTTGTGGACTTGTCTGAATATGGACTGAATTATACTATTTCTATCACTTTATACAAGCGCATCGTATGAAAAGTGGACATATGAAACACGTCCTACGTTTGCGAAATATCAATTTAATGTAATGACTAACCATTAATATATTGCATTTCTAATAATTTGCATAGACCTACAAGGCTTAGACATCGTCATAGGCAATATTTATAGGCCTGCGAATATTTCAACAGTCTAAACTATTAACCTTCCACATTTGATGATCTATTGGCCACGATAAGGAAAGTGAAAAAAGTTCAGTCTATTTTGCACGACGATTTAAAAATAAGGAAATTTTGTTCGTGACGTTTATCAATTTACTTAAGCTATAGCTACCGAAACGTAGAGAGATGCTTATAAATATATACTAAATCAGCCTAGTCGTTTCACCGTGAGGAAGCAACAAACACACACACGAACTTTCGCGTTTATTAGTAGGCAGTCCGATTTTGATAAGGCCCGTATACTAGTTGTAAACGGTAGTAGAGAAACCGGTTTGAAAGCCTTGATTGGAGGTGATCTTGTATATGACATTGTCAGTTTAATCCAACATATGGTGGTGACGTGACGCTGATAGGTCCCTTCAACGTCTTTAGCCAGCATGATGGTTTAACATGTGTTTTTAACGTTGACACGATAGAAATATTATATATGATCAAATCATATTATAATCACTTAATAAAGGTACTTTGTGTTGGATTGCGTAGGTATAGCATCTCTCAATCGCAGCATTTTGGGGAATATATTTATGTCATAATATATTTATGTCATATCAAATACTAAAATTCTGTGACTGAACTAAAGTACAACCTACAAGCAGCATATTGTGTCATTTTACATAATGTATTGGCTTGTGTTTTGTCTTGTGTACTGTTAAGCTCATAAGTAACTATACAATTTCTGTGCAGTTTTCATAAAGTTTCATAACAAAGAACAAATTCGCTTTCCCATTCTGCCAAAAATTCTTTCACAACACACATCCAAACTTTCATCTTGATGCTCCAACTTTTTAATCCTCGAAAATTTACATTACATTTATTACACTGCAGTGCAGTGTAACAGCGACGCTTCCAGTCCGAGTGAAAACGTTGCGCCGGCGCACACGCACACACGCGCAGGAGTGCGATAACGTGCAATTACCGCGCGTGTGTGGGACAACTCTCGGAGAGTCAGTTGCATTTTCTTTCATTTCAATTTTTCCTCCACGGTTTAACTTGTAACAGTATTGAATGGTAGACTTGTAGATCGTTTTATCTTATTTAGTCAACGTCATTCCAGATAATATATTTTTTTCCTTGTACTATTTAAGTTATATGTATTAGAACTTTGTATTACAATCTACTACTATCTTCTTCTTTTCGTGTGGGACACCAAGTCGTCCAATGACCCAATGAATTTGTTGTTATGTCTACTATTATTCTTTGTTTCGATCGCACTACTTATATTATTTTCATTTTCTTAGGTTTAATAAATACATTTCTTTAATATTCATAGCAATTGTATTAAACTGTAACTATCGACATTTAAGGTTTTACCATAGTAATATTCTGCAATATACGCTAGTTAATACAAAATTTATTTCTACCAAAATATAGGAAGATCAATTAACACTATCAAGTAGCAACTATCTTTCATAAATCATTACCAATGCAAATTCACCGGTGAAGTATAATGCTATAATGGTGATTAAGTGATTGAATTACGATTGTATTTGCTGTATGCGCACACGCAACTGCGGGCAACGAGTAGGCTCGCATTCTAATAATCACTGGTGACAGTGAAATTTTAGTTACACTTCTATTACTTGGGTCCATACTAACGCAAATAAGCACGTGGTCGTCCCAGGAAAAGATGGACCGATGTGGCGCAGTGGTAGTGCGACTGCCTTTGACGCAGAATGTTCCGGGTTCGATTCTCGGTGGGTCACTCACAAAGTTGATATTTATCACTTTGTGAATTTGTTCCCAGTCTGGTTAGGACATTGCGGGATGAACCACCCGATTGTCCGTAAGTAAGATGGTTCCGTGTTTCGGACGGCACGTTAAGCCGTAGGTCCCGGTTGCTGTCTATGATCATTTAGACGGCGGTCGTTACACAACCATGTCAGAAGCCTGCTACTTGTAGATGGCGGTTAAAAATTCTGACACTAGGGTTCATCGGGTCGTTGGACGACTCGGTGTCCCACACGAAAAGAGAAAGAGAGGAAAAGATGGAGAGACGAGTTACATGCCGACGCCCGAAACTGGATGCAGGCAGCCCAAGATAGGGAAAAGTTGAAGAAGGCGAGGAAGGCCTCTTCCCTGCAGTGGGACATAACTGGCTCAAAAAATAAATAAATAATAATAACAATAATTATATTCCATAGTTCTTGAAGCCAAGGCGTAAATAATGCATGGCATTTTTTTTCTAGTTTCCAAAAGTATCTTACTAAGCATCAGACAGATCCAGCAGCTTATATACTATCGACAGTACTTTAAGTTAAGTCCTTATTGAAGGAGTAACATTTTTTATAGTATTGTTATTGTACCTATAAATTCAATCGAGAATTTAAAAAAAATATATTGGATTTTGTAACTTATGTCCTACCTACCCACAATTTAGCATCTGTCAATAATACTAAACCATAATTTATGTCAAAGAAAATTGTGTTGGGTCCATACGTATTGCATAACAGCCGGCGCCGTCTCTTTAGTCTCATTCGCCACACAAACACGCAAGTGTATTAGTACAATAGTGCCCTCTACAGTAAGCGAAGAGGTATTAGCATAAACGCCAACAGTGTGGAATATAACTTTCCTTCCTACCTTAGGCGATTTGCACATGAGTCGGACGATTCTGCGGTTTGTAATGACAATTTGTGACAGCCGCAATCATGACGCGGCGACGTGTGCTTTTTGTGATGGACTCTAAGATTTCGGCCCCGGGGCCATCAAATCTTCGCCGACCGGCTTGGTGGGGAGCAAGGGCTCACCCGGAAATAATAGAATGGTTGTTCAAATAACCTGCCCAATCACGCCCTTGGGGCGAGACTGGGCTTAGGAGTTGTTCTGGGAGTAACGGATCAGAATAAACGTGTGCTATGGTATACGTATCCTGTTATTGATTGGGAGTTCACAAATTCCTTTCTTCTGACATCAGGACCCGGAAAAATATGCTGTACATGTGAAAACCTTCTTACTAGTTGAAAAGGAGTGACTACGTATCATAATAGCTGCGTAATTATTAAAATTTGTTGCTGAATGATACTGCAACTTTGAAATTTCATAACAAAAGCCAATCGGCACTCGTAAGTATCACCGTAAAACAAACAACGCTAGAGTACAATGTATCTCGCTACATTACAATCCATCGAAATATTGTAAAACATACAGATGGATCACAATTCAACGTATCTATTATTTTTCGGATGACTATTCTTCTTGTTTTTCTGCGGGACACCGAGTCGTCCTCTTAATGTTTGTTTAGCAGCTGGTTGTCAATTCGCTGGTTCTCAAACACAAGCAAACATTAAGAGCAAATTTATCGAGATACCCGGATAGCATTCCATGACTTTTATCAAGATTTTTAAGCTTACTAGTTCTATGGTTCAGCAGTACATCCTAAATATTCGTAACTACGTAAGTACTGCACTTTTTTATGAAGTAGTAACAGTAAATTCCTTTCAAGAAATTTTCACGGTATTTAAATATCAGATAAATCGACAAAACACCTAAGCAACATTACCAAAACAAACTGTTCACCAGCTTACTAAGACCGTCTATCCTCTACTTCCAACTCAATTTCAAAGGTCACAATAAACTAGTTATTTAAATAAGGCACCAGCTCTTAAACATCTTCCTTCCGGTACATGCTAGTATCATCCGTAGCTCATCCCAAACTGGTTATTCAAATGAGGTATGAAGTAATTAGATGACAGGTGTTACGCAAACGGTCGAGAAATGCGAAAGCGGTACATCTAGCAATTCGAATTTCGAACATTTCTCTCATACGGCGAGATTTCGCGGCTAGCGTGTTATGTGGCCAGTATGACTAGCGTTTAAGGTGAATTGGAATTTGAATTCGCAAAGCTTTGAAGCTAGTAGTTTGCTAGGAAGTGAGAGAGTTTGGTTTAATAAGTTTAATATTTTCTTCTTAGTGGCCAGTATTTTTCTACATGACCAACAAGATAGGCAGGTAAGAAGCTAGCCTTTGACGATAGGGAAGCAATATTCCCATTTGTCATTGGGGACTTTGTAAGTTAAACAGGGCTCGATGACGATCGCGCGAGCAGTGTACATCAAATGCGAGTGGGGACGAAAAACTGACAGAATTTCTATAGCCAATAAAATTGTCACTAGTGACAGATTTTGTGGGGACAAGTGGGTACAAAGGGGAAGCTAGTGGTTCATTAGGTACGCTCTAATTTTATATTTCATACTTAATTTTATATCCCAGAATTTAAATTGCCATGGCTTCGCTTTCTGGTAAACAAAGTTCCGTTAACATATGAGTGTATTACAAGAACAATAATTCTATACCAGACGTACGCTTCCGACTTGTACATCCACACAACTTCCACTAGCTAAATTCTAAATATGGTTGTAATTTTGCAATGTAACAACTTTGCCTTGCCAAATTACAAATGTTTACACGAACAGTTAGCATCCGTTATTATTGGTAATTTACAGGCATATATGCAGCAGCTCAACTAATGCTGGAATCAACTTGTGATGGTTATTTATAGTAGCTGTATGGAAAACCACTATGTGTGGATCCCTTGAAGGTACCTACTGCTGATTACGTACTGCATACATTGTCTGTCAGCATAAAACTAATGATGAATACAGTTGGAGATTCGTAATTAGGAATAAAGTAATTTGAAATGCTCTAGTTCTCCAGTCTTTTAATTTTGCGCCTACGCATCATCATTCATCATTCTCCTTGCCTTATACCGTTCGTCGGGATCGGCTACCTAACCTAGGGGATTTGACGTGGAACCAATTTTTTACACAGAGCGACTGCCATCTGACCTGTGCGACCCGAAGGCTAACCTTCCCCGAATCCTAGGTTAAGTCACGTTCAAATCATCTGAATTCAAATTTTATTTGAATGTGGGTGGAATCGTCACGATGTATTATTTCCTTCACCGTAAGAGTCGGTAAATGTATGTAAGTAAAAACATATTGGTACATGCCGGGGATCTAACTTGGGTCTCAGTATTGTAAGACCAGTGTCCTAACCACTTGGCCACCGACGCTCGTTAGTTTGCTCTTATGCATAATGTAATTATATCAGCAATTAAAAGAAAGCCCTTTATATACGATCAATAGAGTGCAATTATTGAAATAACACATATCAGTCCACATTCAATTAGAACCGTCATATTACGCAATACTCACACTTGGCCAGACTAATTGTTTAAAATTAAACGTTTTATAAAATTACGTTAGTTGCATAATGTCTTACGTTGTCCGACGTAAACGTATAAAGCAAGTCACGGAATTGCGTTTCATGCGCGTTTTTTTATTGTTTTACTTCCAAGCGCTTTCACGGTCAGAATGTGGCGGCTTTCTTTCGGCGCGGGCGCATTGTTCGATGCGCTGTTGCTTGGTGATAACCGATAACATTGAATAGCGATATGAAGCGATAGATATATGTTTAGAACCTTGCTGAAGGTCGTTACTTTTACACTACACGACCGACCATGTCAGAAACCTGTTACTTTTAGAATGCGGTAAACAATTATTCTGATAGTAGGGTTCATTGGGTCTTAGCACGACTCGGTGTCCCACACGAAAAGAAAGAAGAGCCTTGTTATTGTTACTACCATCCATATGAGAGACTATATGATAATATTGAATGGGTGGCGATAAGAAGCTATAGGGATCTGGATGGGGAGATACTTGTTTTTGTTTAATACATGTATCAAATGGCTATCAATTGTCCATAGCTGGACAAGAGCTTACCCAGTATCACCTAGTTTGGTAGGTGGATTGGTGAGCGTAGTATTAGATAGCATTCACAGGATAGCTTTGCCAATTTCTTGGGCAAAATTTATCCCTCCGTACCTTTTACGACACCCAGGTAGAACTAGGGTAGTACTATTCTAAGCTGGCATCAACCGCCACTAGTTTATCAAGTTTGAAACATGAATCTTATTCACAAAATCAAATGCATTAACATTATTAATTTTGACACGCCAACGCCAGCCCAGCATGCGTGTGACGATGTTAACCTTCGCAATTAAATCGACATCCAAAGCTGTATTGACATATAATACCTAGGTCTTAAATAAATAACAGGTCTTGATACAAATGACTAGATTCCACACTGTCTGAAGTATCTAGACTAGACCAATTTTCTATCTAAGGCATAGGTTCTGATAACAATATTAAGTGGACGGAAAATCTCACAAACACCGATTTTTTTCTTGTATCGAGATACATAATATGACAAAAGTATCAGTGTTTGTTAGCAGAAGATTATAATGTGACTAACGAAAATGTTAAAGTTGAAATTGGTTGGTCTTATTTAAATGAACTGTTTATTTATTTAAATAAATTCGTCAAACTATACACAAAGTCACTAGCCATTATCCTTGACCTACCGACTTTTGGTCTTGTTGGCGATTGACACTTTAGATTCAAAAATGTTCAAAAATATATAATTATTCAATAAAAATATAGCTTACTAGCGGTCCATCCAGCGCCCATAAACATTTTTGTGTCGGACACTGAGTCATTCAGCGACCCAATGGACCTTTGTGTCAGAATTAACCTTCCTCTTAAAACCCACGCTAAAATCTTTGACATAGGTTAGTGGTTTCCATGTCAGACAGACAGAGGAGGGACAGAAAAACGAAAAAATACTAACGGCACAACCAAAAACAAATACATGAAACAAAAGAACAAATCGGCACAATTGCCGGCCTATTACTTCATAGAGATATCATAAAAAAGAGACTTTAACGTAAAGGAATTACGTAGAAATGTCAATATTAAGACAACAGCATCTAATTGTAAAATAACAGGTATTCTTGTATCCTCATCATATACGTTTGACACAGTGTCACAATTTATCGTTTAACTTTTAAGAAGTATTCATCTTCAATGTTTACACTATTCATTGTTATAATTTGACGGGTTTTTATCGCGTAATTCCCTATGCGTAGAAGTAACTAATATATTTATAATAGATAATGAGTAATTTTTCATAATTAATGTTATATACATATGGACTCATATTATTGGATAAGATGTATTTAATAAGTAATAAAAGTTAATCGAAATTTCTAATAAAGGACAGAACTTTAATCCAGCATAAACAAAACATAAGGTATAATATTTACGAACCAAATTGATATAGAACAATATTTAAAATCAATTATAAATAATTAGCCTGACCGGTTGCACTGGAATTTCCACTCAAACATTACGTGTTCCAGTTGTTCAAAGAACTTTTTATTTCACAGTTTTGGCTACCATTTTTCAGGTGCAACAAAACCCGTGTGTTCCATTTCATCACAACGTGCAGCATATATGAAGCTCCGAGTAATCTTTTGTCCCTAGAGCGTGAACGTGCGGAATAGCTAATGCAGACATTTTGTGAAACCAGCCTTGGCCGATATTATCCTACCGTTGTATGTAAGCAAACCGACAAGCTGTATAATTCAAGTTTACTTTGCTTTGAATCTTGGATTTGGTCTGTTGATAACGTCTGGGAGGTGAGAGTTAGATGTGTAATCCGGATATGAATACATATCTACATTAACAATATTTTATTACCTATCAGAAGTGTCCTTTTAATCAAGAATCCTCAGCAATAAGGCCGCCTATGTTGTACCGAATTTTACTTTATTGTACTTTTCTTTATTTGTACAAATGCAGCATATGTATTGTATTACATTAAGAAAATAAATTAAAGATTTGTTTGTTTAGAGCCTAAGTATGGCATACAAAAGCATAGGCAGAAAATCAGTGATATAGTGGCAGAATACCTATATGCAGAGCAGAACAATTTAACATTTTATGGAACCACAAGAAAGTTTATAATCATTTTAAAGCTTATAAAGTCCATAAAAAAAGTTTTACAACGAACAACATAGATAAGATACCACAAAAAACCTAGCCACGCGTGCAAATTGACATGGACCTACATATGTAGACCATATTTCAAACATGAATAACTTCAACGCCATTTCGGGCGGTTTTTTACAGCGGCAAATGACGAGAAAGTCGGGTTTTACTTTCTTATTGACAAATGCTTTCGTTCAATCTCTTACACGCGATTTCAGAATCACAATAACTCGGCAAAGAATGAATACAATGATGGAAGTGGCCGACAACTTATAAGTAATAACAATGTTAGACTATAAATAGCAGTGTGTTTGTTAAAAGTGTCGGGCTTAACCCGTGGAATTATAAATACCAGATTTTCGAGTTAGACGGATCGTAAACTTGACTCACGACGGAGCGCAAAAATATCGCAGCAGGCTGTCAGATCCATACTAGAAACTTCACTCCCCATACTAAAACAGCAACAGACAGCGGTTGAGCGGTTTTAGTATGGGGATCGACATTTCTAGTATGGATCTGACAGACCGCTGCGATGTTTTAGCGGTCGGTCATGCGTTAAGTGTGCGATCCACCTTATATGATCGCAAGGACTGGTACACAGAGATTATAATCGGAACATCGAAATATTTGACCTAATTTTAAAATTTTAAAATAATATACAAAATATGAATTTTAACAACTAAAACTGCCTCCATTGATCTTTTTGACAATATACATATGCAACCACTGTTTGACAAAGCATCTGTTAAGAATCAAAGCATAATATTTTTGACCACATGGGTAATGCGGTTTATTTAAGAATAATAACAATTTAGTAAGAATTTCTACAATAATTTACTTTTTGCAAGTACCTATAAAAATAATTGTATTAATGCACAACAGTTTTATGTATTAATTTATAACTAATTAGCGGCCCACCCAGCGGTTACACCCACTGCTAATGGTTTTCCTGTAAGAATAAGACATATAAACCTTCCTCTTGAATCACTCCATCTATGACAAAATTTCTTTAAAATCCGATTTTTTTGAAGATCTAAGCATATTTACAGACGCAGGGCCAGACGTGGGAAGCGACTATGTTTTACACTGTGTAATGATTTTACCGAAAATTCATTGCAGTTAAAATAACGGCACTTATTTTTTTGTAACACATGTTCCAAGGCCGCACAACTTCACAACATTGTTACAATATTTTGCGAGTCCCGTAGACAAAGAGCACAAAACTACCAACTATTGTTACTCATCTATTTTCTTTTTACTTGTGTAATGTACGCAATTGTCGGTATATCTCGTTATTTTCAACAAATTGGTAGAACGGTCGAATGTAAACCGTTGCGGCAGTCAGCCATGTATGGTTACACCATGCGGGTGAAATATAGACTCATATTCATTTTACCTTTATATGGGAAATGTAGTTCTGTGTAGACTTTTGACAGCTATTGTGGAATTTGTATATCTGTTTGGAAGAATTTGTATAGGTCAGAGATCTTTTTATACTGAATTTACAAGGTTTCGGGTTTCGAGCAAATTTTCAACGGGAACGCAAATGCCTGTAAAAAGGTCTAAATTATGTTTGAGTAAAGCAATTTCTCGAGATGAGAGGTAGGTACCTAACCTATCAATAACAGTAATGGCTTAAGAACTCACTTCTTTTCTAACGAACTTTGAAACACCTGTCAATCTGATATAATACCTTCGTTTTTCTGTTATTACGAGGTAAAACTATGTGGTTTGTGTATTTGGGTTAAAATAACCGCAGGTGCGAAATATGCTTGTATGATTTCTTCGGTATAGCGTGTCAAATATTTTAGGTAATAACAATATTTTGTTTTCATTTACGACTTGAAACATTTCCACAAAAAAAAACAGTCACTTATGTGTTTTGAGATTTTTGCGGTTGTTCACAAAACTTAAATTATGTTTATTTCTCTAAATATCGAGGTAAAAATAAACATAATCGTGGTGATAATCCCGTAAATACTAATAATTTAATAGTCCCATAGGTATTTATTAACTTTTATAACTAGGTGCACTTTACCTACACAATTACAAGCATAATCTAAAACTTAGTAATTCAACCTGCCACTCACTTGATTAACGATTATAAATTCCGATATACAGTAAAACATTAAACAAAGAGGAAAACCGTCGATTAATATTCACCGCTTGTTACGGGCGATTTGCGTTCGCGGCAGCGCCTGCGCAGGCGCAGCGCACGCGTAAAAACGCAGCGCGCTTGCGCAAAAAACGCGCCACAATTAGACGGTTGCAACATTCGCGATACTGCACAATTTGAAATTATTTAATCGCTTTATTTCTAAATATCTTGTTATTGTTGGTAGTTAGTATCGTTGCCTAATTTCGAACTCCATGGGTTGTGGTAAAGTTTGCCATTAAATGACTTGTTTATTTTATGCGGACATTTTGATGCAGCAGTGCTACAAGATATTATAATCATTAACAAAAAAATGAAATAAAAGAAAAATCTCTTTAAAACATTAATTTACACGTTTCTCCTCATTTACACTCAAAAAAATTTATTAAAATTTTACCCCACTTAGTTGTAACTTTAGGTTAATGAGGCTGGGAGTTTTTTAAAAAAAATACATGTTTTGATATGTAATTTGTATTATGATCAATTGACCCAATAAAAGACAATTAGCAAAAAACATATCAGTCATATCCGAGATCTAGATGTCGAGTTTTTGCATTTGTTTCCCATGCAATGAAAAGTTGTTCCAACTTGATCGTACCCCATAATAGCGTAGATAGAGAATGAAAGTATTTAGACTATTATAATGAACATGATCATTATGATCTTTAGTCATAAATGACACTTGGCAACGAACAATAACTTTTCGAAAGCTATATAAAGCATAAGTTTTGTATTTCGTGAATTTCTCACAGCAACCATCGTTGTATCAAATCATTTTATTGACTGTTGTTTTTATAATGACTGTGGTTTCTTTTGTATCAAACATCTATTTACACAAAGTATAAGTAAAAATAAAAAGGCTTTTATAATTATTTCAATGACATACAGCTTAATAATAACGAGTACTTATTGTGTAAAAATTACAAAATTCAGAGTTATGTGGTTATGACTTTTCCTTAGTAAAAATTATGCAAATTTTAAGTAAGCAACCTCATACGTAATGAAAATATAAGACTTGTGCCCAACGTCTGCGTAATATTAACTAATAAAATAACGCTTGATGGTTAAGCGTGGTTACTTGCAAAATTTCATAGCAATAGCAAGTCATAGATCAATTTTAAATTTGCGAGTCTAATATGATAAAAAGTAAATATACAACGAATTCTGACTTGTAATAATGTTGTTGGTGGGTTATGCAATATGCTCGAAGAAAGAAGAAAGTTGGTATTGATTTTAGGCGGCAAAATGTTGGTTATAAGATAAAATTTTAGTATCGGTTGGATACTGGTTTACCAGCATTTTAACTTGCAAAATTATGAAGTAAGCTTCAAGTTTGTCAATATTGGGCAAAAAGTTCTATGCGTTGACATTTAGCTTTGAACAAGTCTACAACATAATTGTTAAACATGCGTCCAATAAACTTCGCACGACTTTCGTTTGTGCCGGAAAATGCCGCGGCAATTATCGGCCAAGTCCTCCGGAAAATCGTGAAAACGCAAGAAAAACTAATCACCTGTAATGAGTAGGAGCAGAAGCGCCACTGCGCAGGTAGACTTCATTTTGTCACACACCACTGTTTTTGGGAATTTCAAAATTGGAATGTTATATTTCACTGTCACAGCACAATCACCACCGAAGCATGTTACAGGCCGACGCGCGGGTTGTTTGCGCGCGTGCGCGAGAATGGCGGCGGCGGCTGCGCGCGCGCCGGTCGGCGAGGGGGGCGCGCCGAGCGGGTGAAATGTCAGGGCTCGCGGATGCAGGGTGTGGGGTTCGACGAAGGACAAGCTCTACACTCTAGAGCAATTTTCAGGAAGTCGATACTTGTGACATTTTTAAAGTAACAAAAAGAAATGGTTCGCGATAATTGTAGAGTTCAGCTCCAGACTCTGCGTTTAACCTTTGATTAATTATTTCACTTGAACAATTTTGTTTTATGCTTCAACCTTTACCTAGTTTCCTCATCACAGTGTTGAGTTTAATAATTTGTTACCAAAATAATGCCTAAACTTTTTCAATTCCTCTAAAATATCTTGACAAGTTGACATATAAAATGTCATTAATCAAATATTTATGTTTGTTTATATATACATGCCTACACACAATAAAAACAAACATTAGGTTCAATATTCAAATGAGCAAGATACAAAAAGTGTGTCACCAATTATGCTGCTATAGTCATACTTATCCCACATTTCTGCGCAAGATTTGATTGATCGATGGCTGGCTGTCAATATACCATCGATCTGATTGCCAAACTTGAAAAGGTTAAGCGCAATGATACGAGACCTATGTGCTAACAATGAAAATAAATTGTCAATGAAAATGTATGAGGGGTGGCTGGATCGCGTTGATGTCTTTTGTATGGACGCATGCAACGGATGTAGTTTTCTGAATCTAATACTATCATCTTAAACACAGATAGACACAAATCACACCTTTACCCCTTCCGGGTTAGGCAGAGCGTTAACAATCGTAAAATTACGGTCGTTATCGCCACGTCTGACAAGTATTGAGGGCCCTTTTTGATGATACATGTATCACTGTAGTGCCAAGTTGTCAGCCTGTCGCCTAAAATTGTAAAATCATCTTAAATGTGACCTAATATGACATTTATAATTGTTGTTAACAGACATAAGTTTACTGTGTCTTTTTATCAATCTATAATGATGCTAAATGAAAACCTAAACTATACAATTTTGAATATTCCGATTGTTAATTCGTAAAAACTGAGCGGATAAACGTGCTAAAAATAAGACTAGGTTGGCCGTTCTCACACTTAACGCACAACGCAGCGCTAAAATAATGCTGCGTAACGCATCGTCTGTCAGATCCATACCTGCTATTAGACCTGCGTCAAGTGATTTTAGTATGGGCCATAGGGAATGACGTTTCTAGTATGGATCTGCCAGACGCATGCGTTACGCAACTTTGCTTTTCGTGTGTTAAGTAAAAAATGTATGAGAGCTGAATCAAGCTTGCATTGATGCATCGGATCGGACGTGCATTTCAAAATCGTATCGGACGTAGCATTTAAAGTCGGTTAGGTCAGATCCGGCTAGTTTTTAAGTAATTTGCAGTGTTCTTTTTAACAGTGACGTTATTCTGAAATGTTATCTGAATGCTATAGTAATATTATTAACCTTTGTTTTAACTTACCTATTGTCAAATAATTCCATATGTATTCACAATGGTTAATAAGTGGTCGTTAATTTTTTTTTTCTTTTAACATCCTTTCGTTATTTTCCATGCTGAATTTAAAAATATTGAATTCCTATTTTATATTAATATGCAATCCGAAGGCCGAGATTCCCAGACCACAGATTACACCATCAATGAAGGAGCTAAACTTTCTCTTTTCGTGTGAGACACCGAGTCGTCCAACGACCCGATGAACCCTAGCGTCATAATTTTTAACCGCCTTTTACAAGCAGCTTCTGACATGGTTGTGTAACGACTGCCGTCTAAGTGATCATTACAGCAACCGGGACCTACGGCTTAACGTGCCATCCGAAACACGGAACCATCTTACTTACGGACAATCGGGTGGTTCAGCCCGCAACGTCCTAACCAGACTAGGAACAAATTCACAAAGTGATAAATATCAACTTTATGAGTGACCCACCGAGAATCAAACCCAGAGCCTTCTGCGTCAAAGGCAGTCGCACTACCATTGCGCCACATCGGTCGTCAACTAAACTAGGTCAGCTGGATTATGTTTATTAATGCGTTAAACTCTTAAATCTCTGCCCACCCCGCTGGAACAAAGGTGCAATTGGTGGATTAGTAACGCACTTACTTTGTAATCGGCCAATTAGGTAACAGTTACCGCTGGAACAACAGTAACTGTTACATAGCAGTTACTTGTGCGTAGCGGTAAAGCCTAAGTGGTTGTTAATTTGGCAACTTATTACGAATTTGAATTTCGTCGACCGATGTGGCGCAGTGGTAGTGCGACTGCCTTCGACGCAGAAGGTCCCGGGTTCGATTCTCGGTGGGTCACTCACAAAGTTGATATTTATCACTTTGTGAATTTGTTCCCAGTCTGGTTAGGACATTGCGGGCTGAACCACCCGATTGTCCGTAAGTAAGATGGTTCCGTGTTTCGGATAGCACGTTAAGCCGTAGGTCCCGGTTGCTGTCTATGATCACTTAGACGGCGGTCGTTACACAACCATGTCAGAAGCCTGCTACTTGTAGTAGGCGGTTGAACAATTCTGACACTAGGGTTCATCGGGTCGCTTGACGACTCGGTGTCTCACACGAAAAAGAAGAAGAAGACTTATACAGGGTTATTTTTTAGTCAGTACATATTTGTAGGGTGTTTCTACACATGGTTCTGAACAACTTTTACTTGAGGCCACCTGCGAAATTTCAAAAAAAATTGGGTCTGCCATACATTTTTGCCAAGTAGCTATGTTTTTTTTCTGATTACGCAGGTGGCCCCCTAGTGTGATGCCGGCTTAGAATAGCATCACCCCAATTCTACCTGTGGATGTAGTGAAAAGCGACTAAGGGATTCCCGTCCAGGAAATGGGCAACAGCGTTCCCTGTAGTAAATGCAACATCTTGCACTGCGCTCGCCAATTCGCTTGCAATGGCGATTTGGCGATGGCGATGCTGAGTATGGCAATACCCCCAGATAGTTTGTGGGAAAAATAACACTCAGTATTACTTATTGGTAATTGGCTAGGCGCTAGGCGCAAATGTAAAACAAGTTATAAACATTAGATTAATTTCATAGATGATCAAAAGTAATTACTAATTATATTGTTATTGTTTATTTTATTACTCGTGGTTTAAAATACTTTTCCACGAAATATAGGTATTTTCAATGCACTGAAAACCTATTAATACTTAATTAGACCATGAAACTAAACAACTTGCCCCAAGGAACGTACCTTCATTGGAGTTGAACCCATCTTTGCGTTCCAGGCGCACTACCACTTCTTTTTCTTTCCGTGTTCCGGGACCCCGAGTCTTCCAACGACTCGATGAACCCTGGTGTCAGAGTTTTTCAACCACCTACTGCTTGTAGGCTTTACCACTGCGCCACATCGGTTTTCACAGTAGGTATTTAGTTCTTCAAACGTCATCCGCCATAACTACTCTGAATTTAATGCAAGTTAGCATTCTGCCGTGTGATGCCGGCTTCGCATAGCATCACCCCATTTATTTCCCGTGGGTGTCGTAAGAGGCGACTAAGGGATTCGAGGGTTTAATGTGTATTACAACCTTTAGGCGACAGGCTGACAACCTGTCACTACAGTGATACACGAATCATCTAAAAGGGGCCTCAATATTTGTCAGACGTGGCGAAAACGACCGTAGTTTTGTCGCTCTGCCTACCCCGCAAGGGATAAAGGCGTGATATGTGTACGTGTATGTAACATTATTATTTTTAACCGCTTTCAGCTAACATAATGCAACTACCTTCACGATCACTTCCATTGTCGGTGTTGTCATACTATCTACCTATACCTACTTAAGGCCACGGCTACGTTGTAAGCGAGTTTATGCGTCCCCAATATACACTTTCAAAATTTTCGTATGTGACTTCTGCAACCTAAGTGGAAGAGTTAGTAATGAGAAAATCATTTCAAATAGTATAAAAGTAATTATACACTTTTATTTATTTTGCGCTTGCTAACAATCTCATAGCACCACCATTATCGACCCATAATTGTACGTTAGTTAGCATGGGATTTACTAAACATAAAATACTTGCGTAGATATTTTGGCTTCGATTACATAAGATAAATTCTATTAATTCGACAGGTTAGTTCAAGGTTTACTTTACGTGTCACAGTTTCCAATTGTATAAGAGATTATCCAGATTGTAGATTTTATGCACAAGGTGTCATATTTCATACAAATCGATTATCACGCCTAAGACCTTTTTCACTGAACAAAAATTTTCATTCGTCACTAGTGGCTTCCGTTCCCGCTATTGCTGTCCTTGTAGCCGTGATCTTAAGCACTCGGAAACACACATACAACTGCAGGAAGCTGTTGAAAATTCCGCTACCGTTTCCGTTTTCACCGTAGCTACAACTTTAAGCCCTCGAAAAGCATTAATACAAATGTAATAATCTGGTCAAATACTCGTTTACGCTACCGCTGCCACTATAGCCACCGCCTTAGGCGTTTGAAAACAAATATATACAAGTGTAGGAAGGATTCGAAGAACCCGCTTACGCTTCCGCTGTCACCGTAGCCACAGCATCAAGCGCTGGGAAACACATATAAATGAGTAGGAAGATTCTGAACCGACCGCTCTCGCTTACGCGGTCCCCTTAGCCACAGCCTCAAGCGCCCTAAAACACTCAAACAAATGTAATAAGCTGTTTAAATACTCACTCACGCTACCGCTTCCACCATAGATTTTGACGAAACCGCTCCCGCTTCCGCTGTCACCGTAGCCACAGTCTTAAGCGCTCGGAAACACACCCGCATGTAGGAAGCCGTTGACAAACGAGCTCTACTTGTGTAGTGACATAATATTAACTGTAACACTTATTCGCTCATGACCGACATTTAAACAGGCTTGCTATAAGTGATTTCGACTTATTTCGCAAATTTGCACTACTTACGATTATAATAGGCTATGTAAGGACTTGAATTTCGAGAAACAGGTTGTTGCATGTCGATATCCGAATGTAGGTATGTACTTGAGGTTTGATTTAAATTGTGACATTAAAAATGATTATCACAAGTGCTGCATTTTATGTTGTATGTATTCTGTCAATGGGTTGCATGAAAGTTCGCGTTAAAGCCCACACGACGCCAACGTATAGCCGTGCGGCTGTCAAACACTTCAGCCTGTCAATATATATTTATACTATATAAAATTTAGGTTGATAGTTGTGACGTCTGTGACCTTAGAGCAAATGCTATGACATAAGGTCCATTTTCCTTTTTTTATTAGAATTTAACATTTTAACTGGTGAAACGGAGCAGTCCACGAAATGTTCAAGGAAAATCAGTAACAGCAGAAATCTGACAAAATATATTTAAACAATGCATATTTATGCTTTATTAGTAAAGCAGAAAAACGAAAAAAATACAGTACAAGATAATTCGGTACACAATAAAGGCGGCTTTATTAACTTAAAGAATTGTTTCTGAAATTCTGTGATCATTAAGCTATTCTAACCTAGCATCGTGTACTGATAATTTGGTTTATTTATCATAAAAAGCAAGCCCAAACAGCCTCTTGCCCAGTTATGATGCGCAACCGCGACTACGATTTTCTCTACACTTGTAGACAAAATGATTCACTTGTTTAGATAAAACCCATACGATTTGATACTTGTGAGGTCTTCTCGCCCGCGAGATAAGTTTCTATACTGTGCGCATCATAAAAGGGCTAGATCAACAGGGTGTAAAAATATTACCTGCAAATATTTTAAGGGGTGAATCAGCCCGTGAAACTGAACAACTTTTCCGAAGAGATATAAGTCAAAATGTGAAAAAAATTTGGTCCTCCTATACAAAATTACCGACCGATGTCAATTTGTATGGGAGGTCCGATTTCTTTTCTTATATTTCGACCTATGTTCCTTAGGGAAATTTATCCAGTTTCATGGGCTGATTCACCCGTTAAAGTATTTGCATCTAATATTTTTACACCTTAAATATCGATTGGGCTCTAAATTTGAGGCAGATCAACGCGCCGATAGTAGGCAGCGACCGCAGGGCCTGCGCCGGCGCATGGCGGCCGGCGGCGGCGTGCGAAATCGAAAGTGTACCGTGGCCCACTTCTTTTTGGCCACTTACGTAACCGAACTGCAATGGACTGCAATTTTATGCTGCTGTGCACCCATTTTGGAATTCAGTCCTTGTTTTATATTTGATTAATCATAGTTCCGTGAACAGTCATGTTCGTTATGCGATTTCATCTATGATAATACGCACGTGTCAAACTTATAGTATTGACATATGCATAACGGAGACTAAAGACCTCTACCTTATTTTTAATATAAGGTGTAAAAATATAAGCTGCAAATATTTTAAGGGGTGAAGCAGCCCATGAAACTGAACAACTTCCCCCAAGAAACATAGGTCGAAATATGAAAGAAATTTTTAGACCTCCCATACAAAATGTAGCAGCCGAGCGAGTCAACTGTATGGAAGGTCCAAAAATTTTTTTCATATTTCGACCTATGTTCCTTGGGGAAAGTTGTTCAGTTTCATGGGCTAATTCACCCCTTAAAACAGTTGCAGCATTTTTTTTTTACATACAATTAATAAAGCTATCTCGTTATACCTTTTTAAACAACGTGATAACTTTGTAGACCGTAAAATATACAATTGGTAAGAACACGTTTAAAAAAATAATTTTAGGCACACGCAAAACCATAAAATATTATTAAACAACGCAACAATCAACAGAAGATTACAACCACCTTTATTTTACTATCCTACACTACACACTTAAATACCTACATATATCAACACGGTGAGATGGTCACGACCAGAACTTCTTTGAAGAATGTAGATACTTGTCCAATAATGAAATACCGTTTCATTCGAGATATTGTCAATATAAGTAAACTCTATATAACGTGTGAAAATATAAGCTGCAAATATTTTAAGGGGTGAATCAACCCATGAAACTGAACAACTTTCCCCAAGAAACATAGGTCGAAATATGAAAAACAAATTAGAACCTCCCATACAAATTGACTTGGTCCATAGGTCATTTTGTATGGGAGGTCAACATTTTTTTTTAACCACCAAGAAAAGTGTTTTGCTTTTCGTATGGAGCATTGAGTTGTTCAATCCGACTCCTGAATTTGTCCTTAAAATTGGAGGCTGACTAGATGGACTTTAAATGGGTAGCTGCTAGTAACTGGTTCATTGGGTCGTTGGAGGACCCGGTGGCCAAATTAAAAGAAAAAGTATCATAAAGAAAGATTGTAGTGAAATAAGTATAGCTATAAGGTTGTTAGACGACCCAGTGTTCCACATGAAAAGAGAGAGCTATTAGGTATGACCTAATCAATGCCTATTACATATTTATAATCGTAGAATTATTTGACAATATTTCTATGTATTTATTATAATATGTATTTATTTCCAAAAAAAAGGTATATTTGTATTAGTATCAGCTATCTAGTTCCCATAGTACAAGCTTTGCTTAGTTTGGGGCTAGATGGCGCTGTGTGAATTGTCCAGGATATTTATTTATTTATTATTTTATTTATCTTTGTCACATTCACTCATCTGTTGGTATCATTCGTCTCCCCAACACTACACTAAGATGCTATGTCGTACCTTGGGCTTGGGGAAAGCCCTACATCTAACAGTGGACTGCTACAAGCTGATGTGATGATGATAACTTGATTGTAGATTGTCGTTGAGTGCAGTCGGCAGTAATGCAGCAATCTTGTTATTAATGAAGATGAGGATTATAGGTTAATACCATTTCCATGAAACACTTAGAACGCTAGATACGAAGTGTGGCAAACTGCTTACTTCTCGTTTAATCGGATCGCACACTTGACGCACGACGGAGCGCTAAAATATCGCAGCGCTCTATCAGATCCATACTAAAACCGCTCAATCGCTGTCGCGGCGCTATCGTAGCGTCATCCGTCGAGTGCGGTTCTAGTACGGGGATTGACGTTTGTAGTACGGATCTAACAGACCGCTGAGATGTTTTAGCGCTCCGTCGTGCGTTAAGTGTGCGATCCGCCTTAGTTCTCGTTTAGTAGGTACCTAAATTACCTACGGAATGTCGCAATCGCGACACATAATATTTATTCAGTTCACAATTTCAGAGTCCATTACGATACAGTTACGCAGTTGCGCATACGCAGCCCAACTTTCAGACAACTCCGGTAAACGCAGAGGTATTTGTTAATTCGCTTATAAATAAATATAAGGTTTCAATACCGAGTGCAAAATTGTGAAACAAATTCTTGTAATGCATTCAATGATAATTAATTATTTGTGGGTTCTTGTTAAGCGGAGTTTATTGCTGTGCTGAAATGTGGTCATTTATTTGATGTCGTTGTTGAAAGTAGATTTGGTGTCGCCTGTACAAAAAATAGCAGTGATTCAGGAGTTTTCCGGATGATTTCAGAATCAGGGTCATACTAACCTATATCTATGTCTCTGTCTCTCTTTTCTTGTTCCAACGATCCAATGAAATCTAATGCCGGAATTTTTCAACCGCCTTCTACAAGTAACAGGCTTTTGACATGGTTGTATAATGACCGCCGTGTAAGTAATCATAGGAAGCAACCGGGACATACTGTCTAACGTGCCATCCGAAACACAGAACCACCTTTCTTACGGATAATCGGGTGATACCGCCTGCAATGTCCTAACCAGACTGGGTCAAAAATCCCAAAGTGATAAATATCAACTTAGTGAGTGACCCACCGAGAACCGAACCCGGTACCATCTGCGTCACATCACAGGCAGTCGCAATACCATTGTGCCATATCAGTCGTTAAGATGAAGACTACTCGATGAAACCTCCCCATAAACAGGTACTTACATACATACACACATATCACGCCTCCATCCCTTGCGGGGCAGGCAGAACGCCAACGGCCATAAAAATACAGCCATCATCACCACGTGTGACAAATGATTCGTGTATCACCGTAGTGACACGTTGTCAGTCGGTACATACCTATTATTAATTTGCGCTACTTACCACGGTAGATAAGCGATCCGTGTCGACTCAACATGTAATTTTATCTCCCAAAAATTCCATGTACATGGCCTAATAGGAAAATAATTAGCCCGATAGCAAGTCTATTACCAACACCCTGTAACACATTAGTCTATTGTCGAAATAATAATTAACCAACTTATCAGTCGCCCCCATCTAAGTGGACGTTGCACCATTCTATGTAGACCCTCTTGGAGCCTAGCGTGAGTTTTTCAACACAATGGAAGATCAACCGGCCGTGTGATGCCGGTTTAGAATAGCATCACCCCAATTCTACCCGTAAGTGTCGTAAAGGCGACTAAGGGATGAATCCAGGGAATGGGCAGAATCGTTTCCTGTGAATTAAACACCTAGCGCTGCGCTTACCAATCCGCCTATCCAATACTCATAAGGAGACACATATCCAGCAATGGACTTTTGCGGCTGTAAGTTTAAGGTTGAGATAAGAACATCTGGTGTAAAATGTAAGATTAAGTTGTAACCATTGTAAATTAAATGAATTTCCATTTTGCACCTGAACCGAAACATCTCAGACTAACAAAAAATGTTTTAGTTATAGGCATTGTTAACTTATTTTTAATTTTCCACACAAGGTACATCTTTAGGTCGTTTTTGACAAAATATTGATATCCATGATAGGTATGTCAACTGTCCCATAATCATGGTCTTAATTAAGAAAAACAAAAACTATTCTAAATCGAACAGCTTATCAACATCTGTATGGACCCATATTTTAGTTTTGACCCACGTTCCTTGGAGCAAGTTATTAGCATATAGTTGTTATTATGAGGAAGTAACACTTTTAAGGAATACGACTGTATGTACCTTTGGAGATACATCCCGTACCTACATGCACCTATTAATATTCTTGAAAAAAAAAGTTTCTAGGGGCCAAAATATACTGGTTGTACATTTCTTGTATTTCAACGTCTATTAATCATTCATGACATAGGCTGTAATAGGTGTTTTGTCTGGTGTGGTGCCAAGTATTTCAACAAGAGAAATCTTCCTGCTGACAAATGATTATATGAAGTGACACAATATTCTATCAAATGCCTACTTCCAACTGGTATATAATAGTATTCATAGGTCATAATAGTCTTAGGTCATAGATAGTATTTTCTAGTTTGATTAATTGAATTATGCAAGGCATACAGAGCTATCTGATCAAAAAACGTATAACATGGATTAAAAACTAGCTATTGTGAAACAGATTTTGGACACACGATTTATAGGCATTTTTTGTAGAAACTAAACAAGGATATGGCGTAATAGCGTTGTTCAACGCTGTAGACTAAGTCGATATTACCACCGAAAGGATCATGACAACTTTTGTTTGGATGTTCGTCCTGTTTTTCATCAGTCTTCCGTCACACTTGCAGGGATCCCATCAAAGCCAAAGTTGTATAATAATAGAGATTAAATATTGCTTATCATTTTAGCATAGGAAATTTTTATGCAACATACCAGTTCCGGAGTTATTGAGTGTCAAAGTCGGGCATCGAAAGAGACAAAAGTGCTGATGTTTGGCGCTCTTTAGTGTATTTAGTTCTAAATACGTTAGTTTCGGTAAGCACAGCAGTGTAGAAAAGGCTTACGCCTCAGTATTTTTTTTTAAACGTAGTTTTTCAACTTTATTTTTATTAATTTTCCGGGTTTGGTGCAACAATTAACGTTGCTATTTTTCATTGAAATTGGCGAAATTATATATTGCATTCATTTGTTTTGTTACGCAAGACACATGGTTAGCCCATTCTCCTTTGACAGTTAATCCAGCAGAGTCTACGGCGACGCACAACGCCATCTCGCAGATACATTTCTCAAAAAAACGCCTTGTATCTCTCTAATAGAGTCACATGATAAAAAATCAAACAACGTTTCGTGATCCATACAACCCAGTAATCATTCTTTCAATCGACCTTTCAGGCGTGCAGGTACGACTAGCTATGCGGAAACGCGTCGGTTGCCAAATTCATTGCGCGCGCGCAGCGGGCACGCGAGCGAACGTGTCGTGACGTACGATCGCTATCGAGTGTTCTGAATGGCTATGATGACCGTTTTGCATCGGGCTAGGAAAACAGCGAACACACTGGTAAATACTGAAAAGTTTACAGACCGAAACTACCGTGATTCCGGTTAAACATTATTCGGCATAGTTCAACACAGACGAACAGAAAGAAAGCACAGAATTTCACTACGTAGGGAGAATCCCACATGGCATTGGACCCCGTAGTTTGGGGTGATCTAATTTTTAACTTTGGTCGTAAAATCTTATTTTATATGTATTGAAAAACTGCATGGTACCACAGACTGACACTGCATCTCCGTGCATCCGGACATACGGACGGAGGTGTCTGCTGCCAGTGTGAGTTTCACCTAAGGAAAGGATTACCCCTCTAGGATAGAGGACGAAAGTCAAACATGAGTGCCTTTACGTTACCTCATTATGTGTATCATGCATAGGTCTTTATATCATCATCTGCCTGCCCTTATCCTAATTTATTTAGGGGTCGGCGAACCAGTTCTTTCCCTTCCATTCATCTATAACCGCAGTCAAATCATCGTTTTCACCTTTTTGAGTCATATCATCTTTCATACAATCCATTCAAACTTATTTAGACCTTCCTTTCCTTCTGCATCCATCCATCTTATGAATGAGCAAAATATACTAACTATGTGTGTAATTTATATTGATATTGGCATAAAATTAATAACCTAATTTCTCTTTTTGTGTGGGACACCCCAATAAATGAATGAATAGGCATCAAAGCAACACATTCAGCACTTATTGACTGAGTATTTAATTCGATACCTTCTCTTCCATCAGTTCAGCTCAGTAAGTGACTATGTAAAGTAGGTAAGGTAGATAACTACATGTTTGATTTAATCGCTCATTTAGAAGCCACAAACTTACGCGTATTCAACGACCTGTGAAATAAAATTATATTAGGTACCTATCTGTGATAGTTATGGCTCTATTTTCGCAATTCAGATCTACAGATTTAGGGTAGAAGTATTACAATAGTGTACAATACAATTTTAATACAAGTGTATACTAGTGTTACGAAATATTTTGTAATAATAAATAATATAATAGTAAATAGGTAACTGGTCAAAATAATTACTATATTGAGTCATATTATATTTTGCAAGGCAATAACATTTTATTCGAAGAAATCGGAATAATCAAAGTTATGATGCTGTAATAACTGAATAATTAACCATATTTAATAAAGGTATTAAATACAAGTATTAAAAGTGCGGTTTTAGTACGGGGAGTGACGTTTCTAGTATGGATCTGACAGACCGCTGCGATATTTTTGCGCTCCGTCGTGCGTCAAGTGTGCGATCCGCCGAAGACGTTTTGAGAACAGCGGGATTCGGGCCCTCGGAGCCCTTACGAGTTGCTTAAGATGGTGCTGATAGTGGTTCTGATTGTGCCTGTTACTATGACTGTGACACTGATTTGGATACATACATATATCACGCCTTTATCCCTTGCAGGGTAGGCAGAGCGTTGACGGCCGTAAGAATAAGGTCGCTATCGCCACATCTGACATTTTTGAGTATTGTTTTCTTGGTTGTTTTAGAAAAAATGTGTATCACTATAGTGACAGGTTGTCACCCTGTCGCCTAAAAGTTGTAATACACTTATAATACCCTCGAGTCCCTTAGTCGCCTCTTACGACACCCGTGGGAAGGTGTGGGGTGATGCTATACTAAGCCGGCATCACACGGCATCATATACGGATTTGGATCCATCAAGTTAACCATCCCTGACCCCAATCTCGCGCATATATTTAGAACGAAATTTTGACAAAGATTGATGTAGATAACGATTTAATAATGCAGATTAACTTCAAATTACCGCTATAAAACAATCTGCTTAAAGTCAATCAATTTTAAACTATAAATATCACCTAGTTATTACATTACCTAGAGTTAAAACAAATATAAGGTGTAAAAATATTAGCTGCAAATATTTTAAGAGGTGAACCAGTCCATGAAACTGAACAACTTTTCCCAAGAACATAGGTCGAAATATAAAATAAATTTTTAGAAGGCCCATACAAAATGTAGCAGCCGAGCGAGTCAACTGTATGGAAGGTCCAATTTTTTTTTTCATATTTCGACCTATGTCCCTTGGGAAAAGTTGTTCAGTTTCATGGGATGATTCCTCTCTTAAAATATTTGCGGCAATTTTTTTTACACCCTGTATAATTACAATACTATTACTCAGGTCTTTTACTCGTTACGACCTTGTGCATACGACCTTAGTGTCAACTGTATCAACCTTTTTTACTATCACCTGCGTGACCACGTTGATATTTGCCGTTGAATAAAGATAATAACTGTAATAAATCGTATATAAAGCAAATTGTAGGAAGGAACCGCAGTAAAACAATGTGGTCAGATTTTTGGGAATTGAAAATATACTGACATAGACTGAAAGATAAGCTTTTAGTGATCTGCTATTATAATAGATACCAATGCTATGATAGGTATAAAAAAATAATTGGAAGAACTCATTTTAACTCTATTTATTTTGATTTGTTAAATGTGACTCAAAAAATGCAATCAAACGACACTTAATCAACGCAGGTAAGGTATTTGAAACATTCCTAAATAAATAACGGTCTTAAAAAGAAGTCTTAGGCCCGAATTTAAAATATATAAACCGCACACAAGAGATAAGAACAATATTGACAAATGTCACGCAGTCATCTCAAAATCGCAACTTAAGATCGATCTCAGAGCTGAGTGCGGTTTATTAATATGGGCCTAAAAGATGTACGTGATGCCGGCTTAGAATAGCATCACCCCATTTCTTCCCGCGGTTGTTGTAAAAGGCAACTAAGGGATTCGAGGGTTTCATGTGTATTACAATTTTAGGCGACAGGCTGACAACCTGTCACTACAGTGATACACGAATTATCTGCAAAGGCCCTCAATGCTTGTCAGACGTGGCGATAACGACTGTAATTTTACGATCGTTAACGCTCTGCCTACCCCGCAAGGGATAAAGGCGTGATTTGTGTGAGTAAAGTGTTTCTCTCATTGTGCATCGGCTCGACGTATAACTCGCGATAGTGACCGTATTCGTACGGACGTTAACGCTCTGCCTACCCCGCAAGGGATAAAGGCGTGATTTGTGTGAGTAAAGTGTTTCTCTCATTGTGCATCGGCTCGACGTATAACTCGCGATAGTGACCGTATTCGTACGGACGTTAACGCTCTGCCTACCCAGCAAGGGATAAAGGCGTGATTTGTGTATTTGTGTATGTATGTAAAAGATGTACACAAGATGGATTCGAACCCACTTTTCATTCTTTCACAGCAATAAATTACTTGCTTGCACTGTAGGTACTTATATTCAATAACAAGAACAGAACGTGTGATGCCGGCTTAGAATAGCATCACCCCACATCCTTCCCGCGGGTGTCGTAAGAGGTGACTAAGGGACTCGACGGTATTGGTGTATTACAATTTTTAGGCGACAGGCTGACAACCTGTCACTATAGTGATACACATGTTTTCTGAAACAACCTTTGAAAACAATACTCGACAATGTCAGACGAGGCGATAGCGACCGTATTCTTACGGCCGTTTATGCTCTGCCTACCCCGCAAGGGATAAAGGCGTGATATATGTATGTACGTATGTATGTATGTATGTAAGAACACAAAATATTATTATGAATACTTTCCTGATTTTCGTATCCGTGTCGGAATTTGCTTCGTACTTATTTAATAAGGACAGGTTTTATAATGGAAATGTCAGTTTGTTTATGGTGACGATGATAATGACATTTGATTTAAACTCGAGCATGTATTCTGAAGGTAACGAACGAACAACGTGATATTTTCCTTTTAAAACATTTAAATCAACACACACACACACACACACACACTTTCAGTTTTTCAATAAGTTTAAAGCAATATGTTTTAAATTAGTTATAAGGTAACTTTTTCTTTTGGTTTTTGCAACAACTGTACAACAATAATAATGTAAATGTATACTTACTAGGGTGGAAGAGCGAGATATTCCAAACTCAAGTATCTTTCGATTACTTTCTTGAAAGTCTCGGCTCATAAATGTAAAATGATTTACTTACAGATATAAAGATAAGTTTATTTTTTTATTATTATTTTTTGATATAAGATATCAATTCAACACCTTGATTGACTGGATACACCGTGGTAAGAAACTAAAAGTAGCAAAACCATTAATGAAATGCTCTATAAAAGCTTACCTTAAACGTAAGCAGCCACAACAGTCCACAGCTGGACATAGACCTCCCCTTTTTGAGAGGTATTGCCATACTCACCACGCTGGCAGGCAGGTTGGTGAGCGCAGTGTAATATGTGGCATTCACAGGTAACGCTGCTGCTCATTCGTTTGAAGACTATCCCTTAGTCGCTTATTACGAAACCCAAGGGTAGGATTGGGATGATGCTATTCTAAGCCGGCACCACACGTCAAATTACAACCGACACATACTATAAAAATACGACCGACGCAAAATGCGCCACCATATTTGTCTATCTATTGTTTTTTTTTTAGATCAACAAAATTTAACCCATGCGATATTTTTTTATTGTAAAACTTTTACAGCTGATCTCACTCACCAGTCAGCCAGCCAAACTAAGTCATACTTATCTTTCTAGAACTACGTAAGTGCTTACCACAGTCCTATCGCATTAAATGCCATATTTGTCAAACATCTGATTACATTATTTGCCATTCTCAGCTCTAATTACTTCATCATGGCGAAAATGGGTCCAGCGGGCCCGAACACAGTTAATTCGCAAACCACTACACCTTGTATGGGACCTTGTGATTGTTTAAACTTGTGACCTTTCCGCACTTGTGCGTTTTTGAGCTGCATCATGAAGTATGGTCAGTGCAGGAACTCAGGGAGTTGAACCAGGCGGTGTCCCACGCGAAAAGAAAGATAGATAGAGAGAGAGAGTGCGGGAACTCATGATAAATAAAAAAATAAGATAGTGATATATATATTGGTGGCAGCTGTGAATGATTAGTAATTAGAATACCGATTGATTTGACTCCCTCTTAGTACCTAAAAGAACTTAAAAAAATAGTATGTGCACACAAAAACAACTTTATGTTTTCCATACAGTAAAATGTTTTAAATTCCAAAGCATATGCCATTACGCGCGGCACAAATTAAATAGAGACAGCAATGGACTGCAGATATTGAAAATGTGATTGCAAATCGCACGAGTGAAGATAAACTCTGTCTTGTCTTGCATTCACACGACATAATTTGGACTTGGCTAGGTGTGGTTATTATTATGAATATTCCTCCTTCATAGCATTGTTTTTTTAGATAATTACCTAAGATATGATTGGAGCAGTGTGGCTGTTTTTTTTTCCAAATCCTTAGGTCCGTATTTATAAATTGCTCTCAACTCTGAGATCGATCTCAAAAGTGATTTTGACAACTGTCAGTCAATATTAACAGCATCTTAAAGTCGCACTCAAGATCGATCTCAAAGTTTAGCGCGCTTTATAAATCGTGCCTTAATTTACATGGTAAAAATTACTGCAGTCATTTGTTTTCATAATGTTGCCAATTTCAATAATTTCTTTAAACGATCATTAGTGCATCATGTCCTGAATCAATCGTAAGCCCTAAGCCCATAGTATAGTCTATAGTATCACCGCTTAAATAAGCCATATTTGACAGCTATAAAAAATTCATGTTAGGCATAAGGTCTATTTTTCTATTATGCGTTTGACAGGTGCCGATTTGACTTATTGAAGCGGCGATAAGTACTATAACAGAATTGAATTATCTAATGTTAAGCTGAAGGTACCTCTAAATAATAAGGCCATTTTGATATTATTACTTTGAATTGGTTTATATTAATTCGAATAAAATATTTAGTACTGAAATCGATACTAAACTAAGTAAGATATATTGCAAAAGGAGCAATATTGCAAAACAATATTTATAATATCTATTTTAGTAATATCACCTTGAGCTTAGACTTTCAGTTGCACTATGGATATTACAAACATGCGAAAATCATTGTACCGAAAAATTATTGCATACCTAGTTGCAAACTCTATAGTTAATTTTCCATAAAATATTGCTAATCGATAAAAATATCGATCATGATGTGCTAATGGAACTATTACATTAAAGACGTGAAATAATCTGTAAATAGTCTAGCGGTAATCAAAGATTCATCGGTCCTATCCAAGATATGGAGTCTGTTAGGGAATGGGCAACGACGTTCCTTGCGGCAGCTTAGAATAGCGAATCATCGGTGGCGTAAAATATAGCTATAAAAGCTAGCTATATATATAAATTCAGGGAATTGACATCGGCGTTTCCCGTGAACACAACACCATGCACTCACTCGCCAATCCACCCGCCAACCTCCCATTGCATTGGGGGAATCCCATTTCCATTAGTGGTGTAGCAGAGTAGAACCTCTGCGTCCACATCCTTCATAAACCACCTGTCTTTTCACGAATCATTTCAAATTGGAAATTGGAATGTCGTCACACATTTTTCTGACTTTTTGACCCACTCGCGATCAAATCAGCGAGCAACGAGGCTCAAAATATATAACAGCTACCGAATCCAGTGATTTGTATGTGATTAGTTAGTAATTAGTGATTTTAATGTAGTGCTCAGTATAGCACATGTGAAGTTACAGCGGACTTACAAAAGTTAGCAGAAAACCCTATAAGGTATTTATAAGCCTATGTTTTCCTTGTTATGTTTCCCTCGCTCATCCACAATCCCCTAATCATGTAATAATATTGTTTTAGGGTTTCTTTTCCCGTAATAAAATATTTCAAGACGCAAGATCATCTTTTATTTGTTGGTGGTGGCACGCAAGTGCCACAGTGGGCTGTTGTGGCTGTTATAGCGCTTGCATTTTTTCTGGTCGATTGTTTAAATTAGACATTATCTTGAATATATATCTTCACAGGAAACGTAACAATTGAAAATCCGTTTCAATTATTTGGCTACCAACTACAAAATTAATGGTTCTGACATTTAATAATAAATACCCAGTCACATTTATAGGTAGTAAAACACGTGCAGAAATACTTCCTATTGGTATCTCTTTTTATCTCCAAGTACGTTGAAGGTCGTTTTATATATTAAAAATGATCAGATTAATTTTGTCGCATAACCGCATAAGTCGCATGTACCTATCTGCAAAAAAGTCGTTAGTCGTTAGACACAGGAAATTAGGTGGGTGTGACGAATTGTAAATTAATATTTAATTCAGTTTCCTAATTAGGTGTGTCATGTGGTTGTGTGGTATGTAGGTGTATGAACTTGTATCTTTATAGCCAGTATCTAGCAAATACGTTTTAACTATACTGTAAGTCCTCGCTCCCCACCAATCAGGAGTAGTTTTGATGTCCTCGGGGACAAAAACATAGAGCCAACACAAAATAAACTGTACTTGCTCAGAGCATCTTAATCTTGCTAGGTTTTTGCAGTGTGACCAGCTCAGGATCTAGAATTTTTCGAGGTGGGATGAAAACTGCAAAACGGCCACTCCTAGTCCTGTACATGAAGTATATTGCAATGGTGCAAACCTCTTTTACAACTTATTCTTTAACTTAGTATGTCTCTAACATAACTTACTACTGTATTACTTTATTCTCTCTTCTCTTTTCGTGTGGGACACCAAGTCGTCCAACGACCTGATGAACCCTAGTATCAGAATTTTTAAACCGCTTCCTACAAGTAGTAGGCTTTGTTTGATGCTCGTTGGATGTGTGGACTGTATTTATTATGGCTGGGTATGGCTCCTGTAGTGTGATTTAAAATCAAACAATAGTTTGTAGGTACGCACTGAAAACTTGTATTATTTGGAAATAATTTAAGTACAAAAATATAAAATTTACACGTCTGGCTTC
The DNA here is from genome assembly GCA_029255805.1 of Keiferia lycopersicella. Lineage (NCBI taxonomy): Eukaryota > Metazoa > Arthropoda > Insecta > Lepidoptera > Gelechiidae > Keiferia > Keiferia lycopersicella. Next base: position 939,573 of record JARACZ010000029.1, on the reverse strand, counting down.
GATGCCGCTTGGGTCGAGAAGAAGGATCTTTTTTAAACATCGAACAAATTAAATTTTTCACACGAAAAAAGTTTTTATGTTTTGAACATAAGCTGCCGCCTCAAATAAAATATTTAGAATATTTTATGAATAAGCATTCAATAATTCTGTAAAGCAACAACTTAAGTTTTACATGAGTAATATCAGCAAGATAAAAATGTGAATACCTAAAAAAGCTATTCATTGTAATATGAAGAAAATCTTGCAAAAACAGACAGTACAATTTATGAAAAAATATTGAATTCCTTGTACCTATCTTACAAATTTAAAGTAACGAATCATTACTCTATGAGGAGACATTATTTGCTACCTGCTTAACTAACTGGTATTAAACAAAAAACAAAACAAATTTTAGTCAACACCTATCAATAGTCAACTTGAAAAAATTAAAACTTGACTTATTGCAAGTTGAGGACTCCACCTCAGTTAAAAAAATAATTAAGTATATAATAACCAAAGCGTAATAAGCAGTAACAAAAAAATCTAATTAGAACAAACTAGCCTAATTAGTATCTATTGGCAGCACACAAATCTTCGTAATGGCTCTGTTATGCTTATAGCCGTTAGCAGACATCACTTCTACAGCACGAACCTTACCATCTTTACCGGGAAAGATGTTGGTAATCCTAGCCATGGGCCACTGAAGAGGAGGTGTGTTGTCATTACATAGTATTACCAAACTACCTATTGCAACATTTGGCATTACATTTTGCCATTTCGGCTTGTTTTGCAACAAATTAAGATAATGTTTACTCCAATATCTCCAAAACATTTGTTTCATACTTACAGTTTTAGACCAAAGTTTAAGCAAATTTGTTCTAGTATTACTCTGGTCGCGCTCTGGGTAAGTATTGAGAGGCGCGCCTGTGAGAAAATGCCCAGGAGACAAATAAGAAAAATCATTTGGATCAGAAGTTACAGCAGTGAGTGGGCGAGAATTTAACATGCCTTCTATTTCTACTAACACTGTGTTGAGCTGCTCATATGTAAGCACAGCTTTACCAACAACCCTCTTAAGATGGTGTTTCATACTCTTAACACCACTCTCCCATAGTCCACCAAAGGTCGGGCTGTATGAAGGTATGAAATGAAAATTAATTCCGCGCTCAGCAGCGTAAGATTGAACCTGACTTTGGTGACTCTGGGAAGAGTACAAACGGTATAACTCATCTACCTGGTTCTTAGCTCCCTTGAACGTGGACCCATTATCAGAGTAGACGTCGCTGGGCAGGTTTCTTCGAAAAATGAAACGCCTGAAGCATGCCAGAAACGTTTCCGTAGTCAAATCTGATGCTAGCTCAATATGAACCGCTTTTGTGACAAAGCATACGAATAGTACAATATACGCTTTTGTAATTACAGACCTCCTTAGGCGGCTGTTCTTGACTGAAACCGGCCCTGCCATGTCCACTCCTACAATCTTAAACACTCTATCTGAGGCGGTGACACGTTCAGCGGGGAGTTGACCAAATAGCTGAGTGTTGGCTACCCCTTTCATTCTGAAACAGATAATACATTTGTGAATAACTTTCTTGACAGATCGTAGTCCGTCTATTATCCAAAACCTTTGTCTTAAAGAGCTAAGAACTAGTCGCTGACCAGCATGGAGCAACTTTATGTGTTCATCTCTCACAATCAGGGAGGTTATATCAGAATCTTTAGGTAAAATAGCTGGATGCTTTTGCGTATAAGGAATTGGAGCGTTCTGCAAACGACCAGAAATTCTAAGAACGCCATCGACAGGGTCCAAGAAGGGTGTCAGTGGCCTTAAGCTACCAGTGACCTGTTTGTGAGAAATCAAACATTTAATTTCGCTAGCATAATACTTTTCTTGCTCATGCTTTACTATAAGCAATAAAGCCTTATTTAATTCGGTGGCCGATATAAAATCCTTATTTATCACAGCATTAGGCCTCACGTTCGTACAAAATCTTAGAATGTAAGCGAGCACACGTGTCATTTTATTAATGCTAGAAAACTTTTTTAACTTAGAATATAAGTCAGAATCAGTAGTGCTAATCGTAGCACATACAATGTTTTTGCCAGTTTTCAACTCAGGTAATAGTGCGGGTTGATCGCATTTCGATTGAAAACTGTAGTCTTTTTCATGAAGAAAAGACGGTCCATGAAACCAAATATCATGGTGCTGAAGCTCTTGAGGCTGCAAGCCTCTGCTGAGACAGTCTGAAGGATTGTCTGCAGTGTTTACATAATGCCAATGACAGTTACGAGTAAGCTCTGAGATCGCTCTAACCCTGTTCGAAACGTACGTTTGCAACTTAGTGACGTCAGTTTTTAGCCAAGCTAACACTATCTGTGAGTCTGATAAGAGGTAAGTGTCATCTACGTGTGTCTTTGTATGCAGTGTATTTTGTACCTTTACAGCCATATGTGAGAGCAGCAGCGCAGCGTTCAACTCGAGCCTGGGAACGGTCAGCTGTTTGCGAAGCGGGTTGATGCGCGACTTGGAACATAGTAGCTCAACTTTTACTTTACCTCGCGTATCTATGGTGCGTAGGTACAGACAACATCCGCATGCAACAAGCGATGCATCAGCGAAACCTATCATCTGTCTGATAACAGCGTCACTCGGCATTACACATCGAGCTATGGATAGTGGCGCCATCTGCTGGAGGCTACTAACAAAATCAGACCAAAGTCGGCGAATATCTTCAGGCGGAGAGTCATCCCAGTCCGTATTACTAGTCCAAAGCTTTTGCATAATTACCTTAGCTTGTACCATAATAGGCCCTATGAGACCTAAAGGGTCGTAGAACTTACTAATGTAACTCAGTATGTCGCGTTTTGAGTCGCGCTCTCCTTGGTAAGGCTCAGGACACGTGGTGATGAAGACATCTTTCTGAACGTCGAAACGAACACCTAAAGTTTTGAGTGACAAGTCCTGCTTCAGAAGATCCAGCTCTCCAAAATGATGAGTTTCATTGGGCACGTTTTGTAGGACAGAAGGACAGTTAGAAGTCCATTTATGCAACTTGAATCCCCCCAGAGCCAGTAGCTGAATTAATTCAGATTGCATTTGGAGCAGGGCTTGTTCAGAATGAGCATTTGAGAGTACGTCATCAACATATGTATTTTCTTTTAAAATTGCTGATGCAAGGGGAAACTGACTTTCATACCTAGTGGCGAGCTCTATGAGGCAGCGAGTGGCAAGATAGGAAGACGACTTAGAGCCGTAAGTGACAGTATTTAACTGTATGCACTTGACATCTTGGGCAGGTGACTCGCGCCACAAAATATTTTGTAGAGAACGCTGAGCTGGGTCAATCTCAATACACCTAAACATCTTTTGAATGTCGCAGATAAAGAAATGCAATTCTAATCTGAATGATAATAAAATTTCAAAGAGTTCCTTTTGGACCACTGGACCGTTCAATTGAAGATCATTGAGAGATACTTTCTTGTTAGTAAGCATAGAAAAATCGAATACAGTCCTTAACGGAGTGGTCTTGCTGGACTCCCTTATGACCCCATGGTGAGGAGTGAAATAGACTGGGTCTTTAGACAAATCATAGCTACTTATGTCGCGATACTCACCATGTTTCATATCAATATATTGATTTATGAATTTAATATATTCCTCACGAAAACGCGGGTTTTTTTGTAATTTTTTCTCTAGATTATAGAATCTCATAAGTGCCAGGTTAAAAGAATCTCCCAGTTCTGAACTAACCTGCTCCAAAGGAACCTTGAGAGGCATTGAAACTTGAAATTTCTGATTTTCAAGCTTAGTGGTTTCCTTAAAAAGCTTTTCACAATAGTCATGCTCAGGTAATCGCTCTGGAAAGATTTCTGGCACCTTTTCTGCCCCCCAAAATGAGCTCATAGTGTCGTTTAAATTGCTGCTACAGTCCTGACAAAAAAAAGATAGTAACTTGTTGGTTTTACTTGTTGGAACATTATTGGCTCCACCGACGATGTGTCCAAGGGCGGTGTGAACTACTACTGGCTGCTTACTGCTGGCTGTCTCTGGTACTGCAGGCTGGAGACTGCTCGCAGACACCTCCCCAGTCGGAGACAGCAATAGTATCTGGAAAAATACATCAGCTGCAAGCAACATATCCACATTCCCAGGCACATTGAAATTTGGGTCGGCCAACTTGCAGTTAGGAGGGAAAGTAACATGCGACACATCAAACTGAGCTGGAGGCTGGTTTGAAGTAACATTTTGTACTATATTGCAGTTGACATTTATCTTAAATGGATAGACAGTGGAATGAACCTCAAGGTCTATGCATTTGTCAACTGATAATGATGCACCAGTGATACCCACAATGGTAGCATTTGTCTTTGTAGGAGTCTTTCCTAATTGATCCACTATTTTATTTGAAACCAATGAAGTCATAGAGCAAGTGTCAAGAACAGCCCGTGCATGAATTATAGCGCCTGTCTTAGAAATAAGCTTGACCATAGCAGTGGGCAATAAAACCTGACTAGTAACAGCATTTGCAATCAATGTGACATTCTGCTTAAGCTGCTCAGCATCAATCCCATGGACCAGAGTATTGTGCCGCATCTTACAGCCGGGCTCAGCGCACCTAAAAAAATACTTACATTTGCGCTTAGGGTGCCGAGACAGACACATCTTGCAAATTCCATTTGTCTTCACAAACTCGATTCGCTTGTCTGGTGTAAGAAGCTTGAAAGCCGAGCATTGAAATAATCGATGGTCAGACTTACTGCAATTAATGCACGAAGCACGCTGTGGTACAGTCACAGCATGACAGGTGAGACGCTGTGCTGGGGGCTGAGGCTTATGCATGCTGGCCTCCGTTGACTCCAGTGCTAAAGCTCTGCGTTCTAGATACTCAAGGAGCTCCTGCATAGTAGGCTTGATCTTGGAATCTGTCCTGTCCAGCTGGAAACCTCGGACGGTCAGCAAGTCGAGCTTTCTCAACAAGATGCACACCACCATGCTATCCCACTTGTCCACAGGTTCTCCAAGATTCTTAAGAGCAGCGAGCTGCTGTTTGGTATCTGAAATTAGTTTGCGTAGATTTGCTGTAGTGGATTTTGTAATGTTAGGTAAGTCAAGTATAGTGTAGATGTGTTCCTGTGTTATCTTGGCCTTATTATCATATCTGTCTTTCAACAACTCAAGAGCTTTCTCATAACTTTCATCCTCTAGCGGCAAGTTACTTACTAAGGAATGAGGTTCCTCGGCTAAAAATCCCTTCAAATAGTACAACTTTTGAACTGGGTACAAAGTAGTGTCTTTGTGTATCATAGCAGTGAAAAGATTAATAAAATTGTGATATTCCGAATACTGGCCTGAGAATTTTGGAATAACAACGCTAGGAAGCTTAGTCTTGGCATGATTCGAAATAGGCACCCTCTCATCATCCGCCTTTTTCGACTTGGACACTATTTGTTTGTCCAACTCAGAGAGAGTTAACAGATAATCATCCTCAGTAAGCCCTAATACCTCGTAATCATCATCTTTAGGTTCCATGGCCGAAATGGACGCAGAAAGAGAGCAAAACTCACCGAAAACTTCCACCAATCTGTTCCTCTTTGATTTTAAGAGCTCAATTGACAGATGTTCAAACGAAGCTATTTGATTTTTAATCCGTGTTATGGAACCTTTGGAGTAGCCACGCCGAGTTTTGTACTCTGCGAGCTTTTGGTTTTCCATACTGTCTGACACTAGGAACTTACTTAACTAACGTTAGGAAACTCAAACAAAAGTTTATGACTATAGAGTCTTACTTAGTGTCTCTAATAGCCTGCGAGGGGCCACGCACAACAGAAATATAATAAACCTGTTGCTTTTTACACCGCACAAGAATTGCGAAGTAAACAAACACACGCGTCGGTCGGCAAATCTGACAAGCGTCTTCTTTCTCTCTTGAGTTCGGGTTGGTCGACACAACCCAATCAGAGGCACTCGGCTCCAATGCTGCCAACTTCACGGACGAAAGAAACGGTGCACGTTCGTTTCAATGTCGATTGTGCTGTTCTTCGGTACGGCGTCTGTCCTCTCGAAAAAAATAGCAAGCTTGTTTTTGTATGGAAACAAAAATTAATTATAAACTTGCTTGATTATTAATCGTCGTGCTGAAAAAAAATTGCACGTAGTTGATGCGCCCTTTCTTGCTTGCGTCCTGGGTCCGAGCGCGAAAAAAAATTTCAAGCGCGCCCGAAGTGTAGAGAAACGCAAGGGGCGTACGTGACACGGCGACAATGGCGGCGAAATTCAAAAAATGGCTGCCGCCTCTGCTTCTCCCCGAGACAAAATAATAATGAAGCTCACGTATTGGTTTGGTACTTAGTCGTTCCTCTTGAAGAATAAACAGTCCAGTTGCATTTCATCATACCATCACACGCACAGATGAAGCCATTAAACTCGGCGAGAACTGACCAAAATGTTTGATGCTCGTTGGATGTGTGGACTGTATTTATTATGGCTGGGTATGGCTCCTGTAGTGTGATTTAAAATCAAACAATAGTTTGTAGGTACGCACTGAAAACTTGTATTATTTGGAAATAATTTAAGTACAAAAATATAAAATTTACACGTCTGGCTTCGATGCCGCTTGGGTCGAGAAGAAGGATCTTTTTTAAACATCGAACAAATTAAATTTTTCACACGAAAAAAGTTTTTATGTTTTGAACAGGCTTTGGACATGGTTGTGTAACGACCGCCGTCTAAGCAATCATAGACAGCAACCGGGGCCTACGGCTTAACGTGCCATTCGAAACACGGAACCATCTTACTTACGGAGAATCTGATGGTTCAGCCCGCAATGTCCTAACCAGATTCACATTACTTTACTAAGTACCTATGTCTTTTTGAAAATACTTAGAAACTTATAAATATCTTCACAAGGCCAGTTGTCGTGCGCACGCCCCGCCTTATGTTAGGTCGTGCGCGCTGCGGCTGCGCGCGCGCACAAACAAAGCGCAACATTTCGCAGGCGTTTGTCGATCGCAACAGATACTGTTAACAATCTATTATCATAAAGAAATATTATGAAAACAGTTACAGAATCGACCTCCCGCTGATTTTCTGTTTTTAGAACTGTATTGATTGACAAAGTAATGAATGAAAGGAAGGTAGTTAACTGTCTCGAAATGGTGTCACTCATTGTCTGAAAATTATTAAAAAGATCGTTTCATCACGAAAGTTGTTAGAACAGTTTCTATTTATAGAAAATAATCTTTCATTTTCATTATGTAGATAGGAAAGTACATACATACAAACTTATTTATATTTACATGTAACTTATTTATATTTACGTACATAATACTCGAAGAAAACGTTGTCTCTTAAGTCTTGACATAACGTTTGTTGAGAAAAAAAACTGTTCCATTACATTTAAGTTTCATGGTCTAGTCTAACTATTTTTAGTGCACCTTCCCACACCTTCAATAATGTCTATTTATACATGCTCTCAAATAACGTATATAATAAAATTAGTACCTTAATACTACTTAGGTAATTTCAACGAGCATTAACTATAAAATACCCCTAATTATTTTTCAATAAATTACAACTACCTTCACTGTGTTAAAGTCTATAGGTCCAGGTACACCTGTGCGCTTTGAACTTATCAAGACACAATTCTATACTAAATTCAAACATATTCTAGATCAGGGTAACCTTTAGAACGATTTACTATCAATCTAGGCTGTGGGAACGAATGGACAAAACTGTTACACGATTTATAATGAATACTTGAAATTATAATACGAATTCAAGGACTTTACTGCACCGTTGACTACGCCCACGGTACTACAATAGTCATTTGACAAGCCGTCAATCTCCTTGCTATGGCGGATCGCACACTTAACGCACGACGGAGCGCAAAAATATCGCAGCGGTGTGTCAGATCCATACTAGAAACGTCACTCTCGATACTAAAACCGCACTCGACGGACGACACTGCGATAGCGCTGCGTCGACATTGGGGATTTACATTTCTATAATGGTCCTGACAGTCCGCTGCGATGTTTTAGCGCTCCGTCGTGCGTCAAGTGTGCAATCCGCCTATAACATGTCCCTGTAGAATTGTAGAATATGTTGGGTTTTCAATAGTTGGTATTTAAAGTAAGTATTGGTTTCCTAAGTAGGTTGTAAGAATAATATTTCTTCTGCATTTTACTACGTATGTGTAGGTCATTTTATTTGCAGATTAATCATTGTCATCATGGGCTATCATCTTGTGGGTTTGGAGGTCATGTTCATCGGGTAATATTATGATAGATAAACTCACCCCTATTTGATTACTTATTCATTTTCCCGTGGTAATTAGATGTTTTCCTGGAATGTATTACGTATATAAATCTTACTCTTGAACTACTACAGCAGCGACTTAAAAGAATCTTTCAAATGCAGTTTTGCTTCATCAAGATTCTGATCATGTAGTGTTTGAGATGAATACTGTCATTTAATATAAATCTTATGACTACTTATTACTAATACGAAACTAATACCTTCCTGCCTGGTCGAATTCGTCATACACCAACAATATTGATTACCAAAATGATTTATCTTTGGCTAGATGTTAATACCTAGGTACTTGTCTATCAGTGTCCGGTCAAAACAAAGAAAGGTTAAAAGGAAGTCAAGCGATAGTTTGATAAAGGCCACATTACAATGGACGGAAAGAGTCCAGTCTATAATGGAATCTAAAACGCCTTGGCATTTAGACACAGACCAATTCGTACAGTCACCGACATAGCACTAGGGACCGAGTAGGTATATCTTGCTTAGTTGACGCGAGACAATTCCAACTTTGTGCTGCAGTCAAAAAGTTATTATGATATTCGTCACTTTGTGAATTTGTTCTCAGTCTGGCTAGGACATTGCGGGCTGAACCACCCGATAGTCCGTAAGAAAGAGGGTTCCGTATTTCGAATGGCACGTCCAGCCATAGGTCCCGGTTGGTGTCTATGATTACTTAGACGGCGGTCGTTACTCAACCATGTCAGAAGCCTGCAACATGTAAAAGGCGGTTGAAAAAAATTTGGCACTGGGATGGCTCATTGGACGACTCAGTGTCCTACAAGAAGAGAGAGAGACTGCAGTACATTTTCTGTTTTGTTGGAAAAATTGTGACCCTTATATGGAAAAGTTGATGTGCTGGCAATTGTAAAACTTAGTTAGCTGTCAAAGAATTGCAAACTTTTAGTTTGATAACCCAAAGTATTGCCGCTCGAATAAGCGAATTTTGACAGCTGTCAAACGCATACTGGAAGACATCTCAACAAAGACAACCTAGCCCTTATATCATAGCACGAAAATGATTTTGACACTTTTCAAATATGGCTTATTCGAGCGGTTTTACTTTACTGTACTTTACAAGAAGGAGCACATACTGTTGTGTTTTACTGTACAGGGCTTAAGCCATAATGATCCCTTTTATGAATGCTTATTAATTTGATATAGTGGTAAATGTAGAGCAATTTATCATTATTATAAAATATATCAATTGCGGTTATAATTACAATTAACTACACAAACGGTATTTTTTAATTATAAATACTATTTATCTTCTAGTGCAGGATGTAATCAGTGTAAGTACAGTTAGGCTAAGTAGGTCATACATTTTTACTCAATAAAAATAACGATTTTTATATCTTTGTACAAAGTTAAAAGTAGTTTAAAAGTAGTTAGTAAAATATTTTTTGCGCTTCTTTATTTGTTAGCTTTTTATCCTTCTAAGCCTTCTAAGGAACCTGGTAAAGATCGCTCCTAATGGCAATGTAACATTTGTAATTTTTTTGTTTAATATTTCTCCCTTCATCTATCTGTTTTATAATGAAAGTACCTAAGTATAAAACTCTTTATTACACACAAATAACATAAATTGACATATGAATCTTAAGACTATGAATTCAAAAAGGCGGTCTTATCGCTAAGAATGATCTCTTCCAGACAACCTTTAGGTAGAGGACAACAGTGAAGAAAACAGAGCAATGCATAAGTAGGTTGTAAACTGTTTTTACTTTTCAAATTTAATAGTAAGATCCGTATCCAGCCGTAAGGCGGATCGCACACTTGACGCATGATGGAGCGCAAAAACATCGCAGCGGTCTGTCAAATCGAAACTAGAAATGTCAATCACCATACTAAAACCGCTCAACCGCTGTCATTGCAGCGCTATCGCAGTGTCGTTCATCGAGTTCGGTTTTAGTATGGGGAGTGACCTTTCTAGTATGGATCTGACAGGCCGCTGCGATATTTTGGCGCTCCGTCGTGCGTCAAGTGAGCGATCCGCCTATCGGGAGAAGATATTTTTCAGTAAGGACACTATGTTTGATATATACTTTATAAACTCTACTAACTTTACTAAGTTGATCACATGCTGTCGTGTGTTAAACATTATGGTCATTATTTCTAATATAAAGTAATGGAACCAGCTAGTTAGGTACTACACCCATAGCCTACAGATATGTATCTTACCACTACTACGCATTAGAGAACGTTTGGCGATAAATTTATAAAAGGATCTAGTCTTATATAAGACACGAAATGAATAATTTTCAACTACACTTTAATGCAATCTGTTAAGACCCAATGTGCAATACCAATAGCCCTTCATATCCACACATAAGTGCTAAAATTTATCTTGCTCTAATATCACATTGTCATTCCGACAATTTACTAGCAATGAAATAACCCTACCAAATTGAACACACTCTTTAACCTATGTCTAAGTTAGGCATATCAGGGATCTAGATTTGGTCGTATGTCTACCAAGGTCTGCCTCTCACCAGACCGGCTGCGCAGTAACTACTTGCTTGTACTTCGACCCTCGACTAGATAACATTAGACTGTGCATGAACTGTTTAGATAAGGTACATCAGTTTATAATAGGAAGGAAAAGTACCACGATCGCTTGACCCACGCAATTTTTTAAACTCTAGGGTGCCAGGAACACATTATTTTTCCTTAGATACATACATACATATATCACACCTTTATCCCATGAGGGATTTTCCTACATTTTTCCTAGGATCCTGTATAACAGCCTTCATATTCACCCTTTCCCTTTGTACAACTTATTTATTAGATTAACCATGGTTTAGTTTCTAGATTTAGAGAGTTGGTAGGTAGACGACTTAACAGAGTTAAAACAATGCCGACTGGTGAGTCCACTATCAAGTTAACTGGTTTAACCTAGGATAGAGCATACCCGTTCATTGCATTGGTTTTGGAACCTGGTACCACTAGTTCTATTGTTCTAGGTACATAATGTTCAAAATCCAGTGGGATCTGATGGGAAGTTATTTCGTATGCCATAAAACGTTTAGCCCGGTCAACGTGCATAAACAGTCTTCTGGTTTCCTGGTCTATGGTTTAGTACAGAACCTTCGAACTAAGGGTCAGGCTAGTACCATGAGTAATGCACCACTCAGTTTACCGTGGGAAATGCGAGATGTGAGATAATGGAAAGATAAATGTGGATGGAAATGCCTCTGGGATGTAACTATGGCATAGTGGAGGTACAGCATCATTGTTATTCCTTAATTTTCGTTTTTACTTAATTAGAAGTCGTTTATTTTGTTACGGTAGTGACAGTAGGTAAGTTTAAAAGGTTATCTTGTATCCTGTCTCGTGACAAAACACGAATATTTAAAAAAATTGCATCAAAATCTGCTGCGTAGTGTAGCGTTCGGGAACAGTTAACAGTTAATACATAAAAGACAGACATACCGTTCAAAGTGCCCATGTTAGGTGCAAAACTTGGTGCAATCTGAGATATTTTGTTATAAATTCTGGTAATAAACAAACAGTAAGCAGTTGTACTTAAATTCTTATCATGTTGGTAAATGAAATCTGTTCCATTTCAAGTTAGTGGGTGCAATTTACGTGCTTTACTTTGGATAACGGTATCATTACGATACATTTCTACTTAAATTGGACTATTTTATCGAATTTTATCAGGATAGTTTATTAGATCTGTACTTAAATGTTGTAATCCAAGAGGAATAGAATGTCTACCTATGCAGTATTCTACTAACTTATTCTACTAACAACCAAATCAGTACCTTAGTATACATGCAGACACTAGAAGTACAACAGCCCCTTGAAGACGTCTTTCGGCTGTGGACCAGCATGCTCCTAGTGTATAATTATTAACTAACTAACTTCTCTGGCCCAGAGACCCGAAATGGATCTTGCTTGGCCTCCAAAGCGAGCTTCTTCCACTGATCCCTGTCCTGCGCCACCTTCACCCAATTATTGACTTGGAGATGGCCCAGGACAGCCTCCATCATATCTTTCCAGCGGTACCTGGAGCGCCCGACAGGGCGCCGTCTTATGGCATATGCAACGAAACTATAGGCTACAATTCTACAAGTGAAATTCGATGTACATTGCGTATCCGGTGGGACATTATAAAACCAAGATTTTTGATCCAATACGCAATGTACACAGTGGTCACCAGGTTTAATACCGGAAGCGACCACCGACTTGTTCAGGGCACTCTGGATATTAACTACAAAGCTGAAAGAGCCCGCCTGGTGAAGTCCACGCTCCGACCGAATCTGCTCCAAACCGTGGTAGGGTCCGAAACTTTCCAATTAAAATTGGATAATCGATTCGCTGCCTTGGAAACCACAGATGACGTTGACCAGAAACTCGAAGAGGTGGTGGAAATTCTCAGGGATGAAGGGACGAAGTTCTGCGAGATTAGACGTAAGAGCAAAAAGTCCAAACTTTCGACGGAAACTCTCAGCTTAATGGAAGAAAGACGTACAGACCCATTGTCAGCTTCGACGAAAAGTCAAGAGCGCAACAAAACCATCCAGAGGCTCGTGCGACGTGATCTCCGATCCGCAAACACGCTCTTGATTGAAAAATCAGTTGAGCAGAATCGGGGACCAAAGGTGTTCGCACGGCCTTTGGGTAGGAGCCACCTGACGAAGCTGACAACTGAATCTGGGGAAGTCGTCGCATCTAAGCCGGAGGTTCTGTCGGAAGTGGAAGACTTCTATGGCAAGCTCTACGCCTCGCAAGCTTCAAAGCCCGTACCCGATACTGAGGATTGCAGAGCCACCCTCACACGCCACTTCACCGAGGACCTGCCCGAGATCAGCCGAGACGAGATCGAAATGGCCCTGAAACAGTTAAAAAATGGAAAAGCCCCAGGGGAGGACGGGATCACGACAGAGCTCCTAAAAGCTGGAGGAACTCCCTTATTGGATCAGCTCCAACAGCTCTTTAACTCCGTTCTCTTCCATGGGAGAACTCCGCAGGCATGGCACAGAAGCATGGTGGTACTGTTCTTCAAAAAAGGAGACAAAACCCTATTGAAGAACTACCGCCCGATTTCGCTTTTGAGCCATGTTTACAAACTGTTCTCCAGGGTCATCACGAACCGTCTTGCACGAAGACTCGATGAGTTTCAGCCTCCCGAGCAGGCCGGGTTTCGAAGGGGTTATAGCACCATAGACCACATTCACACGGTACGGCAGATTGTACAGAAGTCTCAAGAGTACAATCGGCCCCTGTGCTTAGCGTTTGTGGACTATGAGAAAGCTTTCGACTCCATCGAAACCTGGTCTGTTCTGGAGTCTTTGCAGCGTTGCCAAGTCGACTGGCGATACATCGAAGTGATGAGATGTCTGTATGAAGCCGCCACAATGACCGTACAAGTACAGGACCAGCGGACTAAGCCTATCCATCTCCATCGAGGAGTGAGACAGGGGGACGTCATATCCCCGAAACTGTTCACTAACGCTCTGGAGGATATGTTTAAGACGCTGGACTGGAAAGGTCGTGGTATTAATATAAACGGCAAGTACATCTCTTACTTACGATTTGCAGACGACATCGTCATTATGGCAGAAACGCTGCAAGACCTACAACGAATGGTGGATGACCTAGCTGATTCTTCTCGCCGCATCGGTCTCCGGATGAATTTGGATAAAACCAAAGTCATGTTCAACGAACACGTTGATCCGGAACCGATTGCCGTAAATGGAATCCAACTCGAAGTTGTTCAACAGTATGTCTACCTAGGGCAAACGCTCCAACTAGGTAGAAACAACCTTGAGAAGGAAGTCCAGAGAAGAATACAGCTGGGTTGGGCAGCATTCGGAAAACTCCGTCGAGTCTTTTCGTCGCCAATACCGCAATGCCTTAAGACGAAAGTCTTCAACCAGTGCGTCCTACCTGTCATGACATACGGAGCCGAAACGTGGACACTCACGGTACGACTGGTCCACCAACTGAAAGTCGCTCAGCGAGCTATGGAGAGAGCTATGCTCGGGGTTTCTCTAAGGGATCGTATCCGAAACGAAGTAATTCGACAGAGAACTAGAGTGACCGACATAGCTCAACGTATTAGCAAGCTGAAGTGGCAGTGGGCTGGTCATATCTGCCGAAGGACCGATAACCGCTGGGGTAAGCTGGTCCTTGAGTGGAGACCGCGTATCGGCAAACGTAGCGTAGGTCGCCCTGTGGCAAGGTGGAGCGACGACATACGCAAAGCTGCGGGCAGTGACTGGAGAAGTAAAGCCGAAGACCGGGTTCAGTGGCGTGCTTTAGGAGAGGCCTATGTCCAGCAGTGGACTACAATAGGCTGTTAATGATGATGACGCAATGTAAATCGAGTTTCACCTGTAGAATTGTGGCCTGTAGTTTCAAAAAACGAGGCCCTGGCGGCCGACCCATATATGCTCTTTTGACGCCCCGATCCTTACCCATTCTTTCTAATTGGCCCAACCAGTTACCTATTAAGTAATATTTTTTTTATTGTTATAGTTGTATACAGTAGTTTCTTATCTTTCAATCTTCGTTGACTGGGCTACTCAGCAACAGCTGTTCAACAAGATTCACTGATTCACGGAATCGATCGCTTCTTGTTCACGACTTGCGCAATCGATTTATAGACACGATTATTGTCTTTATTTCCCTAAAAACGATCTTCACGCTTTAAACGATTAAGTAATATTTTAGACGATTACATTATTTAGGCTTGAGGTTCAGGCTTGAACTCTTTTTTTTGTTTCATGGCTGAAAGTGCTTAGTTTATTTTTTAGAATCACCCGAGTTGGGTACAGAACCAAAGTTACGATATCTGTTTCTGTTTTGGCACAAAAGTTGCGCCTAAATTGCGTCTCGTTTTTTAAGCACACTCAATAGAGTATTACAAACATTTGATAATAACCTATTCTTCATTATTACTTCACTGGCTCCGAATTACACACGAATATGGGAAACTACAGCATAATACAGAAAAAACTTATATCCACTTAAGCAGGCATGCATACTTACAATAGAAATCTACGAATACGACTTTAGCGACGAATTTATTGTACGTTTTCATTGTCTTTTGCAACAAAAAATGCTGATTGAGCATTGTAACAATTCAGACATTGTAACGAGATAGGTAAATTTATTCCAAATAGACATTCCATCGATCTTTTCTACCAATAGATTTGAGAATCGAAACGAGAATTTTCAGTTTCATTTTTAATTCTAATGTAAAGTAAGTACCATAGTAAGTACTACAAGACGTTTCATTCTAACGTTGTGTGTGTGTATTACCAGTACTATTATACTTACTTCCTAAAATAGGTAGGTACTAGTTGTCAAGGGCCGGTATTCGGTATTATTTTACGTTAGCTGGCTAGTTGCTGTCCTCACCTGAATGAAGCTTTTTTACAGAATGTCGTATCAGTAAAAAACAGATGTCGTTACAGATATCATTCGTGCTAAAATTGGTCACGTACGTGGTATCTGGAAGGTCGAATAGTGGCTTTCAGGTCTTACAAAGTACCTAGCCCTAGAAATATCATGTTTTCACGAGCGAAAGAGGTCACGCAGTCTCGCCCAATCAATGAAATGAAACCTCTTGTCTCTTCCGAGACATCAAGCAGATGTAGGTACATACAAAAAAGCGACAAAATCGGCTCAAAAATGTCTAATGGAAACCCACCCAACTAATTACAACATAGCATCTCACGCCGTGGTCTATTGTTCCCAAATGAAGTGGTCTCCGGCTTAATAGCCAACTTGGAGCCATAAAAAATATTTAGTGGCTCATTGAAACTGCTTGGAATCTTCTCAACAAACTTAATTGAAGATAATTTGCAACTTATTGTGATCTAGTTGATGGTAAGTAAAGTATGTTAACGAAATGATACTATACATTTCGTCTAGTTACCTATGAAGGTTCATCTCCCTCTTTTCGTGTGGGACACCGAATGGGCCAACGACCCGATGAACCCTGGTGTCAGAATTTTTCAACCGCCTTCTACGAGTAGCAGGCTTCTGACATGGTTGTGTAACGACCGCCGTCTATGTGATCATCACAGACAGCAGTGGGGACCTCCGGCTTTACATGCCACCCGAAACACGGAACCATCTTACTTACGGATAATCGGGTGGTTCAGCCCGCAACGTCCTAACCAGACTGGGAACAAATTCACAAAGTGATAAATATCAACTTTATGAGTGACCCACCGAGAATCGAACCCGGAACCATGACGGTTCATAATTCACTTTAAGGTTGTTGTTTATCCTATTCCTATCATAGGAATAGCTACCCATAGTAGCTATCTAGCTACAAGACCGGCACCATTCATTGTGCCCTGTATTTTTTCATCATCATTTAAGCCATTAAACGTCAACTGCTGAACATAGGTCTGCCGTAAAGATTTCCACTTTGTCCGATTAGAAGCGGCCTGCAACCAGCATTTCCCCGCGGACTTGACCAGATCATCTGTCCATCTCACTATATTTAATGTAGATAAATATGTTGATTTCATGCAATACGGTATTTTATGTCATAGGTACATACATACATACCTACCTATAAGCTACCTATGCATTATCTTACAGCTTCGTTTTGCCAACAGCATAATTAAGCTCGCGTACCTACGGACTGCGTACTACATTTACGTTCACAATATCGAAATTTTATGATTTGACTGTAATTGTTTATCTTGTTGTGTGAAGGTGAAAACAATTGTAACGAAACCTGGCATTGTGGCAGGAGGTTAAATGCCAAATTATTATCGCTTTGAAAAGTGAATTACACTTATCACATAACAGTAGCGCGCACGCTAACCATGTTACGAGCGATTGCTCGAAAATAAACGAAAGTTTCACAACACTCTTAGCTGAAACGGTGTTGCCAAGCAAGCTGTTTTACAGCATTTTCGATTGAATCTTCCAAACCTTTTACACACATCTGTGCAAAAAATTGCATTACTCCTAGAAGAATTGCCTTACGCCTAATCCGCCTGTCTTATAAAGTCTCGCTTTCTGTAGGTCAGTTGGAAGAAATTTCTTAGTAGAAATAAACTTTCTGTCTGTTGTGTCGTTTTTCTTTGTAAATGTTTCTCTTCTTATGTTTTTTGTGTACAATAAACGGTTAATAATAATAATAAGGCCTGTATGGTAGAGTAATACCTTCTTGTAAAGAAGACAAAAAAATATATATATAAATAATAATATTCATTGGTAAAAAAACGTTTTAGCCGTGAATTCGCAGTTTGAGTAGACGTTTCTTGAATTCAAACACTTCTAACTCAGAGATTTTAGGAGTTGTTCTTTAGCGCAAAATAGAATATCTGTCCGTACTATTCGCTAATACAGCTTTAAAAAGCGTGGCTCTATCTAAAATTTTTGACTTAGGATAAACATGAAAATAAAGTTGAACTTCCGCATTTTAAAATTGCGGCAGAAACTTCTTTGCATAACCATTTGTCGAAACTTAGGAATAAGTAGGTACCTACTTATCTTAAGTCAACTTAGGATAAAAATAAACTACGCAATTTTTTATAAGAGTGCTTGGCACCACTGTGAGAAGGCTGAATTTTGCAATTTCACGCGTTGATAACATCTATAGGTAACACTGATAACTTTTAGCATTGTTTTTTGTCACCATTGCTCTAATATTTATTGTGACCTTTCGTAGTGACAAAAGGTTGAGAAATATCTCGACAAGTTCAATGGCGACAGATCCAGGTCAAAGGTCACATGTTGACAGGCACGATGTTAAGATGTCAAGTATGAATAATATTATTTAAACCTATTGACTGTATACTGCTGTAGGTAAAAATGATTCCTATGTAGATAGGATAAAGATTTCAATAGATGTTTCTACATCAAAAGCGGATCGCCGCACGACGGACCGCTAAGATATTGCAGCGTTCTGTCAGATCCATACTAGAAATGTCAATCCCTCAACCGCTCAACTAAAACTGCTCAAACGCAGTTGACGCAGTGCTATCTCAGTGTCATCCGTCGAGTACGGTTTTAGTATGGGGAGCGGCGTTTCTTGTGGATCTGACAGACCGCTCTGTGATAGTTTGGCGGTCCGTCGTGCGTTAAGTGTGCGATGCGCCTAACAGTTGGGCGTTAGGGATAATGTAGGCGCTCTTAAGTATCTGAAAAAGGATGAAATTATGAAATTCCATGTAAATCTAGTCATAGTGTAATTTGAGTACCTGACTACTGACTACTGAGGTACCTAGTTGCTGTATATAGCTAAGTAGCATGCGTCTCCCTTAAGCAAAATAAAAATGTAAGTAGGTAGGTAACAAAAGACATGATCTTTTCACTGAATATCTTGCGAGTCCCGTACTGGATATCAAAATGAATTTGACGTTTTAAATCCAGTACTTCTACATAGGTATCACAAATAAATAAAATAAATAAGACAGGACAAGTCACACAGCGCCATCTAGCCCCAAACTAAGCAAAGCTTGTACTATGGGAACTAGATAGCTGGATACTAATACATATATACTCTTTTTTTTTTTGTAAATAAATACATATTATACATAGAGAACACCCAGACTCAACACAAATATTTGAAAATTGACTTAACAAATATTTGAGTCCGGTGGGGATCGAACCCACGACCCTCGGCGTAGAAGGCAGGCATACTATCCGCTACTATAACTATCCGCCACTATAATATCCATCGGGACAGTCGTTAAGATCAGTAAATGATCTTAAAGCAAAATGTATCGTTGGTAGCACTATTATTATTGCTGTAGCTAAATGCTTAAATCCGGGCTCTAAGACAATGCACCCAATGCCGCTCTAGGCACGACCGTATCCGTCCTATTTGGTACGCATTACTGACATTGATATTAATATAACTAGATCAGCGTAAAGTGATGGATTAACTAAATAAATGAATTGTTATTTGTATGACTTAAACTTTTTTATAATTTATTTATATATTTTTATTTCTTTTTAATTTTGTTTATTTTTTGTATGTATGTTAATATCTATGTATGTGAATTATTTTAAATGTATTTATGTGAACATTTTTTTTTATTAGCGAGCTTTTGATATCTCTGTGACGGTGGATTAGAATGGTATGTGATAAATTTAGCGAACGGGCATTTCCTGTCAATACAACACCTTGCACTGCGCTCGCTGATAGGCCTGACAAGTGTGGTGAATTGATAGCAAACACTTACAAATACCTACCAATAGGGGGAGGCTCATGTCCAGCAGTAGACTGTTTTAGCTGTTGATGAGTAGGTACCTACCTAACGTATATCATACAAATTGACGCATGAAATTGAGTTCGTAGTTCGCATTCTGTATAATGTAGGTACCCGATCGATCCGCCTTGCACTTCCAGTACATACATCTACGACAATCTATAAATTCGAACTATTGACACGCACTGGCAGTGATCGATACACTCTATTCTAAATATCGATTCGAAATCGATACCTAATATTCGTCACGCTCTGCCTCCAAGGCTGCGGCTTGTCTTACCTTCGCCTCCAATTAAAAAAGCTTATGAATTGTTGAAAGTAGAAACAATGGGTTTATGGAACAATTGACATACAGCACGCGAATGGGTAATATGCGTATGCGCAATCGTAACTCAATGGGCAATTTGTGTGAGTTGCGAGTTGTCGATAGGATCATTAGGTATTAGGAATAATCAATCTTCTTGTTATTGATGACGCTAATTTCTCATACGTTTATGTTACCTGAGACTGCTTAAAATCACCCAATTTCTAAGTGTATCGAGACGTCTAAGGGTTGAATTCATGGGAATGTGTTCCATGTGAAATACCTACGGCTCCTAGTACCTACTGCTTTCGGCAATCTGCATAATAATATGTTTTTTTTTTCGTGTGGGACACCGAGTCGTCCAACGACCCGATGAACCCTAGTGTCAAAAATTTTCAACCGCCTTCTACAAATAGCAGGCTTCTGACATGGTTGTGTAACGACCGCCGTCGGTGATCATAGACAGCAACCAGGACCAGTGCCATCCGAAACACGGAACCATCTTAATTACCGACAATCGGGTGGTTCAGCCCGCAATGTCCTAACCAGACTGGCAACAAATTCACAAAGTGATAAATATCAACTTTGTGAGTGACCCACCGAGAATCGAACCCGAAACCTTATGTGTTACATCGGTCGTTATGATTATATGATTTGTGTTGTACATATAATACACTCCTCCTTACTCTCCTTACGACGAGTTTAGGAAGCGCTCTCGAAAAGGAGATGGCTGGCTTCTGGGTGGGTTGATAGTAATGGATGATGAGAAGTATAGCAAATAGAATTGACACTACGACCTTTGTTCTTCTTCTATCGACCTTTAATATTGTCATAAATGAATGAAATAAAAAATTGAAAGAATGACAAGCGTCGGAATCGAACCCGTTGGGCTCTACCACTGAGCTATCAACGCACCCGCACCGGTCAAACTCGTCAACCATGACGAGCATCAAGAGATTGAAAAATTAATGAGATCGACCGGTGCGGCAATAGATCAGTGGCAGAGCAGTGGGACGGAATCCCAACTTGCTTGAGTTCGATTCCCGGTCGACGCTTGTAATTTTTTCAATTTCTTAATATAGAACTATGAGTGCATAGTCGTCATTAATTGACCTTTAATATTACCAGATACAAACCCAACAACTGACAAAGGATACAATGGTAGCAGCAGTAAGTACCAACCCTGCAGATATTTTTCACTTCCTGCATCTTGTATTATAAGAACAATGGTTTTTCAATGGCCTACAACCGCTCTACCTACAATTTATTTGTGCTCGCATTTCTTACCCTGCAATTTACAATTATTGAGAATTAGTCTGGACACGCCTTAAGTTTAATGAATGTTATTATTTAAGACAGTGAGTGTGTCCATAGTTGGGCAGGTCGAGGTTGTCTTAACTACAATTTTGACCTCTCAAGCTACTCTTTCTAAGGTCAATGGATCATTAATAAAATTAATCAGCTATTGTGGCAAGTCAAAAATCTGTAACAGCAGAACTTCATTCATCATTATAACAATATTGCAATCGCGGTACCTAAGTAGGTATCTACTACCTATCTATGTACCAACAGTAATTCTAAATAATTATGTACCTAGTAGGTAACTAGTACCAAATAGGTAGTGCTTGTGGAGGATGAGGAAACCAGATATCAATGGAGGTTAATCTTCCAAATCCTCTTAAAAACAGTTATCGATTTGTCACTTATTTCATTATGTAGGTATCTACCTATCTACTATGTATGATACCTGCTTTCTTTCGTTTATTGGCGGACAAAATCTTTACATAGAAAATGTCTGTAGGTACCTGCCTTATATTTGCTACCGCGGTATCCGCCACAGCAAATGGAGTAGGTACTGCGACCTTCACTTGACATTACGATCGCTCCTCTAGCTCTACATACTTAGGACTGTACATAGGACATTTTGGTAGGTAGGTAGATAGGAATTCCGAAATTTTTAAATAACAGAACTACAGCTACCAAGGAAAGCTACATAACGTACCCTTCGTGGCATAGAAAACTTATCCTTTTCCTTCTAGTTAGAAGGAAAATTTAAAGTTAGGAAAAAATAAGGCTAAAGCGCGGGATACCAGCCGAAAAAGCATAACCTCAAATTTACACACGAGTGTAGCGACCTCCGGTGGCTACAACATAAAGCTCACTCAAGTGGTTCACAAGCATACAAGACGCAACAGGAGTTCTCAACATATGGGAGAGATGGCGCCACGTGACAGAACAATGGGCCTGAAACGCGGTATCGAAGTGTTCACCGCGCAACGCATATATACCTATACAACTTCTAATCCAATCCTGGTGGACCCGTCGGTCCCCTGGCCACAACACCCGGCCAGGCGGGTAGCTACCCTTTTCCCGACACCACCTGGATTCTTCCTGTCACCCGCCATACGAATGTCATAAAAGCGACCAAGTATTGGGAATAAACGACGTAATACAGGGAAGTTGCAGTGTTCCCAGTAAATACAAAATCTTGTAGGTACTGTGCTCGTCAATTCTCTAGCCAAGGGTTGTGAGTATGGCAATACTATCGATACTTTTCAATAGGAGGAGGCCCGTATCTAGAAGTTGACTTTTGTGGCTATTAATGTAATGAATGTACCTGCCTACTAGTAAAAGAAATCCATAAAAGTTACAATTATGATAATTACTAATCAGTCTAGATTTTTCCAGGAATCGAGTCACGTGTGTAACTAATCTAACACACAGCTGCACTTTCGAAACCCAAGGTCTTGTTGTTCGTTGATCTTATGCTCTGCGTAGTTAATTTACGGCCGCAAGTACCTTTAGAGCGCAAAAATAATGGTATTGTTTTGGATCATAGTACGTAGAAGGGTTACATATGCACGTCGTCTGTCTGAGCCACCTCACATACTCACACACCACCGAATCATACCCCAAGGGTGTGATTCGGTTGGTTGTTTGACATACATACATAAACAATAACGCCTTTATCCCTTGCGGGGTAGGCAGAGCGTTAACGATTGTAAAATTACCGTCGATATCGCCACGTCTGACAATGACTTTTCAGATGATTCGTATTCGTGTATCTCTATATTGCCAGGTTGTCAGCCTGTCGCCTAAAATTGTAATACACATGAAGCCCTCGAGTCCCTTAGTTGCGTCTTAGAACATCCCCGGGAAGAAGAAATGGGGTGATGCTAAGCCGGCATCACACGGCAATCATTTGGTTGTTTGAACAACCATTCAATTAATTCTGGGTGAGCCCTTACTCCCAACTAAGCCGACAGACGTAGTTTTGACGGCCCCGGAGGCAAAAATGTGTCCAACAGAAAAATACGTGACTACAGAATTTGACTGCGCTAAAAACTTTCAGAAGTATCATTTTGGCATCATAAAAACATCGTGGCATTTTGCGAACAAGGTATTTTACACCACATTCTGCACTGCAACATATTTTTGATAGGCAATAACTTGATACCTATTAATCTTATCATAGATATTTGAGAATTTCAAGTACGACTACCCAAGTAAACTTAATTAAATATACATACATACATATAACACGCCTTTATCCCTTGCGGGGTAGGCAGAGCGTTAACGGCCGTAAGAATACGGCCACTATCGCCACGTCTGACATTTTAGAGGATTGTTTTCTAAGGTTGTTTCAGAAAACGTGTATCACTATAGTGACAGGTTGTCAGCCTGTCGCCTAAAAATTGTAATACACCAACACTCTCGAGTCCCTTAGTCGCCTCTTACGACACCCGCGGGAAGGATGTGGGGTGATGCTATTCTAAGCCGGCATCACACGGCAAATTAAATATAAAATGTAATTAAATATAAAAGACGAAAATTCAAAAATAAAAACAAAAGTTTATTCATTTAAAAAAATAAGTAGCAATGCGTAACAATATCACCAGAATGCATAGACCCGATTCGAGCGAATCTAGGTTAGTCCAATTTGAAACCCCAAAAATTTAAGAACAGGGTCGGAACAGATTTTCAAGAACCCAATGATGGTTCGTTGTACCACTCGGTATCTCACACGAAAATAAGAGACCCCAGAATTGATACCCTCGGGTGGCAGCTCGGACAAAATCACATAGAGGAAGATAACCTCTATACGAGTGACGAAAGACGTGTGACAGCGCGATGGCTAAAAACCGTTTCCACATAAAATGTATGAAAGAGAAGAGAAGAAGAAGTAATCGCTGATTACTTGCCTCACGTTTGACTCGCGTATGGTACAGTGCAGAAAAAAGAGTAGAAATTAAATAAAATGGAACTAAAAATGTTGTTTGAAAATATTGCCTTATTTAAGCGATATCTGTCAGATTTGACAGATTACGAAGAAAGTGGCGCCCTCATTTTTTGTCTACTCTTTTTTGCTGGACTGTAGAGATTGGCAGGGTCGATCGGTGGATTGTTAGCTCAATGGCAGAGCAGTGGGACGGTATCTCGTGTCCCGGGTTCGCGGTCGACGCTTGGCATAATTTCAATTTCTTATTTTCATTTAGGCATATAAAATAAAGTGTAAGAATATTAGCTGCAAATATGTTAAGGGGCTGAGTAGATCTAAAAACCGGTCCCTTTCTGACAAATGTCAAACTGCGCGCGTGCGAACGGGACGGAATCTTGCCGATTTAATGATATTTTCGTATTTTCGATGATAACTCGGTCAAAAATAAGTTATTTGAAAATCGAAAACAATATGTCGATAGAGTATTGTAAGGCGCTCATTCTGATAATAAACACTTAATTATTGCGTGGGTTTTGTTCATGCAGTTTGTGATTTATTAGATTTTTAGAGGTAACTTTACGATGTTTTTCTATCAAGCTAAATTACTAATATCATGTTTTGGAAACAATAACACTACAGCAAATATCGTGATTACCTTTTTTTTTTCGTCAGTTTTTCTGCATTTTATCTAGGGTAGAATCACTTATAAAAGTAGCTTTTAGCTCTACTCAGCCCCTTAAGGGGTGAATCAGCCCATGAAACTGAAAAATTCTCGCCAATAAATAAAGATCGAAATATGAAAAATAGTTTGGACCTCTCATACAAAATGTACCAACCGACTGAGTCAGTTAATTAGTATGTGAGACCAAAGGTCCAAAAAATTTTCACATATTCTCGACCTGTGTTCCTTGGGGGCAGTTGTTCAGTATCATGGGCTGGTTCTCTTCTATTGAAGTGTAGTTAGTACTTTTCCTAACACCCTATATAGATAGGCCCTAGGTTTTCTATTCTGGGGTGTCAAATAGGACTAACCCGCGTATGGTATGGCGGATCTTCTACGTATATACATGCAATAATACAGGGTGTAAAAAAAATCGCTGCCAATATTTTAAGGGGTGAACCAGGCAATGAAACTGAACAATTTTCCCCAAGGAACATAGGTCAAAATATGGGAAAAATTTTTGGACCTCCAAACCCTTACCAAGACCTTTGGGAAATCCAATTTTTTTTTTCATATTTCGACCTATGTTTCTTTGGGAAAATTGTTCAGTTTCATGGGCTGATTCACCCGTTAAAATATTTGCAGCTAATATTTTTACACCTGGGGTGTTTCTGGGGTGTCAAATAGGACTAACCCGCGTATGGTATGGCGGATCTTCTACGTATATACAGTGCAGCAAAAAAGAGTACAAATTTAATAAAGTGAAACTAAATATTTTGTATGCAAAATAGTTGCCATATTTGAGCGTTATCTGTCAGATTTGACACATTACGAAGACGTGGCGCCCTCATTTTTTGCCTACTCTTTTTTGCTGGACTGTACATGCAATAATACGGTTCAATCTCAGTTGCAGTGGGTTGTAGTAATACTAGCGTCGGTGGTTGGGAATCACTTGTGGAACTTGATGCCGAGAGATTGAGCGATGAAACACAAGATGTCCGTGTGCTCTTCGATCTGCAAATAAAAAACAATTATTTAGTATAACACACATACATATATCACGCCTTTATCTCTTGCGGGGTAGGCAGAGCGCCACCGGCCGTAAGAATACGGTCGTTATCGCCACGTCTGATATTTTTGAGGATTGTTTTCCAAGGTTGTTTCCGAAAACAAGTGTATCACTATAGTGACAGGTTGTCAGCCTGTCGCCTAAAAATTGTAATAAACCAATACTCTCAAGTCCCTTAAAAGACTCTTTCGATACCCACGGGAAGGATGTGGGGTGATGCTATTCTAAGCCGGCATCACACGGCCCTTAAAAGTAATTATTTAGTATAAAATTAGAATAATAAATCTATCTAATGCCGTAAGTGCTGTCTACTGCAGTCTTCTACTATCTACTGCTGTCTACTGCTGCCTACTGCTGTCCACTGCTGTCTACTGCTATTAACTGCTGTCCACTGCTGCACGCTGCCGCCCACTGCTGGGTACTCACGATCTTGGCAGTGGGCTTGCCGCCGCCGTGGCCTGCCTTGGTGTCCACCCTGGCCAGCAGTGGACGCCGCTGCTTGGACTCCTTCACGGCGTGCTGGAGCGCGGCGATGAACTTGAGGGAATGTAGCGGCACCACGCGGTCGTCGTGGTCAGCCGTCAGCACTAAGGCTAGTGCTGTCTATTGCTGTCTACTGCTGTCTAATGAGCTCTAGTGTTGTCAACAATGTCTAATGAGCTTTAGTGTTGTCTACAATGTCTAATGAGCTCTAGTGTTGTCTACTGCTGTCTAATGAGCTCTAGTGTTGTCTACAATGTCTACAATGTCTAATGAGCTCTACTGTTGTCTACAATGTCTACAATGTCTAATGAGCTCTAGTGTTGTCTACAATGTCTAATGAGCTCTAGTGTTGTCTACAATGTCTAATGAGCTCTAGTGTTGTCTACTGCTGTCTAATGAGCTCTAGTGTTGTCTACTGCTGTCTAATGAGCTCTAGTGTTGTCTACATTGTCTAATGAGCTCTAGTGTGTCTACAATGTCTACTGCTGTCTAATGAGCTCTAGTGTTGTCTACAATGTCTACTGCTGTCTAATGAGCTCTAGTGTTGTCTACAATGTCTACTGCTGTCTAATGAGCTCTAGTGTTGTCTACAATGTCTACTGCTGTCTGAGCTCTAGCGCCGCCCACCGCCCACTGCTGGGTACTCACGATCTTGGCAGTGGGCTTGCCGCCGCCGTGGCCTGCCTTGGTGTCCACCCTGGCCAGCAGTGGACGCCGCTGCTTGGACTCCTTCACGGCGTGCTGGAGCGCAGCGATGAACTTGAGGGAATGTAGCGGCACCACGCGGTCGTCGTGGTCAGCCGTCAGCACTAAGATCGCCGGGTATTCGGGTTGCTCTGAAATATAGAAGCTACAATTAATAAGATTACAATTTTATCATATTTTTTTGTCGTATTACAATTTTAGGCGACAGGCTGACACCCTGTCACTACAGTGATACACGAATCATCTAAAAATGTCCTCATACTTGTCAGACGTTTACAATTTTTGCGGAACTGCATGTCGTTGTCGGAGCGTAGTTGGACACCCACGCTTGCCCAATCGTGAACTATACTATTACTGCCTATTATTTCAAAATAAGTAAAAAAGAAATAGGAGCCCCGTCGTAGGTGGCGCGGCGGACAAGTTTTCAAAAGACTGGCATGCGGAAGCCCAGGGCAGAAATGGATGGAAAGAGAAGAGGCCTTTGCCCAGCAGTGGGATGATGTGGGCTAATTAAGATAAGATAAGGAGACTATAGTATTACTGCCTATTATTTCGAAATAAAGAAATAAAAAATAGGAGACCATAGTCTTACTCATGAACGAGAATCCTGGCGAAAAAGAAGGGAGGCCTTTGCCCGAAAAAAAAAAGAGTCTTACTGCCTTGTGGCGTGTGCACGTTGTGCAGCGGCGAGTACTTGAGCAGGTTGCGGAACTGCGTGTCGTTGTCGGAGCTGCCGTAGTCGGACACCCACGCGTGACCGATCGTGAACTATTACTGCCTATTATTTCGAAATTTTCCGAGCATCTGCCCCCTGTACGCCACCTTACTTGGTCGACGTGGAAGTCTCTAAACAGACTCCGGACCCGGAGTAAAGAAAATATGTGCAAATGGGGGTACAGCTCGGAAAGTGCTTGCCAGTGCGGTATATCACCCCAGTCCATGACACATCTATTGTATTGCTCCGCGTGCCCAACTACCTGCACACGCGAGGACCTCTACAAAGCAACGGACCACGCTGTGCGTGAAGCTGAGTATTGGTTCAAATATATTTGAGCGCCAGAATCGATTCGCTAAGAAGAAGAAGATTTCGAAATAAATAAATAAAGAATAGGAAACTGTAGTCTTACTGCCTTGTGGCGTGTGCACGTTGTGCAGCGGCGAGTACTTGAGCAGGTTGCGGAACTGCGTGTCGTTGTCGGAGCTGCCGTAGTCGGACACCCACGCGTGCCCGATCGTGAACTTCTGGAATCGCAGCATGTCCAGCACTCTGCAAATACAACAAGAAAAGTATATAAGTATTAATATCAGCTATTTAGTTCCTATAATACAAGCTTTGCTTAGTTTGGGACTAGATGGCGAATAGCCAAGAAACAGTTAATAACTTTTAGGAATCGCAGCAAAACGGATTCTAAAAACAAGTTACGTGTTCACATAGTCGTAGTACTCGTAAACGTAGAACTCGTAGTACTCGTAAACGTAGAACTCGTACTCGAAGTACCCTAGATGTGGATAGGGAATATGATTTCGTCCTTCGATGGTTTTGTTGTACAGAAGTATTTTCAATACCGATGACGACTTTTTTGACGACCGATGTGGCGCCGTGGTAGTGCGACTGCCTTTGACGCAGAAGGTTCCGGGTTCGATTCTCGGTGGGTCACTTGCAAAGTTGATATTTGTCACTTTGTGAATTTGTTCCTAGTCTGGTTAGGGCATTGCGGGCTGAGCCGTAAGAAAGTTGGTTCCGTGTTTCGGATGGCACGTTTAGCCGTAGGTCCCGGTTGCTGTCTATGATTACTTAGACGGCGTTCGTTACACAACCATGTCAGAAGCCTGCTATTTGTAGTAGGCGGTTGAAAAATTCTGACACTAGGGTTCACTGGGTCGTTGTCCCACACGAAGAGAGATTTTCAATACATTATTTTGTATGCACATATGCCGTGGACTCACCCAACCTGCACGATGGCGGCGCCGTAGAGGTCGGGGCGCTGGTTGGCGCACGCGGCTACTAGTAAACCGCCGTTTGATCCACCCTGTATAAACAAAATACATGTTCAATAGACGATGACAAAATATTTCTTACTTATAAATCTGTCATTATTTAAGGGCATTGCCCTTGTCGGTGGAATATATGCCAGCTTTCTCTTTCCTCCGCCTTCTCCTTTACTTCTCTGTACGACGTAACCATTATTTTCTCCTTTATCTGATCCAAATAACTTCTTCTTGGTCTTCCCCTTCCTCTTCTTCATTCAATCTCGCCTTCAACGATTGTTTTAAATAACTGGTCATGCCGTATCAGGTGTCCTATCATTTCCCCCCTTCAATTCTCTATTGCATTGAGTAGCGTTCTTTGTACCCCTACTAGTTAGTTACTTCCTCGTTGTTCTTCATTTCTGTCCAGCTTATTCTTTCCATTCTTCGCCAGCACTACATTTCGAAGGCTTCCAAACGGTCCCTGTATAAATCGCTATATCTCTAGCTAGAGATGTAGCGTTGCAAAAACAGACTACGCTTTGCCAAGAAAGTTAAGATGACGTGTGACGACATCATCATACTTAACTTTGGCTAACTTTAGACTTTTAGCCAAACACTTCTTTCATTATGAACACTTATTTCATTTGATTATTGAACAGGGGCGAAGTCTGCTAAATAAAAATCGTTTCAGTTGAATGTGGATTGGATATCAGTTGGTTGTTGATTTTAGTAGTTTCGTAGTCTACTAACAGTTTGAAGTATAGAAAATCACAATGGCAATCTAATGACAGCTAAGTTTCGATGGCGTTACAATAAGCAAAAAATAGCAGACTTGGGAGCTGTTTTATGTACTCTCTCTCTCTTTCCTTGTGAAACACTGAGTCGTCCAACGACCCAATAAACCTTAGTGTCAGAATTTTTCAACTGCCTCTACAAGTAGCAGGCTTGATGTACTTATGGTGATGATAATTACCTGTATCGTGATGAGCGAGGGTTGCGTGTAAGCCTCTTTGATGAGGTACTCGGCGGCGGCCTGGAAGTCGTCGAAAACATTCTGCTTGTTGAGCAGACGCCCCGCGTTGTGCCATCGCTCGCCGTACTCACTGGAAAATATACAAATCTACTGATATGTGTGTATAATGTGTTTAATTTAGCTATTGATACATACATACATACACAAATCCCGCCTATATCCCTGGCGGGATAGGCAGAGCGTTCACGACACGAGTTGTCAGCATGCCGCCTAAAATTGCAATACACATGAAACCCTTAAATCCCTTAGTCGACTTCTACAACACCCACGGGAAAGAAATAGGGTGATGCTAATCTAAGCCGGCATCACACGAAAAATCAAGTTAAATAGGAAAGCTAAGGAATTTACAAGCGATCCTTTCCATCGCTTAGGTTCAGATTCTGTGACGCAGTCTATTTTGACATTTCTATTTCTTCCAATTTTCAATTTAATGTTTTAAAACCCCTATGAATTGTTTTCTACAAATTATTTCAGCTCTCATCCGGATTAACTTACCCGCCCCCGCGTATGTTAGGAATGGCGACGATCCCGTTGAAGTGCTGTATGAAGACGAGTCTAGTGACGCTGAACGAGGGTTGCACGTTGATGTTGAACCCGCCGTAGCCGTAGATCAGCGCCGGGTTCTTGCCGTCTAGCTTCAAATTCTGACAACAATTCAGTCAAATTAACAATTTTCATCATATTAGAATGTCAATAAGTCAAAATGTCCATGGAATGCAAAACGTCTTAAGTTTTGAAATAATCAAATCTAGAAAATTTCATGTTTCAGATTGACCGAGTTCAGTAATCAATCATTTACTAATATCGATTTCTTTTTCCCTTTCAAATGACTAATGTTTTTCTATGATTCAAAATTACAACAACAAAGTGGTATCACATAAGCATTCAAGCAAGCATGACAGTATGTACGCTTATATGACGTGCTAAAGTAACTTTTTTTTACTTTTATGACGTTTTGCTCCAATGCCATTTTGCGTCTATAGTATTTTGTTACTAGTGACGTTTCGCTAATAATAATGACGCATTGAATGATAGAAATAAAGGATTTACACTTTACCTTTTTACTAACGATGAACATAGGAACTTTAGTACCGTCTTTGCTGGAGTAGAACACCTGTTTAGCTTCGAACTGCGACGGATCGAAGCCTTTCACTTTCACTTCTTTGAATATCTGGAAAACAGATATTATATTCACGTTAGTAATACTAATACATTCTGGAAACATGTTCGTAAGACCAACATTATGATAAATTTCATATTGTGTGATTATTATTATTTTTTCAGATGGCAGCAGGCGCGACTTTGCCTTAGATAGACAAAACAATGACAAAGTCATGCCCTAAATAAGATCTCGAAGTTTCAGAAATAACACTCTCAGAAACTGATTTACTTGTCATATTTGGACAGCCAGTCAAATATGAAATGCAGATAGATTTTTATTTATTTTAGGCGTGTCGGTCTTTTCGTCATCATTTTTGATCGTAAATAACTGATCGGATACTCACAGTAGGCGTGTATGGCGTCTTCTTGAAGTCGACGTGGTAAATGACCCCGGGTGTGAGGAACGAGTAGAACTGGTAGAATATCTCGGTCTGCTCCTTCTTCCCGCTGAAGCCGGACACGGAGCCGACGGGCAGGTCGAAGGTGGATAACAGGTCGCCTGAAGTAGCGCTGTGCAGTTGTAGCACACTCTGGAAATACAAATTGGTAATATTGAAACGAGACTCTAAGAGATCGGTTTGCTTAGTGCCAAACCTAAGACTGCGACGTGGTCCGCGGAGTGAGGTCTTCGATGTGCCGAGGTCTCGGACCAATGTACTAAGACACGCACCCGTAAAATTAGCGTTACAAATAATAAATAAGGTGTCCAATAAGTTCAGGGTTAACGGCAGCTGTAATGTAATCTGACATTTAAATGACTATTTCGTTTATAATAACATGATTCTTTGATTGTATAACGAATGTTTTTTTGTAATTTATGACATAACTTGATAACTTGCTTATTATAATATTATGTAAAGTTAAAGTTTAACATTTAAATTTAAATATTGGTTATTGTAATTGTAAATGTTATTTATAACTAGATTAAGGAGTTAGGTGCATTGCCGCCTTAGGTACTGTATGGCGATATGTATGTAATTCTAAATAAATAAATGAATGAATGAATGAGAGTTGTTAAGAGAAAATGGAGTTGGATAGGGCACTGCTTAAGGAGATCGGAGGACAATATATCATAAATAGCGCTGAACTGGAACCCTACAACTAGCCGGCCGGCCATTACCTGGAGAAGATCTATCCTGTCCGAATTAAAATCTGCCGGAACAACTTGAGCAGAAGCTAAAGAAAAAGCCCGAAATAGAAAAGTCTGGAGGAAATTTGTTGAGGCCCTGTGCTATCCACCAGTTAAAGGATCAATCACCAGTGTTGAAAAGAAGTCTTCTTCATCGTCATTATCTTCTAATCACTTCTTTGGTAAAAAACAAGAGCTATGAAAACCTTTTTAAAACGCTTCCCGTGTTAAGTATACAATTTTCAGAAAACTTGCAAAATTTACATGCAACGCGTTTTTGGCCAAAATACGTACAGTTGCATAATTTTGCAGGCAGCGATTCAGCCGCGGTAGCCCAGATAAAAGAGTCACAGATAGTCACAGGTTGAAATTTTGCCTGCGTTAGAACATTTTGTAAGGCTCCTAATAATCTTCTTCTTCGTCTTCTTTTTAAAGAGCATCTAGGAGGAAATACGAAATAACAGGAATCTATAACATAATCTCGCAAGCTAAATTAGATCAACCATTTCATTTTGTTTTATTACTCCTTACAACTTCCAGTCAGGAAAACATTGTTCTTAGTAACAAGGCTGCCTTTACACATGACAAACAATATAAAGAAAAAATACACGTACCTTTACGTCTCTAACATAGTGTATGACAAGTTTGTCTTTGTCAACGGCAGCCGCCCAGTCTAATACGTCTTTTTCGTGTTCCTGCAAACAAGACAAGTTGGTTAGAGCCAGATGACTGGGGATAGAAGCTTGCGTTTACTAAATGCTGGTAGAGATAGGCTCTTTACTCACGTTTCGATTCAAGTTACATACGTTACGTTTCGTTTCATGCTATGGCGATAGCGACCGTATTTTTATAGCCGTTAACGCTCTGCCTAGCCTGCAAGGGCGTGATATATGTATGTAT
The DNA here is from genome assembly GCA_029255805.1 of Keiferia lycopersicella. Classification (NCBI taxonomy): domain Eukaryota; kingdom Metazoa; phylum Arthropoda; class Insecta; order Lepidoptera; family Gelechiidae; genus Keiferia; species Keiferia lycopersicella. Next base: position 906,456 of record JARACZ010000029.1, on the reverse strand, counting down.
GTATGTATGTATATAACTTAAATCGAAACGTGGCGACGTCTGACATTTTTGAGGATTGTTTTCCAAGGTAGTTTCAGATATGTGTATCACTATAGAGACAGGTTGTCAGCCTGTCGCCTAATAATTGTAATACGCCAATACTCACGACTCCCTTTTAGTCGCCTCTTACGAGACCCGCGGGAAGGATGTGGGGTATTCTAAGCCGGCATCACACGGCATCAAGTTATTTAAGTTACATACCACTATCATTAATTACTGTACTCACAGGTATGAGCGTCTTCCAGTTCTCCATAGCGGGGTTGAGCAGATCGATCTGTATCAGCCGGTAGTTGGGCGCGTCTTTGTTCGTGCGGAATATGCATACAGAACCCTCGTTCGTTATGTACTGGAAAAAAACACGAAAGTAAAAATAAGGCTTGCGAAAGCGTAAATTACGATTCATAATAGATAAGGCAACATTTTTTTTTACTTTATTGTTCAATACAAAAAAAGTAAAACAATTTTAGCAATAAGACACTTATCTAAAACCTAAATAGGTTTTTGCGAGAAGTTAATGTGTTCGAGCTCGACATTTTAGTTTTAAATAGAACTTTTTAAGTTTTACAGTCCGCAAAATTCGTATTAATACTCGGCAATATATCTTTCGGTAGACCATTTAAAATAGCCGGTAGTGTGTATTCCCAAGTCCTCATACCATAAACATTTGTTGGACTAGTTACGGATACTGGATTTTTGAGGAATTGCTCTAGAATCACATTTTTTTTTGCATTCTGTGTTAAGATTTACCAATGCGCGTTGTTTGTGTTTCGCTCGGCCAATCAAGACTCAAAAATACGAAATTTTTATATCGGTTTCGGTTACAGTTACAGATATACTTTTATTTCGGATCTCCGATAGTTTCGGTTACGAATCTCCATAACACATTTCGTAAGTCTTGCATAATGGCGGCTTTGAGTTCGTTTTGGAGAGATTTGGTTGATTCAATATCACCACATAGCAGGGTCTTAAAGATAGTATAATGATGTTATCTAGTATAAGTTTTACCTCATAGTCGGCCTCGAACTGGTGTACTATCTGCGTAAGATTGATTTTGCCGGCGGTGTAGTCGTTGGCGGTGAGGTCGGCGAAGAACAGCAGGTTGTCCCGGCAGTCCTTCACCGGGGACACTATCAGGTAGCGCCCGCAGTCCGTCACCTCCGCGCCGCTGGAAATTTGTTTTTATTTATTTATTAATAAGGCATAAAGTCGAATAACGAATTGAATATTGCTGTAATGATTAATGACTATTTATTTTTGGACATTGTAATTTCACCACTGTGAGTGCGGTAAATCCTAATAAATTGTTATTTTAATAAGCGGTTCACTATCACTGCTATATTTTTGCATGCCAAATACTGGCGCTCACACATGTGCGAATTAATGTAATGTCATTTATTACCTACTTAAGATCTTTAATGTACCGTGTATGCTTGTGAAAGATCTTTAACGACTCCATGGACTCTGGTGAGGAAGTTTTTAAGCCACCTCTTGTAGGTCCCGGTTGGAGTATACGATTACTTAGATAGCGGTCGTGGCACAACTATGTCAGCCTGCTAGTTGTCGAAGGCGGTTGAAAAATTCTGAACTCTAGTTCATTGAGGCGTTGCAGGAGTCCCACACGAAAAACAGACTGGGATCTGGGACACTATTTCGCAGTGTCTAATTTTCCAAATAATATTTATCAACTCGTGTGTATAGCATCCTAATCAGAGACCTATTCGGATCCTGAAACCAATGGTCGGACCATACGACTATCGAGGCAGTAAAACTAAGTATGTACATGCTAGCTAAGCAAATATATACGCGAATCAACATTACTATGTAAGAACTACGAATTACGTGTGAAAGTTTAGGAAGCACAAAATGTATGTGATTGTCAAAACATTTTAAATATCCTAGAACCTAAGTTGTTCAAAGTGTCTGTAACAAAAATTTACTGCAAATGCTACAATAGGGTTGTGGACTGGCAGTTCAAATTTAAAACTATCTAAAACGGTATTTCGTATGAAAATAGCAATGTATGACGTCACACATTTCTATTTTGGATAGGGTCAGAACACTTACTTTTATGTAATTTTTCTGTTTATTAATTCAAACTTTGAATATTTTGAATAATTCTGAATGAAGTCCATAGTATTTTTGGACAATAGTTTTTTATTTTATTAATGACCCAGTCCACAACCAAATTAAGATTCTATGACAAACATTAAATGCTCTAGATAATGCACTAATTATGACCGTGAATTCTGACTACATACAAGTAGTATTGAAGGAAACCTACGCTTTTCTTGCTTCATACTGGAGGTTAGTGTTGATATCGCTGTAGATACGAAATACCGTGTTAGTAACAAGAAGACAATACACACAATACGAACACTTTGAACAATGTAAAGCTTTTTTCGCAGAAAGAAGAAATGGCCTTACGGTCAACATCAATAACCTTTTTTTGTGTGCAAAATTGGTGGTCGTTTTTAGTGAGACAAAGATAGCATGATGAATGTTTATGCAAAAACACGAAAGTTGCATGAACGGACACATTTCCATGAAAGCGAAGATGAGAAGAACCGTGTCAAACTAATAATTGAAATATCCATTCAGTATGAAACTATCCAAAACCAAACAGATAGTTAGCTACACTGGTTCGCCTCTACGGGACGGTAGTAAACAAATCAACCATTCTACATTTTGACGTTGTAGCATATTATCGCAAGTACTTGCAATTTTGTCTTTTACTCATTTATTTCTGTTTGTCATTTAGCCTCACCTATCACATTTATCATGTGTTAATATGCCATACTTAACATTTTAATGTTTACAATGTTCGTATTAATAAGAGCGGGTTCACTCGACACAGATGTATTTAGATACTTACTGGGATTGAATTCAGCCTCGTGTAATGTAATATAATCAGTTTAATTTGTTTTCTGCCGTGTGATGCCGGCTTAGAATAGCATCACCCCACATCCTTCCCGCGGGTGTCGTAAAAGGCGACTAAGGGACTCAAGAGTATTGGTGTATTACAATTTTTAGGCGACAGGCTGACAACCTGTCACTATAGTGATACACATGTTTTCTGAAACAATCTTGGAGAACAATCCTCAAAAATGTCAGATGTGGCGATAGCGGCCGTATCCTTACGGCCGTTAACGCTCTGCCTACCCCGCAAGGGATAAAGGCGTGATATATGTATGTATGTATGTATGTAATTTGTTTTAACCTATATTCTTTGGTTTTAAAAGTTTCGTGGTCATGGGACGAATTTGGTGAAGGTGGTAGCGTTCCCTGCCTGTACAACTTTGTAAACTCACCTGCTAATCGAATAACAAATACCCTGGATCAGGGGGAGGCTTTTGTCCAGCAGTGGGCTGTAGTTGTTTATCTCTCTCTCTTTTCGTGTGGGACGAAGAGTCCCGTTGAACCCTAGTGTCAGAATTTTTCAACCACCTTCTACAAGTAGCAGGCTTCTGACATGGTTGTGTAACGACCGCCGTCTAAGTGATCACAGACCGCAACCGGGGCCTACGGCTTAACGTGCCATCCGAAACACGAAACCATCTTACTTACGGACAATCGGGTGAAGCCCGCAATGACCTAACCAGACTGGGAACAAATTAAAAAAGTGATAAATATCAACTTTGTGAGTGACCCACCGAGAATCGAACCCGGAACCTTATGAAGAAGTTGTTGATGAAGTGGTACTTACATCCTCCAGAGCGGCTCCTCGGGGAACTCGACGACGATGACGTCATCAGACTGCGGCGTGTTCAGCTTGTGGTAGCACAGTTTCTGGTCGCGGTTCACTTCAGTCTCCGAGCCGTCTGTTTTGCCCGTCTGCTCTGGGTAACGCTGGAATATTTGAAACGCGCTTTAGTTTTAAAGCTATCGAACATTTAAAACACGCTTTAGTTCCAAAGCTATTGTTTATTGTTTATTAATATTATTATTATTACAGTACATGTGCAAGCTTAGAGTAAAAACCAAAACGCTTACGATGCTAAGTAGTACATAGTTACATTAATCTGGGGGCACGGCAGTTCCCCCGCCAAGTCGAGCTAGAAGGCGGCACAGCCGTACCATCCTTTTCTCGAAGTGGTTCAGGCCATTTTCAACACTTTATAACTTTCTTGTGGATAAAACAAAAGACTTGAAACTTCAGGAATTAATCAAAAGCCCTGTAGATACGGTATATTTCAAATTTCGTTCACTTTGAACCAGTGGTTTAGGAATTATAGCTAGTCAAAGTTCTTAATTTTGTCACTGACTGACTCACTCACTCACTCACTGACCGATCATCAAAATTCTAAGGCACTTCTAGCAGACATAGAGACTTCTAATTTAGAATATAATTTGGGTTTAGTGTATAAATCAAGGAAAAACTTAGAAATCTAGCAATTTCAATGCAGTTTTCTAGATAAACCGATAGCATAAATAATTTTGTAATTCCATAGAAATGTACTGTTTACCAAGTTATATTTTGCTGTCGCTCCTAAAATACTTTGTTTTGGTCCAGCAAAATAATCACAGATGTTGCTGTTAGTTTCTAAAACACGCTATCGTTTTGTTTTCGGGAAAAATATAAGGTGTCGACCGAAATTAATGTCACGGTACCTTTCGCCACCTCTCACTGGTAAGTGCTAATGGTAAGGAACTCAGTGAAAAATCGTCTAACCTGTTAGATTAGACTATAGTTCACCAGAGTTGTAGAAATAGTAGTGGTAAATTGGGTGAACGCGAATTTTCTCTCTCGCGAACCGACGGTGACCGTTACTCGGTTGGCACCACCTCGTAGGAGGAGAGGTCAACAAATTGAACGATCAGCACCAGCGCGGTGGGAAAGGAAAACTGGATGAAGGCAAATCTTAGGACTTGCCTTCACTATCAAGAGTAACAAGTCTGGGCGGCTTACATTTTATAAACATAGACTTTGGAAGTATTAAAGCGCAAGAATCCGCAATTGTGAATACAATAGGCTAAGAAGCATTTACCGTCCAGACTTGACAAAAAATCATTACTACAAAGATTCCGAGAAAACCACATAAAGATAGAGAGTGGGCTATGAGAAAAACCGTGGCTGAGGCTCAAGAAATAGAGCCGCAAAAGAAAAAAAGGAAGACTACCTACAAAAAGAAATGAGATCCCCTCAAAAACTTATTTTATTTATTATTAATATATATAAAAAAAAAAACCAAGTCTCGCTACTGAGCTGTTCAACCGTAAAAAGGTATGAGATCCATTTGAAACCAAGTCGGCTATCGATTTGTTCTTTCCCCACTTAAGAGATCTATCTTAATTAATTACGTAATTAGTTAATAAGCATTATTTTATAGTGACCATATCAATATTTTCAACATATTTTAATGTTTCAAATAAATTGAATGACTTGGCAATCGCACTGAATGTATTAATTTTAATATGTATTACACGTTAACCTTCTGTTCTAGTAATTACGTAATTAATTAAGATAGATCTCTTAAGTGGGGAATGAACAAATCGATAGCCGACTTGGTTTCAAATGGATCTCATACCTTTTTACGGTTGAACAGCTCAGTAGCGAGACTTGGTTTTTTTTTATATATTAATGTTTTTGAGGGGATTAAAATGTTATCTAAAAATTAAAGAAAAATTATCATCGTCGTCAAAATATAATCAAAACACTGTTAATCAATTAAAAACGATTGTCATTCAGTAATGTTAGTAAAATATAATCGAAATTAATTTTTAGGCTACGTGTAGAGTCAAAACATACGTCGGCATCCTGGATTTAGGCAGTGAAATCATTAATGAAAATTTTATCGTGGCATGCGTGTTAGCCATGCTGGTGTCAGTTTTTAACGGTCTACTACTTCTACTAGGCCTCTGGCAGACATGGCTAAGTGAAGATATCATAGATTGCAACCGGGACCGTAAAATCAGTCGTAAAACGACCCGGTCTCTTGTTCAAAAAATATCAAAAAATTGAATATCCATGTTCTGAATTAATCATCAACATTTGTATGAACTTCATCGGTAAATAGTATAAATCTATAAATATTACAAAGTAATATAAAGCAACAAACACTTGTCCTGATTAATGATAATAAATCTATTGATTGATAGTATCTCAATAGTAAACAATATGGCGCCATTGAGAGCTCACTACTTGGCCCGGGCTATTGACCTATGCATGCATACATTGCAGTAAATGCAACTATGTCAAGTGCATCATCAAATGCAGTACGTCATATGCGTTACGAGACTCGTTTTCGTTCACTTCGTCGAAAATATATCAAGGCGATATTCAAAACTATTTTGAACCCTTAGGTTAAAACAGACTTCATAAAAACGGAGGTTCTCAGTTTGACCTGTATGTATGAATGTATGTATGTTTGCCAGCGATTATCTGGCGTTTGGCTGAACCGATTTTGATGCGCTTTTCAGCAAAGTGTTTGTCAGACTTAGGAGAAGATTTTAGGCATATTAACTGACAAAAAAATGGAAGATTGCATTTTTAAACGTTCTTTGTAGTCGGTTCCCTTTTTAGAAAAGTTATAATCTAAGGAAGTTTGAACCATTGTTTTCTTACACCAAGAATCGCTTTGAAACAATTATGAATATAGCCATGAATTTAATTTTAAACCAAAATCGAGGGGTGTCACGTAAAAGAAGGACAATGCTATATTTTGGTGCAGTCTTAAAAAGGTTGTAGACATCTGAATTTTGTATTTGTATACTGATCAGATTGCAAGTAATTAAGTATGGTGTTCTATCATTAACTAAAGTTGCAATTTTACGAAAAGTAGAAACTTTCTCCAACATTTTTAAAGTTTTTTTTAAATTAAAAATTTAAAATAAATAAACAAAATAAGCTTACCGAGTAGAATAGGCCTTTGTTGTCCTTCGTCCAAGACATCGAAGCGAATTTAACCTTTTCTAAAACTTCTGGATAATCTTTCCCTAAAAAAAAATCAGAAACAAAACTTTCAGTTAAAACAAATTAAGCAAAAAAATAACAAACATTTTCCATTTGTGTAAACTTTAATGATATATGCTATGATATTTAGATTTTTGAGCAATCTTGAGCCTACAGTGAAGACTTATATTACTCAGACTTTTCAAATACATATTTAAAGTCTATCTTTTTGTAATTTATAAGTAGTTTTTAAGTCATTGTAAATGTCACTATGCTTTTAATAAATAAATTGACTTTTAGTATTAATCTTATCTTAGGACATCTGCAGTGTTTTATTTAGTATTTACCTGTGGCAACATCCTTAAAGTGTATGGTGATCCAGTCAGAGCCGCTGGAGGAGAGGCCGTATGCGAAGGTGTTGCCATCCTCCGAGAATCTCGTGTTGGACAGCGCCACGGTGCCATCTTCCGATAACAGGTTAGGGTCGAGGAAGACACGTGGCTCGCCGTCCAAACTGTCTTGCACGTATAGCACACTGTGGAGCGAAGAGGAGAAAAAGGAATTAGTTGTGAACTTTTCCAAATACGTATACCTACGTAGTCGGTCCCAAAGTTCTGTCACTGGCATATTATTTTTGAATTTAGAACACGAATTTGGAAAAGTTTTATTGCATTCCGTTTTTGAATGTTTGACAATTATTTTAAAACAATAAATGATCATTTGGCGCGATTTTTCACGATGGAGTGGACTTTGAAAGAAAACCGAATAGCAGTTTTGACGTTGCATCGCTGTGGGCACTCGCCGAGTACCATTTTCAAGTTGCTCAAAAAATTGAAAATAACGCTTAGGTTTGTGTATCGTACTATGAGTAGGTACACTGAAGTCTCTAGTGTTGAGGACAAGAAAAGAACTGGCCGGCCTCGCTCCGCAAGAACACCAGCAGTGATCAAAGCGATCGAGCCGCGCTTACGAAGAAATCCTGTCCGAAAACAGAAACTTATGGCTTTGCAGATGAAGGTTAGTAGATAAACAGTCAAAAAGGTTTTAAACGAAGACCTTAAGCTGCGAGCATACAAAAAAAAGAGTGGGCACTTACTTAATGCCCGTTTAAAAGAAATTAGACTCAAAAGATCCCGGGTGTTGTTTAACAACCGAAACCTTTGTACGCGAAAAACCGGCACCGCGATATACTTTTTACAGAACAAAAAATTTTTGATATAGAAGAAAAGTATAATAAACAAAACGATAGAGTGTACGCTACCAGCTCTGAAGAAGCAGGAAACAAAGTTCCGCGGGTGCAACATGGGCATCATCCCTCTTCAGTCATGGTCTGTTTAGGAGTCTCCTACTATGGGCCAACTGAGGTTCATTTTTGCGAAAAGGGGGTCAAAACCAGTGCAAAAGTGTACCAAGAGACGGTTTTGGATCGGGACGTCAAAGACCTGCCCAACACACTATTTTCAGGACATCACTTTGTGTTCCAGCAGGATTCTGCGCCCGCTCACAAAGCCAAGACCGCTCAAGCCTGGTTTGAACGTCAAAACATTGAGTTTATAAGACGCGAAGATTGGCCTTCCTCCAGTCCGGACCTTAATCCTCTGGACTATAAAATTTGGCAGGTCTTAGAAAGCAAGGTCTGTGCTAAGCCCCATAAAAATTTGGAGAGCCTGAAGTCAGCCATAGTTAAAGCAGTCGCTGAAATCGACATGGATATGGTGCGTGCTGCGATAGACGACTGGCCGCCGCGGTTGATGGCCGTTATTAAAAGCAAGGGAGGTCATTTCGAATAGTTTTATGTTATTTTGATTCTTCGATAATTGTATTTTTAATTGATATATAAATTTTTAAAAACGGATTGGTACTTTTTACTTTATCAGTATTTTCATATATGACAGAACTTTGGGACCGACTACGTACTTAGGTAGGTCGAAATCGAAACAGATGCCGACGTATCTGTTTAAAAATGCTCTTTCGTCTCTCGTACTTTAGGTACACATCCTTTATACTTCGCTAAAAATACATGTTGCTTTATCAAGGAGGACAAAACTTGAAGCCTATCAAGAGTGTAAATCAAAATAGAAATTTGTGTTTTCTAGGTCCGGCACGCTCGTAAAACATAATTCATTGTTACTTTTTCTATTTTAAAAATAATCGTGAACAAATACCCATAGTAATTAAATTGTTTGTACTAAATACCCAACAAATATCCATAGTGTAAATGCGAAGAGATTAGCTGGTGAAATGTAAAAAAACTTGGAATTGCGTTTTGAGGATGTGGTGTTTTTCGGTAAAAAACATAAGTTACCAAAAAATCACTTACTTCTGGTTCTGAAGGCCGGTGTTCTTGTAGAAGAAGTATCTGTCCCCTCTTCTGAAGGGGCACGAGTACTTGGGGTAGTTCCACAGTTCCGTGAGTCTGGCGTTTATGTCCTTCTTCGCGGGACACGCTTCTAGGTACGGTCGGGTTATGTTGTTCTGTGCGTCTATGAAATCCTGTGTCTCCTTGGAGTCTGGGTCTTCCAGCCAACGGTACGGGTCTTTGATCTGGTGAAATAGAAATACATTTTGAAAGTTAAGGACTGTTTTCTCAATTAGAGTAATGTAAATGTAATGTTGCACTTCGAAACCGAGGTGGGATCTTTTTCATTAATTGAATGAAAAAGATCCCACCAGATCAAATGACTTTGTTCGAAACGAAAAATGTGAACAAGTGTTACAGAAAAATATCTATAAGTCCGACTTGCTCTAACAGTGTATGATCTAAATAACCTCATTTTATTACTTGATTGAGAGTAGTAAAATATGTTTACTAGCTGCCCATCCAACAAAAATCCTTTACTTGGTTTAAGTGAAGTTAGCGGTTTCCATTGACAGACATATTTTTTTATGTTTTCTAGTGTTGAGGATCCGTGTTACAGAGGTCAGTCAGATGGCAGTCACTCTGTATAAAAACTTAGTTGCACGTCAAATCCCCTAAGTTAGGTAGTCGATCCCGACAGAGAAAAATTATAAAGCAAGGAGAATGATGAGTTTTGAATCGCAAGGAACTTTATTTTATGTATTAATGATAATTCACCTACACGTGTCTATTTCCAATAGCGTTAGTCACAAGTATGGCATTTAAAGGGCGCATGGTATAATTAATAACCTACATTCGACCGATTCACAACATACAATATAAGGTCATAGTGAGAACGTCAGTTTATTTCACAAGTGCATTTGTTGTGACCGTAAACAACTGCTGAGAACCGCAGTGTATAATTAAATGACGAAGCGAAACATATTTAATAAAAAAAAACATGAGAAACCACAATTTGAACTTGAAAACAAGTAATTAATCGTATTACAAGTACATCTAAGCTGAGAGCAAAATAATAAAGGTGGAATAACAATAATGGATGAATGATAATGAAAAAAAATTATTATAATGTAATTATTATTCTATTTTTGAGCGAAATAGGGCCTAGCATTTTTTTAATCATCAAAACTACATAAAATTAATTAGTTACGATAAGAAAGATTACAATGTCATGGAAAATAAGCCTTTAATAAAAAAAATACATACATACCTACATATAATTACGCCTCTTTCCCGGAGGGGTAGGCAGAGACTACATCCTTCCACTTGTTACGATCCTGACACACCTCTTTCGCTTCCTCAACATTCATCAGCCTTTTCATACATGCTCGTCGGTTTAGGGTACTCTTCACCTGACCTTTCTTTAGAACGTCCCCGATTTGATCCAGGTACGTTCGTCTAGGTCTTCCCCTTCCAACGTTTCCATTTAAAACGTTTCCAAAAAAATACGTTGTAACTATTCTTGGTAAAATTTTAACCATTCAAGCAAGAAGCGTCACAAGAAATAAATAGCCGAAAGAGAAACCACTTTTTAGGGTTTCGTAGTCGACTAAGTGTAAGTAAAACTCCTTCTTACCATTTCGCCAACGCTGTCTGTCTGTCCATACAGACACCTGTTATGTTGACGGATACAAACATGACGTAAACATATAAATATTGCAATGTTTTGGACTCTCTGCTTGGCGTCGCATTAAATGCAAAAAAAGCAGATTTATTTACCTCTGTTTTCTATAGCCGGGTGTCATTCCATAGGTTTCATCAAATTAGGGCAAAAATGTATTTAAATATTCCTGTCTCGGTACATTAGAGTTATAGAAAAATAGAAAAGTGTACTCATCCTACATTTTTCTCTTTTTACAATGACTAATATCTGACAATCAATAAGTTAAATGTAAAATTTACTACTTTGAATAAATGATTTGAGTTTGAGTTTCTTGTTTTAATTTTATCTATCACATCTGCATGCAACTTCCAAAATATAAATAAACCTTTTCTGAAATTATGACGTAAATTATAGAAATATCAATACATAGTCAAGCGAACTCACTTAACGCGTCTGTATGTATGTATGTTCGCTTAAATCTTTAAAACTACACAACACGAATTTTGATGCATTTTTTTTTTAAATAGATAGAATTATTCAAGAGGAAGTTTTTTTGCGTAATACTTGCCGGAAAATTATCTTATTCCCATGGGAAACTGGGTTACAGCGTGCGCAGCCGCTAGTTGTGTTATAGTTCGCTTTTGAAAATCGTAATTAACCCATTAGGCGGAATGATCTTCATAGCAATGACTACGGAACCACATATTTAGACGTGTCCGACACGCTCTTGACTAGTTTTTATCGGAGTCATCTAGTTTTTTCTGCCGTAGCTAAACGAGGTAGAGGTTAAAACATTGACCTGGTGTAGAATGTTCAAATAATTTTCATACTCATCGATCAAAAGCTTATTTACGTAGGTACTTAATATAACTTTAGTAGTACTGCGCACGATTTCTGTTTATACAGGGTGTAAAAAAAATGGCTGCAAATATTTTAAGCTAATAGAAAAAATATTTTTTACCTACTTATCGTATACTTATACAGCCACAACAGTCCACTGCTAGACATAGGCCTCCCCGAAATTGGGGGGTGTTGCTATACACATCACGATAGGCAGACAGATTGGCGAGCGCAGTGCAAAGCATTGTAGGTATTCACAGAGAACGCTCCTGCCCATTCCATGGATTCTTTCTGGCATTTACGACACCTTCGAGTGGAAATAGGGTGATGCTATTCTAAGCCGGCACCACACAGCTTATCGTATATAAAGATATAATACCCAGCAGAACCAGCTAGACACAGTTACTTGTCATATCAGGTAAATCAGGAGAGACGAAACCAGAATACAAAATACAACAACAGTTGTAGAGTAGGTGAATTTTAAACAGGCCCCTATTTTCAAGGCTTTCTGTTACATTATCCTCTACCATTGGAAATCAATGTCATTCACTACGTCTATAGAATTAAATACACATCTTGGAATCATAATAAAATATAACCTTCAGTCGCATAAAGTCCCGCAAGCAAAAAGACCCTTTTTAATCTTCGGTCATCGTAAAACGCTGACGAGTGATAGATACTATACTATAATATATTGTTATTAGAACACTGGGTCAGAAAGTTATGGCATTCATGCATAATATACATTAGAAAAAAAGCGTACAACGACTGTTCTTTTTCCGTTCTCGAAAACATGAGCGCGGTAGCGGGCAACGAGCGGTGCTCTTTCTGTCAAGCAAGCGTCGCTGCCCGCAAAATTCGAGACCGCGTCCTGAGGAGAACTTTGTGCAGTCTGTAGTTGACATCTCATAGCTCTATTAATAGTGTGATGATTGCTACATACATATATCACGCCTCCATCCCTTGCGGGGCAGGCAGAGCGCCAACGGCCGCAAGAATACGGCCACTATCGCCGCGTCTGACATTTTTGAGGATTGCTTTCCAAGGTTGTTTCAGAAAACATGTGTATCACTATAGTGGCAGGTTGTCAGCCTGTCGCCTAAAAATTGTAATACACCAATACTCTCGAGTCCCTTAGTCGCCTCTTACGACACCCGCGGGAAGGATGTGGGGTGATGCTATTCTAAGCCGGCATCACACGGCAAATGGTGATGATTGCTGTCTGATGAAAATACTTTTCACTGACCAAAACATTGAATCAGAAATCTGTAATCTTCCTTTGCATTTCTAAAGTAACGTCTAAATCATTCGTTAGGATTCGGACCTAGGTAAGTAATCTCTTCTTAGCGTGTCGATGGCAGACACTACACCGTCGCAGCCCAGAACCTGGTCACATTGACAGCGCGACAGTAATATTGCACAACTAACTCATTTTCCCGTGGAAATAAGATGTTTTTTCGGCAAGTAGTAGGTAATACTCTGTCATAATGTCTGAAAGTTTATGTAAATAAAAACCTTCCTCTTGAATCACTCTATTCTATCTATTCAAAAAAGCTGCATCAAAATCCGTTGTGTAGTTTTAAAGATTAAAGTATTCATACATACAACCGCGAAAAGCGACTATGTTTTAACTATGTAGTGATAATATTATGATTTCCTATTAAATTTTCGTAAGGCTACGGTTTGGTTACGTACGAACTGGGTGTCGAATTGAATGCATGAAAGAGGAACTTATTAAATGTTTTGTAAACAGATAATGGACTTGCGAATTGCCTTACTTCATAGAAATCGCATCAGCTTACATCCACGAAGCGGCAGAACGTAAACAATACGTTGGCTAAGGCATGACTTGATTGCAATATTATCGGTGTTACGGTAATTACGATAAATTGCACCATAACATTTGCCTTGTGACGTCGGCTTACAATAGCATCACCCAACTTCTTTCCCGTGGGTGTCGTAGAAGCCGACTCAGGGACTCGAAGTTTTCATGCAGTTTTAGGCGTCACGGACAACCTTTCACTATAGGGATACACGACTTGTCTGAAACGACCCTCAAACTTGTCAGACGTGGTGATAACGATCGTAAAAAAAAAACGTTCAGTATGCTCTACCTACCCCGCCAGGGATATAGGTGTGATTTGTGTTTGCACCATAATAAACATGGTTTCTTATACATTGCCGTGCAATGACGGCTAAGAATAGCGTCAATCACCCCGTTTCTACCGGAGGGTGTAAGAGATGATTCCACGACATGGACAGCAGCGTTCCCTGTCAATACTTCTTACACTGCGCTCGCCCTCGCAAATCCGCCTGCCAAGCGTGGTCATTATGGCGAAAATCAACACGCTTATATAGTAAGTTCCTCCCTTAGTGAGACAAACTGATTTTCAAGGACAAGTAAGTAATTTGCAGAAATAAATATTTTTTTTATTGGTGAAAGTGGATGAAGCGTAAGTCTCGTGAGAAATACGAAAGGTGAGAAAGTAGGCATTAATTATAATTTTAGGCATTAATTGTACAAAATTTCTAAACATACTTCCTTCGTATTCATTACACCTTGTTGATGATTTCAAGAAAAGTCAATATTTTATGGCGATGATAGGAATGGGATTTGCTAAATACTATTTTAGCTACTAATGGTACGCCCTTAAATAAATGATTATTGATTACTGAATCATTTGTCTGTAAGAAAGATGGTTCAGTGTTTCGGATGGCACGTTAGGCCGTAGGTCCCGGTTGCTGTCTAGGATCACTTAGATGGCAGTCGATACACAACCACGTCAGCCTGCTACTTATGAAAGCTAATAAAGTTTATGATTATGATTATGATTATAGAAGGCGGTTGAAAAATTCTGACACTAGGGTTCATTGGGTCGTTCGACGACTCGGTGCCCCACACAAATAGAGAGACAGATTAAAATCAACAACGTTCGGCCCTTATTATGTACGAAACAGTACGAAATAGCTACTTCGCTAATTAATAATTTATTCACCACTCACCTTGACTCCATGGTAGTCGTCTTCGACCGTCTCGTCACGCCTCGCCTCGGGGTAGGAAAAGACCACTTGACTCATTTTCGTCACCGGCGCACTGGAGAACGCGCACACGCACTGAAACAACGCACACACTGAAACCAAGCGCGCATGGCTGCCAAGCATGGTGGCGACGGCAAACCACTCCGCTAAACTGGCCCGCACACTGCCCTCGACCGTCTTATATCCTAACTAAAATATCAACTATACGATCGATAGCTAACCGGCACGAACTCTTGTGGCAAAAACTTAGATAACGGTGAACTACGGTGACAACTGGCATGCGCTTCTTTTAGCGAGCTATCAAAGTTCCTTTATGACAGCTTTATGCCAGTGCCTGCGAATTTCTCAAAAAGGAAATAATTACTCAAAGACTCGTTTAGAAAACTTTTAACACTGTTAAGCATCGCGTCGTCATATCACCGCGTTTGCTGGTATGGCGAATAAACAACCTTATAAATATTGATATCAGCTTCTACTTCATATCATATTAATAAAGTTAAAACGCGTATCTAAACAAGCCACAAGTGAAAGTTAGTTTATAAAACAAAGTTACGAACGGGTCTAGCCTACGAGTGAAGTCAGTCCGCGTGATAGAGCGGCACGAATCACGAATGATATAATATCGGCTTTTATTACGCCCACACTAATAAAGAGGAAATATTTTGTTAGTTTGTATGTAAGCAATCGATAATCTCCGAAACTGCTCAATCGATTTTAAAAATATTACATGTATAAAAGCCACATTATCCTCAATTAATATAGGACTTTTTTATCCGCGGTTAAGTGACTCAAATAGCATAGCATCAGGTGAATCCGCTGGACGGACGTCGTATGCAGTAATATGGGCTAGATCGATGGACAAATTGATACAGATAGATTGTTACATCACTCCTTTATTGTAGCCCAATTACCTATTATTGGTTATGTCACTCCCGTATTCCAACGTGTTAAATTGTAGTGCCTACTTGGTATAACTTATTGCACGTGTCAGGAGCGGTTGTTCCATTATTTGTTTTGAAACCAGCCCTACAGTTACACCCGCTGCTTACGTTTACCAGTGGAAAAAAATAGCCTGTGTTACTCAGGGGTGCTGTAGCTATCTTATGGTGAAAGAATTTTCGTGAACAGTCCTATAATTTTAGGGTTTAAGTGGAAAAAACTCACGCCACCGACGTGATTTAAACCCACGTCTTTTGACCACTACACCACGGTTGGCTCTATACCAGACGGCGAAACTGTGAACCATTTGTTTTGTTCATATATATTTTGTTAATATATTAGCGTCGCTAAGACACCATTTTATATAAAAAAATAGAATTTCTAAATAAATAAATGACCTCAGAAGATTTACTTCCTAATGACGAAAATAATAATAACAACCACGTAAAACAAAATACACAAAGAATAATTAATGCTTTAAAACTTACAGTATAGTGCTAAGTCGTAATAAAAGTATTAAGCAAAATAATATTCAGTCTGCCCACTCTTGTATACTTGACAAAATGATTACTAAGGTTGCATGTATTGTATGTAACTTTATATTGTAAGACATGTTTGCATATAAATATGATAAGATTATCATTACAATAAGTATATAACTGGAGTAATAGGTAATTTTCTATTTGAGTTTCTGCTAGAAGTATCAATAAACAATAAATTTATTTCAAGTGATATATTCTCTTGATTGATAGATCACACAGTACAATTATAGAAATTGCAACAAGATTGAATTTATAACCAATACCTAGAATCATTATTAATAAATAGCAGTAACAATGAATACGAAAATCATAAATCCCAATCAGAAAAATTAATCAGTTTCTACTTACTAATTAGGTTTTATATCAAAGTGTAAGTAGTAGTGGCTAGTTTTTATTTATTTATTCAAAACTATAATTATCATCAGTAAAAATAAAAAAGACCATACTGCCAAATCAGAATTAAGTTGTTCACAAAATACTTGAATAACTTTCATATTTGAATTACTAAACGGGTAAAACTAAGCTCAGTATTTCATTGCCCTAAAGCTGTCTGGTTGTTTTCCAGGATTATTTTATGTTTTTTTTTTTGGCTTGTTACAAAGTTGAATGTAAGGTGTAACTTACTTAAAAGATGCAATAAGCAATGGAATAATAATTGATAATTTGCCAAGTATGTTTTTGTTTTACAGATTAATGCAGCTAAAACAATAGGTGATTTAGCTATACACAATACAACATTAAACACAATAATATAGCTCTGTTTGCCAAAATTAAGAAGTAGCATGTTGTGGTATCATCAAAATTATAAAGTTTTTTTTTATTTATGGCTCCAGCTACCAAAAAACTCAACCAACAACACACGACACTTGGGCATAATTTATTGACACTAGAGTCTTTGGTAGGATGTCACCATAAGAGGCACTGTGAATATATGACTACGAACTACACAACAAAAATAAACAATATTCTTCCAAATTATTTCCTTTAATTTTTATATGTTTCATAGAGTCCAACTGAGAGTAACTGCTGGCTGGAAGTTTCTCACCAAAAAAATGCTTTTGTGTATGTTTAAAAATGGCAGGAAAGGTAACCTTATCTGGGACCTCTTTATATTTGTAACTGTTTTAGTGAGTTTAATTAGGAAATTCTTATAAGAGATACACTGACAATTGTATGATTTTTATATCTCAATTGAATGCACCAACCAATGAAATATAATTATAAAAATTTAAGGTATTTTCAAAAATGAAGACAGAATTAGGCAATCTAACTGCTAACATATTAGAGAAAAGTATAAATGTAGCCACATGTAATGTAATGTAATGGGCATGTAGCCTCAATATTATTGCCACAATAGATCTGCAGAGGTCGCAGTGGCTGTTGGTCTTCTCAGGACCAACCCTTGCCCCTTTAAATAATAATATGGGTATATAATTGGTTAAATAATTTAACTTAGTTTGGGGTGTACTCATAGGAATTACCAATTATTATTAGGAATGCATATAATTGAAAGAAAGTAGTCACAAGTTAGATCAACTAGTAGGTAGGTAAGCACCTATGCAAAGTTACTTGAATAGGTAATCTTTAGTACCCCTAATAAGAATAATTACAATAACAACTAAATAATGCTTACATTTCTGTTAATTGTAAGTTATAGAACATAGACAATATTTAAAGTGATTTTATAGCTAAACAGTGCACTTACAGTTGGTGGGTAGCAAGAATACTAATTCTCATAAAGTTTGTAGGTTAGATCATAAAGTTCTTGTAGACTTGTTTGTTCAGTTGGTACCGGCTCAACTGACTGGCAACTACGTGAACCACCAAACCGCATAAGTGAACCACTTACTGAGCCCAAGATATAATATAAATTTGCTTTACAGAAGCCCAAATTGGTGTCCTGATTGTAGTACCTAACCTTCACTACATATATAAAATAGACTTACCAAACCTCTTTTGATAACTGGGAAAACTGATGCTTGGTTCACAATAGCGAACAAATTCTTTTGTTTAGGTGTAAAAACTGATATATTTGCCAAAATCCGGTAATGATTCGCAAAAAATCGACGCACCGCAAAGCTGTTTGACATTTCGCAAATGGTGTTGCCAAATTTGAAAACTTTCACTGAAATGGTAGAAGCAAATGTTTCTTGCATCGCAAAACTACCAAATTATTTGTGACAAAAAAGCTAGCTGTAACAAAACGCAAATCCTTTCTTTCTGACAAAATGGTTTTTTTTTGTTTGACAGCTGTTCGAATAGTTCTTTGTTCGAAAAATATTTCAACGGCAGCAAATTAAAAGAAAAATAGTGCGATTTACCTCTTATTTTGCCTCGATTTATTCACAGAAGAGAAGACAAATTATTTTTTATGATGGATTCAGGGAGCGTTCTCAACTGCAACAGGTACTCTCTTTATTTTATCTTTGTTTGTATCTGTACGTAACTTAGGTTTGAACTTGCGCGCTAGAATTTATTGATTTTCTTTCCCAAAATAAGTTGGAAGGATGTAAATAAATCATAACGTTGTTCTTTACGGCTTATGGATAATTTAGGACCAAGGCGCCAATGTTGAACAAAGGTTTTTGTATAAACTCTGGACCACAGTCAGCTTTCTATGTTTTAGGTCTTCTGTGGCAGATTCCTCGTTTACAACGCCAGTGAAACCTCGTTTAGGTCTTTTTGAGGATTATTATTCGCCTGAGCATTTGAATGTGACTCCAAAACATGTAAGTACATATTTGAAAAAAAATTACTTAAATTTCATTGATCAATAAATATTAACCATAATGTTTTGCTTTCAGCAACCTTTACTTGGGCATATTGAAGTCAGTAATGAGATTCAAACCTTATTTACACCTGAAAAGCTCCTGGAACTGGACCTCAAATGCAGGTAAACATTTGATCTCAGTACCTATTTGAGATAACTAAGTTTTTTTTTTTTTTGCTCGTTGTGGCTTATATGTTATATCCACAAACCATACTCAAAGAAGAGTAGCCTTAAGCAATGAGGTTGTGAGATCATCAGTGAGCTTGTAATGACACAGATTCTAGTTCAATTACTACTCACTACACGCTAGTGGTACTGCTGTTGCCCCCCTCAAGCTTCCCTCGCCCCCATGCTTCTTCTTCTCCAGCTGATTCCTTATAGGAAAACGTCATTGCCGTATGGTGCTAGCATCACCCCATTTCTGCCCATGGGTGTAAAAGGCGACTAACAGATAAATCCAGGTAAAAAGCAGTTCCGTTTCCCATAAATATCTGCAAAATGTTGCACTGCAGTTGCTAATCCACCCCCCAAGTGTGGTGAGTATGGCAATACAATACCCCCTATGGGGGGAGGCAGGCCCATCTCCAGCAGTGGACTGTTGTGGCTCTAGCAGTAGTGGCATGCCATCTCTTCTATAAATCAGCTCTGTGATTATATCCTGGTATCACTTTTTACAGGACAGTTAAGCCACAATCTCGAACCCGTCATGCATACAGCAACTGCTCATTTGAAGGAAACCAGAGCTTTCCTCGACTGAAACGTACCGTCCGGCCAATCAAGATGGAGCTTGAAACACCCACCAAAGTCAAACAAGCTGTTGATATTGTTAGAGGTCAGTTATCCATTAAACAGAAGCCCCAGAATGTAAAGAACTAATGAGCAAGAGTAAAGAGCTGCTAGTGTATTAATATTTTAGTAATAGTACTATTATACAGAACAGTAAGAAAAAATAACAAAATACTGATTTGAATGGGTAAATCTGAAAAAATAAATGGTAAATCTGATTTGAATGGTTGAATCTGTACTGCCCATGAAACTGCACTACTTTACCCAAGAAACATAGATAGAAATATATAAAAATTTTAATAAACAATATTATACAGCTAAAATTTTTTATGGGAATGTTGTACAGTTTTTTCACCCATTCTACTTCAGGCAAGCTAAAAAGTAAAATCATAGACTGTCTAAAATTTTCTAGGTTACATAAGACTTAAACCCTGTATGAACTCTATAATATTTTGATTATATGTAAAATCACAGGTTTTCTTTCTTGCAGTTGATGGACCGAATGGACTGAGGTTTAACACATCACTTGCCTCTGGGGACGTGGCGGGGTCACCAGCGCAGTCTCAGAGTGACCGGGTTCAACAGGTCATCAACCCCACCAAGGCAGTCTTCACTATAGAACCTAATACATCTAAGGTAAGATAAAAAATATACAGGATGTTAGGAAAAGTACTAATTTCCTTTCAAAATTTTCTTTGGAGAAAGGAAGTTAGTACTTTTCATAACACTTTGTATATAAAAATAACCTCCTTAGATGATTTTATTTACAGTTTTTAGAAATAAATGTTAGGCTGCAATTTTTGGCGGCAGCTCACATTTTCAGCGGCAGTATACTTGATACAGTAAACAATATTCCACAGCCATGGGTTCAAGTCTTGTCCACAGTCCAAAAGTTATCGATTTTCATTCAATTTTATTTTATTTTTATTTTATTTTATTTTGGCAACATACAGTCATATAAATATCTATTACATACAATAGAACATGTTCAAGTATGGACCTTGAGTGCCTACTCTATTTACCCTATTTGATGCCTAATCGCAAAGAGGCACGTATGCTTGCTATGTATAAAACTTTAGGCGACAGGCTGACAACTTGTTACTACAATGATTCACTAATGATCGGAAAGAGCTTTCAATATTTGTCAGACGTAGCGAAAGCGACCGTACTTTTACGGCGTTAACGCTCTGCCTACCCTGCAAAGGATAGAGGCGTAATATGTGTATGAATATGCTATATTTTTCCAGATCCTAATAGTGAACAACGCGGCTTGTTCCCTGCTGGGGTACTCGTCGGGCGAGCTGACGGGGCTGCGGTTCTCTGAGCTGCTGCGGCGCCGCGGCTGCAAGACCTTCACTCTGCAGGAGCCGGAGGAGGACGCGCCGGAGGATGGCACCATCGTGCTGCTCAGCGGGAAGGTGAGGAGTCACTGGAATAAGTGTATTAATAAAGTTTCGAACTTCTGACTGCTACACATGAGCGAACGTCGTCGCAAGCGAGTCTTTACACGATTTACTAAGCAGAACGCGAATATCTGCGTACATAGCATATTTTGAGCTAGTGCATCTTTTTGGACGTTCGACGACTCGGAAAAAAATCAAACTATATGCACAATACATTACATAGACGAGCGCATAATTCGTTTGCGACTGGGTAATTAATAAAATATAAAAGTTGTACGTTTATAACTATTGTCCACAAATACTACGGATTTTGCTCATAATTTTTCAAAATAATCAAAGTTGAAAAAAAAAAACACATAAAACTAAGTGTTCTGACGCCATTCATAATAGCAACGTATCACATCATACATTCCTATTTTCATTCAAAATGCCTTTATAGTGTTGTAAAAAGTAGCTCATTTGATCTGCCAGTCCACTAACCTATTCCATCCAATAGGGTTGCTGTTCAATAACATGACGTACCTATCCTGCAGGTGGTTGAGCTGGTGGGCATGGACGGCAGCCTGGTGCAGGTGTCTCTGTGGATCCGGCAGCTGGACAGCGACGGCCCCTGCCTCGTGGTCGCCGAGCCGGTCACCTGCAAGACTGTCGTGGTGAGCTCATATCCTGCAGCTGCTGGAGTGGGTATGGACAGCAGCTAGGGCAGGTCGGCTGAGAATAGCGTCACCCGATTTCTTTCCCGACGATGTCGTAAGAGGCGACTAAGGGACTCGGAAAGTTCCATGTGTATACTTTACTTTAGGCGATAGGTTGACAACCTGTCACTACAGTGATACACGAATCATCAGAAAGGGCCTTCAATATTTGTCAGACGTGGCGATAGCGCCCGTATTTTCACGGATGTCAAAGCACTGCTTACCCCGCAAGGGACATAGGTGTGTTATGTATATAGGATATACAGGGTGTTAACTTTCCCCAAGGCACATGGGTCGAAAAATAAAATAAAAATTTGGTCCACCCATACAAAATTACCGACTGACCAAGTCAATTTGTATGAGAGGTCCAAAACTGTTTTTTAAATTTTTTGACCTATGTTCCATGGGGAAAGTTGTTCAGTTTCATGAGCTGGTTTATTCTTTGAAAGGAAAGCATCACTCTTCCAAACACCCTGTACGTAGTCGGTCCCAAAGTTCTGTCATATATGAAAATACTGATAAAATAAAAAGTACCGATCCGTTTTTAAAAAATTATATATCAATTAAAAATACAATTATCGAAGAATCAAAATAACATAAAACTATTCGAAATGATCTCCCTTGCTTTTAATAACGGCCATCAACTGCGGCGGCCAGTCGTCTATCGCAGCACGCACCATATCCATGTCGATTTCAGCGACTGCTTTAACTATGGCTGACTTCAGGCTCTCCAAATTTTTATGTGGCTTAGCACAGACCTTGCTCTCTAAGACCTGCCAAATTTTATAGTCCAGAGGATTAAGGTCCGGACTGGAGGAAGGCCAATCTTCGTGTCTTATAAAGTCAATGTTTTGACGTTAAAACCAGGCTTGAGTGGTCTTGGCTTTGTGAGCGGGCGCAGAATCCTGCTGGAACACAAATTGATGTCCTGAAAATAGTGTGTTGGGCAGGTCTTTGACGTACCGATCCAAAACCGTCTCTTGGTACACTTTTGCACTGGTTTTGACCCCCTTTTCGCTAAAATGAACCTCAGTTGGCCCATAGTAGGAGACTCCTAACCAGACCATGACTGAAGAGGGATGATGCCCATGTTGCACCCGCGGAACTTTGTTTCCTGCTTCTTCAGAGCTGGTAGCGTACACTCTTTCGTTTTGTTTATTATACTTTTCTTCTATATCAAAAATTTTTTCGTCTGTAAAAAGTATATCGCGGTGCCGGTTTTTCGCGTACCGTTTTAACAACACCCGGGATCTTTTGAGTCTAATTTCTTTTAAATGGGCATTAAGTAAGTGCCCACTCTTTTTTTTGTATGCTCGCAGCTTAAGGTCTTCGTTTAGAACCTTTTTGACTGTTTTTCTACTAACCTTCATCTGCAAAGCCATAAGTTTCTGTTTTCGGACAGGATTTCTTCGTATGCGCTCCTTGATCGCTTTGATCACTGCTGATTTTCTTGCGGAGCGAGGCCGGCCAGTTCTTTTCTTGTCCTCAACACTAGAGACTTCATTGTACCTACTTATATAGGTTATACACAAACCTAAGCGTTATTTTCAATTTTTTGAGCAACTTAAAAATGGTACTCGGCGAGTGCCCACAGCGATGCAACGGCAAAACTGCTATTCGGTTTTCTTTCAAAGTCCACTCCATCGTGAAAAATCGCGCCAAATGATCATTTATTGTTTTAAAATAATTGTCAAACATTCAAAAAAGGAATGCAATAAAACTTTTCCAAATTCGTGTTCTAAATTCAAAAATAATGTGCCAGTGACAGAACTTTGGGACCGACTACGTATATTCTGCTGGTCTCACTAATACTTTGTTTCCAGCTATCTGTGGAAGCGGACACGGGCACAATAGTATCCGTGGACAGCGAGGAGGCGGCGTTACTCTTCCAAGCCGAGTGCAAGGACAAGCTAGTGGGCCTGCCCGTGGCCTCGCTCATCCCCTCCATACAGCTGCCTTCTCAAACAAACAGCACTGTGTCTAAGCAGAAAGCCACGGGTAACTTAATCCTTTAACGGGCAGAGCATGTCAAATTTTTCATTCGTTTTGAAATCTGTTGCGGGTAGTTAAAGTTCAATTTTAGGTGGTTACATTCTTCCCATGGCCTTATAAAGGATTAATAAAAAAATACAATTTTAACACAAATTGTATGAGAGGTCTAATTTCTATGTAATTCATATTTAGATCTATATTCATGAGCAAGTTTGTCCCTTATTCCGTATATTATGGGGCGTTCCACACAAAAAGAGGATTGGGATTAGGTTTTCCTTTTTGAGCCGTACAACGGCCCAATGAAAGTTCGTCTAACAGTCTAAAAGTCTTAAGCAACCTATTTGTCAGACTTAGGTCACTTAGGAGAATGTTTTAGGCATATTAGCCGCCAAAAAAATCGAGGTTTGCACTTCTACACGTTCTTTGAAGGTGGTTCCCTTTTTAAAAAAGTTATTATTTTTTGCCGTGTGATGCCGGCTTAGAATAGCATCACCCCATGTCTTCCCCGTGGGTGTCGTAGGAGTCGACTAAGGGACTCGAGGATTTCATGTATATAACAACCTGTCACTATAGCGATACACGACTTATCTGGAACGACCCCCAAACATTTGACAAACTTTTTAAGGCAAGAGTGAATAGACATTATCTAGGCAAGCATGTACCATCTTCGTCTGCATCTCCACTTACCATCAGGTGAGATGGCAGACAAATGCGGGCCTATTTCATAAAAAAAAAATTGACAGACGTGGCGATAACGGCCGTGGTTTTCCGGTTGTTGACGCTCTGCCTACCCTGGATACAGCCGTGATTTGTGTGTGTATGTGTGTATTACAATTTCTTATTTTATTGATGTGTTCTTTATTTCAGGGAGGACGTTAGACGGCGGTTCGTTCCCGCTGTGTCTGTGGATAGCTAGGTCGGACAGCGCGGACACAGCGCCGTGGTCCAAAGCTCCTAGGGATAAGCCAGTATTCGATATTAATGTTAGGGTGAGTCTGCAACAAAATTACCTATTTATTGACCCAACTTTTGTACATTTTAGAAACTTTCCTCCGTTGTTAGCGTTTTATTCTAGGTAGCCTTCAGTTTACAATTATTACGATGTAGTTCTCCTCAGCTTGTTTTTAGTTTTTTATAACACATATTACATCTATATTTCTCATCAAAAAAATCCGAGTCACCTTGTAAGTTTATATTTCGTACGAATCACATTATTTAACAAGTCTGCTTATTTTGGAATAAAATGTGTGGGTAAAGTTAGGTGTAATGCTAACGGTGTGTAATGGGTAATGAAAATGTCCCAAACTTGAAATAGTTTTTTAATGGTTTCGTGATTTATCAAATCATAAAAACGAAAGTTTCTCGATATTATCTGATGAGAAGTGTATTTGTTGTAAGAAATTATGCTTCGGAATTCGCGTAGCCAAAGGCTTTACGTTATGAAAATCTACGTAGAATAAAACAATAATATCCAAAACCAAACCTTGCAGGTAACATACAACGTAAGCGGTCTGCTAGTCGTAGACGAAGGCGGCATCATCACCGCCTGCAACCAGCACTTCGCCATGCTCACCTTCGGGAAACCACACTCAGAGGTCATCGGCCACCATATTGAGGATGTCATAGCGGACTTCTGCAGACCAGCGGATCTGGTGAAGCCGAACGAGAGGAATAGGAATATGACGCTGTCACCTGTCAATAATGGTGATGGTTCTGGTAAGTGTCTTCTAATAAAAGCGTCATCATCATCATCATCATCATCATCATCTGCCTGCCCTTACCCCAATTGATTTGGGCTCGGCGCAACATGTTTTCTTCTTCCATTCATCTCTATCAACAGTCAAATCCTCATTTATGCCCTTTTTGTTCATGTCGTCTTTTACACAATCCACCCAAACCTTTTTGGGCCTTCCTCTACTCCTGCATCCATCCACATTCATGTTCATAACTTTCTTTAGCAAATGTTCCTCATTAGTAAAGCAAATGTGTTAGCAATGAGGTAGGAAACTGAGGAACTAATGGCGCCACTCTCGACTGTGTTTCTTCTGTGATTGGTCAAAAATGTGTCAATGTCAAAGTTCAGTTACTTGTTATTGGTGCGATGAGGCACACACTGCTGCCATCTGCAATAAGCGTTGAGTTTTCCTCCCCATTGCTACTTTCGGGAAACCACACTCCGAGGTCATAAGGCACCATATTGAGGATGTCATAGCGGACTTTTGCAGACCAGCGGATCTGGTGAAGCCGAATGAGAGGAATAGGAATATGACGCTGTTTACTGTCAATAATGGGGATGGTTCTGGTAAGTGTCTTCAAATAAGAGCTTAGCAAATATCTTAGCCTGGGCCATCTTCAAGTGGAGGTGTATAGCAGTGAAGGAAGCGGAGGTCAAGATCCATTTCGGGTCACTTAACCAGAGAAGTAGAGGCCCGTATTTATAAAGAACTTTTTTTTTTTTTGATACCGATCGATTATAATGTCCATCATTCATTGATAGCTGCGTACACATGCGGCGTATGCTCGGGTGAGACAAATTCGTCCCTAACTGGACGCGATTTTGACGCGCCTTCAAGCCGCCAACTGCCGATGCCGATTGACTCGGTCCGCGTGCGCTCGCCCGAGCATAAATATGCGCTGTCTCAGGCAAAGCACGTCCACACCGCGAGGC
This sequence comes from Keiferia lycopersicella, assembly GCA_029255805.1. Lineage (NCBI taxonomy): Eukaryota > Metazoa > Arthropoda > Insecta > Lepidoptera > Gelechiidae > Keiferia > Keiferia lycopersicella. The sequence continues at coordinate 879,892 of JARACZ010000029.1, read as the reverse complement.
GGTGAGTGCCTGCGGCTGATCGGCCGGTGTGTACGCAGCTAAAGACCGGTCGCAAAAATTTCAAAATAAAAAAGAAAAACAAAAAATATTCACTTTATTCTCACAAGTTACAATAACACATAAGTGTAGGAGTCTTCGTTTAAGCTCTGAAGGAAAACCTGTGTTGGAGGACTCCGCTCCTCCTTGAAACTATTTTTGTAAAATGTAACTAACATACTCCATGTTGCGAAATTTGTTTCTAATGTTTTTTTTCTGAAAGGATGTATTTAATTCTAGCTTCAGACACAGACGAAGACTCATGCGGCGCATTCAACGGCAGCCAGAAGTCTGCCTGCATGTCTCTGAACGTGGCCGCGTCGCAATCTACTCGAGAACAGTGCTCCAGTGCGCTGTGTCTTGATAACCACACACCGACGCCCACACAAGTAAGTTCGTGTTTTTTTATGTACTAACTAGTGGTCCCGTAACTAGTATCCCGTAGCATCACACAGGAACATTTTTCGGGATAACAACTATCCTTAATCCAAGTTATCCTCTATCTTTGTGCCAAATGTCATGATGTGTTTGTTAAAATGTCCGTGACCGGTTATGACGCTGGTTACCATGCGAAGTCTGGCATGAAAAGAAACAGTAAAAAAAATAGAAGATTAAGAAAGTTATGACATGTGACAACACATTGATTGAAGACACCTACGTAGTCGGTCCCAAAGTTCTGTCACTGGCACATTATTTTTGAATTTAGAACACGAATTTGGAAAAGTTTTATTGCATTCCGTTTTTGAATGTTTGACAATTATTTTAAAACAATAAATGATCATTTGGCGCGATTTTTCACGATGGAGTGGACTTTGAAAGAAAACCGAATAGCAGTTTTGGCGTTGCATCGCTGTGGGCACTCGCCGAGTACCATTTTTAAGTTGCTCAAAAAATTGAAAATAACGCTTAGGTTTGTGTATCGTACTATAAGTAGGTACAATGAAGTCTCTAGTGTTGAGGACAAAAAAAAACTGGCCGGCCTCGCTCCGCAAGAACACCAGCAGTGATCAAAGCGATCAAGGAGCGCATACGAAGAAATCCTGTCCGAAAACAGAAACTTATGGCTTTGCAGATGAAGGTTAGTAGAAAAACAGTGAAAAAGGTTTTAAACGAAGACCTTAAGCTGCGAGCATACAAAAAAAAGAGTGGGCACTTACTTAATGCCCGTTTAAAACAAATTAGACTCAAAAGATCCCGGGTGTTGTTAAAACGGTACGCGAAAAACCGGCACCGCGATATACTTTTTACAGACGAAAAAATTTTTGATATAGAAGAAAAGTATAATAAACAAAACGATAGAGTGTACGCTACCAGCTCTGAAGAAGCAGGAAACAAAGTTCCGCGGGTGCAGCGTGGGCATCATCCCTCTTCAGTCATGGTCTGGTTAGGAGTCTCCTACTATGGGCCAACTGAGGTTCATTTTTGCGAAAAGGGGGTCAAAACCAGTGCAAAAGTGTACCAAGAGACGGTTTTGGATCGGTACGTCAAAGACCTGCCCAACACACTATTTTCAGGACATCACTTTGTGTTCCAGCAGGATTCTGCGCCCGCTCACAAAGCCAAGACCACTCAAGCCTGGTTCGAACGTCAAAACATTGACTTTATAAGACACGAAGATTGGCCTTCCTCCAGTCCGGACCTTAATCCTCTGGACTATAAAATTTGGCAGGTCTTAGAGAGCAAGGTCTGTGCTAAGCCCCATAAAAATTTGGAGAGTCTGAAGTCAGCCATAGTTAAAGCAGTCGCTGAAATCGACATGGATATGGTGCGTGCTGCGATAGACGACTGGCCGCCGCGGTTGAAAGCCGTTATTAAAAGCAAGGGAGGTCATTTCGAATAGTTTTATGTTCTTTTGATTCTCCGATAATTGTATTTTTAATTGGTATATAAATTATTAAAAACGGATTGGTACTTTTTATTTTATCAGTATTTTCATATATGACAGAACTTTGGGACCGACTACGTATATTGCAGGACATGGTATCAAGTATCAGCACGACGGAGCAGCGGAACGACGTATCCGCACTCCCCGACGTCACCTCCGGCATGTCCGGCGTCTCCATAGATGACGACAACTACCCACCCAGCAGGTAAGAAAAACTATCCGAACCGGTAAATCCTCTTCATCACATCATCATCATCAGCTTATACAGCAAGGCATGATCTGCTTTCGCCATCCAGTCGCTGCCATCCGCTTTTTTTAAGTCATCGGTCCATCAGTTCGGAGGGCGTCTAACTTTACGCTTTCCGAGGTGTGATTACCGTCGAGAACCCGCGCCCTCCACCGTCCGTCAGTTCTATGTCAGATGTGACCAGCCCTCCGCCATTTCAGCCTGCTACACTTCCAAACTTTGTACGTTACTTTCTTCTTTTAGCGGACACTCTTGTTCCAGGCCTTATCTATTAGCAAGATGCATCTGTCACTAACATTTTAATTTGAAACATTGTTTAATTGAATTTCAGTATCTCCAAATCGCGCTCTGAAAATATTCTGCGCTCCGAACATAGCAATGTTAGCAAACCACCGCACAAGCCCAACGAGAAATCAGGTATGTTTGCGTATATTACTCGAACCCACAAATATTGTGGCTTATCTTGACAACATAACCTCGCGAGGTATAGGAAATCCTTGCTGAGCTTTTTCATCACTCGCGTGAGCGCCTAGGAACTGAACGAACAGATCAAAATTTTCCCATTTATCTATTTCATGTATTTTATCAAAATTATTTTCTAATCAATATCCCCACTCACCAGATTCGATCTACTACACGTCCCAACACTCGCAAGAAGTGACACCGACGGGCAACACGCCGAGAATACGCACCAGCGATCCCTCGTTGCGACTGTCATTCGACTCCAGCAAATACAGGTCCTTGAGGGCACAAGCGAAGGACGACAAGAGTTCCTTATCCTTAGGTATGTGGGTAGGAATTATAGAAGCCGTGTGATGCCGGCTTAGAATAGCATCACCCCATATCATTCCCGCGGGTGTCGTAAGAGGCGACTTAGGGTATCGAAAGTACTGGTGTATTACAATTTTTAGGCGACAGGCTGACAACCTGTCACTATAGTAACACACATGTTTTCTGAAACAACCTTGGAAAAAAATCCTCAAAAATATCGAGACGTGGCGATAGCGACCGTATTCTTCCGGCCGTTAACGCTCTGCCTACTCTGTAAGGGATAAAGGCGTGATATATGTATGTATGTATGTTACGCAAGAAGTAAAAAAAGATACTGAGGTGAAATAGAATAATAATAATAACTTATTAATAGTAACATTTGCGCTATCCCGCTTCCATAGTCGCACTTTCTGTTTCACCCTAATGTTGCCTGGTACAGAATGCCACCTAGTATTAAGGCCGCCTTGTAATACTGTTTTCTTTATAATTTTTTAATGTTATGTTAAAAAAGTATAAGACAGCCGATAGTAATATAAAACTGCTCCAACGCAATGCAAGAGACATAACTCAGCCAGTGAAGAAATAATCCGTGAATGGCGGTAGTTACCTAAGTATGACGAGAAAAGAATCCCCATCTGATAAAGTGAGAGCCCCAATGCAAGCGAGAAAGCAAAAGCACCTGTCGCCATTTAAAGATATATAGGGTGGTAAAAATATAAGCTGCAAATACTTTAAGGGGAATCTGCCCATGAAACTCAACAATTTTCCCCGAGAAACAGGTCGATATGAGAAAATTTTTTGGACCTCCCATACAAATTGACTAAGTTGGTCGGTAATTTTGTATGAGAGGACCAATTTTTTTTTTCTACCTATGTTCCCTGGGGAAAGTTGTTCAGTTTCATGGGCTGGTTCACCCCTTAAAATATTTGCAGCTAGTTTTTTTAAACCGTGTATTCGATGATGATGATGTCATTTTGATCATTACTGTAATAATTCGTAACTTCCTTAAAGAGAATCCTGTTAAATTCCTACTCAGAAACAAATAACCTCATTTTCATAGATTTCTGTGACTCAAACGAGACGAGTGCAGATTTCCTGACGCCCATAAACGAGATGCCGCCGCCCGGCTGCGAGATCGAGGAGCTGCCGCGGCACAACGGCAACGAGAGCGTCGACAGCCTCAGCAACGACATCGACTTGGAGACCCAGACCGAGTCCGCGCCCAGGAAACTGTTTGAAGGTTAGTTTACCTGTTACTTTTCATCATCATTATTTCAGCCGGAAGACTTCCACTGCTGAACATAGGCCTCCCCCAAAGAATTCCAAAGTGAACGATCCTGCGCAACTTGCATCCACTGGCGTCCAGCGATCTTCACCAGATCATCTGTCCACCGTGGGAGGCCGTCCAATACCACCTCTTCTGACCCGTGGCCGCTAGAAGAGAACCTTTCTTCCCCATCGGTTATCGGTTCGTCTGTTATTATTACTGTCGTATTATTGAAACGAGATGAGTGTATTTCCTAACGCCTATAAACGAGATGCCGCCGCCCGGCTGCGAGATCGAGAAGCTGCCGCGCCACAACGGCAACGAGAGCGTCGACAGCCTCAGCAATGAAATCGACTTGGAGACACAGACCGAGTCCGCGCCCAGGAAACTGTTTGAAGGTTTGTTTATCTATTCCTGTGTATCGTGTGTGTGATAAATGTGTGATACCAGTTTAGGATAAGTTCGCCCCAATGCTACCCGTAGGTATCGTAAAAAGCGACTAAGGTATAACATTAGCGTTCCCTGTGAATACATCTTGTACTGTGCGCGCCAGTCTGCCTGCAAAACTTACGGTAATCCCACCTGATAGGAGCATTTGCACTGTTATATGCGTGTGTTAAAATTAAGTTTGATTATAGTCTATTCCCCGAAACTAACTAGTATAGCGCCATCTAAAAAGCGTTTTGTATGTGAGTAAAAGGGACAAATGAGAACAATCTCCGTGTTTATGTACGTTAGTACAGTATTTTGTAATAACTCGTTAACGTAAACAGAGTATATTACTCTTACTGTCTCTTTTCATAATTATTTTAGAAAATGTCGTAAGTAGTTTAAAAATTTTCGAGCTCCCATACAAAATCGCGGTCAGCTGACTGCATTTACTATGGGAAGCCAAACGTTGTCCCTAACACCCTGTATTTCATAACGATTCCAGATGACGGCCCGGAGACTCCTTGCGTGGCGAAACGTCTACTCAGAACCCACGTGACCACGTCTACCCCCACACAGTCGCGAGTGAAGCCGGACAACTGCGAGTGTGTGTCGGAGTGTCGGCATCGGGACGGCACCTACCGGGGACGCGTGCTGCATAAAGACGGCACTGAGCTCAGTGAGTGGACTTACTGCTATTTTTCTATACTGCACTATTATGAGTCCGTAAGATAACACATGACTCCGTCAACTCTACGGCATAATACGGCGAATTTGTAAAACTCGTGTAAAGGTGAACGCACAGTTATCCGCTCCGAACGAACCGAATTTTAGAATTCTTTATTTGAAATCCTATGAAACCTCGCACATTTGCCCGAACTGAATCGGTCGAATATATGAACGATTTCATATAAAGAATTCTAAAATCGGTTCGTTCGGTGGGGGTAAGTTTGCGTTCACCTTTGAACTTCCATTATGAACATTGATTTGTAAAAAAAATGCATTGATAGCTCTATAATTCTACGGTTCACGACGCTACTCCGTGCACCCTTTCGCAGGCAGGAGCTTGCTCAGTCTGTGTTTTTGAATATAAATAATATTGAATTTACGAATAGTGTTACAATAACAAATCTTAGCAAATAATTGTGACATTCCAAGAATTTATTAACCTAGTGTTCTACTCTGCTTTCAGATGTCTTATACACGGTATCAACAATGCAACTGGGCAATGGGTCGTTGGTGCGCTGCGTGTGGCTCGGCGTGGCGTTGGAAGACTCCAACCGACATACAACCCTCGCCTCGAGCCGGGCGTCTACCGCCGACAACTCCTTAGTATTTGTAAGTACAGTGATATTGGGTATTTTTTCTTTCAATCAAAAGTTTTGAATCTTTATTTCACTTATTTATGTTATTTATTAAAAAAAAGTTTTATGCCGTGTGATGCCGGCTTAGAATAGCATCACCCCATTTCTTCCCGTGGGTGTTGTAAAAGACAACTAAGGAATTCGAGGGTTTCATCTGTATTGCAATTTTAGGTGACAGGCTGACAACCTGTCACTACAATGATACACGAATCATCTGAAAGGGCCTTCAATACTTCTCAGAAGTGGCGATAACGACCGTTATTTTGCGATCGTTGACGCTCTGCCTACGCCGCAAGGGATAAAGGCGTGATTTGTGTATGTGTTGTGTAAGGTTTTTAAATTATAGTCAAGTTCCTCAGTCCTGAGATATTAACGGAATAAACGGTATATGTAAAATGGTGTTAAAGTTCCCCCTAACCTAGATTTGTATCGTAAATCCTTTTTCACGTGGTATTTATAATGATTTTCTAACAACTTGCAGGGTAATAAATCCGCTAGCAGTAGACCTCACTCGATGTCGCTGATGAGCCAGTGCGGGGAAGAACAGGTAGCCGGCGACTACAGCAAACACTACGTCACGCTCAAACAAATCGGTAAAAAACTCTATAAAAACTGCAACTACAACAGACATAAAAGTTCACTGCTAGACACGGCCGGGAGGCGTCCCTATAGGGGGAATTCGCCATACTCACCAAGTTTGGCAGGCGGCTTGGCGAGCGCAGCGCAAAGTGTTGTAAACCTTCCCAGGGAAAGTGGCTGCCAATTCCCTGCATTCATCCTTTAGTCGCCTTTAACGACACCTAAGGTTAGAAATGGGGTGATGCTATTCTAAACGGGCATCACACGGCACACTATGAAAACACTACTTGCTTAGCTAGAAAAACTTGCAATTTATGTACACCTTCCGTTTTTTAAATCAATAATGGCAATGGACGGGACAATTAGCTCCTTTCTACGAGGTGAAGTTGGAAGATAAAGTCGAAAGTTTTGGAATTTGATCTTCAAACGTAGCGTTTCACAGCCTTCGGTCCGATGTACAGCATGTTCCTTCGATATGTAGCTCGTAAATAATCCTAATATCGTAACCTGAGAAGCAAAGAAACATCACACGACAGTAAAAGGATTATATATATTTTACATATCTCATGCTCTGAAAGTAGGTCATTACTGACAAAAAACACGACCTGTAAGTTCAACTTACAGGCGAGGTTTTAAAACTAAGCCTGTAAGTAATTTTAAATATGGAACTAGAAAAAGAACCAATAGAATCGCGACAATTAAAAAGTTAAAATCAATTTCTTCTTATTTTTAATAGGAGCTGCATCAAAAATTTTTAAATTTAGAACTGGCCGCTACGAATTGTATTGCTTGAACGCAGGAATTATATTTTTAATCTGTATTTTTATAACCTCAACAAATGAGTTTGTCGAATTATTACTCAATATTACAATAACAAAAGTAAAAATGACTAATATCCCCACGAACATAAAAATTTCTACTTTATGTTAGGATACTTTTCTTTCATATTAATTCAATATTTTTCAATCATAGAAAAAAAAGTTTCGTGGTGCAACTTGAATACTAGACGATACAATCATGGTTTATGGATCGTTTTTTGTTTTTATCGCTTTATTTTACTCTTTTTTCATTCGATATGTAAAGCAGTATACGTACCACGGATGTAACATCAATAACAACCTCGGAAAGGTACCGCCCTCGCTCCGCTCGGGCGTTAAAAAACCTCGGTTGTTATTGATAGCTTACATACCTCAGTACGTAATCTACTATTTAATGTATTGTTATAGCTTGTGATGCCGGCTTAGAATAGCATCACCCCATATCTTTCCCGTGGGTGTCGTAAGACTCGACTAAGTGATTTGAGACTTGATAATGTGTATTGCAATTTTAAGCGACTGGCTGACAACCTGTCTCTATAGTAACACAGCCTTCTGAAATTACCCTCAAACTTTTGTCGGACGTGGCTTAAATGTCCGTTTATACTTTGCCTACCCCCCGAGGAATATATACGTAATATTTGTACGTATGGATGTTTTTACAATTTGAGTTACTCATGCGCAGGTAAAGGCGCATACGGCTGCGTTAAGATGGCGTACCGCCGCTCGGACCGCCTGTTAGCTGTCGCCAAGTTCATTCTCAAGGAGAAAGTGGGCGCGCAGTTCTGGGTGGACGGCCCTGACGGACGCAGGCTGCCTCTAGAGCTCAGCCTGCTGACTACCCTCAAACATCCCAACATTGTGAGTATCAGTAGATAATAAAATGTTGTTATTAACAGTAACAACAACAACATTTTAGCTTAGGACGTTTTGAAGAATAGGGCCGTCCTTAGCTAATTATCACGTTCGATTACTAGTCCATTGAATAAAAAGTTCTAGAGTGCGAGAGTTAGTAACGTAAGATGTTTCTTCGGAAACATGTCAAGCGTCCCTAGGTGATAAACATACTAAAACCCCCGGACACTAGGAGGAGCCCCGGAGTGGGGGGAGGGGAGGAAAGGGTCCATTTTTTCATTTTTCGCTTAAATCTCAAAAACGGTACATATTAGAGAAAAACGTTCAAGGAAAAGTTGAAAGGCCATAAAATTACCTACAAGTTGTACCTAAATCACTTTTTCCTATATCCTACCGTTTCTGAGTTACACGCATTAAAAATGATTTTGGCTCAAACAATTTTCCCATACTACATACCCATGTTTATCACATCAATCGATCAAAAAATATTTCTTTCTTCCATAAAACTCAAATGTGCTTGTGACCGGTACTGATATTGCTCTTGATTAGGTCTATCATTGGTAAAATAAACACATTTCTCCATGGAAGCCTTTAGGAGGAATCGATTGTCAAAATATTATATTAGGGTAGTTTTAGTTACTGAACTTGAACTATTTATTTTTTTCTTCCAAAAAAACTCAAAAGTGCAACTTGTGACCGGTACCGATAGATTGCTCATAATTAGGTCTATCATTGATAAAAATACTAGATTCCACCATGGAGGCGTTTAGGGGAAATTGAATTTTATAAGGGTTGTTACGATACCTGAACATTTTATTTTTTTTTCTTCCAAAAAGCTCAAAAGTGCAACTTGTGGCCGGTACTGATAGATTGCTCTTAATTAGGTCTATCATTGGTAAAAAAAAACACATTCCTCCATGGAAGCCTTTACGAGGAATCGATTGTCAAAATATTTTATTAGGCTAGTATACGTATATTGTAGGGTATAACTTGTAGATAATTTTAGTGCCTTTCAACTTTTCCTTGAACGTTTTTCTCTAATATGTACCGTTTTTGAGATTTAAGCGAAAAATGAAAAAATGGACCCTTTCCCCCCCTCCCCCCACTCCGGGGCTCCTCCTAGTGTCCCGGGGTTTTAGTATGTTTATTACCTAGGGACTCTTGACATGTATCCGAAGAAACATCTTACGTTACTAACTCATGCACTCTAGACCCCTTTGGAGGTACTCATTCAATGGACTATACGTCTCTCAAAAGGGTAATATTTTGTCTGTCACATTGGCTTTAACAAATCACATTTTGGTTGAGTTCTAACATGTTCATATCCTTACTTTCTAGTGGAGCTATCAGAACTCCTTCTCATGGATGTTGCTATTTCTCCCTAGAGAGTGATGAAGCATTTAGTACGACTTATTTGAGTGCGACTTTGTGATATTTGTCAAAATTGCTCTTGAGATCGATCTCAGAGTTGAGTGCGATTTATAAATACGGATCCTAAAATCTGCCTCGATTTTTTGACTTGTATCCCGGGTCCCGGCGTCGAGGTAGACCCAGCAAACGATGGCGTGACGATCTTGATGTCTTTGATAGGGAGTGGACCGAGTTGGCTTTGGATCGGAAGTGGAAGACCGTGGGGGAGGGAGGCCTTTGCCCAGCAGTGGGATCTATTAGGCTAAATATAATAATAAAAAAGCTGATAATACTAATGTAGCTAATCATGAATCAATGATGTGTGCAGGTGAGCGTGATCGACGTGTTCGAGAACGACAAGTACTTCCAGATGGTGATGGAAAAGCACGGCGCCGGCATGGACCTGTTCGAGTTCATCGAGAGGAGACCCCGGCTCGACGAGCCGCTGCTCAGCTACATCTTCAGACAGGTGACATATACATGCTGATGCAGCACTTCCAGGTGCTGGTGGAGCAGCACGGCGCCGGCATGGACCTGTTCGAGTTCATCGAGAGGAGGCCCCGGCTCGACGAGCCGCTGCTCAGCTTCATCTTCAGACAGGTGACATATACATGCTGATGCAGCACTTCCAGGTGCTGGTGGAGCAGCACGGCGCCGGCATGGACCTGTTCGAGTTCATCGAGAGGAGACCCCGGCTCGACGAGCCGCTGCTCAGCTACATCTTCAGACAGGTGACATACGTATACATGCTGATGCAGCACTTCCAGGTGCTGGTGGAGCAGCACGGCGCCGGCATGGACCTGTTCGAGTTCATCGAGAGGAGACCCCGGCTCGACGAGCCGCTGCTCAGCTACATCTTCAGACAGGTGACATATACATGCTGATGCAGCACTTCCAGGTGCTGGTGGAGCAGCACGGCGCCGGCATGGACCTGTTCGAGTTCATCGAGAGGAGACCCCGGCTCGACGAGCCGCTGCTCAGCTACATCTTCAGACAGGTGACATACGTATACATGCTGATGCAGCACTTCCAGGTGCTGGTGGAGCAGCACGGCGCCGGCATGGACCTGTTCGAGTTCATCGAGAGGAGGCCCCGGCTCGACGAGCCGCTGCTCAGCTACATCTTCAGACAGGTGACATATACATGCTGATGCAGCACTTCCAGGTGCTGGTGGAGCAGCACGGCGCCGGCATGGACCTGTTCGAGTTCATCGAGAGGAGGCCCCGGCTCGACGAGCCGCTGCTCAGCTACATCTTCAGACAGGTGACATATACATGCTGATGCAGCACTTCCAGGTGCTGGTGGAGCAGCACGGCGCCGGCATGGACCTGTTCGAGTTCATCGAGAGGAGGCCCCGGCTCGACGAGCCGCTGCTCAGCTTCATCTTCAGACAGGTGACATATACATGCTGATGCAGCACTTCCAGGTGCTGGTGGAGCAGCACGGCGCCGGCATGGACCTGTTCGAGTTCATCGAGAGGAGGCCCCGGCTCGACGAGCCGCTGCTCAGCTACATCTTCAGACAGGTGACATATACATGCTGATGCAGCACTTCCAGGTGCTGGTGGAGCAGCACGGCGCCGGCATGGACCTGTTCGAGTTCATCGAGAGGAGGCCCCGGCTCGACGAGCCGCTGCTCAGCTACATCTTCAGACAGGTGACATATACATGCTGATGCAGCACTTCCAGGTGCTGGTGGAGCAGCACGGCGCCGGCATGGACCTGTTCGAGTTCATCGAGAGGAGGCCCCGGCTCGACGAGCCGCTGCTCAGCTACATCTTCAGACAGGTGACATATACATGCTGATGCAGCACTTCCAGGTGCTGGTGGAGCAGCACGGCGCCGGCATGGACCTGTTCGAGTTCATCGAGAGGAGGCCCCGGCTCGACGAGCCGCTGCTCAGCTTCATCTTCAGACAGGTGACATATACATGCTGATGCAGCACTTCCAGGTGCTGGTGGAGCAGCACGGCGCCGGCATGGACCTGTTCGAGTTCATCGAGAGGAGACCCCGGCTCGACGAGCCGCTGCTCAGCTACATCTTCAGACAGGTGACATACGTATACATGCTGATGCAGCACTTCCAGGTGCTGGTGGAGCAGCACGGCGCCGGCATGGACCTGTTCGAGTTCATCGAGAGGAGGCCCCGGCTCGACGAGCCGCTGCTCAGCTTCATCTTCAGACAGGTGACATATACATGCTGATGCAGCACTTCCAGGTGCTGGTGGAGCAGCACGGCGCCGGCATGGACCTGTTCGAGTTCATCGAGAGGAGGCCCCGGCTCGACGAGCCGCTGTTCAGCTACATCTTCAGACAGGTGACATATACATGCTGATGCAGCACTTCCAGGTGCTGGTGGAGCAGCACGGCGCCGGCATGGACCTGTTCGAGTTCATCGAGAGGAGGCCCCGGCTCGACGAGCCGCTGCTCAGCTACATCTTCAGACAGGTGACATATACATGCTGATGCAGCACTTCCAGGTGCTGGTGGAGCAGCACGGCGCCGGCATGGACCTGTTCGAGTTCATCGAGAGGAGGCCCCGGCTCGACGAGCCGCTGCTCAGCTTCATCTTCAGACAGGTGACATATACATGCTGATGCAGCACTTCCAGGTGCTGGTGGAGCAGCACGGCGCCGGCATGGACCTGTTCGAGTTCATCGAGAGGAGACCCCGGCTCGACGAGCCGCTGCTCAGCTACATCTTCAGACAGGTGACATACGTATACATGCTGATGCAGCACTTCCAGGTGCTGGTGGAGCAGCACGGCGCCGGCATGGACCTGTTCGAGTTCATCGAGAGGAGGCCCCGGCTCGACGAGCCGCTGTTCAGCTACATCTTCAGACAGGTGACATATACATGCTGATGCAGCACTTCCAGGTGCTGGTGGAGCAGCACGGCGCCGGCATGGACCTGTTCGAGTTCATCGAGAGGAGGCCCCGGCTCGACGAGCCGCTGCTCAGCTTCATCTTCAGACAGGTGACATATACATGCTGATGCAGCACTTCCAGGTGCTGGTGGAGCAGCACGGCGCCGGCATGGACCTGTTCGAGTTCATCGAGAGGAGGCCCCGGCTCGACGAGCCGCTGCTCAGCTTCATCTTCAGACAGGTGACATATACATGCTGATGCAGCACTTCCAGGTGCTGGTGGAGCAGCACGGCGCCGGCATGGACCTGTTCGAGTTCATCGAGAGGAGGCCCCGGCTCGACGAGCCGCTGCTCAGCTACATCTTCAGACAGGTGACATATACATGCTGATGCAGCACTTCCAGGTGCTGGTGGAGCAGCACGGCGCCGGCATGGACCTGTTCGAGTTCATCGAGAGGAGGCCCCGGCTCGACGAGCCGCTGCTCAGCTTCATCTTCAGACAGGTGACATATACATGCTGATGCAGCACTTCCAGGTGCTGGTGGAGCAGCACGGCGCCGGCATGGACCTGTTCGAGTTCATCGAGAGGAGGCCCCGGCTCGACGAGCCGCTGCTCAGCTACATCTTCAGACAGGTGACATACGTATACATGCTGATGCAGCACTTCCAGGTGCTGGTGGAGCAGCACGGCGCCGGCATGGACCTGTTCGAGTTCATCGAGAGGAGGCCCCGGCTCGACGAGCCGCTGCTCAGCTACATCTTCAGACAGGTGACATATACATGCTGATGCAGCACTTCCAGGTGCTGGTGGAGCAGCACGGCGCCGGCATGGACCTGTTCGAGTTCATCGAGAGGAGGCCCCGGCTCGACGAGCCGCTGCTCAGCTACATCTTCAGACAGGTGACATATACATGCTGATGCAGCACTTCCAGGTGCTGGTGGAGCAGCACGGCGCCGGCATGGACCTGTTCGAGTTCATCGAGAGGAGGCCCCGGCTCGACGAGCCGCTGCTCAGCTACATCTTCAGACAGGTGACATATACATGCTGATGCAGCACTTCCAGGTGCTGGTGGAGCAGCACGGCGCCGGCATGGACCTGTTCGAGTTCATCGAGAGGAGGCCCCGGCTCGACGAGCCGCTGCTCAGCTACATCTTCAGACAGGTGACATATACATGCTGATGCAGCACTTCCAGGTGCTGGTGGAGCAGCACGGCGCCGGCATGGACCTGTTCGAGTTCATCGAGAGGAGACCCCGGCTCGACGAGCCGCTGCTCAGCTACATCTTCAGACAGGTGACATATACATGCTGATGCAGCACTTCCAGGTGCTGGTGGAGCAGCACGGCGCCGGCATGGACCTGTTCGAGTTCATCGAGAGGAGGCCCCGGCTCGACGAGCCGCTGCTCAGCTACATCTTCAGACAGGTGACATATACATGCTGATGCAGCACTTCCAGGTGCTGGTGGAGCAGCACGGCGCCGGCATGGACCTGTTTGAGTTCATCGAGAGAAGCTTAGCTATATCTTCAGACAGGTTATTCTTCGTCTTTTTTCGTGTGGTACACCGAGTCGTCAAATGACTTGATAAACCCTGGTGGATGTTACAAAGTTTCAACTGCCTACTTACTAGTAACAGGCCTCTGACATGCCATCTCAACATAGCAACCGGGACCGACATCTTAACTTGCACCCGAAGAAGGTACTTTTTAAATATGTGTTACCAATATTATTATTATAATTTATAATATATTATAAATATAAAACCGTTTCTAGGGAGATATAGAAATGTACTAAAATTTTGTAGAAATACTTAAATTATTACCATATTTGCTTCACCAGGAGTGACGGTTTGGCAACTGTACACATACCACAACTGACTACCCATTTACAGCATGCAGCAGATATACTGGGTGTAAAAAAATTTGCTGCAAATATTTTAAGGAGTGAATCAGCCCATGAAACTGAACAACTTTCCCCAAGAAACATAGGTCGAAATATGAAAAAAGTTTTGGACCCATACAAAATGTACCAGCCAACCAAGTCAATTTGTATGGGAGGTCCAAAAAAACGTCGTCGTGTTTCTCATATTTCGACCTATGTTCCTCGAAGAAAGTTGTTCAGTTTCATGGGCTCCCTTAAAATATTTGCAGCTAACTTTTACACTATACACCTTATATAGCAAAATTTACGTTTCGCTCGTGTAACTTTCTTAATCATGTCTCACGAGTCGATATGAAATCCACAACAGCAGATATTATGTGAAGAACTAAAGTTCTAGTTGTTTGTTTAGTAATAAAACAGCAGATATCTTAAGACTATAGGATTTATGATCACCTTTAACCTAATATTTCCTATTACAGATAGGGCTGGCGGTAGAATACCTGCATTCTCTAAACATCCTTCACCGAGATATTAAGGACGAGAACGTGATCATAGATAACAAGTTTCACGTGAAGCTCATAGACTTCGGCTCAGCAACTTTCATGAGCAAGGACACGCTGTTCTCCACGTTTTATGGAACTACGGAGTACTGCAGTCCGGAAGTACTAGCTGGGAACAAGTGAGTGCTATTTGCTAGAATCTTGTAGTAAAAAGTCTTTAATTGTGAATGTTTACTATTTCGCAGAAATGTCCACAAGATAGTAATTTCGAATAGTTGGTGTTTTAATCCGTTGTTTTAATTAACTTTGTTGTTTCGTTTGTATTAACTTTCTAACAAAAAGTCTTCAATTTTCATTTTGAATGTATAAAATATCTGAACCAACCGATCGACGGAATCGTGAGGTTTAGTGCTTTTAGAAAGTTATGACGGCGATTCGAAAAAACTATTATCTTAATTTTAATATTATCAGTTATCACTTGGCATCACACTGATTAAGAAAAAGATAAACGTATTTAACTCAAGTCATGCCTTATAACTTGACGCAAAATGCGCGTTAACTGTCAAAATAAGGCGTCCATTAATATTTTTAAAATGGAATAGCTTTTCTTTCGTTAGTTAATTAAAATAATTGTTTTCTCGAATCGCTGCCATCCAAAAAGAAGTGCTAAACAAGTGATATAACTTGATTTTTTAAAGAAACGATTAATATTGTTGACATCCCGCTCATATGTCATATATTTTGATAGAGGGACAAACACTAATGTTACCAATTCGGGATCGTTTCTTTGTCTGATCTGATCTGATATCGAGATATATTCAGAGCGATATGTATAGAGTGACACTATCTAAGCCAATCAGCCACCAAAGTTGATGGGGATCGTTTGTTGACTCTGTCTCTTCTCTTTTCGTGTGGGACACTGAGTCATCCAACGACCCGATGAACCCTAGTGTCAGAATTTTTCAACCGCCTTCTACATGTAGCAGGCTTCTGACATGGTTGTGTAACGACCGCAGTCTAAGTGATCATAGACAGCAACCAGGACCTACGGCTTAAATGCCATCCGAAACACGGAACCATCTTACTTACGGACAATCGGGTGGTTCAGCCCGCAATGTCCTAACCAGACTGGGAATGAATTCACAAAGTGATGAATATCAACTTTGTGAGTGACCCACCGAGAATCGAACCCCGAACCTTCTGCATCAAAGGCAGTCGCATTACCACTGCGCCACATCGATCGTCACGATAGAAATTCTGTGACACGATATAAAAAGAATAAGCGAATAAGCTTTTATTATGATATCTACGTTGCAGGTACCTGGGCCCCGAGCTGGAGATGTGGTCGATGGGGATAACGCTGTACGTGCTGGCGTTCTTCGTTAACCCCTTCTCCGACATCGAGGACACCATCCAGGGGCCGCTCGCCTTCCCGCACCGCGTCTCTGACGGTGAGCTTCAAACTTCAACGACTATTTTTTTTGTCCTTTTTTTTCCTGGCTGACTTACAGTCTGTTTTTATTGCGAGAGAGTAAATTCACATTTTGGTTGGCCATTTTTTTTTAAATAGGTGGGTTTGAGAATTTTAGCATGCGCTGCTCAGGCGAAACACGTCCACACCGACCGCGCAATGCGCCGCATGCTGCGCGCGGCAGTGAGCATCTGAGGCTGCTCGTTAAATGGAGACCCAGCTAGACGCGGGGTAGGCAGAGCGTTATCGGCCGTAAAAATACGGTCGCTGTTGTCACGTGTGACATTTTTGAGGATTGTTTTCCAAGGTTGTTTCAGAAAATATGTGTATTACTATAGTGACAAGTTCTCAGCCTGTCGCCTAAAAAATGTAATACAGCAACACTCTCGAGTCCCTTAGTCGCTTAGTTCTTACGACACTCGCGGGAAGGATGTGGGGTGATGCTGTTCTAAGCCGGCATCACACGACAAGGTTTTTATTAATTATTTATTATTTCAGAGTTGGAGCAGCTGCTGCGCTGGATGCTGTGCAAGGAGCCGGCGGCGCGCTGCACGGTGCCGCAGCTGATGGCGCACCCCTGGATACGACAACCTGTCAACATACACAACTACCTCTTTCACGAGATAGTGGACTGCGGTCGGTGTTGATCTTTATTTACACAGGCTGTAAAAAAAATTGCTGCAAATATTTAAGGGGTGAACCATGAATCTGAACAACTTTCCCCAAGGAACATAAGGTGAAATATGAAAAAAAAATTTGGACCTCCCATACAGTTGACTCGCTCGGCTGCTACATTTTGTATGGAGCCCAAAAATGTTTTTCATATTTCGCCCTGTTTCTTAGGGAAAGTTGTTCAGTTTCATGGGCTGATTCATCCCCCAAAATATTTGCAGCCAATATTTTTACACCTTATATGTAAGCATTCCTCTTGAATTTTTCTTATAATCGAATATTTTCTGTTCAGATCGGAACGAGGCAAACCCAGAGATGTATTACAGCGGCAGCTCTCCACGAAGCGGCTCGCTCGTCTCGCTCGCTGATCCACTCGCTAAAGGTACGTGAGCACACCTATACCAACATAAGGGGAGACCCATATCCACCAATCAACTGTGGTGATTTTTAACCGATTTAAAAAAAGGAGGTTCTTAATTTGAGCTGTATGTATGTTTGTCCGCGATTATCTCGCGTTTGGATAAACCCATTTTGATGCGGTCCGTTAGTGTCGGTTCTCTTTCATACAAGTTATTTATACCGATTACCAGTAAGTAAGATGCAACCTATCTTGCCCATTCTTGTATGTAACTCGATCAGATTAAGAAAATCCCGAATTGGTTACATTATTGTTAACATTTTGCGCATATCATAAATTTTGATAGAGAGTCGTTGCCCTTTCTTTGTCTGTTTGAATTTTACTATTGATATCCTTCAGTTTATAAATTTAAGAATAGTGTACACTTTAGAAGCCCTGCGATTTTAGAAAGGATCGTAAATGGTAGCGACTACCTAAGTGTGTGGGAGAAAGGCAGGCATATACGCCTTGAGTATATGTAGGAGAGGAAGCATGAAAATCGGCCGCCATTTACAGGACATTTGTTTAATCGCATTGCTTGTACAAAGTTTATTTTAATATTTCAGAGCGTTCGAATCCGTCGGAAGTGGCGATAAGGTCTGACGGCAAGGTGTCCCGCTCGGAGCCCAAGCGCAACTCCATCCCGCCGCTCGCGCTCTCCGCCGAGAGGGAGACACATTCTGACAACTACAGCTTACGGTCGTCCGCTGACGTGAGTCACACACTTTTATTTTATCTATTTATTAAACATGAAGCACGTCTGTACATTGCTCCTATTCTACCTTTGGACATGTGGGAAAAACTGGTCAGAGGCCAGAAGCAAGTCGCTAGTTTTCTCGGTCATAAATTATAAAAATTGTGCGTTTATAATTATTCTCCAAAAATACTACGGACTTCAATTATAATTTTTCGAATTATTGAACATTTGAATAAATAAACAGAGAAATAATATAAAAATAAGTTCTGATGGCGTCCAAATACTTACGGCATGACGTCATACTTTCTGTTTTTCATACATAATACCGCTTTGTCCTGTAACGAATGTAGCCTATTACGGTATTTAAACTTTTCTTACAGCTCACTTCAATTTTGTGACCATAGTAGTTTTATTTCTGTTGCTATATTTATATTCATGGTCGTTGGTGTTTATTATTGTCATTGATTAAGAATCATGACCATTTCTCTTAAGAGAGAACAATCTTGTTTCTGATCATACCCAGTTCTGTAATCGTGGTAATTTCGTAAATTATTTTCCATATTTCGCGATCGGTTTCGTTACGTTTCTGATCTCAGTATTTCCTGTCAGTCCCCCAAGGCCCTAAGTCTGCTAAATGAAAAACGTTTCAGTTGGATGTCGATTGGATCTCAGTTGGATAATTTTAGAAGTTTCGTATTATTCTTACAGTTTGAAGTATAGAAAATCACAATGGCAATGGAATGGCAGTTGAGTTTCGTTTCAATTACAATAAAGCAGCCGACTTGGGGCCCCGTTTGTTTTTCTCTTATTTCTAATTATAGCCATTTCTTCACCAGATCCTGGACATCTCATCGAAGCCCGTATCCGAGGCTGCTCTGACGGACATCAGCTCTGACGCGACGGGGCACGCCGCGTGCGACATCGACTACGACTGCGACCACTGCGAGTGTGACAGCTGGGACGAGTGCGAGCAGGACAGCTTCTCCTAGATACGTCTCTCTCTCTCTAGCATGGATAACTGACTAAATCAGGAGCGTAATGCACGGTCACACGAAATACCGCGAAGCGCATTAGGACGTCAGTCCGTTCTTTCCAGAACAACTTACTAAACCCAGTTTCGCCCCAAAGCAAGGGCGCGATTGGGTTGGTTGTTTGAACAACCAATCAATTATTTCCATGCCAGCCCGAGCTCCCCACCAAGCCGACAGGCGCAGTTTTGATGGCCACAGGGCTGAAAGAGTCCAAAACAAAAAATAACGCAGTAGGACGTGCGTTCGCATAGGTTCCCCGCGCAGACCCGCGCGAAGTTCACTCACTTCATTTGCACCGTTTGAAGTAAAGTGAACCACGCACGCGAACTCTCGCAGTAGTATTGACGCAGCGCACGCCATTATCGCGTCGCGTGATCGTTAGGGCGCTTTAATGGGGTGAAATTTAAAACATTAAAATTTTCCTTCAGGGGTGTAATGACCAAGGTGTTAAAATGACCATAGTGCTAAAATGACCAAGTGACGAAATGACCATAGTGGCGAAATGACCAAAGTGCTAAAATGTCCAAGGTGCTAAAATGACCAAGGTGCTAAAATGTCCAAGGTGCTAAAATGACCAAGTCTAATGTCGCAAATTGACCATAATTGCATCATATCTAAACTATTATGCTAACGGAAACTATTTATGCTAGACTATCAGATCCTTTGCGAAAGTTGTTGTTTTACTCTATTATCGATTTTAAAGCGAATAGAGCGGTGCAAGCGATTTTTGACCTTATTGACAGTTTTCAAAACGTCTTGGGTTTTTGAAATTCTTTAATAAATATCTTAATACGTCCGTTTGTACTAAAATTTGCTAATGTCAATAAAGTCGAAAACTGCGTACACCACTTCATTCACCTTTTTGATCGATAGTGGAATAAAAAAATATGGTGCAAGCAAATTTCGACCTTATTGACATTTGTGAAATTTTAGTACAAACGAACGTATTAAAATATTTTTCAAGTATGCGCATGCCGCGCGCGACCGTGAGCATCTGAGGCTGCTCGCTCTATGGAGACGCACCTATTTATGAGCGCTGATGATTGACGAAGGTGGTCCGTAGATTTGCTTAATTTTCAATTTTGCATCTTTGTGTATTTCAACCATTTTGGTCATTTTAGCACTATGGTCATTTTAGCACCTTGGACATTAAAGCACTCCGAAACTTAGTCATTTCGCCACTTGGTCATTTTAGCACTATGGTCATTTTAACATCTTGGTCATTACACCCCTGAAGGAAAATTTTCAAAAATTACTCTACTCATAACTTATAAATGCTGATAACCGATTTTCTTGATAAAAAACAATTAATGATTATGAAAGTTTGCTTACCTATAACTAACTGTAAAGTAGCGATCTGATTTCACCTCGTGGTCTTGTCGACATGCTGAATCTGCTATAAACGGTCAGTACTCTTGATATGACTTGGCTTCATGTACGGAGGCTTCTGATTATGATTAAAAACTGTAAGATAATCTACTTGTGAATATTAGGTATAGCTATTCGAGGTATTCTTTATATTTAGTTGTTTATAATTAACGCTTTAATCCGAGGCTGATACTTGATCTTAAAACGTAGACGCAGCCATGTCTTGGAATTTGGATACAGGTATTTAGATTTTAGCTATTCGAGGAACGACGCAATTTTTAGGTTGAAAAAATCGTCCTTACTGACCAAGTTTAGTAAAACAAAACATAATTAGGACGAGCGGTCGATTCCAACACTTTGAATTTGCATTAAATAATTTAAGTAGGATATTGCGATAATTTTAGCATTTATATTATTTATTTAAAAATACAGTATTAAACTCCTTACAGGCACTTGAAACATTTGATCTCACGTTCATAGTGTTAATATTATTTCCAAGCACTAATAACATTAAAAAACTTAAAGTAAGTAACTTTACTACTTTTTATTCTTCATTTTGTATTTATTACTGTACAATTTTTAAACACACGACACAAAATTTTATAAAGTTTTGTAATATTCAAGCAAAAACAAACTTCTTATTCAGTCGCTTATTTCTTCCATTTGACAGTCTGTACTGGTAAATTGTGATAAATTGTAATAGCTTTACTTAACTAAACTTAAGGAAAATAAGCTTATGAATCAGCTATAAGGACTTATTCAATACAACTATTAAAATTAAGCACTACTTCGTAAGTTTTCAGATTTCATTATAATACTTGGCTGTTCCACTTGAGCACAGAAAAACCGGGTGGCAGGCTTTTGATCTCTTTTTAAATTAAAAAACGTGTGGTTCTCCCCAGCACGGCCCATGTGGAATTCCATGACCTTGAGTATGCAGAATAATTGTCGATAATTTGTCGAAATTTGTCGCACAAAAACCAGAATTTGTCGGGACACCGTTTAAAAGATATAACGGAAAGAAGGTGGCGTGCTGGAGAGAGGCTCTCTGCAGCACGGCCCATCGTGAATCTCGAGAACCGCACCACTTTGCGGAGAGCTGAATATAAGAAAAAAATGTCGTGAATTTGTCGACTCCACATGCAAAAAATCAGAAAGATCCGTTGAGCCGTTTAAAACATATAACGAAAACAAATTGGCATGCTGGAGAGAGCCTCTCTGCAGCACGGCCCATCGATGGATCTCGAGAACCACGGCACGTAGCGAGGAACTGATTTCTGGAAAAAATTGTCGGGAATTTGTCGACCACGTATGCAAAAGCACAGAATTTGTCGACCTTTAGTTTAGAAGATAATCGCATGTACTTATTTTCAAGGGCCTGTATAGAACAGGAGCTTACTTTCAATAAATCTGTTTATTGTTCGTAGCTTATATATTTTATTATTATTTATATGGGCTTCTACCCTATCTAGGTTAATTCTGCCAGTGTCAGTGAGAATAGATTCCAGCGCTGGACGGTGACTCCTGTAGGATGATAGTGTCATCTACAGGATCTGAAGGGCTCCTCTTGATACCATCCAGAAATGTGGTGAAAAATCTTCAACTTCAATTCTTCATTCAATGTTTACTATACGGGCGCTTCATTGATTAAGTCACTATCGAAAATAAGCACTGAAGGCTCCAGTAAATATAAAATAAAAATTTGCAATTGAAAATTACGTCTGGCGGCGATACCTTTTCTATATGGGCTACCACGAAATTGTCTTGCTTGGAAAACGCTTCTAACGTGATTACGCTATTTTCTTAGCGCCTTGTACAAGGTGAAATTGCAGTTGCTTATAGGAACAGGTTGGCAAAGCCACAAAATAAAACACAATCACAACATTAAAATATTATATTATTAGTTTCTAAATCAGTTATTACTTAACATACCCGTTTTGTCATTCGAAGCTTGCTGCAGTATCTACCATGTGTAAGAGGTAACATGCATCATCAGGCAATGAAATGAGCAACTTTTTAGTATGGATCCAATGCTGGGAAACAATTTCTTCCCTCCGATTTTTGTTCCTCCCATACAAATTGACCCAGCCGGCCGACACACTTAGTATGGGACGACCAAAATATTTTTTCATATTCCCACCTTTGTCTTAAATTAATAGTTTACTACTTTTTAACGTAAAAAAAATATCAATGGGCTTGAAAATACTCTAGATATTTTTAAAAATAAAATTTAATACTTTTAAAAAATTTAAGCAGTTCAAACGCCGCCATTTTGCGCGCGCTTAGCGTAACGTCACATGACACGTCCAGTGGGTGTTTACCTTAGTGTTTACTGTGGTTTTGAATATAATATCGTGTCAGATGACGTCACATTTCGTTCGACTTGAATTTCGCTCCCTTATTTTGCACTTTTTGAATTAGGGGTTTAAATAATAAGTAAATAAAAAAATCCTTTTCCTTTTCTGCATATTCCCTATCCGAATGGATCTCTCCATTTTCACTGAATATGAATGAGACTTTCGGTTAGTCGCATGCAATAAAATCCCTTGCTTTTAACAAGCGATTACACATCCCGATACCGATCTGACATAGTTAGGTAGTAAGTAGGTTACTTGATTTGAAAATGGTACAATAACTGTTGTTTAGTTTCACAAGTAGATTGAAACAATTGCACTGAATTTAAAATGTCCTTAAATAATTACCAGAAATGTATGTCAAATCCGGCTCTGTTTTCAGAGTAATGTAATTTTGAAACCACTTTAATGAGGATTTTTTTTGCTTATAGCAACACTTGTCCAGACTTGGTGACGCTATTTCAAATTGACAAATTATTATCAAGTTAAGTTCAGTGCCCAATAAAAAACTATTACCTCTATTTAATGGGATATACGTTCAGTGCTTTATTATTCTCATATACAAAAATATGAGTTTATACATACATTTCACAAGTTAATTCATTACTCCTTTTTATGGGAAATTGCACCGCAATCACTACGAGTGAAACTGGGATCACGAAGTCAATATATATGATATTCAACAAAAAAAGAACAAAAAAAGAAAAAATATATTATATGTATAAGCAGATCCCCCTATCCTATACATCACTTTACTCTTTGAAGCAGATATTATTGTTGGTCAGCTCCTATACTATAGTCACACAATAAGTATTTGTGCCTATCTTCTAAACTAAAAGTCGACAAATTCTGTGCTTTTGCATACGTGGTCGACAAATTCCCGACAATTTTTTCCAGAAATCAGTTCCTCGCTACGTGCCGTGGTTCTCGAGATCCATCGATGGGCCGTGCTGCAGAGAGGCTCTCTCCAGCATGCCACTTTGTTTTCGTTATATCTTTTAAACGGCTCACCGAATCTTTCTGATTTTTTGCATGTGGAGTCGACAAATTCACGACATTTTTTTCTTATATTCAGCTCTCCGCAAAGTGGTGCGGTTTTCGAGATTCACGATGGGCCGTGCTGCAGAGAGCCTCTCTCCAGCACGCCACCTTCTTTTCGTTATATCTTTTAAACGGTGTCCCGACAAATTCTGGTTTTTGTGCGACAAATTTCGACAAATTATCGACAATTATTCTGCATACTCAAGGTCATGGAATTCCACATGGGCCGTGCTGGGGAGAACCACATTAAAAAACATTTATTGAGAATTTCAAAAAAATATCTGTTTTCATAATGTAATTCCTAGTTTTTACAGAAATCTTATGAATTAAATTCAGTATTAATATTTTCGTACAGCCTTGATGCAAAACGAAGATGATTTATCTAACAATCCTAAAAGAACCAAATAAGTAATTTATTATTAATTATTCTTAAAATGTTACTCTTAAAACAATTGTCTTTGTTAAGGTTTTTAAAATCCCTTGTCTAGATCAGGGCCATACATTACCTCATTGTAAATATCATTAATTGAATTAAATTTAGTTATTTATAAAACTACGCACGACATATCTATGTTGGGTTCAATTCGATATAATAATATTTATTTATTCTATGCTCTCTAAGAAGAAAGTTCACATTCAAGGCGAGTCGCGTACAGTGTGAACTGGCCCTTGTTAATTTCAAACACCATAGTGATGTTGTGTTTTGTAATATAACTTTTTCTAAGTAGAACCCGTGCAGACCTAGCGAAGCTAAGATCTTACATAACATGCTGACTGACTGAATAAATATGTCAAGCTTCGCTTAGGCTAAACCTTTCCTTAAACTTATGAGAGAGCGAGTATTGAAAGTGTAGTCAATATATTTTTGTAGTGATCATGATAATTGTATTTACGTTATTGTAAATTATGTTTCGGCGCGTCCGTGTAATACTAGTGCCTTACGGCGGACGGCGTTACGTTGCGCGTAGGACGCTCGTCGTGTTCGTAAATAAACTGATTATTTGAAAATATACCTATTTGTTTTATTTTCGGAAGATTTAGCAAGAGGAGCATGTACACACCTTAGATGTTTACACCTTACGCCTTACATGTACACACCTTAGAACACACATAAATGCGATTAGCAATAAGTACGTGTTTAGTTTAGACTGAAAGTTTGTTTAAACAATTTAACTTTATTATTTATGTAATTGCTACAATAAATTTTATAAAGAATTCATATCGAGTTGTTGGAGGACTCTACGTCCTGCCCCAAAAAGGACAATAAAGCCATCTACGACATACCTAAGGAACTAATTTGACGAACTGTCTGACTGAGGTGAGGTGGTAGTGGTACAATTTGTGTTATGAAAAACTCTACTCTGCCACAAGATGGCGCTACATAAAATTAATGGAATATTTGAATGAATTTTTTCTGCAGTTTCTAGACCATATAAAATGTTTCTTACATTGCCTTATTCTTCTAGAGCTACTGGAAAAAAGATTTCTTGAAAAAAAACAGGAACTTATTTTAGCGATTTGAACTCATGGACTACACGAAAGACATCAACATTTTCGTGAGTGCTTACGACTGGGTGCGTGGCGTCACCTGTAATCCGGCTACTCGGAGGTCGGGACCGGAGGATGGTTTGAGGTCGGGAGTTCTGGTGCTGAGTGGCCCATGTTGACTGGACGTCCGCACTAAGCCCGGTATTAATATGGATCCCCCGGAGGAGTCTGGGGGATGCAGGTTAATTAAGGAGGGGCGAACCGGGCCAGGGGGGAAACCCAGCAGCCAAAAGTCCCCGTATCGGGCAGTAGTGGGATAGCGGCCGGGAGTGGGTGCTCAGTAACAGCCCGACCAATACAATCAGACCCGTTTCTTTTGCATTTTTTTTCTTCATGTCGCATTCTCTGCCCTTCTGCGAAAACATTATTATTATTTTTTACATCTAACTTATTATTGAGTTTAATTTCAGGAAGTGTTTTTTCTCTGGTTATATTATGTTTTTAAGAGGAATCTAAATAAGAGAAATGAAGTATGTTTAACTTTTATTGTGTCCTTACATAATGTTACTAACAGCACGAACTTTCATCAGTTGGGACCTGCTCCATCCACATTACAATAAAACAGGGTTCGAAAATATCCGATATTTATAATAAATATCAAAATATCGGATATTTATGATATATATCCGATATATATCAACTTTGATATATATCCATTTTGTATGAACTTCAGGTTGTTATTTTATAGTATTATTTATGTATATTTGTTGCATATGTTTTACATAAATATAATAAATTATTAAAAAATGTATTTAAATTGTTAAACAATAAATAAATAATAATAATTTTTAAAAAATTAAATGTTTTTAATGGTTTTTTATACAGGGTGTTAGGAAAAGTACTGCGTTACTTTTCAGGGATGATCCTGTCCATTGAACTGAACAACTTTTGTTCTACGACTTTTGGAAAATAGGCAAATTTTTTTTATGTAGTTATTCTTCGTTTTATTTATTGAAGTACTTAAAATAAACAAAACATAAGTCTTCTTATTGATTTATTCGATCAGGCAAAAGAGTTGAATGTAAATTATTCGTTCTACCCGCGATTATTCATAATATCCATATCTAGGTTTATTTACTTGATTTTATATTTGTTTACCAATTTTTCGTTACTCATTTTATTTTATTGTTTATTGCGTAATACCTATTAACATATAAGTAAAAAAAAAGTTTGAATTATAAATTTACTACTGTATGTACTATGTATGTACCACTAGATGGTGTAGAAGTAGAAATACACCGAAAAAGACTAAAAAATATTGATATATATCACAAAAACTCATTGGATATATATCGGATATGTATCGGATATATATCATGATATATATCCATTGATATATATCCTTCGAACCCTGCAATAAAATATTAGTTACTTACAACAAAATAAATAAAACGCTTCTTAATGCCCGTGCGGCGTATTTTATATCCAATAGTTACCTATTTCATTTCTCTCTGTTCAGTTACATTTGCAACTTTTAACATTGAGAAATTCATTTTCATTGGCCTCGATTTAAAATCGTTTTAACGAATACAAAATAAGTAAGACATGTCCTCAGCGGGTTACACAAACCTACTTATAGGTATGTTTACAAGCAGTTGCGATAACGTTTTACTTGGTGTAAAAGCGATCGACTTGACGAGTAAACTACTCGCGACATAGTACAAACTGCGCAACAATCCGCCTTAGGGCGTAACATCTAGCTTTAGCTATTCCACTAGCAATGTCAACAAACTTTCATGACCAAACAGTGATAAATGTTTTCTCAATAAGTCTCGTAGCGTACGTACAAGATATGAGAGTACGGGTTGTTGCGTAGTCGACAAACCAATGATGAAAGACCTTTATACAATCTAAAAACATCTTTCACCAGAGCAAAGTTAATAATTAAGGACCCATTACAATGAAATGTACAATCAATAAGGTACAATACAAACAGTACAACTGATCGGTTCGGGGTCCCGTTAGGGTTACACAATAATACATTTATAATGTTCGAGCTTATAATAAACCTACTTTACCGATCAATTGTAACCACACACTTAGAATAACACCTAGAAAGATCATGTTATAAACGAGATTAGACAAACGCTATATAAATAGTTTAGGGGGTACATGCAATAGATACGATTATAGTGATTTAGGCGCATCAGCACACATCAAGCAACCTTCTTAGCCTAAGTCTATAAGATATAAATTGCTAGTCGAATTTGTTTATGTCGTTGCGGAGCTGAAGTCTAAAATTACACATTTCATAGCTTAGGGTCTGTTTGTAAACGCTCACTCACTAGAGTGGTTTAAAATCGAGGCCACACGCGCTAACCGCCGCACCACGCACGCCACACGCCGCACCACCTCGCCTCGCCTACCACACACGCAAGATTATTTTAAGAACTTGACTAAACAATAAATGATACGAGCTAGCCCATAGCTATCAAGTGTCAATAAATCGCTTTTTTGCTTCGTTTTGAGACAATTTACCGTCAGGAATTGACCCAAATTGACCGACTTCCGACCTTTCAAGAAAAATAAAGCATGTAATTATTCAGTGAAATGATTTACACTCTTCGAATAGCATATAAAATATACACAATTTTCAAGAAAATAAGACCAGAAAAAAACGAATAGCGAAAATTTTCAGGAAGACTGTTTTCGGGAAGCTTTCCTTTCCACCCTGTATAAACAGAGGGGTGTTTGACTAGGCAAGCTGCCTCATGCGCGTAGTGGCGCGTGGGGGCGTGTGGGGGCGCGTGGGGGCGTGTGGGGGGCGCGGTGCGCGGTGTGCGGCGGTTATAATGTATGCTAGTCTAGACTAAACGAGACACCATGGCCGCATGATGTAACTTTTAGCGTTCGTCGGGACCGCAGCGGCACACAATGCGGTAAGACTTTAATAAATTATCATCTAAATCGCCCGATCTAGGTGCCAAAATCAGAAGGCCGTTTTACGAATCAACAATTTTGCATACAATTCGATCGTAATAGTCATACTAGTACTAGTCTTATGAGCATCGATTTGTATTTTTAAATTGAAGTTTCGTGATAAGACCCTCTCATGCTTGCAGAGGCCCTCATGTAGTGATTACAAACAAGCATTGTGGCTGACGCTGCGCGGTCCCAATGAAACTGTTTTGGTTTGGCTTCACAGCCTCAGTTTCGTAAGTATATTCGTTTCTACATAATTTATCTGATATACCATTGTCCGATTACCTACTATAAAACGATGTCAGCTACATTAATAAACATTTAAACCGATCATATAAATGTGGTGGGTACATACATATACTATGATTATTGTTTTATAATTATAACAAACTATGCCTATGATTATTTGCGATGGCTGTGCGACGTCATAACGCTAATCGTGCTCGTCTCATTTCTTCTCGTTTCGTTCATAAATAATAATAACAAAAAAGAAAACAAATAAATGTCTAGTTTGTGAGCGGCAGTTTTCTGCTGACAATAAAAAAATGGTTTGCGAAAATTAACTAAATAGCGACTTATCGTAGAATATAACAAAAAAAATATACATTTGTATTCTAATAAAATAGGAAAAATCGTTTCGAATAAGAAAGGAAACTAGTTGTTGCAAGACCCGAGATCAAAATACAAAAGGATGTCACAGTGAATATGTCATAGCTTGAAACATACATAACGTGAACAGAATAGAACGTCCCGAACTTATTCCGCGCTGTGAAATATTCACGACAAAAAGATAGGAAAGTAGTATTGCTTGTAAGAAATAATTAGTGAATGAGGGTGAAGTGTCGCGTCTACTCCGCGATGCCGTTGCTGATCACGCCCGCCTTGCCGCCCCCGCCGCCGCCTCCTCCGCCGCCGCCCGCGCCGTTCGCCGCTTGCAGCCTGAAACGAAAATTTATTATTCGATATTTCTAACGGTTGTTAACGCTCTGCCTACCCCGCAAGGTATAAAGGCGTGATATATGTGTGTATGTATTTTTAATAATCATACGACACTTTCATAACAAATTCTTACCTAAAATAAAATACTACACGCACTGTTACAAATGTCAACAATGTTGTAAACATAAAATATTATACTCGCACGCAATAAAAAATAGACCTTCAAGTTGCAGAATGTCAGGCGCAAAACATCATCCAAAGTAGTGAAATGTCAACATTACGAAATGTCTAATAAGCAAAATCATAAAACAGTGAAAGTAAAACATGAAATTCGCGAAACTCGAATGCCAAGCTTTAGAAAGAAATAAAATAAAAATATAGTAAAGAACAGTAGTATAGTTTGCGACTCGCAAAGAAGAGGAAGAAAATAGGAAAACGCTAAAGTTTAGATTTATAAAAAATGTGAAGTGCTCATAATATTCTATGGTATTTTTGATATAACGTTAAAACACTCTGAATCCAAAGTTATAGATACGGTTCAAAAGTGTAGCAAACTGAATTGGGTAAGCATGTTCTCGAGTGGAGCACACGCCTCGACAAGCGTACCGATGGACGCCTTCCGGCCAGATGGATAAATGAGTTAAAGAGAGCGGCTGGTAGCGACAGAATGGTGACAGCGGGAGATTGTGGCGTTCCCTGGGGGAGGCCTACGTCCAGCAGTGGACTGTTATAGGCTGATGTGGGGTCTTGACGACTTGATAATATTATAAGATAAGAGCTGACTGCTCGTGGGAGTGCGCGGTGGAGGGGGTTCAGTAGACAATGCTGCCAACTCACCCCTTGCTGGGTGCGCTAGTGTTGGCGGCAGTGGGCGCGTCGAGCCCCATGAGCGCGAGCGCGCGCAGGGCGGCGCGGGAGCACTGCTCGTGGGAGTGCGCGGTGGAGGGGCCGCCGCCGTGGCACATCACGGGGGGCTCCGTCGACAGCGACACCAGCGAGAGGTACTCGCCGTGGTTGCGCTGGAATAATACAAGTACCTGGTTATGTTATGAATGACTAGCTCAATTTCTGAAATGGTGATGTCTGATAACAATATGATTATATAAGAAATCAATGTTGTTTTGAATGACACATTACCTTGGGGAAGTCTGAGAACTGCACGGTGAACCCGAGCAGCTGCGACAGGTACATGAGCTGGTCCTTGGCGCCCGGCGTGCTGCCGCCCGCGCCGCCCGTGCTGCTCGTCTCGCTCACGCCTGCATACCATTCACAATATCACTACATAGTATACAGCTAAGTCGCTTTTCGCGCCCGTATGCATGTTTGATTAAATCTTTAACCCTTTAACGGGCAGAGCATGAAAAAATTTTTCATTCGTTTTGAAATCTATTGCGGGTAGTTAAAGTTCAATTTTAGGGGATAACATTCTTCCTTATAAAGGATTAAAACCACAACGGATTTTGATGCAGTTTTTACACAGGTAGAATGATTTAAGAGGAAGGTTTTTTTTAATGCATTTTACTTGCTGGAAAATCATCTAATTTCCACGGGAAAATGCGTTACAACGGGCCCAGCCGCTAGTTAGGTGATAAGTATTACACTCCAGCAAAAATGAGTACAAATTAAAACTTAAAAGTTTTGTATGAAAAATTGTTGCATATTTAAGCGTCTGTGAGACTTCTTAAATTCTGCTTAAGTGTTCGCAAGACAATCGTGAGAGCGATGCCTCGCAGATTTTCATTCTAGAGTTCATCTGAACTATATTATATCCTAAATGGTTGTAGTATGGTTGCCTCCATGTCTGATGATTTGAAATGAAGATGAAACATAAATAAATAAATAAATATCCTGGACAATTCACACAGCGCCATCTAGCCCCAAACTAAGCAAAGCTTGTACTATGGGAACTAGATAGCTGATACTAATACATGTATACTTTTTTTTTGTAAATAAATACATATTATACATAGAAAACATCCAACAACCAGGACCTTTTGTCTTCGGTATCGGTACTCATCGTTTCAGATAAAATGCGGATTAAATATAAGTAGACAAGTTACTAGTGCCGTGTCATGCCGGCTTAGAATAGCATCACCCATTTCTTTCCAGTGGGTGTCGTAAGAGGCGACTGAGGAACTCGAGGGTTTTAAGTGTATTGCAATTTTAGGCGACAGGCTAACAACTTGTTACTATAGTAATACACATTCGTTATCGCTCTGCCTACCCCGCAAAGGATAAAGGCGTGATATGTATGTATGTAGACAAGTTACCGTTGGGTTGCGTGGGTTGCCCGGAGCGCTGGTGGTAGTCCATAAGCAGCACGCCGGGTACGGGCTGCCGCACCTCCGCCGCGCCCCCCGCGCCCGCACCCCCCGCCGCGCCCCCGCCCGCGCCAGCGCCGGCAGCTGCTTCGCCCTCCTAAGTTGACAAAAAAAAACAATGATAACAAACACTGCTGTATTTTATCTGCCGTGTGATGCGCTCCAACTAGGTAGAAACAACCTTGAGAAGGAAGTCCAGAGAAGAATACAGCTGGGTTGGGCAGCATTCGGAAAACTCCGTCGAGTCTTTTCGTCGCCAATACCGCAATGCCTTAAGACGAAAGTCTTCAACCAGTGCGTCCTACCTGTCATGACATACGGAGCCGAAACGTGGACACTCACGGTACGACTGGTCCACCAACTGAAAGTCACTCAGCGAGCTATGGAGAGAGCTATGCTCGGGGTTTCTCTAAGTGATCGTATCCGAAACGAAGTAATTCGACAGAGAACTAGAGTGACCGACATAGCTCAACGTATTAGCAAGCTGAAGTGGCAGTGGGCTGGTCATATCTGCCGAAGGACCGATAACCGCTGGGTAAGCTGGTCCTTGAGTGGAGCATATCGGCAAACGTAGCGTAGGACGCCCTGTCGCAAGGGATAAAGGCGTGATATATCTATGTATGTATGCATAACTATTTTATTGTAATTTCTGTAACCACTAAGCTTACTTTTCGAGTGGTGTCCGAGTTCTTGGTTGCGGTGTCGGTGGTGCCGTTCTTGGTTCCGTCAGAGTTGGTCGCAGTGATCGCCACGCCGTCCGGGGACGTCGCCATTTCCATAGCTAGCAGTACGTCTGTGAATTAAAATATGATCGTTTTAGAGCGTAAAAATAAACTGGCTTTTTCTATTTAGGCTCAATTTACACCGCCGCGGGATGGAACGGAAGCCACGAAATTGTACATAGCATAATGAACTTTATATCTTTTGCATAACACACAAACTAAATATGAGCCAAAAAAGCGGAATCGTCGCGCATTCTTGAGAGTTATTTTAGTTTGTGTGTTATGCAATTGATATAAAGTTCATTATGCTATGTACAATCTCGTCGCTTCCGTTCCATTCCGCGGCAGTGTAAATTGAGCCTTATAGTAGACTTCCTGATATCGTTTTGTATCTTATAGGTATTTGTATAGTTATAGTGAGAATTCTACTATAATTGTAAAAAAGCGAATTAGTAACCTCCAGATCCTTTAAGTACATTAGAAAGGCAATCGTTCACATCACATCTCCCACTTTCGCCATCAAGTCGCTACCTCTTTAAACGATACGCTTGCCAAGGTGTGGTCTCCACTCGAGAACCCGTGCCCTCCACCGGCCATAGGTAAGAAAGACAATAAAATGAAGCAAATTTTATGCTGCAGTTTTAAAAAGTCACACTGCACTAAGAACTCCCTACGTCCAGGTGCGCCACGTTCCTCTAACACGCAGTACTGCGGGCTGCACGCGTAGCTCTGTTAGCTATAAGGTTGTCATTTTCTAATCAAAACACGACTCACTGTGCGCGGCGCGTCGCTTAGCCGTCTTCTTGTTAGGTCCGAGGCCTGTAGCTGAATGTGGTGGGGCGTCACACTGCACTAAGAACTCCCTACGTCTGGCTGCGCCACGTTCCTCCAACACGCGGTACTGCGGGCTGCGCGCGCGCACGGCGTGGCGCGCCACGGCCAAGCGCGAGATGGGGTTGTCCACACCGCCGCCTTCCGAACTTGACACGCCGCCCTCCTGGAAAAAGTTATCCGTTTCAGTAGCGTTGCCCCATAATATTACTCTATGCTATAGTCTATACCCAAATATTAAACTATTGGGTCGATTACACCTAACGAGTACAGTGGCGAGTCAGTGTCCTCGGCCGAGTGCTCGGTTGGTATAAACACTTTAACGAGTGCTCGGCCGAGTACTCGGTCGAGAAGAGAGGCAAGAGAGTCACTAGAATCCCAATTTGTTTACTAGGCCGAGTACCCACCTCCCCGCTTCATTCTTCTGCCCCCGCAGCGACTCGCTATCCCGCTCGGCACGTATAAACACGCACTCGCTTGTAACTTGCCACTCTTGTCTTTGTATATATAGAGTTATGTTCTCCAGCAATGTCTCAAAGCGTTCTACAGTATTCTTAAAAGTTCTTTGAACTCCTTGGGATCATCTAACTGCAATTCATTAAAAATGTTATTTGTTGCTCCAAGGGCATTCCGCCTTAAAATCCATTTTCTGGACCAAATTCGTTGATCTTCCTCTTCTAATAAATCCCACAATTCATTAATAATCGGGTAACAGCCGATTTAAAACCCGTTTAAATCCTTTTTTTTTACATCCATTGCAGACGTCGTGATCAAAACTGAACTGACTTGCCACTGGTGTAAATACGTGTAAACACCCACTCGGTTCGGGAACTCTCTCGGCCGAGAGCTTATTTACTGACTCACCACTGTACTCGTTAGGTGTAATCGACCCATATACCAGAAGAGCTGTGGGCAAAACGTCTACTTTGTGGAAGCCACCGACTACAAACAGACGCCGCGGGAAACCCCGTCGTAGGTGGTGCGACGAGTCGGACAAGTTTTCAAAAGACTGGCATGCGGAAGCCTAGGGCAGAACTGGATGGAGAGAGAAGAGGGAGACTTTTTCCCAGCAGTGGGATGATGTAGACTAATTAAGATAAGAAGAAGAAGAAGACCATAGTAAAGATAAAACAAAAAACCACGAAGCGACTAAATGTTAACGCTGCATTACATGTCGTATAAAACAAGAGGTAAATGAATTTGGGAATGACGTGTTGTAGAATGCAGTTATGGCACCCATAACTATATAACATTCAGAATCCGTGTGTGGCGCGTTCAGTGTCAGTTTAATCCGCTAGTTTCCTGGGTCATAAAAAAATATTACAGTTGCACGCTTAAAACTATTGTCCAAAAAGACTACGGACTTCATTAATCATTTTTCGAAATATTCAAAGTTTGTTTTGACGCCATCCAAATACTTACGGCGTGACGTCATACTTCTAGTTCTTTAGACAAAATACCGTTATAAAACGTAGCTCATTTGACCTGTCAGGAAACAAGCCTATTGTATACCTTGATGAGATTCCTGGGCTTCTTCTTAGTGGGCTGCGGTTTGCGCTTGTCAGTGTGCGGCCTTGCGCGCAGCAGGGCGGGCGGCCAGCGACGACGCATCTCCTCCAGCATCCTCTCGGCGGCGCGGCGCTTGGAGACCTTCTTCCCGTTGCCTTCGCCCTCGGTCTCCATGTCGCCCACCGTGCACAGGGTAATAAATACCTGGAAACAACAAATATCAAATATAAGAGACGGTGTACAGAAACTTTCCAGGCATGATTAGACCATGAAACTGAACAAGCTTTACTATGGAGCCTATATTCGGAAATGAGTAAAACTTTTTGAGTTCCCATACAACAAAACTGATCGGTACACATATTGTGCCTTTATCCCGTGCGGTACTTTACTACAACAAGTTGTTCAGAACAGCGTTCCTAATACACTGTAAAAAAAACTGCAATTTCAATATCAATATTAATATTAACGACGCTTGGTCGCCGCGTAAACCCAGAAGAGTAAATGTGTATTCTCTTCTATATTTAAGAGCTTGGTTCTTGTCGGTGGAGCATTCACCATTCAGTTTAGTTATTCTCTGCCAGTGTCTTCATATTTTCATACGAAACGACGTTTACCTTTTTCTTTACTTGTTCAAAATATTAAATGTGTAAGAGAAGTAAATTTGCAATTTTGACATAATGTAACTTGTTTTTTTTTTTAATTTTACGTTTTTGTCATTTTGCTACAGTGTACATTACCCTCATGTGCGGCGGGCCGCGCTCGCTCTTGACGGTGAACTGCACGCAGAGGTTGCGTTTGAGAGCCAGCTCGTGAACCAATGACACTGGCGACTTCACTTCCGAGCTCAGCAGATCTGCACCCGCGTCGCCTGTAAACAACTACTTTGTAAAGTTATATACGACATCGCTTCCAATCACTCTTTTCACTGAACATTACAAAACATAGTTTTTAGCTGCGACCAGTGCCCCGTTCAGCGAAACATCAGGCTACGAGTGTACAGGTGAAATTCGATATACATTGCGTAGCGGGTCAATATGGGTTCATAATGTCCCATCGGCTACGCAATGTACATCGAATTTCACCTGTAGATTGGTAGACTATAGTTTCGTGGCATGGGGCACAGACTATCCGAGTAGGCTCACTTACTTACCGCATCGCGAAAGTGTGGACGTGTCTCGGTCAAGGCATGCGGCTGAGCACTCAGCTGCTGAAGTATGTTATGACCAGGAGAGAATGACGTCCGGATTTACAGATTTCTTCAATGGATTAGATTATAGCTCACCGCTGTCCCCGTTGTAGGTGGCGGGTTGCGGCGCGCTGGTGGCGGGCGGCGCGGCGGGCTGGTCGGGGGGGCGCAGGTCCTGCAGCGCGCGCCCACACACACACACACACACACACACACACACTCTACTCTCCGCTGTCCCCGTTGTCGGTGGCGGGTTGCGGCGCGCTGGTCGGGGGGGCGCAGGTCCTGCAGCGCGCCTACACACACACACACACACACACGCACGCACGCACGCACGCACGCACGCACACACACACACACACACACACACACACACACACACACACACACACACACACACACACACACACACACACACACACACACACACACACACACACACACACACACACACACACAGACACACACACAGACACACACAGACACACACAGACACACACAGACACACACAGACACACACAGACACACACAGACACACACAGACACACACACACACACACACACACACAGACACACACACACACACACACACACACACACACACACACACACACACACACACACACACACACACACACACAGACACACACAGACACACACAGACACACACAGACACACACACACACACACACACAGACACACACACACACACACACACACACACACACACACACACACACACACACACACACACACACACACTCTACTCACCGCTGTCCCCGTTGTCGGTGGCGGGTTGCGGCGCGCTGGTGGCGGGCGGCGCGGCGGGCTGGTCGGGGGGGCGCAGGTCCTGCAGCGCGCGCGCGGCCGCGTCGTGGCGCGCGGCTTGCGGCGTCGCGCCCTCGCCCAGCCACGCGCGCCCGCCCACACACACCCGCACTCTGAAAAAACAACCAATTGAGGTTATCTGTTCAAAATGGCTGGTTCTAAAATACCTTCGAAGTCATGGAACGCAAATGTTCCCAGTATTGATTTTACAACTTCAATGACTTTGGATATCACCGGTAAAAGCGAAATAGGACGATAGCTCGATAAAACATTAGTTGGGCCTTTCTTATGAAGAATTAAAATTAATTAATATGTTCACCTATTAAAATGGAACAGTCGGCAAAATACACTTCATACAAAAATAACATACCTGTATATAAGCGGCGGGCTAAGCATCCTCTGGTAGTTAGGCATGAAGGGGGGCAGGCGGTAGGGGGGGGCTCGGGGGCGCACGCCGGGGGGGCGCGGGGGGGCGGCCACGGGGGGGATGCTGGTGTACACTGCCGGTTGGCACAGCTTCATTGCTAATGCGTTCAGTTCTACTGTTGGCATTACTGCGCCTGTGGAATAAAAAAAAGCTTGGTGAAATCCTCAGCTGCGCTTCGGGCATCAAACTACACCCTCGTTAGCAATAGGTTCTTTTCTCACCACGTGATCAATGTACTATTGTATGTGCCCAACGTTTTCCTATTACATTTTCGTCAGGTCGTACTAAGACACTTGACAAGTTGTTTTTAGATGTTGATGTTGGTTATTAGTACCAATGTGGACGCAGCTGTTAACATTTTTGGGAAATTGTAATAGGACTGTTGACTGTTCTTTGATAAATGTGACTGCGGGTCTTTTCAATCAATGGACCGCCTACTGGTCTGCCCCAACTGCCCGAACCCGTGTACATTTTAGGATCTACCAGAGGCATTCCCCAGCATGTTAGTTGCCAAATATTGGTCAGCGAGGTTGTAACTGTTACCATCCATTCGACGAAAAAGACTGTCGACGAGTAAAACATATCTAGTACCTGAATGTCTGTGGTGCATGGCGGGCGCGTGGTGCGGGGCGTGCGCGCGCGGGGGGGGCGGCGGGAAGCTGGTGGCGGTCAGCGCCGCGCTCGCCGCCGCGTGCTGCGCGCGCTTTATTGACGAGCCCTGCAACACGTACACTTAACTTGCCAACGAGCGTAAACCAATAGGAAAGTGAAATTCATTTCGTAACGTAATAAAAAAAAACCGCCCGAATATGACATAGATGGCCGAATATGACACAGGTGGCCGAATATGACACAGGTGCACCAATATGACACAGATGTCCGAATATGACACAGGTTCCCCAACATGACACAGATGTCCGAATATGACACAGGTGTCCGAATATGACACAGCTGTCCGAATATGACACAGATGCCCAATATGACACAGATGTCCGAGTATGACACAGGTGCCCGAATATGACATAGGTGCCCGAATATGACACAGGTGCCTGAATATGACACAGGTGGCCGAATACGGCACAGGTTTCTGAATATGCCTACCTTGGAAATGCGCGTCAATATCGATCGGGCGCTAGAACCAGATTGTTTAAAGTAAGGATCTGTAAATGGTGGCCGATCGTCATGCTTTCTCTTTCCCACTGAGACACAGACCAAGCGTTCATAATTTCTCCCTTACACTTAGTAGTCCATTGAATGAGTGCCTCCAAAGGGGGTCTAGAGTGCGAGAGTTGGTAACGTAAGATGTTTCTTCGGAAACATGTCAAGAGTCCCTAGGTAATAAACATACTAAAACCCCGGGACACTAGGAGGAGCCCCGGAGTGGGGGGAGGGGGGGAAAGGGTCCATTTTTTCATTTTTCGCTTAAATCTCAAAAACGGTACATGTTAGAGAAAAACGTTCCAGGAAAAGTTGAAAGGCCATAAAATTATCTACAAGTTATACCTAAATCACTTTTTCCTATATCCTACCGTTTCTGAGTTACACGCATTAAAAAATGATTTTGGCTCAAACAATTTTCCCATACTACATACCCATGTTTATCACATCAATAGATCAAAAAATATTTCTTTCTTCCATAAAACTCAAATGTGCAACTTGTGACCGGTACTGATAGATTGCTCTTGATTAGGTCTATCATTGGTAAAATAAACACATTCCTCCATGGAAGCCTTTAGGAGGAATCGATTGTCAAAAAATTATATTAGGGTAGTTTTAGTTACTGAACTTGAACTATTTATTTTTTTCTTCCAAAAAAATTCAAAAGTGCAACTTGTGACCAGTACCGATAGATTGCTCATAATTAGGTCTATCATTGATAAAAATACTAGATTCCATCATGGAGGCGTTTAGGGGAAATTGAACTTTATAAGGGTAATTACGATACCTGAACATTTTATTTTTTTCTTCCAAAAAGCTCAAAAGTGCAACTTGTGACCGGTACTGATAGATTGCTCTTAATTAGGTCTATCATTGGTAAAAAAATCACTTTCCTCCGTGGAAGCCTTTAGGAGGAATTGATTGTCAAAATATTATATTAGGGTAGTTACGCAACTTGACCTTTTTATTTTTTTTCTTCCAAAAAGCTCAAATGTGCAACTTGTGACCGGTACTGATAGATTGCTCTTGATTAGGTCTATCATTGGTAAAATAAACACATTCCTCCATGGAAGCCTTTAGGAGGAATCGATTGTCAAAAAATTATGTTAGGGTAGTTTTAGTTACTGAACTTGAACTATTTATTTTTTTCTTCCGAAAAAATTCAAAAGTGCAACTTGTGACCTGTACCGATAGATTGCTCATAATTAGGTCTATCATTGATAAAAATACTAGATTCCACCATGGAGGCGTTAAGGGGAAATTGAACTTTATAAGGGTAATTACGATACCTGAACATTTTATTTTTTTTCTTCCAAAAAGCTCAAAAGTGCAACTTGTGACCGGTACTGATAGATTGCTCTTAATTAGGTCTATCATTGGTAAAAAAATCACATTCCTCCGTGGAAGCCTTTAGGAGGAATTGATTGTCAAAATATTATATTAGGATAGTTACGCAACTTGACCTTTTTATTTTTTTTCTTCCAA
Source organism: Keiferia lycopersicella (assembly GCA_029255805.1). Classification (NCBI taxonomy): domain Eukaryota; kingdom Metazoa; phylum Arthropoda; class Insecta; order Lepidoptera; family Gelechiidae; genus Keiferia; species Keiferia lycopersicella. The sequence goes on along the minus strand of JARACZ010000029.1, from coordinate 840,083 downwards.
AAGCTCAAAAGTGCAACTTGTGACCGGTACTGATAGATTGCCCTTAATTAGGTCTATAATTGGTTAAAAAAACACATTTCTCCATGGAAGCCTTTACGAGGAATTGATTGTCAAAATATAATATTAAGGTAGTTTGAGTTACTGAACTTGAACTATTTATTTTTTTCTTCCAAAAAACTCAAAAGTGCAACTTGTGACCGGTACCGATAGATTGCTCATAATTAGGTCTATCACTGATAAAAAAACCAGATTCCACCATGGAGGCGTTAAGGGAGAATTGAATTTTATTAGAGTAGTTATGATACCAGAACTTTTTATTTTTTTCTTCTAAAATGCTCAAATGTGCAACTTGTGACCGGTACTGATAGATTGCTCTTAATTAGGTCTATCATTGGTAGAAAAATCACATTCCTCCATGGAAGCCTTTAGGAGGAATTGATTGTCAAAATATTATATTAGGGTAGTTACGCAACTTGACCTTTTTATTTTTTTTCTTCCAAATAGCTCAAAAGTGCAACTTGTGACCGGTACTGATAGATTGCTCTTAATTAGGTCTATAATTGGTAAAAAAAACACATTCCTCCATGGCAGCCTTTACGAGGAATCGATTGTCAAAATATTATATTAAGGTAGTTTGAGTTACTGAACTTGAACTATTTATTTTTTTCTTCCAAAAAACTCAAAAGTGCAATTTGTGACTGGTACCGATAGATTGCTCATAATTAGGTCTATCATTGATAAAAATACTAGATTCCACCATGGAGGCGTTTAGGGGAAATTTAATTTTATAAGGGTAGTTACGATACCTGAACATTTTATTTATTTTTCTTCCAAAAAGCTCAAAAGTGCAACTTTTGACCGGTACTGATAGATTGCTCTTAATTAGGTCTATCATGGGTAAAAAAAAACACATTCCTCCATGGAAGCCTTTAGGAGGAATTTATTGTCAAAATTTCAAGTTCAGTAACTCAAACTACCCTAATATAATATTTTTATACAATCAATTCCTCCTAAAGGCTTCCACGGAGGAATGTGATTTTTTTACCAATGATAGACCTAATTAAGAGCAATCTATCAGTACCGGTCACAAGTTGCACTTTTGAGCTTTTTGGAAGAAAAAAAATAAAATGTTCAGGTATCGTAATTACCCTTATAAAGTTCTATTTCCCCTAAACGCCTCCATGGTGGAATCTAGTATTTTTATCAATGATAGACCTAATTATGAGCAATCTATCGGTACTGGTCACAAGTTGTACTTTTGAATTTTTTTGGAAGAAAAAAATAAATAGTTCAAGTTCAGTAACTAAAACTACCCTAATATAATTTTTTGACAATCGATTCCTCCTAAAGGCTTCCATGGAGGAATGTGTTTATTTTACCAATGATAGACCTAATCAAGAGCAATCTATCAGTACCGGTCACAAGTTGCACATTTGAGTTTTATGGAAGAAAGAAATATTTTTTGATCGATTGATGTGATAAACATGGGTATGTAGTATGGGAAAATTGTTTGAGCCAAAATCATTTTTTAATGCGTGTAACTCAGAAACGGTAGGATATAGGAAAAAGTGATTTAGGTATAACTTGTAGATAATTTTATGGCCTTTCAACTTTTCCTTGAACGTTTTTCTCTAACTTGTACCGTTTTTGAGATTTAAGCGAAAAATGAAAAAATGGACCCTTTCCCCCCCTCCCCCCACTCCGGGGCTCCTCCTAGTGTCCCGGGGTTTTAGTATGTTTATCACCTAGGAACGCTTGACATGTTTCCGAAGAAACATCTTACGTTACCAACTCTCGCACTCTAGAACTTTTTATTCAATGGACTATAGGTAGATGCTTTCTTTACTTAATGCCGTTATAGCCCTGTGCGTTTTCACGAAGTGGCTTCGCTCCACGAAGGAAAATAGAAACCCTTTACTAAGTTTTCTTTACACCTGCGATCAAAACACTTGTCGTAAAAGGCAATAGGAGGTTTTGATTACTTACCTCCGCAGTATATTCTTCAGTATCACCCAGCCGGAGTGTTACTGTGAATACTTTCTTGTGCGCGGGTCCCGTCTCGGATGTGAGGCGATATTGATGCTTAATCTGAAAATTTGGTTATTTGAAATCCATATAACTGAATGAAGAACTAAAATAAAAAGTAAAACTATCAAATTTATTGGTCGTGTTAATTAGGGCTCCTGAACTATCTAACGTCGCCCATGGCAAACCGTGCAAGTCGAAGATCTATTATAAGTTTGAAGGGATAAGTAATTCTATTGACAGTAAGAAATGACCAATCGGGATCATGCTTAATTTATTACTAAAGATGACCGAATACACTGCAACACCTAAATTACTACCTATCTTCATGGTAAACATTATACAGTCTGGCTATAAAGTCGTGAATAAAATGGAACTAAAATTTTTGTATGAAAAATTGTTGCCATATTTGAGCGTTATCCGCCAGATTTGACAGATCGCGAAGAAAGTGGCGTCCTCATTCTTTGTTAAGACATTTTAGACGAACTGTAGCACCTACTACACACCTCAAAGGCCTAAAACATCAGGTTTCTTTAAAGTCACCTCTTTTATGTACATACATACATATATCACGCCTTTATCCCTTGCGGGGTAGGCAGAGCGTTAACGGCCGTAAAAATACGGCCACTATCGCCACGTCTAACATTTTTGAGGATTGTTTTCCAAGTTTGCTTCAGAATACATATGAATACATATGTATAGTGTCTACCTGTGGGTAGTAGTATGTATTAGTAGTACCTCTTGTTTGTATCTCACCTTATTGTACCTGGCCAGTTCGTTGACCAGGCACATGGGCGTCTTCTCTTTACTGTTGGCCTGCGGCGAGGGGCGAGGCGCCTCGCTGTCGCCCCCGGCCGGCTCTGCGTCACCGCCCCCCGCGCTCGCCGCCGCCCCCGCGCTCCCTCCCGCCTCTGCGCTCCCGGCCTCCGCCCCGCTGGACGGGACGGCGGCCGATGCTGGCGGTGGGACTGCTGTGTACAAAGGCACGAGATGTTATAAAAAATAATCATAAGGTGGGTCTCCATTGAACGAGCAGCCTCAGATGCTCACTGCCGCGCGCAGCATGCGGCGCAATGCGCGGTCGGTGTGGACGGTTTTTCGCCCGAACATGGGAATTTAACATACGCTGCTCACTGCTCAGGCGAAACACGTCCACACCGACCGCGGAGTGCGCCGCATGCTGCGCGCGGCAGTGAACATCTGAGGCTGCTCGTTCAATGGAAGCACACCTATTTATACATGCACCAGAACTAAAGTATTTTTTTAACAATAAAACAATGTAATTAAAAAATAAAATGTTGATAGGAATTTCTCTTCCGCGTTTCGGAGACAAGCAGAAAACGTCGCCTCATTTGCGTCACCAGAGGAAGTTCCTACTACGTTACTCCCAGAGAAAGAGCCTGAACTAATAGAAGGTAAAAGTGAAAATACACAAAATTAAAATTTGAGAATCTAAATACAGACTTGAAAATTGTTCTACAACTACAATGAAACCACAAAAAAGTACAGCTTTGGTGATGTGCGTTATACAGTATTTCACATTTTATCCCAGACAACACATAAATAGAATAAAATTATGTTTACAAATAATCCCAGCTAATTTACATAGCATGCAATATAACAAAAGTAATTACAATAAATACTAAATACATTAAAAACTACAACGAAACTAAGAAAAAAACAGACGAGACTACATCCCAAAAACAAATACATAGTAAAATAAGGCTAACAATAGGACATAACTAGACAAGAAATAACTATACAAATGACTAACCAAAATCAGAGCTTAGCTTTGATTGCGGCTTTATGATTGGTGGCGATGTCGGTCGGCACAGACCTAGATATACAACCAATATTGGGTTAGTTTCTTATTATACCTAGACTTTTAGCAACTTTAAGTAAAATCTACAAGTATATAAGGTGTAAAAATATTAGCTGCAAATATTTTGTGGGGTGATGAAACTGAATAACTTTCTCCAATGAACATAGGTCGAAATATGAAAAAAAATTATGGACCAGGACCACCCATACATGATGTAGCAGCCGCGCGAGTCAACTGTATGGGAAGTACAATTTTTTTTCATATTTCGACCAATGTTGCTTGGGGAAAGTTGTTCAGTTTCATGGGCTGATTAACCCCTTAAAATATTTGCAGCAATTTTTCTTACACCCTGTTTATGTAATTTCTATTCCTATTTTTTTTATCTTGTAAAGCACTAGGGAAATTAAAGCAAGACCATCACACCCAATTTTGTAAATTATTGATTAAAACAATAAATTTATTTAATAGTTTTGCTAGATAAATCACTACTCCGCATGAAATATTTCAATTTCTACTATGAAAGATTGACGTGATTCCTGATTTTTATATCGAACTCGCAAATATCTAAATATTTTAATGATCGCCAGATGAAAGGCGACAAAGGAATGAATCCCGCAAATTCGCAACAGCGTTCTCTGTGAATGCAATAATTTGCACTGCGCTTGACAATCTGTCTGCCAGGCGTAGTGGTCGGTATGACAAACGACCCGAAATGGGAGATCTATGTCCAGCAGTGAACTTGGCCCATTAGCTGGTAAGTATTTTTTTTTAATATAAAAACCGCCATGCTGGCCCTAAGTCTGCTAAATGAAAATCTTGTCAGATGGATGTCGATTGGATCTCAGATGGATGATTTCGATCATTTCGTAGTTTGCTAACAGCTTGTTGTATGCAGTGGCATTGGAATGACAATAGAGTTTCGATGGCGTTACAATCACAAAACATGGCAGACTTGGGGCCCAGATGTTACACGCCGTTGACGCATTTGAGTCGTAAATTGCTTAGCTATTCGCCCAGTCGATGTCGTAAGCCTACATATGGCGGGGTTTCAGCAGTCAACTTGCTTTAGTTTAACTTTTAGGTTTAACTGCAGTGAGATTGCGGGTATTGGTTCTCACCTGTGTGTGCGGGCTGCGGCTCCGGCTGATGCTGTTCGGGCTGGGTGTACACCGGCGGCATGTGGCCTCCGCCGCCGTACGACCCGCCGCCCAGATACGGCCGGCGTATCGACTTCATTTGTTGCTGTGTATACATAATGGCTGGCATGAGTTCGGCTCTAGGTTGTAAGACTCTTGTACTAGGAACAGCCAGCGTGCCAGTAAAAAAAAAAGTTTAAATACGCAGCATTTAAAATTTTTCCACATGTTGCATTAGATGAGTTGACTTAGGTATAAGGACAGGTTCTATTTCTCATGTTGGCATTTGTATGAAAGATAAGCCCCAAAAGAAAAGAAAAATGAAATAATAAAGAAATGCACAGCAAATCACGATTTTGAATAAAGGTTCCAATTGATAGTCAAAACGTTTTTACTGGCATCAGACAGGGTTCGAACCTGCGTAGTTTTGTCAGCTTAATATAATTCACGGAACAATCCGAACACGTGTTACAGATTAAACCTAGATATCTCCTGACATGTTTTTTTACAGGTCATAATTATAGGCACATGGGCTTATAATAACCTTAAAAGATAACCCTTACCGGTGGCACAGAGTGGTGCTGTGGTTGCGGATGATGCGGCATAGCGCGGATAGGATGCGGCGGGCGCTGCGGTGCATGGTGTAGGGACATGCCCCCCAGCCCCCCGTGACCCCCGTGCCCCCCCAGGCCGTGCCCCACGCCGCCGACGCCGCCCACGCCGTGCGCCGTGTGACCCCCCTGCGACGGACCCAGCGGCACCCTTCACGACAAACAGAATACATCACTTACAGGCTTATGTGATCCTGGTACATCCTGGTCAAATGTTGCACTATAAGTCTGTTTTTACAACTATTCTAGAAAGCAGAAATGACGAAATAGACAGTTTAAAATAACAGTTACACGAAAACTTTCCCAAACGAGCGCATGTGAGATATTAAGAGCACTTTCTTTGCAGGGGTCAGGAGCCCTGCTCGCGGCGAGACTGTTATTCCAACTGGCCATCCCATTCAACGCTTTGATATATTAGTCTGGGCGGCGAAGAAAGCTGCATCTCACATTCACTGAACATCCCCGCGCATCAATAGAGACGTCGTCATATGTTCCATTGTGCGCCCCATTCACGACCAGTTCCAGCGACAAAGAGCGCCGCAAAGAACCCTCGACATATCAACAAACTACACAACATTTGCATAAGAAAGCATTTTCAGTGCTCATAAAACAGACGTTTTATTAAACAGTGTCAATGTTTGAGTGACCAACTTATGTGGATATTGTCCCTTTTGTGGCATGTCACATGATACTATTGGAAGTTTAATAGGTGCTGTTGGTGATAATTTTTTGGGGTACTTTCCTATGGTAACAAAATGCATGTTGCTTATTTCTTTAGATCAGTAAAAGGTCTTTGAACCCTAAGGTCTCATTTTTAGTAGAATGAGCTACTGCATATACCTGCATGCATGCCTACATTACATAGCTTGAAAATATGAAACAAAATTTTGGCAGCACAAGGGAATCTTCAATTTAAAGTACTTTATGACAGTATTAATTTGTGATTTCAATAGCTAGGGGATAAATAGGGGAATCATTCCGCTGTTGATCTATATGTACAAACTATCTTCTGTACATACTTACAGGTACTAAGAAACTGGAAATTTGTTTTAGAATTAGTGACTTATAATTGTGCAAGCAATGAAAGGTTGTTTTGTTTTTTGGGCGTGTTGTTCAGGTTCTAAAAGTACTTTAAAAATACTTTCACTTTATTTCAGTTTACTATCTGGCATCACTATTCTATTTATTGTTTGAATTCAAAAGACAAGTCCATCAAAATACACTCATAAAAAGAACCTAGACACCTTGCAAGTTTATGTTTAATATGAATCACATTTTTTAAGAAGTGTGTTTATTTAGGAATTAATGCCCGATATTGTGTAATACAGAGTAAAATGAGGTTTATAAATCTTAACTAAAATGTCCCAAATTCGAAATAGTTTTTAATAGATTTCGCGTTTTATCGGATGGAAATCTCCAGGTCACGATGGTCTCAGCATTGAGCATCTGCAGAACGCAGGTGTTCACCTTCCTAGGGTGTTGGCAATGTTGTTCACTATTTGTATTAGACACAATTATTTACCTGCCGATCTGATGAGGACGGTAGTAGTACCCATAATAAAAAATAAAACTGGTGACGCATCTGACAAGAGTAACTACAGACCAATATCCCTAGCGACTATACTTGCAAAGGTTCTGGACAGTGTGCACCTAAACGAGCATGTAAAGTTACACGACGCTCAGTTCGGTTTCAAACAGTTCTGATAAGAATAGATCTTTCAGAGATAATACAACACAAAGATTTGCTTTTTCAGAAGTGCTTACATTGCACAGTGGTGCCTGCCATAGGCCAAAAATCGAAAATCTGAGGATAAGTTTAATAAGTTATGATGCACTGCCTGGTTAGTTTATAAACTGAAGTACCCTCTAAAAACAAATATTTTATTGTTTTATGCGTATTTCACTTATTTATCTGCTTTAGAACTGAGCACTTACCTGAACTATCTTTGGCTACAAAGTACGGAAGTGTAAATAATATCATTAATTATAAACTAATCAATAGTTTGAGCTGTTGTTTTCGTTATGGAAGTGATTAAGGAAGGTATGAAGATTATTTTAGTAAATAATTTATTCCGATTACGACACTAGAATAATGTTTTATTTGTCGGTTAAAATTTTATCGCCTATGTCTGTTTTCTACATATTTAATTTAGACTTTTAACTTATTTGGACACGTCTTGCCGCCAAGTCCTGTATATCAAATAATAGTTGAACATGTATATTTTATGAATTTAAAAACATCTCATCCACATCCGTCCACATTTTTGAGCAATATGTCTCTCTAAATCGTTTGTTTCAGGTGATAATTACAAATGTGAGTTTCCTCGCAAGCTTATATTCAATATATGGATATCTAAAGATAAAAATTACCGAAAAGTGGATATTATTGCTCAAGATATATTTAATACGACGGACATGGACTTTGAAGAAGACACAAATTTTGAGCAATTACATAAGAAGATTAAAAATATTTGCAAAAAAATTAATGAACTTTGGCGTCGTGAACGTTACATACGAGAAAGATTTTTGAGTAAACGAATACAGATCTTATAAACAGATTATTGCTTAGTTCTGATCCGTTTCTGTCCTTACTACGGAAAAAACTAAAGAAAAAAAAACCTTACCAGGAAAAGACGTTTTGAACTTGCTTCAAGTATGATTATTTAAATATTTTATAGTTTTCTTTACACAAAATAAATCATTAATCTTAATTAAAGGTATTTTTAATCAATCAAGCCATTAATATTAAAATCGTAATTTTGTCACGGCTTTGTACGGGCGGGGAACCACTGTGCATTGGGTTGTTGGTCAACTTGGTGTCCCACACAAAGAGTGAGAGAGATAAAGAGAGAGAGGGAGAAAGAGAGGGAGAGAGTGATGTGCTTAATTTCTACACATATGCTTGCTAAGTTTAATTTTCAGTGTGCAATGTTTTAACTAAACTTTTGTTGTGTTCATTCACATTGTTATTGGCAGGATTCAGATTCTTCAAAAAAAAATTCATGAAAAGGTAAGTATGTCTGAGCAGTTTACTAATCCTTATGTTCTGGAGAGTAAATAGTTTTCTAAAAAATAATGTGCTAGGTGATTTATCTTATATGATTTGTAAACCAAAATGGCCTAGAGACAGATAAATGAGAAAGGCTAAAGAAATAAATAAAATGGCAATGGTAAAATTAGCTATTGAGCTGAACAAATAAAGGTTGTTGACATAAAAACAGGAATGTCACCATTTATTGTTGACATGGAAATCAGCCCAAGGCAGCCACTACCAGAAATAGCTGCATGAATTGGCTTCTTACAATAATACACTACTTCCGTACGTAACTAGGGCGTAAAACTAAGGCAAATAAATAATGAAAAGCTGAACGTTACCTAGTGAGAGTTACGTGCCTGTTCTCCCGATGCATTTGATGTGGCGGCATCTGGTGCTGGTGGTGCTGTGGCATGCCCTGGTGCGCCGGCATGTGCTGCGGCGGGTGCCCCGACATCGCCTGATGATGCATGTTCGGGTGATGCATCATTTTCTGCACAAATCAAAACAAACTCCTGAGGTTTCACAAACGATATCCTCACCCGAATAACATTGATTTTCGAAAGTAAACCAGCGAAATCCTTACCGTAAATTTGTGTCGAGGATAATTTGGAACCTCTGCTATGCGATCAACATAAATCCGCTCTCGAATCAATCGAAAATTATTTTATTTTGGCGAACAGTAAAGAAAATCGTTTCGTTCAACATGCGGCCATGTTAAAAATGTTGCCAGATTGTAAATGAATAGTTCTACCAAAACTACAAGCGCCGGCCGGTAGTGCCGTGCCGCGCCATATTTTCTACCTTGTGGTAGATTCTTTTGTCAACCGTCAGAGCGGCGAGGGCGATATTGGTCCATGCGTATACGAGGCCCTATCATGGACCAATAATTTCAAACCTGAGCGGTACCTAGGCATGACATGGTATCTGATACTGATCATCATCATGTCGTATGGCATTTCTCTGCGCAGGATCCTATATGTCAATTTTTAGGTTTTTGAGCCAGCCTTCGGCCGCTGGTGTAAGACGGTGCAGCTCGGTCATGCCGCCAGGTAGGCGATACAGTGGGCAATCATTCACAATGTGGGCTAGGGTTTGGTCAGGCTCTCCGCACTCGCAGGATGGCGACTCCCTGAGTCCCCATTTGTGGAGGTGGTGGTTTGATCGCCCGTGTCCGGTTCTAAACCTATTCAGCCTCACCCATATTGAGCGCGGGGCATCGAATCCAGGGGGCCTTTTGTTTGGGTCTGAGATCAAATCCTTTTGTGGATGGGCATAAAGTTCCCATGATGACCGCCATTCCGTTTTAACATCATACTTGGTCTCCAGACGTTTGTCTGTCCAAATCGGGTGTCGTGATGGTAATCGGTGAGACGGTGTACGGTTGAGAGTTTCTCGGATCGGCATGAAGTCTCTCGAACACTTACGCCACTCAGTAGCTGCCGCATTACACCTTCGCAGATCCGGTGGAGGGATGTGAGCCAGAACTGGGAGCCATGGGAGAGGGGTGGATTTTATAAGCCCGGTGATAATCCGCATGGCCTCGTTGAGTTTGGTGTCGACTTTGTTTGTGTGCGCACTTCGGTACCATATAGGCGCACAGTACTCCGCGGTTGAATAAACCAGAGCTAGAGCAGATGTCCGTAAGACTGAGGCGGAAGCACCCCAGGTAGTTCCTGATAGATTTTTTAGGATGCTTAGTCTGGTTTTAAGTTTTTGCGCCACATTGTTTAGATGATCCTTGAAGGTTAGGGAGCGATCCAGTGTCACACCTAGGTACTTAGGAGTGAAGTTATGTTTAACGGGTACTCCGCAGAAGGATACGTTAAGCTTCCTGTTCGCTAGGCAGTTGGTAAGATGAAAGGCAGCGACCTCAGTTTTAGAGGGATTTGGACAAAGCCTCCATTTTTTGTAGTAGTCGCCCATAATCCCCAGATCCCCAGTTAGTGCCGCCTCACCGTCTTCAAAGGATTTCGCCTGGAAGGCCAGGGCTAGGTCATCAGCATAGGCAAATTTTTGGCAAGCGGTATTCGGCATGTCGCTAATGTAAATATTGAACAACAGTGGTGCTAGGACTGATCCCTAGGGAAGGCCGTTTTTGAGCAGTCGGTAGCTGCTTGCACTGTCGCCCAAATTCACTTGGATGTAGCGAGGACCCAGTAGTGTCTTCAGCAATGCCAATGTTCTGCCACACGGTATGATTTTCGCAACCTTATGTAGGAGACCTTCGATCCAAACTGTGTCGTAAGCTGCACTTAAGTCCACAAAATCCACGGAAGTTTTTAGGCCGCGTTGAAAGCCAGCCTCAATGTATGAGGATAGAGCCAGTACTTGGTCGGCACAGCTTCTGCTGTTTCTGAAGCCAGCTTGTTCGGGTGGAATAGCAGAGTCGACCGCGGTGTTAAGTCTGCCATACAATAGCCTTTCAAGCAGTTTATAGGTAATAGACAGTAGAGATATCGGTCTATAGCTTGCCGCTTCATCAGGCGATTTCCCGGGCTTTAAGGCTGGTTTCAGAGCGACGCGTCTTGGGCCGCGTCTCGGCCGCGCCGCGGTCGGATCTCCTTCGATTGCCAGTAGCGTCGACTTGCAATCTTTTAAGACGTCGTTGTTGCACTCTTTAACATATAACGTATATAGCTAATATAGTGATTACGTTTGCTGGCATAATGATTCTCTGCCTTCGACCTTACACCACAACGAAGCGCGCGCGTCTGAATGTCGTTTCACAGCAAACGCGCTGCCCAGGCGCGCGCCCGAGCCGCGCGCGTCTGGGCAGCGCTGCTGAGACGCGCCGCTCTGAAACCAGCCTAACAGTGCGATCACTTTAGATCTCTTCAGAATATCTGGGAGGGAACATGTGTCCAGTATCCGGTTGAAAAATGTCAGCAGCCATCGTCTGCCCACTTTTCCAAGGTGCGTAAGAAATTCTGGATAAATTTGATCTGGTCCAGCTGCTTTATTAAGTTTTATCAGCCCTAAGGCCATGTTGAGCTCTGATAAGGTGAAATGTTGGCTGAAGGATTCAAGTGCGGGTAGTGAATGTTGCAGCCTGATGTTTTGCTGTCGGATTTCCTTTGCAAATGCTCTGTCGGTCTTGGCTGCTTTAGTAAGTGACTGCATCCGTTTCACGATATCGTCAGGTTGAAATCAATGTCTGATACTGATAAGTACACGTTATCAAGCGTTAATGTCCATGTTTCGGAGGGAGCCACCACCCTTCTCTCTAGTGGTGCTTGCATGCAATAATGAGTTCGCTTCGCTATTATTCATTCTGTGCCTAAGGCCAGCTGATGGGATTTCTATACAAATTAGGGAGACAAAAATTTCAAAATAAAAATCTGATATACAAAAATCAATTTATTATCCTTAAAAATACAAAATCAATCGCCACAATTTACAACTCAGTTTGACAAATGTAAAGAAAAACAACAGACATGAAGTGGAAGTAGTCTTCGTCATTATTTATCTGGACATCAGTGAGGTTGGAATACGCGGGTTCTATTTCCTCTATAGAACTGTCGAGGCTTTCATCGCTGTCCCTGGTGGTTTCGGCCCAGGAGACGCGCTTGGAGCTGCGGGATTCTTTCTTTTTGTCCTGGGTGGGGGTGGAATGGGAGACGGGGGATGGGGGGCCTTTGGTGGGGGTTTGCGCGCACTTGTCGAGGTAATGTTTGCGCAGGATGTACTCGCGCATGGAGTCGTTGGAGGGGCGCTTGGGCGGGGGCGGCGCGGGGGGCTGGGACCGGTCGTCGTCTTCCATAGAAGTGGGTCCATTCTTGCGAGCTTCTTCTATTTTGTTGAGTTCGTCCTCGTTGGCGGCGAGCGGCCAGGCCCCGAGTTTGTTCCTGGTAAAAATACATCGTCGTTAAGAGTAATAATAAATGCTGGTAAGATTATAGTGTAATGTTTCTGTAGGTATGAAGGAAAGAGATATTTTAATTCAATATTATTAACTGAGCAAGAAAGGGGTCCTTCAGGGACTGGACAGTATGTACCTGAAGTCTGCTAAATGAAAATCGTTTCAGTTGGATGTCGATTGTATCCCAGTTGGATGATTTTAGTCGTTCCGTATTTTGCTAACAGTGGAACACGGTCAGCTCGGAGCTGAGTTCACGCCGGATCAGCTGTGTGAAGTTAGCTGTACCTGACGAGGTGCGGCCTGGCGTGCGCGGCGCACAGCACACGCTTGCGCACGAAGTCGTGGAACACGGTCAGCTCGGAGCTGAGTTCACGCCGGATCAGCTGTGTGAAGTTAGCTGTACCTGACGAGGTGCGGCCTGGCGTGCGCGGCGCACAGCACACGCTTGCGCACGAAGTCGTGGAACACGGTCAGCTCGGAGCTGAGTTCACGCCGGATCAGCTGTTTGTGGCGGGATGGCACGTTCGGGTCGCGCACCGCTAGTAGAGCCTGTGACATACCAAAATAATAAATTAAGGAAAAAAGACCCACAATCCATAAAAAAAAGATTAAAATACTTTCTTGGATATCATACTCAATATCTAATAAGTTTAGCTAAAATAGTTATCATTTGATATCATCGCGGTGGCCTGCTTAGTACTTACTAGCTACGATAATCTACGATAATCGATGCTTTTGGTACAGTCGGTGATAGCTGTTACCTGACCCCCAGTGATTTAAAATAAACATTCGAATACTCAAATCAGACTTGGAAAAAGAAAAAAGCAATATACTTGTGTTGTAATGTGCTGGGAATCGAACTCGGCTCCTCGGTTATCATGAGCGCTTAACATACCGCTACACCAACTTCCCCGACAAACATAATGGTAAATTTTTGCATAGCCTTCTTCCACACCTTATTTTGCGTCTTTACTCATATTCTATCATATGTTTAAATGTGGGTAGGTAGATCTTTTGATGCAAAAAGACTTGAATAAAATGAAATAAGATCAGTCTACGTTTCGGCAGTGACTATTTGCGTTATCAATTTGCATTTATTAGTTGCATTCGGGTTGTTTCTTTCTATTTATTGGTCTTGTGAATCATGTCGTGGTTGACCGATTACCAAAAGTATAAGATTATATTTTTGCATGAAGAGAATACTCCCATTAAAAAGATTGCTCGTGATCTCAATATAGCGGTAAGTGGTTTCTATATAAGAACCGTTATTTACTATAATCTTATTTTATTTATTTATTTTATTATACATGAAGCTTATACATTTTTGCCTATTCTTAGTGCCATTAAACCTAAGGAAGGTTTGTATTGTGTAATTGTAATCGTTATCTTTTGTGTTGTAATTGTAATCTTTGTTGGGTATTGTTATTTATGCTATAAAAATAATATATAGTAATTAAAGTGATAAAAAATATTTATTCGTCCATTCTTTTTTACAGAGGAATACTGTAAAGCTTTGGATACGCCGTTACGGTGAAACAGGGAGTGTGCAGCGAAACCGGTCTGGACCAAAACCCATAATGTTTACTGATCAATCGGAGCGTCATCGGGCCATTGTTGCACGGCATCAGGAGCACCCATTTGCAACTACACTATCCACTGCAGTAAACCACGGAATTTCTGTGCAAACAGTTAGACATCATTTGCACGCCGCTGGATTTAAAACGTATAAACCAACCCGGAAGATTAAGTTATCACCTGCTCACCGCCAAGCAAGAGTTCAATTTGCACAAACCTATCTCAATTTTGATTGGATTAATAATGTTGTGATTTTCACAGACGAGAAGGTATTTAAATCTGATAAAGATGGGAAACAAATCTTATGGCGAAGGAAAGGACAACGATATGAAGAATCTTGCATGTTACCTTGTAGAACCAGTGGGAGAATTTCTTTAGGTTATTGGGGCTGGATGTCGTCCATGGGACCTGGTGAGCTGATAGAGGTGGGTGCACACTTTAATAGCCGTGAATATAGAGAAATACTCAGGGATGTTATGTTGCCATCAGTGCGTATCGCCTACCCAACACAAGAAATTTATTTTGTCCAAGATAATTGCTCTATCCATCGTGCACACATTGTTCGTCAATGGCTAGAGGAGCAAGAAGGCGTTCATGTCATAGATTGGCCTTCCAAAAGTCCCGACCTTAACCCCATAGAGAATTTATGGGGTCTGATGACCCTTAACTGAGACCCTTCTGAAGTGCGAAATAAAGAGAATTTGGCTGCAGTCGTAACATCAACCTGGGATTTCATGAGAGGACGTGAATACTGCTGGAACATGGTAAATGGTATGCCTGGTCGTCTGCAGCAAATCGTCGACAAATCAGGTGGATCGCTACGTTATTAAATACCATAAACTTAGGTAGATACCTAAGTAGTTTATTTGTCTGATGTAGTTTTATTTATCAGCATTATTTTGTATACAAAATGTTTAAATGTAAATACCTACCTGCTTAATCTATTAAATTTGATTTACATAATATTAGTAGTGATGTTATTGTTATATAATGAAATATAACATGTTGATTCACTGCATATTATTAACTGTATACAAGATTTTTATGAAGTAGTTTAATTCTATCAAAATAAGTCAACTACAATACAACTATAAGATATTCATCCAATTAAAGTATGCCTATTAGGCATATCAAGTAAGTAGGTATTTACTTTTAACAAAGTATCTGCTTATTTTGGTAATAAACTCTTTTTTTGCAAGATTTATTGATTTTAATTTATAAATATATTAAAATATATATTAGTATACCTCACAAACATTTATTTGATTTCAAAATAAAAACAAAATAAAATAACCCTAGTGAGTATCGAGCCATGTTCTTCGTTACTTATAATCTTTGCCCGACACTCTGGCCACTACACCACATCTACATGTCAATGAATTGTGAAATTAGGGGACACTTGCTAGACAAGCTAGTTGTAAACAAATAGGCTAAGCTGATAATCACCCGTATGCTCACAACATAAGGATGCGTTTCCCTGCTAAATATTAGCAAGCAGTATTCGGCTATTCACAGTTCAGTGGCGCCCTCTTCTGTTTATTTTTTAATCCAAACCACACTTATACCCGCAATTGAATATATTCTTTGTTACGATAACAATAAGAACGAAATTACCTACGAATCTACCAATTGTGCGAGGGGTCAGGTAACTCCTATAAGCCACTGTACACTGCCTCACCTGCGACGCGAGCAGCGTAGCGGCGGCCTGCGTAGCGCCCGCTACGAGCCGCTCGTTGGGCCAAGGGACAGCACTAGCAGCTGAGGATATGCTGGTCAAGGACTCGCTCCGATTGGCCCGGCGGGAGTCCCCCGGGCTTCCGCAGGAACACGCCCGCCGCCTCCCCGCACGCGGCGACCGGGAACCGCTGCCTTCTTCTGCGTGGTAAGCCTGAAAGATTTTCTCAAGTTTAAAACGAAATCGGCGAGGAACTACACAAGATACAGAAAAAAGTGGTGAAATCTCGTATCGGAGGCCAAGACTCACTTTGGGTCGTCGAGCCGGCGAAGTGAGTATAAAGCCGACGAAGGGATTCATCATGCTCATTCGGAATACGTGTGCGTTTTGCGAAGTGTGGCTTTTCTCTTGCGTATTCAACGTGAAAATCTCAAGGTATTTTCGCTCGCATGTAGTGTTGCTGTAGCTAGCGTACTTCTCTCTTTCGTTTTTTAACATGAGATAGACGTAGACTGTAGTCTATGCGACATGTGTAGTGAATTCACCCCCACAGACTGTAGTTGTTGTATATGGTGCTGTGTTTTGAATGGTATATGTTCCTTGTAGATTCTTGACACGAACCCTTTACTTTGCAGTGAAACTACTCACGTGATTAAGTGATCTGGTCAACAGACAGATGGCAGCCAGTAGCGTCCCAAAAGTCAGTTGCGGGAAAGGTTCATAAGTAATTTTCGGGGCCCCGAAATGGAGTTCTACTAGTGGCTGCCAGCGCTCCAAATCCAGCCCTGGGTCAGCCAGAAGCGATAACAGGTCCGGACTGAACGCTAGCAGGCAGAGTGTTGCCATGTGTAGGATTTCCAGGGTTCTGTAACGAAAGTAGAATAAAATAGGAATATCCCGCAAAAACATTTGAATAACAACTTATCGTGAAATTAGAGACTACGTCCAGGAAACCAGTTAGGAAGACAGCTGAAAATAAATAGAATATCTTCGCGGAAACACAAACATGACAAGAGAGTGATCAGACTTATTAGTTATCTACAGTCATGTTTTAACTCTTTAAATATATAAACAATTTAATTTTAGTTTCAGTTAGTCATGCTTTCTCTCTACCACTCTTTCTCTTGAGGCATATGGGACGTATGGGACACCGAGGCTCTTGCATATACCAGGCTTTCATGCTTCCTCCATCACACTTTCTAGTAGTATTATATTATCTGTGACTTAACCGCCGCCTTTACAGATCCTATCTTTAATCGCAAGGTTTCTAGAGACTTTCGTATCTGCCTCTATATGAACAATTTTGATGACAAACCTGTGTAGAACTGGCGCCTGTTTGGCTGCTTCCTCGCTGGATTGTAAGGTCGGGTCGGAGGAGCGGCGCGCGCGCATCATCAGCGTCACGCATTGGTACAAGCACGCACTGATACTGCGCTGTAGGGCAAAAATGAGGTTAAAATCTGGTAGTTTTTCATCAACCGATACAATACTCCACTGGACACAGTCTAATAGTAAATAGTTTATTTATAAAATTAACTAGTAATATGTTGGAGCATTCCATTATAAAGTATGGGCGTTGAAATAGGCCATATTTGAGGCCAGGTTAAGACATAAGGTCTATTTTTCTTTGTTGACTCATGTCAACTAAAGGTCATCCTTTAGTATGGGTTTGACTGCTGTCAAATATGGCCTATCTGAACGGCTATACCTACAAAATATAAGTTACTCTATGGGCCATACTTTAGAAAGAAGTGACTCACCATAATGCCGATCAAGGAGTTGATATTCTGCAGCCGCCAGCGAGCTTCGAATTCCACCAACTGCACCACAAGGTTCAAAGCCGAAGCACAAAGGTTCAAAGAATCCAGGTTCGCGATCTGACGCGGCATCAGCACCGCTTCTATCAGATGATCCAAGTGCACTCCCACAAAGGTAATCGCGTCACTCGCAAAGAACTGCCCGTGACGCATCACCATCATGGAAATGAAATCCAAACTGTAAGAGTACACTCTCCACCATTCCTGAGGCTTCCAGACCAACGCTCCACCTTTGGGATCAATCTTAGGTGGTAGCAACTGCAGCCATAGAAATTGGTCTACGTCGATGTGTAGCAAATCTTTGGAGAATGGCCCTCTAGCGTAAGCGGTCAGACATCGTAACGCGGCTAGAGATGTTTGGTAGTGTCGACGGTTTTGCAAACAAATTTGCAAGCAGCCGAGAAGTTTGTTCACGAAGTGGCTGGATTGGAACCACTGCCCTAACCCCGAAAACAAATCATCATAAAGCTCTAAACATTGTTCCAACATGGCGAGTGAGAGTACCACAGGCGGTATTTCTTCACGAACGAGGTGCCCGTTAGCCACGGGTTCTACTTTAGGATCCTCTTTGATGAAATCGCTTAGTTTCTCCAGTTCAAGACTGTTGATGTTTGTCACAGATCTGATGATGCTTTGTGCTGTGATACTGCTTGCTTTGATCTCGTAATCTAAGCTGCTGATTGCGACTGTCCCTATCGAAAGTATAGCGCGAATGGCGCGCGGGTGCAAACACTCGTATATTATCGCCGTATTGGACAGCAACCCATCAATTGCTTTTGCGCTGTTTTTTCTATTATCAAAACAGTCGTCTTTCCAGTTAGCCAGCATTACGACGTACAATTCCGAGAGGATCACGATCAGTCGACTGTCTTTGTGATCGTCTAGCTCGTTCAAAAGTGCGGACATACACGGCGCTACCATCTTGGCTTTATGCGCGATGTTCAGAGGTATGGGCGAGCACTTGCAGAAAATTGTAGTGAAATCCTTCCACGAGGTCAACAACCCCAACCATACGGGAACCCTATCCACGACTTCAACTTGCTCCTGCCTTCCGTGAAACGAGAATATATATTTGATCCAGTTGCCCAAATAAGGCTTGCTCACGTCGAAAAATTGTGCCAACATTTCCTTTAGACATGGATCGGGGTTTTCTCTAAATGTAAATAGCTCTATCCCGAGAACATTGAATATTTGTGTGTATGTCCGTAAGCCGGGTTGGATTTCGCTGAACAGTGGACTGGTCAGATGTTCCCAGAATTTTGGATTTTCTCTCAGTTTTTGAACTAAGATTTGCATGTTGTTTTTCCATAAAGCGTGGAATAGGCTCATCATGCAGCCCAAAAGCGGACTGTGAAGCGTTTTGGCGTCCTGAAACAATTTTAAACATAATAAACAATACTGGACCCAGTAAAGACCATGTTGGAGTCGCACAAATTATCTACTAATTTGATCATTACTTACAGCCCTTACAGTTCCCAGATAGTCAGCCAAATATCCCAAGATCCCTTCGAAGCTGCCATCAGCTTCCGTTGGCTTGTCCTTGTCAGTCTTTTCGTTATCTGTCTCTTCCTGCTTGGCTTTGACATGGTTCATCATGAAGAAAGCCTCAGTGAGGCCAGGTTGCTTGCCGATACAAGTGGCGACAAACTCGAGGATGGCTATTTTTAGGTCTATGGTTTCATATTCGTCTCTTAGGCGGTCGAGGAACATTACCCGGACTTGGTATGCAGTCATATCAAGGGAAGAAAAGAGAGACATTTGGAAATCCTGAAACACGTAAAAATGATATACAAGTTAACCCAAATTACGAATTCCACAAACAAGGGTAGAGCATGTTAGTTATGGTACTGATTCTGCAAAAGCCGAGACATAAATCGAGTCCAGACAATAAGATAACTAAAAAGTTGCAGGGAATTTACCTCAGCAAATCTCTTCAAAAGCCGACAACACAGCACCGGCAGACTCTTATTGAACGCGTGGTTTATATAACTCGCAACCTTCGGAACGACTTTCAGTGAGTCGTTCTGCTTGTTCTGAGCGAAGATCAGATGTTCGAGTGGCGTGAGTTCTGTTCTTTCGCAGACAAGTGGTTTCAAGCGTAGTGCGAACATGATGACGGCCACGCAGCGCTGGATTGTGGACAGGAATTGCGAGCCATTGCCTGATATCCAGTCGGTTTCGTCGTGGATCATGCGTTCCAGCTGGTCATTACCTGAAAGAACATAATTGTCATCAGCAGCCCTGACATGTCCATTGCTGGATTTTACTTAGGTTCTTCCATGAGCTGTGATTTTGAGAATGATTGCTCAGTATGTGTTACTGAATCAGCATCAGCTGTTATCTGGGGACCCGAAAAGACGTAGCTAAAGCATCAGATGGGCTTTCGACTATCATAGGACTTCTATAGCCTAGAAAAAATTAATGATTTGTTCAGGTTTTCGCAGTGTGTTAGAAGGATAAACTTACCGACAGCGATAATCTTCAACAACTCCAAAGCGTTTTCCGTGTACAACAAACTGTAGATACACGTCTTTTTTAGAAGCAGTACACCTTTACTATTCTCTCTTGTCTGTTGTAGTACCAGAGTGAGGAATGTGGCGCAACGTTTGATGAGATCTCTTCGCTTGCTGGTGTGTCCGTAGCGCCAGCCGTATACGTTGGGAAATACCTCGCGGAGGGTTAAAACTAGCCCAGGGAGGATTATGTCTGAAGTGACGCGTTCGTCTGTGGACGCCTGGAAAGTATTGGTTTATGAGTGGCTTTAGGTTCAATCAGACTAATATCTCAGGCAGCGTGGCAATGACTCACTCAACTCAGTATTGGAAATTCTCTAGCAATATCCCCCAATATATAGTTAGAATTAACAAAATGGGTTACGTTTTAACCTGTGATTTTACTTCTCCAAGTAACCGCATGGGTTCTGTTCTGCCTACCGAACGTAACAAAATAGAGTGAAACTTTCCTCGCAAAGTAACAACATTTAATAAAGACATAGATTTTATAATGGCAGCTTGTCTTACTTCATGAAAAGCACACAGCATATCGATGTAGGCTCCCAGGAAGTCATACGAGCCGCTCGGCTGTTCGATCGTGACCAGGTACGACCCGACCGCCGCTGAGTCGAACGAAGCACCGTTTGCGTACTCTATGTGGGATAGCTGGTGGTTTATTATACGGGGTAGCAGGCCCGTGTTTATCAACCTGAAAATAATATAAGAACATGAATTTGTTTTAAACACCTGGATATTTTGATTCATCTTTCGTCCTTCACATAAATGGCGACAATTTTTATTTCCCTTACCTCAAATGTATTTCTTTCGTGAAAGCCGGTATCAAAGCAGTACAAACTTCGAGACATTCAACTAGTAGCGGCAATGGCGGCGCTTCCGCTCTCATAAACCTCACTAGCACATCAAAAACACCCTCACTTGGCGCTACCAATATCTTCGGTATCTCTTTATCCTCAACCAGCGTCTTCAACAGGCCTTTCAGAACTTTCGTTCCTGCGTACACTCTTTGTAAAGTATCGCTCATATTGTGTGAATGCTGCTTTCTATCTAAGGCCTTTTCTATTTCGCTGTTGAAGATCGTCCAGTACGCATATGGTGTGCGGAAATGTATCATTGTGCCCTCTTTTCTCTCCATGACCGTGGCTCTGGAGCCGTATTCAATGCGGTAGGAAGGGTCGCCTAAAGGGAAATACTCTCGACCTACTACCGCCTCGTCAGCTGATTCTAATGCCATTATTGGAACTGCATTTGGGTTGTATATCTCGCTGTAGACTGGTAGGCATTTCAGTTCTGCTATTAGCTGAAAATAAGAGACACAAACAAAATAAAGTTGGTACATGTATTAAAAGAACAACTGACTTTTTTGAGAATACAAATATTGGGTAAGCTGAAAATGAAGAAAATTCAATTTACTTACATTTCGAACACTACATTTTCCACCTTGCGCCAATCCAGCAGCTAACGTGGACAGGGCATTAAAATTGAATGGGAAGTATTCCAACGCCGTATTCCACAAAGAAACGACCCCACATTCATCTTCAAGCTGGTGTAGTGACCAGAACTCATTGGCTATTTCTGGAGAGGACAGCAGGTCTGCACAAAGCTCCATTACGCCGCTTTGATGACTGATCGTGCTGTCACCGTCGAATTTGTCGCAGAGTTCGTTCAAAAGACGGAAGACACGCTTTCTAGCGACTAGAGCGCATTTTGATTTGTCCTGCATTAAAGATGTATAACATCAGAGTCAAGTAGCAAACAGTCACTTTCAGCTAACTTACAAAAAACAATAAGTAATATTGGACCCAAAGTTGATCCTAGTGGTACACAAATTCAGAAACTATGATACTTACAGAAAATACCGAACTATTGAGCATTTGCTGGAAGAATTCAAAGACTCGCAGGCGAAGTGCTGTTGCGCCGTAATTCTGATATTGACTTTCAAACAATTTCGTGTGTTGTTCACTCTGTAACATAGTCAAACACTTTTGTATAAACTAGGAAAATGCTGTACCTGAATCTTGAGTAATAAAGAAAATAAGTACCAAAATAATGATACTTATTTTATCTTGTAATAGCTTACTTTTAGTGTCAACAGCATCCAAGACATCAGCATAGCACCTTGTTCAGAGCTCTTGTGGAGCTTTGTCAGTTCATATTCTACTGATTCCTTAGTGGCTTCAATCCATGATGACAGGTTTTTGCTAAAAATATCAATAAGTATTTTAATACATTTTAAATTGTTTTCCTGTGGAGTGACCACCTTAGTGCACTCACTTAAACAAACAACTAATAATAAGCATACACAATAATCCTGGCAACAGCTCACTTCTACAGATGATTTTGGTGATCACAACCCTCAGCCATGAGGAATCAACGATGAAGAAGAAGAATTATAAGCATAATTTTTATCTCTAATTTACAATATGAAACTAGACATTCAGACTTACATTTTTCTATCATCCAAAATTACCATAAACAGACAAACTTCCATGTACATGATCCTCATGCAAGCCTCCCTGTGTCTTTCTTCTAACAACTCCTGATAGCCCTGGTTCTTTCCAAAGTTGTGTTTTCTAAACAAACCAAACAATTTGGAGAAATCTGCCTCAGTGAATGAACTTTCATTGGCAATGAGAAGCAAAATTTGCAGTATAGCTAACTGCTCTCTCAAGTTTGATTCAGCCCATTCTTTCCTTACCGCTTCACTACCAAAGTCACTTTGGATTTTTCTAGAAGGAGGAGTAGCTGATAACAGCTTATCAAATTGGGCAATTAGTGATTTCTTCACATTTTCCAAACCAATATTAGCAACAATCTTCGCAAATTGTTCTTGGTATTTGTGATTTGTGTTGTCCTTGAATTGGATTAAATACTGCAACAGCTTCAGTAAGATCAGTCTTTCTGAGAGATAAAAGTTCCAGATGTTTGGAAAAAGGAACTGTGGTCTGGTGTCTACGAAAGCCACATTTTTTAAAGCATTCGCTGGTGTCCCATAGGAAACATCACACAGATAGTGCTTAATGATCTCCCATATTTGGAAGCAGTCTACATCCTGAAAGAAATAATACATACATATAAATCACACTTTTTTCCGTTGCGGGGTAGGCAGAGCATTAACGAAAGAAACTTATTTTATAAACAAAAACTCAGTGTCTTTCTTCAAATAAGCTACAATGAGTATCTGAGTGAAAATTCTTTCATATCATAAAATTTAAAAGCTTGGAAAAAAGAAACAATAACATTGTCATCTCTTCTGAAATATATAAACTCAGGTTTAAAATGACTTACAATATAATGTTGCAATGTCTGAACAATACTCAATAGCTTGGTTTGGTCAGGGTACTTAGACTGCAACAGTGTATAGGCTTCAACTTTCAACGGTTTGTAACTGGCTAGGCCTTCGCGCAGGGCGTCCGCTACCTCCTTGCTGCCGAGCACCTTCTCTATCTCCTCCTTGGTGAGGGTTTCTGATGTGGTCCATCGCCACAGACGCTTCCAATAACTGCAAAAATAATGCAGATTTGAAAACGAATCTGCAGAATGATAACGAAGATTTTGAGTAGCGAATTCAACTTACCTAACGTTAGTAGTCATAGCTCCAGATTATATTATACTCCACTTTTTGGTGGAAGAGTATATTTACTCAGAAAATAATAAAAGTTTCATCACAAATACACTATTTACCGCCACATTTTTAGGTTATGTTAAATTTGTTGTAACTGTCAAACGTTTTTTTTAATAGAGATTTGTGCTTGGTTTTTCTAAAGCTATCTCTGTGAACGTTTATATTCATGGTTTATGGGTTGGGCACAGGGCATAGGTAAGGGAATACGCTTGGGAATACAATCCTGGTATTGCATTTTTTATGGCGGGATCCAAGAGAACAAGTCTATTAAGAGAACTGTTTTTAAAATTAGCTCTAGAGTTTATGATTGGAAAAATCGATTTATTCTTTGCTGAAATGCTCCTCATTCTCGTACTCGTCGTTGTACCTTCTAACGTACCAGTGGCCTATGCAACGACACTACAGGCTACAATTCTACAGGTGGAATTCGATGTTCATTGCGTAGCCGGTGGGACATTATAAAACCAGGATTTTTAACCCGCTACGCAATGTACATAGAATTTCACCTGTAGAATTGTAGCCTGTAGTTTCGAAAAACGAGGCACAGCAGGATCGTAATGAACTCGCGCCGTTCTATAGGTAGGTAGAAATATTTTCGAAAGAAGGAAAGGAAACAAATCTATTCTAAATGCATTGCTCTATTTTATTGCTTTCTTTAAGTTTGCATAAATAAATAAGTTAGGTATACTTAAACTAGTTAGAGTATCTTACAATGGCAGTGCTTGAAAGACTTGAGGCTTCCACACTAGTTTATTGAATATAGCTTGATGCCTGTGACGGATTTTGGCTGATCTATACTTAACGAGAAGTATACAAAGGAAAATGGATCTTATGTCATAGCATTTGTCCGAGACGTCACAGGTATCAAGCTAAACTTTAGAAAGTACAACTGCTTTTTGCTTGTGTCTTACGTATATATTCATGATTCGAATATCTTAGAATGGCGCTGCCTGCGCTTAGGCGGCAAGCCCTCATGTATAGTGCGGACGTGCTCCTGCATGTTGGCTCGCTGTGTGAACCGCTTGTGGCAGATCTCGCATTCATATGCCTTCTCTTTCGTATGAGTCTGAAAGCATGAAACCAATACATTTTTTTTATGTAAAAAAAAATAAAAATAAATAATAAGGGCGTTTAATGAAGAAATTGATCCTTACTGAAGACGTATTATTGATGAAAATACACAAGAAAAGGACTCACTGAAGACGTACAATCTATAAATATTTAAGAATAAGTAACCACTGAAGACGAGGCTGTATGGTCTTAAGACCCTTGCCTGTCCAGAATGGACAAAAGGTAAAAAAAAAAAAAAAAAAAATTGATCCGCAAGATGGCGAGATTAAGGAGTTTGTCAGATTTAATGTCATATTTCCAGTATGTTATGTGACTTATCCTAGGGTTCGGGCTGTCGGGTTAGCCTTCGGGTTGCAAAGGTCAGATGGCAGTCGCTCTGTCTAAAAGCTCGGTTTCACGTCAAATCCCCTAGGTTAGGAAGCCGACCCCGACAGAGAACGGGATAAGGCAAGGAGAATGATGATCTCCAATAAGCACCCTTTTGGAATATAATAGGTGTTAGTAGGTGCCAAAGGGTTCGTAAACTTACCGGCAGATGAGACTTCAAATGCGGTGGTTGTCGGAATGCCCGCGGGCAGTACGGGCACTTGTACGACCGTTCGCCAGTGTGTATCGCGGAATGTAACTGTAAGATTGAAAACGGATATTATGTTGCAATATGAATAATATGTATAACTAAGCTAAGTGTAAATAAGCTACTTGCAAAATTGTTAAGCTGTCTCTGTATGGGTAGAGGTTGCCTGGAAGAGATCGCTACAAGCGATAAGGCCGCCTTTGCTTACTTTTAGTTATAGTTTTTTGTGCCGTTCTGTATTTTAATATTGTTTCTTGTAAGCAATAAAGAGTTTATCTATCTATCTACAACAATTAAACTATTGAAAGAATAAGCAAAAAACTTAAAATAATATTTATTTCGTTTTAAGGGAAAGTAAAGCCTAAAATAGCTTGCCTTTAATTTTATAGTACGTAAACGAACTTTTAGAATTTATTTGTTACCTTCAGATCAGATCTCATTCTAAATGTCTTCTGGCAAATTTCGCAAGTGTACGGCCTCTCTCCCGTGTGTATACGTTGATGTATTTTGAGAGTTGCAACACACTGAAAATAGTAAGTAATTACATTTAATATATCTTAGAAATAAAAGGCGTGATTATGATTATATATTACACCAAGAAAAGTTGAGTGAATATAACTACCACACTTTAGATAAGTTATCAAACTTTCGTAACACTCATCCAAGATATTTTTGGCTTTTGTGTCACTATACTTTCTCGAATGTTTATTCTTTCATTATAATGTTTCAGAAAACTGGTGGTCTAGATATTTTAGATGTAGACCACTTTGGGTATTTCTGTTTTACCAATAAAACAAGTTAAATATTGATGAATAGTACATACAGTTATGGCACTTACTGTGAAATTGTTTTTGCCACAAACTTCGCAAATGATATCCTTGTTGTACAGCCTGGATCTTCTCTGTGGCACCTTCATCTTCCCCTTCACCAGGTTGTGATTGTACTTGAAGTGGACGCATATCTTGCCCGATTCAAATGTTATCTTACACTGAAAATATAACGTGTAAAAATATTAACTGCAAATATCTTAAGAGGTGAACCAGTCCATAAAACTGAAAAACTTTCCCCAAGAAACATAGGTCGAAATATGAGAGAAATTTTTGGGCCTCGCATACAAAATGTAGCAGCGGAGCGAGTCAACTCTATAGGAGGTCCAAATTTTATTTTCATATTTTGACCTATGTTCCTTAGGGGAAGTTGTTCAGTGTCATGGGCTGGTTCACCTCTTAAAATATTTGCAGCTAATTTATTTACACCCTGTATATGTCAAAGAGTGTAAATAACATTAAATTGAAATCTGGTAAAACTATAATTGTTAGAATAGTACAAGCTTAGCTTCATTTGAGGCTAGATGACTCGATGCGAATTGTCCAATTATTTAACATTACAAAATTAAGGGTGTGAATTTTATAAATTGTTATACTTAAATATGTAAAAAATATAATGATTTGAAGCCTATATAATTACCTCAGCACATTTGTACATTGGATGTAACTGCTTGTGATGCTCAAGCATGGTGTCCAAATTATCGAAATTGGCACCACACATTGGACACGAACTAAAAGCATAAGATAATACAATAATTGAAAGTACGATAAAGTAGCTAGTTAAATTATGAAAACTCCAAGAGAAACGACTAAAATTCATCAACGCACGCTACAAAGTTGATATTTATCACTTTGTGAATTTGTTCCCAGTCTGGTTTGGACGTTGAAGGCTGAACCACCCTAAATAAGATGGTTCCGTGTTTCGGATGGCACGTTAAGCCGTAGGTCCCGGTTGCTGTCTATGGTCACTTAGACGGCGGTCGTAACACAACCATGTCAGAAGCCTGCTACATGTAGAAGGCGGTTGAAAAATTCTGACACAAGGGTTCATCGGGTCGTTAGACGGCTGGGTGTCCCACACAAATAGAGAGAGAGGTCAACGCACTTTTAAAGTTTCAAGAAAAACTTTACTGAATAGGCTTACAATTTCTACATTTATCAACATTATCAAACCCGTACCTATGATGAGGCTGACAGCCACCAGTTGTGTGGGCGGCGAGGATGTCCGCACTGTCGAACCAAACGCCGCAAGAGTGACACTGCGCCGCCTAAAGGAAAAGCAATTAAATAGGTGGATCTCCATTGAACGAGCAGCCTCAGATGCTCACTGCCGCTCGCAGCATGCGGCGCAATGCGCGGTCGGTGTGGACGGTATTTCGCCCGAGCATGAGAATTTTAACATGCGCTGCTCAGGCGAAACACATTCACACCGACCGGGCAATTCGCCGCATGCTGCGCGCGGCAGTGAGCATCTGATGCTGCTCGTTCAATAGAGACCCAGCTATGGAAGAATGCTCAGTGATATTGTTGAGTAAGTTTGTCATAAATACTAAACTGTATTCATAGACGCGTTTCGTGTTATTTATATAAAACTAGCTGCCCGCCCAGCGGCTGCGCCCGCTGCAACTGATTTTCCCGTGGAAAGAAGACGTTTTCCCGGCAAGTAATATACATAAAAAACCTTCCTCTTGAATCACTCTATCTATTATAAAAACCATGCATTAAATGCGTTGTGTAGTTTTCGATTTAAGCATGCATACAGACAGACGCAAAAAGCGACTTTGCTTTATAATATGTAGTGATGGACGATTAATTTTAAGTTAGTTGACCATTCACTTAAGTATAACATTACACCTTGGTGTTGTTCCTATATTGCGACTTATTTTTCAGAATGTTACTTGTTTCACCTGTTTGTGTATGCATCTGATGTGTATTCGGAGTCCCTCCTCGCCGTTGTAAGTGTCCCCGCAGAGGAGACACATGACCACTTCCAGTTCTGACCGGTGTTTTGCCCGAAGATGCATTGATAACGACTTTTTCCTCCTAAGATATGAATGAATTGAAGTTCATATAACGTGTAAAAATATTAGCTGCAAATATTTTAAGGGGTGAATCAGCCCATGAAACTGAACAACTTTCCCCAAGAAACATAGGTCTTAAAATGAAAAAAAAATTTGGACCTCCCATACAAATTGACTTGTTTGGTCTGTAATTTTGTATGGGAGGTCCAAATTTTTTTTTCATATTATGCATGTATTTGCATGTTCTCGTTTCCGTGGCCAAGATCCTCTTTGGGTCGCTGAGTCAGGGGAGTAAGGCAGTTAGAATGTTGTTTTCAGATATTCCAGTAGGCGGGTCTTCACTGGGCGAGCAGCCTCAGATGCTCACCACTTTGCGCAGCATGCGGTCGGTGTGGACGTGTTTCGCGCGTTCGCCCGAGCATGCGCTGCCTCAGGCGAAATAGGCTGACCACGGCGATAAGTATCTGAGGCTGTTCGCGCGCGCATAAGAATACCTAGTGACATCAATGTAAATAATTTCAGTATACTTACGACAACATGTCACTAGAGTGATACACGAATTATCTCAAAAGGCCCTCAATATTTGTCAGACGTGGCGATAGCGACCGTAATATTGCGACCGTTAACGCTCTGCCTACCCCGCAAGGGATAGAGGCGTGATGTGTGTGTGTGTATGTACTCACGTGAATGTCTGGTTGCATATCGTGCACGTGTGTACAACGCCACGATGGCATTCTGCATGCTTTTTCGCATCACACCTGCAACATACATCACTTTATATAAGGACCAGTTCACTATGGTAATTATTTTAAAATTCCAATAGAATTAAATTAGATTACCTATATTATCAACTACTTACCATTTACTAGGGATGAGAGCATTGCAATCCTGACATTTTATTATCCGAGCATGCATCATTATATGCGCTAGGAAGTCACGTTGTGTCTTAAACCTATATCGGCAGATGTCACATTCTATTTCCCAGTCAGGCTGAAAAAATAAGATGGCCATTAAAATTAAAATATTTTTTTAATATCAAAACTGGGATAGCTAGAAATAATATTTAAAGGTAACTCACATTATGATTTCGATTCATATGTCGTTTGTACGTTTCCAGGAAATTATACTGTTTACAGCACAGTTCACATCCATGGTCATCAACTTTATATTTGCCAGAGTTTCTTTTCTCTTCCATTTCTTTTCTTAGATCTTCCAGTCTGACAAACTCTGTATCCACTCTGTACAGTGAAGATAACTTTTGCACAAGCTCCACTGAAAAATAGAATATAAAATAAAAAGTAGCAATATAAAAAATCAGTTTCATTGTTGTATAAATTACATTTATGTGGTTATATAAAGATTATTATTTACTTACAAAAAAGTCTAATTTTGTGAATATCTTCACTCTGACAAACGCTGATACTCTTATTTTCTGCTGAATGAAAAATACTTTCTTCTTTTTTATGCTTGAAATTTAAACTCTCCTTGTAAATTCTTTCAAATAGTTGATACATATCTTTATTTCTATTCTTTTTCCAAATGCTTCTTAACGTAGCAGCTATTTTCGTAGATAAAACATAATCCTCTTCTTGTACTTTTTTAGGTTTCTTTTCAGGTTTAACAATTTCTTCATCTTCAGATGTTTCTCTTTCCACCTTTACTCTTTTGGGTTTTCTGCATGATTTTTTTGGTTTGTCTTTCTTTTCTCTTTTTACTTTTTTCTTCTTTAATGTTTCAGATTTATGTTTTTTACTATTATTCTTTTTCAAAGATGCTAACTGTGTAAGAACTGTATTATCATCGCTATCACTGTAGTCATTGTGATCTTGCCATGGAAAGTCATTTACCTCATTATTTTCAGTTATGGCCTCATTATTTTGAACAACATCATCATTTTTGTCATTATTTTCAATGAAACCAGGATCTTCAAAATCATCCTGTTTGATTTGGGCAACATCAATAATATCATCTTTGGTAATAAATTCACCAATAAGGGAGTTAGAGTCATGCTGTTCTTCTTTAGTCTTTATAAAGACACCATTATCATCTGCTAGCAATGGAATATTGTATTCTGGTGGAAAGTCTGTATGAAATGGTACAGTTGTAGTTAGGTTTGGCTCAAGATCGCTAATCAATTTTCTGTCTATAATCTGATTTATCTCAGTTGCATTATCCTGTAGGTATATTAAACAAATAGATTAGTTTGAAACCAGTGCATGAACTATTTTTTCTTCTTCATGAAACTAATTAAGTTTCCCCAAAAAATGTTGGATAATTGAAATAAGATTGTACAGTACATACAAAATTTGACAAGCAACTAAGTAAGTTTCTAGGAATATTCACAGCATATTTGGCCATATCCATATTTACTTTTTAGCTAATAAAATATTAATTTTTCAGTACTTAAGTACCTACTTTCTACTTTTGGATTTTATGCTATCATATTAAAGAAACATAAGATTTGAAGTAATCTTACATTTTGTACTTGTTGCAATATAGAGTCGACATCGCGACACCGCAGACGGAATGCCTGAAATTTTCGCAGCAGATGCAAACATACACAGCATACCACCCCATTGGAAACCTGTAAAAATATAATGACGATTAAAAATTTTAACATGTATTACTTATAGTGTGTGTCGAGGGAAACAAAGAGTTAAGTGGTCATAGCATACTTAATACAGAAAAACATAAAAAGTAATGTTTCTTACCAGAATACCAGCAAGTTCGGTGAATGCTTGGTCTAGCCGCTTTTCATGAAGACTATACAGCTTGATATCTGTAGCTAGACAGCCACGGCACACATGAATATTCCCTCTCACTATAGCTCCAGGCTTCCCAATCATTGAATTTAATATTGAGAAACTCATTGTGTAAACAAAATCTAAAAATCAATTCATATTCACTGAAAATCAATTTCCCTACGCACAGTAGTCAACAAACGCAAACGAAATGTCAAAGTCAATAAAAATAAGCACAAAATCTTTAAAGCTTGGTTTTTGTACAGCTACATTTGTAAATGTAACGCTATCACAATATCATTACGTTTTTGGTAGGAAAATGGATTCTTAAAACAGCAACATTCCATTTGACATTAGACTATACGTTTTTGACGTTTATCGATCAACGTCACCACCAGCCGAGTCGAGCCGACACATGTATCCGGTCCATATCAAATCTCTTGCCGTAATCTAGTTAATTTGGCTTGAAACACTTTAGTTCAGATTAGAATAGACAGTGCACGCGACGGTCTCGTCGATTGTGACCTGAGGTTTACCTATTATAGCGGGTATAGGCGTCGGTTCATAGGTTACTTTTCGTAACTTGGTCGAAGGTCTTCTACTTCGATATGGCTCCAGCAGCGGCAGCAGTGAGGCCTAAACCTGATGATGATCCTATAGGAATCCGGGCAGTGTTGTTGGGACCGCCGGGGTCGGGAAAAGGCACTCAGGTGAGCTATTGTTTCGACTTATTTGACCTTCCCAGAATGGTGGATATCTGACTAAATGAAGTGATAATTTCTCATTTGTGAATAAACTATGAGTTAATAATTACAAGAAAAGTTACATAATTTGGTTTGGCATCGTAAATAAATAATCATTGTATCAAATAATAATTTTTTCTTTCATTCATTGTATACCTACCTACTTTTTGAATAGGCACCTCGTCTAAAAGAAAAGTACTGTGTATGTCACCTGTCCACTGGTGATATGCTGCGGGCGGAGGTGGCGTCTGGCTCCGAGCTCGGCCGCCGCCTCAAGAAGGTGATGGACGAGGGCAAGCTGGTCTCCGATGAGATGGTCGTTGACATGATTGACAAGAACCTCGACCAGCCCGAATGCAAGAATGGGTTCCTGCTTGACGGCTTCCCCAGGACTGTGCCTCAGGCGGAAAAGGTATCTGTTCATTTCCAATGTTTTCTTTTATTTAGATTAGTTATTTTGTAATATTTTGTAGTAGGTACCAAGCTAAAACTAATCCTTTTAAACAAATATATTCATCAATTCCTTGTTCACTTTAATTTCAGCTTGATGACTTGCTGGCCAAGAGGAAAACTGAACTGGATGCTGTAATTGAATTCTCAATCCAGGACAGCTTGCTGGTCCGTAGAATAACAGGCAGACTGATCCATCCACCAAGTGGCCGAAGCTACCATGAAGAGTTCCATCCTCCAAAGAAAGCCATGAAAGATGATATTACCGGTGAACCTCTAATCAGGAGGTCAGATGACAATGTTGATGCATTGAAGAAACGGTTAGCTACTTACCACTCCCAAACTGTACCCCTGGTAGACTACTACATGAGAAAAGGCCTACACTACAAAGTTGATGCAGCGAAAGCCGCTGAAGATGTCTTTAGTAAGATTGATAACATCTTCAAAAGCCGAATCTTTAGTAGACAGAAGGCAAGTCTGTAAAAGCCGAATTTGAATCATAAGCTAAAATGGTGGTAGCATGTACAAACCTTCAGTAAATTCCTTTACAAAATTGTGATGATTTGACTGTTATTTGATTTTAAGAAACTTTCTACTCTTCTACTTTATAAATACTATTTTCTTAGGCAAATACAGTGATTTAAATTTGTGGAAGGTGTTGTTTAATTTATTGCTTGTATATTTGATAACATGCAGTAAGTAAACATATTGTTATCTAATTTTGATAAAGTACTCATATACATACTGCTGTTATATAAAAAGAGATGTTATCATAAGCTGCTTGCACAAACAATTAAAAAACGAATTTAGTTTTACATATTTTATTGATGTAGGTAGTGTAAGATGGTTACAGTAATGCATGGAGTAAAATTAATTGATATTATTTTAAGCTCGAATGAAGGCAAGTCATACGTTTTTCTGACCAAAACAACCGATTAGGTAAATTGCTGTAGAAGCATAGAAATTTTGAGTAACGACCTATTATAGTGTACACATTTTCACCGTTTTCCCCTATTTATTTTTTTCTTGTAAGTATAGTAAGTAAATAGTTTGAGGTATATGCACCCTATTATATGAAAAAAGTGGAATGTAAGTTTTCACAATTTATTTAGGAAAAGTTTGTAAAGGAAACTTATTGTCATTTCAAAAGAGGCAAAGCAGTAATTGTCTTTGGAGATATATTTACGTGTCTTACGTATCTATTTTTTCACGATTGAAACATATTAATATCAAACTTTCTAATAATTCTTTGTTACCTATTTTATTAGTTCTACCACTTTGATTCTACCACTCGAAAATAAGAAGGTAGTTATAATTCTTATTTGAAATGTGATTAAGTATTATTATATTAAGTATAATGCTTGAGGTCAATCGCACAACCTAAATATCAAACTTGGGACAACATGCTTGTATCTAGACTATATTGAAAATGTTAGGTACTTACCTTTTTTTTTATTTGATAGAACAGGGGTTGGTCCTGAGAGGACCAACAGCCACTGCGACCTTTGCAGATCTATTGTAAACTTGGGTTATAGGTAGGTAGGTACTACCAGCAGCATCAACCTACCCATGAATACACCAAGTTGTACAAGTTTTACCTAAATTGTACCAAGAGTAACCAATACAAGTTTCCTGTGGGGTGCTAAGAATAGCTTCACTCCATTACTCCTATGAGAACAACTTTCGTTAGGAGTATTTATTATATTTATTAAATTCATAGACATTCTCTGGTAACTTGCTATGATTTGCTGACTGATTATTGATAACGATTAATTGATTAATATTCTTTTGTGAGAATCGTGAGTAAATACGTCCTACTTTATATTGACTATTATGTGTAAATATAGTAAAACCTGGTATGGGACCATTAAGTACCTATGAATGTGTATAAATTTTATACGAATACGAGAAAGGGATAAAAAGTGAGAAACAGCTAGGTATTAAGTTTTACTACCTACTACATTAAGGATTAGAACAAGAAACTTTTATAAAATGTATCACTAGGAATTTCACAGCCGTTAATAATTATTTGCACTTTAACGTAAACATTCCAAATGTTTGCTTCATGGTGCTCTTAATATGAACGATGTATCTTCATATACATATTTAGTTAGGTAGGTACTGTGTGGTAGATTTATAATAGAGAAAGTAGGCACTAGATGAAAGAAAAAACTCTTTTACAAATTTTCCTGGCCCCGGAAAGTTTACACACTTGTAAAATTACATTATACTTGTAAGAAAGACACATTTTCTTCCAAAATTTTTGAAATGTTGTTTGGATTGGTTGTCTTGTCATATGGATACTTTCTGTAGCTAATTATTTACACAAAGTTATGTAAGTAGGTACATTCGCTTCTCAGAGTAGCGTAATGTGTATGAAATGATTAATGAAGGTAAAACTAAATAAAACACAACATAAAATAATCGAATTCTGTGTAATTGTGGTCAGCTAGAAAATAAACAGAGTTTATACAAAAGGCTGATGATATGAAGTACCAAAATAATACATTTATACAACGAGGGAACAGGTACTGTGGTGGATGATAAAGGCGACTGTACACTTGACATTCCCGTTAAAGCGTTTCACAATCTCTCTACACATTGATAAGTTGCAATATTTACAGCTATAGTGGACAGTCACCCTAATGTAATGGATAAAATAGCGCAATACAATGATATGATTGATTTAGATGATGTTTGATTATGACTAGCATAGCAATAACTACATAATTTCATTTTATAAATCTTTAAGAAAAGTCAATGTATTATGATATCGACTTTCAATGATAAATTGATAACAATTCATGTGATATGGAGTTTCTAAGTTGATTTTAAATCAATCACGGACTACAAAAATCAACTAGGTATCTAACTGTTGACCATTTCTTTGAAATGTGATTTGATAACACAGCAATGCAAACAAACTTCAAAATAAAGTGATTCAGACATCACGAACAACATTCTAAGAGGGATGCCACTATACCAGAGAAAAAGATAGCTAATCTGTCCTAATCTTTCTATAGTATAACACCATTTCGTGAATCGTTTAAAACTTGGACCTAAGCATCTAGAGTTGTACGAAACTACCCACAGTATCTGTCATGGAGAGCTAGCCCGCAAACACACCGAAAGCTCAACTAGCATTTCAATAAATAACTATTAAATAATTATGTACAGAATACGGAAACAACTGCTACTGAAGTATGGCAAGGTAAAGAACCTAATATTCACGTAAAAAACTTTCTTTATGATCCAGTCGCAAATTATTGTATGAACATTCTGTGTTACCTTGCCAAACCGTACAACTCCCTACGCGTCTACATTTAGCTTTGGATAATCGCAACCGCATCGTAACGATAACACGAGTCTATAGCTAAGACTAATTTACAATAAAGCTTCATTTAGAACAACATTTACATACATTAACAAATATTATTGTTCGACATTAACAATAAGTGTGGTGTCGGGTGCGAATTTTCATATTGACGTGTCCACAAAACATTTCTTTGGGTCCTAACAATAAATCTACATAATACGCCAAAGTAATATAATTGTGACAATAATGGGCGCCTAAGTCTTACTGCGATAAACTGGCCGATCAATAGTTTCTAAATTCACAACAACAATTTTCACTCCTGAGCCAATATCTCAAACACATATATTCTATTAACGAACAGCGAACAAAATGTTCATTGATTACCACAACATAAATTTTCACTCAATATTTTAAATACTCCACCGATAGGTAGAAATTTATAGAGTTGCCATGTAACAAAAAACGGGACAGGTAAGAGTCTGGCCGCCAGACACGTTCATTTTACATCTTACAGCACTCATCCTAAGGAGATGGCAAAGTTGGGCTTACCCCTCTGCCAGAATTCACTGCCCATTTGACCAGCATGTTATATAAAAATGACAGTTGCCATTTAGTATGTAGTTCTTAAGTTGTAAAATTATCTTGTACGTGTTAACCTCCCCTCCAGCAAAAAGTAGCTGAATTTTTTTACGGTTTACCACCTTCATAGGGCGAATGCTCTAAGTTTTACATGGACGTAAATTAAGACATTTATTTGGACAACTCTAAATGGTTGGGGTATGAGAGCGACGCGCTGGGTGCTCAGTGGTCGTGCAGGCGGTCGTGCGAGCGGCTCGAAGAACGGGAGGTCTTGCGCTGGTCCAGGTACGCGGCCGGCGCCCAGCCCTCACCCTGACCTCCTGCAATGTACACAAATCATTCATAAGGTAATGTTATGTTTGCCTTCGGGTTGCAGAGATCAGATGGCAGTCGATCTGTTTAAAAACTTGGTTCCACTTCGAATCCCCAATGTCAGGTAGGCGACCCCAACTGAGAAACGGGATAAGACAAGGGGAATGATGAATTATGTTAAATAACCCGGATTTTTTATTTAACAGGATAAACAGGATGTTCATAAAGTACTCCAAGTTAATACAAAATGTTCAAAAAGCACTTAAATCAATACAGACGAAGAAGAAGAATACAGACGATTCCCCCAAGTTATTACAGAATGTTAACAAATCTCTCAAAATTAATACAGAAATTTCATGAAGCTCTAAGTTCACATAGACTATATTAAACACTCAAAGCACAATATTTATGAAAAACTTACGAAGTTAATCACCACATGATATAAAGCAAAGTAGCTTTTCGCGTCTGTATGTATGCTTAAATCTTTAAAACTACACAACGGATCTTGATGCAGTTTTTTTAAAATAGATAACTAGGTTCATATGTATAATACTTGCCAAGAAAACATCTTATTCCCACGGGAAAATGAGTTACAGCGGCACATAGTAAAAACCATTCTGGAAACGCTCCAAGTTAGTACAGATCGTCTGCGTGCCTTACCTGCGAGCCTCACGTACCACCAGCCGGCGCAGCCCACCTTGAGCAGTTCGGCGTGCTGTCCCTCTCTAAGCGACACCTCGCTCGCCCCCACCGCCGTGTAGTCCGACAGCGCCATCAACGAGCACCCCACCGCCTGCGTATACCCGTCATTAGTTGCTAATATGCTCGTGTAAGGTAGGTTTTAAGAATAGCGGAGGTCATATTGGGAAAAGCTGACCAAACTGACTTTATAGAAGACTAGTTTATATAGTCTTAGTTCAAGTATTTGGAGACGGTCACCAACATTGTCGCTGGCAATTGACCATCAAGTCGCCAACAAGTCGGCTTCGTTTGAGCAACTTGAGCCGGCCGGGGGGTAGCTCGTGACTGGAAGCTATATAGACTTGTACTAAAGACTAGTCTTCTTTAAAGTCAGTTTGGCAACCCTTCTATGGACGGATGCCCAATAGGTTCTCCGCTATAAAACACATGAATATGTATGTATGTGGGACGTCGTTGATAAATAATGGGGTCACCGTATACGCCTCCGGTGAGCGTATACCTGCGATGTTTACGTCTTGGGCACATCAAAATTAGATTTGATTGATTTGCGAAGTTTCTTGTACAAAATATGTAACAACAAAAACAATAAGAACAACTAGTAATCTACAATTTAACTACAAATTAGTGTCACATCCGCCTCAATATTCTACCACTTTTTATCAACGACGAACCGAAAAGATTTCCGGACAACAATTTAAATGACTAAAAATGTTGTTTTGTGTATACCGATCAAAGTGTCTCTCATTTTTTTTTTAGCTATTTTATTTACCATACTCTGATTTTTCAGAATGAAACAAGAGATAGTTTGATCAAGTTAAATAAGTTTCATATAATGAATAAATTATCTTTACATGCGGTTTGTAGATAATGGTTTAGAGTATTTTATACAAGATGTTTCTAGCATTTTTTGAAATTCATAGTAGAATGTTTTACGATACGTATATTTAAATACACACTGTATTCCACCCAGACAGATTACACAGTATCATGCGTTTTTTCCTTCACCACTTTGATTTTGCATGCAATTACACCCTTTACAAGTTAGTAGAGAATGCCCAGAATTCACATATTTGATTTTTATTTTCACTGTTGTCTACTTTAGTATATATCATAAAAAATTAGGTTCAGCCAATAAGGTGCCTCAAAAATCATAAGGATTTCATAACATTCCCTGTTAACTTGGAGCCTCCATTTGTGCTTAAATTATGCCGTCATGCATGTCAGTAAAAGCACACACAGATACGCATGATAATTATAATAATAATACGTATGTATAAATATATTTCACTTAAGTATAAACTATGTAACTTTATTCGTATGGATACATAATTTGTGTATTGTGAAGTTGAAGGTATTCATTTAGTAGATTGTCGATATATACTTATTTTGGTGTAGTTTGTCAAACGTCCTTTAGTCCTCATAAGTGCAAATCTATATTATATTTTTATTCAAAGATGTGCTGCTAAGGCATGAAGATAGCCGCATAGATGAAGCTGTTGAATATTCGAATTGTAGGTAGTTGTGAATGCAAGCTGAAATGCAGTGCTGAGACGAGTAACATATTTTATACGATTATACTTTTACATAACAATATTTTTGAAGTAGCCTACGCATAAGTTTTATATTGCTAGATAAGTAAAGATATCGTTCGTAAGAGTATCAGTTCACGTGACGTGTGATATAAAATATAACGGATAGGCTAAAAGATTTACGTGTACATAAATAATAATAATGATGTAAGTAGGTAGATGTAACACGTAGTATCAAAGCAAGCACATAATCAAACAAAAAGCACACTGACAATGAGGGACAAACAAACAAAAAACATGACTTACACGATAGTTAATGTTCGACACAATATATCCACTTTCGCTGTCTAATTCTTTGGTTACAAAACTTTGGATATTAACTCAGTCTCTTTCATCGTATGTACAAGCCTCTTATCTCGTAAGTGTTATTAATACTGTGACACGTAAAACGTGGATGTGGCATGCGCCGAGCCCGATACAGAAAAGAACTGTACCATTCTGTGTATGGTACCGTTGAGACCCACGGCCTCCGTCACCTGTTGAACAACACAACTTGAGTGGCGGCCATCTTGTTAGCAGAACGCAACAGAATGGCGTCCACAAAACAACCATTTTAATTTTGCAAACTTTTTAATTTAAATATTAGTTGAGTGAGGTGCCACGTGAAATGTGCATAAACAAATTCATCGAGGCTTCGTGTCGCTAAAACATAAGAAAATATTAAAAGGACCAAAGCAATGATCGAGTGTTCGGCCAAAATTGATGCAGTGGCGGCGTGATCGCTATCGGACTAGGGTAGGACGTGATTTCGTTGCATATTTTATTATGGTTTCGGCAAGAGAATTTGTAATAAGTACATGAGACAGAACATGATATTTTCACACGACGTTACAAATTCTCCGTCTCAAAGCGCCCAATAAAAACGCCCATGGTTACCTCGCGCCTGCTAAGCATTAGGTAGTGTCGTCAGCCTAACATGCGCTACCCGTGCCTAGAGCCCGCATTCCTTTAGAATACTTCTGTACACTTACATAGAGAACGGACTGACTTCACTCAACACTGCAAACCCAAAAATTAGTTGGCATTAATTGTAAGACCCGGATTTAGTAAGCTACCCCGCTTAAGGCACTAAAATACTTGTTAGACCAGTAGGTATTCGTTTTATACACATTCTTTTATAATTTAGTAACTTCACATCACGTATAGAACAGGATCTAATTCATAAATTCCTGAAATCAATTCTGATAAAAACTACATAACAATGAAATAATTTATTAAAACGACTAACATGAAATTTTAAAACAAAATATCACACAAAACCACAAGACTTAATATTACCAACATCATTATCTAATAGCTGATTCTTACAACCTCAGGTTAGAATTTTACAGATATGTTTGCCAATTTAACACAGACTACTTGATGCACTGTTAGTAGGTATCGCAGTATGTCTATCAAAAATTTAGAACATAACACTCTAAGCCTAAATAAATATTCATCAAAATTGATTTTTAACAGTGCGTGAGCCAAATTTTTTAAATATAAATCTAATTTTGTACAATAGTAACTACAGTTAGACAGAGATTCAATTTACAGATTTTTGCCCATAAATTAAAAATATAAATATTTTCCATGTTGCGTGATAATTAAACAGATGAACAAGATCACATGTCCTTATTTTTATTTTTGTTTGATAACCCCGCCTTAATTTAGTTAGTAAGTACCGTTACTTGTATAATTCACTGTACAACCTATTATAGGTACCGATTGCATTCGACTACTCCGGCATTACAGGAAGTTAAAAAATCAAGTGCATCAATTTTAAGAGGTGGGCCAGCCTATTAAACTGAACGACTTTCCCCAAGAAACAGGAAGATTTGGGACCTCACATAGATAATGTACTAGCCAACAGAGTCAATTCGTTTCGGACGTCCATATTTTGACCAATGCTCCTTGACGAAAGTTGTTCAGTTATATTCACTGGTTCACTCACAGACCAGAGATGTCATGTGCGCGCAGTAGCGAGCTTTTGCTCTGTGGGTTACACCCCTTAAAATATTTGCAGTAGATTTTTTTTACACCTGGTTTGCTGCTGACTGTAGCCGACTACACCGCTATCTACAGTTTACCCCGTGTACTAGTTTCCTCAAGGACATACCGGCGTGTGTTCAGGCTCGTCGTCCTCGTCTTCCGAGGGGTCGGTGGACCAGCAGGGCTCGTCGTGGCTGTCGCAGGAGGCGGTGCGCGCGGGGTTGGCGGCGGGCAGCGGGGGGCGCGGCGTGGGGCCGCTGGGGGGGCCCAAGTCCCAGGAACTCGCTTGGATTAGCGTCCTGAAACGTGATATGAGGATTATCAAGTTCCATATATCTAAGTTCAATTTGCGATATCATCATCATCCTTATCCCCTTTTTCATTAAACTAGTCCTTTGATTAAATATCCTTCGTCGTATAGCTGTATGTTTTTGACCCCGGGGCCATCAAAACTACGCCGGAGGGTAAATCGATGGTAACAGTTACGTGCTTGGTCAAGACCTTTAGTTTAGGTACAGTAGTAATGTCTATGCTCTCGTTTCAAACTTTGGTCAGATTAGTTCTTAGGACAGAAAATTTTGTTACTATAGACTAATTTTAGGCACCATACTGCCTCACTTATTCTCCTTGTAGCAACTTGTTCGTCTAAAAGTACCCGCTTGATCCACTTGACCTACACACACTTTCCTGACTTAGTTGCAGTAATCGTGTAGTAAATTGATCTAATAATATTTTGATGTACCTGTGAGCTCCGTACTGCCTCACTCGTTCCCCCTTCAGTTCCTTTAGCTGGTCTAGCAGAACCCGCTTGATCCGTTCCACCCACACCCTCTTGACCTCCACTGTGGGTGCGGTAATAGTGTGGACCTCGGCTCGACCCTGCCGCCATACTTCGAACTTGCGAGGGTCGCCTTTTACTGATTCCGTGAGACCGATTTGTGACATCTGTGGGGAATATATATTGTTATTTGAAATCTGCGAGTCGAAGAACCTTTTTTTTTGTTTTTTCGTGTGGGACAACAAGTCATCCAACGACCTGATGAACACTGGTGTTAGAGTTTTTCAACCGCCTACTACTAGTAGGCTGGCTTCTGACATGGTGGTGTAACGACCGCCCACCGTCTAAGTAATCATAGACAGCAACCGGGACCTACGACTTAACGTGTCCTCTGAAACACGACTATAATACTAGGTTTTCTAGATTATTCAGCCCTTATAGCCAATAACGACTGCTGTTAGCTGCAGAACCTTCTTTTCTGATAGTATGAGGGTAGAATAAAAAATACTGTTATTTAAAGACCCATTTTGAAGTCGCCCTATTAATTCGTAGAGAAAGATATTGCAGCGCCGTGGTGAAGGTATCTGTCGGAAACTATACTCTGTTTAACTTCACAAACTATTAGGACTAGACCTTGCAATCAAGGTTTATGGAAAACTTACCTGGAGATCAGTTTTGAAGTGATACGTGGCCTTATTGTGGCTGTTTTTAGTAGCTGGCTTGCAGAAAAGCATGGCCTTCTCGTAGAGGAAGATGTGTCGACGCCGCGGCCGTATTCGTAGCCGTAAGTCCCTTTTGTTCTCGGATACGACGAGGAAGGAACCCTGCATGAGCAGCTCGCCTTGCTGGGCTAAATCCACCTGGAGAAGATAACCAGAGTTGTTATGAAGTGCTTGGTGATTCCGGTTTTCGTTCAGGTACATTAAATGTCTACGTGGGTGATTAAGTGCTTGATCCAGAGAATTGACGGCAGCGTTCTCTGTGAATGTCTAAAACACCCTTTAACTGCGCTTTCCAATCTGCCTGCCATGGGTGGTGCGTATGGCAATACCTCCCTATTTGGGGAAGAAGTGGACTGATGTGGCTGTATTAGTAGTATTTTTTTTTGCATTACTTTATCATACAGACTGCACTTACTTAAAAATAAAATGGTATACCTAGCTGATAAGAAGGGAACCAGCCCCCAAAAACTGAGCAATTTTAACTAAGTAGAAGAAAGAGAACTTTTTAAAAAAGAGAACCGACTTCGAAAAACCTGTATAAGTGCAAACGTCTATTTTTGTCGGTTAATTCTAGGTCTGAAAAACACTTTTCTGAAAACCGCATCAAAATCGGTTCATCCAAATGCGCGATAATCGCGGACAAAAATACAGACAGGTCAAACTGAAAACCTCCTTTTTTCAAAGTCGGTTATAAAGTGGTCTTACTTTTTAACAGACTATTTTCCCCTACAAACTTGTTCTGGATCTGAGACATTTTATACTGGATTTCCACATTCTGTTCCAACCTATTTTCCTGGGGCTACTGGCCGAATCTTTTTCAGTTTGGGCTCAAATAATTTTTGTGTTTCTTAAATAATTTATTTTCACCTTGCAGGTACTAAGTCGACCATGAGGAAGTAACTAAGCTAAGATGAAACATGTAACGTGTATTCAGAAGCGTTGAACCGAACTAAGCTTGAGAAAGTGTCGGCGAGATTGACATGTGATAGAGCCATAAAACATGTCGCATGACCAAGATCAATTTCACTGAGTAAGACGTAATTACTGAGATCACATCAATCTCAATCTTGGATGGATACTTATCTTTGTGAGAGAGCTGGCAGTTAAAAATTGTTAAAAAGTACTTATGTTGGATGACCGGCGGTGATTCAATTAGTAATTCCAAATTGCAATAAAATGAACTGTCTGCACGATACATAGGAATACTGATGCTATATTTCCGACAATCTTTTGCGGTTGAGGGTTGCTGCTTGCTTTAGGGCAGGTAATCTGACCAAACTTTCCAAGACGACCTATGTAAATTACAAGTCGTTCTTCTTCTTCATACATACATACATATATCACGCCTTTATCCCTTACGTTGTAGGCACAGCGTTAACGGCCGTAAAAATACCGTCGCTATCGCCAGTGACAAATATAGAGGGCTGTTTGAGCT
This sequence comes from Keiferia lycopersicella, assembly GCA_029255805.1. Taxonomy (NCBI): domain Eukaryota; kingdom Metazoa; phylum Arthropoda; class Insecta; order Lepidoptera; family Gelechiidae; genus Keiferia; species Keiferia lycopersicella. Next base: position 796,560 of record JARACZ010000029.1, on the reverse strand, counting down.
AATTTGTGTATCACTATGGTGATAGGTTGTCGTCGCCTTCTTCTTTACCGAAGAAGAAAACTAAGAGACTTCTGAATGAGTCATCACATAATGGATTCCAATGAGAAGGTGTCCAGTGGCTTTTGATATTTTTGTTTTAAAGTCTTCCTTGATATATAAGGTGTAAAACAAATTGCTGCAAATATTTTAAGGGGTGAACCAGCCCATGAAACTGTACAACTTTCCCCTAGGAATATAGATCAAAATATGAAAAAAAATTGGACATCCAATACAAAATTACTGACCGACCAAGTCCATTTGGAGCTCAAAATATTTTTTTATTATACAACCTATGTTACTTGGGGAAAGTTGTTTAGTTTCATGGGCTAAATATTTGCAGCTAATATTTTTACACAAGCAATGAAAAATATGAAGATGCACTTATAATTTCACTGGTGGCAAGTACTTACAAGGGCGAAGGGATGAATTCATGGAACGGGCAGCAGCGTTTTCTGTGAATATCTACAATATCTTGCACTGCGCTCGCCTATCTGCCTGCCAAGCGTGGTGAGTATAGCAAAACCCTCTAATTTGGGGAGGCCCATGTCCAGCAGTGGACTGTTGTGGCTGTACTTACAGGTACTCCAGTGATCGCGATCTGATGCATGGAGTCGTTGACGCACTTGAGCACGACGAGCATGCAGTCCAGCGCCTCCTGGAGACCATTGCTCATGGAGCCGCATTCGCTATACCGAAGCAGGTCCTGCAACAGAGACATGCAGTATTCGAAGCTTTTTTTCCTCTAGCGTATCAAGGAATTGACGATGGGCCAACGATCTTAAAAACCCTCAAACAGGGCCCCAAGTCTGCTATTTTTTGTCATTGTAACGCCATCAAAACTCAACTGCCATTCCATTGCCATTGCGATTTTCTATACTTCAAACTGTTAGCAGACTTCGAAATGACCAAAATCATCCAACTAAAATCCAATCGATATCCAACTGAAACTATTTTTATTTAGTAGACTTAGGGCCCAGGTCTTTATTGGAACTAAATATTTTTTTGGACTTTCACTACTGGAATCGTCCTTCTTGACGGATAATAGACCTGCATGTCCTGACCATAGTGACCATGTCCAACTTGATCTAGCAATTAGATTCTAACTTAATGGTTTATTTGAATACATGGACCGGAAACCCTGATGATACGACCACAGAGACAGTTATTTCAAGCTAATAAAAACTTTCACTTATAATTGGTTTACGACAGAGGCTTTATACCACTGCAATCATTTAAAAGTTTAAACACGTTTAATAGCTTAATATCTGGCATTATTTCTTATGCACATTGCCATTTCTTGGCAGTTATTAGCTACTGGCTTTTTCTGTACGTTTCCAATTAACACCATTACCTGCGGTCTTAATTATTGAGGGCATTGCATAATTATTGGGAAGAGGAAATTTTTTAAATATCTCAAAAGCTCACAGTTTCAAAAGATACTAGTAGAAGAAATACTCTCTGAGAATGTCCCTCGTCAGTCAGAATTATAAGACGGTATGCCATGTCACCATGCCTGTATTTTGCTAAGATCTTACCATCTAGAGCAGGCTTCTAGATGGTTGTCTGTAGGTGGTGTATGGTAAAGGTAATATAATGCGACTAGACTTGTCATGACACCATCCACCCTCCGGCACCAATCAGCTCTCAAGTTTCAATGCAATGTATCGTGCAGGAATACAGTTCTTTTTCAGCTCCTAGTTCCATTGTTAACCTAATAATAGGAGAAACACTACAAAAAAACATTACCAACCTTTAGCAGCAGCTGATATTTGGTGATTCTCTGTACTGGCTTGAGCAGGTACGCTGCCAGGGGAAGTTTGTGTCCAAGACGTAGCTGACAAGCTTGGAGGAAGAGGTGGGTGTCCACCAGCGTCTCCCGCAGTCGTTCTGACCGAGGAATGTTCTGGCAGTAGTAGCTATACAGGCGGAAGAATGTCTCCCTCTATGGACAAAACCAAGGAATTACAGATAAAGCATCCTCTTCTTTCTTTCTCTTTTCGTGTGGGACACCGAGTCGTCCAATGACCCAGTGAACCCTAGTGTCAGAATTTTTCAACCGCCTTCTAAAAGTAGCAAGCTTCTGACATGGTTGTGTAACGATCGCCGCGTAAGTTATCATTGACAGCAACCGGGACCTACGGTTTAACGTGCCATCCGAAACACGGAACCATCTTTCTTACGGACAGTCGGGTGGTTCAGCCCGCAATGTCATAACCAGACTGGGAACAAATTCACAAAGTGATAAATATCAACTTTGTGAGTGACCCACCGAGAATCGAACCCGGAAGCTTCTGCGTCAAAGGCACTCGCACTACCACTGCGCCACAGCAGCATCCTCCTGAATAAAGTATTCTTTTGAAATGTTTGTTACATTTCTTTTACTGCGCTGCCAAAGATCATATGGATGATAGATATAGCGTGAATTCATCAATTGATTCATTACAGGAAATGAATAAGACAGCTGATAAGTACTGTCGCGACCTTTTGAAACTGGCTAAGATAGATTAACTAGCATTTAAAATTTGAATACCGGATCCTTCTCAAAATTTGAAAAGTTGTTTTTGATGTAGTTATGTTGTAATTACAGTGGCGCATGTTGATATTAGGTTTGAAATTTCTGCCCGTGTGTGTCGGACGTAAAAGGTGACTTAGGGATGCATCTAGGGAACGGGCAGCTGAATATCTACAATATCTCGCACTGCGCTCGCCAATCCCCTGCCAAGCGTGCCGAGTGTGGCAATACCCCCAATAGAGGGAGGCCCATGTCCAGCAGTGGACAATTGTGGCTGAAGAAAAATATTTTATCCTTACCTTTTCAACAAAGCACAATGCAACAAGTTCAGTCGCCGATATGGACCTCTCCAGATCTTTGAGGAAGACATCCTGGTGGAAGGTAAAGAGCTCGTGAAGGTTCCCGAATAACACGTCAGCCTGGCCAACTAAAGCTGCTGGTATCAGGTGCTGGTTCTCCGGCTTCTCGATTTCCTCTTTGTAACCCTGCAACAATAGATTGATTACCTGAAGACCAGATGTTATGCGTGACGTGGCATTCAAAGTTGGTCGATTGCTATATGCTGAAGGCGATGAATAAGTTTAAATAGCCTTTCCACCAGGCCAATGCGGAATCAAATACTTATAAATTAATTTAGTTACCGAAGAGTTACCTTTAGAGTCATTACGACCTCATGCAATCATGTCCTAATAGAAATAAATGCCTGATAATTGTTATGCAGTAGGTATTCGTAAATAAGCAATCCTTATAATTCTCTGGATATCTAAAGCATAACTTTGATTACGACTTGCATTGCATTTATATGGTACTTATTCAGAAATTCCTTCTTAATAATTCTGACTTTTACGAGCTAAGTTAGCCTACCAGCTTTCGAAGTTTCATAGCCTGGCTTATGCCGTTATAAACGCTATTGAAAATGCACTTAAACTTTTATCACTAGAGTAGATTCCTTTATTATCACAGAACTGATGGTAATCCGTTTCATTTACTGTAATTTCATTTGAGAGCCGGTATGATCCCACTGCGCAGGAAACTACTCTCGGCCTATGATATATTGAATATTAATATTCGATCTTTTCAATTTTAATAAGAATTGAACCTTACCGAGGTAAGCAACGAGGAGCATTGACTGATAGTATCACACCACTGTTGCAACCTCTTGTCGTAGTCTTTATAAATGGTTTCTAAACATTCACACTCCGATGGTGTCAGACTATTGTTTATCTTCCAAAACTGGGTCTTTTTCTTGAGCTTCTGTAGAGTCGACGACCAATTACTGAACGTGTGAGTTCTCTCAAGGCTTTGGGTCTTTCTTTCCTCGACCGAATGTTGACTTCGTTTGCAATGGCGCGTGGTGTAAGCATAGCTGTAGTACTTGTTGCTGACAGTTCTGAGACATCTGCTTGGTTTGCGGCAAGATAATGTGGAATGTAAGCTTCGAACGTAACTGTCTGTATTACTTTTCCGGCACATAGTTGAGCCCCGTTTGCTGCCGTGGGAAATAGACGAGTAATGATCGTGAATAGTGTTGTTCCACTCGTTCATTATCTTTTTGTAGTCTTTCAAGATGGTTGATAGTACGTCTTCGGCTTGTTTGCTGCTGCACATCGTCTTTCTCAATTCTGTGCAGCTGGAAGATTTCAGCTGCGAGTCTTTTGACGTTGCAGCTGAATCAGTTGGCGTTGCTATCTGCACATCAGCTTCAATACAACCATACAGTGGATTCTTCACCAATTCTGGAACATCAACAACTGTAGGAGCTGTAGTTGTCAATGATTCTGTCTGTTCAGTGTTATCCTCTGAAGCAGTTACAATATCAGAATCGGGTAAGTAGGAAATTTTCTCCTCGGTTTTATCCGCGTCTTCATAACCAGGTAGCGGCTTACCATAATAGAAATTTCCTATAAAGGGTTCCATATGAACTGGTTTGATCGCGCGGGGGTTGTATTTGACACGAGTATTCCTGCCGACATCACTCACTGTCTTCTTGCACTTTTTTCCTGATTTATCTTTTTCGAACATCGATATTTGGTTAGCGTAATCACTGAACAGAGTAGAGTCAGAGGCGGCTCGGGTGAGGCGTTTCTTCTTCCGCGTCGGGTTGGTCGGGTTGTCGTTTTTTCTGTAGTACCACGAGTAGGAAGTGCCGACGCTGACGTTGGCGGAGGATTTATGGAGGTCGTATTTTCCATATTTCATGTTGGTGAGCGTGAGGCGGGCGAGGTGCAGCACGCGACCGAGAGCCTGCAGCGGGGTGCAGTGGGCGAGTGCAGCGCTGGTGCGTGCATCGTGTTCCGGTCCGGTGCGCGTGCGCCGGCGCGAGGCTCGCGTGAGCCGCATGCGATGCACCGCATGCACCAGTATGCGCCGCGGCCGGCCCGTGACTGTCGGCCGGGAACGGACACAAGTGGACCACGCACCACTTACATGGTAATGGCATATTTAATTTTCAGAGCGCGTAGTGGTACGACGCGAAGATATCGCGCATCATTGAGTCAGCGGAGTGTGACGTAAAGGACGTTGCCGCAATAGTGGGCCCGTACCAGGATGTGATTGATCAATGTTGGATTGTTGACAATGTACTGTGTCGTAAACAATGAGGATAGGTAGGATGCTCTTGTTGTATGTGTGGAATGTACTTACAGTGAGTATGGAGCCGAGCTCCTGCACGTAGAGTCGCTCGGTCTGCAGCAGTTCGGCCAGCACGTGGCCTCGCCGCGACCGCCGCGCCTCCGCGTCTTCTCCGCCAGAACTTTCTGAACCCCCCGATGTTTCCATCTGTTGGCAATCAAATAAATAAGTTAGATTATATGATTATAATATTTTAAAGAGCCCTAACCCTTATCGGTTATCGAATCTATATTTGAGACGGCAAAATATCAATTACCAATTAAAAATATTAATCAAATATCAGTTCCAATTACCGATTCCATTGAAATAATTGGGATGAAAAAGGACATATCAAATCACCAATCATCAATTGATTTGTCTTGTTGCTCTCATTAAAACAAAATAAATTTATTCGATTGCGTTGAATAAAATGATTTAGAAATTCGTAAAATCTATTAACGGAATATGTATTACAATCGACCTGCAAGATATAAAGTTTTCTTGCCAATTATTTGCTATTGTACTTATAGCTAGCTGCATAGATAGGAACCTATACTCATCTACTTCTGAAGTAGTTTTTGTCATCCATCAAGCAAGTATACAGGAACAGGATATCTACGACACACGTGTTCCTCTTTAACTAACACTTCAGTACTTTTTAATGGTTGTTTTACAGGTGCTTCCGTTTCGGGATGGGGGCGCTTAAATCAGTTTTTTGCCTGTATATGTAAAACATGCTATAGAAATGGCTTATATTGTTAATCAGCTGATTCTAAGTTAGCTATAAACAGTAATAAAGTATTGTCAGTTATATTTTTAGGTAAAAGTTTGAAATACATATGTGGTCGTTATTCGTACCTAATAAATAACATTGGTAGTGTACTTACTCTACACAGTATTTTTTCCTAAATGTATTGTTATTGTTTTCTATAAGACCGGATGTTTATAGTCTACATTAAACGAATGAAGATGACTTATTTTACTATCGTGTATCTGACTCTACTGACTATAACTTATCAGTTTTAATGGGTTTTTTTACCCCATGATGCAGTTTGCAATCATCGTAGAATTGTGCCCTGGATCTCGCAGATCTCGGACGAATTTCTTCTATAAAGGACAAACTTCTTCTAACCCTTGAGATAGTCTTCATTTTATTTTCATTCTCTTTTAGTTTAATTTTTATAAATATCGCGTGGTATAAGTAGAAGATGCCTTTTCATTATTTTTATTGATATAAAATGATTTTATGTTTAATAATTATAATAATTTTGTGCATTTGCAATGTTTTTGTAGAGTTTGTGACATCCTGTCACAAAGGTGACAAGGGTGACAAGTTTATGACCACAGATTCATGTTATGATTACTCCACAGAATGTCAAAGACGAAGGAGATGTTCATCAGAAGAATTCATTACGATGATTGCAAGCGCAGAATGGAATAAGGATGCGCTTGTCTAGCTAGATGTACCCAAAAAACTAGAAATGTAGTCCTTTTTACAAACCTTCGCTTATAAGGATCTTATAATTAAAAATGTGCTTATAGAAACTTACAGGCTTACTGTGATGTTCAGTTAAATCCTTCAAAAAATTGTATCCAGTTCTTAGCACCACATTTATCGCATCCATTTCGAATGCATCAACTGTTGAATCACGAATCACAATCACATTGCGTTTATCGTAGTTTTATAATTCAAGATTCACATTAGGATGCACGCACAAGAAAAGCACTGAGATTTTTGGGGATATTTATTTTCAAAAATAGCTTTGGTCGTGTCGGCGTGGAGCACATGCTGCGTCTCGTGGGTAAGAATAAGGAACTGGCTGGCAGGGGCGCGGGAATACGTTGGGGCCGTAAAAAACTGTAGCCTCCTCTGAACCGGCTCGACGGCTGCTCCACTTCACCCGCGCGGCTAAACTGTGACACCACACAAAAAACAACCAATTCCGATAGCAGAAACATCGACAGAATCTCGAACCCGTTGACTTACTTGCCAATCTTGTTCTGCATTTGGAGACGACGAATCGAAGCGAGTTTTTTCGTCATCCATATTCATGATCACATTATTGCTTTCTTCAAAAAAAGACGAAAGTTGATGAATATGGAGTACACGTTTTGTGCCAATTTCCATCGTAATTAGGTTGATGTTGGTTGTTTGGACAATACTGAGTCTAAACTGACTCCGATCAATTGACATTTGCAGGTAATTAATCGCATTACTGGACGCACGGAACTACGACAGGAACGAGGAACGATGTCGTCCACGTATCATTTACTAGTACAAGCTAAATCCGGATAATCGTCTGGGAATTTGGAACTGGAATTTATTTGGATATTAAACTGGGACATTTCTAGTCTTGAGGAAGCTCTACACCGTGTAGCTGACGAATATAAAATCCACCTAAGCTGTTGCATATCTACGATGAACTTTAATCAAAGCATCGGCTTTTGAAGCCGAGCGTAACTTCATTGGCATGTTCCAAGTGGTGAGATAGACGGAAAACATTGTTATAAACACTAAATAATTTCGGCGTGTGTGGATTATTTAGTTCTCTTTGTGATTTCTTGTTCCAATTGTTCTAAAATTTGGCTTCTCTCGTTGGATGAGTTTCAAGATTGATTTAAAATGTAGAGCATCTTACCCTAAAGTTCGCCATGAACTGTATAAAGGGCGGCCGCGCTACGTGCAGCCGCATCGCCACACGAAGCACGTTATAAGTCTTGTGTGTGTTTGTGTGTGTGTGTGTGTGTGTGTGTGTGTGTGTGTGTGTGTGTGTGTGTGTCTGTCTTAGCGATGTTAGTAGAGCACACCTGCTCTCACCTTCGTCAGTGTGTATGATGGGCTAGGAGATGGGTCACTTTACAGATGAGAAAAGAAGAATCGGGAACTTACTCGTGTTAGAATCTTCTAAAAGAAAATTTTGAGTTTAATTTTTGCATTCAACCAGCACATTTCGTTTAGTACGTCCAAAAGCTTCCACCCGAGAAACAATGAACATGTTATCAGTTTACCGTTGAAGGTCTTCATTTTTTTAAAAGCTCAGGTAGAGTCGATAAATCTCTCTCTATCTTGAGGTCCGGCTCTTCGTCTATAGCAGTCCCTTCAGATAAGGGCAAGGGACTCTTTAGGCTCATTTCTTATTCAAAGTTCAATCTTTAGTGCAAGGGCCTGTATTGATCTCAGACGGTTGCCCGAACTCCGATGCATTGTTCTTTTGTTTACCTTTTTCTAAGAAACATCTGTGTCCCAATGAGTGAAAAGAAGTTTAGAGGCAACGAAGGAACAACCAGATAATAACACGTCTTGCTTTGACTTATTTAGACGACGAACTGACAAGTTGGAAAATGCACAAAAACATAAAAAGCTACATTAGACAAGACAGAGATATTACATATTGTTCGTAGAATGTAAAGTGCTTCTTTAAGCTATGTTTGAGAGCTCTGGTTAGCGTAGTTTAGGTATTCATAATTCCTGAACAAAATACAATTTTTTTTATGCCTTCATTCCTGGTTTCCAATGGCCCCTTCTAAATGTCTATCTCGCCGTTTTTTTGTTTTTTGGAAATGAGCGTCTAAGCACGTGCTTCGTCTCCTGGCAACAAAAAGAATTCAGGAATGCAGGAATACATCAACATAGCTGGTCTTGTTGTTTAAGATTATTATGCAGGAATGTTTTGACCACAAAATTAATGTAAAGTTGTTTTTCGTTCCACCAGCAGCGTTTTTCTTTGAGAATTTTGATGAAAAGATCTTCTTTACTTTTCTGTTGTCCTTATGCTGTGTCGTGGCTTACTGTTGCCACTGTTTGCCGTCTATTACTCATCCAATGTGTTTTGGCTACACCAAGTTCTCTTATCTTATCATAACATTCAGTCTCCAATTGGACACCATGTAACTTCCGCTGTAAAATTTATTTCGGAAGGTAGGTATAGCAGATAAGTGTACGTATAGTCTGTAAAATTTAGAATGATCTCTGTGACGTTTGTGACCTTGAAGCAAATGCTACGACATAAAGTCCATTTTCCTTTGATTACTAGGACAATGGACCTTATGTCATAGCATTTTGTCACAGCAGCGATCGTCCTATATTTTGCAGACTATAGGTATTTGTTAAAACCCCTTTAGATCAAAGGAAATATTTTTGATGTTTGTTTAGGTAGGTCACTACCTACTTACAGAACTGTAAACTTATAGTGCCTACCTAACTGTAAGTTCTAAGAAAAGGTGCTAATTAAAGATTTTCATAGCCAGTCCGTTAAGTACAAATTTTACAGCGATGTAAATTACTAAGAGGATTACCTGCTAAAGATGGAAACTATACAAGTACCTTACAAATTTATTATATTGGACGTGTATTTAACTGTTTTTCATTATGAAAATCTAGTATCTCGTATACCTATTTACAAGATCTAATCCATATAGAACTATAAAGTTTATAGACCTGTGTGGATTGGATCTTTTAAAGTATAAACCTTACTATAGTATAAACCTTACTATAGCGGATTGCAATAAACATGACCCCGACACATGCACTTGAACTGATTGACCATTTATGAAAGCAATTTGCTCACCGTGGGTGCGCCGGCGCAGGCGACAAATCGACGCGCCATTTTGAACTCTATTTCGAAGGAATAACAGTTGCTAGTGGAGCAGAGATGAGTCATCAGTCATCACTACCAGCAATATAGGAGCATTCAGGGTATTGGTAGAGATTGATTAGCTGTGAAGGTCGCATAGCAATGTGAAAGACGTGATTTTAGTTAAACCATTTAGGATATAATAGAGTTCAGATGAACTCTAGAATGCAAATCTGCGAGGCATCGGTTTCACTAGTGTCTTGCAACAACTCTTGTGCTCTACGATAAGCCGTTTGTACATAATTAGGGTAATCCTTTAAGAATAGGATCTAGTTGTAGTATGGTTACTTCCATGCCTGATGTTTAGAAATGAAGATGTAACAACCTGTACCTTTTGTCTTCGGTATTTCGGTACACATCGTTTCAGCTTAGATGCTGACTAAGTAGTTAGTTAAACCAGTCCGTATGTGCCAGAGAAAAGGTGTAGAATCGGGACGCGAACTTTGATTATGAACAACATTTACAACGCGACACGCTGCTTGCGAATTCGGGAAAAAAATAAACAGCTGGTTCCATACCATACTCTTTGGTCCACCGAAAAGTCATCTGCACCGTACAAAAGTAACCTTGTTCTTAGTGGGTACTAAAATAAAGATCCTTGAAATACGCCAGGTGCAGTGCAGTATGATTCCAGAGAGAATCATTTTGAGCTGCGTGTGCGCATGTTGATGGGACGCAGGTGCAACTGCAAGCTGATGTTACGAGGCGGGATCAGCTATTATGGAGGCATTATTATGAATATCTCACAAGTACCGACAATTCGTGCCTAAGTAGGTACAGGCGTTTATGGAGCGGGCTCACTCAAAACACTTGTTTTAGGAACAATAATTTCATAGACCTACCACAAAATGTTTTGTTTTGTATTGAAAAAAAGTTATCGTAGAGGGTGCTTATAGCAGAGACGAACTTAGGAACACAGAATAACCCCTAAAGAACACTCAAAGCACAGAGCAGATTCCTATTGATACAAAGTAGGTATAGTTCACCAACATAACATGTACGTAATGTGAGCGTCGGTGGCCAAGTGGTTAGGACACCGGTCTTACAATGGTGAGACCCAAGTTCAATCCCCGCCATATACAAATGTGTTTTTACTCACGTACATTTACCGACTCTTACGGTCAAGGAAAAACTTCGTGATAAAACCCACATTCAAATAAAACTTGAATTCAGATGATATTTGAATTTGACTTAACCTAGGATTCCGGCCAGGTTAGCCTTCGGGTTGTAGAGGTCAGATGGCAGTCGCTCTGTGTAAAAACTTGGTTCCACGTCTAATCCACTAGGTTAGGTGGCTAATTAATCTGACTGAGTGACTCTGCCAGAGAAAACGGGATAAGGCAAAGAGAATGAATGATGAAGCAAAATAATACATACATATATTGCGGGGTAGGCAGAGCGTTAACGGCCGCAAGAATACGGTCTGACATTTTTGAGGATTGTTTTCCAAGGTTGTTTCAGAAAAAATGTGTATCACTATAGTGACAGGTTGTCAGCATGTCGCCTAAAAATTGTAATACACCAATACTCTCGAGTCCCTTAGTCGCCTCTTACGGCACCCGCGGGAAAGCCGTGGGGAGATGCCATTCTAAGCCGGCATCACACGGCATGCAAAAGAATGAATGATGAGGCAAAATAATAAGTATAATTGAGATCGATAGTTAGGCCTTAATTTCACAGCGCCGCCTAGACTGCATTAACATTCCCGAGCAGTGCTCATAACCTCAGGGGTGGCAAAGAACAGTTGCTCACAGAAGCGGCACTCCTCGCTCCCGTTAGCTGCACCGGTTACTGCTGCAATATTCTGCTCTTTGTGAATGCTACTGTGAATTGATTGGTCTGATGAGTGCCCGCGGTCTGGGTCAGGCGGGTTATTGGCTGCGAGACTGAGGAAATTGCTGAGAAGCATGTGCAAAACCTATGATTTTCGTATGAAATGCATTTCATTGCAGACGTTATTTAGGTCACCGTATTGATAATTTTTCCTGATGTTAGTATAGTTACGTATAGAGACTTACTTGAGTTCGTAAATCTACTGCTGAAAAACGGAAAAAAATCGTCCTCTCATACAAAATTCATGATCACCGAACTAACTTTGTATGGGAGGTCGAAATTTTGTTTCCGTTTTCCAGCTCTGGTCCCTTAGGTAAAGTTGTTCAGTATAGTGGCCTAAAGAACGCCTCCAATTTAATGCATTACCTCCGAAACACGGTGCATCAAGTGGAAGGTCTCTATGGAAAATTGATAGAAAGAAAATTCTTTCTACTTCTCGCTTACTTAGAAATCATCAAACTATAGGGATGCTCTAGATTTACGAATTCAAGTAAGTATCTCTACATAACTATAAAGACACCTCCTCAAACTTAATATTGAGGTCACAAGAACAAGGCACAGGTACAAGGATAAAAGTAAAGTTTATTTAAACATTAAAGACTTGTCTTCACGAGAATATTTCAAGTTCATAAAATACAAGCTGTCCCGTTATTAATTGGTCATCTATTAACCGCGGGACGAATATATGCAAAGTGCTTGCAAATATCTATAGCGAAATATAGGTAGATTTATCAATAGATAATTTATCAAATCATTTCCCTTCTCTTTTCGTGTGGGACACCAAGTCATCCAAAGACCCAATAAACCCTAGTGTCAGAATTTTTCAACCGCCTTCTACAAGTAGCAGGCTTCTGGCATGGTTGTGTAACGACTGCCGTCTAAGTGATCAATAATCATAGACACGGAACCAGCTTACTTACGGACAATCAGGTGGTTCAGCCTGCAATGTCCTAACCAGACTGGGAACAAATGAGTTACCACAAAACATAGATATCTCTACCAAACTTACAGAATTTAACTTCCACTGCAGTTCCGTCATGACCTGAGCCCAGCTCATTTGGACGCTCTTGACCCTGGGCTGGACGCTCTCGATCTGAATCCTGCGCTCCACAGAGTCCACATCAGACACAGGTCGAGAGATCTTCTTCGGCAGCAGCGGCGAGTTGCCAGCAGACTTTATGCTCCTCATCGATCTCATCCTGGTCAAGGTCCTTCCAATTTTGAAGGTCAAACTTTTCGGTTGCTGGTCTTTTTTGATCCTCTTTGATAGTTCTTTCTCTTGGATTGACATCTTGTTGCCAAATGGTGTAATCCATGAGAGAGGTCGCACTTTTTTAGTCATTATTGGTAAAAGTCTATGCACAGTTCGGTTTCAAACTTTATTTCGTATACTATGTATGATTTTTTATCATTTCGCAGCTAAAATAGTTATATGAAATTTAAATAGTTGTGTTTTACAGACAATATAGTAGCGTTTAATACAAAATGCGACTTAAATTTAATGAATGGTACAAGTGTGAAGATAAGTCTAATCACTATAATGTTTGGTTATTAAAATGCAGGTCAAAATAGGGTCATAATGCAGTTCCGGCAACATTGGACGATACGGGTGTGATAACGGCTAAGTACATAGATATCTAGTTACCAGCACTAGCACCAGCTCCCTAAAATACGAGATTGTCTTTATCTAGAAGTTCTTGACGAAAAAACGAATAGAAAGGATCTGTAAATGGCAGCAGTTACCCAAGTGTGAGGAAGAAAGCATAAACACCAGGCATATATATACAGGGTGTAAGAGAAGGTGTAACGAAAACTTCGCAGGCATGATCAGGCCACGAAACTGAACAATTTCTCTTATGGGGGCAATGTTGGTAAACATAAAAAACATTTCGACCTTCCATACAAAATTCCCGATCAGCTGACTGACTTTATATGGAAACTCGAAAAAAAATTTTCATTTCCCTACATAGCCCCCATAGAAAAAGTTGTTCAGTTTCATGGTCTGATCACGCCTGCAAAGTTTTCGTTACACCGTCTCTTACACCCTGTATTTATATTTGAAAGTTCTATGCTTCAAATCAAAACTAGTAGAGAAGGTAGTCTTCAAACTAAAATTACTTATTATATTAACTATTGTCATCAAAGAATAGAAACTATTATTATGAGAACAGAAATCCTGCGCAAAAAAGAACGTCATTAATGAGACCAATGAATTGAACAACAAATCTTCAATATTTAATACTCAGCAAACAATTACTGGAAAATGAGTTGACATAAGAATTTAACGAGGCATATAACAACCGTGAAGGTGCTTACGTCATTCAGTGTAGTGCAATTTACTAATTGTTTATCAGAAGGAGGTACCTGCACACCAACCAACTCAATTTGTATGGGAGGTCCAAAAACCTATGTTTGTTAGGGAAAGTAGTTAAGTTTCATGGGATGATTTGCAGCTTATATTTTAACACTTTATAAAAAAAAAAAAACAAATAATTATAAAAATAAATTGTGATGCAAAAAAACGTAGATGTGATTCAGTATTTTCCTTCTTTCATTGTCGTCATATTGCTGTTAAAATTATTTATCAGAAACTTTTTATACCTATCACAGAATATTATTTTGAAAATATAAATTACTTGTTTCGAAAGAAATTTGATAATGTGGCATCAAACGATCGTAAACATTCAAAATTAAATACCTATTAAATAGCAGATGTTCGTAAGTTATGATCAATTTCCAATAACCTGTTAGAAAAGTTTCCTACAAGATTTCTTTTGTAAATAACTTTGCTCGAGTCATTGGCGGTAACAAGCTAAAACCAAATTTTTGAGATGATCTAAGTGTTAGTAGGTAACTAAAATATCTATGATGTAAAAAATTGTACGCTAAGTACTTACAACATAAAAAATACTGATATAACTATACATTCTGTAAGTAAGTATTAACAGGCGATAAGTTAAGTGACACTGGACCAAGGATTAATATTAGCAAGAATTACATGGCTGGTCATTATTGACTAAATACAAGATCCTTATTTCCTTGCAGATAGGTTGACGAAAGATAGATATTGATAAGACGGAATTACCATACTACTCTACAGAAAAAGGAATGTGATTCGACAATAATACAAATTACAACCGATACCCAAAGAATCAAAGCAGCGCGGGCGATGCCTACGCAGCAACTGGCCATAAACACCTGAGGTAGAAACTTTATCGAGACTCGTTTTCCAAAATGAGCCCACTAAACGACCTTCGGAAAGTGAAATTTGTTTATTTAATTCGACCTTCAGATGGAGAGAAAACAACATTAAAACAACATTCTAGAAAATCTTAATTGTGCGTTATTGTTGAAGGTTCAGTACCTACATATATCTCGCCTTTATCCCTTGCGAGTTAGGCAGAGTGTTCACGACCTACCTATTCCCAAAACGAAAGACTTTCAAAGAAATAGAATTTCATCGACATCTGTATGGATACCTACTGGATTCATGGATCGCACTGTATTATACTATCTGGGCTAGGTAAGTTATCTGTAGGAATCTATCTGTGCTGTACAGCCACAGAATTGAAATAGGAAGTTTTAAAGGCTTTAATCCAATAAGATTGACATCGACATGATGAAAATGTCACATCGTGATAGTTCAATAACTGCAATCAGACGAAGGATCATATTGCAAAATATCAGTCTGTGTGTTATCCGGAGCAAGGCAACGTTACATTCTACAAACTCACTTATTAAAAGTCATAGAAATATATACTTGTAACGAAAAATAAAGCAAGAAATAAAACGACTCTAATTTATTGGACAGAAATGTCATATAAAATATTGGACCCAATATTTACAAGAATTAATCTGCTACAACCTCTTTTAAAATTTAAATTTAATTAACTAGGGTGTGCTATCTGCGTAGATATTGTAAAACATGTATAAATAAATATATTTTCCATAAATCAATTTCAGGTCAAAAGCTAAATTTGCGTCGAAGTAAGATTGATGAGCCATAAACACATGATTGATAGGACATAACAACTTCACTATAACGACAAAGAAGAAATGTAAGTTTATATGCTCATAAAAGTGAAGGTATTAAGTAAGTTACATACAAGTTACCCTCTTAGGAGTTTTGTAACGGTGATAAGGACGAACTTCTTACGACACCTTACGATGAAACAATACTGTAACGAAAATATGTTAAGTAGAGTCAATAGCATTTTTGGAAGAGGAGAGATATAGTGGGAAATATATCAGGAAGGATTCCACCTATTACATCATCATCACCAACCAGCACAGCAATCCACATCCCTCATGACCTCTGATCTCTGCCATGACATCACCAGCAATGAAACACTTTCACTCCTCGGAAGGCATATGACCAAACAGGTCAAACGTAATATTTAAAGTTTAATTACTGATAGTACTGGAATGGTAGAGGGCGTGACAGAAGATTTATCGGCGAATCTTGAATTGCAGGTTAAATTAAGATGGACTGTGGTTGAGGTTATGTATAAGGTAGTCACTGCCATGGGAAAGAAGAAACAACAACAAATAGATTCAAGGAAGTAAACAGCATTTGCAACTGGTAATAGACAGCCAATTCAGTAGTAGGATGGCGAGAAAAGAGACTAAAGCGATGGAAGAAATTCTGGATTTTCTTTCTAAAAGAAACCAGCGCAGTCCTGATAACACAAAAAATAAAATAAAACCAAAGCAGAACCACTTAAATTCTAGTAAGCGATTGTCTTACAAATGCGTGTTCAATAAATGCTCTGGTTTGAGTAAAACTTTCACATGTAGCACGGAAACTTTGTTTCTAGAACAAGTACACCTGGAAGTACTTTTAAGGTTTCTGGGCACAGGGATCAACTTTTTCCAGGAAATGTATGCCCATATCCCATAAACGATAGGAAAAGTAACTTCGACGTGATCTGCAACTTCTAAGGGAAATGCTTACCATAAAACTTTTTATATCGAACCATACATACACAAATCACGCCTTTTTCCCTAGCGGGGTAAGGAAATAATTTGTAGTCGGAAAAAATAGGTCATTAAGGCCACGTTTGTCAAAAATTTGGATACGTTACAGGAAAATCGCGTATAGTTTATATAATTATACGGACCGGCCTGAAGCCTAAAATAATGAATAAGGCCTCAAATCAAACCAAAACAAAAGAAATACTAGTAATCAGTTTCTTTAATTCTATTGCGATAAACCGACGTTGATTAGTTAGTCCAATTACCAGTTCAAAGTTTGCGTAACAAAGTTCACACGATACTACTAGTGTAGTATAGTGGAAATATAAGGATCAATGAAGAATTATGTAGAACTTTAAAAAAAAAACCGACTGCAGTCATCATCTGACTACCCTTATCTCAATTTATTGGGGTTAACGCAACATGTTTTGTCTCCCATTCATCTCTATCAGCAGTCAAATCCTCATTTACGCCTGCAGTAATTTCAAAGTTATATGTTGCTACTAACTTTTTTGTTAGAAAGCTAATACAAACGATACGAAACGTTATATGTTGCATTTCAAATTCGCGATTTAAATAATGTATTCATTTTTGGTAAAGCCAGTATCACTTGTTCTGCTGAGACAGGTCTAATTTCAACATTCACTTAGCCATTCGGGCTACAACCTGTTAAAAAGAAGTAACTTGTCTACAGTACATACATGCCTACCCACTCTTTAAAAACATAACCTTCCTTCTGAGACAGTCGGGTACATTACATACATACATACCTACTCTCTAAAAACACAAACCTCCTTCTGAGGCAGTCGGGTAAATAGCTCAAAGACATGCTTCAGTCATTTGCTACTGGCTTTCCAAGTTCCGAGACACGATACATGCATTAGTGCTTAAAGTTTCACTTACAAACTAAACTACTGAATGACTCCATCCTTGTATAGAGTGAAACTGAGTTGTAAATGGCAATGCTGTTCGAAGTGGTCTTTTGTGTGTTTGAATTTATGGAGCAGTTGAACTTGGCAATGATGATATCATCCGACAAATATAAAATACAACATATACAACGTGTAACGTTAAATGTGCAAAACCTCAGACACCCTCAAGCAGCCCATGAAACTGAACAACTTTCCCCAAGAAACATAGGTCAAAATGTCAGATAAATATTTATACCTCCCATAGAAATTAACGTAATTTTGTATGGGAGGTATACATATTTTACTCAATGCGCATTTAACGTTACACGTTGTATACGGGGCGTAAGAGACAACTCTCCGAATACTCATAAAAATGAACATCCTACCTTCAGAAACATGAGTCAGGAAACAATAAAAATATTTCGACCTCCGATGCATAATCGAGATCACCTGACCTGACTACCTTTACTATGTATACACATTTTTTTAACGTTTCCTGTAATAGAGAATATAGGGGAATATTGTTCAGTTTCATGTTTTGGATGCACCCCATCAATAGTCGGAGGGCTATCCCGTACACCCAGTATATTACCAGTGGTTACCAACTCCGTTGTTTGTACGATTCTCTAACCAAGAGCATAGGAGATACACATGAAGTATTGCTGACCATCAATGAACAAGACACATTACTTAAACCTCGTAAAGCCATGACACAAGATTTCAAAACAATGTCTTTAAACGGTAGCCGAATGGCCAAAAATGTTTTCAACTAGGCTCTAGACAACATTGACCTTCATTAAGACATTGAGAAGTGCTACTGCTGGAACCATGTCCCGAGCACAAACCACTTTGAGTTGAGACAATGCAATGGTTTCGTCAAGAATAATTTCCATGTTGCAGTAAACCGTTAACCATTGTGGGCAAGCAATTGATTCCGTGCGTGTGATCTGTTCTTGAGTGCTCAATGTTAGCGCGGATTTTAACAGTCATTTTACAACAAGTCATGAAATTATTTTTCTTTTTTTCTTTCAGTGTGCAATTAAGCGCTGCATTTCTCGACTTGTGTGAAATATTGTGATTTACTCGAAAAATCTTTGATGTAATTTTCAATTCTGCTATTGTTTTTAGGGCTTAGAATGAACTCAAACCAAAATTGAGTTACACAAAGGCAGACTTATCAGATTTTTGTTGAGATCTTAAAGAGCAGAGTAGTGCCAGTTTTTTTAATGAGGAAACCTACATGACTACAATAAATAACCTTTACAGTTAACGCATAAAACAGCGATAATTTTCTTCATAACCAAGAATTCATAACAGATAACTTATTTCAAATCGAAAGTTTATTGCTATGGTGAAGCAAGTTGAATGGACCATCAGTCAGTAAGATATAATAAAAGAAGCAAATGATTGCAGTCAATTGCCCATAAACGCTATTAAACTAATAAAATAAACATCTGAGGAAATTCTTCAGATACTTGTTACGTTACGTAGGTAACACAGGAGCATGAGGAAATAATAAACACATAAGAAACTTTAACAGATTTATAAATTTCTAAAGGAAACGACTCATATTTCCGGTTACCAAATTCACGTAGATCAAAAAGCAAAAACGCCTGACTCAACGATCAGCTGTTAGTTGTTAGACAAGCCTTCAACCTCGACCCTGTGGAACAGCGTCTACCATCAGACGGCAGTTGACGGCACATAATGGCACCAGTTTCGTCGGACTCACTTTCACTGATACATTCCATGGTAGGTATCTACCAACGTGAGCCAAGAAATCGGAGGTAAAGTACCGAACTTCTTTTGTTTATATTGGCAATAGTGTTTGGCAAAGAGGTATTCGACTTAAAAGAAAATAAGGAAAAGAAAAATGATAATGAATTTGGATTAAATTGGACCAAATACCTAAGGAAATCACGATTGATGCAAAAGATGGAAATATTTACAATCCTTTTTTGAGGGTAGGTACGAGAAATAAAAATGTAGTTAAAGTTAAAAAAAAACAACGGAAAGTCGAGACGAGAGACTGAGATAAATAACAACATTTTAAGAGATAATGGTTTGCGATATCTTGTAAATCACTTTGAATATAACAATACTTGTTTGAAGGTTCAACGATTTCTACCAGTATTATAGGTAGATATGCAATATTCCGTGATGTTATTAGATATGGCATTTGAGTCTACTCTACCATTACTATTTAGGTTTTTAAGTACCAGCGAAGAAATATGGTATGTAGGTTTTGAAACTTTTTTTAAAACTATAATCGGCTTGGCATTTGCTTCGATATACAGAATTACAAATTTAAGTGCATTTTTTTTAAAACCTTTCGCAATATAAACATTTGGTTCATCTATGTCAGTCAACTAACGCAATACTTTAATTACAAATATCTTTGATGGATTCAATTTCAGTTGCGCATGAGCACATGAGTCTTAATCGGCGCTAAACGTGCGTCCATTTTGAAATACTTGGAGTATGTTAGCAGTTATGTATTAAAGACGTAATTATTGGTAATTAGACGGTTAGAATGTTTGTCTGTAATTTGAAAATTGTGTCTCAGAAGAAATGAGAGGAACGGACGGCCTTGATGCAATTTAACATCGTGATGCAATTTAATGTTTTGATTTACGAGACATGAGATTACATTTATATGCTTTGAATTTCAAAATGACGTAGGGTAATAAAATAAATTTTAATCTAGTCGTTACCGAAAAATACGCAAGAGACCAATAAATACATGTCAAGGCAATATAAATGTTATTTCTTTCATGAAGAAAAGGTGAAATGGTGAAATGTTGGACAACGAAAGAATGTAAACCACAACCATATCCTCTACTGTGTTGCTTCAAATGTGTTTTGAACGAGTTTTTAAATATAACCAGGGGGAGGATTCCAGGGCCGCAACCAGACAAACAAGAAACACCTTATTTTTAGGTTATCAATTACGTATAGTTAAAATCTGATAGTAGTATTGGATATTTTTTACGCTATAAAAACAATTTTAACAGTAGGTATATCAACGGGTAATATATACAGCGGGATTACGACTATTCTTTCGTAACATATGTAATAAAACTAATTACGAAGTATTAGATAAATGTTTGAAAGCTCGAAAGTGTAGTACCAACTTTATAGTTTAAGCTTATTAAAATTTGTGTGTTTGACTGCTAGTGTTCATGTTTTAGAGCAGGTCAATTAATTATTAGAGTAAGTACTCGAGACTTAGAATGGAACAAAATAAATATAATGTAATGCTGATCAACACATAATAAACAAACGATTATGAGAGGATTATTTTATATTATGTTTGAGAAATATGACTATGATTGACGTAATAATTAACACGCAGTTACACATAACGATATAACTTTAGGCTGCAAGATCTTAGCTAAGATAAGAGTAACATGTTTACATGTGCATGCGCAGGTATTTAAATTTTTACAGACGGTTTCAAGGTGAACTGAAGGTTAGAATATTTTATTTAAAACGATTTCCCTTGTCACGGGAAATGAACTTAACCATGTAAGTCATGCATTTTTTCACTATTTGTACACTGAGAGATTATCTGTTTAGACTCTACATTAGCATTTGTTACCTACCTTAAGCCTTATATATTTTCATCACTTATGTGAATATCCATAAAATTTGAGTATGACGCCCCCTATCCTAGAGGCTACCCTGGCAAGTAGGAGAGAAGTAACCTCATTATGGTCTGAAAAGTGCATCGACCGAAGATGCACGTCAATAAACAGCGCAGCGTCTGCTCTGAGTGCAACAATGTCGTCTAGGTAGATTATATTCAATGTAGCGTCGCAAGGAGCGTTGGTGGCCAAGTGCGGTTAGGACACCGGTCTCACAATCGTGAGACCCGAGTTCGATCCCCGCCATGTACCAATATGTTTTCACTCACGTACATTTACCGACTGCTCTCATGGTGGAGGAAAAACATTGTGATGAAAGAAACCCACATTCAAATAAAATTTTAATTCCGACGATATTTGAATGTGACTTAACCTAGGATTCGGGCCAGGTTAGCCTTCGGGTTGTAGAGGTCAGATGGCAGTCGCTCTGAGTAAAAACTTGGTTCCACGTCAAATCCCCTAGGTTAGGCGACCCCGACGAAGAACGAGATAAGGCAAGGAGAATGATGACCAGGGTAGTTTCTAAATATTTTTCGAGATAAATCATGTCTGTATAAGTACTCTACATGTTATCAATAGAAACTCAATTCATGTTGAGATGATTGTTGTTGTTATAGAAGCCGAATAACTTGCGGTCGAAACTGTCATTAGTATGTCTAATGAATTTTGCTGCTAATGCTTAGAATTTAATCACGATTATAATGAAATCGTCGTGCTTGTAATTGACTGTTTATGTACCATAAAAATCAATCACAATTCTAATTAAAAGAACCTAGTAAATGTAGAAAAAATCAGAAAAAAAGTTGTGGAGACATTTTTTTTTTAATTTAATAAAAAATAACTAAGAATTAATTAGAACAGAACCGGTAGTGGATGTGGTCAGTGTCAGCATACTTATACAACAATTACGCGTTGAGTAGGTAAACAAGTAATGTATAAAACGGTCTACTTGACGCATGAAAGATTTATTTACATTTTTATACGTTTGAGTGAATCTCTACCTAAATGCATTTCAATATGTGCGCTATGCAGGTCCTGGTAGAAGCTACTTTGGCGGATCGCACACTTGACGCACGACGGAGCGCTAAAATATCGCAGCGGTCTGTCAGATCCATACTAGAAACGTCACTCCCCATAGTAAAACCGCATTCGACTGACGGTTGACAGCGGTTGAGTGGTTTTAGTACGGGGATTGACATATCTAGTATGAATCTGACAGATCGCAGCGATATTTTAGCGCTCAGTCATTCGTCGTCGCGATCAGTGTGGCTATTGTCCATCGATTAAAAAGAATACACAAGATTTTTATTAACTTCTTAATTTGAAATACCAAAATTATGTTTACTATTATCTTCTTAACTTGCAATATTAGTTCATCCGGCAAGAACTACTCGTTTTACTTTGGCATTAACACATCTTAAGGTGCGAAATACATCAAATACATACAAATAGACACAGCGTCCGAGACGTCATACTTTTGTGATGTCCAACCCACATTGAAATTTTAGATAAAATTACTACGATTAATTATACAGATACCTGTCAAAGATATTTGTATGCAACAAATTACAGAAATAAAATACATAATGTACTTGATGGATAAGTATCAATCAGGAAAACTATTTTTATTTAGTCATGTCAGCAACTTCACAATTAATTACGCATATAAAGGCATCAGCCAATATTGGAAATTGGAATAATTTGTATGAGAAACTAGGTAACTCAAGGAAATAAAGAAGCCAGAACTACATTTTAAGACCCTATTTTGCCCCATATCGTACCCATTAAGCAGGATTTTTATATATTTGACAGCTTTGAATAAAATATGAAATGCGGAACTCAGTCATACTAATTAATGTCAAATAAAGTAATCAAAACCAATGTTAGAGAAACGTCTAGAAACCATACCAGTTTGTAATTTATTTATAAGGGATTCGTATGTGATTTATACTTTTTATAACTCATCACTACCATCACAACACTACACAAAGCTTTCACACGTATAGTACGACACTTGTATTCCATTTCTATTTAAAAATAAACAATGTTTTAAAATAAAATTGGTCTTCTTCTAACAAAACACGTCCTCATGACACTATATAAGGGGAAACTAATGATGAAATTAATTTAACGCGTAATCTGTTGTTTTATAAATATCTTTCCTCCTCATTGCCTACTGGCAATTTTCTGAGCCATTATGATATTTTTAGGTAATTTTAATATTACACAAATACTCCTCCGGAAGCAGTCTATGAGGTAATTAATAAAATTTGGTGCTTAATAATGCACTCTTTGTGCACAATTGCATGAGTAGCACAATAGGTAGGTACATCGATTATATTTAAAATATTTAATGCAGTAATTTTGGTTTTAATGTGACTAAATAAATTGACTCATAAACATTGAAGTTTAGGTTTTGAGCTTCTGATATTATTATTTTCATGCCTATATTGATATAAGTACCTAGGAGACTACAGGCATGAACAGTAAGTGCCGTTGTAGTAGTAGGTACTTATTTGTTAAACAAATACTAAAGTTATAGTTAAAATATAATAACAGATTTTTTCTTGTGAGATAACTATTACACACACAAATCACGCCTTTATCCCTTGCGGGGTAGGCAAAGCGTTAACGTAACTATTGTGACTGAAAAAACTTTCAGGTAAGTACCATTACTTTACAATTTTAGGTAGGTTACCATTAACCGGATACATCGTATCAGACAGAAGTCGCAGATTGCATACAAATACAAAAGAAGCAAGAGGATCTAGAAGCGTACAATCTATCAGAGCATAAACAGCTGTATCGAGAATCGCGTGAGTTATCCAATACGGAGATCGAGAAAGGCCGTCCGACATATGTTAATGTGGCCATTAGAAATCGGAAAACGGCACTGACCGTTTTGACGACTCCGACACGGCACCGGAAAGAATAATTGATCAGTTGGATACAATCAAAGAAAAAAATACGATAAAAACGAGAATAATTCGAACTGCCTGTCGTATGTCAAGGACTGATGAAAATAAGGAAGGCGGTTCTAAACTTGACAGTAAAATAGCTATAGAATAAATAATAAGCGATTTTATTGAAGAAACAAACAACATAAAGTTCTGAGAAAGGGGTAATAAAGCGTATGCGATGAAGAAATTGAGTTGCAAGACATGAATAGGTCCCATCAAGCTAGAAGCTTTGAGATGAGATATGAATGGTGTGCTTCGAATTGAATAGCTTGTAGGAAGTCAAAGCTCTGCATGAAGATGAGTCAAAACAAAGCCACTACCGACAGCCTACGCTAAAATACGCACATTCTGAATCATCAAGTAAGCATTATTCAATGAACACAAGCGAATAGCTTATGTAACACGCGACTTCAATACTTATGGTAAATCGTGACACCCTGACCTGACACAAATGATAATATAAGAGTGATTAAAATATAAAGTTACGTGATTTTGAAATAGTTTACTACAAGGTTAAGAAATTAGCGATTAGATAAAAATATACTACGACACTTTCTCCAAGCGCTTGAAGTTACAAAGTGTTGGTTTTCGTTTTGTATTACGCGACAAGATGATCGTCTCTGAATCTATCATTACTCACGGCAGCTAGAAGAGCAGAAACCTGGTTAAAGGCCGATGTTATTATACTTATTACCATGACAACACGACAATGCGTGTGAACTTGGTAGTTATTCCTAGCTACCTAGATTCTGCTAAACTTTCAAGTTTTTTATATAGCTGCCAAGAATGGGATTGCATGTCCGCGGGTTGTTCAGAGGTCATTTAACTGTACGCGCAGACGGGTCGTCGGGGGGATGGGGGCTTGTACCGTTCCACCCATTCACTCTTACTCCAAATTGCTCAAATAATCTTCGGATTGAGTTCAAATGACTTTAAACGATCTGGGAGAGACGAATTGCTGTAACGGGTATTACATATTTCCGGTGAGAATTTAAAAGAAATGCTCCGAGTGTGCGAGATTTGATGGTCTCAATCGAAATGTCGCACACATTTTTTTATGTAATGTTATGAGGCGGGGTCAAACGTGAGAGCAGTGGTGAATCTCGGACACGAACATTCAGAATTTCCTACTTATCAATAAACATAATCACATAATAGCGAAGACAGAGAGAGTTCACGTTCACGCTACATACATTCACAACCATTCGAACAAGAAACAAAAAATAATAATAGAGAAACAGAACATCAATCAAACACTTGTAGAACAATCAGTGAAACGAATGCTCGAATCGAGAAATCAATGGGTATTGTTGTAAATTATCGGCAATTATAACGCACGAGACAAACAGATGTTGATGCAAAAAGGAAGCATTAGTGAGGAAGGACACAATATGATGACGTGGCTTGGATAGAACGTAGAAATAATATATTAATTTTTCTTCTTTTTGTGTGTCTCATGACTGTGAAGACTGATGTCAGTTTTTCAGTTAAATAAAAAAAGAGCAATCTAAAATTTTGCTCTCATCATATAAACATTGAAACAGTTTGAATTTACAAAATTAAAACAACCTTTCGTATCAACCGGTTCAACTTACAGGTCATGTGACATGAAATTGCAAAATGAACCTTTTGCTAAATACGAAAACGTGTTTCACAGGACGTGTCGACACTAAGCGATAAGTTTGTACAACTAAAATACGATCTGGAAACCTAAACTCTATTTCAGCGAGCAAAAGTAACGCAATGCGGAGTCGCTAGTGTGTAGAAAATTACATAAATCTTGCACGTATCGTATACCCTCGGGGCATAGTTATCCGATAACTACAGAGTAAGGTTCTCAACATTATCAGTGAGCCGATAAACGATATTTTATACCAACGTACATAAAAGCTTTCCCACGTAAGAAAATACTTTGTTTCGACGGGGATTAGAACAAAAGGCTGGGGAAGAAAAAACTCCCTGCTAAAGTTTCACTTTCCTCACATAAAGACGAACACTATTGTGAGGCATAAAAGAAGTGATGGCTGACGCCTTTTTTGTCGCAAGTTTCTTTACAGGACCTTTCCATCCGACATCTTTTAAAAGTCCATCGACTTGAGAGTGCTTTTTGCGGAGAAATTGGAAAGGGTTGAATACCCGCATACAAGCACACTGCAAACAACTCTCGTGAAAAATATACAGCACACAACTCATTGCCAGACGTATTATTTATGCGGCATATGTGTGGCTCATTATAACTGAAAATTTGGACAGCAATAAAGATTTCATCCAATATGGCCAGATGTTGCTTATTTGGCAGATAATAATGAATGATCTTTTAAAAGTACCAATTTGGTAACCTAAGTAATAAATATGCGAAATTTTTTGGTACGATTTTGCTTGGACAGTACAACGTATATCATAATTATAAATTAATCACGTTTATACTAAGAACTTGGATCAGAGACGAAAGTGACGAGAATCACACAATCACGTTCGCAAGTGCTAAATGATAGTGCAAGGCCATCGTATCTTCATCCATCACTCATACATAGAGCAAAGGTGATTTGTCTCAATACCTGTCATTACGGTGGATGAAAGTAGGAAACCGATGATGGGCAGGTATTGGAAGAGAAATGTGGGGCCAAATAATGGACAAAGCTGTCATAATGTCTGAGTGAAAGAGTTACTGGCATGATGCTTTTGGAAGGTCGACGGTTCTTGAATGTAAAATTCAGCAAATATTTGAGCGTGCTAAGATAAGCAAATTTATTCTTGCACGTCACTTTATCAGTGATGATAATGAATGATCCTTTCTCCTTTCGGCGCCACGTACAGTACCGAGGCCGTGTTGTACTTTCCAACAGCGAATATCGGTAGTAAATATTCTCAATGTTTACCTTTTAAGGATGCCTCGGTAGCCGATACCGTCCCATTAACAAGTACCGTTGTTTGGAAACAGCATTATCCTTTAAAGAACACAGAAGTTGTTGAAAACTGGAAACCAATATGCATGCATGTTTGATTTTTATACCTTTTCGCTAGAGCTACAGACGCAAACGTAGTTGGGGTTGCAGTAGGCGCAGTCGCAGTCAGCGCACTCGCTCCAGAAGATCTCGCCGTTGCAGCCGAGCCGGCCGCCCGTTTCCACGTCCACCCACGTCGACCGCTTCATCGGGATGATATCCTAGTACCACTCGCTGTTATTGATACAGTCAGAATCACTCAAATCCAAGCATTACAAGTCAGACACAATCCTCAGAGAATCCAAAACACTACTTTCAAAGTCATTCACTTTGCAATCAACAACTGCAGGCTGTTCAAGTTAGCAATCACGATTCAAAACAAATGATTTGGCATGCTTAAATTTTTATACAAATCGGGTCACGATAATATAACGTGTGGGAATCCGCGGGATAAACACATACAACTGAACTCCGTATCGAGTACCAGGGGAGTATGAATCGCGCGGAGTTGTAAGTCGCGGGCGGCAGGACCGCCACGCTACGGCTCATCGGACAGACTGCTCTACGCTGCGTCAGCGTAGCGGCGCGGCCAGCGCAAGGCCTTCACACGACTCACACGGCCACTGCAGACCCCAGCATTCGCCTCCGACTAGGAAATCCTTCATCAACTCAGCATATACATTTTTATTGCACACAAAGTTATGCAAATCAAAACAATACCCAAAGCAAACTGAGAAGAAAGATGACACCAGAGATAATAATACGTGAGAATGAGTTTGTCAACCTCGATTTATGAAACTAGACCAGACGATTTTATACGAAACGCTACAATATGTCGTAATCATGGAGATTAGCTCAAACCTAAACGAATTCAAAACTATTCACTAGTCGAAACGGAAGTGTAAACTTAAATAAAATATTTTCGTAACTTTGGTGCATTTGAAATATTTTGTATAGGAGACCTAAATTATTTTCATACATTCCTTCAAGAATAATTGTTGTGGAAGCACTATGAATTTGTTTCGTAACTTTTATAGAAGAATTTTTCTTTCTTTAAAGAAGGTTCATCGGGTCGTTGGGCGATTCGGTGTCCCACACGAAAAGAGAGAACACTTGAATCACTTTTCACTTTTTTACATCCACTTAAAAGAAACTTAAGATATGAGGACCCATCCTTCCTGACGTACTGATGCAACCGAGTTTTATGGCACACTTTAAGGACACTAAACACCCAATAAACCACTATTTCATCAACTGATTGTCCACTGGGTCGCGTTTACGAAACTGGAACATCGGGTCCCATATACTTTGCAATGCAACTTCACTACTGACCAATACCGAAAATTCAAAACGGGCTGGTATGGTGATAAAGAACAACTGTCCCAAACAAGTAAGATAAAAAAATGCACCAGGCAATTTCATTTGGTTGGGTCCCGTTTCATATTTTAACATGTTACTCGCAAAAGTTGCTTTGTTGCTGAGTTTTTCTTTTCGGTTAATACAATCCACCCTATATTGACACGTTTAGTGTGGCGGGTGCTAGGCGCGACTGCAACAAACCGTGAACTGTTGTATAAACACCGCGATAGAATCCGATATTGTTTACAAATATCAGCATAAGTAAACACGAATTCTTCGTCCCTAAGGTAACGCGAGTCTGGGTTGCTGCGTCATATTTGACAGCGCACAATACCTAAACATGACACAGGCAATGGTATGAAAATGGAAAAATCTATGTTAAGATAAATATTTATTTCGATTTAAACTCATGCCCTTGTTCTCAGACTGCCTCATAGATAAATATTGTATTACCCGATTGTATACGTATTTGAGCTCAAGATCTTAACGCTCTGAGCGCTAAATATCTTTATTTAATAATATACCTATCAACAATGATCTACTCGTACTTACTAACACATACTTAAAGAATCATACTCGTGGAATAAAATGCTGTTTTCTTTTACAATTTATTGATACATTTCACATACCTAATATATCATGTACCAGAAATAAATATATAACTAGATTTTCTCACAGTTTGGTTGAAATAAAACAATGAATTTAATAAAATTGCTCAACGCTAATGTAATTTTAACAAAGCGTTGGGCAATTATCATAACAAGTTGTAATTGCTGTTAAGAATTTTTACACTTTTTGCGTTTTGAGGACATACGAGTAACAAAACAATGAAGAGATGTTATTCTGTTGTCTGTCATTGAAATGCCAACACAACTAATTTGAGACGGGTTAAAGTATTATCCCGAGCAAGAACATAATTCAATTCCTTTGTAGGGGCAAACATAAAAGCTTTCTTGTTTACAATTCGGAACTTGGCAGAGTAAATTAATAAAATATGATAGTTATATATATGGGCCGTGTGATGCCGGCTTAGAATAGCATCACCCCACATCCTTCCCGCGGGTGTCGTAAGAGGCGACTAAGGGACTCGAGAGTATTAGTGTATTACAATTTTTAGGCGACAGGCTGACAACCTGTCACTATAGTTGATACACATGT
Source organism: Keiferia lycopersicella (assembly GCA_029255805.1). NCBI lineage: Eukaryota > Metazoa > Arthropoda > Insecta > Lepidoptera > Gelechiidae > Keiferia > Keiferia lycopersicella. The sequence goes on along the minus strand of JARACZ010000029.1, from coordinate 766,978 downwards.
TTTCTGAAACAAACTTGGAAAACAACCCTCAAAAATGTCGGACGTGGCGATATCGACCGTATTCTTACGGCCGTTAACGCTCTGCCTACCCCGCTAGGGATAAAGGCGTGATATATGAATGAATGAATGATAGTTATATCACAAGCGAGCCAGTATTTATTTTGTGGTTATATTGTGAAAAATATTGTCTACTTCTTTCTAACCCTACTCATCGTTTTTCAAAATTTTGGCAAATCGAATTTTTAAACAGAAAATTTATATAAATGTTATAGTTATGCGCCATTCAAAATAGAGGCTTGTGACGTCATAATCAAAATTCTATATTTCCGTAGTCGTTTAAAAAACTAGTTCATTTGACCTGTTAGTCAAGTAGCGGATAATATTATTTTCAATTTTTCGCAATATGTTTAACATGTATGAGTTTGTTAATCCTGTAACCGTTTTATGAAGTTTCACGATCCAGTGCCTCCATGAGCTGCTTACAGATATAATCCTCTCTCGGAACTCATGTTTTTGTATTTGGGTTAGTGGAATGGCGCTTTTTGTGCAATTTGCAACAGCAATGTCTTATGGACGTAGATTTTTCTAATGCGATTCTGATGTTGGCATCAATCTTGGGATTCTACTGTAATTTTATAGACAGCTCGTGAAGTTCCGCTCAAGCTAATGCTTCCTAGAAATCATTCAGACGTTTTATTACTTCTAGAAGTGGGTATTCAAATAGAGATCATGGATCGAAGCATACAATATCGGTAAGCAATAAAATTTTGAGGCCAATTCTATCAGGTTGTAGGAAAGCTACACGCGGTAGATATTTTAATGCCCTTCAAGTTCACGATCAGAAATTTTGATTTGGGGTGTGGCTGATGATAATCGAAATTTCGTAATGGGCAAAAATAACTTTCAATTTCTAATGTGTAATCTAATCAGAGAGATCTCTACACAGCTGAGTAGGGCAATTCCGTGAACCAATGTTCAAATTATTCAGTAAAACTAGCGGCTACATTTTGCAAACGCTCCGAGATTTTGTACATTTTGGGGCAACGCAATACGTGCTTGGAAAACTATCTGAAGCAGAAACGCGAGCTTAATTGGTACACAGATGAAAGTGCTAGCTACAATAAAATGTTAGACTTTCGTTGGATTTCTCAACACACAGCAGTCCTGTTTTTATAGAAGCTTTACCGAAGTATGCGGTAATGAAATACTGGTCCCGTGGAACTGGTTCTAATTCAAAGCAAGTGAGTTCGCCATGCAAGGTGATTGGAGCTTGCAAATTGACTGTATACTGGGGAGGTAGGTAATAGACAAATGTATGACAAACGTAATAAGATATACCAAAAGATACAACAGCAGTTTTCCTAAACATTACTAGGTCCAAAAGAAGGAAAATGACAGTAATAATAATAATCTGTCCGAGCCGATTTCGGCTACAGCGACTGCTGGACAGGCTCAGCAGCTGGCGTCTCGTTGGTCCGCGCGATCATGTGCTCGCATGTGGTGCAGTAGCCAATTTTGGCCTTAAAGGTCCTTGAGCACTTCGGACAAGTGATCACGCCGCCACTATACTGGTATGTTACCGCCGTTGGTGGTCTGGCTTTTCTCGTCTCCTTTAGTGTCGAGTTCGCCTTGGCGCAATTTCTCAAAAGCGTCGATATTTTGCCTGACAAGACGTCTCCATTCCGCACGTTATTCAGCTGTCGACCAACAGAAGGAAATTGACAGTAGCTGCGGGTTAAACTGTAAAATTCAAATGCATTTTTATGCAAACCACTCTGTATAGATTTGAACGGCGTTAGCTACAATCATGCTTACGACAGCGCGGCTTCAACTTAGTTGATCGTAGTAGGTGCTATCTATTTAGGTCCTATACTTGTGGTAAAGAAGTAAAATATGCCAACAAACTGTCGACCTTGATCATCAACCAAAATGTTTATGCAAACATTTCAATTGATCGTACGAGATGGAAAATCTCAAATAATAGCAGCGCGGTAGTGGGTCATACTACTCAATTCGACCGCCGAATTCAATAGTCAATACTATATAATGAACATGCATTTTTTTCTTTGATAAAAGGAGTGCACAGTCATCGCTTACGTTTTTAAATCGCAGCATTGAACTTGGCTCTTCGCAATTCCAAATTAATTATAGTCAGTCAGTACAGAGTGAAGATATTAAGAGATTTCTATATGAACATGTCGAATTTTTTGATGGAGTGGTAAATTTTGAATTGGGCTTTCTTGTGGGTGAAGTTGTGCATGAGCATGCTATGATAGAAATCTATCCAAGTCATGAAAAGCAATCAAATTAACTACTAAAATGTGCATATCTACCAAGTTTTAGCACTATAAATATATATAACCTAGGCAGGATTTATACCTATGTAAGGTAAATAGATGATCATTGCTTACAAAATACATATTAAAACAGAAAACTAAAACTTATAAAAAGTAAGCAATTCTAGAGGGCCTTATCATCTCTAGCTATCTCTTGCGGTTGGGTATGATTATTTTTTGATCTCATGTTCGTCATATTTGTTTGCCGACTTTTAGCTCTACATGCTGTATTTATTGAATTATGATTTTATCTACAAGTCTAGAATGAACTGTATTTAATTGAACTGCAATTCCAGCTAAGCATGTAGTTAGATATTAGAAGCTCAATTTCTGAAAATGTGATTTCTGAGATCGTCCATGGAAATCCGCAACGACCAGTCTTACCACTCATTTACCATTCGAATTTGTTAATATCTAGGATGTGCTGAGAATAGATAAAAGTATAGGTGAATGGATTTGCATAGTAAAACGTACGATTCAAGCCAAATTATTGCAGCTTTTCTGATGCGAAAATTGAAAAATAGCAGGAGAATTAACAAGTACCTGTAGTAGAAATTGCGATACGTGTGGTTAGATCAGTCGATGCACTATTTCATAAATCACACTTTTAAAAATTCACCTCCTGTTCGGAATAGCTGTGTTCGCATCCGGATTTAGAACTGCTTGTGATTATAGAGTAGGCAACACTTGGTTTGCCTCTTTTGGTATTTGAATGGATGAATCCATTCCACTTTTTTATAAATACCACTGGGTTTTATTATAATTCGGCGCTAAATCTTAAGCTATCAAATCAAATGGATTTGGATTTGCGAAGAATGATTTCCAATCTAGTTTTTGTTAGGTATGTTAAAAAATACATCATATACATACTTATAAAATATTGTAACAAGTATTTTAACATGCAAGTTCTTAAGTACCTATTCTGAAACTAGACGATGTAACAAGTGTTTTAACATGTAAGCCAGTACCTTACATTCTGAAAGATTGACGATTCTGTTTCTGATACGACACAACATCCTATAGAAAGACGGAGATGTCACAAAGCCTATGTTTTGGTGATTTGCCTATAAGGACATCGTATGCAAATCATTTCTGCAGTATAGAGAGAATGGCAGTGTGGGTGTAAGGAACTAAGCCAAACCGTAATGGAAGAGCAACGGTTAAGTCACAACATAACGTTACTTTGTGGTCTTAATAGAACTTAGATTGATTTAACTGGGATAGCTAGTGACTAGTGGGTCAACTTGCAACTAAGTAAAGCATATTTAAAACTGTAGATACCTATTCACTATACCTGAATTTTTACTCTAGTTAGATAGCCGACTCCGACAGAGAACGCGATAAGGTTGAATGATGATATGTTTGTTTTTGTCTTTCAGTGTGCTTGTTGAAAAGTTCTGACTCCAAGGTTCATCGGATCTTTATACAACTAGGCGTCCCACTATAATATAAAATTCATACATCTTCAGCCATAATAATATAAACATCTTCAGCTTCTTTTCATGTGGGACGCGTAGACGTCAAAAGATCCGATGAACCCTGGTGTCAGAGCTTCCTAACGAGTACACTATAAACAGCCGGAGTATAATAACTCTGGCTGATCGCTTGTAAAATGTGATAATTTCGTCATTTAATCTCGGCAGCTTAAAAGAATTTCAACTTCACAATCATAAGAACTTTGACATTTTTGAATAAGCAGTCCAGGGCCAAAGACCCTTCCAAATAAGGCCAGCAGTGGGCGAACAGCATTTGGGCTGACGTCTAACATTTCGCGAGGAGACTGACCATTACCACTTATATGGCAGGACGAGGACTAGATTTCTGAGATTTGAGGCAAAAATATGCGTAGGTTAATTTATAAAATTTTATTATAAGTAGTCACATAGAAACGCTGGAGCAAAACTTAACTGCACTTGGGCATTCCTATTTTGGGGGCTACGTATTTGGGCACACTTGGAAGGCAGATTCGCGAGTGCAGCACAATATGTTGCATTTACGGTGAACATTACTGTACATAATGACAGATTTCACACTTAGTTGTCTGCTACAATTAGCATCAAAATCCAAAACTCTCTCTCCTACCCGCTGATTAAAATCGTCAGCGTAGAAAATCAAACGCATGTCTTACGAAGATACCACAAGTCTTTGTTCCGCCGCACAACCAGCAATTATAACCGAAGAGATTTACTGATTCCCATACAAGCATGTTCTCATGAGAAAAGCAACATAATAGATCACTGATCTAGGACCACCGGTGTTCAACAAACATGTTCTACAATGGGACGGAGACAAAAACAATAACAATACAGTGAACGAGTACTACGAGCTAGAAGTATGTATTAACAAGGCTTTCATTACCGAGGAAGCAGCGGGTAACAAAATAGCCGTGAAGTCAACGCTTTAACGACGTAAGCTCTTATTACCGCATCGATAGGACGCTTTAAGATATCGACAAAAACACCTAGACCTCCCACAGCTATAACCTCCAATACTTCACATCACGTCCACAAAGGACGAGGAAGAAACTGCAGGTCTTCGAAAGCTGGTTTCGAAGAGCAGGCAACACTTAGTGGTTACGAGTAGCCATCGATAAGTATGTTCCCATGATGATGCGATCGCTTTGCGAAGTGATGCGGAAAACGTGAGAGGATGTGGACACATTGTACCTGTCAGTATTGTGAACATGACAATAGGGAGGGCAGGGTGGTATGCGGAGGCAGCCGGAACATGCAAGCTGGGAGCAGGTCAGCACGTTGTATCATACAGATTTTATACCATTGTGATCTACGGCTGGGTGATGCAAGCCGCCAGTCGCAAAACTAAGCTCTCTCTCTCTTTTCGTGTGGGACACTGATTCGTCCATGACTAAGCTAAATAAAAGTATTCTACAGTAACATAATTTTGAGTAGATGCAAAACATGACACGCTGCAAATGATACCTATTGGGATAAGGGCAAGAGAAGATGATTTCATGTCTAAAATATAAACATTGATGGCGCAAAAATTGTGAAACCTTTACAGTAAAGGATTTGCAACTAGATATTCATTCAACCTCTAAAATAATAAAGGTCGCGATAACTATCATAATTCATAATCTCCCAATTGATGTTTCAATAACTGGATGAGTTTTCAGTCAAGTTCCCAGGGGCACAATAGTCTATTGTTAATCATGACATAAGCGATTTGCGTTCTTATGATCGAAAAGATGTGAGATAACAGCTACTCACCTTGAGAAAAGAATGCCGCGCTCGATAACTCATGTTCAAGTTTAACAACAATATAATGTAAACTAAGGATCAAGTTTTCATAATAATACAAGTCGAGTTTCAGTTTATGCATTGTCCCTTACACTCTGTGCCTACATCAGTCTATCTGGACGATTTTGTAATACAAATTGCGGTTCTCATCGTAACTATATGAATTAGTTCAGAAAACCTTTCCGGCTTTAGTAGTGATACATTCAGTGTAGGACAATTTGAATAGGTATGCAACGAATGCACGGTATGATAAAATAGCTTTTATGTTTCGATTCTTCTCAAACTGTGTAAAAGAAACGAAACTTTGTATCCTCTGCGGAGAAAGTTCGTGGTCCTCTTTGATAGGGTCATTGACTTTGTTGTTTCGGTTCCAACTTGAATCGAGTTTTTAATGAAATCGTATTCTTTACAAATTATACTTTTATATGCATTGTTATAATTATATTCATATTCACATTCATATTCTTTATTGCGAATCATATGGTACATAAGGTGTTGGAGGTACATCCAGGTTTATATATTATTTATAGGTACATCCATATTTCTATAGATTTTCAAAACTAGGTACACGTGTCTCTATCCTTAAGGTGCTGTAGTAAAAAACTACATTAGAAACTTGAGCGGATGTCGTTAAACGCTTTTCCTATAAGTACCTCTGGCCGATCATATTATTCAATGGGATTCTAAGCACGAGCTACAATTCCATTAGAATTCCTTAGGGCCCTGATGCCAGGAAGAAATTGTTCTCCAGAATCTTAAACCTCGTTAGAAATACATCATTCAAAGCCGACGGAGCAAATCGAAGGTAATATGTTTTATCCTTTACATGGTGTTATGTTTTGTTCTAGAAATGCCTTAAAATATTAAATTTAGTAACTGGGTTCATCAATTTACAGAATCATACAAAAACATTGCAAGTGACGCTAAGGTTTTAAAGCAGAAATTATGTAGCAAAACGAAGTGGCTCCTTCGGAAGCAGTCGAGTAAAAAGTCTCCAATCTCTGGCTCTTGACGATTGCCACCTTTTTATGAACACAGCAATTGCTTATCAATTTCTCTACAAAAAATCTCATTAAATTACATGACTTGAAGTGCAGTGCCCATCAATATGGGGTCGGTAAAAAGCAGCCGAGTGACTTCTGATGGAAGGTTCCTATATGTACCTATGTGTACATTATATACAGCCACGTTGTTTATCGCGTTAGCTGCTAAATATAAGACACATAGTAAAGTTAGAGAATGATATTAGTAAAATAGGATATATCTACACGAAGACTCTACTAATTGTACTTTATCCCTTGCGGGGTAGTTAAAAATCTAGTTATCAATTTATTTTGTGGATTCCACATAGGAAATATCTTCAAGAATAATATGTTTTCGTTTCGAAATATTACTAAAAATACAAAAAGACGATTAACTCTACTCCCACGTCTCCTTAAATTCTTGACCATTTTGGACAGTGATGGTTCTAAAGCTGCTATGACGACAGCAATGCATTTACGGACACTTAATTAAATCCGCATTGAGGAACGATAAATCTTAAGTTGCGAAATGTCTAAAGCTGACAAGTTTCTGGACGAACGTAGGTAGAGAGGTGTATGAATTATTCATGCATTGTGACACAGAAAGCTGAGTTCATGAGACATAAAGCGAGTTGTGGTCCTGAAAGTGTGGCAGGAAGCAAGGCTATAAATAATAACGATATTGTACTAAGATATCTGGCCATTCTTTCTCGGTATTATAGCACGCACAATACAGTTTATATCAACTTATACTGGTTATTCCAAGAAAGTGTAAGAAGAACCACTATAAATGAAACCCATAAATGGGTACGTTCTTGTGTTGCTGATAGGAATTATTTAGGATTTCAACACGAAGTTCGTAGATCAATGGAGTAGTCAAGTCTCAAGTAGATTGAGGCTATCACAGTCTCAAAGATCAAAGGGAAGAAAAACCGATTTAATGGGAAGTTTGCTTATCTTTAAAAACTAACTTAAGAAACGAACTAACTAACCTTAGAAATAACTTATGAAATACCTAATAATATAAGAAATAATATCGCTCTCAAGGCTTCTATTTTCGCTAATATCGGAATTTTAGAGCAATAACTATAATAACAGCGGATATGAATATGACGCAAAACTTACCTAATGTGTCAAACTTATAAAGACAAAGAAACATCAAGCATTTGACATTGATCTCATATTAACACACCCACGGAGTTAAAGAAAACGCCCACGTTAGCATGAATATGAATGTCGTATTGATATTGAGTTATTCGATCGATTGGCATTTCATCAGAGGGTCAGCCTGTCACCTGTCACTGTCGCCTCTCGCCTTGATAGTAGCATTCCTCAGGTGCGGGAAGCTTCGAGCACAGAATACGTAATAGTTCAGGTCTTTAAAAGAACTAGGTTGTTTGTGTCTCGTGTTGCCACATCACAGCTTCTAATTCGATCTTTGCTTTAATATGTCTGTTTTAACTGTGTAGCTATTAAATAGCTACATATCATTTATTCAGGGGTACTCATCTCAGCCTTTGATCGAGGACTGTGATGTGGTATACGGGTATGCGACCCCGGCTTCCCGAGCAAACAGTTTCCTCCTGCTTAACAAATAAAAAGTCTGCTTCGGCGAGAATGGCAACCCAATGCAGATATGCACAAGGGCTTGGCGGACTCGGCGACTCAGCAAGGCAATGTGGATGGCCTAGGGCGACGGTAGAGGGCGCGGGTAGTTACTGTCGGCCAGACACTGCGTCTGACCTCTCCTTCAGTCGTAGCGGTTTTCCGTTCCACTGAATCAAGGAGGGTGAGGACTAAGTGCGTGCGCCTGCGTTTGCGCGAACGTTTGCGCACCGAAATATATCCTGCGCAACTGACCGCTTCCGAATAATGGACTCCGATGACGCAAAGTCCTGTGGCGATGGGTTGAGGTAGAGAGGTCTGGCGTGATGCAAGCTGGGCTTTGTCTGATTCCTGCACATAGGCGGTTCTAGGGGCGTGAGTACATGCCGTGGTCGCTTTTGCATTGCAAATCGGGACGACAATGCGAATTCGGCAGCACCTGGGATGACAAAGCAGCCCTTTTAAGGGAGGCACTGCTTTCCTCGCCCAGCCGAGGAGGGGGCTAGAAAATGTGCCCTAAAAAAGTGCTCGTCCCTACCCGGAAGGTGGTAGTAACCACGGCTGCCACCGCATCACTTAACTCGTAGTCGACGAAACAGAAAAAATAAAAACAGCATGAAACCATCTATCATGACATTTGGCGCGTGGAACGTGAGAACTCTAATTGATCGAGATGGCAACTCCTGTCCTGAACGCAAAACCGCCATCGTAGCTCGAGAACTTCATCGCTATAACGTGGATGTGGCTGCGCTCAGCGAAACACACCTTGCTGATGAAGGAGAACTGGTGGAAGATGGAGGTGGTTACACTTTCTTCTGGAAGGGTACCTCTGCATCCGAGCCTCGACGTTCAGGGGTAGGATTTGCCATCAAAAATCATCTAGTAAAGCGACTTCAAGAGTGTCCTGTTCACATCTCGGACCGCGTTACCACACTGCGCCTTCACCTGGATACAGACAATTACCTTAATGTTATCAGTGTCTATGCTCCAACGTTAGACAAGTCTGATGACATTAAGGACAAGTTTTACGAGGAGCTAACTCAATGCCTTGATAGCATAAACGCCAGAGAGGAGATCTTGTTGCTAGGCGATTTCAATGCCAGGGTTGGACGGGACTACGAAGCTTGGCCTGGAGTTCTGGGACGACTTGGAGTTGGCAACATGAACAGCAATGGTCTGTTGCTGCTCGGTCTTTGTGCTCAGTACGATCTAGCGATATCGAACACTATGTTCAGACTTGCCGCTAAGCACAAGACAACGTGGATGCACCCGCGTTCCAAACACTGGCATTTGATCGACTTTGCTATTATTCGGCAACGAGACATCGGTCAAGTTCAAGTCACCCGCGTCATGCGTGGTGCTCACTGTTGGACTGACCATCGACTAATTGTCACTAAGCTACGACTCCGCCTCCGTCGACCTCGCAGATCTACAGTGAAGAAGCCTGCGTTTTTAAACGTGGATAGGCTGAAAGATCGCGAGGTTAGGGTGAAATATGCTGAAGCCTTATCTGAAAAGCCGTCGCCAATAACTGAGACCGGTGATGTCAGTGCTGCTTGGGGAGCTTTGTCATGTCATCTCATAGAAGCCGCTTCTGCTACTTTGGGTACGAAAGACCGACGTAGTGAAGACTGGTTCGATGACAATAGCGAGGCTCTTAAAGCAGCATTCGACAAACATCGACAGCTCCTGCGACAGCATAATCGAAGAGGTGGAAGTGTTGCGGTGGTCAAAGAAAGTGACCAAGAGTTACGCAGGCTGTCTCGACAAATAAAAGACAAGTGGTGGCAGGACAAGGCTTGTCAAATGCAGTGGCTCGCCGATACAAACCAGCTTGGTGAGTTTTACTGTGAAGTGCGTAAGCTGATTGGTGCTTCCTACCGTGCAAAAGTACCTTTAAGGTCTTTAGACGGTATGCACCTCCTGACCAGCAAGGAGGATGTACTTAAACGTTGGGCTGAGCATTTTCACAACTTGCTCAACGTAGATCGATCAGCTGATCTGCATCATATCAGTTTAATGCCTCAACTCCCGTTAGCCACGGAGCTGGACGAGCCCCTGTCATGCGACGAGGTTGTTACTGCCATCAGACAGCAGCATAATAACCGGGCGGTTGGCATTGACCTTATACCGGGTGAACTACTTAAATATGGTGGTACGGAGTTGCACACGTCGATATGGAAACTTTTCGTTCGAATGTGGGAGGAGGAGAGGGTCCCTGAGGACTTCAAAGTGTCTCGCATTTGTGCCCTCTACAAGAACAAGGGTGACCGTTCTGACTGTAACTCTTATCGCGGTATATCATTGCTGTCAGTCCCTGGAAAAGTCTTTGCCAGAGTTTTACTGAACCGCCTCAAAGATTTGTCGGAAAAATTCTGCCCGAAACCCAGTTCGGCTTCCGACCTGACCGAGGTACATGTGAAGCTATTTTCTCGGTACGTCAACTACAAGAAAAAAGTAGAGAACAAGGTCGCCAGTTGTACCTCTGCTTTGTTGATTTAGAGAAAGCATTCGACAGTGTGCCTCGTAAAGCTCTCTGGATGGTGCTAGGAAAGTTAGGGTGCACAGAAAAGTATGTGCGACTCCTAAGACTCCTGCATGACGACATGCAGTGCTGCGTCTCTGTAGACGGTGAACAGTCTGATTTCTTCCCCGTCACCTGTGGGGTGAAACAAGGGTGTGTTCTAGCGCCCACACTGTTCGCCTTGTACTTTGCAGTTGTAGTCAAAGAAGTCCTAAATACTGTTTCCCAAGGAGTCCGCATCCGTTTCCGCACAGATGGCAGTCTTTTTAACCTGGCTAGACTTAAGGCGCGCACTAAAGTCTCGTATGCATTGATTACTGAGATCATGTATGCTGATGACTTGTGCTTTCTTGCAGAATCCCCAGACGGCCTGCAACAGCTAATGTCCGTTTTTCACCAAGCATGCTGTAAATTCGGCCTGAAGATCAGTGTCAAAAAGACGGAAGTGATGTCCTTAGACTCGCATGGTCGCGAGACACTGGCGATTATGCTTAGTGAGGATATGCTGAAACAGGTTGATAAGTTTCGTTATCTGGGGAACACTATAACATCTAAGTGTAACCTTGATGCTGAGATCAACAGCAGAATCAGTGCTGCAGCTGCAGCATTTGGGAAGTTGTGTTCCAAGGTTTTCTGCTCGCACGACCTAAAGCTAGCCACAAAAATCTCTGTATATATGGCGATTGTGCTGCCAAACCTTCTATACTCCTCCGAGACTTGGTGTGTGTATCGTCACCACATACGCACTCTGGATCGCTTCCACCTAAAATGCCTTCGCACCATCATGAAGATCAGATGGTCCGACCGAGTGCGCAATACCGAAGTTCTGAGACGAGCCAATGTTGGTGGCATTGAGGCCTATCTAATGCGTCGTCAGCTACGGTGGTGCGGTCATGTATCCCGGATGTCGGAGGAGAGAGTGGCGAAGCGCATCTTTTATTCTGAGCTAGAGGAGGGCAAGCGAAAGCATGGCGGACAACTCCTCAGATATAAAGATGTTCAGAAACGACACATGAAAAGATGCAACATTGAGCCCACTCAATGGGAGGGTCTGGCAGCACAGCGTCCCGAATGGCGCGGGATGGTTAAGAGGCAAGTCCGCGAGTTTGAGGAACAGCGTAAAGCAGACCTCGACGCTAAGCGCGATGAGCTGAAGGCCCGTCCACCCGTCGCCATTAACTATAATTATGTAAATGGCAAACTCACGTGTCCACTCTGTGCACGGGAGTTTTCTGCCAAAATTGGCTACAATAGCCATCTCCGGGCGCATCAGCGCCGATCTGATTAGGAGTCAAAGTGGTCGCCATGGCCGAAATCGGTCGGAGAGATCATGATGATCATCATTTATTCATCGTATAATTGATCATTGTCAATCAATTGTTAATTCCTAAATTTTAAGCAATAGTTTTGGTAATTATTTTAGTCATATTCGTTAATCCTATATAGTTTGCATGCTTTTAGGTAGAATAATGTGAAACTAAAATGTAAGGTTACCATCTATAATGTATAATATGTACCATTATCCGGCAAATAAATATGATTCTGATTCACCACATTTCTATCAATGCTCCTAGAGGTCTTATTCAGTATCTTCAGCGAGCTTGAGTTTTTCGAGCTTCATCTCTATATTTTTAAAATTTCAGCCTTTACATTTTTAAATGTTGTTTATACTACTCTCAATCTAAGTGGATATTTTTTTCTCAGTCGGTAAGTAGGTAAGCTTCTCAGTCGGTAAATAGCAGTGCATCCAAAATCAAATCGCATTTGTTTCTTCCGTATCCGCATTTATCGGTGAAAGTTACTTAGTTTCGTGAACACAATGTAAAACTTAAATGGAACGTTAATACCAAAGTTACTCTACCTACACAGGAAACTTTCTTTTCATCTGATACCAATTTTTTAATAATTACTTTTTCTATAAACTATCTCGTTGCTACATTTGCTTGATTAGTTACGTAATCATTCTGCTCTATGAGGCCAACGCCCGATAGCTAACTATTTGTCAACGTAATCTACAATGCTCCTGCGCTGATGAGAGGCCATCGACCTTTGCCCTGCACCTCCAGCTCGGCAGTATGGGGCTTAATTCAATTGCCTTGATTGGCTGGGCAGCTGCCGAGAGAAATCAATTTGGCGCGTTTTCGCTCTACCTGTAGTTTGACCTGATTTTACGTGTGAATATTTTTTTAAAGTTTTTATGGTGTTTGTGATAAGATAGGATAGACCACACCCTAAGGATACATACCTAAGTGCCATGCCACTTAGATACCTATTTAAGTCCTCAAAGGCACGTATCAGAAACTGGACCTAGGCGACCGAAAGGGTCGTAATTATCTTCATAAGTCGACTGGGTGTCTAATAAGATGTTGAGTTGGTGACTAATAAAAATTAATGAAAATTACTAGTGAGAATGGAGAACGAACGAGAAACGAACAATGTCCAATATTGTCCAATCCTTGAAGGCGATATATTGAAACTAGTTGTACTGTTAACTAACCGAACAGATTAATGACCTGAAAATTGACAAAACCTGTAACTTTGCTTTGTATTCAGCTTTAGCAAGCGCATTACTAAACTACATTAACATTTGCCGATGGTAATGTTATACAGTTTTGAACTGTCTATGCATAACGCCCAACAGGAGTTAGCCGACCAAATCAAATTAGTATTAATTTTGCAAATTATACTTGGTGCAACGTGCATAATATAATCCGGTCGGGTTTTTGCGGATGTGATGTTGCGTTAAGTATGGGGGTAAGAAATAAGTTGGCAATGACATTGACTTACCTATTAAAGAAAAAAAATGTTTTTTTTCTCACACACACACACAAATCACGCCTATATCCCTGGCGGGGTAGGCAGAGCGTCAACAACCGTAAAATTACGGTCGTCATCGCCACGTCTGACAAATGTTTTAGGGTCGTTTAAGATAAGCCGTGCATTACTATAGTGACAGGTTGTCAGCCTGTCGCCTAAAATTGCAATACACATGAACCCCTCTAATCCCTTAGTCGATTTCTGCGACACCCACGGGAAAGAAATGGGGTGATGCTATTCTAAGCCGGCATCACACGGCACGGTTTTTTTTCTATTGTGACTACGTATATGGCCCTCCTACTCTGGGTCAAAACCAGGATCCATTTTAGATACAGGTTTTAAAAATTTAACTATTAGTAAAATAGTAAACAATATGTTTACTTATAAATGGGGCGCATATTATGACTTAATAGTTCTATGAATCTAAGCTGATGACTTTACTATATAAGTACTGTCAGCTTTATGGCGTACTAATTAAAGGTATCTAGTTTAATATGAGGTTGAAGTTTATAGCTCGATATTCAAAAGTTTATGTTTTAAAAACATATTTTCAATGCAGTCCATTCCTGGTCGTGGTATGTTCATTGGTATCATTCCTTCATGGTATGCTTATGGTATGTTACCACTTTCGCTTCTGCCATGCTAGCCATACATAAACATGGCTAGGCGGTCGCTTTGAAATGTAAGCCTTGGGTGTCGTTCACTGACCTAAAATTAGCTGCGGACTGGTTGTTGCTAAAATATTGGTAGCACTCATTGAAAATCGCCATTTTGGCGCTGGCAGTCAAGGAAAGCAAATACGACAGTACCCGGAACTAAACAATTTAGTTCCGAAGTCGCCACTGTGGCGCTGTCAGTCAAGGAAAGCAATACGAAAGTAAGTGGTACTCTCGTAGGTGGCGCTTTAATTAAGGCCGCAAAATTAGCTGTCATTTGTATGGGACGACCTATCCAGTGCGTAGATAACTTCATATCAATGGTGTCGTTAAAGAAAATCACTGTGTATGTATGACTGGTATTGAAGTGTCAAGAAAATCGTATACTATTACAAGGAGTTCTATTGCAATTATTGCTACGTTTAGTGCGGGGTTTCACTTAGGTATGTCGTCAACGGTCTTCCCGTGGGAAGTAAAAATTATTGTGAGGCATATTATGAAAATAACACCTTTGCTCGCCATATGAGATGCTTCGTCACTACGTCCGAGTTGTTGAATCTCCCCAGTCAATAATCTTTAGATGATCTTTAGTAACATTGATGGACAATACCGGTGCAAGGAGCGTTGGTGGCCAAATGGTTAGGACACGGGTCTCACAATCGTGAGACCCGAGTTCGATCCCCGCCACATACCAAGGTGTTTTCACTTACGTACATTTACCGACTTCAATTACGGTGAAGGAAAAACATTGTGATGAAACCCACATTCAAATAAAATTTGAATTCAGATAATATTTGAATGTGACTTAATCTAGGATTCGGGCCAGTTAGCCTTCGGGTTGCACAGGTCAGATGACTGTCGCTCTGTGTAAAAACTTGGTTCTGTGTCAAATCCCTAGGTCAGATAAGGCAAGGAGAATGAACTATTGATGGACAAAAATGTTAGCTTAATACTGCGAAATTTTTAGACCACGTACCTCTTGGGAAATCTTGCTATAAAACTTTTCATTGTGCAAGTCGCCAGCTCGGCTTTACGACTGGGTATTAAAATTCGGGCGAATGAAATTCGGTCCATCCGAAACTTGCGTAATACGATGGTTAGAATTACATTTTAAGTAAACAAATGTTACGTAACTTTGAATTAAATTTCTCACTGCAGATTTGCATCTGGAGTAGGTGGTAATTCACTTTGATCATCTAGTTTTTGAAAAATTATAAACATTCAATTTAAATGCGTATATACATAAAATCACGCCTCTTTCGAGGAGTGGTAGGCAATGACTACATGTGACTACAGTGAAATTCTCTCTATAAATTTTCATATATCACGTTATGTGAACGTAAACTAGTTAAGTACCAAAGCTCTAGATCCAGATCTCTAGGAGAAATTTTTAACAATGTAAATTCCACATTTGAGCTTACAATAATTTAAGTACCTAGCACTTTCGACCTTACTGCTTCTGTCAAATATTTATTCAGAGTAAATGTCCGAAAAATATGATCAAATATTGTATTGTCATTTTCAATCTTGAGACCTTAAGACTTTATAATAAAGTAGGTTTTTACTTTTACACAGTTTACATAGATAACGTGTTTGTGTATGGATTGAGGATAGCTCCGTGTATTACTATGCCTATAGTCTTTTTTCTGTTATGTACTTGTTCTGTAGATAGTGCGTAGATATGACCAACTTTTTAGAGTGGATGCATTTGATTTGAGAAACCTGCTTTTGCACATAGGTAAAGATATTATGATCAAATCATAATATAAAATTTATTCCATCATCATATCATTGTCCTCGCCTTATCCCGTTCTCTGTCGAGGTCGGCTACCTAACCTAGGGGATTTGACGTGGAACCAAGTTTTTACACAGAGCGATTGCCATCTGAAATCTAATTTTATTTGAATGTGGGTTTCACCATCAAGATTTATCCTATCATCATACCTAAACTTTTTCCAAATAAAAGTCTTTACTCTTTTGTACGATTCACCCTTTTCATCCATACGTAACTAGCATCATAATAAGTGATAGGTAATGATATAACAAATATCTTAAGAGCTCTCTTGTGTTAATATACTCTACAGATACCTTCATTAATAAAAGGATTACTTACACACAACTTATTGGGGTCAGACGTGCCGTGCTGGTAAAACGAATACATTTAGACACTGCGTGTTTTGAAGATACATTTGATTTAGTTACACTCAGAAGGTTAATAGGTATACGTAAGGACTGACAGTGATATATATTTACAAAGTATTGTTGGGTTAGTCGTTATGAAATTCTATTTTAAATATCAAGTTTTAAGTATCACGAATTATCTTCCTTTTCTTTGTCTTAATTTGTAACCAGAGTCAGTTTTTAAACGACTTCAAAAAATGAGGATTTCGGTTTACCTGTATGTATGTTTGTCCGCGATTAGCTCGCGTATGGACGAACCGATTTTGATGCGGTTTTTTAGAAAAGTTTTTGTCAGAATTAGAAGAAGGTTTAAGGCAAGTTAAACGAGAAAAAAACTGGAGATTCGCACTTTAATACGTCTTTAGAAGTAGGTTTCTTTTCAAAAAAGTTATGTACTTTGATCAGCAAGAAGTGTTGGTCGGTTGAACAATTCTGACACTAAGGTTCATCGGGTCGTTAGACGTGTCGCACACAAAAAGAGAGAGAGAGAGAGAGTTAGTCGGGTTGACGACATCAACAAAACCTTTAAAGGGCATGAAACTCGATAACTCGTTCACGCTCCAAGATTTTTCCTTAAGAAAATTCTCTGAAAGAAAAGGGTGTTTGTTTAGGGTCTTTGCCCTTTGCACTCGTTTCCTTTCATCCCTGTCACTTAGAGGGCTTCAGCTCGGAAAACTTTATGCGATTTTCACCCTTCCGCGGTATAAGTAAAGCTCGCTAACCTACTTAAACTTTTTCACCCTTTCGCATAAGACTTCTGGGCTTAGTTACGTATTCTTCAGGATAATGGTAACAAAGTTATGAAAATGCCGTGTGATGCCGGCTTAGAATAGCATCACCCCTTTTCTTTCCCGTGGGTGTCGTAGAAATCGACTTAGGGACTAGAGGGTTTCATGTGTATTGCAATTTTAGGCGACAGACTGGCAACCTGTCACTATAGTAATGCACGGCTTATCTGAAACGACCCTCAAACATTTGTCAGACGTGGCGATAACGACCGTAATTTTACGGTTGTTGACGCTCTGCCTAACCCGCCAGGGATATAGGCGTGATATGTGTATGTATGTCATGAAAGGTCTTTTATATAGCTTCAAAGTATTCGTAAGATTTTAAGATATTTTGATAAAAAAAATATGTTCATATTTTATCACACACACACACACACAAGTCGCGTCTATATCCCTGGCGGGGTAGGCAGAACGTTAACGATAGTAAAATTACGGTCGTTGTCGCCACGTCTGACAAATGTTTGAGGGTCGTTTCACATAAGTCGTGGACACGTTGTCAGCCTATCGCCTATAATTGCAATACATATGAAATCCTCGAGTCCCTTAGTCGGCTTCTACGACACCCGGCATCACACGGCTTTTTCGGCACACAAAATCCTAAAAATATTCTCGTACCCATAAAAAAATCTTTAAGGTCGTTCACGGAGGTACACGTAACAATAATTTCACGTAGTTCTCTATGGAATTGCATATTGGTTAAACAAGTGGCGGGGGCAATAAAACAATAGAAAGTTCTTATCTTTCCAATAATAAATACACATAAGGCAACAGGTCAACCTAATTAGAGAATGCTTTCTCCTTGGGCGTACGCCGCGCCAGTGACGTCAGTTGCGCCTGCGCATGTCAGATGGTAGAGATCATTGAAGTGCCGTTATCATTCAAAAATCCTTGCAAGGTGTAAAGAAATGACTGAAAATATTTAAAAAGCTAAATCTGTAGTGTAGACAGAATATTGTATTTCCCTAACGAATATAGGCCGAAAAATACCTTTTGGATTGTTTACAAAATGACTCTGCCTCTGATAAATTTTGTGCGGGACGAATCATCTGAAATTAGAATTCCAATATTTTTGTACCTTTATTGGTTTATCAAAGTTTAGGTGCGAATTAATCTAGTAAACCTTTGTAGCAAGTTCGTTTAACGAGCAGTGAAGCGAACATCATATCATAATGTTTCTCGTCAGTGAGATGAAAGCGTGTACTCTGACACGCAGCGTATATGCGCGTGACCTCGCGACTCCCGCGCGCTTTCTAGATTACAGTTTTTGCGCCATTGCGCATTGTAGTCGGAGCGCTAGCCTCGTTGGAAACCCTATGGTAAGGCCAAGCAACAACAGTGGATTGGTATAGTAGGTTTATAACATTGCTAAGAGACA
The DNA here is from genome assembly GCA_029255805.1 of Keiferia lycopersicella. NCBI lineage: Eukaryota > Metazoa > Arthropoda > Insecta > Lepidoptera > Gelechiidae > Keiferia > Keiferia lycopersicella. The sequence continues at coordinate 748,417 of JARACZ010000029.1, read as the reverse complement.
AACTGAACTTCAAAGGATTAAAGTCTAAAAAGATCGCTTGACCAAGTAAGCTAGGTATTCTGGTACAAAAGATCACTGCCCTTCAGGGCGGCTAAAAGGTAGATTAACCAAAAGATATGGGTCTGATTAATCACTGGCTGGAAGAATCTTGATCTAGGTAAGTATAAACATTATCATGTCTTGATGTCTCACTATTACAGTGCCCTATGCACTACATAGGCTGTAATGCTGTAAAATTTATTTTCAAACAAATATATAAATATATCTACGGGACAAATAGCTATTACTCCCTGCTAAACTCAGTGTCTCGGCTTGTCAAATTATACGACTTTTGACGTTAGTATCTCTTAGATTTTATGCGAACGAACATACGCGTATGTCTCTTTTAATTAGAGAGGTCTGCGTGGCTTCCATGGAAATTTATTTATTCTATGGAAAACTATCTCCGCGTAGAAACATTAAGATTCAGGTTTAAAGCCAAGGTTCACGATTTTCTTTTAATTAAAGTTTATGAGGAAGAAAAGTAGGCAGTTCCGTTAATAGAGGTTGTTTAAATGTGGGTGTGTTTACGATAGAGACCCTGATGTGTCGATAATGATCTTGGTCATCGCTTGAGATCATCGATTTGAAAAAAGTGTGATGAGATGTTTCTTAGGTCTTTGTAGATAGGTTCCTACGGGTTGATAAGCGATAGTAACAGTACCCAAGAAAGTATTTATTTGAGATTCCTAAATTACATATCATGTCATAAAGTTTGAAAGCAAGGTTAGATAGATAATTGGGTTTGTATACTCGGTGTTCCACATGACAAGAAGAAGAAAACAGTAGTTAGTAGAAAAAAGTTTTTGAATTCCTGAATTTCCGCTGCTCAAATCATATAGTTTGAAAACAGCGTTCACAGAGTCAGTAGAAGTGGTAGTAGGTAGCAATAATTGGTCGTCCAGTAAAAAAAGCTACTGTGGATGAATGCTAGTCACGATAATCAAGTTAAGAAAACCTTTAAGCGAAAGTCCTCTTGTATCCTTGATAACAAACATGTAATTACAAGAGAGACCGTCAAATACAAACTACTTAATATTCCGATTACGTTTAAGATACTACACCCGTTGCATAGTAAAAAGGACGCACATGAACGCGCACATACAGACACGTTCCTCGTGCATGCTAAGCGTAAGAAAGTTGTCAAGCTGCAACATTAGTCAGTAGTTTAGAGTAGTACCGTAAATATGTGGTTCAGGGTAGCTGCATACAATGTAATTTACATAATTGCTGGAATTTGCAGTGAGCGAAAGGTAAGAACATAGTAAATTGACTTAATAGTTCAAAACGGTTAGTTTTGTAAACTTAGCATTCATTACTTAAGCTTAAAAGGGTACATACAATAAAACGTTTGCTGAAAAGTGCAGGTACCATGATCAGTAAGTAAGTATCCCAAAATGGCAACAAAACTAGCAAATATCCCATTTTGACAAACAAAAATGTTGCCACTTATAAGAGCAGGTTCAAACACTTTTCTAGTACCTCTCTACTTTGTGTCCTGATAGGTTAGTACGCGATCCACTTCATAATTAGAATTGCTTCAACCAGTACTTATGGCGATGCTATATTTCTGCTGAAAGGAAAACTAGGACTGACCTGATGATGAGCAGGCGGCGCGGCGCTCTGCGGCGGCACCGACTGCACTGGCCTCGCGGGCTTGGCAGCCGCGCGCTGCAGCGTGGCTCGCTTCACAGACACCATCAACCACACGTCTTCCACTCTCTGCGCCACCTGGTGAGCAAGATATCACCTGGTTAATAACATTCGTTGGTCGGAGCGTTGAATGACTCGGTGTCCCATAAGAAAAAACAGACACAACATAACAGTATTTAGAATGTTTGGCGGATACCACCACAATATCTAAAAATCAATCGGAGAAGGTATCAAACTTTTACTGCAATTCCGACTGTCTATCCAAGTCAATGGCGTTGTAGTGTAACGTCATTTAGCGGAAGCTCCTTTTTGAAAAATGTTCTATTATTATCGGTATATTTGAACTAATGAACCAAAACAAAGGACTTAGGTATTATGGTCAAAACAAAGCGTTTATGATGCTAGTGTAAATTGGCATGAATTGAGTGTGGGAGCTCGCACCTATAAATTTATTTCACAGGTTTCTTGACCTCAAAACGTAGGTATTTAAGTTTTGTAGGTAGATAAGAAAAATTAATATTACCAAATTTTCATTACCTGCCTACCTATACAATACAATACCTATATAATGAGTCAGAACCACATAGAGTAATCGCTACATAGTATCACGTTGATGTCTTTTCCTTGCCATAATAGATAGGAAAGTAAAGACATCAACGAAATTATTTAATACTTTAACGTCTTTAGTACGTATCAATTATTCCGTTGTTTCATGAAAAATTTTTTCATTAATCATCAATATTCTCAGACCACACACATGCAAATATTTTGAAAGAAATTCGTCTAACGTATGGAATTGTCTAACAGTTATCTATAATAAGTTTATCTATTAGTAATTAAACTCATTAAATAAATAATTAACAAATCGTATTATCATATCGTATCATATGATATTTTGCTAAACAAGTGAAAATTACCAATTACATAGATTGGTAATTCGAAAACTGTGTCCTGTGGGGGGCATATCGAACCTACGAGTATCAGAGTAAGGGGGTACTATCCATTACGATATCAGGACTGGAAATCTCTTGCCCCTTACCTGCGTGACGAGCGCCCTGGTCTCCTGCGTGGCGGTCAGCATCAGCATGTCCCGGAACTGCTCCGGAGACGTCAGCCCGAAACTCTGGGCGTCCTCTAGTAACTTGTCCACAGCGATCAGACCGCCTTCGCCCGCGAGCAGTTCCACGCCAGTCGTGCACCATTCGTTTGCCTGGGTAAACAAAAGAGAAATTATTAAATGATAACATATGATAACATCCCTCCTTTTCTGTTCTGTATATCACCCCTTCGGTTTGCTCGTCGGGGATAAAAAAATGGGAAATTAGAATTTCAAGCGTCAACCGGGAATCGAATCCAGGACACGTGAGTACCGTTCCATTACTCTGCCACTGAGACACGGAGGCCTTAGAATTTCAATCTCTTGACGCTAGTTTTAAAGCGACGATTTTAGCGACATTTCGTAGAAGCTCTTGGAACTTAATTCTTTTCAATTTCTTATTATTTTCATTTTAAACTTTCGTTGTCACGTCCATGATGATGGTAAAAAGACGTATGTTTATGGTTGTCCTCGCATTTTTCACAAAAATTACGATACCACTTTCGATGACGACAGTGCTACCCAGTTAGCACAGAATGTCCCAAATAAGCAAGATTCTCACATACCTTGTCTATCCTGTCCATGAGTTCTCTTGCTTTCGCCAGCATGGTGTTTCGTTTGCTGATGGTGTCTATGAGCAAGGCGCTTGTACGCCGGAGTTCCTCGCATTTTGATTCGATATGGTCGACTGAGCTTAGTGGGTCTTGCATCAGTTTTTCACCTGCGGAACGAGAAAGAAAGATCAGTCAACGGTCATAAATTGTTTTACGATACATGGAATGCTGGACACGTAGGTTTTCCCACGTTTACACTTGGCAGGCGGGGTGGCGAGCGCATTAAAATACAATGCGTGGCATTATTTTTTACCGTGTGATGCCGGCTTACAATAGCTTCACCCCATTTATGCCCGAGTCGCGAAAATCGACTAAGGGATAATTATCCAGGGAATAGGCCGCAGCGTTCCCTATGAATTAAAAATCTTGCACTACGCTTGTCAACCTACCTGCCAAGCGTGGTGCGTATGGCAATATCAACAAAAAGGGGAAGCCCGTGCCATCAGTAGACTGTAGGTAAGTAAGAACTTAGATGGAACGCAGCTGCAACCTTTAGATTTTATCCCTTAGCGTACCGTTTTACTACACCCGTGTGTAAAAATAGGAGACGTTGGTAAAAATCTGGCATCACAGAATCGAGACTAGTAGTTACAGTATGACGATAACATACCATCCTCAATAACTGAGGACGCGGTGTTGAGATCGCAGTTGCAAAGTTGCTCGAAGTCGCCGGCCTCTTGTATGAGACTGTCCACCCGGCTGGCCGTCTCGCCGACTTCCGTCATACCGCATGCTGTCTTTAGGTGATTATCTAAAGTTGCCTGGAAGAAATTAATACGTTGTAGTATTTCATAGTCAGGTATAGGTAGGCACTTTTGGTAATAAGATAGAAAGATAAGTAGATAAACACTTTATTGCTTATAACAAACACAAAATTAAAGCATTAAACAGCACAAAAACTATCATTAAGCACAGGCGGCCTTATCGCTTTTAGCGATCTCGTCCAGCAACTTCTACTTTTACAGAGACAACTTAACATTTTTGTAAGTAGCTACAAAATAAAAACAAAGTTAAATTTACCTACAATAATTTATAATTAATACCTAAATAATATACTAACAAAATAAGGTCCTTTGTTTTGATAGCCTTGTATATTTTTTACGGGCTAAGCCTAGATCACGACCTCTTTATTTAAATCTCTATTCTACAATATTAAATAGCAGTTAGAAGAACTTTTTGCTTCAGATCTCTTTGCTAGAAATACTAAATAGCAATAGCAATTACTAGCCTAGTATTTGTACATTAAAACACCTAAATTTACAAGGAACTGGCCATTTTCTTGAAAATAATTGACAGGAAAAGCCATTTACTTACGAGAAATAATATTTGACATAGCCTCAAAATATTAGATTGTTGAACAATCATTGTTGACGGATTGTTGTCATTGTTGTTGAGGTTTGCATTTGCATCTATTATTATTACAAAAAATAATTTCATAAAATATAGGAAAATGTCCGTGGAAATGGTTTGTAATTTTCGCAAATGCCGTAAAGCTTTGACGAGCCAAGCGTGGGTGACGACATGTTCACATGCGTTTTGTGTTGAACACGGAAAACGAGAATTCAAAAGAAACGCAGAAAATTCCCTAACATGTCCCGCATGTGGAAGTGAATTGCGAGATAAATTCGACGTTATTCAAGCGGATCTCAAACCAGGTGAGACTTTCAAATCAATCGTTTTGGCGGGCATGAAACCGGACACTATAATGGACATCGCGATGAGAGCGATATCATTCTGGTCGTATCAAGTAGAACAAGAGACGCTTTACCAAGAAAGTATGGCGAAACACGCACGAGAAAAGCTCCAATGCTTGGAAGAAATCAATGACCTGAACTTGCAAAAGGTAAAAGCTGAGCTAGAGACGTGCAAACGCAAGATTGCTTCGTTACAAGAGCAGTTCACGAAGAAGAGAAAGCAGGCGGAGGAGCTGACGGCGCGTTTAGAAGAAAAGACGAGGAAAGTGCAGAAACTGACGTTTCAACTCGACGCTACGAGGCGAAAAGGTATTCGAATTGATAATTTTGATAACACTTCAAAGAATCTGAGAAATGAAGAGAAGTGCATGGATATTTCGGAGCTGGTTGGTAAAAAAGCGACGTCCGATGTGTTCATATTCAAACCCACGAAAGATAATGAAGAGTCGCATGCGATTTGTTCACCAAAAACGCCTTTGTTTGATTTTCGACAAAGAAATAGGCAGCAGTCACATTTTCAATTCAGGCCTATACAATCGTAAAGCAAAAATTATGTATTTGACTGAGAAAAGAGCGCACCTAAAATAAGAAAAAAACTTTACCTAAGAATATAAATAGTTTTCCGTTGTGTAACACTTTTTTTTGTATGTAGTTAAATTTTCTGCATGTCCAAGTTTTATTTCTACCATTCTACGAGGTTAATAGATTGTTTCTTTTTGTGTTATCTGTACAGAGGTTTAAGATTAATATAGAAATGAAGCATAATAATCACCTGCATCTGTTTAAAATTCAATAAAAATGTCCTAAACTTCAGCCAGTGGTTTAATTTTGTGGAATGCTTCTGCCAAAAGTTGTCGAATTGTCGTTCAGTCTCTTCAAGTTGCACTAGTAGCCTGTAACAATATAAAATGAAAGATTTTTTAAGTAAATACGTTACCTCAAGTTACCTACATAGGTTTGTATCCAGAGTTTTAAAAATAAGTGTTTGCATTGTATTAACCATTTGTAAATCATATATTTGATTTTTCTTTTACGATCAAAATTCATATAATAATATTATGGTATAGTTTAAGAAAAAATATTTGTGCCGATTCACTTTGACGTTTCGTAGTCGAATCGGCTCAAATTATATTTTCATAGCTATACGTGGCTATACCACATATTTCAGCTTAGATATTTCAGGCTAGACACTATTTCTGACCTTTCAAATGTCAGATATACTTGAACTATAAGTAACATTAGGACAGCGCAAAACCTATTGAATTTGAGAACACTCTTTGTTAACTTGGAGCCCAAAAAGGGAGGTCTATTTGACTAAATAGTTTGAGCTGCCAGTCACTGTACCAAATCAGAATAAACATAGTAAAAAGGGCTGGTAGATTACCTCTCGACGGCGGCCACGTGACTAATAATATTGTAGGTGAGGTTCGGTTTCCGCACTTGTGTGAGCAGCTCCTCGCCCTGAGCCGTCGCGGCCGACAGCTCGCTCTTTAAAGCTTTATACCTGAAACGAACAAAACATAGCGAGTTATGTAAGTATGCAGGATATACAATCGTAACATTCTCTATGTTAAGTTATGATTATGAGTAGGTATTTGACCGAACCTCATAGTGAGCCCTTGAATGCAGTCGACCCAAAATCAAGGTCTATGGAAATGACTGGTGGACTACGGCCAGCGAATGGATCTTCGGTCCATTTTCTTTTTTTATACTTGGTCTACCTTGTAAAAACGAGCCCTAAATAAACTTGCATGGTGAAAATAGTATAAAGATAGTATTTAGGTAAGAAGTTGAAGAATTCTGACAACAGGGTTCATCGGGTCTTTGGATGACTTGGTGCTCTATATAAAGAGAATAAGAATAATCATCATTCTCTTTGCCTTATGCCGTTCTTCGTCGGGGTCGGCTACCTAACCTAGGGGTTTGACGTGGAATCAAGAAAAGAAGAAGAATATTCCCTCGTAATTACCTAGATTCCTGTGAGTCTAATAGTTCTTTGGTTTGTGTGGGGTCGTTGCCCATGTCGCAGTCCACGATCTCGTGCATGAACCCGTCCAGCCTGCTGGAGATCTCCTTCATCAGCGTCGAGAACTTCTCTAGAGCCTGAAATACAAGGACAAAACGTTTCTTACAAAGTTATTACGATCCAATTTTTTTTTCGGAAACTATAATGACAACATAATAATGTTTCCTAATATAAAATAGCATCACTCAACTCCACAATATCCTTTAGGTATCGTAAATGCCAAGTATTGTAATAAGTAGGTATTGTAGTTTTGTGCGAGTTTGCATTTTGGTTGTCGCAGCGAATCTTCACAACGGTCTATGTTAACTTGGATTCAATCTTTTAAGTAATTCTAAGTTGTTCTGACTAAGATATCGTTTAAATTTTTTGTTGCTAAACAGGTGCTGAAGTTGATTATGATTTGCAAATTGAAGTGGAGTATAATAATCAGAATCGCATTAATATTTAATAGGATGCGCTCTTGTATTTCATTATACGGATGATCGTTTATCAATCGTTCTTTAGTTCACACGCGACGTTTGTTTGTTATTTATCTGCTGACGTGAGGTGAGACTCATTCGGATTTATTTCGTAAACATTTTCAAGCTAGGTAGCCGCTCATGAATTGGTGAACTTACTTTTACCGTATAGTTTCCCGAAAGATAAATTATATCGCTGAACCAACCAGGTATTTGTCGATAAAATAAGAACTTCAACGCTAATTACTCACTATCCGCTGCTGTATCCACTCAGCATGCGAGTACTGCAGTTCTCCGCCCAAGTCAGGGGTCAGCTGGGAGCGGTCGAAGTGCTCGTACAACTCCTCGACGGATGAGCAGACCAGCACGCGGAACCGGAACTCCTCCTTGAACAACTTGCTGCTGACTTCAGAGAGAGCCTTCTGCAGGAAGCTGGCTGGCCGGAGGACGTAGACTGTGTGGATTACGCCCGGGAAGAACTCCTGGAATGAGAAAGAAGGTTTTTGAATGACGTTAATCGTGACAAGGCAAGCGCAAGGTTGAATTGATTTGTAAGAGTTACGAGTACTGTTGAATGCAGTCGTCACATTCCAAATCACGGTCTATAAAGGCAGCCCGGGAGAGGCTTTTTTTGTTCTGCAGGGAATATCGATGAACTATTCACATAATAGGGTTAGTTGGTAGGTACTTACTGATATCCTCAATAATACTGTCTTGACTGAATTCCATCTGTCCTTTCTTCTGTCTATAATTATGTGAAACCCCATTTCAGCCTCAAGCATCCTGAAATGAAATATAAACACTTGATGAGATGGGACGTATCGTTAGTCGTATTCGTGTCGTAATCAGGGACGTTGAAAGACCAGGTACACCATTTGCGAGCAGCGTTTACTCCTCAATATAGGCTTCAAATGATGCAAGTTAGAAAACTGAATTTCTTAGACGAAAATAAATCAACACACACACTTAGATAACAAGTTTAACCTTTTTAAGGAAAGAGTGAAAGGCATTATCTAGGCAAGCATGTTCCATCATCGTCTGCATCGTCACTTACCATCAGGTAAGATAGTAGACAAATGGTTTCGCGGAAGATCAGCGCTTTGGGAGTGTCTGTAGGCATTTCAAAAAGATTTTGCTGAGCGAGGACCTTTTTGCTACCAAATGTTCTATTGCATAAGATTGTGTAGCTACCTATTGTAATGGTAACAAACAATCATTTTTTCTTTCAAATGCGCAAATTTCTTTCTTTTCCATTTTATGTAAAAAAAGAAGAAGCAAGAAGGGAGTAAAGATGATACGGATACTCACGAGGGTACAGAAGTGAGATAAAGCAGCAGCCTGCGGTACTCCCCAGCAGACAGTAGGTGGAAGTTGTTGTTGTCTGGGAAGCTGATCAGTGGCCTGTGGTCCTTGGCCAGCCCACCGGTGGCCAGCGCGTACTGCGGCAGCAGCAGCTCGCCCACGTTCCGGCCTTCGTCGCTTTCGCCACAGCCGTCGCATTCTGCTTCTGCAATGGAAGAAAATATCACTCTTAGTAATGTTTTCTAATGAAGGAATGACATTAAGAAGAATGCTCACTCTATCAAATTCAGACCAAGAAAATTTTAGAAGATACTCTATATGAAAAACCAGAATGAAGCTAAAGTGCGTTTTTAGATTTATTTGTAGGGTTTTTTTTATTATGACGCCTTCTTTCAAAGTTTTTTTTTGTTTTTTGCAGGGTTCCCTCTAATTAAAAAAAAATCCCGACTAATATATTTAATGAAGCTACGAAAAACTCATCGCAATCAAAACAAACCGAATCACAGAGCAATGGAATGCTCTAGATTACACTCTAAAGCAAAGGTGAACAATCTTTGACTCTCAACGCCCTCGTTAATCATACGTGGAAACTTTCCGGGCGGAGACAGTTTGCGCTAACGACAAAACTCATCCTTTGACGACTTTGTTTCAGCAGTTAGTTTTCAGAACAACTCTCTCGAATACGTATTTGGCAACTGTACGTGGAATCCACTATTTGTCATTTGGCAAACCGTTTTATGGGTAACTGGGGCTTTGGAAAGCAGGTAGGTATTTTAATGTATAACGACGATTTGGTAGGAAAGTTGAACATTTCTTTTTACCTTACCTCCTTTGGTATTAAAAGAAAAATGTGGAGACCACAAAAAAGGAACTGAGTAAAATGAACTACTTACAAAAAGTAACGCAATAAGAAAGAATAATAAGAAATTCTTCATTCTCTACTTGATTGTATTATTCGCGGTTCGTTGTCTCAAAGGGATAACTGCTTCAGTCGGCTACGCGCTGATTTATATTTTCATAAGCAGATAATAAACAAACATCATTCACCTTTATTCTTTATACATACGTGAAACTGCGACTCAAATTACGATTTTCTCACGTAAGCATTTGTTCACATTATCTAGTGATAACTGATTGGATACCTTCATCGATTGATGAATTACCAATGGAAAAAAAACACGCACACACACATAAATCACGCCTATATCCCTGGCGGGGTAGACAGTAAAATTACGGTCGTTATCGCCACGTCTGACAAATGTTTGAGGTAACGTTTCAGGTAAGTCGTGTATCACTATAGTGACAGGTTGTCAGCCTGTCGCCTAAAATTGCAATACCATGGAAACCTCAAATCCCTTAGTCGGCTCCTACGACACCCACGGGAAAGAAATGGGGTGATGCTATTCTAAGCCGGCATCACACGGCATAAAGATACACAGTTCTTAAAATAAAACAGACTTGTAACGTCGATAAGGTACATACGTAGATGTCTTTGCAATACTCCTTTGATCACCCACCCGGTTTGTCGCGTATCATTTACCTATTTTACAGTCTTGTTTACATGTGTTTAGAGCACATTTATCAAAGGCGGCATACCTGCCTGCAGCTGGTCACACCGAGACGTTAATAAAACGTCGCTTCGCGTGATCGTCACACATTAATATCGAGAAAACAGGATACAGAGCACTAATCTTCTTTGTTGTAATGCAGACAAACAAACTATTTGTATTCGTTAGCGGATTTGGCTGGTACCAGTTTCAGTTTTAGGACAAAGTTCTTAGGATGAGTGGAGGACCCAAAAATATTGTTTTCCATTTGTCAGCTCCAAATAACTTAAAAGCAACCTTTTTCTTAGCAGCAGCAAAATAGAAACATATCTATATAGAAATGCTAAAATATAACTCGTCTGAAAATGCTTACAGAAAACTTTCAATTAGTAAATAAGTACCGCATTTGAGTAGGAAACCACTCCGAAATAAAGTTATCAGTGCGCTGCTAATAAAAGCAGAATTATAGGACAGAACAGGAATGTTTCCATTTCGTGCCAGTTCCGTACAAACATTCCCTCAGGCTCCAAATTTTTCAGTAAAGGCTGTGCCCTAAATCCATCTCTCATAGAATAGCCCCACATTCGTTCCTGTCAATACCAATAACTGCACAAAAGGTTTTCATTTCCCGTCCATCGGCAAACGCAAACATACTCCATACAACCCGTAACAGGCAGCAAAGAGCTAATAATGTTGTTCATATTAGAGGGAGCCCTGGCTATCAAACATAGGAAAACAAGTTTGATTTAAGTACCAGATTTTAGTCCATAGCGCGCGTGTTTACGTGTCATACAACACAAATATATACACATAGAGCTCTTGTCTGTCGGTAGACTATATTCCAGAAATCATTGTATTGTGTATAATATAGCCCGAGCGCAGACGAAACATTTCAAACGATCGCGGAACGGGGAATCCATTGGAAAGCCGGCCATTCCGCGCTGTGGCGGGATTATATAAAATGTTTCTTTTGTTTTGAATGTATTTCGAAATTAGATGGCGGGCTACCGCAAAAGTTGCCACGGTTGACGTCTTGGCCACCCCTGGCGTATATGTAGGCCTGTAACTTGGGTTGTCATAATTTGCCTAGCTTCACTATGCTCGCATGGCTCAGTCTATAACACATTTTTTTGACTCTACTGCTCCACTGGCAGTATAGAGTTCAGGGTTGTAGGCCGGCAATGGCTGAATGCGCCTACATCCATTGCCGAGTGACAATGTACACCGGACACCGGACATGTGCTAGTTGGCTAGTATTATCTGTGGCATAGCTCAATGGAGCTGAACATTGGCTCAACTGGTATTTAGTGGGATATCCTAGGTTTAGGCACGTTTAGGTTAGGATTACAATGCTACATCCTGCTAAACCACTAGGCAATATATGCATCAAATGATATGTAGAGTACTAAAATGTTACTGTATTATTAAATTCTGCCTGATAGAGTCTGAGATTATGTACCATGCGGGTAAGTTCTGTTTGTTATTTAAAAATTAAATAATTAACAAGCTCTTTTAATTCATTGATACCTACATAATCTTCGCTCGTGTCGATCGTTTGGCTTAGATTATTTTGATAGATTGCACAGGCTAATAAGTGCCATGTAATTGAGATATACTGACCAGTTTTCTACCTCTTTAACAAGGCTACTTCATCAGCAAAACTTAACTAAGACTAAGTTCGGTTCCTGTCCTGAATAAAATGGTCCAGTACCTTCTTGTTTGGAGGATATTTTCAGTTAATTTATACAATGTTTCCTCATTTTCTTTCGTACCGAGATAATGTGACAATAATTGCCAGCAAAAGAAAAGAGTGAACAGGTATTAACAGTGAACAGGTATTAATCTATTCACATGTCATTGCAAATTCTGTGCCGAGAACAATTCGCTGTTTTTTTCGTTAGATATAATGCTGCAATAAACAGAAACACGCATAAATGTATCTACATTTGCTGCCTGGGTACCTTACTTTACTATCTACGGGGTGTAAGGGACAACTTTTTTGAATAGTGTTACCTTCCAAGCAAAATCACGATCAGACTGTCTGTTACTATAGGAAACCAAAATTTTCTTGAAATATATTCCTATGGGAAGTTGTTCAGTTTAATGGTCTGAACAGAATGCACCCTATTAGCAGTATTCTGTATACAGTATAGGGGATAGGATGTTAACAGTTGTCGTACCTCAAAAATAATTTGTAACAAATTGATACATCCAACATTCCATCGGTTAACCATACATAATTTCAGTTTTAGGAACATAAAAGTGCTATGATTATTTTCGCTGAATGTTGGAGTTCAAAGACCACTTGATGATTATTGCAAAGTTAAGAACTGACGTAATACAATAAAAGAAACATGACCTGAGTACCTGAGTCTTTATATTACTTTAAAGCTAATGTTCTACTGCACAAGAAACCTTACAAATTAGCTTGTATCCAACCGCATTTACCTACATGAAAAGGTAATCTTAGCACTAGGTACCTAGTTATGTATTGTATGTAGACGTTAGCTAATTTTTCAACCTTACGAGTATGTTTAAAATAAGTTACTTGATATTTTAAGCATTGATTTCAAGTAATTCTCCCTATTAATTTGAGAATGGCACAGATATGGGTTAAGTGTAGGTAATATGTAAACACGCGCGGGATGTCATATTCGAACGATGACTTTTATTTATTAAGTAAGTATTAGTAAAAAATATATGAAGACAAAGATTAGGCTTGAAGGAGAATAGAGCAGACTTAACTCCCCCATAAATAATAATCATAACTAATTGAAATATTCTCAGAAACAGTTAAGTAGCATATCTTACGGAAGAATTCCGCAGAACACCTGGTTACATAAACTTGGCCATGACAATGACTTGCTGCTGTGAACCGACGGTAATTGTGCAATTGTGTACGCAGTTTACCAACACGTAACAGATACTATCAGAAGCATCCAGATTTATCTGTTTGAGGGATTACTATTAACTGGTTTTTCATACGGTTTCTAAGAGAACCTAGTACTGATTGATCCCTTGAAGTATTACGAGATGCTACTGATTTATACAGCGTGTACTGTAGGTATTACAAAGGATGTACATCATGTTACAATATGGAATCATATAAATAAGTATTTGTGATTAAATATAATTTTACATCTTTTAAAAAAAAAAATTTTAGCACTAGGTCAAAACGCGACAATATAGCAAGTTGATCTATCAATAGAATGCGTGATTTAAAAGAACGCAGTAATTTTTGTGACACCCTGTATACAGAATACTTAAGTTATGTAAAGAAGAGGTAAACAGTTATTGAAATACGCAAAACACAGTACAACTTCAGAATTACAAGTCAAAATAAGGCGTGACGCTTGAAAAGAATTTTGCGCTTGAAGAAAGAGCTAAATTTTTCATACATCACAATAAAATTCTCAAATTCAAATTCAAATTCTTTATTATAAATAAACATAATTACTAATAGGTAAAACTATACAAAACAATTATGAGGCTAAATTATTTCCTAAACTAAGAATAGTAATTCTTGTGTCTTAGGTAAACACTCAACCAACATATTGTTCTAAATAATAAAATATAACAATAAAAATAATACTATACAGTTAAAATAAACTTAAATACGCTAAAAATACCATAGAAATAAAATTATACAATATAACTTAAGTCTAACTAAGATACTATAAATAGACTAAAATTATAAAGTAGGCACTTAAGCCGACAACGACGGCGTCAGCGGCGACTTGCGTTACACGGGAGTCGATAGCGCCTAAACTATAACACAATAAAATTCTGTAGGGCAATCTGTTGAGGGCAAGCTGTGTAGCGAGGTTTGCCCATACATGTATGGAGCTTCCTTGTGCGCTTTGAACAACAAGTGCGGTGGGATTAGGCCTATAGCGGTGGGTAACGTTTTTCGCCGTCTCGTGGCAAAATTGGGATGCCGTGCAGTGCGTGATCAGGTGTCGGAACTCTTGCGGCCACACCAGGTAGGCTTTGGTACTCCCTTGGGCTGCGAGGCGACGATTCAGGCCACCAGAGTGTATTCAATGGACCCTGGGCACGCCGGCGACGTTGTCTTAAAACTTGACATTAAAAATGCGTTTAATAGTGTTGAGAGAGACGTGATGCTGACCGAGGCAAGAGATAAAATCCCACTATTATGTCCTTTCCTTGAGCAGTGTCATGTCTCTCCTAGCAACTTGTATTTTAATGGTGAGAGGATAGCGTCGCAGGTAGGAGCACAGCAAGGAGATCCCCTTGGTCCGTTGTTGTTTAGCTTGGCTATACATGACACGATGACCTCGCTGGCAGCCCCACTAAATGTGTGGTACCTCGACGACGGCACGATTGGTGGTGCACCAGATGTCGTATGTCGGGATATGAGTACGCTCATTCCAAAACTGGCGGAGACTGGTTTGATCGTCAACAGCGATAAGTGCGAGCTGTATCCTTGCGGCGATGTATCCGGTGGTTGCTTAGCTCAATTCCAGGATATTCTTCCAGGAGTGAAAATCCTTGATAGAGAGTCATTTGAGCTGCTGGGGGCGCCGATCTTCAGGGATGCAGTAGAGGCTAGTTTGGCTGCAAAGCGTGAGATGCTTATAAGCGCTCGAGAGCACCTGCAGCAGCTGCCGGCCCATGTCGCCCTCACTCTCTTCCGCAGCTGTCTCTCAGTACCCAAGCTCATGTACCTCTTGAGAACGTCTCCGATGTGGCTTTTTCCAGACGAAATTTCTCGGTTGGATGAAGACATTAAAGTCACGTTGGAGATGATCCTCAATGTACAGCTAGAGGAGACGCAGTGGCTGCAAGCGTCGTTGCCGATCCGACATGGAGGTTTGGGCGTGAGGCGTGTGCAGGACACCAACGTTTCGGCCTTCTTGGCCTCTTCCCACGGAGTAGTCAGTCTCGTCACTAATATACTCAAAATACATGGTGACAGTCTTGACATTCCATTTGTGGGGGAGGCTTTGAGTGCTTGGGACTTGGTTTGTCCTGATGCCGATCGCCCGACTAAACCAGACGTGCAGCGACAATGGGATGAGAAGCTGTGTAAGGCCAGAGCGATGGAGTTGCTTGAGGCATCATCGGGATCAGACTCGGCTCGCCTTAAGGCGGCTCCTAGACCAGAGTCAGGGGCTTGGCTTTACGCCCTTCTGTCACCCCACATGGGGACAGCGCTTGATGATGGCTCCCTCAGGGTGGCTGTAGCGCTGAGGCTTGGAGGCAGTGTTGAGCCCCATGATTGCGTTTGTGGCGTAAAGGTGGACGCCAGGGGTCACCACGGCTTGAGCTGTGCCAAATCAGCTGGTCGTTTTCCGCGGTACCACATGCTGAACGAGATTATCCGCTGTGCCCTGGTGTCCGCTGGTGTACCCTGCGTTCTTGAGCCTCCCGGTTTAAGCCGCGATGACGGTAAGAGACCGGATGGGCTCACAATGATCCCGTGGGAGAAAGGGCGCTCTTTGGTGTGGGACGCGACGTGTTTAAGTACGTTCGCGGCATCTCATCTCCCACGCACAACCCGAGCTCCGGGAGCAACTGCGGAGTGAGCAGCAGCTCAAAAGCACCAAAAATATGCCTCACTGAAGAGTGCCTACCACTTTGTACCCTTTGCGGTGGAGGTGAGCGGGTCATGGTGTGCAGAGGCAAAGGACTTTGTCCATAGGTTGGGACAGCGCCTGAGAAACCAGGGTTCAGATTCCCGTGCCGAGTGGTATCTGGTGCAGCGCATATCACTGGCAATACAGCGCGGAAACGCAGCCAGCGTTATGGGCACATAAGCTCCAGGTACCATTCGGGGCGGCCTGTTTGACTGAGGCTAAATTTAGCCATCTTGTTTGTGTTGTTTATTTTGACTTTTGTATTGTATTTTGACATGTTTTATTTATGAAATAAATTCTTAAAGTTTACTGAAGATCCAAATAAATTTGTGATTAAATATCATTTTACATCTTTTTAAAAATAAATTTTTAACACTAGGTCAAAACGCTACAATATAGCAAGTTGATCTATCAATAGGCGTGATTTAAAGGAACGCAGTAATTTTTGTGACACCCTGTATACAGAATACTTAAGTTATGTAAAGAAGAGGTAAACAGTTATTGAAATACGCAAAACACAGTACAACTTCAGAATTACAAGTCAAAATAAGGCGTGACGCTTGAAAAGAATTTTGCGCTTGAAGAAACAGCTAAATTTTTCATACACCACAATAAAATTCTGTAGGTACCTATCTGTTGCATCACCTTCAACCAGTAACCATGTTTTGTAAACACGGATTACCTAGGAAACGCACACATGGCATTAGGAAAATTGGCTATAATTTGTAGTATAAAGGGCTGACAAGGTCAGGCAATGCGTGAGTGGAGCAATATTTGCGCGCTTTGTATGCATATCACTTAGCTCTATCAAAGGAAGAAAAATGATATGCAGGTATTTTACCACTTTTATTAATACAGCTGAAAAATAAGGAAGGAATGTGTACCGTATACTTCCATTACCTACCTATTTCCAGCAGCCAATGAGGACGTAGCACATTGAAAAACAGCACATTATTTAGAAAGATATCTATTTTAGTTTTTCTAGCCTTAATAATCTTCAACTGAAACATCTTAGAAGACTTGTGGTAGCAAAAAGTTGCAGATAGAGGTGAATTTTTGCAGCTGTTTTTCTAACTTTTTGTGACCAAGTTTTGATTAGTGATTATTAGTCTACAAATACCTGCATGGCTCGCGACATGCGATGCTACTCGCATTGCGTCTCACTCATAATAGTCTAGCTATAATTATTACTGAATTGTTTCCGCATATATCTTTATACAGGTACCTGAAATAGGTAAGTAGGTAGATAATCAGCTATTTACGTATTCAGCTGTATCTCAACCTGTTTATTCAACCGATTAGCTGAATATATAAGTGTACTAAGATCCACTATTATATAGGATCTCTTTTAAATACCACTCGAGGTGCTCTGATATGCGGATATCGGGATGCATGAGACTCAAAGATGGGACTAGTCAACCGCAATTTGAATTCTCATACATATTACTCTAACTCAACTCCAAAGCAATTGTGAAAACGTACCTAAGTATGAAAATTCCACTCTACACCAAAGCGTTCCATTGACACTCTAAACTCCGTAGCCACTCTGATAATCTTCAGTCCAGCCACTGAACTTTCCAATCCCATTGATCCCAATCCGACAAAAGTAAATCACATAAAAACCGAATGAGATGTTACACATGCTTTCCTTCCGCAGTTAATCTCTATAACGGTCAGTCCAGTCAGCAGAAAAACTCTAGATCCACTCTACCATTAGTATGCGGGAAGCAAACTACTTCAACAGATAGCTCTTGGGTTTGCTTAGTTTATACTACCCTACTTTGATTGTTATAGTTTCGGACTTGTACTCATACCTATATTCGAAGTTTTGGAATAGTTTAACAGCCAGCAAAGCTCATAATGGACTAGTATGAAAGCTGCATGGGATGGGAAGGTAATATTTTGTGTACATACAGTAGTAGCGAAGGGACTGAGGAAAAACAAATAATCTGAAGCCCAACAAGAAGTGTCAAATAGCAAGGGTCAAATCAAATGTTCACAAAATATTCTAATACGAAAAAGACCCTACAGCTGTCTGATCTAGTTGGGCATTATAATATAAAGTATTTCGGTTACCAAGTTTGAAACTATTGACAAGTCTAAGGAAGAAGTGGATTATAGTAAATTGAGTGCTTTATTCTATTATCTATCTTTCTCTTCCACAAGCAAATTTTCCTACAAATCAAATCACAATAGTACTAAAAGCTCTATCGCGTCCCAGTACGGTGGCAAGAGTGCTCCTTGGGTCTTGAAATCTAGTCAGCAATGGCTCAATTTCCATACAACGCTGGAGGGCCCTACATTGGTATGCAATCCTCGCTTTGCCCATCGAACCTTTGACTGGATTTGGATCAGAAGGGTATTGTATAAGCGAATGTTGTTTCCGTAGGAAAACATGGTAACGATATTGATTTAGGAAACTTGTCCTTGCGTGAAGGGCACGAAACTTAAGAATTGGAACTGCGTCGCGGAATTCTAACTTGTGAGAAATGACCATTTGCGCGTGAAATATTTTGTGATGTTATGTTTTGCGACTGAACGTCCCCTTTGGACAACATTTAGTTATTTTTAGGCTCCGACATGTAAAAAAAATAGACCAAGCTATTACACAATACCGAGCAGTACCACGCAACATTTTTTTTGTGTTTGGTTAAGAAGGAGAAAGAAATTGAAAGAAACATATTACTTAGGGGAAACATACGAAGAACAAACATAATAAACAAACGATGTTTATGTGATAAACATCTATTACGCATTACAATACGGCAGCTGCGGCAAAAAAAAAAAACAATTTTTGTAAAAGATAACTGTGAATAAATATTTTTCGATGTGGTTTATTCTAATTGTTTTGCTAATATACACGTTTTTATGTATTTGATACCGTGGGCTGGGAGGAAAATCTTTGACGTAATTTTCAAACAATTTAAAATTTCGCAACTGAAATTTCAGCAAGCATTCAATTTACAGCCAATCAAACAAAATGGCGTGGTCGATCAAAAGGAGAGAAAATTTATGATCCAATTCCTTTTACGTACGTCGAAAAGGAACGAAATGATTTCCAGTACGTAGCAATAAAATAAGTAATAGGTACAAGTAAAAGAAATATTTGACAAGTTGTACTAAGAAAACGGAAGAAATAATTGAAAATAAGAAATTATTACACAAAATAGTCTACACGGAGCTATAGAGTCAGGAGTCACCTTAATCGACAATCATGTATGAAAAGTTGATGAATATTGAAGAAGCGAGTACGCCAGGATCGTACCCAGTAAAGGGATGTAGTCCAATCTACCTACCCTTATCGGGCAAAAAAACCTTATTGTATGTACGTAAATGTAACCAATATTATGCAAAATTAATAAAATATAGCACTGGGACTTCATTAGGTTTCCGCTCGCCTCCATCAACTGATTCAATAACCAGATTGCGCCGAGATGACTCGAAGATGGACTCTGATTCGGTTTTCACCCAATTTTCACCCCTCACTGGCTCTCTCCACTCCAGTTAAAATATTCTGTTTGAATTTGTTTACATTAATTATTCCCTCAGTCTTGCAAAGTGGATTTATTCAGAAAAATCTTGAATTCAGAGTGTTTTACGAATCTAATCGCTAAGCAATTCTTCCATTTCGAAAAGCTTCTCGCACTTAGGGCGTTACAAGTAAATTGCTTAGCTGATCTATACCGGGTGTAAGGGACAGCTGTACGAATACTAATAGGGTGCATGCAGACATTGAAACTGAACTTTTCTCTAGAAACATAGGTAAGTCCGAAAATAACAAAAAAAATCCAACCTCCCATACAAAATCACGACAACTTATTGCAATTAATATGGGAGATAAAAAAAAATTACGTTTCCTGAATTACCTTCGGGAAGTTGTTCAGATTCGTGGTCTGAATGCTCGGAGGACTGTCCCTTACACTCTGTTTTATGATATTGCATGAGGATATTAAAACGACAACGAGCAAGGATTTCCGGCATACTTTACATGTTCCATATTAAGCACAAGAGGCGTCAAGCCGTGCCGGGGATAAGTGAGGTTAGATTTTTCATTTAGGCTCAGGAAAAGCCCTTTTCTTTTTAAGCGGAATATTCTTAACCGTGTATTGAACACCATCATAGTGATGTAATAATTTTGAGGCATGTCATAGTTACCAAAAAGTAGGTATATTATATAGTGGGACATCGATGGAAGAATGACCCAATGTCATACTTTTCTACGTTTGACAATATAAGTAGAGAAGCAAGTTTCCGTGTGTTTCTCACATAATTAAATTACAAGTCTGATTAACAACACATTTTGTGTATAATGTATGCAAGTAAGTACTTAGATGGGACATATTACTAGATTCTAGGACATGGACCTTGATCATTCTGCGGTTATTGATTCTAATTAGTAGGTATCGGTATTGGCTTAACCTATTTAACTATGTACCTACTATCTATGTGTAAGATAGGATACATACATACATATTACATACACTTCCTTACAATAGCCTAAGGAATTATTAAGTAAATGAGGTGTATTGTTACACTACAAGCTTTGTAATCAATACGATACTGGAATTGGTTCATGTGTGTCTAGGATATCATGAGCGTCGGCTTGTTGACAGTACCCAGAAGTAGGTACATGGCTTCTAGCAGGAAAATTCCTGAAAGAAGTATGGCAGTACTGAAATTGTTTCGATTATGTAGCTCTAGGTACATGATTACCATCAGACTAGAGTGGTTCATTATTAGACTAATCTTCTTCTACTGAAATACAATCTTTGATTAGCTGGTGTTTTGTAGCCATCAAGGCAAAGATCATCGTTCCGTCTACTCTGAGTTTGTCGTCATTCTCAATACATTTTTAGAGCCGCGATCTCCACTGTACATTTCATTTAAATTTTTCATAAATCAACCTTTTGTATCTTCGATATTATTAAGAACGAATTTGCTAAATTTGCTGTGACATCTAATTTCGGGAATCGCTGATGAGTTTCGAGCTCAAACTGAGGTCAACCTGGCTGGGCCTGACCTAACTCCGGTAAGACACTTTGCATATTTCCGCAACTTAATAACTTGCCATCCCTGGTTTATTAAAATGAGATTACTTTGACCTGATAACTCATACCTTTAAATAAGCGGATTCTGAAAACCTTTTGCGTAAATCTTCAATTCTCAATTCCTCAGCAGTAAGTAGTTAGTAAGAAAATTTTAATAGGATTGTGTCGCGCCTGAAGAAGGATAGTCTTAACTACTGTTGCTTACTTACTATTTCACTTGCGGCATTTTTACGTACGACATTTTTGCAATATTTTACGATCGTTAACGCTCTGCCTACCCCGCGAGGGATGAAGGCGTGATTTTTGTGTGTGTGTGTGTAACTTAAAAAAATGTCTAGGATACCTATATATCGCTTGAGACAAATCTTACTGGCTAACAAACTAAACAGTTTTGCTTGTGTCTCGCTCGTCTATCATTCATTGAGTTCAATAAAGTCATGTTTAAACTTATTCCGCGACAGATATAAATTAGAAACCGCAGACACTCTCTAGTGTTTCCTCGTTTTTGCCGCTGTTTGCGGCCTACGCCTTCACTTTTAAGAAAACATGATCATTGAACTGAATCTTTGCATTGACATTCAACAGCCACTTATTTTGACTTAATACCGATATACTAAAGATTGTGATGATGTTCTTGAAAAGTTTTGGGTAGGTATGTTACACGTGAGATTTAACAGGTACAGAATACATTGTTATCGTTGGGATTAAAAACGGTCATCGAACCATAAACGCGCAGCTAAGAAGTTTAGTTATTACATATTTTCGGAACGCGTATTGCGCGGTCAACTGAAAAACACAATATCAAGTTTCACCATGTGATATACATAAATATACGCACAATAAATAATAGTAGGGATGATTGCACATGTTTATAATCGCTGATAGAGGAAGATTGACAAAATTCATTTAAATAAAGTCAGCATAATCGAAATACTTTCGGATAGGTAGATATACGGCCTGGCGATAGTTAGAGACTTCAACCGCTGCGAAGGAATCTTATCTTTCTCTAGTAGAGCACAATTTTCACCAAATATATTACAATTTCCAAAGCTGTAAAAAAACAACTCCAATCCACTTGCCTAGCCGCTGGCTCGTTTGCTTCGCGAAGAAGAAACTCAGGCGCATGTGTACGATCCCCGCGCGGTACTTGAGGCGGCACATCGATCGGCGCACGCGCGTCACTCTGTGCGCACTGTCGCGATTGCACTGCGCTCGATATGCGCTTGCGCAGACAAGACGATGCAAGAAACACTAGCGCAGCATCGCGAAAAACTTGCATGAAGAGATTTATGGATAAAATATGAAATTTATAAATAAATAACCCCATTTGTGTAGGCCCGCCCATAACATGCAGCGGCAGAATACTTGCAAAAACAGATTGACACAGTTCTCTTCTCCTAATAAGTACCTACCTATAGGCAGTTATTAGCGTAAAATAAAGCAAAAATAACAACTCTTTCCAATGTTCACAGCTGCTGGTACGACTACGACATGATATTATAAGAGAAGGAACGATTGCAATTGCAAGAGACCATTCTTGCGAGGCATCATTTTATATGGTGGCTAAGTAACTGCAGTATCTATTTCTAGTCAGCTTTCATTATACACATTAACAATTCATTTGATACCCTAAACACTTATTACTGGACGTCAGGGAAACCGTGTCGTTTAATATGTACCCGAGCTGAACCGCGGTAGGTATTAAAAGTTAAAAATAAGCGACGAATCGATTTTACGCACCGCTAGATGCCCATCAAACTGAAGTAGCTGGTTAATGGAATAAAACATGCGATTATACTCTGCGATATTACGCGAAAGAAGAATTTTTTCAACAATTTTTTCTGCTAGGTACTCCACTCATATCAGTCAGAATAATAAATACATGTTGTCAAATAAGTTTTTCAGAGAGGAGGAAGGGCATTTCATTGTAATCATAGATATCGTAGTAGTCTAGTCTAAAACTTTTATATTTCGAACTCTAATTTTATCACGGAAGCTTACTTTCCACGATGTTTTCTGCTATCAGGTCCACAACTACAAAATCACCAATTTTCTTAATTGGAATGAATCACTACCACTACAAAAATAACAAGCAATATCTGTGCGATTAGGATTAAGTAGCCATGGAACATTGATTGGAACGGGTCCTTTGAAAATCATGGAACCTCACACACTGAACACTTGTAGACTTTACCAATGGTAAAATAAATACCTTTGAATCCAAAGCACAGCATGGTACGCCTGACACGGCAGCACGCGCCCGGCGGCACGACCACGCTCACAGAATGGCTGTCACGCTCCGACATCGCGACCATCACCCCGCGACCTTCACGCAGTCCACTACATCCAGGACACTAACACCGCCCTCCAAGGTCCACAATAAGCCAGCACAATCGCAGATTCGCGGACAATGAGCAAAGCGCAGCCAGACACGTTGTACCACAATAATCCACGCCAGCCGTGGACAATACGCGAAGCGCTCAAGCGGTTGCGGATCTGAAATATCAGCACTCAGCCGGCTTATCGTCTCCTCAACAATCGAGATAAATGTCGATTCGAGCGAGATGAATCCTATATCGGACGTTTTCGATTGGACGAGCAAATAGGCTCATTCGTGCGGTAATTGGTGTTTAGATTCCGGTATTTAGGTTGACGGTGACATGGCAATCAACGATCGCCTGGGGGCTACCACATGTAGAGTGGATGGAGAAACAGATGAAACAGGGGCGCGAAACGTAAACAAACTACTGAACTGTCATTCATTATATAACACTAACGAAAACCGACGAAAATCGGTATGGTTACGATTACGATACATTGACACCTACACAAATTACACAGCTAATGTAGAGAGAAACCTACTTAAATTACATAATTGGTAAGTTCTATCTTAGCCAATCCATTTAGCAAGTAATCGCGCCTAAGTAATTTTGCCTAGGCAATAAAATAGCTTATGAACTGCGATTATTTTGGATCCATTCCAGAAATAGCAAACAAAAGAACTAGCATTAATAAACCATGCCATTGCCCATAACTTAACGACAGTTTTAGAACAAACTTGATTAGATTATTTACGATCGACTAGCAGCGTTTATGGCGCAATTCGGGTGAACTACAGTTAAGAAACGCGGAAAAAAGTATTAAGTAAGATATGTTCTTCACACGGAAGAATGAGAAACAGTTGTAAACATTGGATTCTGAAGTTTCAATCGAGGCCAGCGCTCGGCCGGCAAACAGACTGGAACTAGGCTCAGCTATACTGGATAAAGACGTCTATTTCAGATCATTAGATCCCACTGGACAGAAGTGGGTGATCAAACGGAATTCACTCGCATCAAAGTAATCACTAATTGTTCCTATTTCGACTTCTTAGAATAACTTCGTATATGTTATAGGTACGTGTATATTAGTCGGCACAATCTCCGTGGTAAATCTAGGTTATTTTAAGAACAATCAGAGGCGACAATCGACGACTCTCAACGCCGAGCGAACATGAAAGTGAACATGTATGAATATTCAATGAATGTCTGAAGTAAGAGAGCCTACACACGCGAGCTAAGGTCAGACCGCGGGCCGGATGACCCAGAATCACAGCCATCGGAGCAAACTGTCACATTCAGGATGGATGTTCGCAATCCGATACAAATCAATTTGCTGTCTCGCCGGCTCCGCTCGTTACATTGTTTTATCTCTAAAGCAATAGTGAGAAAGGCTCTTTCTTATTTACATACGAATTCCAAGCAAAGCGTTTTGTGATCACGTTTGAATAGACATTGTTATTGGATCAGGGTTTGGAAGACTGCAGCTGATTCCGAAGTACCGTTAAAGATATAATAAGTCACGTAGATAGAAATGAAATTCTTCTTATAAGAGCACATTAGGGTGACATTTTGGTTTCCACACATTACAGTAATTAAGTTACTGGAGCTTTTAGTAGGGTCCTTGTCTTTCTGTCTCTTAATTGCCTTGTTCTATATTTGGACGAGGCCCTTTCTAGGCAAAGGGAAATTCATGCAATGAAGAGAAACTAAAGGGCGCGTTCTGTTTTAAACATGAAGTCGTTTGATGCAACCGTCATTCATGTTTCGTCGTTATGAAAAGTGGATCACAGTTATAAATGTAAACAAATAAGAAAAAGATAAAAAAAAAAACAAAATAGAAGAGATAGGCCTTTATTACACTTAACGCTCAACTACTGTCGACGCTGCTGCGGTATTTTGACGCTGCTGCGTTATTTTGACGCAACTGCTTTATCTTGATGCAGTTGCGTCGTGAGTGGTTGAGCGGATTTAGTATGGGGATTGACCTTTCCAATGGATCTACGTTATTTTAGCGATGCGTTATGAAAAAGGCCTTAGATAACCATGAAAGAAATTATTATGAGAAGAGCAAAAAAAAACATAATCGCAAAGAATGAAGATTGGACAAAGAGGAATACGGTAATAAGGTACCGTCATAATATACGGAGTAGAGTTGAGTCACCCTAAATTAGCTTACAAAGATGTAATAAAGAAAACACGCTTTCTTGCGTACCTAAATATGACGAATTTTCTGAAAGGAAAGTACATTTAAGGCAAGGTTAGGTTTATTACGTTTGTATCAGAGAAGGCTTTTAGTAGGAGCTGTAGCGTGCCTTTGATCAAATTACTGATTTACACGATACGTGAAAATGTAAATTGAACCTCAGCTATATTTATTTACTTACTATGCATTGGTTGGTGTACAGATAAAAGGTAGATAAAAGCTTATTTTTCGCTTCAAAAGTATTTTCTTCAGAGGGAACTAAATTTGCTATTTGTAAGAAACTTGTGTGTATGACATATTAAGGACGTAAAAGCTGTGAGCTGTCATATTCATACAAATAGATCTTTAATAGACTGTGACTTTTTTTCTACGATATCCCGACAGTCACAGGCCAGAGCCCATTCCATCTGAAAACTGAGATCGCTATGTATAAGGTTGATTAGGGAAATTGTTCGAAATGAGGATTTTTAGGACTCAATAGCAATTCTTGTACGAACTAGATGGCGCTATTATCGCTTTTTCAGATTGAAGGATCATCTGTCAAGTTTAGTGCTTCTGACACTAGGGTTCATTGCGTTGTTGGACGACGCGGTGTCCTACACGAAAATAGAGAGAGTGCAAATCAAAAAATATTACATGCTCAGTTTTTCATCATTCGCACGAGCGCCAACTACTAGGAACGTTAAAAATTTCCTATTTAATTTTTTCCTCGAGGCATAGAAGACGTTCAACCTCCAAAGGTCAGGTTCTCATATCCTGACCTTGATGACGACCGCCTGTAACCTATCCTGGCGTCGTGTCAAGTTTGACAGCCATGCGCCGGGGCGCCTATTGTAACTAAGTAGGTATTGTTTAGTTCCACGACCTTCAGCAACGCACGTCATCATGCCATCCGTTGCTTTTTTGCATGCTTGCTTGTTAACTTTTAAAATTTTACCATTGTCTCGGAAAAAGACTGACCATTTAACCTTATTTAAGGTGTAAAAAAAATAACTGTGAATATTTTAGAGGGTGAATTTGTCCACGTACCTAACTGTACAATTTTTTCCAAACACCATAGGTCATAATTTGAAAAAAGAATTACTTCCCGTACAAATTGATTCGGCCAGCACGAGGCCAGTGGCCAGTTGAGACCTCACCGCTAGGTTAGTATTATGTTCCTTGGTTGAGACCGAATTTTAAGCTACCCGAAGCGAGCCCTACATTTTGTATGACAGGTACAAAACTCTTTTTCATATTTCTCCCATGTTCCTTTTTTTAAAGTTTTTCAGAGTTATGGACTGCTTCATCCACGGTTCATTCCATAAAATTGTCCTTTTGTGTATATCTTTTCCTGTGTGTTTTTCTGTTGTGTTGTGTTGTGACATTAAATTCGATTTTTTGACTATTTGATTTGATTCATGCAATTTTTTTAACATCTTGAAAGCTAAGGGGAAGTACCTGAACCCAAAACAAAACCATTGTTTATTTGAAGGTTTATTTAATATCCGACACGGTTATTCTAAACTCCATTCAGCGCGAAGTGACATGTTATACAAACTCCTCAATGGAATTAGTCACCATTGTCCAATATTTTCATTCCGATCTATCATCATCATCATTAGCCACAACGGACAACTGCTGTTGTTAACAGGTGCGGATTGGGGAGCGCAGTACAAGGCGTTGCATCCACAGGGAGCGCTGCAGCCCATTCCCTAAGTGAATGTAGGTACCCACAACCACAGGTAGAAATTGAGTAGATCCTATAGGTTCAGACACCACAATCATTAGTATTTTTTTTTTAGAAAGGCAATAGACATATCGCCAAGAACAAGGGGCCGTAGAAAGAAATCATGGCTGCGTAACATGCGGGAATGGACAGGAATCGCGAGTGCTGCCGAACTGTTTCGTCTCGCAAAACATAGAAAGAAATATGCGGAGCTGCCAACTTTCTCCCAACCTTCCCTAATTGGAGAGGCACTAACAGATGAAGAAGAACGATAGAGATTTGGAATTCTAGAAAAGTTGACCAAATATATAATGTTCCACGATAAATTATAGCTATGAAATAAATTTAATTTTTGCTACAGGCTAGTGGTCATTTACATTTAATATCTATTAAAGTGAGTGAGTTCGCTTTGGTTGGAGCACTATTCTATACAGCACTCGGCACTGCATTCAAATGCCGCAAACTAACCTTATCTAGACTCTAGCAGCTCATTGTATCCGCACAATGATACCTATCTACATACAGGATAATTTTTATCGCATAGAATTATTTTAAAACTGCATATATCATTTCAAAAATGCAATACTTTGACCAATATTTTCAACTAGGTAACTTCGTTTTAAAAAAAATTGATAAGAAGGTTTTTTCTTGACTTGTAAGATTTGTAAGTAGGTACTAACTGTGTGCTGAAAGTGATAGAAAATATAGCTTCTACCTCGCAACTCTAAGAAAACGTAAAAGGAGTGCCTTTTGACCACGTCGTTGTCGACTCTATCATCTATCATTGCTAATAGAAGTTTCTTATCTATGCTTATAACTTACGTTCGAAATTTGAACAATTCAACCTTGTCACCCTGTTGTACACCCTGTGTCAGACCAGCGCTATCGAACTGCTATCCAGTTAGTGAGGAATGATGGGACATTGCTTGCTTGTGGTGCCGCATGCCGGCTCGCTGGATATTTCCGACAAACGGACACCGCTCCAGCGCCGGAGATTTCGAATTGTTCTTTGATATTGTCTGTGGTCGTGAATATTGCCATCTCAAGTTCATGATGAAATTATTTTTTAAAATATTTATAAAAGTGTTAATTTTTTTTTTTTTTTCCTTTTGTCCATTCTGGACAGGCAAGGGTCTTAAGACCATACAGCCTCGTCTTCAGTGGTTACTTATTCTTAAATATTTATAGATTGTACGTCTTCAGTGAGTCCTTTTCTTGTGTATTTTCATCAATAATACGTCTTCAGTATTTTGTCCATTCAGTGTGTTATTCTTCTTCTGTATTTTCTTATTTTATACGTCTTCAGTTAGTTTATTCTTCTTGAGTGTTTTTATAAATTATACGTCTTCAGTATTTTGTCAATTCCATGTATTTTTATATATCGTACGTCTTCAGTATTTTTGTCCATTCTGGGTATTTTTACAATAAAATCGTCTTTAGTTCAACTTTCGTTTAGCGTTTCATGTCCATATAGGTAAAATGTGTTTGTTGTGTTTACATCTTCTTCATATTTTTTAAATTTAATTTTTATATACAATAATTTCACATTAAATTTATATACATTCGCTATACCTAAATTTCCTGTACAGTAGATATTACAAAATTATACAATGGTACGTATGTGGAATTATTTTGTAGTAATGTTTGTACAGATTGCGGGACCAGATGTGGTTCTCCGTAAATACGGATTAACTCGTCCATCAGCAAAAGGCGCTGAATACCGAAAGACGAGCATGAAAAGAACAAATGATCAATGGTTTGATCCTCTTGTGACTGACAATGATCGCAATGCGGATTATTCACAATTTTCATACGAAACAGGTGATGATTAAGACGACAGTGTCCAAACCTCAAACGGCTTATTGTGGAGTAAAACTTCTTACAACGGTATACATTGCCGGTACGGAACCAAGAAACGGATTTCAAATTAACATTCAAAGCAGCATACCAAGAACCTTTGTTTTCTATTTGTACTGTGTGATCCCAATGTTCCTTCCACTTATCATACATTCTTTGTTTCAGAACAGCAACTATATCAGTATATGGTAGTAATAAATTCAAATCATTACCAAAATTTTGAGAATTTGAAATTGAACGAGCCAAATAGTCTGCTTTTTCGTTACCGGATACTCCTATATGAGATGGAGTCCACATGAATTCAACTGTTATTTGATGATTATCGTGAAGATCAAACCAAAGATCCTTTATATTGTATATGAGATAATTCGTATTTGCATTCATTTTATTATTTTGCAATGCCTTCAAAACACTCATGCTATCACTAACTATGACCCACCTATGAAAACCACAGTTACGATTTAGTATGTGCTTTAGCGCACCAAGTATAGCGACTGCTTCCGCAGTAAATATACTGGATTTTTTGTCTATTTTATATCCAATACCTATTTTAGTAGCAGGGTCATATATTGCAAAAGATACATTTGACTCGTTTTTTGCGCCATCAGTGTATAAAAATCTGTATCCATTCCAAAGGGATAATCTTTCATAAACTTCCTCCTTCTTAGAAAGATTATTCTCAATTACTATATTCATTGGACTGAATTTACTTTTATAGGGTCCATCATAACATGGTAGATAATTATTGTTTTGAAAGATAGGAATGTTTTGTAAGCATCCATTAAATTCAGAAAAGCCCTGCAAAATGTAACACGGTTTTCGAATTGTAGAAATACTTGAATGGGTTAGCTCAGCTATAAGATTGTTATTTTTTTCAGAGTAAAGTTTAAGAATAAATCTTTCTTTCAGATAAGCGAGACGGATAGCCAGAGGAGGCAGATTACACTCCACTTGCAAAGAAACAATTGGAGTGGTCCTGAAAGCTCCGGTGACTATCCGCATGCATTTGTTTTGTATTTTATTAAGAATATCAACGAGTTTGGAATCTCCCGCATAGCATAAGAACCCATATTCAAAATGCGACCTTACAATTGATTTGTATAGCATAAGCAGAACTTTTGGGTCCGCTCCCCAACTAGTACCACAAAGTGATTTCAAGACATTGCAAGCCTTATTAGCCTTGACTATCAAGTTATCTGTATACTTTTTCCAGGACAAGTTACGACAAAATACAACACCCAAAAATTTTGTATCCATAGAAACTGGTAAAGCAATATTATTGTAATAAACTGGACTCAAATTGATATTGCTGTGTTTGCCAAAAACAACAACCTTGGATTTTTGTGGATTAACTTCAAGATTTAAATATGAAAGATATTTATGAAGGTTAGTTAAAGCCAAATTAATGTTATTTATAATATCATTTGAATTGTTGCCTGACAAATATACTACAAGATCATCTGCAAACTGTAAATTTTTGATATTGGGTCCTAATATTAAGTTTAATCGACGTATATACAAAATAAATATCAACGGAGATAAGATTCCACCCTGACATACTCCAACAGAAGACAAACGAGGACCAAATAGTCCACCATTATACTTGACATACACTTTCCTGTTAAGCAAAAAAGCTCGAATCCACTGAACAAGTTTCAATGGAATATGTATATACAATAACTCTGTACATAAAATATCTATATTTACATTGTTAAAAGCACCGGCAATATCAAAAAACACACTTATGAGTTTGTTGTTACTGTCAGTGCTTTTTAAAATATCTAAATGTAATAAACTCATACTTTCACGAGCCGAACGGCCTCTACGAAAACCAAACTGATTTACTGGCAACAGTCTATTATGCTCTATGTAATATTCAAGACGTTGTTTAAGAAGCTGCTCAAATATTTTACCTACACAAGAAGTTAAGGTTATAGGACGATATGAGTCAGGATGAAGTTTAGGTTTATCAGGTTTTAGGATAGGTATAATACAATCAATTTTCCATTCCGGCGGAATGTCATTATTAGACCATAACGCGTTAAAAATGTCTAAGAACACTAACAAACTATTTTGCGATAGCTTTTTGAACATTAAATATGGAATACAATCTAACCCACATGAAGTATCACGACGAGAAAAAATAGCGGCTCTTAATTCCTGCATGGTGAAGGGTTCAGTGATAAAACTGTTTTGAGAATTGTTATTTGAGGTAGTATCAGAGGATATAAATTTATTTTCCACGAAATCTGGAGTAAATTTGTGAAGAAAACTAAAAATCCAATCTATATTATCATCTGAACTTTGAGGGACATATGATTTGTTATATTTACGCATGAAGCGCCAAATTATTGATAAGGGAGTACAACGATTAAAAGAAGAACATAACGCGACCCACGAGCTTTTTCTCTCTGTTTTGAGAATAAGTTTTTTCACAGCTTGTAATCTTTTAAATTCTAAATAGTTTTCTAAATTAGAATTGTGTTTAAAACGTGTGTACGCTTCCTTAGAATCCCGTACAGCTATAGAGCATTTATTATTCCACCAAGGGAGAGTAGGCCTGCGTTTACGTCCACCCACTCCCGATCTTGACCGATCGGGATTGCGAGGACTGCCAACAGCATGCCCACTAGTATTCGAAATTGATTGAGATATAGCACAGAACAATACTTTAATAAACAAACAATAAGTTTCTAAAGGTGAAAATGAATCCAACTGGAAATCAGACAGCAAGTGTTCCACTTTTTTGGTGTACATTTGCCAATCCACGTCCCTAAAGTTGGGTTGGATGGGCATATGCACACCACTGTTACTATTATTATTTTCAGAACCATTGTTTAAAACTATTTTAGTTAATACAGGAAGATGATAACTTCCAAGAGGATCGTCATGGACAGACCAACTGCAACAGAGAGCCAAAGAAGGAGACACAATAGTTAAATCCAAAGCATTCGGACGCCAAGTTAAAGTACCCACTGTAGTGAGCTGACCATCATTTAATATAACTAAACTATTATCGTCAAGAACTTCCAAGACAGCTCTACCACGAGGTGTGACAGAACCACAGCCCCACACAGTATGATGCGCATTAAAATCACCAGCAAGAATAAATGGACCAGGAATAGACTTGACTAAATTATCAAATTTCACTTTATCAAATGCAGGATTGCAGTTCGTTGGACTATAAAAGCTTACAAAAGTAATTTTTTTGCCGTTTATTGTTACTTGTATGCAGATATTCTGTAAAGAGTTATCAAAATAAATGTCTATTTTATTGTAATTTATGCTATTATGAATTAAAATACATACACCATTATGATTGTTACCGCAATCATTTCGCTCTATATTGTAACCTCGAATATTCAGCCTATGATGCGGCTTCAACCAGGTTTCGCATATGATTGCGATATGAATATCATTGTCGTATAAAAATTGTGTAAATTGATGTTTGTTATGTATTAAGCTTTGTGCATTCCATTGCACGACATTGAGACAGTCCATTATTTGGTTGAATGGGCTCCCTCACTGATCGTGTTCTGAAACGCAGCTCGTATGGTTTCAGTGTTAATTGGGGTATCATCATTTGTTTTGTTGGAGATCAATTTTACGATAACTTGTGTAATCATGTTCATAAATGTTTGACTTTTGATAATGTTTTGTAAATATTGATTTGAGTTTCTTGCTGCCAAATGCGGAAACGATTTTTCGTCAAAAAGTGCCGAATATGTAGCTGAGTGAGACTTAATTTTATTTTGTTCAATTTTGGCCTTTTTTATTGGACACGCCGCCGAAATTGCCACGTGGTCGCCTTTACAGTTCACACAAATGGGGGTTTTGCTTTTGTCGGCATTACATTGTTTGAAGTTGTGTGGTCCCGAACAAATTGAACAAACATCATTGTTTTTACAGTAGCTAGCAATATGTTCAAACTGTAAGCATTTTAGGCACTGCTTTACAGGTGGAACATATTGTGACACCTCATGTCTCCAGGAATCGAGAAAGACGTGTTCTGGAAGTTGGGTTGATGCAAAAGTTACTGCAACAGTTTGAGTGGGAATATACGTAACCTGACCTCCCTCGACTCGCCTGCGCATAAAACGCCTCACTTGAACGACATTACGTGAGCTTCCAATCAGAGAAAATATTTTTTTGTTCGATAAGTTAACCGGGACTGACTTAACAACGCCGGTTATTTCTGTTCCTGAAGCGGGGATTGACGCATACAATGTCAACTCATCTAAAATTTTGCTGCTTAGAAACATGTTCGCATTGTTCGACAAGTCGAATGTAATGGCCACTTTATACCTATTGACCGGTCTCAAATGTAGCACACCAGACACAGCATGCTTCCTGAGTGCCTGAGACAAGGCGACTTTGTCATTGTCAGAGAACGGCCTTTGGTCGACTTGGTGTTTTAAAAAAACCACAAAGTCCTTACGGTCAG
This sequence comes from Keiferia lycopersicella, assembly GCA_029255805.1. Classification (NCBI taxonomy): domain Eukaryota; kingdom Metazoa; phylum Arthropoda; class Insecta; order Lepidoptera; family Gelechiidae; genus Keiferia; species Keiferia lycopersicella. The sequence goes on along the minus strand of JARACZ010000029.1, from coordinate 714,807 downwards.
ACGTTTCCGGATATTTCCTACTATATTCTTTTACCTTGTAGGGCCGGTACTTATCTGCCTCCTGCTCCATATCGGAGTCCTCCTCAGGATCGGAATTCCCTCCTGGATCAGTCGGATCTTTTTTTCTTTTTTTGGGCTTATCCTTCCGCCCCATCTTCAGTCTTTATGTACACACCTAACTATGTACAAGAAATATTTACAAAAACTCTACAGAAACTATGATAATTTACAATTTTTATACAATTTTCAAAAATATTTTCTTAAAGCGCGCCTTTACGGTTCGAACGTTTCCCGCCGAAAACTATATAAAAGTGTTAAATGGCAATACGTCAAAGGTTTTTGTCAAAAACGGCCAGGATTTTGTTACAATTGGGTCTTTCAAGAGGTCAAATACCATTCAGAAGTATTAGCAGTATTAGATAACATGTATAACAGAATAGGTAGGTACTCGGTGCGTGTAGTTACCAAACACGCAATTTTGGTCTTTTGAGCATGATATTGTCTGTGGTGAAAGTGGCTAATATTATCGCCATCCCAAGTTCATGGGGCGTTTCAAAGATTGCACCAAGCGGGATATGGTCGCGTTCGACATTCGACCATCAAAGCTTGGGAGAAGCTTGCCGAGGATAGGGACAGATGGTAAAAGATGGGCATAAGACTCACGAGGATGTCGGTTTTCTGAAGGTAGAAACGACACCTAAACATACATGTGCCGATCAATTCTACCTTCACCTGTAGAGCGTGTGGAAAGTTATGCCGCTCCCGCAATTATATGGCCACGCAAAGTCTTGCCTCAGACACTGATTAAATCGTCTGTCACAGACGTATGAGGTCAATGATGATGAAGTTTACGGTATTTCGCAGTTTTTGGTCTGTCTTGGCTGGACATTTGCCGACCATGACCTTATTCGCATTATTCCAAAAAAAATACATCTAATTTAATAAATTTGAGGTCAATCTTTAGATACATACCTAATTAACATAAAAAAACAGGGAAATATCAGAAAGAAATTAAATAGTAGGTATTATAATATAATGTCGACAATGTCACTGGTAAACTTGTGTAGAATATATTAGTTTAGAGCTATTGTTATCAGTAGAGCGTTACAAACCAAGTCTTAATAATATAGTAGTCTTAGTAAATGTGTAAACAATTAGGATAAACTACAGAAAATAAGAGCAACGTTTGAAAGAAAAAAATATTACCGGGAATGAAAACGAAAGCGAAAAGAAAGACCGATAGCGGAAACAGCGACATCTCTCAGGCCTCGCCGGATATTAAACTACCTCTCTGAGAAGTATATACCAAGTTATTACCTGGTCCTGTTAATAGGTTGGTAAAGAATTTTCTGAACAAGCGTTTCATATAAGTTTAATTTCTAGGTCTTTGTTAAACTAACAAGAGGGAAATTCGTTTTACCCTGTTTACCCTTCCAACAATGACTTTTATCTTTATTTCCCTTCCTAATAGTTATTGGGAAATTAAAAAATCTAGTAAATAAATTAAGTTAAAATAAATATATTTTGGAAACAGGCACTTATGTAGGTACTTAATTACACCCTACACCGAAATACATAGGCCAAACACCACCAAAGCGTTAAACTGCGTTTTGACGTTGAAAACCTCACTTTGGCGAAATCTACCATGCTTGCTGCTTATCAAACTAAATAAATGTTTACAATTTTCTCTGCAGATATTAACTACCAACTTATCTACATTTTCTACTCCAAAGTGCCTGCGTGATATCGTACCTACCTAATCTCGTTACTGTTCTTATGTAGTGTTCTGCGGTTAGCAGACAGGTAAGTATTTTTTCCATACAGTCGATGTTTAGGTCATTCAGTTTTCCAAGGCATATATACTTACCTACTTACAGTGCCGTGTGATTCCGGCTTAGAATAGCATCACCCCATTTCTTTCCCGTGGGTGTCGTAAGAGGCGACTGAGGGACTCGAGGGTTTTAAGTGTATTGCAATTTTAGGCGACAGGCTGACAACCTGTCATTATAGTGATACACGAATTATCTGCAACGACCCTCAAATATTGTCAGACGTGGTGATAACGACCGTAATTTTGCGATCGTTATCGCTCTGCCTACCCCGTAAGGGATAAAGGCGTGATATGTGTGTGTATGTATACCTACGCTTCCTAATTTCCGCTAGCTTACGTTTTATTGAATTATAATCACTAAAATCACACACCAGAATCTAACTTACAAAATAAGGTAGGACGTAAGGTAAAAAACCAAAACAAATCCAACTCTACCTCTTCCGAAAAAGATCTCCAACTTGTTGGGCACTTCAAAACGTATTCGCATATCACTTCCTTTATCACATCTAGCACGAAAAGGGTCTAATTTCAGAACTGACCGAATTTCGATGTCGAAACGAAAACGTTTGAAAAAAGAACGCGCGTGGCGGATGGCGCGAAAGGTTAGAGAAGCGACGACCGACCGGCGTGAAGCGTCCTTCCGCAGTGGGTTGTCGGTCGGCGGGCTCCCGCCGCGCCGGCCTACATCTACATACCAATTATAACCTGAACTCTACCAATAACCATCCAACTTTGCATGCCACTCGCGCTGATGAGGAAGCTGATAGCTCTTGTAAAACTGGGTGAGTAGAGCCCGATACAATGCGACGCGATGTGATGTAATCTGCATGTGACGGAGTAAACAAGCCAGCAGATTAACACTTTGATAACACGTCACAAAACAGCTGACGCAGGTGCCTTCGTTCACTACCAGGCAATGGAAACCTAACAAGGAATAAAAATTTACACTGTTACGCGATTTAGATAGGAAACGAAATATAGAGATTAATTTTATTTTGAAAATCATACACTATACTTACTGTACCTATACAAGCTCCTGTCTTAAAAAGTCGCAGCTTGATTGCGTGTAGCATAGTTAAAATATACAGCTTTGTGAGATTGTGTATGAAAGACACAGAGCATTCTAAAACGTAATAATAATAAAAAATAGGTGAATTGAGGCAGAAATACGCATGAGCTTATTGAATATGATCAAAAATACGGGGTCAAAAATACTTGACCAACGTTAAAATAATTTATACAGACGGAAAAAAAACGCAAATAAACTTTCTGCAGGTGTGTTCCGACCGACTATTAAATTTTACAACTCGGCGCGGAAGCAACCAAGTGGACGTTTATTTCAGCAAATTTTCAGCTACAATGGGCACAAACGGTCGCGTCCACGATTCAAAATGTTTGGATAGCCACGTGAATAAACCTTGCATGTTAGCAACGATCATATTTTCAAAAGATATTTTAAACCTATACTTTTAGAAACCTGATTGATTTTCGCTAATTCGATGATGGTGGTACCAACTCTTATTTGTTTCAGGGTGATTTTCTTGAAAAAAAAAATCGTCAAATGGAAAAGCCATAAATTAAAACGCTAGTTTTATTATATTCTCTTTGCCATAAATTATTTTAAAAAATATTTACAAAAAGTGTTAAATGGCAATACGTCAAAATTTTTTGTCAAAACGGCCAGGGTTTTGTTACAATTAGGTCTTTCAAGAGGTCAAATACCATTCAGAAGTATAAGCAGTATTAGATAACAGGTATAACAGAATAGGTAGGTACCCGGCGCGTGTAACAACCACACAGTTTTGGACTTTTGAGCATTGGTGATTTTCGTGGTTTGTTATTCCTTGCTTCGAGTTTAAATAAGCGGGAAGTTTATTTTCTAAACCGCTGCTCTGGGTTGAAAATGCAAACACATTGCATGTATTTATAGAATAACGACGGCGGGCTATGCATTCTACACCTTTGCTTCTATTAGCTTTCAGCTTTCATCTATCGTAGAGTGGCTAGGACCGGGCTGATCGAATTACACGTCCGAGCCACTGACTAAATTGAATACAGGTATTTCGAGGCTATTCAAGTGAAAATGTAGACTAGAAAACAAGCACCTGATAAATTGAGAATGTCTATTTTTGCTAAAAATCTACAATTAAAAAATTTGATAAGTTCTACCAAAAACATTAAACGACTCGGCGACCCATTCGAAAAAAAGAAAAACCAAAGTGTAAAAAATAATAAGGAACGTATTGTTAACTCAGGTTCGAAGTCATTGTTTTTGTAAGTTACCCAAGCATTTAGCATTGCATTCTTCAAAACCGGTTTTACACTTTAGATATTAAAGCTATTTCAACCAGGATTTTCAAAATGCGATTTTGCAGGTATATTAAGGAGCTCAACACAATAAGTACCTAATAGTCTTTTAAACACACTGCATTGCATACATTGCAACTATGATAGGTTTACTTAGAGCAAGCTTTATTTCATCGAGCGGAATTACACAAACCATTAGCAAAATCCTTTGTGCGATCTGTGAGGGCGTTACAATCATAAACAAACTGCAGTAAGATATGAGTGCAAATAAACGAACTGTCAAGTGTTCATGAGAACCACTTGAGGATAAATACCCAAGTGTGATAAATAAACTTCAGTTAAGAGTGTACTGAACTCTGGCGAAATTATAACCTCATGTATTTGGGTCCCTTGAAAGACTGAAGGATTAAACAGGGTGTTAGGAAAAGTACTAACTTCTTTTCAAGGGATGAACCAGTCCAGGAAACTGAACAACTTTCCCTATGGAACATAGGTTGAAATATGAAAAAAAATCGGATGGGAGGTCCAAGATTTACTAACCGACACTGATGACTTGTTCGTCCTATGTTCCTTGGGGAAAGTTGTTCAGTTTCAGAGGCTGGTTCATCCCCTGAAAGGAAGTTAGCACCTTTCCTAACATCCTGGTAGATGTACGATAAATGCTATGGAATGCTATTGTCGGGTTAGTCTATATAATCTGACACACTAGGAAAGACACCCCGGTGTAGTAGACCATTTTATCCGGGTTGATTTTGTACGATTTGTCCGGCTGGTACATTTTGTATGGGAGATCTATCTTTTTTTCATATTTCGCCCTATATTTCTTGGGGAAAGTAGTTCAGTTTCAGGGGCTGGTTTATCCCTTAAAAGGAAGTCAGTACTATTTCTAACACCCTGTATTGGCATAAAACGTATGGAATGTCACACGGGCATATCCTATTATTGAGTGTGTTTCAAATTGGCAGTAAAACCGTTAATCCATGAGTGTTTCTGGAGCTAATCAGCCCATTTGTATGCAAACCCCTTACATGTATCATCCGGATGACGTCACAGGCATCAGAATCAGTGCTGATGAAAACCAAGCGCAGAACTCAGAGTTGAGCAAGTTTCAGAGGAGTCGTACGAACAGCCGAAATGAAGCCATTTTGACGACAATATCGTCGCAACTAGACTTTCAGGCACTAAATAAAACACTAATAAATGACAAAAGCGTGTTAGGCTTTCCGCAGATATAGAGCATTTTTACACTTGACTAAAAGGTTATCTACGTACCTACTAGCGTATTGTGCATTTCTTTTAGTTTTAGCGACTCTCAAGTTCTATTGTGACCAAGTTATTCACAAAAATCACACCTATATCAGTAGGGGGGGTAGGCAGCGCGTAAACGACCGTAAAAACTGTCGTTATCGCTACCACGCTTGATCAATATTTTTGAGTAATTTTAGAACATAGTGAAGTATCACTTTGACAGATTTCGTAAAATTCCCTCTAAAAATCCCTTGTCTGAGATACAGGACCGTATTCAGTAAAAGTTGGCAAGGATTGGGACAATAGCCGCAGGACAAAGGACGATGTCCGTCCATGTCGCGAATAGTAATCAGCGAAAGAACCAGTGGCCTGGACTGTGGTGTAAAAGGGGACAAGAAATCTCAAACTGTTTAATACTACATTGCTGAATATGTTTGGGCAAACAGGGGCCGAAGCCTAAATGAAAATCGTTCAATTGCGTGTAATGTAACTTGCTGATGATGAGTTTTACTTACTTACTTCACTTTTTTCCTTTCTCTTTCCGCACAGACTCTAGAATGATAGTTAAATGTCACTGGCACTATCAAAAAATAAGAAAAACGGCCTGTACCTATTGTGACTAAGTACAAAAAACTATAGAGTTTCCTGCAGTAAAAACCTCATTCTCATTGCCTTATCCCGTTCTCTGTCTGGATCGGCTACATAACCTAGGCTAGGCTACCTGATCAAATTTGTGAACTACGATGTTCCAAAGGGTTTACAATAGAGATTTACCTACACTGGCTATACCCATAGGTATACCTAAGCATGTACCCTATAAACACGAGACTTTACCCATATAAGCAGTAATCTATTGAATCACAAATGTCCATCGGGCTAAAGTTGCTAGACTATTAATTTAGATGCAATGGGCTTGAACAATAAACTGAATCAGACCCTTCATTCCTCGCCTGGTGCAGGCAATGAACATGAAACCGTCCTCACAATGAAGATTTATTGCCAGTCTGCAATATGGCAGGATTGCCAGGCCTTTATGGAATGCTATACATGTCCTTAACGGTTTCCTATCTATTTGCATAAAAATATTAGGCATAATATAGGTCGGCACAATGTACATTGAACTAATGATGCAGTGCGATCATCTGAACTGCTCCACCCTTTAATAGCGCGAATCTGGGAATGTGAACAAGTACCTACAGAATGGAAACAAGGATTGTTGGTTAAAGTCCCAAAGAAGGGTGACCTGTCTCAGTGCGACAACTGGCGCGGCATAACATTACTACCTGCTGCTGCGAAGGTTCTGGCTAAGATCTTGCTGAATAGGATGTCGCCTCACATAGAACGGACTTTACGAGAAGAGCAAGCCGGTTTCCGCCCTGGACGCTCATGTGCTGACCAAATCAACACGCTCCGGATACTTATTGAGCAAAGTGTAGAACTGCAGTTTGAGGTGTACATAACCTTCGTAGATTTCGAAAAGGCGTTTGACACCGTGAAATGGAGTGCAATGTGGTCAACACTGAGAAAAAGGGGTGTACCAGGAAAGATAGTTAACATTATCAGATCTTTTTACACACGCAGTACCTGTAGAGTGGTACACGAGCAGACACTGGGTGGGCCAATAGAAATAACCGCAGGAGTTAAACAGGGATGTCTTCTATCTCCTCTGTTGTTTATTATCCTACTCGACGACATTATGAGGGAGGTAGTACGAACACCTAGAGGACTACAGTGGGGTAGAGGTACACTGGTAGACTTGGACTACGCAGACGACATAGCTTTAATATCGCACACTGCAGCGGACATGCAGGAAAAGCTGAAGGCTTTGCAAAACGCAGCACTAAAAATGGGCTTGCGTATTAATGCGAGGAAAACTGTCGACCTACGCGTGTGCTGTGATGACCAGGAGCCTTTACTTCTAGACAACAATCCCCTCTTGTCCGTCTCCAAATTTACATACCTAGGTAGCATCATTACCAACCGCGGTGGCTCAGATGAGGACGTGGACGGCAGGATAAGGAAGGCCAAGGGAGTGTTTGCACGGCTAAGACCTGTGTGGAAATCCAACATTCTCACCCGGCGAATTAAAATCTCACTCTTCGACTCCCTCGTTAAGTCAGTGTTGTTGTACGGATGTGAGTCTTGGAAGGTAACGAAAAACTTGTCGAACAGAATCCAAGTTTTCGTAAATAAATCGTTGCGGTCCATCCTCCGTATTTACTGGCCGAACACTATCCGAAACGAGGAACTGTGGTCTATTTGCCACCAGACACCAGTCGCAGAGGAAATCGCTCACCGTAAATGGAGTTGGATAGGACACACTCTACGTCGAAGCGATGACAACCTAGCCAAAATCGCCTTCGAGTGGCAGCCAAGCGGGAAGCGTCGACCTGGCAGACCTGTGGAAACCTGGAGGCGTACCACACGGAGCGAGCTGCAAGCAGTCGGAGCCTCCTGGGACCAAGCCAAGATCACGGCGCAGAACAGGGAGGAGTGGAAGAAGCTCTCCAGGGCCCTTTGCACCAGTGGGGTGCCATAGGATATCAACAACAACAAACATTGAACTAATGATACTTATGCATAAAAATAGTAGGCATAACATAACACGTTAAGCATAATTTATTATCCTAACCTAATGTCTATAATAATACTAAACTTACTTACATTGGCTGCCATTGAAATTTAAAAAAAATTGTCAGCCATAAATAAACTGTATTTTGCCAAGATAAATATTATGCGGAAAAATATTTATGACAAAGATATAATAGGGGAAAAGAATTATGCGAAACTTGTTATGCTAAAACATATTAGTGAAAAAAACATTATGCTAACGAAAGGGATCCCATCCTTAACGGTTTGGCGTCACCTACGGATATGGTGGTGAACGCAAGAGGCGACGCCATGACTTTAGATGAGGTAAGTTTGGACAGGTGGTGTTTTCCTTATAGTTTTTCTATATGTCTATACGAACGTGCCTTCGGATACTTTGTCCATGAGGAATTATACTCGTAATTCAGTTTTTCTTTACTTTACCTAATTTGTGAAAGGTCTATATCTAAGTAGGTAGGTTTGTTACTATCCTGTATCCTGCGCGAAGTAGACCTATAAAATTTGAAATAAAGGAAATAGGTAAGTAACTTATTTTATTGCATTACTTACCTTATCGGACAAATGTGTGCTCATTCGAATTAAATTACATACCAAACCTGCCTAAACCTAGGGGCCTTTTTTCGTGAAAAATCCATATCATTTGACCACAATCAAATCGCCATTAGTCTAAGATTGCATTTTTTTTCGTGTGGTTGATCAGATCAAACAGCACACTCATTATCGTATTTGCTGTGCAAAAAACTGGTCAATTCCAAAAAATTGAGCAATTGAACGATAAACATGACACGTTGGTTTTGTAACTGCTTGGAATCAAAGATCAAATCCAAGCAAGTAAAAAAGCCTTGGGTTTTATCAATTCCATTTTATTCTTTCACCAGAAATCATTGCCTTTCCTGTAAATGTAGAGCACTCGACTTTTGGCTGCGGTCTTGGGAGCTCTACTTTTGAAATTTCGCATGCGCAAGGTGGGGTAAGATAGATCACCTTACGATAACTAGGTATTGAGTAAGGAAAGCATGTAAGTCCGATTAAAGTTAATAAAATATAGCTTGATACCTGTGACGTTGGCAGCTCCATACTTAAATAGAAGTAAACAAAGGAAAATGGACGTTGTGGAATATCATTTGCTCAAAACTGACAGCAGTCACAGGCATCAAGCAAAACTTTATAGAGTATAAATACTTAATTTCATTATCTAGAGCAAGCACCTTTTTTCTTAGTGTAACTTGGTGCCTTGTTGTTATGAAAAGCTCTAGAGACCGTCGGACGGCACGTTCTCTCACTCCTCGACAATGACCAAACTTCCAGACTTTGACCGACAAGGCAACTTTCCTTTTAAAGGGCTTTGTCCGAATTTCACTCAAGTTTGACTTTGAACACAGCTTTTGTGGGCCTGTGAAGGCAGGTGGAACTATAAAGCCTATTAACTCTTGTGTAAAACTATGTCAGTAGGCTCCATATAACAAGTAGATAGGTTCAGAAAATAAGTAAATAGGCTGGCCTGAAATAAGCTGACTTGTATGGAACATTTTGTTGGTCATTCTGGCAGCTTCGTAGGGTCGTAGGCCTGATTTACTACTAACTTTGCTTTAATAATATTCTACTTACACAGCATTTCTGGAAATAAGCCAATACTTAGTTAGATAGTTTGATACACGAAAAGATACTAGATACAACTGGGTACTCAAACGAAAAACCTAATTAACTACGCCCTTTTAAAAAGAAAACTTGTATCTACATACTTCTATACTATTTACATGCTCAATCGTATATAAATGCTCATCAAAGTTGCCACTTGCCATTGCCTCATTACTCTCCCCTTGTAATAAACAAGCTGCTATAACTGAAAGAAAAAGAAGAAAAACAACAGACACGCACAGGACTAACTAATAAAGATTCTCTGCCACGATCCTTCTTAAATAAGTTTCCCTCTCAGGGATGACCTTGCTAACGTAAAAGACACGGGATAGCTAGTAACTTTGATTAGGTAGACTTTTATTATTACGAATAAGTAGATACGTTGTGTATAAGTAAGTTAAGGTAAGGTAAAAATGATTAAGAAGAACAAGTATATTTGGACTACTCTACCTAACTACATCATCTGCATGTTGTAGCATCTCCATTTAGTAAGCTACATTATAATGTGTTAACTCAGGTATTGTGCATCATATCAACCAACCCACTACTACCTATCCTGCGATTATGGCAAATATCGCCCTGAAAAGGTATCGGGAGGAACGAGCTAAGTCCATGCTGTCCTGTTATAGACTGTTGCAAAACGTGACTATCCTAGCATGTAACTTTCAGAATAATTTGAACTCTTTGTAATGGTTAAATACGTCGATAACGTAAGTGTACAGGAAAATCTTGTACCTACCTACCTAGCTGTGCGAAACTAATTCTAAAGCAAACTTAGTAGCATTCTTACCTTGAGCAGTTAATAGTTTGAACAGTAGTATGACGATGTCTTGTAATAAGTTGTTGACTTAGGTTGGTGTGGTATTATTGTAGAGTAGGTACCTGCCAGTACCTAACTATTATTATTGTGGAGTTTTCAAATGTCGTTCGTAGGTATGTGTTTTAGCATTTGTTGTTAGGTAGGCTCCAATAGAAAACAGATAAGACACGTTTGCATGACAAAGGTGTTGTACTAAGCCCTTGCCTAGGCTGTTCTTATGAGAGGTAGATCTCTACCTACATACTTATTTAACGAACTACTACTCTCAAAACTACTTAGTGTAAAAACCTAGTCTAAATTGAGTGCTGAGTGAACCCTAGTTCGATATTTTTTATTCAGCACAAACCTTTACCTACCATAACATTCAAAGAAACGTTGAGATACAAGATGCCAAAAAATAGAAATTTATATTTAGAAATGTAGAGCAAAAATAGTTGTATCACTGAAAGTCTCTCACGCGGAGAAAACTTTCATGAAGTCACAGAATTAATAATACTTCAAGGAGTCCTAGTTAGGCAAATGATTTATAGATCAGCGTAAGTAAATTGGCTGCAAGTGGCTCTGATTGAAACTACGGAATAGTATGCTGAAGGGTTCATGTTTCAAATGTGTATTAAATCTTAAAATACAGGGCCAGGAGGTTATTGGTTCAGCGCCTTAGAGAAACGGCAGCGACGCCTCCACATTTGATGAAGACAAATTGCACAAACTGTAAACTGTGTAAAAGTGGGTTAATTCAATAATGTTTAACTAATATTTAACTGAAGCCATTGTACACATAGTACAAACAAAACAATAGACTAATCATAGTAAATCAATAGAATAATCATTGGGACGTGACCTAGAAGAAAGATAATAGGTAGTCGATTGGCCTTACCGACTGCGGCTGCACGTCTTTCCCTCTTATTCAAACACTTCCAGAATTTCATCTTCAGCGTATCGTAAGCTCCAAAGGATATCGCGCGCGTCAACCGTCAAGGCATCAGGCTGTCGAACAACTGCTCGCTTGTGCCCGAAACAATGAGTTTTGTTTACGAATTGGCGGCGCGGCGGATTTATTAAATTGGCGAGCGGAGTGCCAAGCGCCGGCTGGCCAAGTGGCTGACGGGTGACGGCTGCTGAATGCGCCCGCGCCGGCCGACACCCCCGACCAGACACAATCTCCGGTCGCATTGTCTCTGCAAGCTATTGGAGGAAGGCGTGGGAGCCTTGATCCATAAGTCAGAATTAAATCAAATAGGGTGGACGAACCAGTCCCAAATCAGAATCACGATATAGAATGTGCTGCTTTGGTTGCTATATTAAGGGCTTTCGTATTTGATATAAAAATATTTATACTACAAATTCGGTTAGGCATTGAATTGGTTTGGGTCTGATGTGTAGTCGATTGTAGCAATTGAATAAAATTAAAAGTTGTTTTGTAGCGTAAAAAAGTTTATTTTCTATCACATCATGTCTTCCTACGATAATTTTGGAACATAGATGCCGAATATCATGCTAAGGGCAAATCACTACGATTCGAAGCAAGTTTATTCTGAACGGAAAAAAAATAGGCATTTTACGATTTTGGTCCAAGTGCATTGATTGTAGTTATTAGCAGAAATCTAAAGATAGTAAGTAATATTTTAGGAATTTTCGTGAAAAGTGACTCAAAAAAATGAAACTTTAAATTATAGCTGCCTCCCAATAGGTTTATGGACTCCATTCTGGCAAGAAATATCCTTAGTTTATTCTTCCCACTTTATTATTAAGCAAAATATTAGAGTCAGGAAATATTTACCACAATATTGTTATTATATTTATTTTAAAACGTCGCTTCGACTTCAGCGTGCACTTCAATGAATTTAATTAAATTTTTATTACGATATCCTCCCTCGTTTCTTTTGTTTGTTTAGGTACTATAATGGCAGGAATAACGAAGTATTAGTAGCCAGAATCGAGACCAATGTTGGTGTAAAAACTATAGCGAATGCATCTATGTTAACTTTGGCCGGTTGCTTCGAATCTCACAAGTTATTGCACTATAAAAATACACGGGTAAGCACAATTTCTAGGCACATTTCTGTACTGTCTATAGTAGTATATTGGTTAAACACTTCTATCAGTTACATAAATTATACTATATCTATCTTAATCAAAAATAAAATGAGATTTTTAAATTACATCTAAAATTGTTTAGGTAGAAGTTGGGTAATTTGCACTTTTACGTATCCTCAGTGGGTATAGCGTGATACGTATACGGTATGAAAATCGTTGGGAAGCTGGGTGCGTACAATGCGCGACTATTTATTGTCCAAAGAAACTGTGCACAGCGAGAATGTGCAACACGTAATCAGCGACTACCACACTACCAACACAGAGCATTTTTTTGGGCCTTCGGCGATTGGCTGTTGCATATTTTTCTTTGCACAATATTTGTTGTGCATAGGCCACCCGGGGAACTTAAAATGCTAAAACCACGCGCCACACTAAAGATAGGTAAAATTTGAGCATGAGCATTTACTTCTGTTTGATTTATAGTGGAATTTTGTTGTAATTTGTGAAAATATTTGTTTCAAAGTTGATCACTTAGGGATTCCAAATAATTTCCTTGTACTTAGTAGTTCTAGAATAAAATGAGAAAATTATATTTACAAAAAACATGTGCTGATTGGTAGCACGTGCAAAATTTGTTTTTTCTCGTTTATTATACTCAATATTTCTCATGATTTATATTGAGAAATAAAATTAATTTCTTACTTTACAAGCTATAGCGTAATCTCGTGATGCAAAAGATAAAATAATATTTGCATGCCAAATACCACAAATATGGTACTAGAGCAGCAGTCAGTCGTATATCTCGATTCAAAGAGAATCGTAATTTTATAGAATAGAGTTACAACAAGGACTGTACTTATTAACACTAACGCATACTAATATCTTGTAGTAACTATTGTCGATTGTAACGCAACTATGAGTTTGATTCTGACAGAACACTTGCATAACTTATCCATGAATAAGCAAAAGAGAAGATAGGCAGGCAGCAATATCTACTGCTTTCTGAGACATCTTTTCTGTTGCTCATTCAAGAAAGAGTGACAAAAATAGCTAAGAATTAGCTAAGAGAATGGTCGCGCAGAATCGAGAATGAATAAAAGAGTCCTTTGATTTTACTATGAACAATAATTGATATGTATTAGAAATACAGAATACACACCGAAAAAAATAACGCTACCTAACAGGTAAATGTCAATTCATTAGAATTCCTATTATCTCTTACTTAATTACGCAAGAAAGAGATGTTCTCAGGTGTCTAAATATTTTTTATAAACTGAGCTAGATTACTAGGCGAAAGATATACTTTTATATTTTTCATAAATTGTTGAAATAGGGATTGTACTGCTAGTATGCCACATTTACAAAAAAATATAATTTGTTTTGATTTATTTGCTCATTCATTGCTACTTCATACATCGTCCAACTTCGTACTTCAAAGGCACTGCTTTTTGACAAGTCAAAATTTCAAGCAACCCAAATTGTGATGAATTCATGGTAAATAAATATTATAGAAAAATTTACACTCCGATAAAACCGAATTTCGCAAAAATAATTAACTAAGAGTCAGCGCACATCTATTGTCTTTGAGGCAAGCAGTTTCGACAGCTGACTGAAATAGAACTGTATTTCAATGGAAACAAAATCGACATTGGTCAGGTCTCTCGGGGAGTCATTCGTCTATGTCAGCCCATGTACAAAAATTGTACAATAAAATTATTTTACCAGAATTTATTTTCAATTTGATCTGAAAACGGCACGTGCCAAGACACTAGATGTGCGCTGACCATTAGGGTATAATTCAGGGTGGTACCGAACAACAGACATTCCCAAAAATGCTAAGCTCGATATTAAAAAACTTAGTCCAAACAACATTTTAATAATATACCTCCCATAGAAAATGGCTTCGTAAGCCGATTGTTTTGTGTAGGAGGTCCAATTGAATATAACAGTTTTTCAGTTCGACCATTAGCGTTATCGGGAAAGTGCATCATTCGGTACCATTCTGTATAACTACTTACATAGCTATAGCTAACACGATCGTGTGAATACGTTTACACTTAGTGATAGAAGTAATCAGTTTGTCAACCAATACTGTAAGGTGTAACCTAGGTATACCTATTCTTGCTAACTTATTGCCAAAGTTATTTTGGCTCACTCGGCGCGAGATCTCAGTAGGTTCCAGCACACGAAGGTCAAATATCGACCTGTAGGTACTTGAACCAGTTATTATCACTTTAAAATCAGGTAGTTCTAGTATTGGTACTAGAGATAGTGCTTTTAGGTGTACTGGTATATGACTCACGTACCAATATTTCAAGGTGGTAACACCGATTTCAAGTGAAGCCAGCCGGCAAAGGATCTGCAGACTTGAGCAGCGTAAGCGTGGCCTCGGGTCAATGGCGGTACCAGGCGCCCTGCACGCGCGTCTGGAAGTGCGACACTGGGGTCACTATGTAAGCCTGTTGGGGCTGCTGGACTACTGCTAACGGGATCACTTGTTGCGCCATCTCCACAGTCTGGCCGCCTTCCTCGCTGACCGTCAGCGGCTGTAGATGCTGCTGGACGCCAGCCACTTGCTGCACCCCGCCGACTTGCTGCGTGAGGACCTGCTGGTGCTGGGAGACTTGAGGAACCAGCTGCATCTGCTGCTGCACGTGCTGTTGCTGCTGCTGGTGAATGACGACATGTTGGCCGCCCTGCATCTGCTGGTGCTGTTGTACTTGAACCTGCTGCACTTGTTGCTGTTGCACTTGCTGCTGTTGCTGTTGTTGCTGCTGCTGTTGTTGTTGCTGCTGCTGTTGTTGTTGTTGCTGTTGAGCCTGCTGCTGCGCGTGATGCTGTTCGAGCTCTTCCTCTTTCTTCTTCTGTTCCATTGCGGCTTTCTTAGCGTCCGCCTTTTCTTTCTCCTGCTGCATCCTGATCGGATCCTTGTTCTTGTCGTAGGTCATACACTTGCCGCTGCGGAATGGCACCATCTCTTTCGGCATCTCCTGTTTCTTCGTCGCGAATTTCACATGCGGGAACTGATCCTTCATGAATGCTCGGAAGGTGGAATAACCCATTAATTTGACACCTGGCTCCAAAATCTCCCCATACTCTTTGTAAGCCTCGAATAGGTGTTTCCGGGAGTCGCCGGAGATGATGACAGTTTTACTTTGTTTTTTGTTACCATCGCCGGCCGGCTGCACATCCTTGGGCGAGCTAGCGTGAGCCTTCAGATATTCCTTGAGGAAATTAGTTGCATGCTTATAAATATCGAGTGTGAACGTGTTGTATGGCTTCTTGCCAACGTTGCCGTGTATCCGCGGCGCGACGCCGTGCGTCATCACGTGCTGCCGGATCCTTTTCAGCTGATAATGAGTGACATTTTCTAGATATAGGAAAGCTTCAAGGCAAACCTTGCGTCCCTGGTACACGTAGCAGGCGCGGAGTCTCCTCCTCACTTTGTGTCGGGAGGTCTCCGCGGGGTTGGCTAGACTGGCCATCGTGATGCCCATCAGATACATGTCATGTTCGCTTTTTGTTAATTCTGCGATGTTTAGTCTATGGCGGTAGACTGCTTCGGGGTTTAGTCCTCTGTAGCAGTTGTCTTTACAATCGCAGCCTCTTAGTAGTCTGTCGTTAACCTAGAATAGAAGAAGGGGTGTTGATAAGTTAGGAATCCATGCTATAATTCTACTGATTGTAACTTAACTTCACAAAATAAAAACACATTATGATGGGCATTAAACACACAAGTTTTAGACTTAAAAAATAAAAGTAATTGCAGAAATACAAAAATAATAAAAAAGTATAGGACTTAGCCTAACTTCTCTGACTTCTTTGGGACACCAAGTCGCCTAAACTAAACTAAGCATAATAAAATCATAGCGTTCTCACATAACAAGAAATAAATTCCATCACAAAAATTCACAACAAAGGGTGTACCTAACAATGCTAGGGGGTAGAACAGATTAGACTTAATTAAAATACTATATTTTTAATCAAATTTAAAGATTCTCTGTTAGAACCACCTCAATTCATTAAAATTTTTATCAGGTTCATCAGAGTCTTCAGCATCACATCTTCATAACCATGACTCCAATCTATGATTGAGACTATCGAAAACAAATTTACCATTTTTTTCTATAAAACCTGGACAAGACCTCTTCTCAATGACAATATCTCATTTCTGAAACTTAACTGTAGCCTAAATCAGCTGGATATGCTTGGATATCTTACTTAACTTTCTGCTTCTACAGCCATAACAGTCCACTGCTGGACATGGGACCAGGTGTTGAGTATTGACATACTCACAGCGCTTGGCAGGCGGATTGGCGAGCAGAGAGCAAGATATTGTAGATATTTACAGGGAATGTTCCCTGGGTTCATCCCTTAGTCACCTTCTACAACACCCGCGGGCAGAAATGGGGTAATGCTATTCGAAACCACCACCACATAGCCACTTATCTTTACATAATACTATACTTAAATAATTCTCGATCATATTGAACAGTTATCCAACTTTGTTGATTTGGTTGTACTTACAATATAGCTCATACATAAATATTCACAAATATTTACCTGCATAGGATTATCTTCCAATTTGTTATCAAACACATCATCCTCACTGTCCGACTCAGACTTTTTCTTCTTATTTTTGAATGTCTTCTTTTCCATTTTGGGTTTCATTTCCACTTCCATATCGGCCGTGTCACCTTCAACGGTAGCAAACTGAATGTTGTATGTTTGGGAAATGCCCTGCATGTTGGGGTCTCCGTTCTCTACTTGTATCGTATGACCCTGCCAAAGAACCTGGAATAGGAAAGCAGAGAAATGAATTAAGTAGAATTCTTATTGTTGTCATGATTACCAATAGTATAACCAAATTCTTATTGTTGTCATGATTACCAATAGTATAACCAACCAGTATCCTATGTTATGAATGAAATGATAGGCTACAAGTTTATAGATAAAATTTGATGCCACTACATTGCATAGCTGACGAACGAGTCATTATGAGACCAAAATTTTTACCAACTACTCTTTGTTTCCACTAAAATTAAGTATGAATCAAACTAAATAGACAGATCTTTAGATTGTTACCTTGTAAGAAGATGTAACCTACCTGTTCCTGATGGCCGTTGTAGTTATGCTGCTGCATGCTTTGTCCGGTCATCTCAAAGACTGAATGCTGGCCCATGACCGGGGTGTGCCACTGGGCGCTCTCCCCGAACTCGCCGCCGCCGTTCTGGTCGGTGGGGATGGCCACGATGATGGCGTCCTTGCTGTCCACGCTGCGCCGCTCCACCGACAGCAGGGAGTGCAGCACCTCGCTCGCCTCCTTCTCCGCCGGGTTCACCACCTCCATCTTCTCGAACGACATCCCGCCAGCCGCGACCGCGCGGACCCCACGCTACAACGACCGTGCACGTCAATCACATGTATGTATACGTGTATGTACAATGAACCCGCCCCGATGCCTCGTCCGGCTTTTCACACATCTTCGGGACTTTTTACCAGAAAACCGCGAGATAACTTTTCAAATTCATGTAAATAAACATAACAAAAATCGCGCAATTATTAACCTTAATCGCATTTTTTAAGTTTCATTATCGCATAGCGGATCGAACTCCCGTGGAATATTGGGCCATATAGTCATATCAAAGGAAGAATAAAACTCACCTTTTTCACGGAGAATCTAGGCTTGCACCGCACAGAAATGCGTTCTCCTAGTTACTTATCCACTGTGGTTTATTTTTCTTCACTTTATTTTCATATTGCATTCATAATTGAAGAGAAAATTGCAATTATTTCACGAAATTCACGGAAGCAATATGGCGATTCACTTTTCCGTGGACAAAATCGGAGGACGACGCCGAGCACGGCGTTAGTACGGTGCGCCGCTACCAGGCAGCGCTGGTGTAGCGTTTCCGTATCGACGCAAGCCGCAGTCTCAAGCGCGCCAATTTTAAAAAGAAAACTACAAACTTTTGACAAATAAAAAAAATGCAGACGATGAAGACTTTTATTCGGCTATCTTCTGATCCTCAGAGTTTAATTAAATAAACAATGTTTAATAATGCAGTAGCCTACCAAGAGGCTATTTATTTTGTAGAGAAAGAGCTCGAATAAAATTCAATATCTTCGGACATGTAAAAAAATATATGCAAGTAATACTAAATAAAAGGTAGGTCAGCATTATCATTCTCCTTGCCTTATCCCGTTCTCTGTCGGTTTCGGCTACCTACCTAATTACCTATTAGCTGCGTATGATAATATTGTAGGATTTGTAGGTAGCATGAAGAGCGCGACCGCAGTCTTTGTAAGGCTTCCCACGGTAAGAAGCTATTGGTAGGTAAGATGATAACTTAGAAGTAGAACTGCTCAGTGTATTTTCTCTATCAAATAAAATGGTTACCTTACCTACTGATTGCCAAAACATCAATTTTTCTAGGTTGATTTTACAATCATTTTATACGTTTACATATCTCTCCGCTTCACATATCGTAGCTAGTCTGTTTATTTTACACTGTTCTTTAAACATTTTTATGCAATTATTCACGATCTTAATCTCTCTCGCAATGTGTGTTAAATACAATACCTACATGAACCTAGTACATATAGCCAGGCAATGAAAAAGAGGGTCGGCAGCGGCGTGGAACAAAACTGAACATACAAGAATTACTGCCCCTCGTTCATGGCGTTTTTATTATTTCAACAGTAGCACTATGTCATGGTATTTGTATAAATATGATGAGCCGGCCAGTAGGGTCGAACCCTATTAAATTTGTTTCCTGGTATCCTGGTACATCCGAGCTGTGCTCTCGTTTCCGAGGACGATGTCCTGGTTGCACACAGCGACGGCCTATTTATACGCCCGCAACACAACGAAACTTGATAGAAATATTTCGTGTTTCTGCACTATTATGCTAAGCAGTACACATTCTAAGATTATGACCTATTGCGTGATAGTTAGTATTTTGTTGACTTATGTATGACTATGACAGACATAAATGAACTACCTATGTGATTTTGAATTGACAAGGGAAGGAAGAGGGATCGTTCTTAGCTTAGCACAACACAAGGCATAATATAAATAATTTCTTGAATTCCATACAACATTTAGCCCATGCCTACAGATTTTTATTTGCCAGACAAAAAAATAAAATGTCACAATGGAAAATGGCGCGAAAAAACTTCAGTCAATCCCAAGTGCGAAAGAGGTTAGAGGACATCTAAGCTTCAGTTTCTTCAAATATAATATTGCTCCAAATTCGTGAATTTCTTTGATTGATTGACTAATCAGACGTGTGTGATGATGTTGCTGGTGATTATGGTGAATCCTAAATGTAGAGATTTAGATAAAGTGATTAGATACGAATGATAACGTCCACCCACCCACAACACGCATGTATGACAGGTAAAGCTCAGGATTATCATAATAAACTTAATAAAGTTTTTTCCTATTTCTGTACCCAGGCACTTGGATATCTATCAGAAGAAAAGTATATTTTCGTGTACGTATTTGCATCGTTATTTTTATAATAATTTTGCTACAATGTTATTATTTTATATTTTATTATATATTCTTAGCATGCTGTCATAATTGTATGCGTGCGTATTGCCACAAAATATATATAATAGTACTAAAGTTGTATTGCGTATTATACGCAAGAAATAGCTTAAATATAAATTCAGTGCCTTATCGTATTTATTTATACTGCTTTCCTGCTTATCAACTAATCCTTAGTGCTTTACCTACTTACCTACTGCCGTATCCAAGGTAAAGCAGCTACTTCGAGACTTGACGACGGCTCCTGGTGAGGGTCCGTCCGGCCACTCCATCCTTTCTTCCATGGCCCTCGAAGCACTACGTTTGAACTGCTCCAAGAAACTGTCTATTTGTGTCTCTATACTCGTCGGGGAATTAGCCATAGTTTCCACCGAAACACGAAAAAACAAACACAACACGCTGCCACCCTTCAGGCTACCACATTTTCACTCCCTGCGCATTAGTTTCAAGAGTTTTGTTTCAGCATGACTAATACCGCTCCAGAAAACTTCACATCGCACAATTATCGGTGTTTTTGCGCCGAATTCGTTCATCGACCCGAGCTTACGCGTGAACTTATCACAGAATACCGCGAGCACCCGCGGGATATGAAAGAAACCACCTATTGGTTTGACTGCAGAATGTTTCGACTACGGATACCGTTATGCTATATACGGCAACGAAAATAAAGCGACACCCACCGACATCTATCGATCTTCTTGAACAGCTGTTTGTAAAAGTTGCCATCGTTGCCACCGTTCAGTGTTGCAGCAGTTGAAAAGTAAGTTAATGTAAAAATGTTCATTGGTAATATTTGTTTTATGCTTTAGCTTTTCAGCAAATATTTGTCCATATTATACTGCTTTTTTGCTATATTTTACCTCATTTGCTACACTCACATTACTACAAATTTTGATAACGTAGTATGCGCATGCGTGATACAGCTCATGTGTGGGTGTCGCTGATGATGACGACGAGACGTATGCATGTCTGTCGGTGTGCGTGGGTATCGGTGTGGCGAGTGGTGAGGGGGTCGCGGTCGCTGGTCGCGCACAGACAGTGTCTGCACTTGCCAGTACTGCGCGAGGAGCGCGTGTAGTTTGTGTTATTAGTAGACGTGACTGGAACTGTCACATACACGAGACTACACCCGGCCACAAAATGTCAAGTGAGTCGAACATCAATTTACTCCAATAACAATTTCAATCATACGACGCGCACCCTAGGTTCGTAGTTTCTTGTAAATACCAAAGTTGGTTAAATTAATGGTGAAATGGTAATAAGGAAAGTGCCGGTTGACATTAACGTAACACTTCTGGAGGTTATCGGTGTAAAAATCAGGGTAGAATTTAAAAGTGTTTACAACCACTGCTCCAATTAACTTTTTAAATCATCAAACAATACTTAAGTATTCGAATTAGATTTAAATGTAACATTTAAAGTTCCTGAAAACATATATTTTTAAGATAACTCTCCTTAGCTGTTTCAATTTTGCATAACTACCTACTATTCAGATCACAATCTACGTTTAATGAGAACATCAGCATCCATTAACAAGTTTATCATTAATACCATTTATACTTTTGCCTCTGTTAAGTATATAGATTACGAGTTTCCATTATAATAAATTGCATTCTTCATGGATTGCATTGCTATTTAAGATAACATAAATTCGTAACTAAATTTTGAACTTGTAAGCTTCGATAAAATTAGAGGCGGTATCTAAACGTTATTGTTCGGTCTGAATATAAATGCTAATAAGATGCTTTCGAAAACTAAACAGGATTTTCTCCAACCTTGAAATGTTTTCGCGTCTAGCCGGCATCAGCTTTGTTTGTCCAGCTCGAGAAGATATACAAACGTCATTTTTCTACGTAGCTATATATCCACATACGTTTTAATTCAACTTCAAAACATCTACCCGGGTGATTTTACTACGCGATTTTGCTATCATGTTATCTAATAGCAGTTTTGTTTATATTGTAACAAGCCTGTCGTTATCAGCAGGTCCATTAATAAATATCATCGCTGATATAAACATAATATCTCGGCTATTCTTGACTTGCTCTAATACAATCTATAATATTCTTGATCATGAATATTCATGTCGACATTGAAATTAAGCCCATTTTTGTTTATTATTTTTGTACAGATATAGTTCAAGTGGCAACAAAAATCAATTTTAACTAGCATGCCACACGATACGGCAGTTGAGATAATGTTGTTATTTAACGTGAGGCTATGGCTGTGGTTTGGTATCTGATATTCAATCCAAGCCACAAAGGTTCATCCGACCTGATTGTGGGTAATATGGCGCCAATGATACGATTGAAAGAAGGTATTTGAAGTCGCACGTAATATTTCTTGCAATTTTTTCTAGATTTCATATAAATATTGTAAGTAAAAGTTAATACTTAATCCCGCCCAAGATCTATGAAATTGCAAACCGTTTAAAAGTGTTCCGGAATTCAATCAAAGTAGTTAGGTACCTATCATCTCGGTAATCTACTAGAAAAGTACCTGCAGTATGTCATGCAATTTAGTCACCAATACCGATTCTGTGCCTATATAAAAAATATCAAAGCGTAAATTAAAGCCTTAATTAGGCAAATCTTATTAATGGATCTTTATTAATTTTTAATAATAATTGGATTAGACAAGTGGACGCTTCATTGAACTTAGAAAGTCTTCAGCACGAAAATTACCTGCACGAGTTTTTGTTTTTCGTTTGCATGATCATAGAAAAAGTTTACACGGCTGCATTCCTTTATTCCGTGAAGCGGTCGACTGCTCACGTTGTACCATCCCGTCAGACTGGCTGCACCTAAATAGAAACCACAGGGACATTGCTCCCAAGCGTCTGGTCCTGCGTCATCCTGCCAACAGCCATATTGGGGCGCCTCCTTACATCCCATTCATTCCATGCGCTCATACTCGATTCGCAATAAATCTTGATTCTTCACCGCTACCATGACTTTTTATAAATTCAGTTAAGTAATATTTTTCTGTTCATGTTTAAATCTTGCCGAAAACTTCCGTCGAAAAATATTGATGTGCCATTAAACGTAACGCAAACAAATTTTCTGTTGATGCAGATTCGACGCTAAAATTTGGCCTCGATGATGGCATTTCCTGACTTGAGCTATTCCTGGATGCCGCACGGTTTTCTGTATTTGAAGTTGACCAAACTGTTATCAAACACGTTAAGATCATAAAATATCAAGGATGCTAATAAAGTATATTTAAAAGTTTTGAATTGTTTAGGATTGTCCATTGTAATGTACTATGCGATGGCATTGGGACTAGTAGGTGAAGAAAGAGGAGTTGTATCATCAGTTAATTGTGGAATAGAGGCGTCAACATCCCGGCGCAGAATATCTGCCGCTATCCAGTGGTTTTATTTTCGCTTTTATTTGTGTCGCGCTATTTCGGAACAGAACGTGCGGCACTTGTCTAATACATGCCGGCGTATGTGATGGGCCGCGCAAGCTGTGCGACTTGAGATGCTATTCGCGTCTTCGAAATTGCTATTTTCACCTAAGAACTGCATATTTTCGATCGAAAACTACAGCTTCCTGCAATAATTCGAGACGCATCCATCATTGATATACCTACCTACCTATTTTACTGACTTTATTCCTTTTGCTTCTGACACTTAGTCGCTAATTAACATCAGACAGTTCGATAAGTTGTGACAGGTTACATAATTGCAAGGTAATTTATCAACTGAGTTGAGTAAAATCTCCATTCATTCATCGTAAA
Organism: Keiferia lycopersicella; assembly: GCA_029255805.1. Lineage (NCBI taxonomy): Eukaryota > Metazoa > Arthropoda > Insecta > Lepidoptera > Gelechiidae > Keiferia > Keiferia lycopersicella. The sequence continues at coordinate 691,020 of JARACZ010000029.1, read as the reverse complement.
TGTTTACACGTGTCAATAATGCCAGGGCCCAGCATAATATGTTTCCGGAAGCAACTACACCGTAGCTCCGGCGCCAACTCTTGCGCACGTGCCAATATAAATCCGACGTAGCAAGCGTAACGGCATCTCGAAAGGCAAAAACTACGCACTTCAAGAGCAAAACTTTACGACAAAACACCCACATCGACATCCTACTTCTTCATGGTGTAATGATCTCAAAATACCATCTGCGCAATTCTCCAGAACCCTTGACTTTCCAGCTATTTTGGATATTTGCGTCTTTGGCACCTACAAGTGTGATTAGATTCAATAGTCGTAAATAAATTAAAGATAGACTTTGATTTCGTTTTTGCTGCGTAATGTGTAGCTGTGGTTTCTTCATAATCCAGTGATATAGCAATTAATGACAGTTTGAAAGAATTTTTGAAAATACTTTGGCTCGTGGCAGTTTCTGTCGTTCGTTTTGTTATCAGTAGATATAATGAAGTACAGAGTCGCTTGGAACTGACTTACTCCGTTATACGAAATCGAGATAAGTCTTTTTCTGCGATCTGCAAAGTGAAATCTAAGATCATCGCTGCGAGACGAGCATCAAGAGATTAAGAAATTGACGAAGGCCGACCGGTGCGCCGATAGCTCAATGGCAGAGCAGTGTGCCGCTACCCCACGCATCCCGGTATCGATTACCGGTCGACGCTTGTCTATATTTCAATTTCTGATTTTCATTTATGAAACCAAGTAACACCTCATCTTGTACGGCCATGTTTTCTCTCCAGATCGAGCATGGGTAACGCTAGCTACAAACGACTCGTACGGTCTGGGCGCCCTGGTGCTGGCACATTCTCTGCGCCGGGCGAACAGCGCGCACCCTGCCGTAGTCCTCATCACACCCTCCGTCACTGACGCTATGAGGTAAGCAATGATACCACCAACGTCAAAAGCCGTGAGATGGCCATCTCTGACTAGAGCAATCGTGATTATTTCACGGCAAGGCCTTGGGCCCTGTATGATGAGAATGATGAGCAATATCAAACGGTGAGCAATATTCAAAAGGTTGTCCAGTAGTAGACGTGAGATGTCTACTACCGGACAACCTTTTGGGTACAAGACCGCGTTAAAAAGAAAGGAAGATAGATCACACTCATCATTAGTCATCATCAACTACTTCGCATCTTGTCCAATTGGCAATCATCAAAGGTGACTATCGATCATGTTTGAATGAAAACGTAAGTAATAAAATATTCTATACCCATCAAGAAGATGTATATCTACATAAAATGTGTATGTATGTATGTATGTATATATATATATACCGGCTTATCCAAGTCATACGTTATCATTTATCATCAACAATGGTTATCAATGCATTCGCTAGGTAATAGGTAGCTATTGTATTTGGTCATGACCAAGACCTCAGTTGTTGTAGCTAAATTGCCTTTCTTTCAAAAAACTAATGAAATATTTTCAATCCTATTTAGTTTAGGAGGAAGACTATTTATATATCTAGTTAGGTACCTACCTAAATAAAATAAATAGTCTTCCTCCTAAACTAAATAGGATTATATATAGGATAGGATAGGTAGGTACCTAACTAAATATATAAATATATAGTCTTCCTCCTCGCGACGTTTTCTTCAATGCTGAGGGTCGTGATTTCCAAGATACCGGACGGTGTTTCGCCACTTGTTCCTGTCTTTGGCAGAGTGTAGAGCGTCGTGTAGTTTGGAGTTCAGGGTTGATCTGATTAGAGCATCTATATATAAATAGTACCTATCATAGAATCATGTTTTAGATGCGTTTGACGATGATGTCGTCAAATATCTTTGACAATACCTTGCCTTACCCTAAACGATCTTTTACAACCAATTTTATTTTAATAGGTTACAGTTGTAATTTATAAGCGCGAGGAGAGAGAGAGGAGGAGCGTCGGTGGCCAAGTGGTTAGGACACCGGTCTTACAATCGTGAGACTCGAGTTCGATCCCCGCCATGTACCAATATGTGGTCACTCACGTACATTTACCCACTGCTCTTACGGTGAAGGAATAACATCGTGATGAAACCCACATTCAAATAAAATTAAAATTCAGATGATATTTGAATGTGACTTAACCTGGGATTCGGGCCAGGTTAGCCTTTGGGTTGCAGAGGTCATCTGACTGCCATCTGGCAGTCGCTCTGTGTAAAAACTTGGTTCCACGTTAGGTTAGGTTAGGTAGCCGACCGCGACAGAGAACGGGATAAGGCAAGGAGAATGATGACAGTTGTAATTTATAAAATTGATGGCTTAAGCCCATTAATTGGTACCTATTTAACACATTGTATCAATAAACGTAAACGTAACGAAATAAATTCCACGTAAAAAACCCGAAACGGTTCAGTCCAACCAGAGGGATGTGAAAATAAACTACAATTTTGTAACTTTTCCTCTCATTGTTCCCAGAAACCGCTTGAGTGCGGTGTTCGCGGAGGTGATCACAGTAAACGTCTTGGACTCCCAGGACGCGGCGCACCTTGCGCTGCTGCAGAGGCCTGAACTTGGCATCACTTTCACCAAAATACATTGCTGGACCCTCACGCAGTACGAGAAATGCGTCTTCCTAGATGCCGACACATTGGTAAGTCTTTGAATTAATCTTAACAAATACTTCTGTAGCCTAGGGGTATTTGCCTTAGGATCTTCCGATGGTCACGTTCTGATTTTTCTCCGCTCGTGTTGGTATAGATAGACCCCGCCACAAATACATACGTACAGACACATCTCACAACACCGTTATCTCTTGCGGGGTAGGCAGAGCTTTAACGGCCGTAAAAATACTATCACTATCACCACGTCTGACAAATTTTAATATTAAAGGCCCCTTCTGATGATTCGTGTATATATACCTACCTATCTACTTTGTAGGTATGTACCTATAGGTAAAATAGGGTTTAAAAGGAGATAGAAGGAGATATTACGCTCTTACTTATTTGATAAAGATTATGATGTCGCTCAAAAGCTCCGAAAATATACCTATTCCAATGCATGCCATTGCATTAAATCCATAATCCGCTGATGAACGGGTTTTATGGTAACTCGTGCGTGATGGCGTTGTTATCTTGTTGTTATCTGAAGACAACGTCATTTTTATTACCAGCCATCATTCACACATACCTACATCACGAATTATCCCATACGGGATAGGCGTCCGTAAAAATACGGTTGTTATCGCCATGAATGACAAAATTTTTGAAGTCTGTTTCAGAAATAGGGAATACTGTGACAGGAGGACTGACAGGTTTTTAGCCTAAAATTGCAATGCACGTAAAACGTACGACACCATTCCGAAAATGTCTAAGGATAGTTTTTTACATATTTTGCTCATAAGTTTGGGTAATACATGCTAATACCTATACTTAGGTAAATTAGTCAGCCATCATAATAGTTCTAAATGAATAAAGACATGTTGTGTCAATAAATAAGTATTATTGTAGCTAGTCATTGAGATAAATGGCCAGTTTGAATAGGTAGTCTCTTTCATCAGATCACTTTCAATTTTAATAAGCAAGCAAGACCATTGCCAGCTCGCTAATTTGGCAGTATAGATAGTTTAGGTGTGATATGTCTGCAAAGCTGACTTTATAAAGTATCAATCTGTACCGAAGGATGACTCAATAAAACAGTAGCTGCTGACATAATTGTTTATACGATAAGAAAGTCAATGTTACCGGACGTTAGCACAGTAACACGAGATGAGATGACGGGACGCATAACCGTGGCCCAAATACTTGCTCCCACTATTTTGGACGTCCTCCAAATCAAACACTTTCATTACACATTTTTTCTTGACGCAGGCGCAGAAAATGACAGCAATATTTTATGTGATGTTTAAATAGCATCATTAAACGTTAATATTTAATCGAATGAAAATATCGAGATTAAGTAAGTGAATTCAATTTCCATACGAACAGTAAACAATGAGATAGTGTATTGGTGATGGAGCCTTCCATTCATTCGTCGAGTAATTTTTTATCGCGGGTTATTGTGTCAACTTCAGCATTCTCCGCACGAAGATAGGGGGCCCTCTCATTTGTGATAATTCATGTTAATCAGTTGTATAGAACGTGAAATTGATTATGCATTCGCTAAATTTAGATAACTAAGTAACAACATACCGTTATCTTTTATTTATATCAGTTTTATGTGGTCGTCGCTTTATTTGGAAGCCAGACACGTGTATTACCTACTAAATCTTATTTTATGCCGTCATGTTTTCCAGCACATTATAAAATATAAAGGATATGTAAACATTCGGGATCGTTAATGAAGTCATCAACATAAACACATACCTACTGTTATTGCGAAAAAAAATCCTACAAGACTCTGTTAGGTTGGAAGCCATTCGTAATAGTTATTATAACTCCTGATAAGACACGTTTCCGTTGCATTAACAAATTCGATGAAAATTTCAACGTTCTTCTTCTGGTTGACACAAATTGAAGAGTCTCATGTTTTGAATCTGCAGATAGTGCAGAACTGTGATGAGCTGTTCAACCGGGAAGAGCTCTCTGCGGCCCCGGACGTCGGCTGGCCCGACTGCTTTAACTCTGGCGTCTTCGTGTTCGTGCCTTCCCAGGATACATACTCCAGGTTGATCAAGTTCGCGCAGGAGAGGGGCAGTTTCGATGGTGAGATCTTCAAGAATATATACGAAAGTACTTTGATGAGCTGTTCGATGCGGCCCCGGACGTCTCGGCGGGCGTGATTTGTTCAACTCTGGGGTTTTTGTATTTATGCCTTCGAAGGACACATCGGTACTCCAGCAGGAGTGACGCAGTTTTAATGGTAAGTTTTTGTAGAATTGCACATCTTTAGGAGCTTGCGTGTGATTATGCGGCATCAATCGTGACTCCATTTCTACCCATAGATGTCGTAACCTAAGGAATGGGCTGCAGAGTTTTCTATTAATTATACATCTTTCACTTGTCTTCCAATCAGCCTGTCAAACTGGGTGTGTACAAGCCGTACGTAAAGTGTAAGTACCTCTTAACTGGGGCAGTCCGTTTCGATTAAGGTCTATTTATCTTTATTTAACGTGTATTTTGTTAAACCAGGTGGAGACCAGGGTCTTCTGAATGCGTTCTTCGCGGACTGGGCGCACGGTGATATCAACAAGCATCTACCCTTCCTTTACAACGTCACATCCGCCGCTTTCTATTCGTATATTCCGGCATTGAAACAGTAAGTTTTAGAACTTTAGTAATTTTATAATTCATGTTCTAATTTATATTTATAACATCATGGCCGGCTTTACAAACTATGACATTTGTGATGGTCTTCTCTGGAATTGACAGTCAAAGGTCTCACACGAAGAGGAAACTAAAGAAGAGAAAGGAAAGGTCACAGAAACCAGGACACAGGTTAAACCATATGTAACAAAAAGTGAATGAAAGGAAATAGAGGCTGAGGTAGGTACCTCTTTAGCATGCAAATCTGCCTTGGCGAAAAGTAAGTGAAAGTTGTTAAGTTTCATGTAGATATTTTGACATCCTTGACGGCCACCATATCGCTATTAACTTTTTTCACCCTCCTACCTAGCTGACACTGAATTCCGTAAATGACCTAGTTTCTAACTTCCCTTTCCAGTTATGGCCAGGATCTCAAAATCATCCATTTCATCGGCGCAGCCAAACCTTGGCTGCAGCAGTTCAACTGGGAATCTCGGTCGGTGGAAGCACCAGAACATCTTCGTCAGTTCCTGCAGCTATGGTGGGACCTGTTCGTGGGACAGGTTCACCCACAACTGGACTCTGCTATGGTAAGTTCTGGTGTCACTTTTAGTTCTTGTGCTTTTACAAATATGAAAACGTGACAGTTGAAAATTCTGCCCGCGGCGTAAGAATATCGAGGAATTCTGTTCTGATCTTTATCTACAGGTTGTTAGGGACAGCGTCCCGATTACTAATAGGGTGCAAGCAGACCATGAAACTGAACAACTTTCCCCTAGCAACATATGCCAGGAAGCGACAAAGCATTTTTGACCTCTCATACAAAATCGCGATCAGCTGTTGACTGCATTTACTATGGGAAACCAAATTTTTTTTGACGTTTCCTGACCTATGTTCCAAGGGGAAAGTTGTTCAGTTTTATGGTCTGCTTGCACCCCTATCAGTATTCGGGACGCTGTCCCTTACACCCAGTATATAGGTGAAACCGAATACATAATAGAGATTGGATAGAAACATGATCTTATGATGTAGGATATTGGAATTGATCCTCCTGCGGTCAGTATAGTCTGACTCACAACCACAAGATTTCATGGTCGCGTTATACGCCCCAGTAAACTTATCCATTGTCATATCACCCTCCGATCTGATCGCTACGATTATGTTTCCTAAGCATACAAAAGAGGATTCTGAAATTACAGAGGTGAGAATTACTACAAAAGTTTCTATATTATGCTCTACGCACTTCATGTTACTCAGTTTAAGATACTTAGGTTTAAGCAAACAAGACCCAATCAGTTGTTTTTCATTTCTTTCTGCTTGTAAATAAATTAGAATGTTTGATTTTGCGTGACTAAAATACCCTTGCACTACGGCGCTTGTGCACTATCCCTGCTACTGCTAGTCGCAATTTATTTCCTGCATATACATAGATGATGTTGTTGTGATAATATTCTGTTTCTCCAAAATACTAACAGTTCTAACCAAGCATAGTCATTTCAATGTTGCACGATTTATCGGTTTTGGGTTAATGGTGTTGGTATTTTGGTGAAATAGTCACCTCGCTGACTTAATAAACATACAGATGCTTTGTACCTATCACAACTTCAGGAGCTTTGAGAACGTATCAATATATATATTTTATGTGTGAATTATTGGTATGAAAAAAAATATTGATCAAAATTCATCAGTATGTTTGTTTTTCGGCGATCTGTATAATGTGTTATTCTTGAATATAGCTTTTGACGCTGTTCTACAACAAAGTTTGTTCGTAAAGCTAAATTCAAGTGTATATTTGCATGCTTGCCACTGAGCTGTTTGCACCTTCGACCGATAGGAGTCGACCGTTGGCGAGGAGCAAGACCCTATAGAAGCTTTTGAACCCCCTCCTGAGAATCCTCCGGAAGATACAGAACACCATTATGAAGCAGAAATAACCGCTGATTCAGAATTTCCTTGGCATTGGCCAAAAACGTCTACTGAAGAGGCTGAAATTCAATCACAACATGTAAATATGACCGAAATTCATGATCCTTGGCAAAATTATAGAGGAAACATCCCTCCAAATCAAGATTATTCTAGTCAATATTCAAATCATGGAGAATCGCAACATGAAGAAGAAATCAGAAATCATGCGAGGGATTATCCACAATCTTACGAGCAGAATAACTGGCAACAAACTTTACAACAAGAGTATAACCATGAACAACGCACTGATCATCACACACACCAACACGATTTACACATACAACACCAGGAATATCATTCCGCACATAACCAGCATCACTCAAATGATGACAACCCTCAACATCATAATCCTCATCACCATCACCAAGAACATCAAAGTCACTCCCAACATTCTGCTCACCACTGGCAAGATCACTCTAAAAATCTCAGCCACAATGTTCATAAAGACAGTTATCATCAGCTATCTAATCAACACGAAGCTTCGCATTGTCAACAAAATCAATCACAACGCGAACATCAATCTTATGATAAAAAACCTGAATATTCCTTACGAACAGACCAACCCCATCAAAATTATTTCAGTCAGTCCTATTCCCAAGAATCTCATAGAGGTGATAATTCTGATCAAGGCCATAGTCCTAACCATCCTCACTTGCAAAACGAGCAATCTGAAAGCTTTCATCATCGACACAATGGGTACCAACACTCTGTTCCTCACACAAATCGAACAAACGTAGAACAAGTCTATCACGTCTATTTAGACCACAGTCATCTCAGGAGGAATCTAAGACACAGAAGATTGAGAAATCAACCTGTGCAGTCAAATGGATTTGCAAATGGATACGAATCTTCTGAGAGTGAGGACGAGTTCATAATACCGAGGCATCCATACGATGGTTTCTTCTTGCGGCACAGGCCGACCATAGACTCTCGAGGCCGCAAGATTTGTATACACGAGATCCCCCCGACTCCGATACCCTCTCCGCCGGGCGAAGAGCCCTCCTCGAGAGAAAGTTCACCCCTTCCTTCCGAGGATTTTGATACTGCCAGTGAATGTGAAGACCAATACGTAAGTTAACATCACACGCAGTCACATAGGCACACCACAAATTATCTAGATTTTTAACGTTCTTTGCATCAGGTAAATAGAGTAAGATAGTGTTCGTGAAGTGATTTCTTGTACAATCTGAAACCTTGTAGACTTGCTTTATTGTATGCTTGCTATCCCTTCGCACGGAACGTTTGCAGTTTGCATTAACAATTTAATAATAAATAACACTTATAAACAAAAACACACTTCTGTTTTTTTATTCGAACGTACCATAAACATTATTGGATATCTTTTTCAGAGTGGTGTGGCCGGAAATCTCGCACGCGTTGCAGCCAGTTCTGGCAGTTACCAGAGAGAAGCTATTGATGAGCTAACTCGCCGCCAAGGCTGGGAAGCCGGCAACATAGATTATATGGGAGCTGATTCCTTCGATAACATCTGGGCTAAAATCTCACAGACATTGAACCAGCAACCTCCGAAACAGCCATCACCACCACGTAAACAGCCATCTCCTCCTAAGGTTGCTGAACCCACGCCTGCACCAGAAGCAGCGCCCGCTCCAAGTGCACCCCAACCTGAGGCTCCTGCGCCTGAAGCACCCAAAACTGATGCGCCAGCACCAGTCGAGGTGCCAGCTGAAGCACCCAAGCCAGAAGAAGCGCCTGCGCCAGTAGAAGCACCTAAGCCTGTAGAAGAATCTAAACCAATTGAAGCGGCTGCACCAGTAGAAGCACCTAAACCAGTAGAAGCGCCTAAACCAGTAGAAGCGCCTGTGCCAGTAGAATCACCTAAGTCGGAAGAAGAATCTAAGCCAGTCGAAGTAGCTGCATCTGCGCCAGCGGAAGTGCCGGTGCCAGTAAAAGCTCTAGAATCAGCAGCACAAGCCTCCGCACCCGTTGAGGTGCCAAAGACTGAACCTACAGTACCGCCAACCCCTAAATCCACACCAGAATCTTCTTCACCAGTAACTGAAGCGGCGCCTGAAGCCCCCAAAGCTGCAGAACCTGCTCCAGCATCTCCTGCACCCGCTGCTGAAGCCCCAGCGGCTGTAGAGCCTGCCAAACCTGAAGTTACACCAGAAAAACCGCAGGATTCGCCAGTGGCCGAAGCCTCCAGTGATAGCCCGCCTCTAGCCAACACGCCGTCCAAGGAGGAAGCCCCAGCTGTCTCTCCCTCAAAATGTAAGTATCACACAATCATTTACTCCCTGACCGCCGGCGACGGCTAACAGCTTTGCACTCTCGAAACTCACCGAGTTTATTTTGCAGTTTTCTCTAGTCTTCCACTAATATCCTTTAGTTTAGTTGCATCTGTTTTTTTGGGATGCGTGATAATGAGAATATAGATAACCGCATCCCACCCGAAAACAGATGCATCTGTGGCATCCATGTTTTTATTTTGTGCCGTTTTGTGATGTTTGGTTTTATGTTACTTTACTGAGCAAAGTTACACAAATCGTTGTTATTTCATCCAGCTACCGAGGAGGCAGCCAAAGAGACGCGGCTTTGATAGATCAGGTAAAGAAACTTTGATACTTGGACTCAACGCAACTGTGCCTTGTCTTACTCATAATATGGATATGGTGGCGGAAACTTATCTATTTTATTTATTTTATAAACTGAGTCTCTGTCCTGTAGTTTGAAGCTTTCTCTGTTATTTAAAAGTAGATTTTATCTGTTTACATTATGTGGGTATTAGACTACATTGTTGGAATCAACAATATTGTTTATGTTACTGTCGCAATATTATAATACTTTCAAAGGGGTTGTCAAAGATTTTGTCTTCGTGAGTTTACGTGAAAGCTCTGATAGATCGGTTCGAAACAATATTGAATGAAGAGCGTTGAGTTGCGTCCAAGTTGATGGCGGTAAGTAGGTAGGGTCTATTGTAACGCTCATTAATTTATTTCCGGATAATGAAATTTTAGAGACTGCTAAAATTGTTTTATATAGTAAAGTGAGCGTCACAATATCGCAGTCTATTTTGACCCGATTTTGCATCAATCATTGCAAGTCGGAACGAGCACGCACTTTCTTCTCAAGGTTGATGTGATTTGAAAACTGTAATTCGAAAATTGCATCAATCTCTTTATTATTTGGTTTGTAGCTTTACATGTCACACATTGCAAGGAACATTATTCAGCGCTTTTAATTGTTTAGTGCGGTCCTCAATGGACCAAACATTCAACTTTATCGATACTTTTGTGTACTAAGAACTAGGTTTTAGCAGGCTTTCAAATATTTTCTAAACTTTTCACATCTTTTTTGATCACCAGTCATTTTTAAAATAAAACGATTCATTGACGCAATAATATTCCTTGTATTCGTTCTCAGCTTCGGCTCTGCTAAACTGACACTGACCTAACTTTCCGCTTGCATCTTCAAATTAACCAAGTAGTTCTGTTTTCCCTCGACTTTGTTCCAGGCCCTAACCGAGCTTGCTCTCTAATGTGACCGCAATACTAACGCCACGTCTAATCGGCCGAGAAATAAAGGCGGGAATGTTGGTATTGTAGCGGAGGAGCGGCGTAAACCCGTGCAGAAGCTGCAGCTGAGTCCTCCAGCGGCAGCCGACACGCTGGCGCTAGCGACCCCTGACAGCGAGCTGGAGGACGCCGCCGCCCTCGCGCACGCCATCATCGCCAGCGAGCTCAGCACCTCCGTCACCGCGCCCACTCCTTCCACCGAAGTTGCCTCCCCCCCAGCGCTTCAAGAGAAACGACTATCAGTAGAAGCACCTGAAGTACCTAGCCCGCCGGTATCGTTAGCGCAAATCGGTGTCAAACCTAAAGGTAAACCGACGACTGCAGCACAAATTGCGTCTTCCATACCGACTGAACAAGCGACACCTGATGTTCCCCCAACTCCAGAAGCGAAGGCTCCTCAGTCACCAACAAAAGTGACGTCCGCTGCTCCTCAAACGCCAGCAGAAGCTAAAGCTGCGGCTCCTCAAACGCCTGTAGAAGCAAAGGCTGCGGCTCCTCAAACGCCTGTGGAAGCAAAGGCTGCGGCTCCTCAGACGCCTGCAAAAACGTCGCCTGCTGCCCCTCAAACTCCAGTAGAAGCTAAGGCCCCCCGACCCTCAGCTGAACCTGCAGCCGCAGCCCCACAAACTCCAGTTTCTCCTGCACCTGAATCGCCAGCCCCAGCCACGCCTACATCACCCACTACTCCTGCGCCTCCCGGCGAAGGTGGAAAGAAGAAGTCAGTGAAAAAGGCGACGAAAAAGGAGGCAGGCCCTGGCGGTGACGCGGCGACTCCGGTCCCACCGCCGCGCAAGAAGGAAAAGAAACCCAAAGAAAAGTGAGCGCTGTGCGCATGCGCCGCGCCGCACTTGACAGTTCCTCTGTGCCATACGTTAGCCTCTCATATTCTTTTATGTCTATTTTAATTTTCAACTATGCTTTTGTATTTCGTAATCGTAACCTTTTATTTTAGAATTAATTATTTTATCACTCAACCAACACCAAGTGTCCATTGTCGTATTTATAGTCAACGAATTTTAATTATTTTTTGTTTTATTGTATGTTGCTTTGTGCCACCATAATTGGCGTTTTAACGAAAATCACCAAAGGATAAGATGTATTTATTAAAGAAACGTTTTTTATGTAATTTTTGTATTAAAAGTCTATTTTTCAAAAGAACTAGTTGTTTACGATTTTTTTGCTATTAGAAAGGTCGTATTGCCTTTCAAATAGGCCATTGACAGCTGTCAAACCCAATATGGGTAAGAACATGTCAACAAAGAAAAAATCTATGAAAAATCATAATATTAACATGATTTTGACATCTGTCAAACAGGGTCTATTCGAAAGGCCATACTTTAGCGTGTTCCTAGTTTAGGTGCTTACCAAAATAGGTTGATCCATTGACCCTCACTTGACATCACCCGATAAAGGACCCCCTTCATAATCTTTGGATACAAAAGAAATCAATCAACTAAAATATCTTCGTTTTTTGGTCTTCGAATGCAAAACATGGATCGTAGGATAGGATATGTACTATAATGATTTAAGTTTTTAGTGACATCTTCTGGTAAAATTTAGAACAACAAAGGTTGGAAGTGCCGTGCCAGCCCAGTGACAGTGCTCTTTAGTTGGTTCCGTACTTAATTTCTAGATGGCTGTAGCTGTCTCCCGCTGCCTCTGAGCCCCCTATGAGAAAATTTGGATTAGCAGCAGAAGAGACTCAGTATTTATTTTGTGCTATTATTTATTCTGTGCAGTGGCAGCCAGCAGGCTGGTATTACATTGTGTAGGCGATGACGCAGCAGCAGCACTTCATTGCTGCTGGCTGCTGCCGCTGGGCAGAATTCAATTCTTGTACCTTGTGAGCCAGAAATGAAAATTAATTTGCATGCACGCCATATTATTTTGATTCAAAGAAAAAGTTTTTTATTCCCTTTAGTTTTGATTTCTTGTAAAGTACAAACCTATTTGTTTTGAACATAGATACTTACGCACATTGAACATCCATGCATACTAGTAACGCCATCTAGTAACCTGCGTACGCACTGGCTGGAGCGTCAAAAACACCTGTCAGGCCTATCAGTCGAACACACACATGCAAACACTCTCATTCGCATCTTACTTATTTCATTTGTGTGACGCACACCAACAAAGAACCAGTTTGACGGAAGCCGTGCGACGGGTAGGTTGTGTCGCGTTCGTGCGTAAAATAACGTTGACATTTTCAATGTTTATAAACAGAAAAACATCGAGATAAGTTCTTTCGTACTTCCATTCATGAATAAAGTGCAAGACTTCAGTACATTAGTGATCTAATTCGTTAGTTTGACCGGGATTTCTTGTGAATTTGTACGTTTTATTCGAGTGTGTAATCTGTGTGCCGGGAGAACTGTCGGCGGACGGCGGTTAAAAATGTGATACGAATGTGTTGTTATTGAACTTTAGGAACTGATGAGGACCTGTATCTGTATTCTTTAGTGTCTGAAAGGATCTAGGGAGAAGATGAAGTGGTTATTCTTCGTTCTGCTGCTGCCGGCGTGCCTAGCACACCTCAATGTTTACCTGAGCAGCGCCGAAGTTTGGAGGCTTTTGGGTGAGTTTTGATTACACTTTTTATACAACCTACCTTCTGACTGTATGACTGCAAACCTCAGTTGGAGTGCACTTAGAGTTGCCCAGCCCATAGGGTCTAAAAACATTCATTGTGAATCTTGATTAATACAAATGCACTCCTTTTCCTGCCCCGAAAAGTGTTCTCTGACCGACAAGGTCCCGGTCCTGGCCAACACCTAGCCTAGGAAGACTCCAAGCATCTCCGAAATTCTGTAGGCTTTCTCAGCCTCTGCCTATCTCCACGATATTGGTACCTCCTGCCAGATTTGTGTATTTGGAAAGTTATCCGCATGCATAGCGTGATAACAGTTCACAATTTCACATGATAATAATAGTCGAGATACATATCTGATAAGATAACGATAATCCGATTTGATTATTTAATCGAGTTGAGTTCCAGCTAATTTATGAATCTTTTTGGGGGGTTTAATCTACCCTAGCATGTTATTTTGTCCTATTTTTGTTTACAAATTGACTGATAGATAATCTATCCTATACAATCGCAAAAATCTTTTTGATCATTCCGAAAATGCACAATGCTTCATTTAAAACCTACCTAACTTAGGTTGAAACAAATTTTCATAAAGATGAAAATCAGAGGAAGGAATACCTACCTCGTCCTAGATTTGACTGTTGGCTACATAGTTTGGGAATACCGTTGTAACTTCATTTCGATAGTACCTCTACCTGCCTGCTACGCCTTCTAGTATGCTACTTGTACTAGCTGGGCGGTTGATATATAGTGATATATATTAGGTCGTTGGACCACTCGGTATCCCACACCAAAAGAGATACCCCTATCTACTTTCATCCGTTGCGTTAGGCCAACATCGTTATCCTTCTTTTAAAACCTATCTTCCTAACATATGCAAGCCTAACCGAATCTACTTCCATCCATTATGGTCTAGGCCTAACGACATCAATCGGTTCTTTTCTATTTGATTCAATAAACTATGCATGAACATTTTGTGTAGGCATCTAATTAGGTCACAATAGAACGCAATTTTATGGGTACTTACCTACCTACTTTCTAGTGTCTTACTTACTTGCTTCTAATATCTGCAAGTAATAGCACCAAGTAAGTAAGCCAGTAAAAAAAACGACATGTCTTCAACCTGTTTTCCATATAGCTTCCAACTTATAACCAATCCTACGTTCCAGCGCACCTAATCATCCCATCCCATCTTGAAATTCCCTAGAAATCTTGTCAAATGTAATACATGCATAAAGCCATTTTATTATCAGCCCATCTAATCACATTTCACAGCAATTTCAGCTGCCAAAATAATCCATTATAAGTCGCGAACAATCAATGCCATATTTCCAGTGTGACTTGTCCAAAATTCTATAGAAACTTTTATCTGGAAGGTGACAAAGGCCATCTTTGGTCCTTACCCAAAATGCTCCCTGCTGCGCCGTTTTCCAAGAATATAACCAGAACCTGATGGAATATTGTAAACTAGACCTTATGGTTTGCAACGAAGATTGGATGGACCCATTGCATTGAAATTGCATAAACTTTTATGGACCAAGGTGCACGTCATAAATAATATTGCTTTTGTTTCATTAAGTTTCCAATAAACTAGCATTCTTAACGTTTATACCCTTCTGCTCTATATTAAAGTAGACAGGTAGGTAGGTATCTTTTTCCAACAAAGATTTAAAGCTTTTACTTTTACTTCGGTCTCACTGACCTCATACGTCTATGATAGACGTTTATGGGTCTCCGTCAGGCACGTCTGACAGAGGTCTATCTTGCGGTAGACTACTGCAGCCAATCTGACTTCGGTCTAAGCATAATAAATTCATGCACAAATTATTCGTAACATACTTATTAGTTATCTTGATAATGATGCTTTCTATTTAAAACTATTCGAGGTAAACTTAAGGCTTCGAAACCACAGCCTACTCATAATCACACGATTAACGAGCTTGATGAGTGCCTTACTTTCTAAGACCCATAATCTGGAGATTTAATTAGACACACGTCACAACGCAAGCCCTGCGATCCCTTTTGAGCGTGAGCCGAAGTGACAGATTTACAAGCCTGGCCAAGCGCAGACGCAGGTAGAAGTACATACTCTAATAGGCTTAGAGATGACGGTGTACAATGAGTGCATTTTTTGCCTCCTAAGGCTTTGTCCTCACTACCATACAACGTCATCCATCCTTGTCAACCGCTCCAGCCGGCTATTGTTCTTGCTTAAAAATTAGAATAAAAATGAATACGATCTAAAGGAGCAAACGGGACTTTGCCTCGTCCTTAGCGACAATTTTTTGAGCTTTTTTTTAGTATTAAATTTTAAGCAGAACCCGCATAATATTAAATCTTATTAAGAAGTCGTCAGATCTATTGCGACTTTTAAAATGTTGTCTTAAATTACTTTCATCTTTTCTCCCTTTTACCTACTTATCTAACTCGTAAACACCATAAAATATAATTCGAACCAAATTATCTACACAAAAATTAACATATTTCGTATCTTTATGCGTTATCTGTTATTTCGAAGGTTGGTCGTATCTTTCGACCTATCGTCTCAGCGGGTCGCTGGGAAAGAGATGCGTAATTTATTTCAGATGACATTTATGGTGGTTCTACGAGAAGAAACCAATAAAACGCCTAAGCGTCGGTCTACTCTTAGGCGTTCGTTTATACATAACACCATTTCACATTGGACCACGTCGCGAAAATAAATTTCAATATTTACAACCTCTCACATCACGACCAATACCAGAGATTTTATAGTCAGCGCCGTCTTTACCGTAAAAGTAAACATGTGTAGCTATGATCATATTAATTTGTGTATTAAATGCGATAGAATACCGCAATTTTCGCCGCCTGTTATAGGCAGTAAAACTAAGAATCTACTGGAACATTGCAATTGCAGCCGATAATTAGAGATCGAAAGACCGCCAGTATATTCCCACTTCGAATTGTACTCTGCAATTAATTATTGGCACATCCTTGCAATTTCCGCACAGCATCCATAAAGCAGGGTTGTGGAGAATGGTCTCCTTATCCTGCGAGCTGCGCGGGCGCTGGGCGGCGTCGGACGACAACTTGGTTTATGGCCAGGCGCTATCGTCCATCAGAATTCTTTAAGGTTAGGAGGTGGTCCAAACGATTCACTTAGCTTCTCAGATGACGAAAGCTGTTCGCTTTTGAGTTTCTATGGAGAACAAAATTACAGTCTTTACAATTAAAAGATTTCTAAAGTAAAATTGTTTACTCGATTTTAAGTTTTATTTATTCATTACGTGTACCTACCTACCTTTTTGTACATGTAAATTTTAATGTTTTTTTAATCATTTACACTCTTTTCAAATGCTCATCATAAGACTAGCCTCCTGATTAAACAATCCGCTCATTTCTACAAATTGCACCACTTTGCTTGAATCTGTTGTCTTAGCTCCTTACCTAAGGTGCGATGGCGCATTGTTCCACGAACGTTCTCCACGACACGGAGTGGGCGAGCACAGCTCGTTTCCTTGATACGCGCCCAAGATAGTTCCTACTAACCCTCCATACAATAAGAACAAAATAGACACCATTTGCTACCTTGCCGTACGCAATAGATTCCTATCGCCATTTATAGATTAGGTACACAAATCGAATCCGCAGAGATTATCAATCTTTTTTAGTTACTTTTTGAATTCTGATACGATCTGGAAATTAGCTATTGTAGTTTCGAATAAAAAACTGGACCGAGTAACAGCATCCGCTGCGGTAAGGAGATCTCCCAAAGACAGTCTTGAGTTTCACGGCTAGAACTGCGGTGGGTGAAAAAATAATGTAAAAAGTTAACGATGGTAACCTGATACGTGAATGGCGTGTAAGGTTTCGTCTAGACACCGTAACCTCTTCACACGGTTACCGTATGTACCTACCTGAGGCAGGGAGAGATATATACAAAACTAAATTTGAATTCTGTCTGTCATTCCCAAAAAATCACGGGTTGTTTATTTTTCTGACTAGTCACGTTTCCGGCGTGCTATCTCCAGCGTTATCTCGAGGACGATCACGTTTTTTCTCCGACCTATGCCAACATTATCAGTTCCTCGTAAACTTCGCTCACCTACGTGTAAATTGTCCTGCTCCGTGGCTTATCCTTTGCATCCGGACCTTTCCTCGTCATCTCTTCAGATAAGGTTTTTGAAGAGCTCAGTTAGAGTGACGTCGAGGGCTCAGAATGGAATAATAAAGGCGTCTTAAAATAGATTATTGTTATTTTAATAAATAGTATTAATGCTGCATTCATCGCACCATTCGGATCTCGTCCCCCTTCTAAAGAGAGGCGTCGTTTAGAGAATTAACAATGAAATATTTCAATAAACAGCCAACGATGGCGCTAGATAAATATGGGCTCGCGTCCTTCCCGAAACTATTTTTTATGTAAACAGCGTTGACATGGTGCATGACGTGGTCCTAAATAAATTTAATTTCACGGGTGGTTGGATAGAAGCAGAGTTTTTAATCCGTGGGGGTGTGATGTGTCAACCGCGGGCCGGCGGGCAGGTGCGGCTTAGCCACAACGCGATCCGTTCCGTGATGAGAATAAAAGTGGTTAATTAAAATTTGCTGCGCCCGACTAATTTCACTTCGCTCAGGGAAATGATCCTTCATTTTTTAGCGAGCAAACAAGAGTTCATTTTGCATATCCCGCATTTAAAAGCACTAGAGGCAAACAGATGCAGAATGCAGAAATGGGATTAGGCGTGTATGCAGCAGGCGGCGCTGCAGGCGTTAGAGGATTATTATGCACGTTACATGAATATGCAAGTCGTTATTTTCAATTACACTGAGCGCCGCGGCGGGTCGGCTAGAGTGCCTAAAGCTTCGTGAATTCCGCAATCCTCGCTCATGCAGCATTAATGCCGCGTCATACCCGTTGCGTTATTCAATTGACAGTTGTCGTTCATTACGTTCATTGCTCATTTATCACGTCCACATAACTGACAAAAACTTGCCCGTCATCCCGCTCACTACTCTCGACGGCTTGCATGCATTTTTCATGAATGTAAAGTTAAAGTCATAACTCTGCATCATTTCTGACTGGTCGAGACACTTGCCTTTATCAGCTGCCTTTTTCCATAACTGGATGCTTGCAAAATACTTATTTCTCGATCGCGAAAACAAAGCCTTGGGAGAAGCCGGTGTCCTGTTGGACAAATACCCGCTGGGCAGTAATGATGAAACAAGCGAACGATAGTTGAGGAAAAAAGCAAATGCTGTGAAAATTGGAGATTTTACGCGATTTGACTTTTGATACGATGTAAAAAACAAACACTAGTCGCTAGTAGTGTTACCAGGTACCAGGCAATCATGGCGGCGGAGAGATCGAAACGGCGGGAATCCATTAAGGCGTGATAATGGGGATCGAACCGTTTTTCTGGTCTTCGCCTCGTTGTACGTGTTGGATTGCAAAGTGCTAACCACGGAAACTACGCTAATTGTGAAGCATAACATTCAAAGGATGTGAAGTAAGTACCTTTTCTATCACACAATGTAGGTATTGCCCTGAAGTGCCTATTCTCCATTTAACATCAGACATTTCTCAAACCCGAGACAACTTCTAATGACTAATGTAAGTAGCACTGGAAGTCATTAAGTACGAACTAAAAAATATACTTTCTTTGTAAAGCGCACTTGACTAGTTAATGAGTTTTTTCTAATGCTTTTGAATATTGATATTTTCTCCGTATCTGTTATATCCTCCGTAAAGGAGCGACGTGCTTGTCAGTACTTGGAATCCTACATTACTCCATATATGATAAAAACTTGACTTACGAGACTTTCTAGTTGCTAATGTTTCTTGGCTTCACTAAGTTACTTGCATTTTTTCCCATCCAGTCTATCCTATTGAAGAATACTGATTGTTTATCATACTTGAAGCAAGTAGCTGAGATAGCGATGCAGGTGCATTGAATAAAGCTTCTACAACGTTAGTTATTGAACAGCAATCGGTTTCTGTTTTATTGGTTTTACTTGATTGAATCGTAACAAATGCGCAGATAAATCTAGCGAAATGTATTCGCATTCAGAGCAAATTTCCCTCCATTTCTCTGCGGAGAGTGAGTTCGCTCTGTTCTCTCGCATAGATTGCCTCCATACGTTTACAAGAAAAGAAATTTCTCCGAAGTGCGTTCCGAAACCCTTTTCTTTTTTTCTCGTACGATAATAGCTCCTCCGAGATGCGGGTATTACATGTTATTGTTGGCTTTGTGTAGCAATCAGTCAAGCCACCGCGGTCTGATCGCTGTTCGATAAGGAGATAGAAAATACTCTACTTTTATAAGGTACTTGCTAGTTTTCTCGGCACATGTTCTCGCTCGTCGCAAGTTTTTATCGCACTCCGTAGTTAAATAAGCTATACTCGTTTATATCCCATACTTGGGTGTAAGATGGCATGTGCAGCTCTTTTTGTTGGTATCTAGAACTCGTGTTAAAATGTTTTTAGACCTAACATTCCAGAATGTTACAAACATTCAATAAGATATTAATGTTAACAATGATGTTTTATAATATTTCCCGTGAGATAAAATAAAAGCTTCTAACAATGGAATCTTACTAAGAATTCAATACTCAATCCGTAGGTAGTAGTACCTAATAGAGCAGAGGAATTTACAAACATAGAGTTACACGATTAAACATGGACATGGGACGGCAAACACGCCTGTATCGCATCGGCACAATGACACGTTGGCGGACTATCCAGGTCACCCAGCTGAATAAATAGATGGTTTATAAATAACGCGAAAGCGAGCGACCGTCGAATAAAGGCCAGAACACAGAGACGGCCAATTTGTTTGTTAAACGATTGTGTCACAACGTAGATTGGGCAGGAATTCCGATCCGTCTGATGTCTTCTCGATAATGATCTGCGTTTATTTTAGCGCCTTCCGGTTATTGCATAACAGGAGTTTTCTTCTTCCTTTCATTAGTTCAATATGTTTGGTGAGTATTTTTTTGTTTGCCTTTCATCGAACTAAACTAGTGTACTTACTTCGACTTTCTCCTCATCTATCAAGCCGTAACTTAAGACGTTTCCACTCTAAGATTGACAATGAACGATTTTGATGTATGAGAGCAGGAACTATAGACAAAATGTGTAACCGATACATCAACCTCGGCAAGCCACGTGAAGCGAGCTCAATTTTTAAAATTGCTCCGTAGTTGTGATCGATAGATGGGCATATTCAAAATAATGAGTTCGTTGGGAAGGCTGCAGGCTCTCGATCACACCTCGGGACAAGGGTTTTGTACTAGGCCGGGCAATTTGCCCGGAATGGATGGAGACGTCAGCGCGACAAAAAGCTTCGATCGATCAGCGAGCTGCGCGCGCGCATATGTCACCGGCACTGTGCGCCTCCCAAACTTTTGTTATCCTAATTTGACGTGAGAATGAATGAGTGTATTGTTATATACAGGTTCAGTAAACTTAAAGTTATCTTCGTAATGTAACTTTAACTTTTCGACCGCAACTAACTAACCGAATTCTGAATCCCAGTTTTTCTCGAATATATAAATATATGTCTCTATCATTCTTGGCAGACAAATTCAATTCCCTTTTACAGCGCTACCGAGACGACACTGGATTTCGATCTCGGATATTACACCTTCCAATATAAGTTGTCACAGAAATAATCACTTGGAGAGGCGAGCGTGGCGCTGGCTGTGTCCCTCAGGGACCAGACCGTTGTTGGGAAGCGCTGGCGCCGAGACAATGCCCAGGAAAAAACGCTCTCGAGATGAGTTGCGCCGTGCGGCCCACGCTTCCTCCCCAATATCGTTAACGGACTTTGGCTTTCAGCCTAACAAAAAACTTGGAATGCTGTTGTTCAATTTAAAGCGACAGATAACTTTTACGTGTTCTCTGAAGTTGCTTTAGCAATTCGTAGAAATGTTCCGTTAGCAACAAAGGGCAAGTAGTCAGGTCACAACCCTCTTCACCGGTCAGCTGGCAGGCTGACGCTGACGGGGCGTCACGTCGCGTCCATCACCTGCCATCGCCCAGCGCCGGCGAGCCAGACCGAACCCAGTTTAAGCTCAGTTTAAATCTGACAGCTCAGACCATGATCGATGATGCGAGCAGCTACGCGTAAACTACAAACTTTAAATAGCAACCGACCGAAACATTCGTCAGTTTGCCTCTAATGACATCGTCGGTTTGTTTTTCTCAAACCATGCTGTGTGTTTTGATCTCGGGATCGTAGATCACCGCTGCTATGATCCCAAAATCCCACGTCCATATTAATGTGCACTTAAATAATCCATGAAGCATCTCGCTGTGCAGTCAAACCACTAACAATATTAGAGCTCCTGTGGTGTTGCCACACGTCCACTATTTTATATATCTCTGTTAATGTTTATTCACCGCACAAAGCAGTGCCATTAGGGATGATTCTCTGTGTCAATTTTGTTTGGCGCGCGACATAATTGAATGGGATGGGAAACGCGACACGCGACCTCAGAGAAAATGGCCGAATAAAGTGCGTAATAAACCATTATGCGAGTTTCATGGACATTACAAAAACCGCTTCCTGCGAAAGCCTCAGCTACTGAAAGGCTGTTTTAAGATGTGCGCAACGTATTCGCGCTTCTCGAACATTATCTAAATTGTAAAATGCACTTAGAGGCGCCGCGAGGGAACATTATGGCAGTGAAGTTTCACACGTCGTTTCTCTTATGAGACAGTTGCTTGATTATTATTTTATGGTTCAAGGATTATTTTGGCTTCATTATTGCAATATTATTATGCAATTAAACGTGTGGTGTAAAAAACTTTTGCTTAGTTTTCGGTTTACATTTTCCACAGGCAATATACATGGTAAGAGTGTATGATGTATGCGTTGTATATGTAAGACCACACACACGGCCGGTAGCTCTCCCTAAGCAAACACGGTTGGCGTCAGCGCGAGCTGGCCTGACTCTCCCTCCCTCAGGCTGTGTGCCCTGCTACTTAGCCACTGTCAGGCGCTAATCAGTCCTAAACACGATACTATCATGATGTAATGCCATTCTTTCCCTCGTTAACAGCACGATCACGTTAAGAACTTTCTCGGATCAAAACTCTTTGTTTGTTGATCCTATCTCACGCAACCCATTCTTAATTTTATTTTTGAATACAGAATTTAAAAACCAAAATGGGAAAGCGTGATCTTTGTATTGTTAATAAAACCATGAATATGTCATATTGGCAAAACATTTCCAAATTCGATGTCCTGGTAATTAGGGACCGTGAAATATGGCCCACCTCGAGTTCTGATACAATACAGTATTTACTGGGAAGGGTCCAAAAAATAAACAAACATTGCATACAGTCATTCGAATAAAAATGGTGGCACAATGCTTGGGCCAGCACGTCATAATAAGGCAGTGGCTTTTGTGATGGTGGCAGTAAATCATACAGTCCTTTGAAGAGAATGGCATGCCATAAATAATGTCCCGAATTTCTATCGCGATGCTCTCCACCGGGACGGTTCTGGTGCCTGGAGAGAATTCTAATGGCGAAACAAATTAATCAATAGGGTCGCGACAATACTCCACTTTTTGCCACGAGCCCTTTTGTAATGAACGTTTATGCGCGGATGTGAGCCGAAAGTTTTGACATCCTAAAATAGGGTGACCAATTTTAATGTTTCACCGTTTACGTATGGTTTTTAGAATGGCAATTAATGACAAGCGTAACATAAACACGCGTGATTGGTAATTGTTCTCGTTTAATACCGTCACGGTTAAAATTAAAGCCGGAGTCGTGAGTACCTATTGAACGCTGGCACTCACAATTTTTATGAGTTCGTAAGAAAGCAATCAAGTCGAGCATTATGATAGTATTGAAGAATTTAACGCGGTCGCCGTAGTTAAGGTTACCACTCGAGTAGTTTTAATGGTTCAGTGCACCCCTGAATAAACAAGGCTATTGGAAGTTAAATTTGCTTGCACCGGAAATGGCTGCCACTCGAACGTATCCATCACGCTCCAGACTTGGTCAACGAGCTCCACTTGAGTCGAAACTAGGATGATGCTCCATAGCAACATGCGGGATGGAATGGAAGGTGATGCGGTCAACTTGCTTTATGACCAGTAAATCTTGTCAGTTATGAGCTTCTAAATAATACCATTTTATTGGCCACTGTCGCCCGTGGGATTGACGAATGCCTACTTGCGTTTTATTGTCGAGGGCGACGCAGACTGGTCCACAATTTATGTGCTCCCATGAAGTTTACTGCTAAAGCAATCGTATCTTATAATAAATTCACAATGGAATTGCAAGAACTGCAATTTTCCAGACACCTCAAAACACCGTTCAAAATACAACGCCATTTCTAAATCTCTGAATTGATTGTAAACCTAAGTTTATAAATATGACAACGCGAAATTGTCCTTTAGCATAATGTCTTTAGCGGTATCTGTTGGTTTTGTTTGCTGGGGATGGAATCCATTAGGTTTTTTGTATGGTGCAATTTGTGAGGATTGAAATGTTGCCTCGTGTCACGTTTGCGCAGATAACTGATATTCTTAGCTTATCGATGAGGGACCACCATCGTCGCGTCGCCAGCGCACAGCGGGAATTCGGCAAACACAACACTTCCACTGTTATCTTTGCATCCCAGGAAGTTGCATTATGGGAGCTATGTGTGGGCTTTATTTACAACTACGAATGCATCCCTGGGGCCTCACTGTTGACTAACATAGCGGGTATTTTCAATCAACTGACAAAATCTTAATGTTAAAGGATGACGGGTATTGATTGAGGTCTGAAGCTGTACAAGTTTCGAAGTGAATTCTTGTGTTTCGCAGCATGGCGTACGGATGGGTCGGTACCGGCGGACGCTTAGCCTCCCGCGGCGCTAGGCCCTGCAAGGACCCGTATGCCCCCAAATTTACATTCTGAATCTCAATAAGGGTTATTGTGATGCGTCTCTGAGCTCCTCTATCCGACTAGATACTGTTTAGTCACTCCCGAATCAATAAAATACACACAAATTTGTCGCTCGGATCCCCTGAGAATGATCCCAGCTTTTGTATCGCGTAGTTTTGTTTACATAAGACCGAGTTTACGTCTCGTTTCGGTTTCCACACTGAATCTTTATTTAAATTAAAATGTTTATGTATTTTTGTGTCCAATGTGACCGCGGGCGGGACCGGTTGGTATACCTGCTTACATATTCGGTATCGTGTTTCTTGAAATATAGTGTTAAAACGACACCCAAAATTAATTTTCTATGTTTATGGTAGTCGTTATCGAACGCATCGTGAATTAGTTTGTACAAGTTACGGTTGGAATCTTCACCTTTATCGTCAATTTGAAATTTAATCACGTTTTGGGACATTAAGGTGGGATTGATGTTTGCTTTCTTATGAAGTCTTGGCTGAGCAAACATCGTGACAGCCTCGCGGGCGTCAAACGGTAGACGATGTTGAAAAAGAAAATACACTTTTGGGAAGCAGTCGTACAGAACAAATATTGGTTGAATCCGTTCGGAGGTGCTCGTCGGCCAATATTTGTTCGCTCCACAGAGGTCGTTATTACATGCTGTGTATGTGGTCATTGCGCCAGCTCATCAAACATCTAGCTATTCCAGAGAGGCTCTCCAGCCTTGCCTTATTCAGAACGGAATAAGAATATTTCTAGTGGAGGGTAATTTCAGTTGCAGCGAGTGCATCCCGTAGTGGAAGCATTAGCTCGGGTGAATGGGTTAACTTATTTCTGGCTCAGTTAACGCCGTCCGGACACCAATCGTATTAATGGGAGGCTGCGTTTATTTAACCGCTCGTAACTTGCCTCGTTACGACCGCGTGTGGATTTTTAAGCGTTAACGATTGGACGAACTACCTCGCGTCATTTCTCCTGACGGGTGCATCGTTCGTCAAAACCGGTGCGTCATGTTAACGATTGATTTATGTTGTTTCGCCGAATTCCGATAATGTGGTTAACGAATTGGGCAACATCGCTTTCCAAGTTTACAGAACGGGCACATCTTGCGAACAGAAAAGAAAAAGTATCGCCAAGTTTGTCGGTTACCTACGGACTCTTGTCTAACATGGGCAAAGACTGTAGATCGTCGGTACGTTAAGACTAACGATGCATAGGTTGTTAGGTTAATTGTGGCGGTTGATGGCATCTGGGTCCGTGCTCGCATTACCGTGAGTGTCCCAACTCGCCACGATCGCATCTCGCCACAGTCGTGATCGGGGGAAATGCTCAATTGTGCGCCGCAGTCACGTTTCTACCTGCGATGAAAGAATACAACACAAATCCATGCAAATAATGCGCAATAAAAGTCAATGGAGAGCGCAGCTGCAGTTTTATTCAAAACTTTTGACGAGGAGCTGCATTTCGCGTCTGCGAGAAAGACATTTTAGTTACCTACGCCGGCACTTACATAGGACGGCGCCGCGGTAGGTGTTGTAGGCAATAAAGAGAATTCCAGTACGAGCGAGGTGTGGGCGCGCACACTTTTTACTCCTGCAAATGTAAATTCAATTCCAACTCGGAAATCTTTACGAGGATACATTCACCGACTGGAAATGTTTACTTTATTCTACAACGCTACATTTTTATTTGCTAGACCGGAAGTTTCTCGCAAATATTGCGAGGTCGTGCGAAACATTAATATTGACCCTACGTATACGGTAAATCTTTATGCCCGACGGAATGGAGAAGTTAAACTAAATTACTGGAATGTGTGGTTTTGTTTGGGAGAGTTGAGGCTCTGGGCGGCTACTTCTTCTTCTTCTTCGGAACATCAGATAATTCATTAGGGACCTCTCCTCCCGCTGCTGTACACGCTACCTCATTAGTGCGAGTTTATAAAATCCGCTCTTTCCTCACGAGAATTACCTCTATTTTGTCCACTCATTTAAAACTTTAAACCAACGCAGTTTAAATTTTATTTGCGCCCGTTCATTTGGCTTTTATTTCTCTCGTATGTTTTTCGGATTCAACCGTTTTAACTGATCGTAGTTTTGCATCGCGTGGTGCGAATGCAGTTTTTTATGTCCCGTCTTCTTGCAATGTCGTGACTTAGGGGACTTTTAACGGCAGTAAAAGAACAAAACAATTCGTGTGTCGTGCCGTTCGGTTTTTATCTTTGGAAGCCGGTAGCTACTATAAACCTCACAAAAGTGGTCCGTCTAATTGTAATGGTAGCAGTAGCGACCAGGTGGAATGATACCCTGCCTCGCCTGCGGGTTTAAAAAAAAGTGGGGCGTGTCGAGGCCAAGGTCCTGTTTGTTTTCGGCTCTACTATAATCGACGCCGAAAACTGAATCCCCCGGTTAGCGTCTTTAATTCTGATTTATAGACTCAACGCGCTGTTATTATGAAGCTGTGGTTATACGTGTATCACTTAGACGCCGCACCCCTCCGTTTCCAGCTTCATAATATCAATTAACTGATTCATAAATTCATAATCCATGTTTCGATAATTAAAGTTCTGGCGTACCATAATTACTTTCATATGCATGAGTGTTTACTTTTAAATTAAAGTACTTATCTGACTAGCGATGGGCGGGTTGGGTGCAAGATTCACGGAATTATAGTACCTTCATACCTACTCTTGGGGCCAGTAACGACCCATTGTTTTTCATATCGCGCAATCTAGCTTTCATGCAGAAACCACGTACGGTAAATCACCTGTTGGCGAGATCCTTGTGATACGTTACGTTGTTTGTATAACAAGCTCATCTCGAGTAAACTACGGCTTGTTGGCTATTCGTTCCACGGGAAATTGAAATTGTGGAGTGAGTCGGACGGATCGGCGGTAATTCAAGCTGCGTCGGCTGTCGGCCGTGGGGCAACTGAGAATTATGTTTAGAGAGAATCCAAGAACAGTCAGAGTGAAGCAAAGAACAAAGTGTTAATTCGATCACAACAAAACAATTTACGTGCAAAGACAAGAAAAATTATGTCTTGGTTGGATTTTACGGAACGCTGAAAGCTACAGTGTACATTTCAGTCGATCTTGATTTTGGTAGCATGCCTCCCTAGCACTTTCTTAGCGCTCCCCATCTTTTCTTGTCACAAGCAAAAGATAAGCAGCAGGCTGCAATGTGTCGATAAATGTATGTAAAAGAAAAGAGTCTCAATTTAATCATTTGGCCGTGATTTGGCCTGTAACAAAAAACTATAGTAGTTTGTCTAGTTTCAACGTTGCTTCTCGACAATAATTATTGAGAGGAGTTGTTCTTGTTCCTTGACCAATCTAGTACTTAGTTAGGTTCCCTCTAGTCATTATTCTTATTTGTTCTGAGGTAAATACGAGCAATCCATCTCGGCACTCGGCTCCGGCGATGATGGATCAGTGATGGAGATCACGACTGGTCTCTTTGTTGTTTTGCTCCGATGATAAACGCCGCGCCGCCCGCCTGCTCCGACGTATTAGAACCTTGTTACGACCGAATAGCCTTGTTACCAAGCTAATTGGTTTCTGTCCGAGTTGATAGTTTTCAAAAGTGGCTTCACGTTTTTTCTCCTCCTCAATTAACAAATGTATTTCCCGGGAGAAAGTCGTAGCCATAACGTCACGAATACTTTGTGTCAAAATATCAGATATCAAATTGTATGTCGTTAGCATACAATCAAGTCGGCGGCGTAGTATGCGTCGAGGCGTGTTAATGTTGGTCAATATATCGGTATCCGAAGCTGTGTTATGTTAATGTCATAAGTCGTAAGGTGCGTAGGCTTCAAATGTGGAGTCGGATAAGATCGGCTCATGTGTCGTGGTCGTGTTGTAGGGTGCTGGAGCTTTCACCGCGCGCCTGCGCCTGCACACCTCGCGCGGCTGACGCGAGCCTTCGGGCGCGTGTTGTGACAGCCTCCCACGATAAACTCCATGTTTATATGCGCGCGCGCGCCCGCCATGTTTGTTTTATCTCGATCCACCGTGTTAATAAATGTCTTGTATTGGATGAAACCTTATCTACCTTTTTCCATCAATATTTTTATGCCGGTCGTATGTTTTATTTAGACATTGGTTATTAATAATAATGGATCCTTGTCGTTAGATCAAAATTTAAGATCGTACGTGTAGGCAGTTTTTGTGGGCCTCCTTTTTTGTGGACGTCAGTTGTGTGGGTCTCATTTTTATTGGGGTTTTAACAAGGGACGCGGGTACATGTAGCTGTATTTTATATTCAAAACAGATGTTATCCAACGACGTTGGCTGGGAAATTAATTGAATAAGTTTTGTTTGTTATTCGTTTCGAATCACACGCGTATTTAATTTTCCCACATTGAAAAGTGTACCTACGCTCTCTACAGCAGGTGCGTAAGCTAACACGTAGGGCGTATCGTAAACTCGCCGTTGGTTTGAATATTAATCAGTCAAACCTATTTATGATGTCGAGCCAAATAAAAAAGTAAATTTCTTTCAAAGTAGATGGGATTAGCTACTGGTGTTGGTCGAGTGCGCATAGCATCACGGGTAGTTAGCGCGGCGCATCGAATCGCGCGCACCGGAGCGGCGCGCATTGTGCGCTCAGCCCGGAAACTGGCCGCGACGGAAACCGCGGTCACCGAGTAATGAGTCGTTAATCATCCCATCGGATACACGTGGTGACTGGTAAAACAAATCCACGCCAAAACACTGCTAACGAGGACAAAACAAAAGGGAAACGTTGTTTACAGCGCGGCCATTTTTCTCCACTAAAGTCGGCTGAAACATCCGCTGTAAACAGAACTTCCACTTGAAAATTCGCTTCCACCTGCAAGCGAACAGTCTGTTACTTTATGATATTCAAAATTTTATTTTGTAGACTAAAAAATACGGCGGAGAGCTCAGCGGGGCACCGGAGGGCACGCCGCGCGTACACCGACCGTTTACTCTTTTGCTCTTTTTTCCCATTGTTTACTTTACGGACGGCGTATAAAATTTTATGATTTCCATCAGGAACGACGGCTTAAATTATTTTCTGAACGGCTGCCAACTCGATAATTTCAGGTTCTGCGTGCGATTCTCTTCGATTGGCTCTAATTTATGAGGCGGCGTAGCGGCGTTCGATTACATGTTTTAATTTAAGCTCAGACGGCTGGTAACTGGATGCGCGAGGTGGTGCGGATTCTAGAGGCTCGTTTACACGATGCTGAGTGCTCGTCAGGTGTAAACACGCGGCTGTGACGACGCTCGTTTTGTTGAAGAGCCCTCGGTGAGGGCTCTCGGCAAACTGCTCTCTTGCAGCCTCGTCACAACACATTTTTAAAAACACCCCCATACGTATTGTATAGCCTTGCCTTTTTACTTCGTGGAACACGTATTCAAACACAGCGTTCGTGTTAAAATGTCAGTCTTATATTTTCCTTATTTCGAACCTCATATCGTTTATAAGTTCCAAAGCAAATACGGGTTCGCTTCTGTCACCATGTCTCTGTTGGTACAAATCCACGACATAATACAGTGTGGCAGTCGGATAATATTTGGTGAGCCGTGTTTGACAAGCGTGTGCGTGTGTGTTGTTATTGGACACCTCCACTCGACACACAGTTCCTATTTGACTTGCTCGTACTTGCCATGGGAGTTTTCAGGAAAAGCTCCTTCTGTTGGTATGTATAATGTTTGCACATCTGCTGCCGTGCGACTGTTTTTTTCCGAATCAACAATACGGTAGCTGCCGGGCTCGGTTGTTTATAATTTGTACGTCCTTATCGAACGATAAAGGGGACTGAAAATAAATCTCAAAGCGGTATGTTACGCGATACGTAATCGATATTTTATTTAGTGTTCGGGCTACCGTGCGATAACCTCTAGGATTGTCGTAACCAGCCAGATAAGGGAGAAATGTCGGTAGTAGGTACGCGGGGAGACTATGTAATTGGATTTAAACTATACAAGGCGGGGAACTCGCGAGGGTTGTCGTGTGTAATCCCGCAACATTTACAAACACGTCACGACTGGAACGCGATGCGTTTTTTTGTCTCGAGCTGGCGTTTGTCACATCGCGCGCAGCCCCACTTGAGCCGTCGAGAGAAATGGGTGCGTTTTTTGTTGAGCTTTTGATTAACATTTCCTATGTTTGTTGAGTTGGGGCAGCAGGTAGACTGTTTGTTTTGAATGTTTCAAGTCACAAATTCCGTGTGCTACTGCACTGTATTTTCGTTGATCGTGATTGCGTCTCGCTAAGCAGGCGGCGCGCTGCCCTGTGGTTATGTTGTTTGCGGTCCGCGGGCGACCACGCCGCCGCCCGCGAGCCAGCTAGCCACCGTCACGACTTACAACCAAGCATTCCAGAGCTAGTTATTCAATTTTCTTAGAAACAGAGTTAGCGTGCTTATTAATACGACTTGGCAACTTCTCGACTAGGGTTCCAAAAACTTGCGTCGTTTCCTCAAGTTTGTCAAGAGTCCCAGGAATCGTTATCTTTATCTGTTTCTCCGAGTCCGTCATAAATTACCTGGCAGGGTCCGTACCTCACCTGTCTGCTCGACTTGGCACCCCGCTGCTTCAAATGACTCTAGCATCCTTGAGTTCAACAAGCATTTAACGTTCTTACACCAGCTGTCAATCTAAACTGAAGTCCAGGGAAGAAAACTGAAAAAAAACGGAACACATCTTTTAACAAATAGTACAGTACAGTCGGAAAATGATTGTCAACGTCAATGCTACTTGGAGTAGATACCAGCTGCACGAATTGTGGGATCAATATATACTGGTTCCTCATTTAGTTACTAACAATAACTATTGTATGTTGATCTCTTACATGGGCAGATTGCAGTGCTGCTTGTAATACCTATCTGACAATAATCGCTTGGGCGGGGTCAAATTAAATTTAGTGGCATGGATTTTCTGGGTGTACGCACATATTTTCGTCGCTATAATTGATCAATCTGGGTTGCAGAGGTCAGATGGTAGTCGCTCTGTGTAAAAACGTTAAATCCCCTACGTTAGGTATCCGACCCCGACAGAGAACGGGATAAGGCAAGGAGAATGACGAGTATGATGATGCTTAATCAATCTGGAGACATTTCCCTCCCAACTGTTCACAAATTCCTGAAACTGGAACACATGTCGGCATTTAATGAAAGTTCACACACGAGATAGTTGAGGGTTGACATCCATTCATCTTAACTCGGCTAAAGCAGTTTGTAGTTTAATTCAGCTGGAATGCTGAACTCCGCTGTGGCACACATAACTCTATCAAAGTTAATTTCCTCCCTAGTGCTGTAATATATCTGACTTAGGTTCTGTTACAGTCTTGTTTGTGTATATCGTGGCAGAGAAAGTGTTAGTTTAGAGTCTAAAATAGAACTCACGATCTAAAAAGACGGACAAATTGTTACAGCGTATTTGACGCATATTAGGTGTTGGGTAAGTAGATACAATAATTGATTAAGACATAGGAGTAATCTTTTTTTTCGTGTAGGACACCGTGTCGTTAAACGCCCCGATGAAACCTATTGTCAGAATTTTTCGACCGCCTTCTACAAGTAGCAGGCTTCTGACATGAATGTGTAACGACCGCCGTCTAAGTGATCATAGACAGCAACTGGGAGACGAATAATACGACTAGGCTTACTAACTGTGACAGGCAGGTAAATTTGATGGCTTGGATGTCAATAAAAATTACGGCATTTTTCATACAACTAGGGTAAATAATGCCCTTTCATTGGACTACCGAAGCTGTTCAGAATTGTTTCCAAGATACTGCGTGATAAAACCTACTCGTAGTTATGTTAAACTAGTGGGTGTCCGCGGCTCCACCCGCGTGGGTGCGCGCGATTTGTTAATCCTACTTACCTTCTATCTGTATGAAACTCGGTCCAGTAGTTTAGCGTGAGGGAGTAACAAACATACAAACTTTCGCATTTATAATATTAGAAGGATATGATGACTACGATATGACGTCATAGTTTGTACCTAGCGAGTGCGTTCCATTACACGGATACCCGCAGCGAATAGACGAAGTTCAACTAACTTCATACAAGGCATAAACTTCCATTCAATTCAGAGTTCATTCCTTTGCGTTCTGAGATTGCGAGACGCAAAGAAAAATCTCGAACGTGTTGTATTAATATCATGTATAATATAATTGTAGCGTTGACTCGAGTATATACTACACCTACCACTTCATACACAGTTTATTTACCTTATGAAAAGCACTTGAATTGTTTTATTCCAACAATATGAATGTCATAGATAAAGTATAAAAGCAATCCGAGTTTTCCCGTTTCAGAGATCAATTTATACTGATTTTCCATAGGTACAGTATACGGGATGTCAGGGACAGTGTACCGAAAAATTTGCATTCCTTACACCCGGTATTAAGAACACGATTTTCCTGATTCTTTCTATATATTTAGGTTAGGCATATCCTATGTGTTGCCTAAAAACAAACGACTAACTTATTTACTTCCAAAGTTTAAGTGTTAATGTTTTGTAAAAAAAATGAATAAAACCTCAAACTCAATACGGTTAAATTTATTTTCACGTCTCGAACTTTGAAATAGCAGCTATCATCATAAAAGCCGTCTCACTCCACTCAAGTTCATAAATTAACCATTGTTATTTCACGAGTACGTTAAGCAGAAGTTTGTACAATATCGCATAAACATTACAATTAACGTTTGTTTTGTATATCTCCACTGGGTGGGGAAAACTTGTGCTTTTAGATATTCATTGCTGCTTGAAATTAGAACTTTGATCTCAGAGCAGCAAATGTGTCAGAAAGAGCTAATATCAAGTAAATTGAAGCCATGGAAACTTTGTCGCGATCAATGTAATTATTACAAGCGAATAAATACAAACTACAAAAATATTAAATAGTAATTAAGTCAGATAATTTCCAAGCTACGTCACAGGATCGGCAGCAGTGGAAATCTCTTCTTCGAACCCTTTGTCCCTGATGAGGGATAAGAGGACTTCATCATCATCATTAAATCAGAATCCTTGCTTATTCGATCTGTATGTAGGTAGGTATAATGAACAGAGCTTGTTTCAATCTCTTACTTTAAGTGTGGAACACCCAGTCGTCCAACGCCCTAGTGAACCCTAGTGTTTCAATAAATCAAATGTATAGTTTGATGCATTACAAAAAACGCAAAGAATACGATAAGAAAACAAAAGCGCTGTCTGATTGCGCCATTTTTTCCTGGCATTCTAGTTGTGCGTAGGGATTGCTCTGAGTTATGTATTTCCTGTCCTCTCTTGTGATAAAAACGCCGAATAAAAGCAGAAATGGATGCTTAAATAATAAAGTAGCATCGCCCCAATGGAAGTACAACATTTGTTTTCATACGCCCCGCTTCATGAAGCTTTATTCTCCTATTATAGCTCTGTGTTTACTTAAGTGGATGCCCTCCATTTTACACGTTTTTAATACAATGTAAACGGGCGCTGTAATAACTGGGTGCTTAAGGAAATTATCGGATGTGATTATAGAAAATTGTTTTGGACTTCTAAAACAGGATGGCCAACAGAAGAAAAAAGCTTGCTGTTGGCAACAAAAAGACATTAGCTGCTGATATTAAGAAATGCTATAGGAAATAATATATTTTTCAAGCAATGGATAAAATAAAATAAAAAATGTGAATAGGTATGTTTCTTTTCACATCCATATCACACACACGTTTTTGAGCAAAATATTAAGTTTCATGACCTCCTTTCAGGTTATAGTACCCTTTTTGCTACGCGTTGTATATTTTAAGAGCAAATTTTTACCTTTTAATTTATTGGCCTATCGTGCTAAATAATAAAATATGGCCCTTAATTCCCTCGCAATAATGCCAGAGCGCCAGGTGCGTCGCAAGCGCAATTGCCTTTACCAGTTTACGCGTCCCAAAAACAGTCCAGTATTTATTAGAGCGACAGATTTTGGTGGCCTTTCGTAATATATTTCAGCTGCAGGTGTGACCAACGCAAATAATGATATTGGGTGTATTCATTGCAGTACCGTAGGCAGTCGTGTAATCTGATTTTGAGCAGAGCAGTCACAATTTTCTTTGTAAATTCGAACTAATAGGAAATCTTGTGCTTTGACCAGATCAGATCACGAATACAAAAAGATTCAGCTATTAGCAAAGGAATCAACTCTGTTCTAATTGTGCTTATTAACTGGTGGAATTTTTGTGACTAATTTATGTTGATCTCTCTGTGAATAAAGCTCACTGTGAGTTTAAAATATTTCTTAGTTATTTTTTTTTTACTTTAGTTTTTTTTCACTGCTTTGTTCTACAATTTACTAAGTTGCAACAATCTCGATATTTTATCAACTCCACTTAAAAATATAAAACAGATCAAAATTTTGTATTCTTTTCTGGAAGTGACCTATTAAAGCGTATCTTTCATTTTCGCAATTAATTCCCGTGACAGGCAGGTGCATGGTATGTATGGAAACACTTCGTTTGGTGGACATAAATCTCTCATCACCTAGCTCGGTGGGCTACTACCAGACTCAGACTGTGTTTATGTTTCCTGCGACCTCAGGGCTATGGAGCGTTTCAATGGGATTCCAGTGAAACAGAATAAAGCTATGGAAATGATGTGACTCGGCGCGCGCTTTTTTTGAGATAAATAAACGAACGAACACTTTCTACACTTATACAGATTTAGAAAACCCTCTCATACTAGCTTAACTCGCTAGCACATCGCATCGTGTATGACACTGTCTCAAATTATAGTTCCTATTGTGTGTGTTTGTGCATGAGGTAGGTAAATTTTGTTATGTTTGAAACTTTGATTGCGACGGGTTTTTCATGACTCCACCATAGTTCCTCATAGAAATCCCTCTGAAAAATTATAATATACTTAGAAGCTGCAACACTTATTTATTGTATCGTTAACATGCGTAAACGCAGATAATGCCCACACGTAGGTATTTAAATAAACAGTTTTACTGCCTTTATGGAGTTACCGAGTGTAATGAGTAAATAAACGAAAGTTTTCGACTTCCTTTAAGACCTCGTTTTTATTTGAACGTTATTGATATTTCTCTTTTTATGTAAAACTCATAAAAAGCTTCGTTTAAGTTAAAAGAAGTATCGGGTTTGAACAGAACACGTTTCAGAACTGCGCATCGAAAACATCCTATGTAGCCACAAAATATACGCTGAAGTCTCGCTCATAACGACATTTTCAAATAATAAACACATGTTTACACTAACCAAATGATTCAATAGTTCAGTGCCAAAGTTCGCAGTTAATTAGACGAAAGTGGAACATTAATTGAGTCGGTTTCACGTCGCCTCACATAATTAAGGGCGGGGCGTCCCAATCCCAAACCCAATAAACATCTGTGGATTCGGCGGCAAAAAGTCAGGAAAAGATTCCGCCTGTCAAACTAATTCGGCAGGATTAGCCTGGTCCGGGCGCGCGGGCAAAAAGCCGCATCCATCAACGGAACGCGCCGAGACAAATTTATTTTTAAATCGAGAGAAAGGCGTCGATATCATCACGGGAGTCCCAAAAGTGGAACCACAGTGTTTTTGTTCCACGACATTTATTTGCGGACAAGAACGTTCGATGTTTAACTTTATTGTCCGGTCCAATGCTGGCCGCATTCTACGGATTTCTTCGATGTAACTCAGAAGCGCAGATATCTCCGGTGAAGGATATTCTAACAACAGTTCCGAAATTAACAAGCAATGAAATCTGCGCAGGTACAGTCTCGCCTTGTCTCATCTCGCCATTAAAATGGTAAAAAGTCAGACTAATTTATAAAGAGCGTAAATGCATGCTTGTCGCATCCATCTGTAATTATATGAGAATTCATTGCTCGTTTTTATTTAAAGCAATTTGTAAACCTGCTACATAGTCTGATTACGAGTTTTACAGAAGCTGAAGATAAGAGGAGTTAATTCAGTGCTATAAAAATTCAATGTGTCGAAAGGCGATAATCTCATTTCTTCTCATTAGTGCTTTTAAAACTCCATTATCAGGAGCAGAGGCGCTGATTAATTCTATAAATTTGTTTAATGAAAGTACGTGTAATTGCATCACCCTGTAATTAAATGCTGAAAGGGGAGGGCGGGGTAATGGTATGTGTAACAGCGCAGCGGTGAGGGATGGCGGCGATTATTGCGTGCATTATGTTGCCCCTACTTCCCCTCACGAGAATCTACTCAGAATCTTATTCCTCACGCCTTGCACCTTGATTCTCTTTTGCTGAGATAAAACAGGCGAAACGACCACTTTACTTGATTAATAGTAAACATTTTATTAGGCCATGAAGGTTGAAAAAGACAGATTTAATTAAGAGAAGCCGAGATTTTATTGGCTAGTTTTGTTTTCGCTGGAAGCTGAATGTCTGGCGCCAGTCGGACAAGTGAGCAAGTTAGTACGCCGTGAATCATCCGAGGTATTTAATTGCTTTTACCGATGTTCTAATGTCCAGAAACAATGCTGAGTTACAACCGCAGTGTTTTAGTACCACGCTGGACCATTATTTACTGCTTTGCAGGGTTC
This sequence comes from Keiferia lycopersicella, assembly GCA_029255805.1. Classification (NCBI taxonomy): domain Eukaryota; kingdom Metazoa; phylum Arthropoda; class Insecta; order Lepidoptera; family Gelechiidae; genus Keiferia; species Keiferia lycopersicella. The sequence goes on along the minus strand of JARACZ010000029.1, from coordinate 654,320 downwards.
CCATAAAGAAGGTATGTCTCATAAAACAACCACGTAATAAAGCTTAGAATTTGATATCAACATCAACAGAACTTAAGCTCCAAAATAAAAGAAAGACAAAAACCGAGCGTCTTCACACCTTTTTATCCAGCCTTTACATTTCCCAGTTCTTTGTGCCATTGAAAAACGTTAAAACGCGTGTAAAGGCAAATCTTGTTAGGGACAAAGCTGGGCCGGTGGGGTTGGGGCTCGGGGCTTACAGACAGACCCCGATCACGTTACATTTCCGGGACGGCAACTCTGGAAACCGCAGGTTTACACCTCACTACACCTGTGAAGACCTTTTTCCAAATGCTATTACGCAATTTTCTACGGTCGAATTACCTTTTAAAGATGCACACAAGTATCCCAACTTTCGGGACTTCGGGTCTTCTTTAATTTAACCGCATTACCGTCTGCTTCGCTTTCTATTTTGGATGTTTCTAATTTTCTATAATTATCTGGCTCTTCAATAGCAATTTTATAGCTGTTCACTGTCGACAAATGTCGGTAGGCTGGCTTGTCTTGTCGCATATTTACTACAGGCTAATTTCGTGTCGCCTGTTCAGTGTAAACTGGCTAAAGCGTCTTGTATACGATACGAGCCTCTCAAATGGACGATAATGGACATTAAGTAGGCGACTGTAGCTGTATTGTCTCGAGGATTAACTACCGTGATATGCGGCTACTGTTGTCGAGAAATATGCTTTAGTGCCATCATTTGTTTTAGCACTTTATGTGCAAGAGATTGCAAGTAAAAGTTCCAGAGTGTCGTCAGATAGCGCTATAAAATCTCAAAGTGTCTTCCAGTAGAATTTTACAGTGTAAAATACGCCTAAACGTTACACCATTGGCTGATAAACCTGTCGCCATTTCAACATTCACTGCCTAAATACGCGTTTTTATGCATTCCCGAAGATTTTTACGACGCATCCGATGCTTTTCTTAACACATTGTACATTTTACGTTTAGTATTATTACCGGTGGGATGTGGTAATGTAGTAAAATGTAAAACAGTTATTTATCTAGCGGTTTCCTGCTTTTTTTCGTGCATAACATAAACAAGCATGTCGATCTACATTTTTGTTGCTAATATAATCTTTATACCAGAATAAAGTATGGGGAGGTAGAGTCTGCATATGGAGGAGTAATATAATGCGGCGACATTTTCTCTCAACCCCCGGTCTTCAACTGAAGTGCATAAATCTGCACACCTTTTTTGAATTTTTATTTTCTGTTTTATTTTTTATTTCGTCGCCTCGTCCGCATAATTCCTCAACACCTCAACAATACTGCAGGAAAGCTGCCCTTAAATCTTAGCAGTGAAGGGGACTTTCTATACGGCTTCTATATGGTATCACAGCATTGTACGAACGAAGCTCTATTTTATTTTTTTATTCGTTCACAAATGGGGGTTTTGTCGAATGTAATGAAGGCTGTGTAAGGAGGTGCGAATTGACAATAGCGTCAATGGGAGCACATGATTTTGTTCGTTTATTATCAGCGTTGCCGTTAGGGTACATTTTACACATTTGACGTACCTTTTTGGGCTCCCATGTGTAATGTGTAATCTTGCCAGTACATGTGTAATTTCTTTGAACTCACCGCCAAAATATCTCAATCAAAGAAATAAATGAGCGCTGCTGCGTATAGAGAAACGTAGAGAAAGCTAACTCATTTTATCTCCCTGGCTCTAGCAAAACTCCCTCAAAACTCCATATTAAAGCATCTCTTTCACTCATCACAGAAGCAGCGATATCACTACCCAATTTACCGGGCCCTACAATATTAGTTTACAATACATTGCTGGATGTACGTTAAGCCCGCATCACATTCCCGCGCATAGGCCACGACACGGCACCGTGTCTGTCCATCGCGTACATTCTTTTCGTCGTGTTATTGGGTCATTCCTTGTACATACAGATTAAAAGAAAAAAGTAATGGCGTTTTCAATCCAAAAAACATCCAAAAAATTACTACAAAAAAAAAGACTGCTGTTATGAGTGATTTGCGAAAAAAAAATGCTCATGTACACTTTTGTCACAATATGTACACTTTTTGCGGCGGATATGTGTATTTTGGGATCTCGGTTGCGGCAACACTGTTTATTATTTGAGCAATTGTTGGAGTTCAATGAAAAGATCAAATCGTTTTTTATTGAGTTTTGGTCTACATTAGTCCTTATGAGGATAATTTATGTCGGCAATGTGCAGTATTTCTGATAGACCAGTAGCGCACCGCACTTCAAAAGCTCCGGTAAAAGCTTGTTCAAGTATGTTCAAGGAATCCGCGATAAGGCATAAAAAGCGCCGTTACTGTCCTCAGAAATTAGTTTGAGTAAGAAAGAAGAAGTGGGCGCCGCTGGGTGCTGGCAGCTATCTCTAGTTATTTGTCGTATCAAGTGGTTCTTTTTGTTTTTGCCGCGGCGGATCAAAGGCGCCGCGCACGGTAGCGGCGGGTCCTTTCTGATTAGCTATGTGGGAATGTAAGAATCCGCCTCATGTCACATCTTTATTGCCTCATCAGAATTCGTAGATGCCTGCGATGCCAGCTCGCGTTCACCAACGAGGTGCCCATTAAATCTTAATCAGATTGAGAATTTGATTTCGAGGAAACAATTTATTAAACTCTCAAAGCATAGTTTTACAGTTACTTTCTAAGTTTAGTTCCTTCCCAAAGTTAATAACAGTTTTATAAGTCACCATTAATTTGTTATCTAAATAGTTGTAAACTTTGAACAACCCTTTAACTATAAACCCCTTTATTATTAGTCATGTTTCTTGTTTACATTTATTATCTTCAACAATGCCCAAACAAGTCATTTCGATAAGCAAATATAAGTACAGCCTCATTTACACTTGCCTGACAATTTGTCGGTACGGTCGGCGCAGGCGCATGAATATGTAAATTTAAACGTATATTTTATTTGTCTCGTTAACTTTAATCGGCATTATCTTTCTCGAATAAACAAATAACGGCGTTAAAAATGGCGTCAAATTAATAAATTTCATCAGATTTGATCATAATTTGCATATAGCGATCATGGTGTGTGTGAGGTGAGATTGGTTGAGTATGGTAATCATCATAGATACTGCTGAACTTGTTACGTTACGATGACCGCACAGCAAATTATCATTTAAATTGAGTCTACCAACGGTATATCTTACAAGGTGCCACAAATAGCAACTTAAGCTAAGTAATCCTCTATAAATATTGCTAATCTAGTAATTCATGTCACTCTTGCTTGCTACGATACTGAAAAGAAAAAAAAGAATACTAAGACTTCTTATCTTAGTCTTACCAAAGCTATAGCTACTCGGTCCTACTTAAGATCCAGTCATGTGTGAAGCATGTTTAATTATTCAACAAAAAGAAAGAAAATACAGTTTAAACACACTATCCTTAATCCTTATTATCCGAAAACAAGACTTGAAGTTGAAATTTACAAGCATGTTTGGATAGGACGTTGATAATTTACGATTATGGTCCGTGTTATGGCGACGAGGCTTGGGACTGGACGGTGCTGGGCCATTATGGAACCGGTACCATATTTGATACTGGTACACTTGGAAAAGTGCCCAATGTGCTGCTCGATGTCAGCCTATCACTTTAAAATCGATGGTTTTATATCTGTTGGGAAAACATCCAAGTGTAGGTACTGTCCGAACATCAAAATGGCTGCTTATGCATACATACATGTACATTATCACGCCTTTATCCCTTGCGGGGTAGGCAGAGCGTTAACGTCCGCAAGAATACGGCCACCATCGCCACGTCTGTCATTTTTGAGGATTGTTTTCCAAGGTTGTTTCAGAAAACATTTGTATCACTATAGTGGCAGGTTGACAGCCTGTCGCCTAAAAACTGTACTACACCACTTGGCCGGTTATGTTCGACAATAATTTTAAAAACAGCTATATTTTATGTGTTGATAGTGCTTTTTATATCAAAATTGATTCGGTATCTCAACTTGTAATTTTAGCTTCCAGTACTGTAATTACATTTCCTACTTCGGCGATCGTATCAGAGTCCGTCTGTGGTTTTACTCAGAATCAATTTGATACCCAATGTGGTATCGTGACCTTATTTCTGATACATCTGATACTAAATAATCACCAACATAACAGCCACGTATTTAGTAACTTATACCTCCAGTTTTGATACAAACTTTATTTTAATAATACGAACAAATTATAAATTAGGTTTTATCTAAACAATTCAATTAACCTCTTTAGAAATAATCGTCAATAAAGTATATCAGTGTGTTTATTGAATTTATTGTACTCATGATAAATGTAATTCTGGAACAGACCCTTATTATATGACAAGTAATTTGTGTCTTTTAGTAGTTATGATAAAGTTTAATTTAGAATGCTATTTTAATGTCAATCACTCTATTCAACCAGCAGGATTTGCCCTAGGAGCAATAATCCTACATTATGTGCGATTTTGTTAAATTCGTATACTTACCTAAATGAAGATTTTTTGGGCTGTAGCAACTTTTGTCTGAACTAGGTCACGCTTTTGAAATTTTTGCAGATTGAGGGATTATCTGACAAGTTCAGTGATTCTTATCATATGGGAAATTGCTGCTGAACTTTAAAAAAAAAGCTTTAATTTGCAGCCAGAGCCACCTACTACGAACCAACTAGATGAACATTATTAAAATTTTCCTAATATTACCTACTGTTGAGCTACTTATCGATTTGCCTAGGCTTTATTTATATTCTGTTAGTAATGAAATAAAATATCATTTAACAATTAGCTTGCTTTACTTGTCGATAGCTTGACGCGTCCTAATTTAGCAGCAAGACTTTGATATCCAATATCAATCATTGCAACCTAATTACCTCTGACCGGATACTGAGAATTATGTCTTTCTTGGACGTACTATCTCGAAATACTTATTTGCTGATTATTTTTTTTACTTACACCTTATATGCTAGAGATTTTCCAATTAGTCTTAGCCGGTTCGTTAAGGTTTTTTGCTAGGCCTTTTTCTAATGAATAATGAATTAGGTGCTTATGCGTTTAAACCAGTTCCCATGATTTGTGGACAGGTGGCGTGGCGGCGGCTTCTTTGCGCCTCGTCTTTGATCTCGCCGACACATTGTGCGCGTGCTCTTTCAGTTTTTTGCCAAATGATATTGTACGCCATACTTTTTTTTTCCGCCATTGATGCGTATTGATTTGTGAATACGGTTTTGTTTGGTTCAGTTTACCAGATTCGGGTGTTCTTTGCCAGACTGCCTGGCGTCGTATTTCATACATGCATAACTCATTGATATTACGTTTTAGGAACATTTCGGAAGATCATAAAAGCCTTTTGAGGATTTATTGATCAATAAGTTATCAATCTTGGTTTATTACATGCCAGGGATAGCAATTCGATGAACGTTATTGAATTCAGTACGTACTAACATTCAGGAAACAAATATATCAAGCTACTGTAAGCTCTGTTGTGTCGGAGTTGAACGAACCAATTAATTCCAATTTATGAGTATCGACAGAACAATATTTAGCCTCAATAAATCAGACTGAAGGAGGTATCGTGCCAAGATCGCTTACTATGCTCCTCAAGGTTCTTGACACCAAAATATTAGCATAAATTGAGGATGATTCTCAGCATGTGTCATTTCATATTCGCCGCCGATGCCATAAATTTTCGATACCGTGTAAAAGAGCCCATTTTATCGAATTATTAGAATTTTATTAATAAATTTACAACGCCCATCAATTTCTAACCAGATTCTTCGCTGTGTGAGAATCTCAAAATATTTGCTTACAGATTTTTTTAACGTTTAGCGACCATTTATTTGCAAATTGGATTATAAGGCGTGGTACGATCGTTTATTCCTCAAATCAGGCCATAATTTAATTTCAAACATCCCAATTTATCAGCATCCTGATACCATTAGCTGGAACTTGAGTTAGCATTACGAAAACATCTTAAGTAGTAATAGGCGGCTAATAAATTCTGACACTAGGGGGTTTCATTAGGTCTATTGACTCAGTGTCCCACGCGTAGAATAAGTAACTCTTTCACAATTGCTGATAGTACCTTTTTATATTTCTTTTTAATCAAAAGCATTCTTAAATCTGATATCCTTTTCTCTTGTCCCCAGGACTAACAGCGGAGTTGTTCTACGTGCGCGATGGCCAGATCAACTTCTACGCTCTCAACTTCGTGGTCCCGGTGCCTGCAACCATCGGCGAGCTGCACTTCACCTGGCAGAGCCTCACGAGGAGACCTGTAAGTACACCTACCAATATCCTCATGATCAACAGCCACCGACAGATTCATACAACAGATATCGACGACCGATGTGGCACAGTGGTAGTGCGACTGCCTTTCACGCAGAAGGTTCCGGGTTCGATTCTCGGTGATACTCGATAAGTTGATATTTATCACTTTGTGAATTTGTTCCCAGTCTGGCTAGGACATTGCGGGTGAACCACCCGATTGTCCGTAAGTAAGATGGTTCCGTGTTTCGGATGGCATGTTAAGCTGTAGGTCCCGCTTGCTGTCTTTGATCACTTAGACGGCGGTCGTTACACAACCATGTGAGAAGCCTGCTACTTGTAGATGGCGGTTGAAAAATTCTGACACTAGGGTTCATCGGGTCGTTAGACGACTCGGTGTCCCACACGAAAAAAAAGAAGATCAACAGCCAGAACCAGGTCCCGGTGTGAGAAACGATCAATATGCTAAGAAAAAAACTAGCAAATCCTTTCGTTGCTTTTCTCCTAGAAAATGAAAAAACTAACAAGTAATTTGTTGGTATTAATTACATCAGCTTATGGATATAAAACATTTTAGGCTTTTATCTTTTTTACCATTTTCGGCATACTTGCTTTAACCTTAGCTCCATGTTGCACGTTTCTCGATCTGAACTCGATATGCCTTATTTAAAGTGGTCTTGTTCGAGACTATTGCATCAACTATGCTCGTTCAATTTCAAAATATAGACCTAAGTGGTAAATAAGGACCTAAAATAGACCATGTAACTATTAAGTTGTAGATACTTTGCCTTACTTTGTAGTTTGTTGGTCTGCCCTATTACGCTGGCTGACTTATGTTGATAGGAAACCCTTGGACTGCTGTAATGTTTCCATTAGAGAACATAAAATTGGTATCTCCGTCTCCGCGAAGTGTTACCAAGATACATATAATTATGAACCGTTATGATTATGTATCATTGCAAAATACATTAGTACCACACCATAGCAACATAGGTACTCTCCTAGTTGTAAATATAGCTGTTGTATTTTGAGGTCAATGATCTCTCGTCTTGATTACTTCGCGTGATAAACTTGTCATCATTAACTTCCTTTAGTTTTAAGTCTTTCTCAGCACTAACATAAATAAATTAGTCTTCGTCGTGTGATTTTCCCTTATCCGTTGTTTTTATTTTAAACATACCAGTTTACGCTAGTAACATTATAATTAATATAATTAGTCCCATCCCAATGAAAATGATGAATTACATTTTGCATAATTAATATGTTTACAATAATTATTGGATAGCCTGACTTCTTTCTGTGATAAAGTATACAGATATTCCAAAAGGTCGGAAAGGTAATGAGTAAGTAATAATAACTACGTAATAAATAACTAAGTTGTATCAGATAGTTACTTAACTTGCCAACAAATAATTCACTCGCTGGCTAAGAAAGTTGATTTATTCACAAAGTTTCCTTGAACTCCTAACAACGTGTTATTAGTACCCGAGTAGAAATCATAATATTAATTCAGATAGCAACCCAGCTCATTGTAACAGGATCGCGTAGGCACTCAAATTGAACCACGGCTAGACAATCGTGCTATTATGATAATCCCGTGTATGAGCAGAATGAAAATCGATCGGCCACTCATTATGCAGATATTATTCCGTCTGGATATTTTTCTTCCCATCAACGGGCAGGATGTTCTGCAACTTTTTTTTAAAGAAAAGCTATCCGCAGCAACTTTATGTTAGAGGAATGGAAGTAATTAACTTGGGGAGAAAAGTTTGTTTTTCCAAGAAGCATTGAAGGCTCCGCGTTTCCGCAGGCTTGCAAACAAGCCATTCTTATGGAAATGCTCGCCTCGCTTCGATTTAGAGAGCTCGTAAAGTAGTTCCCGATAACAATATTATTATCTTTCGTAGTAGTAATCTTCGCTACTAACTCCTTATCGGTTTTAATGCTTGTCGAACGATTTCTATGATTGATTATATCATTTCGACGACATAGATACCTTTGCGTTCCCTCCGATATCATTCTTTATCTTGTTTATTTTTTGAAATTAGTGTAGCTACCAGTTTCGGTCGCTTCCTATGCAAATAGTAGCTCGTTCCGCTCACGACGCGGTTTATTCGCCGCACATCCTGCGTCAAACCAAATATTATGTGCATTTATTTACTTTACCCGAAGCCGGCATACACAACTAAGCTGCCCCCAAAGCAATCTACCATGATACATTAAATTTTGATCTGAAAACAGGCGACGTTCACTTTACATATTCAACGTCGACTACTGAGGCTACATCTGAAATGCAAGCAAACAAGTTCGGTGAACTTGTCAATACAACATCTGCTTATTTAGGACGTCATTTGCAAGTCGTAACGACTCCGACAATGCGGGATGTTTCTATATAAATAAAAAAGTACAAATAGTATTGAATCGTCATGTGAACGTTGGGATAACGGCCTGTAAAACATTCATGTCGGGATCTTGGAAGTGGTTCGGTCGTGCACATTTAAAAAGCAAATGGTGGTGAGAGCGAGTGCGGTGGAGTCGCGATCACGCGCCCAGCCCTTATCAGCATCTCGGCGGCTTTGTGCCGCGCTATCAGATCGCCCCGCGCCCGTCCCGACCTCCCCTATTCGCCGGCGGCTCCTTTGACTACAACAAATATTTGGTAACCGGTTAACTAGCGCCGATGAGCGATCGCACCAACATTGCATTGTCTGTGCTCACCGACTGCCGAGTGATAATATTTAATTAGCGGGCGCGGTGTCGCACCTACGCTCTTTACGAGCGCGCCGCCGGCGGCATGCCTGATCACTCGGACAAAGGGCCCGCGGCCACTGCATGTTTGTTTTACCATTCCTAGCGCCGCCCGCTGATTAGTCATATCGTAATGACCACATCATGATCATAATATTTAACAACCGAGCTTGTTTATGGGTAATTTCGAACATACTGGGCCCTTGTAACAATACGTCCACGTCATCCGCATAAGGCAGCGTAAGGCACGGTTGCGTTCGAAGTTGTCTATATGCAAATACAGTCCATGTTCGAGTCTGGTATCTAAGCAGCAGTCAGTTATGTTGCCGACAGCCGAGATGCATCCCGGAAAGGAGCGAGACTCGTGCTCTCACGGTATAGGTTGCAGTCGACATTTGATCCCTGCTGACATGACCGCGGGCGCGGGGCTGGCTGCCGGCCGCCTCGCGTGCCGCCGTCCGTCATTCGCATGCCCTAGTACAGTTACATCGTGATCTGATGAGGCCCGTTAGGTATTTAACATACATGACTCACTCACAAATATGGCTAATGGCGTCTAACATTAGTCTTTGTTTTGTTGCAGTTACCATACAAGCTGGACGTGGAAGTAGTGTCGAACCCGGCGGCGATGCACCCACCGACGTTAAACATAACAAACGAAGGCTTCGTGCCGACAGAGCCGCAAACTTGGCGAGTCGACTTACCTTGTACGCACACGGTCGCCGCCGAGGTGGACATTATAATATCCCTGAACGTGTCCATCGGCTCATCTTCTACCACTTTACATTTCCGGCGGAGAAAGATTTGCCTCAAAGACGCTCCGAGACCGGCTGTCAGAGTTGACAGTGTACCACCTGCGGCAACATCAGCTGACATATTCTACGCGGGAGCTGGTTGCGCTGGCGGGGCGCTTCTGATCGCCTGCGTGGCTGCAGCTGCTTGCAGAGCGCGCGCCAGGAAACTTCGACGCGCACGTAGCGACGAGCAAGACGCTCATGCATTCCTACCTGACTCCTCTTGCAAGTCCGCCGCCAGCTACACCAGCTACCGCCGTCCTACGTCGATACCAGCCGCAGCGGCCGAAGAACGCGCCAGAGACCTTCAACAAAGAATCACTGAACTGACTATACAGAGATGTCGCGTCAGACTACGCTCTGTGGCAATGGAAGGAACCTTTGGTCGTGTCTACAGAGGCACTTACGCTGATGAAGAAGCTAGAGAACAAGAAGTACTTGTGAAGACAGTTGCTGACCATGCGTCTCAAGTTCAGGTAAATATTACGTGCAATTCAGACGGTTTTTTATTAACTTATACATACATACATACATACATAAATCACGCCTTTATCCCTTGCGGGGTAGGCAGAGCGATAGTGACCTTAAGAATACAGCCACTATCGCCACGTCCGACATTTTTGAGGATTGTTTTCCAAGGTGGTTTCAGAAAACATGTGTATTACTATAGTGACAGGTTGTCAGCCTGTCGCCCAAAAATTGTAATACACCAATACTCTCGAGTCCATTAGTCGTCTCTTACGACACCCTTATAACTTATGTTATTGTTAATTCTCTAACAACATTTATTTGTCATAGGTATCACTACTTCTCCAAGAAGGCTGTATGCTCTACGGCCTGCACCACGAACGTGTCCTATCGGTCCTTGGAGTGAGCATCGAAGACCAAACGGCTCCTTTTCTGCTGTACCCTTGGGGAGCTAGCTGGAGGAATCTCAAACAGTTCTTGCTGTCTTGCCGAGGGGTGGCAGTGGGAGGAGCAGCAGGAGTAGCGCCACCTCCACCGCCGCTGACGACGCAGCACGTCGTCAGGATGGCACTTCACGCGCTGGATGGCCTGCTATATCTACATTCACAGCATGTTCTTCATAAGGATATTGCTGCAAGAAATTGCGTGTAAGTTAAACTTTTATTCTAGCCTAAATTTTTTGCCTTAGATTTTCCTTTGAAGTCCGAATGCTAATGGAATCTTTTCTGCAGTGTCGACGAAAACCTTCGAGTGATGATAGCAGACAACGCGCTATCAAGAGATCTCTTCCCTGCGGACTACCACTGCTTAGGGGACAACGAGAACCGGCCCATCAAGTGGCTGGCCCTGGAAGCCCTGACTAAGAGACAGTTCAGTCCTGCGGCAGACGTGTGGGCGCTGGGCGTGTTGCTATGGGAGCTGACCACGCTGGCGCACCAGCCTTACGCTGAAGTGGATCCATTCGAGGTCGCCGCGTACTTGAGGGATGGATACCGGTTGCAGCAGCCGGCGAATTGTCCCGATGAACTGTAAGTATTGAAAAGTATTTCAGCAGATCGCACCAAAATCTCTGGCTACAGAAGTTGATAACCTTAGCAATTGCCATAGTTTTTGTTCTACATACATACATATATCACGCCTTTATACCTTGAGAGATAGGCAGATCAGTAACGGCTGTAACAATACGGTCGCTATCGCCACGTCTGTAATTTTTTGAGGATTGTTTACCAAGGTTGTTTTTAGAAAACATGTGCATCACTATAGTGACAAGTTGTCAGTCAGCCTGTCGCCCAAAAATTGTAATACACTAAAATACTCTCGAGTCCCTTAGTCGCCTCTTACGACACCCACGGGAAGGATGTGGGGTGATGCTATTCTAAGCCGGCATCACACGGCACGGCGGTTTTTATTCTTTTACGGATAAATAGGTTAACTTTTTCCCCAGTTTGATCCCTTTGTATCTAAATATCTCACAGTCATCTTCTCTTCACCAGGTTCGCAGTGATGGCGTACTGCTGGGCCATGTCACCCGATGACCGGCCCACGTTGCCCCAACTCCAGATCTTCTTACGAGACTTCCACACACAACTCACCAGATTCGTGTAGTCTGCACCAGCCTTAAGACAATAAGCGACTAGTGTGAAACAAACTTTAGTGCACTGACGATTTTGTGTTTGGAAAACTTTTGTGTTGATTCAACCGAGGCCTTATAAAAGCACAAGTTACCGATTATGTGAAAGTGATTACGACTTTATTGTGGATTCTTGAAGAGACTGATTTTATACTGTTTTGTGTACTTACATAGACGATGTTTTTACAACCTAATTTCGATATGTTTTGGTTTTTGATCTCGAACGGCTCCTATTATATCAACTGGTCAGTGATCTCATAGGTTTCCGAGAATTTGTTTAATGCTTCGTATATTTTTGAGGAATCGTGACAGAATTCTACCAATAAATTATAATTTTAATGTTAATTTATAGATGTAAAAATATATTAGTTATAAAGTCTACTGCAAAAAATTCGGAACATTAAACAATTTCCATTCACAAATTATATTCATGCTAATAACAATGTTTACAAATTATCCTCACCTACATTACTTTGATTGATCAAATTTCAAAATGTATCAAAAATAGTTCAGCTACTGTTTGAAACCTCGTAACTGCCATATTAGAAAATAAGCATTTTTGTAAATAAATATTGATAATTTAACAATTATAAATGTGATTGTACATTATAATATGACGTATATTGAATGTGCCTCAGAGTTTATTGACGAAATAGATGTTTATAATAGGTGTTTATTACTATTAACTATTACATAATTTAAGACTGGGTAAAATTACTTATAATCCTAGTAGCCCCGCCCCATTCATATATAAAAAAAACATAAAATATTTCTTCACAAATGACAAAGTGCCAAATACACTTTTAGGTACATACTTTTCAACAACAAATTACTTTGCATTATTTATATAGTAGACTGATTAAAATCTATTATAATTCATGACAAAAAAAAATGCTCTTGTAAAATCGACGACATTAAGGCTGATTCTTACTAATAGGTCTTATTCAAACTATTACCAGAAGTACGACTAAGACATTTTTATTAAAAAATAATAAAGTAAACAAATAAAGTGTTTAAAATGGTATTCAAATTTGGATTCCACACTAGTTTTTCATTTTGAATTCTCATTTTATGCGTATTATGCGTATGTATATTCTAGAAATAATTAGATGAGTATTTCTTTTGCCAATTCTGCTATTATTTTGAATGAGACCTAGATTTCCTTAGACATACCTACCTACATAGGCTAATAAATTAAAAGTATTATGTGACTACCTACAGTTTTCATAAATTTCTAGGGCTCGTTGTTTGTATAATATGTAAAATACTATGTTTAAGAAACGAAAATGTGAATATACGAGTGAATATTATAACGTAATTTAATTTGTTTCCTTCAAAAAGTCCTGCACCTCTGCTAAACCTTGTTTTTATAGTAATGTACCAGTACCGGTAACCATTTTTATCGAAATGGGTATTTTCTAATCTATTTCTTTAATTTCCTAGTAGATGGCGCTTGTGCGAAATGTAAAAGCTGAGCAGTGATTTTCCAAAAATCGGCGTTATAGTAATTTTTTGTTATGCACTGAACTTGACGGTTGATTAGCACATCACTATTTAACATTTACAAAAAAAAAATGGCAATCCCAAATGTCAATTTACTATCTTTCATGAAAAACAGGGTTTAGTTCCTAACTATCCTAATTATGTAAAAGAAATACTTCAAACGAGTCTACAAAAGTTCAGAGCTTGCTTCTTCAAAATAATAATAAATAAACATTGTTGAAACCGCCAATGTAGATAAAAATAATCTGGCATCAAAAACAAAAAGCGACTTCACTCTGTCGCATTCGAAGGCCCCGACGAGATTCGAACTCGTGATCTCCTGTTTACTAGACAGGCGCTTTAACCAACTAAGCCACGGCGCCGACGACGGGAGCGGCGAAATAGCGGTATCACCTCTACACGAGTTCGAAGAGTACAATCGTGAACAAAAACCAGTGACGTAAATAAATTGTGACGCGAATTTTCATCTTGTGGCGATTTCATGATTATGCATGATTAGATATAGATGTATGATGATACATACCTAGTCTATTAGCAGACAAGTACCTACATAGGTAATATGATTCCAATTTACTTTTTCATGGACCTCTTACAAGTTCTCGAAAATTTATTAACAAAAATGTAAATGTAGGTATTGTTAAACCAATTAATACCTACGTAAAAGGACAATATTAAATTATGCAGTGGGTTGGGTCGGTGGGCGGTATTACAAACAAGTCCGACCACCAATGACGATGACGGATGGCGCAAAAAGTGGGGATCATGGGCAATCATCGCTCCAAACAATTATCTCCATTAATTACAATCCTCGCATTTTCTTACGACGATCAAACTGGTTTGAGAGAGTGATGTAATGCACTTTTTTATTGACTGTATTAAAATGAAAGCTCAAGCGCACACACCGAAATTTCGCCCAATGTGATATAGGCAGTCGTGGCCGAGCGGTTAAGGCGTCTGACTAGAAATCAGATTCCCTCTGGGAGCGTAGGTTCGAATCCTACCGACTGCGAACTTTTTGAACTTTAAACGGGACTTTTGTATGGGTAACACAATCGATTATTGCCGATGTTATTGCCCCATCCATTTTTATCAACCCTCTCAAACGCTCTTTATTACGACCGTAATTCTTTTAAAGATAGATTGCGGGTTTTTATTGCGTGGGTAATGCTGGATATTCAAGTATTGGAAGCGGTTATCTGTTGTGTTCTCACAAAAACTGGATGTTTGGGACACGTCGAGGGACCCTTTTTTCCGCGCGGTAGAAATATGGGGTGGTGTGAGCTAATGACGTTGAAAAACCAGGAGCAGCTTTTGTTTGCTTCCGATTAATTAACTTGGGTGAATTAGCGGTCGATGGGTGTCGCTACGTCCCGGTGATCATTATTGCCATTGGTTTTTAAAACGACCTAAAAAGGGAAGTAGAAGTTGTTTTACATAAAAGGAAATTGTTAGCAGTAATTGGCTGACCCGTGCGTAGAAACATGTTACGCCGATGTGTTACACTCATTAAAATGTGTTTTGCACCTTTTCTAAATGGGGCAAAGGGCTTAGTTAGCACTTAGGTAAGTATTAGCACGTACGCTGTGCTCGCGTATCTAAGGCGGCCTAGTTTTGTATTTCATGCCGATATTTTCAACCGACTTCGTACGGCGCATATCAAAGGGGCTTACGTGGCTTAAAGGTTGAAGATTACCCAGATTACCCCGAATGTTGAAGTAATCGGTCTTTCACACGTGTTTGGGGCTAACCATATGGAAGGAGAGGCGGGTTCAATCCATTGGGCGCGTCGTGAGCCCATCCATCTATCCGTCAGAGGCACGTCAGAATGGGACCAGCCGACTGAAAGAGGTCAGAGGATAACGGAATCCTGGCACTACACTTGTGTGTAGTTTATCGGCTGTGGATTGAGAAGTTTCGACTTTTTTCAGTCACTTTTTTCACACATGAAATTCTTTTGTGTTCGAATAAGCTCAGTCAACCGGGCAGAAGCTTTGTGAGTTTCAGTTTCAGCGGTTAATATTTGAGATCAGCCACATGGCAAGACCTTTCAGACACAGTAACTTAATATTATGTAGATTGACATATGAAGAAGTGGCTATGAAGTTTATCTCTCTACACTGAACTGAATTTAATGAAAAGGGGGCGAAATCATGCTTTGTGAATGGAAAAAGTGACGAATGAAAGACTTTTCCTAACACTTTAAGCCTGAAGGCAGACGCACTCTCCCTTATACCTACCAAAGCTAATACTGTTATTTCATAATCCATTAATTTCTATGACAATTGCAACCAGCCCCAACACTCGCGATCTTGATAGCACTCTATCGCCTCTTCAACTAGTTTATTGTTCGAGGGTGTGCCCTTATTTCCTACAATCCAGTGACGACTTAGCATTCACGTTCATCGCTGCTACAACTCCGGTCTTCCCAATCAAAGCAAAAGAAACCGCGCAATGTAGATGCATTTAGAAAGTAGAGTCTTTTGGCACCTATTTGGATGATGTTCTTGTTCCCCATGCTAGTGGTAATGAAGTTTCGTTCAATAGGGGAAGTAATTACTGATCGCACTCTTTGTGCGGAGATACGGGATGCGAGGGTAATCCTCCAGATAACCAGAAGAAATGTCGGTACATCGGAGCCATTGTTGCGGAGGAATTTACAAGATAGTGAGGGTGCAACAAGAATTTTAAGTGAGGTAGATATTAGGGGAAATAAAAATAGGATCCTTTTAGAGAAAGTTTCGATTTCCAAAACTATTATACCTATATCCTAAAATAGCGGAATAGATAGATATTACCTTATATGAAACTTACTCCGAATTTCTAGTTACAATTGTTGTATCGTATCAGTTAACGAATCTGCTAAAATTTACACGAAACATTCTTATTAGATTCGATGAAGAGGATTACAGCGCTGCGTCTGCAAGGTAAGTTTTGTAACGTTGATTCCTGCCTGATGATAGTTTTTCTTATTTGCCTTAGACATAGTGTACAATATAGTTATAAATAGGTAGTCAGTCACCCCTCATTACTAAGGTCGTTTCCTTTATAGGATTTCTTGGGAGGCAATAGAGAGAGGCCTACATATATCTACCACACCATGTCTAAAGAATACCTCTGCCTACCTCGGTGTCAATCAGATCAATCTACTGTGGCTTTAGCCCGCGTTTAATGGAAAATCAGGGATTCCCGCATCCCCAGGGACTTTAGCCCCTCTATAGTTTTACCACTGAAGATAGTCTGTGGCCAAATCATTGGGCAGATTGATTAATGTGAAATGTATCCCCTTAAGTCTTTAAGATTGTAGATTATTCTTTATGGCCTCAAGAAATATAATGAAACTGAAACGTTAATAGTACCTAACTAACTGCAAAGGGAATACCAACCAAATAAGTCTTTGAACGCGATAGACCCGGTTTACTTAAAATGTATACCTAGCCAAATAGTTCTTTTACTGGCAAATGATTCATTTGAGCTGATCTAATGGGTAGCTGTAAAATTTTGAGACAACTTTAGACAATTTGCCGTGTGGTGCCGGCTTAGAATAGCATCACCCCACATCCTTCCCACTGGTGTCGTAAGAGGCGACCAAGGGACTCGAGGGTATTGGTGTATTACTATTTTTAGGCGACCGGCTGACAACCTGTCACTATAGTGATACACATGTTTTCTGGAACAACCTTGGAAATCAATCCTCAAAAATGTCAGACGTGGCGATAGCGACCGTATTCTTATGGTCGTTAACGCTCTGCCTACCCCGCAAGGGATAAAGGCGTGATATATGTATGTATGTATGTATGTAACTTTAGATAAACAAAAATCACTTGAGGAGGACTAAGCTGTAAGGTTGTGATTGTACAGCTACCTATCTGTAAGCTGCTGAATATT
This sequence comes from Keiferia lycopersicella, assembly GCA_029255805.1. Classification (NCBI taxonomy): domain Eukaryota; kingdom Metazoa; phylum Arthropoda; class Insecta; order Lepidoptera; family Gelechiidae; genus Keiferia; species Keiferia lycopersicella. Next base: position 637,031 of record JARACZ010000029.1, on the reverse strand, counting down.
ACCTCGGTATGAGGAGGTATATCCATAAATATTTTGATTAAACAAGCATCCAACTTGTCGAAGTTGTTTAAGATGACACAACCAATATGCCATGCAAACAGCTTTTGCAATATCCCCATCAATAAATCTTCCAGCTTCAAGCGAATTGATTAAAAACGATCATGACTGATTGCTGCTGCGCTTGATACCAGTACAGTAGCGCATCGTCAATCATGGTGGCGGGTGACACTGTGATCATCAAGTATCAGTTCTCGGGGTGTCGGCTAATGATCGTGTTTGCTTGGGTAATCAATATTGTGAAATTCTCATCTCTACAGATTGCGATGTGTATGCAAGGCACCTAGGAAGTAGGAACACTTTAAGTACCTGGTTGACCGAGCACTGCTCGATTTTTTTTTGCCGTTCAGATGCATTTTTGGAAAATAAAATCTATCTAGATCGATTAATTGCCCCCGAATTCTTCTTTCTATGAAATGAATGGAGCCGTTTCCAAGATCTCAATTATACAGGAAGCTGCTTTCAGTCTAGTCTTGGTGGAGATTTGGATAGTAGCCAACCCAACACAGGTTTGAGGGACCTACTTACTACAGGCAAGAACTTTCCTATCCTAATCTAATGAGGCGTGTCTCGTTCACAGATTCCCTTAGCGGTGTTAGCTTTCCCTAACTTGGCGTTGAAATAGGCACAAAATTAAAAATACGATACTTTTTATCAGCCACAGCATTACAACGTAAAAAAAAACTTTTCAAAAGTTTACAAACACCACAATCTGTGTTCTTCGATATTACAAAGTTTGTTTCATCAAACGAGATGCTTCCAAATTCCAAAGTTGACGGTGACGAAATTACTCTAATGACTGTAAGAATGTCTCTTGACGTCTAAATGGAAACGATGACGTCATCAATCAGACGACGGACCGGGCAGACGGATTCAAATTAAATAATCCGTCGCATTCATCCCGAGATTTTACTTTTAGAGGACCGAGCCGTGATTTAAAGGGTATAACTCTTTTGGTGACATGTAGTTAAGTCTCAAATGTGGGTGTTTGTTTTTCGTGTGGAACACCGAGTCGTCCAACGATCCAGTGAACCCTAGGCTCAAATGTAGATTACATATTTTGTGGGATTGTTATCCGTCTAGATACAAAACCATCGCTATAGAAACGAATACGTCCGATTCGCCTGAAAATGAATATGTTTTTGAAACCCGCTATTGAGCTAGTCTGGAAATTTAGATTATTGAGGGTCTCACTGTGTCTGGAAATAATTGTCTACAAACAAACCTGCCAAACAAGTTTGAGAGAATTCGTAGTAAGGAGTAAGGGATTAACTTGGATTCACTACACCCAGTTCACTAAATTCACTTAATCATCAACTAATCTCACCAAACATGTTTATCGTAAGGTAGAGGCGGTAAGTCGCAGTCGCGACAGCAGCGGCTAAAGAAAAGTAAAACGAAGTTGAATGATCAGGAACTAGATAATACACTTACCTACTTTTTGGGTTCTTTCAACTTCTTTTCCGCTAACTTCTTATCACGTAGGTAAGTCCAGCCTGTCCAGTTATTTTGCGTGTTTTCCAAGTTTGCATGTCTCCGCTTATAGTAAGTACTTAACCCGTCGAATCTATCATTAGGTAGGTACTTGGAATCCGTTGTCACTTATTTCTGTACGAACAACTTTAACATCTTAGATAGGTATAGGTGGGTAAAACGATCTCCTATCCAGAGAACTGACTTTGAACTTTTTTTCTAGCATTGGTTTTATAGTGTTGTTCAGTAAGTACAAAGCCTAAACATGTATCGTAATGTTTCATCTAAGTACAGGTAAACATTTGAAATTGTGAAATGGAATTTTAACTTACAAATTACTTTCCGGTAAAACTCTCTGTGTCGGACGGAGCTAAAAGCGAATGAAATTCGTGTAATTTTCCGTTTTTCCTCGCTGCGTTATTATTTCGCGAGTCCGTCCGTTTAACTTTATGATTTATTGTTGCGAACTCTCCACAGAATATAAATTTGTTTTTACATCCAACTTGAGCGTTTTATCTCTTCGGAACTGTTTGTACACGAATTTACGGAAGGTTAATTTTTTGGAAGTAATTTTATCAAGCTGGTTGGTTTATGAGCGTCGTTTTGGGTTGGTTTTTCTTCTAATTAAAACTGTGAGGAAGTGTTTTTTTCTGGAGGGGTCCAAATGAGAAATTCCTTCGCGCGGCAGGTGACAGACGCTATTTTGTCTCCGTCGGCACTTGGGCGCGCCGGTACTCGCGGAAATTACATTTCTTGAAGATTCGCCAACACTCTTCTTTTTATTTTCTTCTCAAGTAGGTACGTATTGTAGGTATTTATACATACATATATCACGCCTTTATCCCTTACGTGGTAGGCAGAGCGTTAACCGCCGTAAAAATACGGTCGCTATCGCCACGTCTGACAAATATATAGGGCCGTTTGAGATAATTTGTGTATCAATATAGTAACAGGTTGTCAGCCTGTCGCCTAAAAGTTGTAATACACCTGAAACCCTAAGTCCCTCAGTCGCTTCTTACGACACCCACGGGTAGGAAATGGGGTGGTATTCTAAGCCGGTATCACACGGCATAGTAGGTATTTATAATGTTTATTTACTGACAAAACGAAAGTAAAGTACACACACACGCACACACAATCTCCGCAGTAGCCTTTCGACTCACTTTGATTCAAGTCAGATTGTGTTGCCTATCTTACCTTAGGTAAATCTCGAATTTCAAGCCAGCAGCAATATCTCCACGTAATTGAAGGCCCGTCGTCGTCCCAAAACCGTATATTCAAGATTTGCTTACAAATCCTTACAAATTAACCCCTGCAGCCCTAGATACCTACGTGTGAGGAATATCAGCTGTGGCTGTTTACACAACCTCTTTTAACCCTCGCATAATACCGCTCTTAATGTGCTTTTGAATATTCCGGAGATTATGCAAAGGGTGATACCAAATTTGAGGTTTTCCGTGTTGTCATTAATCACGGAAGCGGTTTGGAGACGACAGCACTCTGTGATTAAAAACACGCTTGGCCAAAAAATATTGCAGTAAGGTCTGGAAGAGGTATTTGGCTGGTTTTTTTGAATTGTAGAAAGGCAAGAAGTTGCTCTGTTTATTCCGATAACAGTTTAGTTGATAAGTAGGTAGATGATGGTATAAATACTTACCTATACATATTGAATCGATACGTCTTAAAATTAGTTTTGCAGTTAGCAATTTGGACCAATGAGCTTTTAATCCTGGAGCTTAATTTCTGAAACGTTTGTATTCGTTTCATGCGAAAATCTGCTACTTATTTTATATATCTCACGTTCTACTTTACTTATCAATTCCCTCATACTATAATTGAGCACGGAGGCCCGCCTTGGTCTAATCACTCGTATCGTATTTTTTACTTTTGATTTTTTTTATGTTAGGGGTTTGTGTGAATGGATTGGAGTAGGTAGTGTGATCTAGAATTAGAATTAGAACCTGACGCTTACGCAAATTCAGAGCTCTTGTACACGTGTAAAATTGTATATGTATTTTATTATTATTTATGTAGTATGTACGTACTAGTAGGTAATATTTGCACTATCCCGCTTCCATAATCGCACTCTCTCTTTCACCCTAAGGTTGCCTGGTAGAGAATGCTACCTAGCATTAAGGCCGCCTTGTTGTACTGTTTCCTTTGTTTGTGTTTTCTACATGTTGTTTTTTGTGCAATAAAGAATTTTGTTATGTTATGTTATGTTGTACACGTTGGAATACCATAGTTACTATTTTGGTTACTACATGATTTTTGCTCAAGTTTTCAATACTTTCTTTGTCCCTTGGCACGGTTTTAAAGTAGCATGAAATATGAGAAGTATCTGCAGCAAATGCTGAAGCTATCACTACCCGAGGCGCTGGTAAAAGCCCCCTTTGTCTCCACTCCAACTTTCGTAATATCGAGAGTGAGGCAGTTGTCGTCACCTTCGTTTTGGCGCCGGGTCCATCAACAGCATCGGTCTCCGGGGGTTGCCAGCTGTGGAAAAGTTATTTTTATGATAGGAAGTTGTTTTGGAATTGAACACACATAAATGATTCATTCCTAACCGTTTTTTGCTGTCAAGATCCAACGTCCTAATTTGTAGACAAACGGCAAGTTCAAACTACTGTCTTACTATCTGACAACATAATTTCTTGCCGGATAAGTATTGAACAGAATATAAAAATACCTATGGAACCGTGTCAATGAACGACTTTTCTCCCAACAACAAGCCCTGAAAACTCATTAGTAAACTTATAGACTCCTTGTAGCATATCGTTTTTGTTACTTTATTAACAGTACCACCGACAAGGGCAATGCCCTTAAATAAACGATGATGATAACCGGTAAGTAGGTTCATACAAACGCCACCCAAAGCGTGGACATCGGTATACTTATAGAACACCGGAAATAAGTCTTTTGTAGTTGGCAACCCCGTCCCCTAGAACCGAAGGAGCAGCTCTCTCACCAGCTCATTAGTGCAAATGCGCGCTCGACAATATCGGAATATGGCGGGCTTTTCAAATTTCGAATAGATTTTCAAAATGAAATCGAAAATTAGTTGAATCGTTGGAATTGCTGGCTGAGAGGAGCCGGTAACGAGACTTCTGGAAGTTTTTGATCTCTTTTTTATGAGAAAACAACGCTAATTAAAACTGGTACAGTTTATAAGAAAAACTAATACAGGGTGTATGGGACGGTGTAACGAAAACTTTGCAGGCGTGCTCAGACCATGAAACTGAACAACTTTTTCTATGTGGGTAAAAGTGAATTTTTTTCGACCTTTCATACAAAGTTCCCGATCAGCTGAGTGACTTTGTATGGGAACTCGAAAAATTTTTTCGTTTCCCAACATAGCCGCCATAGGAAAAATTGTTCAGTTTTATGGTCTGATCACGCCTGCAGTTTTAGTTACACCGTCCCTTACACCCTGTATAGTAGTTTGATTCCTTAGGATTCAGTTCTTCATTTGGAATCCCGCTTATTGGCCCCGGTGTACAATTAGCGCTTGCTCAGCGACTCAGCGTGTGGGCAAGTGTATGCACTATTAATTAGCTAGCTCCTAGCCGGTACCTTCCGCCTCGTTGGGCTTAAGTACAAGGCCCGTTGAAGGGTTAAAGGCTTATAAGGGCAAAATTAGATGCGGTTTTTATAAACGTCACTAACACTGGCTGGACCGATAAAATACCGCAACAACATGCGGCACATGCGGAAATATTCTACTACTTTTCAAGAAAAGGACGATCATATTTGAGATTCGGTCCAAGTTAGCCTTCGGGTTGCAGAGGTCAGATGGCAATCGCTCTTTGTAAGAACTTGGTTTCACGTCAAATCCCCTAGGTGAGGTAGCCGACCCCGACAGAGAACGGGAGAAGGCAAGGAGGATGATGATATTTAAAAAAAAAGGACTATCCGTTTCATAATGTTCATGTAAAATTTCGTTCCATTTTGTACCATTTCCTTTTCAGAATTCGATTGCTATCCGATCCGCTATCATACGCGTTAAAAAGCTGTTCGCAATATCTCGTCAGCACAGACCCATACACTCTAGACGGTCTAGACGTGGTTGGTATAAAAAAAAAAAATATTTAAAGAGATGAACTAGTCATATAAAACAAAACATCTTTTTCCTTATTAAATATTTGTCGAGGTATGAAAAACGAGGTTTTTAACTTGGACAGGGAAAAATTCTGTCTACTACATTTATGACACTTTGTGCTGAAAAACTTTGATGTCATAGTCTCCAAACAATCTGTAACTTTACTACTGAACAATACGCAGGTATTTGTGGCGATTGGGTATTGCCTTTCAGCGCTAGAAAAGAAAAAGAAAACTAGAAGGTGTGAGTGAATGGGAATTAGGAAAACTTAATTTATTTACCTACAACTACATACATACACACACATATCACGCCTTTATCCCTTGTGGGGTAGGCAGAGCGATAATGATCGCAAAATTACGGTCGTTATCGCCACGTCTGACAACATTTGAGGGTTGCAGATAAGTCGTGTATCACTATAGTGACAGGTTGTCAGCCTCTCGCCTAAAATTGCAATACACTTAAAACCCTCAAGTCCCTCAGTCGCCTCTTACGACACCCGCGGGAAAGAAATGGGGTGATGCTATTCTAAGCCGGCATCACACGGCACTACCTACAACTAGGCGCTTATTTACTTTATTGTTAAGGCTTATAGTGCACTCCTTTCACCCACATACCTTACCAAACACATGATTGATATGGATGGATAATCAATTATGTAGCAACATGTTGGTGTATAAGTTGCAGAAACAGCTAAGAATACCCTCAAAAAGTGTCCTGATAAATAAATAAATCAAGGTAACTGAATATTGTAAAGTTCGAATGCTCGCGTGAATGGCTTTAGCGTCTATGCCTACATAGGTCTGGGTTCGGTTCCCGGACGAGCCTTTTCAAAGGCTTCCGTAAGCCGACACTTCATTTGGAAAGCTTTTTATGCTACGTGTGATGGAAGTGCCAAGTCGGTAATCTAAAGAAGCACGTGTATTGACAAAATTGCGTATACGAAATTAGATGCGAACGAGAAATTGAGAAATGAAGGCTTCATTTCGTAAGACATGTAGCGAACTCTGAAATTGAAATTGTCAATTTATCCACGGCAATTTGATCCCAGTTTTTTGAGGTGTGATAATGACAAAATTAGTCTAAAAGTATGATAATTTATTACGTGTGGCCACAAATAGAGACAAATCACCCATGAAACTAAACGACTTTCCCCAACGAACGTAGGTCGAATATTTAAAAAAAAAAAACAACTAACACGGACAGTTAGTATAATTTGTATGGGAAATCTAATTATTTTTAACCAACTTCAAAAAAGTTCTCAAGGAGGTTCTCAGTTTGACCTGTAAGGATTAGATTAGATCAAAAGTTCTGACACCGCGGTTCATCAGTTCACTCGTCGACACGAAAATTGCTTTTTCAGTAATTATGTATCGATTATAGCCCCCAATTTCATTTTCTCCGCCAAAACGCCGCCAGCAACCAAACCAATAATACTCAGAACAAGAGATTGTTTTAAAGGTAACTTTACGAACAACCACAGTGAGGCTACGAAAAACTCGTCTTAATCAGATTTGACGAGCACAAAGTTGCGCTAAGTTCTGCGCTGTGTGGTGGTTTAGAATACTCAGCTCATTTCTGGAGGGTGTCGTAAAAAGCCATTATTACAGGGCGCATCATGAGCAGCGTTAATTTTGTACTACTCCAATCCGCCTGTCATAATACCATAGATAATACCGCCCGCTACTTATCGCAAACCTACGTCTAGCTAACATCTCCCAATAGCGCATGCAGTGCACTGTGGAGGCTTCTGTAAATAAGTACCTGTATTAAAAGTAAATATTTGACAAAACTTTATTTTTTGTTTTTGTGAATACTTAGAAATAGTTTTATTTCAGTGCGTGCCTAAGGTGGAACGCATACTTAATATCGCAGCGGTGTTTTAGCGCTCAGGTCTCATTGCGACGAGTAAGTAAGTAATTCGTGGCTTTACTTTTGTTGTTTGAAGGGGTGTCCTCCAAAATTCTTAGCTCTGATCACCGATCGAGTGTTTTTATAATAACAACAGGGAGAAGTAATTAATCAACGTCGCCGCTACAATTTCCTCCGTGCTTCGGAAGCCACGCTCAATTTGGCTTCTTACGCAAAGTAAACAGTTTGCCGGGGGAGAATGAGAGGTAGTACACCCTACCCTGTTTGATAGTCTACAGTCCATTAAGAATAATTATGCAGATATTTCACACAACCAACTTAGAAATCACTTGGTACAGTAATTATCAGCTTCAAAAAATTTATAAATATTCGTAACAGTTTACAAAGGTTTTCTAAGGGACTCAAGGGTTTCATATGTATCACAACTTTAGACGACAGGCCGACAACTTGTCGCTACAGTGACACACGAATAGTTTGAAAGGGTCCTCAATATTTGTCAAACAAACGTGGCGATAGCGATCGTATTTTTAAGGCCGTTAACTCTCTGCCTACCCCGTAAAGGGTAAAAGCGTGATATGTGTATGTGTGTAAGGTTTAAAAAAGTAAGCGCGTTATCGTACAATTTTTAGTTTGGCCGCCATCTTTTTACGTGTCCAGTAGAAAGTGTTTCTGCTAATTCGCTTTTTGTTTTTTTTGTACACCTTGTTTACCAGCCCTAGTGCTATCAAATACCTACTACCCTCTATATCAACCTATAATAAAAGGGGAAGATAGGAAGGTACTAGGGTGGATACTTGCTGAAAATAGCTCGTTATCAGATGAGATTAGGAAATTAAATGTAATTCGCGGTAATTTTGGCTGAGCTTGGGTTTCAGAAGTGAAAATTTAATTTCTAACGTTCAGTGTTATTGTAAGAGATTTACATAATACGAGTGAAACATTAATTTGAATATTTTCTTAGGGGAAGACTATAATTAAGACAACTACTTGGAAAAGTATACATTAAGTATTGTTTGTGAATAATCACAGAGAGTAAGAAAGAAAGAAAGAAAATAAATTTATTTCGGTAAGGAAAAATTTGAAACAATTACATACATAAACTAGAAACATGTTATGAATACCGAAAATGGACCTCACTCAGCATATGCGGCAGACAGCAGTAGATACCATCTACCGCGCTGGTATTCTGTGAGACCATTGTTAGGTTAGGTTTACACTACTGGACGGAGAATACACATAAATTATTTCCAAATTAACATGCATATTAAATTCAGACTTAAAAACTATTTAACAAAGTTATAATTTTATCTGTTACATTTTGAAAGATACAATTAAAAAATGATAAATATTTCGTCGCAGACATTGTAGTGGCTCATACTAGAATATTGGAGTGATCATAGAGATATAAATACAGCTATAGAAACATAGTTATAGTTTGTCCCAGCCCAACTGCTTGTGGAACAAGCAATTGTACTTCAAGTAAATGTAATTTAAGTTTATTTTTAAAACTACTAATAGAGACTGAGTTCCTAATTGGTGGGGGAATATTATTCCAGCACTTCGTGGCAGCATAACGAAAACTACCACGAAATGCGGTCGTTTTGTGTCTGGGACAAACCAAACGTATAGCAGATCTTACGTGACATTTAGAGAACGTTAGTTTATCATAAAGATAAAGAGTAGAGAATGTCTTAATTTTAATCTTAGCCAATTCTTCTGTGTAGAAATATTTTTTGGCGATGATTCCACCCGCGTCTGAATATGACATCAAAGATTTCACTCGTGAGTAATTTGTCATAATATATCCAATAAAAATCATATCAAAACTATGCAAATGAAAAGAAGAAAGAAGAAGATGATAAAACACGTTTAATATATCCTATGCATATTATGACAATAGTTTAAAATAAAAGATCTGTTAGGCTAAATTAAAATTGTGCTCATCTATATCTTGCATGTCTTTTTACAAAAATATAAGGTATATAGATGGGCTGTCTGTGAATAAATACAACCACAATAGGCAAGTAGGTACATTCACATCACATCATAGCCATTTCAGTTGAGATTATCGTGAAACATACAGTCGAATGGCTCCACAAGGAAGTGCAACCGATATCGAGTTTAACAGACAAGTTGTTTGATACGAGTTGGCGGATGCTTGAATAATATTAATGTATTCTACATTTTCTGAAGTTATTAATAGAAGTATGAAAATGGCGTTGGTATGAGATCTAAGAAATATTGCCTTGAGATTTCTAAAACGTCGTCATTAGATTCATGCGAAAATCTACTACGAATTATGCTTGTATCATAAGTTCGACTATACTTATCGATTCGTATTAAATTTACACATACCTATACATAATTGACTATAAAAACATCATGGTAGTACAAATTTAAATACGTGCACGGAACGGGATTACCATTTTTCAGAAATTGAACTCTACATCTATGATACTCGTACGCCCTAGTTTAATTTTCTATATGATATCTCTCTGCATTATTTTATTGCTCAATCAATTATTGATACAAAATTTCTTTCACTGTTATTAAAATTAACATGATGTCCGTTATGGGGTTAAAAAGCAGTTTCTCTGAAACTGATTCTACTTGATATTTAATAGGAATTATATTCTACGAAACTCTACAAAATCGATTGTTTTTTTGTATTCTGATCAGGTGCTTTGTAATTAAGAAGCAACGCGAATGAGCGTACTGAACCACGTCTGGCTCATTAACAAAGCAAACGGAATGCTGCGAATTAAAATGTAGAGATCCCTCGGCGAGTTATTAGATCCCAAGAAATTCTGGAACACCGAATCTAAACACCGTTAAAGGTGCCGTATCTTGAGCCCTGGAAAAACTTAATGTTCTTAGATGCTAAGAAAATGAAAAACATGGGTTTAATTATTAAGTATTAAACCCTAGTACTACGCTACTCGCCTTGTTGGCGGTGTTGCGACCGACTGGTTATGAAGAGAAGAAGAAGAGATTTCGAACTGTATTTATACAAAATGGTGGTGGAAATACTTCGATAACGCGTTTCAGAACTTGTAGGTAGGGATGTGGGTGGAGTGCGTGTGCGGCGCGATGCCTGACTAGGAACAAAATCTTCTAAAGACTTCGCAGTATCTGCTGTTGCTTCCTCTCACATAAATAGATGATAATAGCAAGCTGAAATGAATACAAATTTTTAAGACAGTACCCATGTTAAGTATAATGATTTATTATTGCCGCGTGATGCCGGCTTAGAATAGCATCACCCCACATCCTTCCCGCGGGTGTCGTAAAAGGCGACTAAGGGACTCGAGAGAATTGGTGTATTACAATTTTTAGGCGACAGGCTGACAACCTGTCACTATAGTAATACACATGTTTTCTGAAACAACCTTGGAAAACAATCCTCAAAAATGTCAGACGTGGCGATAGTGGCTGTATTCTTACGGCAATTATCGCTCTGCCTACCCCGCAAGGGATAAAGGCGTGATATATGTATGTATTTATTATTGGTTGGTATTTTTTACTATTATTGGTTTCGTTATTGGGCAAAATACACTTGTACTAAGTATTTCGCGGGCTGTGATTAAACCGCAGTAGGCCAGACGGTAGAGACGTCGCCAGCTAGTATTCTTTACCAGTACTGATGACGAAAGTAGCTGGTTCAAATCCAGGCTGCGTAAAAAATTTGCAAGTTTACCAAAAAGCTGAAATGCCTTAAGTAATGGGGAGATAAGGGCCCGGGCAGAGGCTGCATCGCAGAGACAGCCGCTAGCCGCTCGGTCGATAGACGCGCGTGACGCGAATCCTGATCTCGGATCACCAGCACAATGCTTACATACTAGGGTTGCAGCGGGTACATGCTTGTCGGGCTAAAAAGCCTCAGTAGAAAACAACGATTCACAGGGAAAATGAGAATTGGTCGAACCCTAAAAAATTACTATAGTTCTAGACTCTAGAGTGTGCGCTACAAGCGTATGTCCGTGTAAAGAAAGTTGTTCGGTCGCCTTTATTTATCGTACTCGTACATACTCGTATTAATTTATATGACAACGCTACGTCTGTAGGAACTCTTTTGCGGTGCGGTCTTTACTTAGATAAGTACTGGTTAGTTTTTGGCTGAAGAAGTACTTATTAAAATATATTTAAATAGTCAAGACTCAGGTGGTTTTCACACGTAACGCATCCGTCTGTCAGATGCATACTAAAAATGTCATTCCCCATACTAAAAATCGAACCCGACGCAAGTCCAACGCAGACACTAGCATAACGGATCCGTCTGTCAAACATCAGGCATCCGCAAACATCGGGCATCCGTTTTTAGTATGAGGAATGACTTTTTTGTATGCATCTGACAGACGGATGCGCTAAACTATCGCACAACGGAGCGATAAGATCGAAAAATACCTTGGTCCCGTTGATATGTGGACCCATGTGCAACCCTCATGCTATGTAGTGTATATTCTATACTCCATTGCCATTGCTTGTGGATTTGGAGTGAATCTGTGCCAGTTTGTGACCGTCAAACAGAGGAATTCAGGGCTGATTGGGAGGCTATTATGATGATAGGATGCTACCAATAGAACATTACTTAATTCAGAAACAAAAGTTAGCTTAATTCAGAAGCTTGCTCAACTATTGCTTCTGCTCATATTTTCTTGTATCGTTGGTTTTATAATACATTAATTAAAACTTTGAAAGTATTTTAAAGTATGTACATACCCATTTATAAAATTGCCAAAATTGTTCACCGTATACTACTTACAGAACTACTAGCATTTTGTACCACTCTTTGCATATGTAAGTAAAGAAATTATGTATCTACTTAAACATAGGTTTTATGAATCTCATGTATCTACCTAAAGCAGTGAAACGACTAAGAACAAGGAAACGACTAAAACCTCATAAACACCTACGTGTCACACCACTCAATGCACTCACCGACCCACTCAGAAACAATTAAGCGCCACATTCATTAGGCGCCGGCGCAGACAAAACCGCATAAAGAGAGGACATTAAGTAAAGCCCACTGTTCATAACTTATGCATGAATGAGTGTACTTTGTGAAGTACAGCCGGAACGAACGTGCTTTCAGAAGCACAAAAGGCTCGCGGTGGGCGGAGAGCGCTTCGCTGAGACGATTTTAAAACGAGATAGTGACAAATGTATGAGAATATTTCTGCCTACTGATGGACTCTACAAATCACAGGACTACAATAAAGGTACACTTATTGAGCTGAAAATTACGATTTAACAAATTACATTCAGTGGTATTTTTCAACAATGATTGTAAATCAACCACCATTTAAATTTGCCATCGATACGATGAAAAGACCGCAGTAAATATATAGTAAATTGAACCTCTCTCATGTAAACATAAAAGAAAATAAAATATTGGACTGTACAAATAAAAACTTAACTGTGAGATTGATTACAAGTAACACATTTTATTTGTAAAAAAAATGCTATTTTTGAAAAAGATATAAAAGATAATTGTTGCAATATCGACACGACACGAAAATGACATAAGTACCTACACAATTTAATACAATAAACAATTTAATTAAGTACACAATCATATTTATTTCGCTCTATGTCAACACTGTTGTCAGGGACACAAAATAGTATCATGGACACATAGGCGGTTCTCACACTTCAATTCATCCTAATATTTATTCTGTGATGTCATTGCTGCGTATTTTTTGCGCTTTTGTAACGCATGCGCGTGTCAGGTGCAAAGAAATTGCCAATTTTCCATACTAAACCGACGTTGACGGAGGAGCAACGCAAAAACTTGCGGTGCCATCTGTCTCTGTTACACTTATCACTAAATAGTATAGAGCAAAGTCGCTTTTCGCGTCTGTCTGTATGTACGTTTGCTTAAATGCACAACGGATTTTGATGCAGGTTTTTTAAAAATTGATAGAGTGATTCAAGAGGAAGGTTTTTATGTATAACACTTGCCGAGAAGCATCTTATTCCCACGGGAAAATTAGTTATAGCGGACGCAGCCGCTGAGCGGGCCGCTACCGCTAGTTATGGTATATGCAAAATGGCTTCCTCTTTTACACCCACGGCCGTCAAGTGTGACCAGGCCATACTTTAATGAAAATATCAATTTTATTTACATGAGGTTTCCACTGCATTCGTTTCCATGGTATCGAGTGTTCTGATTTTAATTAATATGCCAGCGTACAGCTCATTGATATGCAAATTGAAATGCGCGAACCGAATTTGATTAAGTATAATTTCTACCTATGTAGGTACAGTTTGAGCATTAAATGTAATGTTAGCTGGAGATCAAAGGAAAGGGAAACTTACATTTATACATACATACATACATACATACATTATCACGCCTTTATCCCTTACGGGGTAGGCAGAGCCACGTCTGACAAATATAGAGGGCCATTTGAGACAATTTTGTATATCACTATAGTGACAGGTTGTCAGCCTGTCGCCTAAAAGTTGTAATACACCTGAAACCCTCAAGTCCCTCGGTCGCCTCTTGCGGCACCCACGGGTAGGAAATGGGGTGATGCTATTCTAAGCCGGCATCACACGGCAATTGCATCACACATTAATTTTATTTAATTCCTACCTGATCTTAATCCGTGCGTTGCTAGCTTAACACCAATAGCATCATTCAATTTCTTCCCGCGGGTGTCATAAGAGGCGACTAAGGGGCTCGAGGGTTTTTGTGATGGTGACAGGCTGACAACCTGTCACTACAGTGATACATGAATAATTTGAAGTTTCCACAATATTTTGTCAAATGGGGCAATAGCGACCGTATTTTGACGGCCGTATTGTATTTTATTGCTCTGCCTACCCCGCTAGGCGTGATATGTGTATGTATGTGCTGATCTTAATGAAGACTTTTTGGACTTGCAGCAACTCTAGTCCAAACTAGGTAGCGCTGTTGACGTTTTTTCGTATGAGGGATATACTGTCAAGTTCAGTTTACAATAAAAAATATTACCCCTGTCTATGGGGAATTACTGCTGAGCTTCTACGTCATTCGCACGAACGCCACCTACTATGCACTAAACGAACAGATTGAAAAATTCATCTATGTTTGTTGATATGGCTTCTAGTATAGGTTTGATAACTGCTAAAATTGGATTAGATGAGCAACAATACCTACTGTAATGATTGAAATCAACATCTAGGAACTCGTCGCCACTGCAGATAAGTAAATACATGTAAAGTTAATTATTACTTGAAGTTAAATTTATGTTTTCATTTAACTGTAAAACGTTTTAAGTTTAAAAGATAACCCATGTGGATTTAGTTTATACTATCCTTAACGTTTATTTTTAAGAGCTATATTGCTAAGAGTTATGTTAATAACGGTATCAAAGCCGCTATTTAATTCAACTCTTTTGTTAGTTTAGGCTCAGTTCTCGACACAACTTATGTAAATATCAAAGATAAAGTTCTAAGAGCAAATCCAGCTTATATTTTATTTGTCGGCGAAGACAGCTGGTGGAATAGAAACTCCTTGGGAGTATGGCGGCGACTACCCTTTGCCTTACCCGAATGCAAACTATTAAAAAGTTAAATGTGCAAGAACTTTTAAATGGGTAGCCGCTTGGGAAAATTATATAGAGTCAAAAATAATGTGGAAACAATGTAATAATCCTAACTAATTGTTAAAAGGAGACAATACAAGATCATAGTTGAACAATTCCGTCGTTATCCTAACAAAGTCTCCGCAAAATATGGCGAATGCTGACTGAACGCCAACATATTTTTATACGAAGATAGAACTTCAAAAGTTTTTTACCCGTGTAAGTAAAAAAAGAATAGTATTTTCCGCAGCTTCCATGTATGAAACTCAGAACGAACATATACATTTTTAAGTTTTCTACGCAAAGAACTTCCAAGTACGGAGTCGTACTTGTAAATATAAAACAAATATTGTGCACAGTAACAACTGGGTTTGTTCGGTTCACTGGGAGTTGGACTGATCGTAAATCTGTAATAAGGCGGCATAACGAGCCCTATTGTCGGACTGCACAACTGTAGCAGACTGTTTCCATTGCACTACGATGCTGCTACGACAAATATACGGATCTGACTGACGAACGGACTGAGCGGTAAAAATTACAGTATCTATACCACTACGTCCATTATTTCTACGGCTGATTGCACATTTGATGCATGACGGAGTGCCAAAGTATCACAGCGGTCTGGCAGATCCATGCTAGAAACGTCACTCCCCATACTAAAACCGCACTCTACGAACGACACTGCGATAGTGCTGCGTCGACAGCGGTGGAGCGGTTTTAGTATAGGGATTGACATTTCTAGTATGGATTTGACAGACCGCTGCGGTATTATTGCGCTCCGTCGTGCGTCAAGTGTGCGATCCGCCTTAGACTACGATAAATATAAGTACGGATTAGACTGACAAGAACTGCGTCTTTTCGGTTCCCTAGGAGTTGGATGGGGACTGATCGTAAGTCCACGATAAGGCGGCATAACGCGTTTAGTTGTCTGACTACACAACTGTGTCCATTGCGCTATGATTCTCCTACGTCAAATGTACGGATACGATGATCCTGGCTGTGTAGTTACAACTAGGTTTTTTCGGTTCGCTGGCATTTCATATACTGATCACAGTCCGTAATAAGGCGGCGTTACGTGTTTTCTCCTTGGACTACGCTCTTATACGAAGTGGCAACGACAACTCTATTTTCCGTTCCTTTTTAATTCCACGCACACGCTCTATCTCTGACTCTATCTTGCCAAAACTAGAGTGAAACCCATTATTATTGGTCACCCTTGCAATACGATTTAGTGACAATGGAAACGCGTTCCAAAATCAGCTGTACTGGTCAGCACCACCAAGCAAGTATTAGCGCGTGCTTCTTGCACGGAGCATTGCGTTGGTTACGCCCGCACGGCACCGCCTGGTCGCCAGTTCCTTTCCCGGCTTGGTACACCTGCGTTATTAGTTTAGTACTTAGATGGAAGTCTAGTATGCGCGCCGAAACAATGGTAAATCTAGGAATGCTGTAGGGATAAGGAAATGTTCGGAGTCGGATTCTTGGATTTTGTTCTAAACTTACGAGGTATTAAAGCCAGAATAAATGGTTACAATGTTTATTTTATGTGTGAAAGAGAATGGAATTTACAGAATTAATGGTAGGTTTACTTAGGAGGTGGGTATCGTAAAACGTGGTGGCATTATTGGTGACTCAAGTTTATATCGGTAAGTCATGTAGCCAAGCCATTGTAAATTAATATTGGACATCTTTACATAGCTAAAACAAGAAAACTTGCACATTAAAAACAGCTGATTCCGGTTTGCCGTGTGATGCCGGCTTCGATTGCCGTGCGATGCCGGCTTAGAATAGCATCATCCCATTTCTTTCCTGTGGGTGTCGTATGAGGCGACTAAGGGACTCGAGGGTTTCGTGTATTACATATTTAGGCGACAGACTGACATCCTGTCACTACAGTGATACACGACTTGTCTGTAGCGACCCTCAAACATTTTGTCAGACGTGGCGATAACGGCCGTAATTTTACGGTCGTTAACGCTCTGCCTACCCCGCCAGGGATATAGGCGTGATTTGTGTATGTATGTATGATTCCGGTATTTGCCGCCATTGTGGATCGAACAAAATTAATCGTTTACGTAGGTACGCATGTTATGGAGGAAAATTTACGTGACGTTAATTATTTTTAATATAAATAACATGTCTGTAATTATATCATTAAGTACAAAAAAGGGAAAGTAAAGTAACAAAACTTTCGACCTTCGTTTCGCTCGGAGTTTTAAACCCAATCAAATACGGGCTGACGGGCGAAACATAATTACGTATCTCCAGAGTTTACATTACGACAAATTTAATTACAGTTTTGTTGCCATCGAATGATTCCCTCCATGTTCCCCACGCCTCCCGGCATCATGCTGCGAATGGTGGTACGGTCGTGGGTTCGAGTTTCGTGTACAATATTAAAAAGGACAAAAAAATCTGTGAATGTTTTAAGGGCTAAACCAGCCCGTGAGACTCACCGATTTTTAAAAATAAATCAACATCCGATGCCCTCAAGTGCAAATCTGTAGCAGTCCGAGACATTTTGTATGGCAGATCCAGAATTGGTACGCTCTCAGTTAGAGCGCCGCAGTAGGTTATGCATTCTAAGTAGAAGTTTGAAAACACACGATAGCGACAGATTTGATTGAATGTATAATGACGTGCAAGAAGGTACTAAACAATAAAATGTCTTGAACGACTCGGTGTCCCACACAAAAAGAAGGAGAATAAAACATGTTTTAAAGAGAAAAGATACTGAATAGAAAACCAGTCTTAACGACTGTACACCTAATGTAAATTTGTTTAAGCGGAGAAGAGGCTCATAATTTAGTTTTAACTCGATGAACCGGGTTCCTAACTCAATTCTGTTGCGAATAACAAAAGGATGACTATTGTATAGAGTTAGTTCGTTTATAAATGTTATTACGGTGTAACAAGAGCTTATGGAGAAAGTAGTCCAGTTGACAAAATAATGGTTAAAAGACAATACAAAAAGACACGATCGTTTCAATCAATGTTTATAAAGACGGATCGCACACTTGACGCACGACGGGGCGCAAAAATATCGCAGCGGCCTGTCACATCCATACTAGAAACGTCACTCCTCATACTAAAACCTCACTCGACGGACGACACTGCGATAGCGCCACGTCAACAGCGGTTGAGCAGTTTTAGTATGGGGACTGACATTTCTAGTATGGATCTGACAGACCGCTGCGATATTTTTGCGCTCTGTTGTGCGTCAAGTGTGCGAGCCGCCTAAGCTTTGAAAAAACTGTGACTAATATTTAAATGTATGAAAAGTGGATTGAAATACACATTTGGACCATCAATTTACACAAATGTCATGTCATGTGTTGGTTTCCAATTTCCATTTTCGTATTTTGGTATTCTTTGGAAATAGTTGTTGATGAATAATAGGTCTCGCTCTCTCGCTATAGTTGTTCATTTGTGTGTTTGCGCATTGGTATTCCTCAAAAGATTTTCAGCAATTTTTTATACCTTTTAATCCAATACCTAAACGATTTCCTTTTCCAAGCCTTTCGTAGCCGCAGCCTCTTATTCTACAACAGTATCTCTACTGTGATTCGCGCGCGTTTCCCATCCGATATCAATTTGTAATAATTGCAATGTACGAGTAATGCACCCGTTGCACGCACTGCATTGTCACCCCCACAGATTCCTCTATTGTCCTCGAGTGTATTATTATAATTGCAGCTACACAGGGTGTACTCAAAATGCGTTTTCCATAATTGTGTCCCAGGCAACGCAGTGTAAGTGCTCTTGCCTCAGACCCTGATAAAATCGACTATCAGTATGAGCCAATGATGATTCAAAATTCATATGTTACATGGGATTTTGTTTGAGTAAATTTGTTCACTGCAGGATTAGCAAATGTCGTTTATTTTTCAGTGCTTTCCAGGCACGCAATACATGTAAGTACATTTATATTCACAGTTCGTAGGTATGATATACCTAGTCTGACTTGAACATTTCACAAATACTTATTATTATTATTATTGTGTTAGAAAAAGTTCCGAACATAGATATTAGTAGTGCCCCCTGTGGTATGTTTACGTACCTATTTTCTAGAAGATTTGAATTATACATAAGGTGTTAAAATATTAGCTGCAAATATTTTAAGCGAATCAGTCCATGAAAGTGAACAGCTTTCCGCATGGAACATAGGTCGAAATATAAAAAGAATTTTTGGACCTCCCGTACAAATTGACTCTCGGTTGTTAATTTTGTATGGGAGGTCCAAAATTTATTTTCATGTTTCGACCTATGTTTCTTGGGAAAAGTTGTTCAGTTTCATGGGCTGATTCATCACCCCTTAAAATATTTGCAGCTAATATTTTTACACTCTGTATAAACTTCATGTTATTTGGAAAATAAGGCACATCCTATGATTTCCGTTGTGTTCTACCCTCAAACATAAGAGACGTTCACTAGAAGCGCTTTTGTCCCTCAGTGGACATAAATTGCAACGACGCGCCACTAAATTATAACAATAATGAATTCCGTATTTTATTGTTAAGCAACCTCGTAAAGGGCTGGAATTTTTAGTGCAAGACAAATTTATAGCTTCTTTTCTATCTCGATGATGCTCTTTTTGATGCTAAATGTAAATCAAGTGGGGATTTCCTTTTCTCTTTTACGAAGTAGATATTGGTAGGATCGAGAATTCCTTGGAAAGTGTCCAGATTTGGCTTGGAGCCAAATCGGTAATGATTTAACAAAGTGCTCGGTTCGGTACGAACAGGACTTGCCAAATTTCAATTAGTTACAAAATGGATTTTGTATCACACATGCCGTCGATACGGATTGGAGGATAGGGTGACCATTTTTTCATGAAGTTATCTTTTTTGTCTTTATTACAGTCAAGAGTACGATTCACGAGTTTAGGAGCTCATTGCGTCTGAGATTCATGACTACCACAGTATTGTGCCTACCTGCCCAACTCCTAAAAAAATACAGGGAGAACATTAAACGAAAATAGGTATTTAGCCAAACAAGTAATTTTGTGAGTGACCTCCTATGAGGCACTGCGTAAATTCATGAAAATAACAGAGAATAATAGGTAGGATCGTATAGGTAATTTACTTATCCAATAGTATGATTTAAGAACAGCCTCAATACAAAATATTAAGATACATTTTGATTTGGATTTTTTATACTTACATTCAAAATTTATAACCATGCTCTATCTCAAAATGAATTTCCTTTTTTTTAGTTTATTCTGTCAGTCGCCGTATCTGACAATTCTCATAACAGCTGGCAACCCTAAACTGTCAGAATCAATAGCCGCCAAGCTAAACTAGTTAATCCGCGCGACGCGACTCGCTTTTTACAGAGCAGTGCGACACCGCGCCATATGGCATCTTACACCATGCGACTATTATTTAATCTGTGCTCTGTGCTATGGGTCGACTTCAATCGAGCCGACATAAGCCTCTGATTGGAGGGAAGTTTTGGAGTTCGTTGTAGTTTTGTTAGCTCTGATAATATCTTTACAATTTTATTGTTCCTAAACATTTGTCAATCGCGGCGATAACGACCGTGATAAGACGGTTGTCAACGCTCTGCCTGCCCCGCCAGGGATATAGGCGTGATTTGTGTGTAATTGTTCCTAAAGGATTTGCACAAATCTATACATGATATCGGAAAACAAGAGTTTGTCGTATTTTTGGCTGCAGTATACGTGGATGATATTTTTGCAGGATTTCATATGCGATCTGAAAATAATTTAACTAGATTACAAACTTTAGCAAATAATGTAAAAATAAACAACCAGCCTACTCTAAGAAGGTAGGGTTGATTTGTTCTAGGTAGTCTTCTTCGTAAACTTTGACATTGATTTTTTCAAAACTGCAACTGACAAAATTTTATTTTGATTCAAAGCACAATGTTGTAACAAAATCCACACATGGACCGTGTCATGGGACCCCACATCAATGCCATACAAATTTATTTAATCTCACAAATGTCACGGCTCAATGGTACCGACAGCTAAGATTTGCCATAACATAATGGGGATTAGTACAATTCGATCACGTGTGATTTCATGGTCTTTTGTATCCTCTGTCGCACCATGGTCGCCTTAGTAAGGCTGCGATTCGGGAAGACGATCCTCTTAAAATAGCGCGGTCACTTTCCGTCAGATAGATTAAGGTGATCTAAGTCATGTCACGTCATAAAACTTGAAGAAATGCGAGTTATTAGTTGTTATGTTATGTTATGTTATGTTATGTTATCTGTCGATATAGGGCGACATTTAAAACGATGCCGTCTATTTTTTATGGGATTTTTTCAAGAAACTATTGATTTTAAATCACTATTGTCACTGTATTATTTATCACCACAACATTTCATGGCTTCTTCCCATTATTTTACTCGATGGTAATGGTGAAAGCGTCATGGTATTGTACCATGGCACTATTCGATTGACAGTACCTCAAGCTGTAGATTTATTTTTTCGTACGGAAAAGGCAAGGGAGGTGTGGCTATAGGTACGTACTGCCAAGCAGATTCTATGCATATTTCTTCGCCAACACCTACACCACACCTACCACCTTTTATTTTATATCCTCTTTTTTCTTTTTCTTCTATTTTCTGTTTCTTGGATGCATAGTGACAGTGCTATTGTGATATAAGTTAAGAGAGTTGTTTTTCCGAATCGCGACCGAAGTATTATTCCTTTTGCTCCTACTGTGTCGGTTTAAGGTTACAAAGTACAATATTAATATAAAAGGTGTTTATTTAATAGGTGCGTATTATTACGACTATTGTTATGCTTTTATTGATTCGTTCGGCTCCTGGCTTATTGTTATTTATTATTTCCCATCGATATTTCGATATGCATTATTATCTGAGCGTTAATGAGAATTTTGGTATTCATGAGTGCTCAGTGGGTTTTAATAACGCATTGAATTTCATAATTTATGCATCCACGGGTCGTTGGATCGCTGGTGAAAAGTGTGACATTGAAAACCAATAATTTCTATTGTAGTAGTAAAATAAGTACTATTCATATTTATTTTAGTTTAGATCGACTTAACTGTTCAAATCCTCAACTGTGAGAATGACAGCCAGTATTATGTATAGATTCTACATAACAGAATTGCCTGAAATTACCTACATGAAAGCAATGCAGATGTAATATAAAGTAATATTGCATAATATGTAAGATTTTATAATTACAAGATTTTGGACAGTTCATAACTTTGCCCAAATACGGTTGAAGTTACGTAGGTAATTAAACATTTCAACCTTTTCACCACATTTCCGGATGGTATCAAGAGGAGACCCTCGGATCCTGTAGATGACACTATCACCCTACAGAAGCCACGCTGCGCTGGAAACCTTATTTATTGACACTGGCGAAATCAAAGTGGAAACGCCATTAAATAAAGAAATAATAATAAACAAAACAACACAACAACACCTAAGTATTGAGAAGATCTTCTGTTTTATCCTATTGTCGGATATGACTAGGAATTTGTGAATATGCAACATGCATATACGCGCCGTGTTTAGGTAAGTTTAATATAATAATAGCTAAAAGTTGAATGTCTATCACACCTTCACCCTATCTAATTTACTTATTTTTAAAATAAGAATTCAACTCTATCTTCGTACCGTAAAATCATCTTTACATAGAAGCAAGTCTGAAAGGTTGAAGCCAAGACAAGTGACAGTCAGGGGGTTTAAATTCATCTACTGTGGTGTAAATTTGCCGTGGGGTCGGCTGATATAAGGAGATGTATAGGTATTGAAAATTGAATTACGTCTCGGGTTCGAATTCTGTTCAGTATTTTCAGGAAATGTCAACATTTGGGGGAACTTATTCAATCAATGAACTACCTACCTACTTTATTTTCTAGTGAACCTTTCTTACACGCACCGCACGATTTTGCGGTATTTTATCGGTCCGATGAAATTGACAGAAGAATTTGTATGAAATCGCTTAGAAGCGCGGTGTACAAGATGTAAAAAATCAAGTACTAATATTTTAAGGGTGAAGCTGAACAACTTTCTTCAAGAAATCGAAATATGAAAAAAAAAATTACGTCCTCCCGCCTCCCAATGGCCACTACAAAATGTGTTGGCAGGCCGGGTAAGTTAATATGGGAAGGCAATTTTTTTAAATATTTGACCTATTCGTCGTGGGTTTGATTCACCCCTAAAATATTTGCAGATAATATTTTTACACCTTATATTATGCATCGCATCGCACACGTCGCTGTATTTACCGTGCAGCTGTCAGTCAGAAGCGTAATGTCGTGCGATACTTCTAAAACTACCGAGAAACTTATCTTTCATTTCCAGTCTACAGTAACAAATGTATCCTCTATGAAGCTGTCATCAAATTAAAAATAAGACACCGAGAAAACTGCCCGTTTTATCTTAAAATAAGGTGTTTAGTGACATTAGTCAGTTCTCGAGTACGAATCACGAACGCTGTTTACACATTCGCTAATTTTACTGCGCGATTTGTCTTCTGCTTCGTGACGAGTTTATTTGAAATGCAGGGGCGGAGTTAGGTAGGGGCGACGCAGCGATGACGCTGCTTAAATTACTGAAATACCTAGTATTCATCATGTCAAACTTTATATAAAGGACGTGAAAAATGTTAAAAAGAGTTCAAGACTTCAAATTATTAAGAAACTGAACATCGTTTTCCAATATAGTACCTAAATAAGACTTCGTGTGTCACCGTTTGTTGTTATTAATTTTGATGAAAGATACAAAAAATACAAATATTTTGTGTTCTTGTATGCTTGATATGCCAAAAGAGCATGTAAAGAAAGTCTTACAGAAACTTTTCTAGTCGAAAGTCTGAGCTTTAACCACAACACTGGGCCTACAAGTAAGTTAAATAATTCAATTCTGCGACCGACATTGCGCCAAATAAATCCAACTTAAGGCTATCTCTCACTGACAGGGTTGCCTCTTTCCTAATTTTAGAATTTATCTGACCCAGCAAAGACACGGGTACTGGGAACCCCCAGTGAAGTGGAAAAAGGTAGAGATGGTATGTACAAAAAAACTGGGGTTTTTGTAATAAAACCGTCATATAATAATTTTACTTTAAATTATACTTGACAGTGAAGTTTTATTAATTTTGACAGTTTCAGCGTTGAAGTACCTAGAGTGAGTAAATCATAATAAATATAGTAAAATAGAGATTACACAGGGTGTAAAAAAATCGCTGCAAATATTTTAAGGGGTGAATCAGCCCATAAAACTGAACAACTTTCCCAAAGTAACATAGGTCGAAATATGAAAGAGAATTTTGGGCCTCCCATGCAAAATTACCAACCGATCAAGCATATTTGTATGGGAGGTAAAAAATAAACTCTCATTTCGACCTGTGTTTCTTGGGGAAAGTTGTTCAGTTTCTTAAGCTGAATCACCCCTTAAAATATTTGTTGCTAATATTTTTACACCTTATACGGGGTGTAAGGGAGACAAGACAGCGTCCCGAATACTGATGGGGTGCAAACAGACCATGAAACTAAACAATTTTCCCTTAAGAACACATACACTTTTTATAGAAATAAGGCTCTGCAAAGATACTGGTTGCATCAGAATAATATATCTCCCATGAAAATTTTAAAAAAGCATCTGAATCTTTCTTAGCCGGTTCTATTTCTTCAGCTATTTATTCTAATATCTAACACGGAGCCCTAAACTCGAATAAATCACGTTTATTGCGCACCCGCGCGCGAAATTCACACAATCCCGCGGACTTTCCCAAATTTTATTAACTTTAATTGCGGAAACGGAAGCTGAAAGGAAATCTAATGTGGAAAAGGTTAAAAAAACGACATTAACGAAAGTTGGACTCATTAATTAACGGTTGACTAGCTTAATGGGAGGGCCCGAGGATAAATTTGCGTTTAATGTATTTGATGTTTATTCTGTGAGTGAATTTTATGTTATTACTGATTTAACGAGTATAAAATTTGTGGTGTGATAGACTGGTATGATGAGATACCTTATTTTTATAGCGTCCATAATTAACAGAGTTGTATAGATAGATATGACTGCTTACTACTTATCTAACGGTACCTTTTCTAAAACTGATTAGTTAATACATATTTGAAAATAAAAGCCAAATTGTAGTTTCTAAGTATTTATAATAAAACCGTAGTTGGCAACCAAATCCAAGCCGACTGAAAAATATACCTATCAAAAGAAATTCTAAAAATTTTATTAAACAAGTTGAAAATTTAATTTTCTTCTACATCATGGATAATACTGCAATAACAATATAATAAACAGACACCAACAAGAAGATTCTGAGCACGTTTTCATCAAACTACATACCCTTTCAAAAAGAGCTTGGATATTACTATTCTAAACAGATCTAGTGGTACTGTGGTAGGCTCGATGATATAATATTACTGAACCCCATAAATTGTTAGAGGCCGTAAAAAAGCTTCTGCAGGTCGCTCCGCGTCTTATATATTGCTGGTAATATGTCAGCAAATTTGCCTACCGGACCCATCTTACTTATATTGGAGAGTTTCTCTACATTGTTCTTTAAAAGATCCTTTTTCGGAAAAATATCTAAGACAGCAGTGAAAAGATTGCTTCTGTTGCACCTGAAGTACCTACAGTTTGCTACGAACCGTTTTCATGAGATACTGAAAATATTGTTTTTTTATTTGTCTTTATTGACTGTCATGTCATGATGAGCAATCGGGTACGAAGGGGTAATCTGAATTGCAGGTAAATATATTTCAAAGAAATATTTATTAGATTGTTATTGTAATATATGCATGCACATACATACCTTTGTCCCTTGTGATATTATGTTACATAACGCTATCCTGTGGGCTCATTTTTCAGTGAAAGTTTAACTTGTTGTTTTGGAAGATAATATTTATTCTCATATGTTCTGGAGCTCAGTGAAAGAAAATCTTCGGGAGTGTAGGTTACGGTGTCGGGCCCTCACGATCCATCTCGTTCGGCCCTCTGCTTTGCATACGCATTGCATTGCTCAATGCTCACCCACCGCTATTTAGGTAGGTACCCTACTTTGCAAATATCCCCTAGCATCACTCACATGACTCGTACAAGTTAAACATACCTAGAATAAAAATGTTCTAAAAGTTAGCTCAGCGGATAGCTTTTAACTAAGACTCATTGCACACTTACCGCACGACAGACTGCTAAACCTTCGCAGCGGTCTGTCAGATCCATACTAGAAACGTCACTCCCCATACTAAAACGTTTCTAGTATGGATCTGCCAGACCGCTGCGCTGCAATGTTTTAGCGCTCCGCGATCCGCCTTAGGTAGGTACCCTACTTTGCAAATATCTCTAGCATCACTGACATGACTCGTACAAGTTAAGCATACCTATAATAGAAATGTTCTAAAAGTTTGCATAGCGGATAGCTTTTAACTTAGTTCGTGAATTAATTTGGTTGCAAATATTGATCATAGCGTCGATTAAAATATGTGGTTCGTTCGTTTGTTCCAATAAGAATCAAGTATATTGCAAAATTCATCATCAGGTTTATGTTAAACTTTGGGATTCAGTAACACTGAATATATAGAAAATATAAGACGACTAGGTATTCGTGGATATCCATATACTTAAATAAAATTTCTATACATATAATAAAACAGTAACTCAACCAACTCTGTACATTGAATAGTTTAAAAAAAGGTTTTTTGTTTCTAATTCAGTTTAAGTTATAGATCTCAAAACGATGGTTAAAAAATTTTTTGTCTGTTTGTCTGTCTGTTTGTATGTATGTTTGTTAGCGTTTCACGTAAAAACCACCGGACAGATTTCTACCAAATTTTGTACAATAGTAGCTTATTACTCGGGTCAACATTTAGGATCCTTTTTACTTCGGGAAAATATCTCATTCCCACAGGAAAACAACATTACTGGTTCGGCGAAGCGAGATACAAATTTGTTCCGAAATAATTTTATAGATGCCGCGTACGAAGTGTATACTATAATACTATAATAATAAAATAACAGTAAATAAACCAATTAATTATAGTCTAGCAAAAAGTTGCGAGTTGAACCCGAGTCCCACCCAAGCGTCGAAATGGCTTCGCACCTAACAAATGAACGACTTACAAATCGGTGGCAGTCCGGAGTTGCTACAGGTTGTTTTCCATTTACACAGGCAACTATCTCACTTGGTTCATAATAATCATACATAAAAGACCACCAATCATAAATAATGCCATTCATTGTCAAAAATAGTAGAACCAGATTGTTTACAAAAAAAAATCATAGATGTCGCTGTTAGTTTTGTAAAACGCGCTAACGGAATGTTTCCTGCAAAACTATATATATAAAGAGCCACTGGCAGGCGGCGTTAACCTTAAAGAAATATTTTTTTTGAATTGAGATAATATTGAATTTGTTGAATTATTATAACAAACATCTGCTATTCTTTAAGGACTTCGATTTTGCTTACTGATCGGTTTTGAATTTATATTTGAAATTGTACCGACTAACTAACTTTAGCTATTATTTGCGGACTTCGATTTTGCTTACTGATTGGTTTTGACTTGGGATATTCTTTACGAACGTTGAATCTGCTTACTATTTTACCCTTTGTACAGTGAATAGCTACAATGCCTAGGAGGAGAAAGAGTAATTTATCTCAAAGCTCAAGGGCAGCTAAGATGATCGTTCTCTTGAGACCGATGAGGAACGCGAAGCTCGCTTATCAAACGTTCGAGAGCATCAGGCTGCTTCTCGAGCCACTGAAACCGACACGCAGCGTCAGTCCCGGCTGAATTCTCTGTGTTCTCACACAGCTACCTTACGTTCCCTGGAAAGTAGTATCGATAATAGGTGGGTTGTCCCTTATTCGCTAACATTATCAAAGACTTTTGGGGCTCACATTAATGTATAAATGTGCAATAGTGTTGAGTCCATAAAGTACATATGTAAATATGCGAATAAGGGTAGTGACCAGGCTACATTTGCGCTGCAGGGAGTTGACCGCGACGAAGTGACCAGATACCAGTCCGGGCGCTATATAAGTACCTATAAAATGTAAAATAATAAAATGTATAATAAATAATATTATTTGTAGAAATAGCTGTAACATGCCTGTAAAGTAAAGTGTAAATTAAATGTGTTAGGTAGGTATATTTCATTTTGTAAACTCTTGCCTCTAATTTTGCTTTATCATAAATATTTTCAAAACAGACAGTCCGAAAGGTTAATAAAGCCAAGCAAAAAAAAAAGCAAAAAAGTAGACTCTCTAATAAAGCGACCAGGCCATATTTCAAAATGAACAGCAATAAGAATTTCAGCCATTTTGGGCTGTGCGTTAAACTGCAGTATTTCAGGGCACTTGTCGCCTGAGTCCGGTCCATTTCTCATATGATTTACAGGGCAGGCGTGAGGCACCCGCATTGTACAATTCTTTAGGCGATTCTCAAACGCCTTGCATGTTTTTCCGGTGTTTTAACATATCCGATTTTTTGACATAAGAGATTTACAAAACTCCATACAACGAGCGAATATCATGGCATCAAATTCCGGTTCGTACAGATTGTCATTTTGTATAGCAGCTGCCGCCGCCGCCCGTCAGGAGCCGCAGTATCGTCCGATGTGATTCACCTTAGAGTGCTGTGTTTATTCAGGGTGCTTGTCGCCCAAGCCCAAGTCCGGTCCATTTATCGCATGATTTACAGGGCGGGCGTGAGGCACGCGCAAAGCGCAATGCTATGTTTTTGTGTAGAAGACGATGATTTTTTGGGATTTTTACGAGTGTTTTTAGAATTTTTGTGACAATAGATAATTCATTGCACTCTATTTTTCGGTCCGAAAGAATGTTGCTATTTACCTAAATTTAAGAAATAAACCTCTCGATCAGTGGAATACCTACTGATTTAACTTCTATCGCTCTACCAACTTAGCTGCCGGTTTTATACGCAGTCAAATTTGACGATCTCTTGACGCCCAATAACTAGGCTTTATTTTATTTCTTGCTATATTTCTCTATTTCTCAGAAATCTGCATTTTTCAGAAATCATCAATTCTACTTCTCCCGCTGTATCATTGCACCCCTATTCCCATTATCTTTGTCGTTCGTCTTTCTTTATTTTTCCCTTTTTAGGGGTTGTTAATTGTGAAAAATAATACGTTCGTAAATGAGCCAAAACGACTGGAGATTTGTCAGTGAAAGAAATATTTAAGGGGTTGTAATGGGAGTGGACATTGGATCTGTTTTCTATAAAAAAATATATGTACATAATAAAATATTCCTTTGGCTTAAAAATATTTCAGGAACGGGAACATTTAGTTCCTTGAAAAAAAACAGTTACGTAGGTCTCCTTTTAGCAGTAGGTAATCTGAAAGCTGCAGCTGCTCGTAACCTGACTACATATTTTTCTGAACAGAGAGAAGAAAAAATTTCCTATGCTATGCTACTATGCAACAAAGGCTTTTGAACGCCTATCAACCTTAGACCTGTAAATTATTAAACAAACCGAGCATTTCTCAGCAAAACCAATAAAAACCTGAACATACGAGAGGTTATTCAAACAAGTGAGTTATTGGAGCCGCAGTGTGCCTGGTGTGAACCTCGTAGGCTGCAACAGCCAACGAGTCGTTTGATTTGTGATTACAAAACAAATACATGCAAACAAGCGGCCACCTCCTGCCGAGAGTTTGGCACCATACGGAGCCTTCACAGGGAACAAACATCACCTGATTTTCCACCTACAACCTTCGAAATAAAGTCCAGGTTACATTGGTAATGATGCGCCACGTTCAAGGTTGCGGTAAGGAGCAAGGAATGGCTAATGAGGACCGCGGTTATGCCACAGTTTATCGAGTAATGACTAGTCTGATACGAAAACCGCAAATTGGAGAGCCTAAGACGACTTGCCTATTAAATAGAGTGTGCGTAGCGCATTGGTGCGTCCGGTGCATACATACATTGTAATGTTCTTTGCCAGGAATATGCATTTGAATTGATTCACTGCAGCAACAACAAATCAGATAATGTAACCAGCTTTTATATGTGAATTGGTCACTCTACCGCCCATTATAATACTCGTTGAAACGATTTTTAGATCATCATCATGATCGTCAGTCACAACTCTACTGCTTGATACGAGGGTTTGGTCATCATATGCATGCAGCACAATGCTACGGCCAAGGTAACCTTTCCCATTATGAAGTCAAATTTGACCTCAAGCTCAAACGGTGCTCCTTAGCATACCTTGACCACTGCAGCCTGGAGCACGTAACAAGTCGAGGATTTATGTACCCTCTCTTGCAAGAGGTTGGTACATGCATCAATTTCTCGTAAGATGATAAATTAGCTGAGATATGGTCTCCGCCAGCGACGCGCCGAGCCCAACGAGTATGACTAACCGAATCGTTAAAACCATTTATTTGAACAACGTCTCATTTCGTTCTTGTCGATTTTTTTATTGATTTCCAATTAAAATTCGTAGACGTTCTTTTTGTGGTTGCACCGCTATGTAATCTCAACCTATCAGCGTATTCAGTATAATGATTGGGTTAGTTGTGTTTTGATAGTAAATGGATAATAAAATACAGAAGCTCTTTCTTTCTCTTTGGTAATTAAAATCGTAATCGACAAACCTTACTTGAATGATCTTGATCTAGCAACCCGCCCTGCAATTTCAGCAATATTTTCCTCGTCAATGTCAACTTTTGTTACTCTGGAATATTTATTTCAGGGGTAGTTTAAAAAGAAGAGAGTATTCTTTTTTTAGACAGTCCAGTAATTTTGGTACTCGTAAATTACCGATTATCCAGTACCTGTACTTGCTGTTTATATAATTGCAATGATTTATTTTTTGCTTTTATCAGGATAGGTAAGCGAATTTTCAGCATTTTTAGTATTTGAAGCTTGTGTGTGTGCGTGCATAATAATGTGTGATTAAAAAAACAATTTAAACATTTCTAAACTCATTTACCGTTCCCACATCTCAATATCAAAGTGCGAAAGCGAGGATAATAAGGTTCTTTTTTGGTACTGGTAACTTATACTCGTCCCTTATGGAGTCGCGCCCAAATCGGCGTGATATTGCAGGATCACTTTATTTACGACGCACGCGTGAACTCGTTCGCGCTTATTGGGGACCAACTGAAAAACTGGGGACTACGGTTTCTTAACTAATAATAGATATCGATTTGATAAAACAATTCTCATATCTAATTAAAAATAGCGCTATCACTTTCCGTCAAATAGAATTAGAAAAGGATAGATTATATCAAAGTCATCTTGTGTCTAGTTTGATGCAAAATGCGCGTTATCTGTTAAAATATGGCCGCATATAAATTACTAAATTGACCAGAAATAGTGAAAAATCTCATGAAAAATCCATTGAATTTTTTCAAAATGGACTGATCAAGATATCCTTGACTTTTCAGAATCCGTTGGCTGGAAAGTGACAGAAGGACGCTCTTATTAGTTAGTTAAGAGAACTGTTTTTTCGAAACGTGGCCAATATTTTGTACCCGTGGTGTCAGTAGTTCTATTGAGTTGTTCTATTGATAGAACTAGTGACACTTATTTAGGTCAGTAGTTCTATTGATGGTACAAGCGACACTATTAAGTGCCACTAGTTCTATTACTTATATATAATACATACATTAAAATTTTCTGGGGATCAAATTAATAGCAGGTTTAAAGTGGTGTAGGTACATATTTTTTTGTGATGGGCGTACTCTTGACCTCGATCTTACCCTAAGAGCTAAGATGGGATCTACGGTCTTAATGAAAGTCACGTTACAAGTATCCATTCCAATAAACCAATAAACTCAAAAACTAATAAAATAGGCTGGCTACATTCATCCTGAGTATCATAGGCTAGTTTTTACTGCGGGAAAACGTCTCATCCCCGCGGGAAAATAGGTATCAGCGGGTGAAACCGCCGCGCGGAAAGCTACATACATCCATACATAAAATCCCTTGCGGAGTAGGCAGAGCGTAAACGACCGTTAAATACGGTTGTTATCGCCACGACTTACAAAAATACATTTAAGGACTGTAATAAATTAATCGTGTATTACTAATATTACTATAGTGAGAGGTTGGCAGTCTGTCGCCTAAAATTGCAATACACCTACATGAAACCCTCATTCGACTCGAACGACACTCACGGGTAAGGAATGGGGTAATTCAATTCTAAGGCATAATACAATTCTTGTAGTGTGGGCCACTGTAACATTCTGTGGTCTATATAAACGAGGAAAAATAAATCGGAACGCATCTTTGAATTTTTTTTTTCTGCGCCTCATAAATTTTGAATTTCGAACTTCGAACACACCAATTCGGGACTTATTCTTGAAAGTCACTAATGATAGAATGGTGATTAAAACTAACTAACACAAATTAATTTCAGGTAAAATCATTTTTTATAATATTCTTTACGATTATAAGTTATGTACGACATTTTCTAGGTGAGAACTTGAACGGAATAATGCACGAATTATGTAAAAAAATACGGAAAATCAAAGTTATCCCTTTAAAGTTATTTTACATTTCTTTTTCTAAGTATTTGTAAATAGTTTTAAGGTATTCTGATGTATATAGTTTATTTTGACATAATTCAAACTTTTCCTTTACGTATTTAAATAAATGCTGATTATTTATGTGATAAAACATAATTCAGGTTTTCATGTCTTCTACATATTTAATATGTACTTATTACTTATGTATTTTTAAATAAAAATAAATTTATAATAAACAATTTTTCCATAAACTAAAGTGACTCCATACTAAAGTGAATCCATAAACTAAAACTAGTCTTATTTTCAATAGAGCTACTGACCTAAATCAGTGTCACTAGTTCTATCAATAGAACAACTCAATAGAACTACTGACACCACGGGATTTTGTAGCTATGTATGGCGGATTGCACACTTGACGCACGACGGAGCGCAAAAATATTGCAGCGGTCTGTTAGATCCATACTAGAATAGAAACGTCACTCCCCATACTATAACCGCACTCGACGGACGACACTTCGATATCGCTGCGATGATGACAGCTGTTGAGCGGTTTTAGTATGGGGATTGACATTTCTAATATGGATCTGACAGACCGCTGCGATATTTTTGCACTCCGTCGTGCGTCAAGTATGCGACCCGCCTATGGTGCCTGTAATTTGTACACATATTGTTGGTATATTGAGTTCCGTTATTTCTAGTACATGTAGAGTAGTAGAGCTTATGTTACAAGGTACGAGAGGCATGGCACGCGCGTTGTATCTCTCGAGCACATAATTTATCGCATCGCAGGCTCGTGCCGGCAGAATTTAGTACACTACTAAATGATTAATGGCTACAGGTAAATTACTTCCTTCGTTTCATGTTTGGCCATTTTCTGAGCCTTTACTAAAGTAACCGGACAGGAACAATCGGTGTGGTTAATGGAGCAAGCCTTTGTAACGGTGTAAAAGTACTTCGCACCTTGGTTAATAAGGATCTAAACTAGAAGTGCTATGCTAGACATCTAGAGATTTCTTAAGAAAATACTGATAATACACGGATTTATTGGGATTTACTGCATTCACTGTGCTATATTATTCTAAATGAAACTAAGAAATTGAAAAATTCGCTCGGGAATAGCTGTAAATTTTTAATTTTTTTGTTTTCATTTAATACACGGATGTTTATTTTTCAATGACTTTATTAATGTCCGTAAGACAACATTGCATTTTGCCACAAATATAAAAATTCTTCCTCTGGCGATCTGCCTCCGAATTACTTGTGCTGAGGAATAAATAAAAAATCCATTACCGAGTACAGCAAAACAGTACTTATTCGTTCCATTCTGTTTCTCTTGAACTTCTCCACGTGTCGTCAGCCGATCTGTCTGTCAGCGGCTGCGCGCGCGCCACAAATGTGTCCACAGCGCGTTACGTACGGCTTCCTGAACGTTTGTTTTACCACACGGTGTAGTCTGTTCACTACACGCGTTATTGAGGAAACAACAGTTATTGGAATTTGTAAATGAGGGATATTGAGGTTTTTAGATTTGGGTATATCTGGGTGATGGCTTCCG
Organism: Keiferia lycopersicella; assembly: GCA_029255805.1. Classification (NCBI taxonomy): domain Eukaryota; kingdom Metazoa; phylum Arthropoda; class Insecta; order Lepidoptera; family Gelechiidae; genus Keiferia; species Keiferia lycopersicella. The sequence continues at coordinate 602,932 of JARACZ010000029.1, read as the reverse complement.
GTATTCAACTCTGAAACATCGATGTTGCGTATCTTTTTGATCATTGCTCGGTCATAACTATTGGAACACGGCTTTGGTATTCAAAAGCAGCATTTTTTATTTTTTCAGTGTAATTCCGTCAGTAATAGACGTAACTCCCGAGCAATAACTCTTGCCAAAGAGTGCAGTTTCAGTGGAACCCGTGGACTCCATGATAAAACATGACTTTGGTATTTAAAAGCAGTCACGTTTAAAATTCTTCTCTCTATTCAGTGTCATGCCGTCAGCAATAGGCATAACTCCTGAGCAATAACTCTTGCCAAAGAGTGCAGTTTCAGTGAAACCCGTGGATTCCATAACCGTGCCATTAACTGGAGCTGAGGGTTTACCATAATCCCGCAGTTTGTCCGGATGGTCCCAGATAAACCCGCCTTCATACTGGGTCTTGAGACTTTCGTGTCTCGCTGGGTTTTGAAGAGAAAGTGAAACTTTGGAGAAACGATCTATAAATTGTCGGCTTGATGCTGCTTGATTCGATTGTCTGCTTGGTGCGAAACTTTTTGGTTTCGGAATCGTCAAAGTGCAGAAAGTCGGCATACAGCGACGATCTATGATCTATAATAGATGTAGGATTTTTTTATATAAGTACGTTTTCAGGAGAATGAAAACGTTAAAGTTCTTTTATGTTTCCATTTAAAAATGTGGCGCGAAGGCGTCGAGACAGATGACGAGCTAAAAGCAAATCAAGGATTGGGCAAAGTAAGTAAGAGCATCTAATTTCGTTTCAAAAACATTCTGAATCCTAGATCATAAATGTAATTGTCAATTTGCATCACTATCAAGGACCCTGTCTCGGCGGCTTCACCCTTGCGGGGCGAACTTGCGGGGTAACTGTCATATTTCTCGGCTTATACCCCTTGTGGGATCTTACTTTTATCTGTGAGGAGCCCGCGACCCGCAGACCCGTGCGGAATTGGTGCTCTGGGGAAATAATGCAATCATCGTAGCGTTTCTTAAATATTTGACTTTTTCTTATATAGAGCCTATCCTCCTTGACTACCTTTTGAAAAAGTTATTTGGAGTCGGATTGCGTTTTTAGAACGATTTCATACACTAGATGATCGTTAGCAATCAACTAATCGCAAATTTTCTTAGTCCAGTACAATGCATGGATAGGAGGACGGTGTAACAAAAATTGTACAGGCACGTTATCAGTTCAAGTTTTGCCTGGAAAGTCGTATTTTAACAAATGCTTCTTAAAAAAACTATATTGTATACTGTTTGTAGAGTTAAAGAATGCACCGTCTCTTACACCCCGTATTAGTCGCTATATATATCTGAGTTATTGAGTACTATAAATTATCTAGGTTTGTACAGTGTTAAACCAAGTTGTAGTGCAAAACTTCCATTTACTACTCTCCAACTTACGATACGACCCACCTGCTTTATTTTACTTCCTAAAGAACATTTCAAGACCAGTTAAATTTTACAACGCGAGTGAACTCACATCTCTTACATTTTATTCCAGAGTTCTTCTGGAACCTCATAAATTGCTACGAGAATAAATCTTTTCATAGCTTCCATACTTCACGCGTCTACTACCAACAGCAGCCCAACAACATCTTAGTACAACATTGTAAGAAAATGCCACGTGAATATTGATTTGTTAATTTTTATTTGTATTGCATGAAAAACATGTCGTTCTTCGATTTTCGACATCCTTATTATACTACAAGTTCGCTTCGTTAAAAAGTGACGTTGTCTCGTCGACGACGAAGACGACGACGACGACGAGTGCATTGTTCGGAACCATAGGCGTCAAGTGTGCAATCCGCCATAGATTGAATGTTTTTCATTGTTTTATAAGTAAAATTTGTGAAGTATTAAACATTGACAGAATTTAGGGTTCTGCCACCAGGAATTTTTATACGCAAGAGCATTTCTCACAACTGCTAGATTCACACCAGTCAAGTACCTACTTGCCTACTTTCTGCTTCCATGTGGTGGACCTCATAAATTTGTCATGGAGTACTATTCCCTATGTCCTGTAGCAAGTACCAAAGAAAATACAGGGTGTTGTGTTAATATACAAATACCTGCGTTCTTACTGAAGAATACACTAGACTTCCTACACCTACGTACAAGAAAAGTTAAGGGCGCTTCTGTTAAGGGATGCCTGATCAATTTTCTCAACACATAGGTTGGACAATGAAACTTTGGAAATCCATTACCAGCTAGAATCATTTCTGTTTATTAGTTTTTGTTCTTTGGGACAAGTTTTCCAATTTCATAGGAATGTCATAGAAGAATAGTACTTCTCCTAACTAGCGTTGCCGAACTATCGATAGTAAAACAATCGATAGTTTTCCTATCGAAACCCCTATACAATCGATAGGCCAATCGATAGTATCGATACTATCGATACTATCGATACTATCGATTGTTCAGAATGAGGCAATACTATCGGTCAGCTTCGATAGTATCGATAGTATCGATAGTATCGAAGCTGACAATCGAAAAAACAATCGATAGTATCGATAGTATCGATAGTATCGAAGCTGACAATCGAAAAAACAATCGATAGTATCGATAGTATCGATAGTATCGATAGTTTTGGTCTATCGATAGTCGGCCGATGAGCGATAGTATCGTTCAGTCAGGTATGGATATTTTATTTTACATACATATAATTATCATGACTTTATCTCTTGTGGGGTAGACAGAGCGTTCACGGTCGTAAAATTACTCAGTAAAGCGACAGTAATCATTGCTGTCGCTTGCTATCGCCGCGTCTGAGGGCCGTTTCAGTAATTCGCGTATCACTAAAGTGACAGGTTGTCAGCCTGTCGCCTAAAATTGCAATACACATGAAACCCATGGGAAAGAAATAGGATGATGCTATTCTTAGCCGGCATCCCACGCCTAATGGGTTAATTATTGTATATGGATTATTTTAAAAGATTTTTAAAATTTTAATAATTAAAGTAAATTCATTTAGCCATAGTATTTAGCAATGAATGAATTAGTTATACAATTAGATACATAAAAATACACCTATAGTTTTAAAGGCATTTCAACACTAGATGCGTGCGCCTGCGTCTGCGTGCGTGCGGGAAAAAATAGTATGGATATGACAGGAGAATGAAATCGACGCATCACGTGATGTATCACAATAGATACCTACGCATCACCTGTCATGTCAAGTTGTAGCGACCTCTGGTGGCTACAACATGAAGCTCACTCAAGTAGTTCACATGCATACAAGACGCAACAAGAGTTCTCAACATATCGGAGAGATGGCGCCACGTGACAGAACAATGGGCCTGAAACGCGATATCGAAGTGTTCACCGCGCAACGCATATATACAACTTCTAATCCAATCCAGGTGGACCCGTCGGTCCCCTGGCCACAACACCCGGCCAGGCGGGTAGCTACCCTTTTCCCGACACCACCTGGATTCATCCTGTCACCCGCCATAAAGTAATAAAACAAAAATTGTACAAGAAAGGCTATTATGAAATATCTGATTGTATGCAGGATAAATCTCCATGGGAGTAGTTTTAAATGTATAAAGTTGACTTTAAATGACGAAACAGGTAGAATTATCTACTGTATACATATTATATTGTATTTTATGTTTATTTCAGCATAGCCATTTTCGGCTATTAATTTTTTATTATTATTTTTTTAACTTAGCTAGGGTAGCTTAGGGCATGAGCAATTGTATTTAGAATATATATTTAGAATATTTATAATATATACTGAAACGGCCCTCAGACGTGACGATAGCAAGCGACATTAATGATTACTGTCGCTTTACTGAGTAATTTTACGACCGTGAACGCTCTGTCTACCCCACAAGAGATAAAGTCATGATAATTATATGTATGTAAAATAATCCATACCTGACTGAACGATACTATCGCTCATCGGCCGACTATCGATAGACCAAAACTATCGATACTATCGATACTATCGATACTATCGATTGTTTTTTCGATTGTCAGCTTCGATACTATCGATACTATCGATACTATCGATTGTTTTTTCGATTGTCAGCTTCGATACTATCGATACTATCGATACTATCGAAGCTGACCGATAGTATTGCCTCATTCTGAACAATCGATAGTATCGATAGTATCGATAGTATCGATACTATCGATTAAAAATCGATAGTTCTTACTATCGAAAAACTATCGATAGACTATCGATTGTCTATCGATAGTCCACTATCGAGCGGCAACGCTACTCCTAACAAGTTCTAACACTCTGTATAACAGACCAGTACGGGAAATGTTTCCGGTGTGACACCGGTGTAATTGTCGTGAGAGATGTGTCCGCAGTAAACGCTGGTAACTGCATGAAATATGACGTCTTCTGTCTCTTTCCCCCTTGCTGTAGAACGAGTTATGAAGAGAGACAGAGTGATATTTAAACTGGAGGCGATGTATTGACGGGTCAGTAGCGGGCGGCGGTGGTGATTGTGAATTATGAAGAGGAGGCATACAAAAAGGTTTATTTTGGATGCGGCATGTGAGCAGTATTTTGTCAACACATAATATATGTGTGGAAACTTGAGTAGCTAGGTAGGGAAGCTTATATAGTTTGAAAAAGCATTGAGGTTGTCGCTGAAGTAAAAAAAAAAAATTCTTTGTTTTAGAGTTCTCTCAGCTTGAACTTACTAAATTAATTGTTCTGAATTAGTACCTATTTATTGTGCTTCTATGCAATTCTTACTCGAGGTAATTCTCATCCTCAACCACTGTCTACTATACTACAAATATTAATCGGTACAATGCAGTTCTCCTATAACTTTTACATTAATTTAGGCCCAGCAAGGCAAAATTTTTCATTTAAGTGCCACATTCCCATCCAAACCTTTCTTTTTTGGTTCACGAGCGTGAGGCGTTCTAACGATATGATTAACGATAATTTATATCTTGCATTGAGAACTCATCGCGGCTGTCACTTCTATATTCAAACAATGAGCGTCTCTAATTGTGCGGCATTGATGCGCACGCGGCGGTTGCGCGGGATGCACGATTCAGCCACTCGGGAGACAGCGGAGCCAAGTTCTTTAAGAATGATTTTATGATCCCTCTATTGCAGTACACCAAAGTCGTTTTGAAGTGAATGTCAAATTAAAAATATTCCGATAAGTATACTTAGTCATAATATTATAAAAACATGAAATAATTTCCAAGTGTCGACCGGAGATCAATCAAATAATTATACCAACTTTACAGCAATTATAATACTGAATGAATCGTAGTAGTAAGTACCTAAGCAGTACTGATGGCGTTGTTCGTCGACTCGGTGACATACACAACATAACTAGAAACAGTGCTTTTTCTTTAGCCCTTCAGCATTTTCGCCATAGGTTTCACGAAACTCAATAAAACCAACAGACTTAGCTATTACACTACCGTACGCCCAATAACTTAGCGTTAAATAAAAATATGTTACGACGTGTCAATAAATGCTTAACACCAATTACAAGCAGTTTAAAGCAATTATAGCCGCTGCTGGCTTAATTAAGTTAAGGACATGGGAATTTCGGACACGTCATGCCTTGTCAAAAGCCCCCGTATTTTGTACGCATTTTGTTCATGCAGCTTGGCGCATTTTTTACGTTTATATCCTTTTTACGTGTGGCGTTTGGGGGTGATACTGTGTCGTAAATAACACGTTTATGGTTAATTAGGAATATGAATTTGGACAATGTGAAATTTGTGTTGTTTTATTTCGATGGGGAATGGGGGTTGGTTGATAAAGAGATGTTAAATAACATAAACCCCAAAATTTATGGTGTGAAGCAGATTTAGCCAACGTGGGTTACGTTTTATTTTATTATAATATCTCTTATTATTTATAAATTAAATTACACTAATTTGTTTTTGTCGTGCTATTTTGGGGTTTATGAGGATTCTGGATGAATAATTATATCGAGAACAATGCGACGAGATATAGGTAATAGACAATATCCAAACAAATACCCTTAGCTAATTGAAAAATTATCTTAGCTGGGTACTCTGAAGGTTTATTGAGACCCTCAAAGTCATCGACAGACGTAAAACAAATTAGGGTTACATAGGTACCCTTCCGTTTCCATAATTCACCAAATCCTCACAATTCTAAACTCCAAATTCTAATCTTTTAACACCCAAGCCATCTGCACCGAACGTGGGCCAAGTGGGTCGATTTAATGGGTCGTGTGAGATTAAAAAGACTTGCCCTAGGGTCGTAAGGGGCCTTAATTTTGAAACGCATAGATCTGCTGTCAGTGGCAAACATTACGCATTCTCGCTTTGCTATAGACGCTTTAATCCTGCACTTGAAATATGTTGGGGCTAGGGGTCGGAGGTGGCCGAAGGGAGGCAAATGGAAATCGAAGGACTGAAGATTGGACTCCAACTTGGAAGACATGTAATTGCAAAAAAAATATTTTTATTCACCTCAATGTTTATTGAGCTCTGTACCTTACATAATATGTAGGTAAGTGCTTTTATTAGGCACGGAAATATTTAGTCCCGATTTTTATTTAGACCATAAGTACGAGGTGCGGATAGAATAACAAGCTCTTTCGGTATTTGAAACTTTTATTTAACATTGTACCTATATCGCAACTCAGTCTAGTTGTAATGTAGAATATAGGTAGGCAGCTAGCGTCAACATGAAGCCAAAAATATTGTTCAGAGTCGAGGACCTCAGTCCAATCCAGAAATCTTGTAGCGAAAGATTAACGCTTGAACACTTGAGTCTTTTATAGGGGCACAAAGCAATATATTCTTTTACGTAGGGGTCCAAAGGGGTCCAAAATGAGATGTCACGAATAGTTCAGAGCTGTTTGGCTTTCTCGTGTGAGGATTTAAAGAAAGGTCGATCTGAATTGAGGACAATGCTCGTATTAGTGGCTATAAATCACCGAAGATAAGCGGTTTAGTTCAATTGAAAAATATAAAACGTTGAATAGATTGATTTGAAGATTTGAGGGCAGAATACGTCCGTTCTTCTCCACTTCTTCTTCTTCTTATCGTGTGGGATACCAAGTCGTTCAACGACTTGATGAACCCTAGTGTCAGAATTTTTCAACCGCCTTCTACAAGTAGCAGGCTTCTGACATGGTTGTGTAACGACCGCCGTCTAAGTGATCATAGACAGCAACCGGGACCTACTGCTTAACGTGCCATCCGAAACACGGAACCATCTTACTTACGGACAATCGGGTGGTTCAGCCCGCAATCTCCTAACCAGACTGGGAATAAATTCACAATATCAACTTTGTGAGTGACCCACCGAGAATCGAACCCGGGACCTTCTGCGTCAAAGGCAGTCGCACTACCACTGCGCCACATCGGTCTTCTCCACTGAATCTATTGGTATACGTAGAATTATTATTTATCAATATTTAGCAACTAAAATGCCATCCCTGGGGCATCCTGAATACTAGGGTTTATCGGGTTGTTCGTCAACTCGGCGGCCAGAAGTCCCACAGGACAGAAGAAGTCCTGGAGCTAGTATAGGTTTGGAAAATTAGGAGAGACAACCGGTTCACTTACTGAAGTGATCCGTTGTTTGATGAATTAAGAATGTGTGATAGACCTTATTTATTGCAAAATATATAAGAGCTAATATATATATATATATATTAGCTCTTTTTGTGTAGATAAAATTATTCACCAGAAGCTCTGGCCAGTGTAACTTTATAAAACTTTATAAAAAAACACGTTTGACATTAAGATATCACACTTAAATTCGCAAATCACACCAACACAAGCTCTGTAAGATCAAATAGAAAACGCCGATGGAAAACGGCGATAGGATAAGTCCCCGCAGGGCAGGGTTACGAAAATTAGACCCCGGGGACTCGGTACCCAACTGCATCCGACCTGCATATGCATCGCGGAGGACCAGTGCATGCAATATGCATTCAGTCGCTTGAATAACTTATTTTACATATATACATACATATATCATGCCTTTATCCCTTGCGGGGTAGGCAGAGCGTTAACGGATGTAAGAATACGGTCGCTATCGCCACTTCTGACATTTTTGAGGATTGTTTTCCAAGGTTGTTTCAGAAAACATATGTATCACTATAGTGACAGGTTGTCAGCCTGTCGTCTAAAAATTGTAATACACCCATACTTTCGAGTCCCTTAGTCGCCTCATACGACACCCGCGGGAAGGATGTAGGGTGATGCTATTCTAAGCCGGCATCACACGGCAGTATCTTATTTTAATCGTCATTAAAATAAAATGTATGGTGTCAAATAAAATTGAGTTCGTTTCGACATCAAAAAACACACATCGGTCTGTACATCATCATGACCTTGCCCATAGCTGGATTCAAGTTACCTTTAATTAAGAGGTGATGGAATACTCACCACGCTTGGAAGACAGAGTAGCCCTAGCAAGCGTCACTTCGTGCCACTGCACGAATTCGCCAGATGACTGGGTCATTAATAAAATTCAAAAGCTGTACGCTTAAAACTATTGTCCAAAAATACTACAGACTCCATTTATAGTTTTTCGAAATATTCAAAGTTTGAATTAATAAATAGAATTCGATGGCATCCAACATTGCGAGATATGACGTCATCACTCAGTATTTTCATACAAAATATCGTTTTAAAAAGTGAGCTCATTTGACCTGCCAGTCGTTTATCCGACTCTCTCTCTCTCTCTCTCTCTTCTTGTGGGACACCAATCCATCTAATGACCCAATGAGCCCTATTGTCATCTAGCCTACTTATTGCAGTCACACGAATTTCTGCTATCAATTCCCTGGAGTCATCCCCTATTACGACACCCACGGGTACAACGAGGTTGCGCTATTCTTAACCAGCACCAAGCAGCAGAATCTACATAACATAAAACTGTTTTGACATCTAAAATTAGTACCCGTTACAAATCTGAATATTTAAATAAATGATAATGAACTACTTTGCCGACTAAAATACCCGTTACAAATCAGAACACCATACCAAATACAATAAATACAATACAAACTTGCAAATGGCAAGTCACTTCTGCACACCGCCGTCCTAGTTTTCGCATTGGAAATGAAGTTATCAAGAAATTCAGGGCCGCTCCAGGGGGCGCGGGCGACGTGACAAAAAACATAGAATTGCATTACCAGTCGAGGGGGAAAGCGACAAACAGTGAACAATGTGCATAATCCAACAGGATATACTTGGAATGGACATATTATTGTGTTGACCAATAATATTTGTGGCCATCAAAAAGTTTGCATATCGCCAGTATTAAAAAATTATGTTTAATCATCAGCCAGTTTCACAATATGTTTAATTTTGTGCTCAATTGCGCCAAAAGACGATACTTGGCCCATCGCTAAATGAGCTTGGCGCACTACACAGTGTGATTAGATTAATTGTAATTACATAATTGTAATTAAAAAAAGAAAACTGAAAGTCACTACATAATTGTAATACGAGTATAAAAAACTGAAAGTCTGTCATTGCACTGAACAATTTTTACTTTGGATTTCCCATATTTTCTTGAGGTAATATGGTCAGTTTTAAGGACTTGAATGATATTTATTCAGCACTTGTATAAACAGTTTTTGTACAAATATCTCAGGAAATTTTTCTGTGCAGATATATTTTGTTGTTCAGTTAAACACGCGCCACATTCAACAGTCGACTGTCTTATTCATACAGTTAAAAGTTTAAACTCCCTTATTGAGTGTCGGGTGCGCATGATGAATGCTCACTCTGTACCAGTTACGGCTTTGTTGTAGCTTTGTACAGGAATGGGGTTTAGTATCACTGAGCCCTTGGAATGGCAGGGATAAATTGATATTTTGTTTTGCGTAGGAAATGTAAAAAACGTGAATTTGAAAGTGGTAAAACTGATGTGATTGATTTTAGCTGGGAATCACTTATTGAACAATACCGTTGGTCTTAACTCAAGTAAAAGTAGAGACAATATCTCTTCACTGATATGAGTAGGCCCTCATCAAGTTAGCTACCTACTTGGTACGAATAGGATAGTCAAAGTAGGTTTTATTAAAACGATTCTATATAAGTACAAAGGTGGTGTGAGCAAAGTAAAAAGGTGGGAGTACCATCACCATAAAAAGATCATACGTTTTATAGGACACGTAGTACCAATGAAGTATCTAGTGTGTACACTATTTGAATTCAACAAGCTCACGTGCTACGAAGTATCTACAATGCAATATTCTAATAATGTGCAAAATTTTCAGTAACATTCAGCTGCACCGTACCGCATATAAATTTCTGTTGACGTCTTAGAATTTGCTGTGAATTCAGTAAGAGCAGTTTGAAACTCTCACCAGATAGCAACTTATCATCACACTTTGTCTGCAAGTGTTCAGTTAAATTTGCCTCTATTGTTCAGCAATCTAAACCGTGGACCTTTAATCTTAAGGAAGTAGGTTCGATATTCAACACTATTCACCAACAAGACTAGCCGCGAGAAAAAAATATTCCTTGTTCCAATAAACAAACTTTCTTAGGTAAAGTTTGTCGCAACGGTACTGTAAAATAAAAAACCATACTTTAAAAGCTAGTACGTGTGTTCGAAGATAAAACTCCTAGCGTAGAACTCTCTCAACTAATTCGTATTCATCTCGTCCCGTGTCGTTTATAACTTTCGATGTGTTCGACGCGACGCCTCGTTGTCGCTGTGAGGGTCTGCTTATGGCTTCCATATTTAAAAGTTTAATGTAATGTGTGGTGCTTATCACCAGCCAGTATCAGCTCGTAAAAATGTAATGTTTTTCTAATAAGTTTGAATGCCTTCTCACTTAGGAGGTAGATGACCTTTGATTAGTAGATTTTTATGTTGACGATTGTGTCTAAGACAAATCTCTCTGTAGTTGATAAAAAACAACTCTTCAGTATCTGTAGGTGTAAGTACTGTAATTGAGCCTTCTAATCAATATGAGCAAGCTTTATGTGAACTGACTTTTAATTTTGCTGAAGGTGCAACCTCATACGACCACACGTTCACAATTTTAAAGCGTCAAAGATTCAAAAGGAATTTTAATATCCGCACTCTAGTCACGTAACTTTTGTGTCACTAAAACCGTGAAGAGAAAAAGTTTTCCCCAGGCTAGAAGCAAACTAGGAACAAAGTGATCTGAGGCATTTACACTTGGCTTTAATCAATGGCATTCTAGAGAGGCGCACAAAGGAAATATATTGAGCCAGCTTGGTGGGGCTTAGAGGTGATGGTACAAGTTGGCAATGACACATCACCATTTCCTTGTACCTACTGTCCTTCTCGCCGCTCTGTCTTCGTAGATAAAGAGGGAAACTGTAAAATGAACGCCTACTGAAGTGACCTCATAGGCTATTGATTCGAGGGACTTTAAGAGCAGACATCGATTTTTACCTGTAGAAGTCACAATAAGTGACTGTTTGAGTTTGTATAAGCCAGAGAACGGCCAACTGACCAACGTTTCTTATGAATGGAACACCATAAGTAAATGCCACCACCACCAATGCGTGTGTCACCCCCAACATGGGAAAGCCCATGTCTATCTTGGCTTTTACTGATGATTAGGATACACTTTTTTAGCCATTTATATATTCATGTGGGAATTTTAATGTACTGATTTTTGCTTAACCAACATTGCTACGATGAGTACCGAAATTTGTATCCAAGAGTCCATTTGGACTCTATTCTATCAACTCATTTAAATTCGTAGCTTTTACGGAAACAAGCTTTTATTTCCGCCTTAATCTTCTCGCCTGTGGCTTGCACTCCGGAAGCCCGCAACTGCATTCGGATTGCAGAAGTCGTTATTGAATTGTGGCAGCAGTGAGACAGAGCCCGGCTTTGTAGCTGCCTCTATTGACTGAGATATCGTGGAAAAATTGCTTCGTCACACAAAGGGGTTTATTACTTCTTGGCAAATAATTCCGTGCCTTATTTGTTGCAAGTAGACGAGTATCCGAAAGTAGTAGAAGTCGCCAAACCGCCTGCCAAGTGTCGTGAGTATGGCAATAGCCCCTTTATTTAGGGGAGGCCTATGTCCATCAGTGGACTGTTGTGGCTGTAGAAGCAGTAGTAATACACGAGTGAAGTATAGTATCATGATTATATTATAGCCGACGAGTTTTGGTGAGCCTACCGTACCGACATTTTCATCTGAGAGCGCTCGTGTGGTGTTACATACTGACTGATATACAGATACGATACGATACGATACACCACACGATACGATATGTAACTTGCAACAACTCGTAAATGACAAAGCTATAGCAGTGTGAAGTTTTCGTCATTTTCTTCATTTATATAAAATATCAGTAGTACTTTACGTGGTAACATTCAAGATCAAATATAAAACTTTTGCTACGGTTTACACGATTCTTTTTTTATAAGCTATAGGAGAACTCAATGCCATTATAAAGTCAAGAGGCACTCCCTAAAAGATGAGGACACCTGGGGCCTTATTATTCATAAGCATTTTACAGCTTATCGACCACCAAAGAATCAGGGAGAGAGGGAAAAGAATATTGGTTTCAAATATTGAGTATTTTTATTATTCCTACAGGTGAAGGGGGGTTCCTACCTCGAGGGTTTGATCTGTATTAATTTGATGATGGAGTGGCAATCTTTCACCGATACACCATTTTCAGTACTTAGGTAGATCGCACACTTAACGCACTATAACGTTCTGTCAGATCCAAACTAGAAATGTCAATCCCCATACTAAAACCGCTCAACCGCTGTTGACGCAGCGCTATCGCAGCGTCGTCCGTCGAGTGCGGTTTTAGTATGGGGAGTGACGTTCCTAGTATGGATCTGACAGACCGCGGCGATATTTTAGCGGTCTGTCGTGTGTTAAGTATGCGATGCGCCTTACACCTTCAAAAAATTGTCACGTGGCGATAATAAACGAAGTTTGACCGCGAAATGGTAAAGGCATGACGTGTGTTTAGCAGCATTCTTTTATACAGGATTTATACGCCAATAAATGTAGCGTTATGTGCGCTCTACTGAGACAAAATTAACTAGGTAACTACATATTTCATTATTAGGCTGAATCGTAACATCAAAAACTTCTTAAAAATTTAATATCCCTTAAAGAAAATGGTCGTGCTGTGAATGAATCGTCTCATAGCCGCCGGTTGTTTTTGCACAAGCAAGCTAAGTGTCAATTTGCCCGGGCAAGGGAAACACTTTGCTCGATCCAGTTTTGTAAAAGTCCGGTAAAGTGCCGCCTAGGGAAATGATCCCCTGTTTTTGCCATCATAACTTTAGCCAACTTTTAGCTATACTGAATTTTGTGAGTAGGACAAATAATTGAGTCTTGTTGTGTTGTGCGATGAGCAAGTCTATAAGTTGACTAGGTACCTATGTTTCTTTTTTGCAGTAACAAGTTTGTGTTTGTGAATTGTCATCGAATATATTTATTTGCATGCCGGTCTTTACTTTATTACACGTTACACATGCAATAGAAACGAGGTAACTTGTGCAAAAAGTCTTTTATGTCATATTCAGCAGACATTACGAATTTCCACTAAGGTATCAATTAGTGTCCGTTCAATCAAATTAAATTAAATTATTAAATAAATTTTAATTAGTCATTCTTCTTCACGCAGTTTTCTTTATTCAAACGCTTATTTTCCTTCACGGCCTTTCAATTTTTTTTCCTGATTGCAACTTTGTTTTGCCCTAAAGTTTTATTTCGTAATCTACTTGAAAGGGAAACTCGGCGCGACATCTATCTCATAACTTGATTAAAGTTTGATGATAGGAAAAGTTGAAATGAGATCTGCAGAACTGACTCCAAGTTACAGTTATGTCTATAAGTAGGTTGAAACATATCAGGGTACAGCTGATAGTCAGAATTATAATTCCCAATCTTGGATATAAGTAGTATGTAATGTTAAAGAAAACTAACTTAACTATATTTTAGTCGGCTAATTCGGAATTGTTTGATGATGACTTATACAGGGTGTAAAAAAAATTGCTGCAAATATGAAACTGAACAGCTTTCCCCAAGGAACATAGGACGAAATATGAAAAATAATTTTGGACCTCCCATACAAAGTTACCGACCGACCAAGTCAATTTGTATGGGAGGTCTAAAATTTTTTCTCATATTTCGACCCATGTTTCTTGGGGAAATTTGTTTAGTTTCATGGGCTGATTCACCCCTTAAAATTTTTGGAGCTAATATTTTTACACCTTATATTTAAGGTAAGTAAGCTTGAGCTGCTTGACTTTCTAGATCAGATAAAGTCATGCTTTGAACTGACACGAGATCTTTCAGTATAAAAAACCATACAGTATCATCAGCTGTCTTATTGTCGCGAAACCATATACTATCAGCTGTCTTATTGTCGTGTTTTCTAACCCTACAATACTGGGGACTAACAGTAATGAGGGCTCAAGTAAAATTAAATCGTCTTGAGTCACCAGGTTAGACCAAATACTTTGAAACTCCCACGAAATCTTCCCGCATCCAAGTTCTGAAGTTGCCAAAACAATTCCGTATCGATTGTCTTATCGTCACGTCTCGCTAACCCCTAAAATAACCGGGGGCTGACAGTAATGAGGCCTCAGAGTCGGATTGAGTCGTCTGAGTCACCAGGTCAGGGGTAGCCGCCCACGGGTTTACTGTGACGCTCACTTTATTTCCGAAGGGTGCCTAAAACGGCGCAGGCTTAGGCGATGAACACACTTGACGCACGACGGTGCGCAAAAATATCGCAGCGGTCTAGAAATGTCAATCCCCATACTAAAACCGCTCACCCGCTGTTGACGCAGCGCTATCGCAGTGTCATCCATCGAGTGCTGTTTTAGTATGGGGAGTGACGTTTCTAGTATGGATCTGACAGACCTCTGCGATATTTTTGCGCTCCGTCGTCCGTCAAATGTATTCCTCGCCTTTTTTTTTTTAATTTATTTATTTGACATAGTATACATAAACAAAAGAATTAGTCAATGCCCTCGTTAAACCTCGTAAAGGTTTGTCTCGAAGACATAATTCCGCTATAGGTACAATAACAGCCTTAGAAGTGTAGTAGGTACAAGTAACAATGAGATCTACTTTCCGAAACATTTTCCTGCAGAAACTCAGCTGCGTAATTATAGGTAGTCAAGGGGCGGAATTTAGGATTTTGTAAAATAAGAACTGAAAGGATCATGACCATTTTACAAAGGATTCCCGCCTAGAATTGCGTAAGAGCTGGAGTTGTTCTAATCGGATCATTAATAACCACTTATTTACCTCCAGTTTTTATTTTTATATTAAAAACCCGGAGATTAAAAATATTTACGAAAATAATACATAACCTTTAGAATAGATTACCCAAATGTAAACATATTGACATTTTACACGACGCACCACGGGTTTGGAGGGAATCGACATGTAGCCGTCTCTGCCACCCGTGCAACTAAAGAGGTTTGGTATTTTTACCTAAAAATGATGAACCTAGTTGTTGTCAAGTATAGTAAGTCGTGAGTGTCGTGGTTTCTTTTATTCGACTCGTGACACGTGTGATGTGATGGAATAAAAGAAACACGACTCACTAAAGAAAACCGTCAAAAGTCAAAAAGAAACAAGAACACGTTTCAAGTCACTTTTGTGTCATTTTGTACCCATAAATCTTAAAAAAGAATTTGGTCAAGTAGTTTTACTATTTCTATGCTGTATTATAATGAAGTGCTTAGATTATAAAACTCCTTGTGGTTTTTGCGCGTGTTTGATTGAATTCCTAGTTTCATGATCAATCAATACAAGATTTAGTTACAAATTAAATAAAACTCCGGGTGCTCAGCAGACTTTCAGGTAGTAATACGGGATAGATTAAATGTAAAAATAATTTTAATATTAGTTTTATCTTTACGCAATAGAAAATCAAGGACCGCAAACGGTCATTCGTCTTTGCAGATCCGCATCTAAACTAAAGATATTGAGGTGATTGGCAACAATCACAAATCCAAAGACTGGACCATTTCACCTCAGTGTCTACAAGAATAATCAGTGTCTGTAGAATGGTTGCGTGGAAGAGATCGCTCAAAGCGATAAGATCACCTTTGCGCACTTTTAGTTTTACGAGTCTTTGTATCTTAAATGTTATTTATCTGTAATAAGGAGATTTTAGTTACTTACTTATATTATTGAAGGGCGACATTGTTTGAAGCATTTTAGTGACCACTACATTATCACTAGCGCTACTGCTCCCGTCCTATTTTCATACTCCGACGTGACTCCGCATCCCTTATTTCAAACCGTGCACTCCGAGGGGGTTTTAACGAGCTGCCAGTGAGTAGGGTCAGTCCGCACTCGGTGATTATCGACACTCCAATTTTGACAGTTATTGGGTATTGCACGTCAAATCGGTCCCGATGTGGTGGGCGTGCGATTAGTTGCAGTTACACGTTGCGTATATCTAATGAAGCCATCATGTACCTATGTCGATGATATCATTTCTGTCAACTATACCGAATTAAAGTTCAATTTTGTTTATGGAATGGAATAAAATATCACGCATGCGTATAAGTATGTTACAGAGGTATTAATAATGTGACATCTTGCACAGAATTCTTTGATTTTGTCGTAATTTATAAAATACAGAACTTAACAAAAAAATATTACATACATACATACACATATCACGCCTATATCCCTTGCAGGGTAGGCAGAGCCTTAACGCCCGTAAGAATACGATCGCTATCGCCACGTCTGACCTTTTTGAGCATTGTTTTCCAAGGTTGTTTCAGACACAGAACTAGGAAGTTCTGTGGTTTCAGAAAACATATGTATCACCATAGAACAGGCTGTCAAAAAATTATTTAAATAATAAAATTATTTCCCTCGATTATTTCAGATTCGTTCCTTACATTTTGCTGCATCTAAATCACTACTCAACTTCACCCAGATTTTGCAATAACCTTGATAATAAGCCAACTGAATTAGTCACAGATAATATCGTTCCCCAGAAACCAATATAAAGCAAACTAGATCATGAGACCAATAACGGTGTCCCTATTGTGACAACTACGGACTCATACCGACTAACTGCAAAATAGTTTATAAGAAGTGTGTGCAGTGCAGTAGGCAGTTACCGATATAAAATATACGCTTGAACATTCTTGAAACTAGTTTAAACCAGTATTTGTGTAGGTCTATTAACTACTAAACTATAACTAGTTGTTTATAAAACTCCTTCTGAATATATTATCACCATACCAAAATTTACAGAGATAGTGATTCTGCACTTTCTCTGTATTATTAAGATGAGATAAGATTTTTATTAACCTTTTATAAAAAGAAGTATCAGTTTCAGACACAAGTTCCACGGGGAAAAGATTTTCAGTGTCAAACTCTTAAAATCTTTAAAGTAGTAAGTAGATACCTACTTCTACCAAGATTGTATACGAACTTATGAAACAAATTGTAAAGTGTCTGCCAAGCCAACTGCAAATCTTCTCTCCCATACGTCTTACAAGCGTTAATCTGCAGTTGGTCTGAACTCCTAACATTAGCAGCACGTGACACCGCAAGCGTGATTGGGCTCCGTACTTTCGGCAATAAATAAAATGGCCGATTGAAATGTCTGATTGCTTTTGTTGGACTTCATTCTGGGTGTTCTGTTTCGGGGGCTGAAGTTATTATCGCATGTAACCAAATATGATGAAGGAATAAAATAAAATTAAAGGTTTCAGGTATCATATTCAAACAAATTACTACAATGCGGTTTTAATTCTTTTGGTTTTTTTTAACTTTGAAGAAAGCAAAAAGTATGATAATTTTAGTAAAAATTGTCATCTAACTGGTCTAACCAATTGGAGTTTCTGTCTTCCTATATTTATTTGTTTCAGTAAACGCCCGCGGTTCTACCCGCGTAGCAGTCGGTTTTAATCCTGTAGCATTCTACAGGAACACCTTTTCGGGACAACAGCTATCCTATATGTTAATCCAAGTCATCCTCTACCTGTGTGCCGAATTTCATGAAAATCGGTTATTACGTGAAAGAGTAACAAACAAACAACCATGCAAACTTTTCCATTATTACTCTTTGATATAAGTTTACAACTTTATTTACAAATTTACAATTTTACATACTATGTTTTACATACTATGTATATTAACTGAACCTATTCAAAAAGTCCGGCCCGAATGGTTCCCGGTTTACAACTGAATTATCTAATCCGTGACATTGTTTTATTGAAAACACGTCCATTCACTTAGCTTGAAACATTTACAAAGTTCGTCACCGCCATTATTCCATAGTTAATGACACGCTGAAAGCTCCATAGCATTATACTTTTCCATATTAATCTCCATTAAGGAACAGCGGCATAAGTTTACAAGTATTTTGTTTACGAAGTAATTAATTTGCGAGTTCGAGTTCGACGTGAGTTCGTGTGAAGCACGCGAGAGTTTCGAGTTTAGGTGGTTTGATGGATGTTCCTTTTTTAGTGAAGTCGAACTTTGATTGCAGGTGTACTAGCCAACTATTTATGCAAGGAAACTATAAAGTTTGGTGGACCGCACACTTGACGCACGACGAAACGCTAAAAACTTGCAGTCAGATCATACTAGAAATCAAAGTATTATTTCATAAAAATATTTTTAAAAATTTGGATCTTTGATTCCAGGCACTAGCCAACTCTTTTGACTGACATCACCCTGGCGTACGTACTATTTGAGCCAGCAAAATATAAAGAAATATACCTACCCTATACCTACCTATCCACACCCGTATTTCTTAGATATTTATAAAAAGAAAAACTTGCGTCTGCACCACTGGTCTACCAAAACTATTCTTAAATATACTTTTTATTCCTTTTCTCTCGGATTGCTTAGAGTTATCAAACTTTGATTAAAACTGGAATTTTATCCACGAATTCACCCATTTCTTATTTTAAAAATTTTAGAGTGAAATAATTGCAGTTATTAGAGATGTCTATCAATATAAAATGTAAGATGAAACCGCATCGTAAATGCTCAGGCGTCGATCTTAATGAACTGAGTATCATTTTACATGAAGCAGATCATACAGGCCAGTTGACTCTCGACTCCTCAGGCAATTTACAGTAATAAAATGTAGGGAGATATCCAGAAATAGCAATTGCATAACCTTCATGAAACAAGCTATCAGTATATATGGTGTAAAAATATTAGCTGCAAATATTTTAATGGGTGGATCAGCCCATGAAACTGAACAACTTTCCCCAAGAAACATATATCGAAATATGAAATTTTTTTTTGGATCTCCCATACAAATTGACTTGGTCGGTAGGTACGTAATTTTGTACTTGGATCAAATTTTTCCTTCCTATGTTCCTTCGGGAAAGTCGTTCAGTTTCATGGGCCGATCACCCTTTAAAATATTAGCAGCTAATTTTTTACACCCTGTATAGAAAGCCATTGTGACTCGAAGTTACACAACCAGCCCAAAAATATCAAACGACGAATCAACAGCCATAAATCACTTATGAAATCAGAATGTGTAAACTGAAATTTTCAAATCATAAAACCTACATTTAGTTAATGCGTAGTGTAAAATTATCTTAATTTACAACGTAGTAAACCTGTCACAGGCCATTCATATAACAGCTTATAATAGCAATAGTTATGTCGTTGGAGGAGTTTTGATAAATGGTCGTGCGTCGCTCAGGCGGACCGCACACTTGACGCACGACAGAGCGCAAAAATATCGCAACGGTCTGTCAGATCCACTACTAGAATAACTCAATACCCTAACTTAAACCGCACTCGACGAATGACACTGGGATAGCGCTGTGTGGATGACATTTCTAGTACGGATCTGACAGACCGCTGCGATGTTTTAGCGCTCCGTCGTGCGTCAAGTGTGCGATGCGCCTTAGACACGTTCAAAATGTGATCTGTGTAAACGGTGCCCAATTAGAATGTTCCTCTTGGTTAGTGCTGAAATTGTCGTGCGGTTTATTTTCAGGACCTGTCTGGAGTGTTCTAAAATTAGAATTTGCAATGAAATGGTCGTGTAGAGTGTGGACATGTTAAGATACAACATTGTATTTCTTTCTGGCAATAATTGGTGTTTCTTTTATTTTATTAAATAAATCTCTTTTACGTGTATGTAGTGTAGCAAAACAAACTTACATTGGAAGCAAAATCCTGTATATTTTTTATGTTATTAGGTCCTAGGTAATTAGGTTTTATCATAGTTGTCAATTTTGTTGGATTGTGATCGGTATAATATGGGCCGTTTTCGGTATAAAACTGAAAATGAAGTTTATCGTAGATATTAAATACTTAGATAATTACTAGTGGGCGCCCGCAGCTCCGCCCGCGGCTCGGCCCGCATGATAGTCGGTTTTAATCCGTCCATACAGGATTTTTTTCGGGATAACAACTGTTAATCTCAGGTACCCTTTATCTGTGTGTCAAATTTCATGAAAATCGTTTTAGTAGTTTTAGCTTGAAGGAATAACAAACAAACATACAAACGCACATATAATATCTATTAGTGATATTTGTATATAATATGTAGTAGTGGCCTGTAAATTTTGTAGATTGAGTCGCGCGAGCCGTTTGAGCTGGTCTATAAAACTTATTTTCTTTTATGATAGAGTTTTATTTGTACTAAAACTGCTGCTGAAAACATTTCCCGCTAAATCTGTGTCCGCCTGAAAGTTGATTGCGAAAACAGTGCGGATTGTATCGCGCGTGGGCTCGGTTGTAGGGTTGCCATGCCAGCGGGCTGATTGTCTAACTCTGATCAGTATCGTTTTCGCCTTCATTTTGACAGTTAAAGCCAATCGGGCCGCCATTTTGTGTAATTTTTGACACTTGAAAGCGATCGATCGGCTTGGCAATTTGAAGACGATAACGATCAAACTTGAAACCAATCGAACGAATGAAACTGGGTAATTTGACGTTAATTCGTATTGTCTATCGCCGATGACAGCTAAAAACGAAGACGATACCAATTGGCTAATGTCATTTGAAACCGACAGCCTTGGAGTTACCGTAATCAAAGTATAAATCAAATTATTCTCTAATTTTTCAAGTTAGAAGTTAGGGCAGAAGCTATTATGCTTGCGGTTGCTAAAGAGCAGTGCCTTCTACGGCAGCTGAGAGTGAACTAGCGAATTTAAGGACTGGACACAGGACCTCTGTCACGACTATTTACAAGTCATTTTCGGCTGCGAGGGTCGAAGTTTCAAGTCCTCTGCGAGGGCTTTATACCTTCCCTGCCAACAGCACAGCGCTCCGTGTGCGTCCGGAGACAAAAGTAAGTAAGTACCTACCTCATTGGATCAGTCTAATTTATGACTAACTTACTGTTCTCCGCGGCTTTGCTAGCGTGCACGCAGGAAATTGAGCTGTGTATTTAAATAAGATTAAAATAATATGGTAGATGCGTTGATATTCTTTGAACTAATAGTTGGTTTACTAACTAAAATTTATATTTTGTTATAGATTCATGCAGTAGATCGGATTTCCTGGACTATTGACTGCATCCATGTCGCCATCATTCGCCCAGCAGAGTATGAAGAGGCTGACTACAACCATAAACATTACCACTCAATAAATAAGAGCCATGACACAATGAAGCACATGATGTGCTTTAAAATTGCCCGGTGAAATCTTATAGAGGGAGGGGGCTTGCCAATGATAATGGACAGATGATAAGTGTAAGCAAGACCATTTATCACATACACACATTCTTATTACTAAATTTTTTTGTATCATCAGTCATACTTAGGAAGTGTTAATGTAAGTATTTTTATTTTGTGGGTGACTCCGGATATACACCCACACGGATTGGATGATGACTCCAATGTGAAATAAAATGAAAGTAAGGAGTGTAAATGTGAAATGCAATATTCGAGATATGGATGCAAAGCTAGAACAAACATTTGAATCCATCAATGCAGATGATTGGCAAAAGTGAGCTGAACACATTAAAAAATCAGAAAGACAGACAGCAAGATCATTTATTAGATAACATGGAACCTTTTATGTATAAATCTATGCCATAATATATGCTCCAACAATATTAATGAAATTTAACAATTTAAATTTAATTAAAAATAATATTAAAGAAAATTATTACTATCCATGTAGTTTTTATTTCCTATCATTACAATCCTTTACATAACTTCATTAATAATTTCACCAAAGTGCTACCTTTGTTTCCATCTACTACCATCACGGCTGCCCCTGCGGTGGCAGACATTGCAATTGGCCACCACCGAGGCAGATTGCAATGTCTGCCATCACTTAGGAGGCTTATTCTACTAGTACAATAATGATGGGAGCATGGTAGATGGGAATAAATGTCTGGGACTATTAAATACTAGCTGGTGCCAGCGGCTCCGCGGCGCGCGTGGATGCCGGTTTTAAAAATCATCCCGTAGCATGGCATGCCACAAGAACATTTTTCTGTCTGCTGTGTAATATTCATCTCCACTCTTCTGGGGCAATTTGAGTGGCCTGCAATTTAAAAAAAACCACATTATTGAAAATGAAATACACTAAGGATTTTTTAAAAAATCATGCCATAGTAAATAGCAAAGTTGCTTTTCACTCTGTCTTTAAGCATGTTTAAATCTAACTACACAACGGATGTCAATGCAGTTTTCTAATAAATAGAGTTACTCAAAAGGCAAGTTTATATGTATAAAAACAATAAACTCCCACAGGAAAATTAGTTACAGCAGCGGGCAGAACCACACCATATAAGATTTATGGCAAAACACAGAAAAATAAGTACCTTTAACACACTTCTTCAAACTTATGAGTTGGACTCTTGTCAGTGAAGTAATTTCCATTCTTCCCTTCTCTCCGCCAGAGATTTTACATAACACATTTGATACAACACAACACAACATTGACTTTTCCTCTTCTTTGGGTGAAGTAAGTGCTTTTAGGTCGGAGTGTTCCTCTACTTCCTTCTACTTTCCCTTCAATAATGTTCTTTATAAAGTTGTCGTGTCGTAAAATGCTAAATCGCATCATTTGCGCTCTGATACTAATTTCCTCGCTGGCATTGTTTTCAATCACACGATTTCACGATGATGAAATAGTTGTTGTATCGTCATCATATCAACATTATTTCCACTTGTGTATTTACTTCTTCATGGAATTACAATTACAAAGGCGTTTTTTAGTATAAAAACAAATACAATTCCCCGTGCCATAATAAACGAAACAGACATCCAGTGTTGCCAACGAAGAATCAAGCTGCCCACCACAAGCGATGGTTAGAGTATACTTTTCGGGGCGGTAAGGGGCAATTGGTAAAGTATATACGTGGGGGCCCTATGAATCGTCTTGGGAAAACATTCTTTTTTTTTTTTTGACATAATTTACTTAGTAACATTTTGGCCAAAAATATGTTTCTTTTAGTTTAAAATCTTTTTTTTTAGTTTATCGTATAGAGAGTGCTAAGACAAACACTTTTTGTAACTAGCAACTTTAGGCTAGTACGCACCTAAGCCGAGATATAGACCCTTGAAGTTTATGGCCTAGAACTTTTAAGGAGAAATATCTCGGCTTAGGTGCGTCTTAGGCCAAACTGCCAAGGACAAAAAGTGTTTATATTAGGCCTAGGCCCCTCTACTCGACAAAAATATAAAAAGGCCTAATATAGACACCTTTTGTGAGTCCTCAGCAATTTTGCACTAAGGCGCATCTAGGCCGAGATACAGGCCCTCAAAGTTCTAGGCCCAAAACTTCAAGGGTCTATATCTCGGCCTAGATGTATCCTAGGCAAAAATTGCCCAAAACAAAAAAAAATGTAATAAGCCTCTCTGCACAAAAATATAAAAAATATTTTCGTAGATAAAAATCACCAATTTTTTATTCAAATGTTTTGCCCTCACATTTTTTGGAGAAATAACATTAATATTACACATATTGTAACAAAAATAATGAAACTCACCATAAGCCAAACCATAATACATTTCACTAAACAAGTCCACTAATCACTGAAATCAATATTTGTACGCTAAAAGGGAAGCCTAAGCTCCCAGATTTGGTGGAAAATTAACTAAGTTGGCAACAATACGCCAATGCGTTTTGATGTTCCATTTTTATAAAAACAATTATTTGTGTGGAATACAACAAATATGCAATTCAAAAATTTCATATATGATTTCTATAATAAGGAACATTAAATATGTAATTATAAAAGCCATTTATAGAAAAAAATAAAAAATAAAATATTCGTTTTACTGGGCCAAACTTGTAGAAACGAAACGCAAGAAGAATGACTATCACAAGTCTAGTTTCATTCATTCCCAAACCGATAACGACGAAAACTGTTAGACAATTCCTCGCAATCAAGCCGATCGCGATGACATCGCAATCAGCTTCAAGATGATTGCGATGCCGATCAGAGTTAGACAATCAGCCCGCAGCTCAAACCTGAATGCTGGACAGACCTGCGAGTTTGGCGCCGGAAACCTTGCATTTTTTACGATTTCAGTTTTCATATAAAAAGAACTGTAAGGCCAAGCTTTGTTTGGACGGACACTTGGGTAGAAAAGCCGGACACCTTACATTTTTGAGGATTTTCGGGGTTAATGTTAAAAAGTGTAAAACCAAGCCTGGCGACTAGCTTTGGGGGCGACTGTGCTCACGTCAAGGCGGTGCTTGTTCCTTCACAATTTGGTCTCGATCCGCGCGAATTTCGAAAAAAAGCCTACCAAAAAGGCAATCAAAAAGCCTGACCCTGTCCGGCTAATGCCGGACGCCTGAAACCCTACTCGGGTGGCTGGGCGGTGTTGGTTGTACTTATAAATAACGACGTCACATTTGTCTTGCGCGCGCGCCTGTCGCTAACGAGATCGCGGTCGGCGGCGGCGCATGCGCACCTATAGGTAGTTACGATACAATCGTACTACGCACGCAGAAATGCAACAAGGTGTTTGTTTACTATCAACAGTACACATTCGATTAAAATAATTTTATTTGTGTTAAACATGCTTCTTCTCCTACTTCACTATCTCCTATCACTGCATAGTATAAAGCAAAGTCGCTTTTCGCGTGTCTCTGTATGTATGTTTGCTTAAAGCTTTACAACTACTTAACAGATTTTGATGCAAGTTTTTTTAATAGATAGAGTGATTCAAGAGGAAGGTTTTTGTATGTGTAACATTTGCCGGGAAATCATCTTATTTGCACGGGAAAATGAGTTGCAGCGGGCGCAGCCGCTGGGCGGGCCGCTAGTCTCCTGTAATTGCAAACATATAATTGTAAATAAATAGGTAATTAAGTACACTGCTGGACATAAGAATATGCCGATCTGCTGGAGGAGTGTTCGCCATAGTGTCTTCACATAAAACGCTTGTTCCCTTAGATTCATCCCTAGGGACAGCAACTTTTTACGTCAAGAAATAAGAGGAAGCTACTTCACTGTTATAAAAGCTTCTTGCTTTAAAGCAGTTCTTTTCTAGTTTTGTATGACTATAACTAAGTAAATGACCCTAAACTCAGATCTTTCACTTAGTAAATCCACTCATACCCTGTACATTCGTAAATGTGAGCTGCAATTCCGTCTGTCCTGCAGAATGCAAATAGTTGATATACTCCGAGACGGCGTGTTGTGTCGCAGTGTCGTTGTCGCTGTCGTCTGTAAATAATACGACACAGCGACCCGCTGAGGCGACAAGCCAGCCCACTAAATGAGTAATTGTTATCGGGACTTGTTAGGGAAAGTACACGGGTAGGGATACCACCACTACAGCCCTAACAGTCCACTGCTGGCCATGTGCCTTAAGTAGAGAGTGTTCCCTGCTATTCATTCCCTGTATAATTATTTCTCCTTCTTATCGTGTCGATGGCAAATTTAGATTTTATGTGCCCAAAATTACCTATTAATTACTTATACCGTACGGTCAAATAGGGGAAAATGAGACTAGCGGGTAACTTGGGACATGTCGACACCAGCATCTATGAACCAGCATGATGTTGTAACTGGTTGAAAACTTTGGACTCTACATTAATGAACCAGTTTAAACGTTATAGGCTTATGGCTGGTTCATAGATGCTGGTGTCGACCATGTCCTAAGTTACCCGCTAGTCTCATTTTCCCCATTTGACTGTAGTAATTTTTACGACATCCATGGGTTGAATTGGGGTTGATGTTATTAGACAATGGTCCTAGTGCTAGAGTCTATAGTGGACCTCAAACTTACTCCTTCACTTGTTGGGGTAGCGCTAGGGCTCACCCCGAAGTAGTTTTGCGATTGTGCAGTGCAAAAAACCAACCCAAACACACCCTTCTTGATTCAAAGCTAGAGAGAAACCCTTGTCCAGCAGTGTATTTATGATCCTAGCTGATGATGTGTCAATTTTACTCTCTTTTTCATAATTTCTATCCACAATAACGAGAATATTTCCTCGGGCAAGCATAAAACATGTCCATTTTAATAATCTCTCGCGCGAACATAAATAAAGTCACACAGGGTGTAGAGAAAACGAGACGCGTCATAAATTTGTATCTCTTTATCGCGATAGCGTCGTAACTCGAGAGGCTGTACGTTGATCGATGGCGGTTATCTGTGGCGCCCCCTGGTGATGAATTTATGGTTCATTTTTGAAAAATGTTTTAGTAAGGGTTAGAAAATAGGTATCAATTGCTAGATGCAATCACATGTTTCGCGTTACAGACAGGAATGATCTTTTTAGATATAGTCATTTTCACCAGAAATTTTAAATGTATGATCTACCTACGCGTGCTTAACGAACGTAAGCCGGAAATTCCGTAAGTGAAACGTTACATGAAATAACTAAATATAAGTAAGTAAGTACTTTCCTTTATAATGAAATCCTTTCGTCCAAAAGCGTGCAAGCGAGCGTGGGGGCGTCATTGTATGCAGACTAGCGGCGCGGGCGCAGCCTCCAATGCAACAAGACAATGAGAAAACAAACACTGGCCGCATGCGCCGTCATGCTTACATCCAGCTTTCCACATTTGAAATTCGAACATGTACTTGAGAGATGTAAAATAGACTGGACGGTGACACAAAATAATGTCCCTAATGCCAACAAGTTACAACCTTAGTTGACGATAGCCAAGAAAAGTTACTGTTAACAATGTACTACTGTTAGGAAGACTAAATTAAACATCAAAGTCATAGTATTTAGGATATGGCGACTTTGCAGACACCGAACTCTAAAGAATGTACTATGGACCCGTTCAGTTAAAAGATAAAGATAAGATAAAGATATTTTATTTGTCAAACATGAGTAATATAAAATACAGTTGTTGGTGTCAAATCAAGTGCTGATGATGAAAAGAGTGATGTATTTGCCTGTAGATGTACTAGTTTCACATATTAAGTTAAAAAAAAACGGTCTAACTCACTAGATACCCCAGTATTCAGTCCTAAAAGAAATCGATTCTAAAATCATTATTTTACGAGGTCTTTTCTCACGCCTATCAATATAGCCACTTCAAGTGTAAACTTACAAACGAGCCTATAAAACTAATACCATTGTCCCACGCAATGAGGCTCGTAAAAACGCAGTAAACTTTTATTGATCAAACTGTCATCATCTCACACCTCACTAGTCGTAATACGCATCATTATTGTCTGTCAGACTGTCAAAATCTTTACCTATCTCGTTTATTTCGTCATCATTGAATGATTTTTGAAGTTTAATCAAAATAACCTCAAATGGTGAACTCCATGGTGTACCTATAATGCAGTCGCATAATTTTAGCTTCTGGTTCGACGTTTTTTGCGGATACCAATAACGTTAATCTTAGACGTCAAATTTCAATTTATATTCTAATCTTAATAGTTTTTTGTAATTTAGATGTCATGTTAATATAGTCAACACTGTTCGTGAATACGTATAAATCTACTGTTTTGGTATTTTCAAACGGTTATTGCATTATAACAGATAAACTTTAGATACATTTTACATCATAAAAGTAATCATGTGACACCCCTAAACGACCAAATCAATTTATTAATTCAAAAATCGTTTCTGAATTAGAAATTATCGCTTTCTGCTTTCGTCCATCAACAAACTTTCGTCATATTTTAGTTATGTCTGGCTGACTATCAAAAAGGCATCGGCCGCCCCGTCCTCCCGACCCACTCACTCGTTCGATCTTTAAAATTCAAATATCGAATATCCTATATGCGTAGGCGCTTGTCAAAGTCTCGTCAGAAGGACGGAAGTGTCTCATGCATAATGTAGAAGTAAAGGCAAAGGATAATCGTACCAATACTGTTTGTTAGGCAAATAAGGCATTGTGCACAACATCTGATAGCAGTCTCGTTAGTAGGGGTAACAAGGCTAAGGTGGGGCTTGATTGGGTTTTCGCCGGTGTATGCTCGGGTTCGAATTAACATGTTACAGGAATAGTTTAGTAAGGTAAAGAATCGAATATACTGTTCGATTTAAACGAAGACGTTCCAGTAGAGTGATAAAAGAGGATAACAAATCCTTGAGGATAAATCTTTCATACTCTCACTTTTTCAAATCATGATGGGCTTTAGCTCTATTATTGCTTACGAAACTAGCTGGCTATTGCGGCAAGAGATTATTTTACAAAAAGAGAAAGTTGCAATGAAAGTCAGTATTCTTCTGGTTCTTCTTCTTTATTAAAGAGCAATGTTCAAAGTTCTTAACAGTGGAGCAACAGTCATACGTTTCTTTTCTCCGCCAGTGACTAAACCTTCGTATCCATAATTGATGGTAAAGCACAATTATAAAACTCAAATTATTTCCTTCGATACCTACCTCCATCCGTGCAATGAATGACTTCTTCCTTTCGTGTAGGACACCGAGTCGTCCAACGACCCGATGAAACCTAGTGTCAGAATTTTTCAACCGCCTACTACAAGTAGCAGGCTTCTGATATGGTTGTGTAACGACCGCCGTCTAAGTGATCATAGACAGCAACCGGGACCAACGGCTTAACATGTCATCCGAAACAAGGAACCATCTTACTTACGGACAATCGGGTAGTTCAGCCCGCAATGTCATAACCAGACTGGGAACAAATTCACAAAGTGATAAATATCAACTTTGTGAGTGACCCACCGAGAATCGAACCCGGAACCTTCTGCGTCAGAGGCAGTCGCACTACCACTGCGCCACAACGGTCGTCAAAGAATGACTATAATTCCCAGAACTAAGAATCCAACAATGCCAGTCTGTCAGTCCCACATAATTTCCAAACGCTTGTTTTGTCCCATGGAATGCACCACTATTGGCAAGGCATCACTCCCACATTACTATTCCATACGGCTCTACCATAAACAAGCCCCTGATCGACGACTTACGTGAAGCCACTGTTGATTCGTACAGAAAAGGCGCATTTACCTGCAAAGACGAGATGCTTGGTGCGAGTCAATTTAGTCTTTATGATTTGGGACATTACCATAGCCAGATGTCCAAGGCATATTAACAATCACGAAACACAATTCATATACATACATACATATATCACGCCTTTATCCCTAGGCAGAGCGTTAACGGCCGGAAGAATACGGTCACTATCGCCACGTCTGACATTTTTGAGGATTGTTTTCCAAGATTGTTTCAGAAAACTTGTGGATCACTTACTATAGTGCCAGGTTGTCAGCCTGTCGCCTAAAAATTGTAATACACCAAAACTCTCGAGTCCAGTAGTCGCCTCTTACGACACCCGCGGGAAGGATGTGGAGTTATGCTATTCTAAGCCGGCATCACACGATTCACGAATATGTTTTTCCCGATATCAAGACAAAACGAATCTCCTTGGCACAAAATGTTTTTATAAAACCCAAATAATGGTAGCTTGAACTCACGCACAAAAAATTACGCGCTACTAACATTTTTAGCATGGCATCTAGCACAGAGCAAAGACATCACTCGGCATGATAACTTCTCTGATCTGTGGCACTCACCATTAGAGAAAGTTCAATTTTCTATGATAACCTGTTCGTTATCATACTTACTTCTTAGTTCTACAGCCACACCAGTCTATTGCTGGACATGGACTTCCCCCAAATTGGAATACTCACCACACTTGGCAGGCGGATTGGCGAGCGCAGTGCAAGATATTGTAGATGGATACATATCTTAGACGCTTTTTACTACACACACAGGTAGAAATGGGGCGATGCTATTCATTAACATGCATGGGAGTTATTCTTCAATCAAGGATCAAGATAGCTTTATTTACATCCTGTATATTGTGGATGGACCTATGGTTCTTTATTCCATAGCCGTTTGGCTTCCTCAATTACCTATGTACTGGTCTTATTGGTTTGCAACTTCGTCATAAATCCAATGCGTGTACGCTGCATGCGAATGAGGATTTCATGGGAAGACGTCTGCGCAAGTTGGCCGTTTCAAGTCCATATTATAGACTTGCGCTAGTGATGTACATCTGAAATAGTTTGGACGTTGCAAACGATTTCAAGTGTGCACAACATGCACAGGTCTATATAGACTATTGGTGGGCGTGCACGGCTCCACACACGTTTAAGTCGGTTTTAATATGGTAACAACGCATAAGAACCTTTTTCGGGATAACAACTATTTTATGTGTTAATCCAAGTTATCCTCTATCTGTGTGCAAAATGTTATGCAAATCGGTTTAGCACTTTTTGCGCGAAGGAGCGAACAAGTACAAACCAACAAACACAAACTTTCGCACTTATAATATTGATTAAAGACTGATTAATGATTGATTGTGGCTGCTGTATGGCTGATTCTTTGTCCCTGCAGCTACTAGCTCTATGTAGGTACTGGAAGTAAATAAGAGAAACACAATTTGATTTGACTTTTAAAACATAAGCAATGAGCGAAAAACTGCAGCCACCTGCCTGATTCAGCAAAAACACGAAACAAACGACAACAATCGTAAATGTGTTGTTCGAAACATATCTACTGGAATAACAACACGCCTCAGCAAAACTTATTTATCGTTTTCCAATTTCCTGCGGATAGCGAGCTGCTATCGCGACTGCTCCGAAAAATGTTAGAGAAAATAAACTTCTTCCTACCTTCGCTCGTATTGTATACGAGCGAGTGAGTCCCAGTCCGTTTAAGAACTACTTTTGAGAAGTGAAATTCGCGCTGAAAATCAGAGCTACATTTCTATTTCAAATGGTGTCCGTTGCCTACATAGCTACCTTCTTGACTTCTATCATATCATAGTACGTTCGTTACTATATTTTTGTAACAAATGGATAGCGCAACAATATGATCTTTATATCGTGCTTTCTTTACAAGGTACACTTGCTACGCCATCGTAGCATTCGTAACCGTAGCAAAGGTCTACAGTAAAACGTGTTAAAATAACAGCGTCATCAAACGTAAACTCCAACCCATATTTTCCTCACTTCGCCCACTCGTAAGCACTCCAAATAAAATTTTCACCTACTTCAGCGTTCTTACCTCCTTTATGGACTTCGCTAAGAGCCCCTCGTAACCCCCGTGTGGACGTACAGCCGCCATAAAGCCGGACACTAACTACTAACTACCTTCATCCGCACTTAATTCGCCAAAGAAAACTAGTAATTTATACTACACATTACCCCAATTGCTCAACGTACCCTGCACTACCCTTTTACAAGTTCTATCGCCAGTGACCTGAAAGGAAACTTCTCTATTAATCCTTAGAGTAGAATTTTGCTCGGTTCACGTGAGAGTTAGTTTAATTCCCTAACTATTCTAGCCTGGGCCCTCACGGTCCGGTGAACATCGGGTCTGGGTGCTTAATTACGTGATAGCAGTGGTCCATTTTAGTAACACCCCCTCTTCAAGCGTTTCGTGTTGGGCGCAATGACTAGACGCTCTGCCACAGTGCAGATAATCACAGAGCTTGAGATTGTCCTACTGCAGGATTCCCTCGTAAAATGTAAGGTACAAATGTGGTCTACAGTCAATGGAGTTTAAGTGTGTGGTTTGAGAGGCAGCACATTGTGCAAATGTCAAAATAGCTGTTATCCTAACGACTGTTGGTTTGACAATACAATTTAGGGAGGGTTTAAGGGACCTGCCCTTGCATTAATAGGACTGCTGGTATTGTAATTAAAAGGAACAGAATGAAAATTCGACGATTAAAATCAAACGTAATCGTTCGGTTCGGTAAATCTCCAATAAAAATCAATAATATTAAACTCGTTACTATTTACAGTATTTTTTAAGGCCAATAAATAAAACCATACTCGTATGATGTCTCAAAAAACTTTTATTTCCGCTAAAGAAATGAAGCTGTCATTTTTAAAATAAGGTACTTAGCTACGTAGCGGAGTACCTACAAGTTTAAATTACGCTTGGGATTGGGACGTACAATAAACAAAACACGCACAATTTTAATCAAACCGTAGTCTGCCGCAAAAACAATTCGAAATTCAAAACTGAAATTACAATAGCGCAACGGAATGAAGTTGTTCGACCAATCGAAGCCCGTTTGAATACGAACGAAGCGCAATCACAAAGGATTGTGTTCCAAATCCGAATATCTCGACATATCTCAGTCGGTTGACCAATCGGGGACCTTTACTGTTTTAAGGTTTACCCCTTGGTGGTCCGATTTTTTGGCAAGTGCGGGGGGCAGGAAAGGTAGTCTTGGATCGGACGGGAAGGCGTGAAGGGGTAGCGTGAATGTCATTTGCGTAAGCGGACGCACGCCCTAGAGATTAGTGGATGTACGATGCATATCCGTCCTATAGGGATAGGTTGGTGATTTTAACTTTTAAACGGACTAGGGAAGATAAGAGACATTGCTTTCGATTCTGTTTCGACATTCTTATCCCTTTTAAAATGCAACAGAAAAGAGTCCAAAATATCTAAGAAAGCAACAAACAGAATAAAACAACGGTGTCAAAATGTTTTTAACGTTGGCAATAATCATTAATACAAAACTCACTTTTTGAACTTAATAGGTGCAACTCCTGCGGCTTATAACATATTCATCTAAGTCAACACTAGGTAGGGAGGTACCTAGTTGAAATAATATTGACCCAACCGAAACATAAATAGGTCTTATTTGTCAAAAACCACAAGCTCATTTCTATTAAGCCGAAATCTACTGAGTACCAGTTTTACAACAAATCCACAAGGACGGCTCCATCGCTGTTTTGCCGCTGCCGGCAGGAAGCAGTTTAAATTGTGTAGAGGCCTAGAGGAGCAAGTTGTAATGGCGCCCATCAGCCCAATGGCTCAAAGGCCCGAAGTTGTGCTCGTTCCTACATCGAAACCAAATTCTATCAGCCTAATACCAAATTTCATTACAGGGATTTCATCAACGCGTGCTTCCCTTAAACGTCCTAGCGAAGAATATAAATGAGCCGAAGAAAATTGCCTGTTCCGAAGAATTGGGAGCAAAACGGCCTAATTACGTCACTCACAAGAAACACAGACATTGAGAAATGGAATCGATAAAACCGCCCTTACAATCAATTTTCTCCGGATTAATTTGAAACGAATTGTTTCCGGCGATATATTAAAAAAGGTCTATCGGATTCTGGATGTCAACCTTCATTGGGATAGCATTACGAGTATTGGGAAACGGCAATATTTTAATGTGAGATTTAGGAGATCGTCCATGTAGCGTGAGGTCGTATTCACACGTGTCGCACGATGTTGCGGCATCAAAAGGTTCGCAGATATGAAAATTTTGCAATTCGGTTGTGGATTGGGTGATTAACAAAACATAAAAGTGGTACGCTTAAAACTATTGTCCAAATATACTACGGACTTAATACATAATTTTTCAAAATATTCGTAGTTTGAATTAATCTATTAGAGAGTGTTCTAATGCCATCCAAAATAGCACTGTATGACGTCAAACATTCGTACAAAATACCGTTTTAGACCGTTTTAAAAAGTAGCTTATTTGAAATGCTTATCCACATTCCTATTGTCATCCACGCGATGGTTTTACATAGTGTGTGCTTCTACAAAGAAGAAAGAAAGATAGAAAATACTTTTGTTTAAGTCTACATGCCGTTTAAAAAATATATATTTTCGTAATTAACCCTGGACTGACATACTACCGCAAAATCGTGCGGCACGTGCCAGAACCACCTAATGCGTACGATCACAAAAATTAAGGCAATGTTCCGAAATGAAAAACGTCGTTGCAGCGTCGAAGATTATGGTGAAGCCGCACCGGGCAACTTTCAGCCGGCGGCTTTTATTTGCTAATTTGTTATGAATTCCACTTACAGCCATGGCAGTTTTTGGAAGGGTTGAGGGTAGTAAAGTTTCCTCGTTAAGCCTTCAGTGCGCTCGGATATATTTTACTGATATTAATGTTTGGTTTTGTTTACTCGATGGGGAGAGTGTATCTTCCATTGTTGACATGGTGTATTTTCATGTAAATTAAATGCGCGGATGGAGTTGCTTTGTCTTGGGGAAGATAAACAATTTTCATATATTTACAAACTTGACAAATCCTTTAAGGATAAGCAAAATGGGTCATAGATTTTCGCAATATTTGAATATGACATAAGATGTTTCGCTCGGGTGGTCACAATAATAGTCCGTTTTAGTATAATTCTAAACCGATTAGCTTTGATTCTTTAGCCCTTTTTATTTATTTTTGTGCCGTGTGATGCTGGCATAGAATAGCATCACCCCTAATCTTCCCGCGGGTGTTGTAAGAGGCAACTAAGGGACTCGAGGGTTTAACGTCTATTACCGTATTACAACTTTAGGCGACAGGCTGACAACCTGTCACTACAGTGATATACGAGTCATCTGAAGGGACCGTCAATACTTGTCAGACGTGGCGATAACGACCGTAGTTTTACGATCGTTAACGCTCTGCCTACCCTGCAAGGGATAAAGGCGTGATTTGTGTATGTATGTCTTATAGATATCATAGTGCTGTTATGCTACAATCCAAAATTTGATTTCGGAAAGTTTGATATTAATTTTGCCTGGAGCCGGTGCAGCATCACGCTTGGTGCCGGTACCGTCTGCCGAGCTCCGACGGCTCTAAGTTAATTTCCGCCCCAGTCTCGACTCTCGGGAATCCTAATGGAGTTTATCCCGATTCCCTACCGTAAATACGGAACTTTCTGAAACCGGCCAGTTGAATGCTACGCGAAATTAAATCAGAAAGTTTTTTTAACCGTACAAACACTGGAGTATAGTTTTAAATACGAAAATACTCACAGCTGTAATTTTGCACTTCTATGAATTTACAGAGTGAAATCCACGCTGAAACGCAGATGAATATTCTGTTTAACCAGTGCTGTTTAGAAAATGGAAAACCAATTTCCTCACTCACGGGGAACGGTCGAAGAGGGGAACAGATAAGATATGATATTAGTGCTAATAACTCCGTTGCCGGGGAGAAACCCGGCCGGTCCCACGTTGTATTGAATCGAACGTGCCGCAACACAATAAACACACAAAATAAATTATCCGTTTCCAATAAAACAACATCCTTGCAACGTTCGCTGAACGCCAAGTGTGTCTGACAGGGGAGGGATTTGACGTTTTCGATTTTACGCGATATGTGGAAGGTCTAATATCGGGTGCGATAGTAGCGGTTATGGCACGCGTCGATATCTGTGGGGCGTGCGATTTTTCAAAAACCCATCCTCCGCGTTTAATCGAGCGGCGGTAAACAGCGCATTTTTCGCATCGCGCGGAAAACGTCGATGGGGTACCGGGTGTAGCGCATTGTAGTCGCTCGGGAAGCGACGGCTTCGAGTCACAACTCCCACGGATGAATATGTTTTCGAAGACTGCATCATTAATCATGCATTGAGTGCGAGCACAATGCGGCGCGTAATGGACGCGGGTTGTCGCGAGACGGGGCCATACCAGAAGCCTACATGACGATACAATAGCGCTTCCAATAGGAGGCTTTGTCTCTCATTTATCATGTTTCATTTATCATCTCCGAGTAATTAATGATCACCGTTTCGTCTGCTACCTTTCCTGGCTACCTTTATTCCTTTGACAATCCTCCATTAACTTTATCAAGGGCGAAACAGGGGAACGAATTTAGACGCCACAAAAATGATATGGAGTTTAATATTTGACAGCGGAACTTGTATTAACATAACCTCATAAGCTTCATCGATAGAGAGAATAACTTCCAGCCACTGAGAAGCTGTTTTGAACTTTGTTCTTCGATCTTAGAGCTCAATTTCCTCTGTGATTTCATATCTCTTAGGGCAAAACCTGTACCTTTCGAGGATGATTAAAAATGGTCCACAGCTATCCATCAAGCGAGTCACTGCGATACGCGTCTTATTTGAATATCGCGCTTCAAAGCAAAATTGCCGTGACACTGCATTTCCTTTAATAACATCATTGAACTTTTTGGTCAATGCATCAAATAAAGGTATACAACTGTTTTTACATACGTCAAGTATATTACGTAGGTACGTAAGAACAAAGGTACGGTAATTTTAGGTGATGACAAAAAATTACAAAATCCTTTAATTCTGTTTCTTTGATTGATGGGATCGCATTGCATTTTCAGTACAGTGGTTGAGTCATTTTCAGTGTCATATCATATCATAGCATATTATTGGACTAGGTACCTTGAATCATGTTTATATGCTTAGGGTCATTTTGTTGAGTCCTTATTATTTTTTATGAAAGTCTACCTTTTTTCTTAACAGAGTCAATCTTCATCAAAGCAAGGTCATGTTTAGGTATACGGTATACTGAATACGAACGTGCTCAAAAATTTATTTTCATACAAATCGCTCGATAACCCAAAACAGAGCGCTAAAATATTGCAGCGCTCTGTCAGATCCATACTAGAAACGTCACTCCCCATAGTGCGGGTGTGCCATCCGCCTTATCCTCCACGAAAATGTTTAAAAAGCAGTCAATATTCCTCCAGTCCCTTCATCCTGCGGAATATTATAAGCGTCCACTTTGTATCCATCTCGGTCTTATACGGGGAGTGTCCACACAAGTGATTGATCGCCGCGTATCGGCGACGGCGGCGGCGGACTGGCGACGCAATTTGACGCTCATTTTAATATTAGATCCGGGAAATAGACATACATACATATAATAACGCCTTTATCCCTTGCGGGGAAGGCGGAGCGTTAACAGCCGTAAGAATACGGTCGCTATCGCCACGTCTGAAATTTTTGAGGAATGTTTTCCAAGGTTGTTTCAGAAAACATGTGTATCACTATAGTGACAGGTTGTCAGTCTGTCGCCTAAAAATTGTAATACACTAATACTCTCGAGTCCCTTAGTCGCCTCTTACAACACCTACGGGAAGGATATGGGGTGATGCTATTTTAACCCGACATCACACGTAGTCGCAAATGAAAGGGAAATAGAGCGCCCTGTAAAGCTGTTAGTATTTTTGCTGAATGCACCGAATGAGCTGTAGCTAGATGTCTTTTATATTGCATGTTATTCCAGAGAGTTACACCTACTGGCGCCTATACCGACACCGTCAAATTTTAAATTTCTTGAACAATTGAAACGTTTTATTAGTTCATGTTTTATGACTCCAGGGACTAGACTTGTCCAGACTTGTCTACACATATGATTGATTCCTAAAGTCTAATTTCTTACTAAAATATTATTACGAAGTAGATCCCTCTAATACAGTTCAAAATTTGCATTCGATAAACATCCCCTTCATAGCCTGAGCGACCAAAAGCGCTCGTAATAGGAAGGTTCTGATTGATGATATCTGTGGGTGAAGCAGATAGTATATGCGGACGACATTATAATCATAAGCCCGTGTTTGTACACGCCGTATCGCGCGGCGCAGGCGGCCAGTGTACACCCAGCCTAATTGATCGGTTTGTCAACTGTTTGTACACTAATTTACCTACTTTACTTTGCACCCATATAAATTGAAATTTCTTGTATGATCAGTGGACATTTTACCCTTGCGGCTGCAAAATTAACTTGGTTTTAGAATAGTTATCCGCTTTCATCGTCAAATAAATCGGTATTAATCCATCTTTTCATATCGATGTAATATTTGCTTTAGGCGTTGTTTACCGTGTCTCGGTGTTTGTTGACTGAAGTGGTTACAACCAGGACATCGGTTCCGTATGTTTGTTTGTTCAAGATTTCAATCTCAACTCTACGGTATCATTATTTCGTTTACCATTAAAATTACTGGGGAATTAAAATAATTTGCTTGTTTAAAATGACTGTGGCCGGTCCATGGCAATTATTTTGATGAGAAGGAAGTCTTGTTTTGCAATATTGGAATGAATGTATGTTTTTCTTCATTTTTGTTTTTGTTTGAACCCAAGTACTCATTGATGCTCAACTCGTTCTTTCATTAGATTGGTTAAATGACACCCGTCAAATCTGAACTTCTTCAAACTTAATACGGTAGTTGGTGGAGAACATCTCTGCCTAGCCTAGAGTCAAGATCACATCTGGCTAAACATTGTACCGCCATGTAACTCTTATGTGTACAAGCGACATGAGAACTGTCCAAAGTCCAAACTGTCTAACCCAGTCTGAGCTTGAATATACCTACTACTATTGTTAGACTTAGTTTGTAGCAATAATTTTAGAGGGCTACTTTAAATATTTTTTTGTTATTTTTTTGTAATTTTATGCACATAAATTACTTTACGTTGTATACTTCGATATAACCGTACAATCACTTATTTAGACTCAGTCAGTAGATATATCATAGTGTAGACGTATGTCTATATTATGTTGCCTCTATAGGTAACACTGAAAGTTACCTATGGAGGCATTTTACCGAAACAAAAAGATTGATATTTAATATTCACAACAAAACCACACAATTATTTTCATAATTTCAATCAAATTCCAATCGAATTTCTGCTTTTTACCTTGCCCATTTTGTAAATTCACAGCAATTACTTAAAAGTCCATGATAAACGAGTTTTTAATTTACAAATTTCATCGCACGATCGCTAACAAAATTACGTGAAAACATGCTTCACCCGTCAAGCCTTATCGGGCTGGTAAAGTGGCTATTACACTACCCTGCCAAAAGCACTAGATTTGGTATACATTACTGGTTATACTATACAAGTTTTACAATAGACTCAATATTACCAGCAATGTATGTCACATTAGGTATTAGGGCAGGTGATAGGCACCTAAAGTAGGGTAACAGAGGTAGTTGTCAAAAAGTGAAGAGTCATGGGGTGCAGTCGGTAGGTGAAAGCTGCAAGTCATCGGTTGCAGTTATGACAGTTTACCCTACTTAGTTATGCTTACGATTTTGTAGAGTCAACGTCGTTATCTATTAAGGATAGTTTAGGATCGGAACTCATTTGCGTCATCTGTGTTTAAATTGTTTGAGATATGACAACTAGTATGACGATCTTTGACATCATTTTCAAACAATACAAACACCGAGACAGAGCTATGTATATTTTTGTTTGTCGTTTATAAGTTGCAGAGGTGATATCGTGATTCAGAGGGCACGTTAAATCGCCAGGCCCGATTGATGTATCTGATAAAGGCAACGTTTTTCAGAAGACGATTTAAATCCATTTTATAGGAATTTTCGACAAATCAGTGCCTACATTCATTGACACACAAGCCAAGAACTGGCGAATTGCACCGAGTATAAGAAACAAATAGATAATATTCGAAAATTTAGAAAGTGAAATAGTTATGCTGCTAATCACATAATTTCAGGAAACCATATCCTCCACGAGCGTTTTCACACGCGCTTCCCACGATCCCACTTCTGGTTACATACTTGCGGCAAATCCTAGCTATTACGTTCTACTCACGACAGCCCTGATTAGAATAATTCTTGCTGTTTGCTAC
The DNA here is from genome assembly GCA_029255805.1 of Keiferia lycopersicella. Lineage (NCBI taxonomy): Eukaryota > Metazoa > Arthropoda > Insecta > Lepidoptera > Gelechiidae > Keiferia > Keiferia lycopersicella. The sequence continues at coordinate 563,258 of JARACZ010000029.1, read as the reverse complement.
AATTTACCGGACTGGATGTGGGTAGCATGCGGGCTCCAGGATAACATGCTAATTCTAAAGATACATGGGAAGCGGTACTGGTTTGTAAAACTATGTGTTAGAGATTTCATCTTCGTACCTATAGTTCAATCGTGTACCTTACCAATTTCGATCCTTTAAATCACTATTCATTCTCCTTGCCGTATCCCGTTCTTTTTCGGGGATTTGACGTGGAACCAATTTTTTACACAGAGCGACTGCCATCTGACCTTTGCAACCCGAAGGTTAACCAGGCCCGAATCCTAGGTGAAGTTACATTCAAATATCATCTGAATGAAAATTTTATTTCAATGTGGGTTTCATCACGATGTTTTTTTAGATCAGTCGGCAAATGTACATGAGTAAAAACAGATAAACACAACTTCGATCCTTTAAATATGGCGTCAAAAAGTTTCCGCGCGTGTCATTATAGGGTTACATTAATTTGACAAAGTACAAGAGTGTGCCTAGCCTAGTGTGTCTAGCCATAAAACTGAACAACTTTCGTTAAAATAGTGAAAAAAATTCGAAACTCCCTGCAAAATTTGCCAGCCAACCGAATCACTTTCTATTGGGGACCAACAAACAACAAACTAAACAAGGCCTGCATCGCGTTTTGGCAGTGCCGCAGGATGATCGGCAAGAAATGGGGGCTCTCGCCGAAAATCATCCTGTGGTTGTACAAAATGGTAATCCGCCCGATGGTGTGCTACGGTGCACTAGTATGGTGGACAAGGTGCAAGCTCGCGACAGGTATGAATAAACTACAAAAATTCCAAAGATTGGCTTGCATGGCAATCACGGGGAGCATGAGAACAGCCCCGACTGCTGCCCTGGAAGCTATGCTGGATCTGCCACCGCTCCACCTGTTTGCCAAGCAGGAGGCAGCTGCTGCTGCGGTAAGGCTCAATTCTCTGAAACTCTGGCGAAACAACAACACCCCACATACCAGCATCTTAAATGAAGCGCATGCAGACCTGCCATTACTCGCAGCTGTAGGTGACAGGATACCAAAACAATTTATATTTGATAAAAAGTATAAAATACAACTTCACGAAGACGATTTATACGAGGGCCTTACCCCAAAAGAGCTTAGGATCTTTACGGACGGCTCTAAGACAAAGTCTGGTACAGGATCCGGTGTTTTCTCGGAGGACTTCAACATCAGAGTCTGATGTCTGATGATCAGACTCTCTACGCCACTGGGAAGCCACAACTCAGTCTGCTGAATGTTTGGCGATATCGGTAGCCGCAACAGCCATAGCTGCCAGGGAAGTGAAAGGTCATTCTATCCGAATACTCTCAGACAGCATGTCTGTACTGCAGGCACTGAACAGTCATGTAATAACCTCAGGGCTAATATACGAATGCCACCAACGGTTAATGGAGGTATGTCAACACAACCAAGTAAGGTTACAATGGATCAAAGGACACAGCGGCTCTAGGGGCAATGATGCTGCGGATGAACTGGCCCGAAGAGGATCGGACACCATAGCCTACGGGCCGGAACCGATCATACCTATCCCGGTAGGCAAAATCCGCTCCCTATTAAGAGAACGCACCAAAAACGAACATAACACACACAGGACCGGTTTAGAAGACTGCAGGCAGGCTAGAGAAGCCCTGCCGACAATATCTAGCCGCCTATCCAAGAAGTTGCTCCGACTGAAGAAAACCCAACTTCGTATGGTAACCAGCGTCATAACCGGTCACGGTCACTTCAACAAGCACCTCTCAGTCATAGGTGTTACTGACAGCCCCCTATGTAGGGCATGTATGGAGGAAGAGGAAACAGCCGCCCATGTGGTGTTACACTGCAAAGAGGTGGCAGCATACCGGGCAAAATACCTCGGAAACCCGAGGTCAATCCCCGAGGTACTCAGTGATTTGGTAGGGTTACTGGGCTTCCTTGGGGAAATAGGATGGCTCGAGTAGGGAGCCCCCACCCTTTACGCAAAATAGGCGCATGCAGACGTCGAGTTGCGGAAAACAGCCCGTCTTACCATTACCATTACCATTACCATTGGGGACCAAACATTTATATTTCGAAAAATTATGAATGCTCAAGTACAAAGTGATGTAAATTATGTATCCTCGTAGATACATATAAATAAAATATGTAACGCTATTTTTCCAACTTATACAATATTGATCGCTGTTTCGCTCTTGCCTGCTCAGTCATCACGCTTTGTGATTGATCAATCTTACATTGTGACTATTTGGTGACTTTCACGAGTCACCAATGTATTGTAGATTTCATGCCAGCTGGTGTAACTGATGTGTCATCGCTTTTTATTATAGCAAATGGTATCAAAAATTACTTAGCAGTGTCCCCTATCCAATATTGCAGATCAGGTTTTAATCTGTGCCATACAGGATGTAAAAAAATCAACTGCAAATACTTTACGGGGTGAACCACTCCATACAACTGAACAATTTTCTCCAAGGAGCATATGTCGAAATCGGAGAAAAAAAATTGGACCTTCCATACAAAAAGTACTAGCCGACCAAGTCAATTTCTACCTTATAGGGGGTTAAAATTTTTTTTCATAGTTCGACCTATGTTCCGTGGGAAAAGTTGTTCAGTTTCAAGAACAAAATTTTTGCAGTTGATTTTTTTACTTCCTAGGAAAATCGAACGCAAACTGATCGTTATTGGCGATCTTTACTTAACAAATACCAAAAACAACCTTTGACAGCTGCAATTTTGACTTGCACAACGTGTCTAATACGAAAATCATAAAAAAAATACAAATCTTACTATCATTTCTATTATGTGCTAAAGAACTAGCAGCGTCAAAAGAAATATTACCCATTAGCTTTTAACCCTCAGATATTGAGTTTCACGCATTCTTCTTTGTTATCATTTTCTATTTTTATATGACAGTATTTATTTTATTTTATCTTTGTTATTGTTATTTTAGAAGGGGATGGTACTTATTGTATATTTTGGTGACAATACTTGAGGGGACACGCGTCACTGCGTTGATTAATAATATCGAGAAAAAAAAATATCGACTGGTTTAAAGATTATGAATTATACTCATAGCGCAGTGTGGGACAATCTTCTATTAGGTCCACCTTGTAGAAGATTGTCCGTTGAGAACGCATGTACCAAAACTGCAGTCTATCAAGATGACTAGGAGAAATCTAATTTAAGAATTGGACTAAGGTCCAGCAGAGTAAAAGTTGTAGGCAGCCGTTGCTTTGGAATTTGGATGCAGTCACCTCAATTTTGCAATCTACGGGGTGTAAGGGACAGAGTCCCGGATACTGATAGGGTGCAAGCAGACCAAGAAACTGAACATCTTTCCCCTAAGAACATATGTCAGGAAACGACAAAAAAATTTTGGCTTCCCATAGTAAATGCAGTCAGCTGATCACGATTTTGTATGGAAGGTCGAAATTTTTTTGTCATTCCTGACATATGTTCCTAGGGGAAAGTTGTTCAGTTTCATGGTCTGCTTGCACCCTATCAGTATCCGGGACGCTGTCCCTAACACCCCGTAGATTGCAAAACAATACTCAGTGCCCATGCCAGGCACAATAAAAGTGGCAAATTGTTTAGTTAGGGCAACATTATCGTAATTGAGGCTGGAACCGGACCTGGTAATCACAGGGTCGGACGTAATTTCTTAAACACACGTACGAACGGAAAGATTGATGCGAAAAACAAACAGAATATTCCTGTTTCCTCCCAGTTAACTGTATTTTAGGTACCATCGCCAAAAAATTTGGCAAGGTTTGATTGCCAGGCTGAGATTCACGATTCTACCTAGCTCTATCTGTGAAAACTTGCTCTATTTATTTTCCGGTGCGCCATGTTACTTTTAAGGTTGCATTGGTGACTGTGTACGTCCAACAATTGTTTTTTTTTTACGCTAGATAGTGTCCTTTTTTTACCTTTTTACATGGTATGGACATGGTTGCGGCCTCTAGGCAATGATATTATATTGTTACTAGCGTCCTATGGCCCATCAAATCTACACAAACTAAATATTATTTGGTGGGGCAGACAAGGCTTAATCTGAAAGTAGTGATACCTAGTTGAATTACGCCCTCGGGACGATACTGAACTTGGAGATGTTCTGAAAAAACCGCGTCTAACAGAGTCCAGTAGAGAACTGCAACAAGCTGATGTGTGTGAATGTTTCTCAGTGCAAGCAGGAATGGACCGAAGTCATGCTTGTTGTCAGGTGGAGCAATTTGCAATTTCCCCGGATCAATATCAGCTAACGAGAGGATGCGTTCGCAAATTGCAGTCGGTACCGAGCAAGCGAGGTAGTACGGACGGCAAGTGGAAAATGGTAAACATAATTTAGTACTGAAAAATTACTTACTTACTTCTACAGCCACTACAGTCCACTGCTGGACATGGGCCTCCCCCAAGTAGGGGTGTTGTCATACTCACTACCTTGACAGGCAGATTGGTGAGCGCAGTGCATGATATTGTAAATATTCACAAGGAACGCTGCTGCACGTTTCATGGATTCATCCCTTAGTCCCCTTTTATGACACCCATGTCTATAAATAAAAAGATGCTATTCTGTGCTGGCACCACACAGCACTGAAAAATTACGGATGACATAATAGGTAAATTGCTGTAAAATCTTGTTTTAGAGGAAGAGACATTTTTGACTAAGCCTTGAAAAGTAAAAAGCTGACTTTAATCTACGTTCAACTCTATCGATGCGAGAATTTTAAAAATTAACTTTTGCTCTGCTCGGGTAAGTACCGTACCACTACGCACTTATTTTAATCTTCTTCTCATCTGTACGACACTGAGTCGTTGAGCGACCCGATGGCTCCTGCTGTCAAAGTTTTATTTTTATAGTCTGTCTATTGTTTCCACACGATTTTACTTGCATTTACCTACCTCCTTTGATCCACATTATAGGTATATTGAAAATGGCCGCCCGCACTATAATTTGCAAGCAAGATATGAGATTTGCAAGTGGGTGGTAGCTGTAGGCCATCTGCAAGCATTGGGCTGATGACGAATGATTGTCCTCTTCAATGCGTATGCGCAAGTACATAACACAACATGAGCGGTTATTATTATGAAGTCGTTCTGGAAAATCATACTTGACTTGATATGGGCTTTACCGGGTATGGATTGGTTAACACAGCTGACATAGTAAGGTTGTGAAAGTTTTTGCATGTTACTTACTATTAGCATGTTTGGCTTAGACTTTACATTTTACCTAGCTACCTGTTTTATTTTTAGTCTTTTCAGGTTTTATCGTGGAAGCAATAATGAGACAAATATTCTCCTGTGTATAATTAATGAAATCGTAGAAAATTTTAGCGCTCTCTGTTTTAATAAACTGTCAAACAAAGCTCATTTTGTATCAAAACAGAAAATCATTGTAATTATTTCACTCAGAAAAAGTATTTGGAAATACAGCGCAACAAAAATGAAAACAAAAGAAAACAGGTTATCGGCACTGTTCTTGTTTTATTTTATCAACGAAACGTCGCACGAGGTTTTCCCGCGTTTTTCCTCGAGTTCATATTACGAAAGCAGAAGCAAAAACACAACGAAAGTTTCTTTTACACCCTCGCTCGTGACTTCACAATATTGAAACAAAATGGCGACACTACTGTGGAAAATCTTTTGATTCCACTGCAGGGCCAAGCACTCGTAAGTATTTCTCTTTCAATTCGTCTAAAATTTATTGACGTGCTTTTAAATTTTAATAGGTACTTAAATGGACGAAACGACATAACATTTTAAGGGTGCTTGTGACACATACTTATCTATCGGACGGAGAAGAATTAATATGGTACGGAAGAAAACGTAGCTCTCTTTCTAAGTTTAGGTACTTTTTTTTTTATTTGTAGCGAAGGAATTGAAGGGTTTTAATGATGTAGGTAGTCGTAAGTCCGTCTAGGTTTCATATTCTATTAAGCCAGGAATGAACTACAAATTTTTACCGTCGCTTCTGTAAAACGTACATAAACTGGGTTACAAATAAGTTGCCCCAGTTTCCTTAACGCTATAATAGATAATAATATTTCCTCGATATTCCCTTAAAAGTTCCCTTTACGCCTTTTTGTTTGACGTAGAGCCGTCTCGGGTGCGCTCTATGCCGCAATATTTTCTTATTAACTCGCATTTTTCTCCCTTCCCAAATTATGATTAAAATTTATGATAACTGTGAGGCTTGGTATCAGGCAATATGAACCGCGGTTTGGTTTAATCTACGGCAGAAATATTGCTGACTCGCGACTAAAGAAAATGTGAAAATTGCTGCCTGATTCTGGTACAAATTGGTGATAAAGGTATGATCAGTTTTATTTTCATGTGATTAATTATGAATAACTTTTTGAAGGAAAAATATATAAAGTGGGAATAAATAATCACATATCTTTTTAAATCGCTGTAGTCAAATGTAGTCTGAAATAACAGCAAAAATTCAACGATTAGCAAGATCGAAGTTAACTATGTGTTGACTACATAAAAAAACAACCAATTCTTTCTGTTTATTACTATAGAGTCGATATTTAAAGTAATCGGATAAACAGGTGTGATACATTATCGTTCGCAGATCATCCACTAACACGTTTACAGATCGTTATTTTAATCGAGACAATGTGCAAACATTTTAACAACTACCTACATGCTGCATTTTATAATTTTTTCCGTAATTTATACGCCATTATTCCACACATACTCAATAATTGCATCCTTGATAAACTTTTATAAGAAAAATATCAATTCAATGAGATCATACGAATTAATAAAACATCTGGTGTATAAAAACCTCTATATTATTGCCTTTTCGATTTTATAGTGGCACGTGAAGTTGTTAATAACTTGTTAAATGTTAAATTATTAATAAAATACATACATACATACATATATCACGCCTTTATCCCTTGCGGGGTAGGCAGAGCGTTAACGGCCGTAAGAAAACGGCCGCTTTCGCCACGTCTGACATTTTAGAGGATTGTTTTTCAAGGTTGTTCCAGAAAACACGTGTATCACTATAGTGACAGGTTGTCAGACTGTCGCCTAAAAATTGTAATACACTAATACTCTCGAGTCCCTTAGTCGCCTCTTACGACACCCACGGGAAGGATGTGGGGTGATGCTATACTAAGCCGGCATCACACGGCATTTGCAAATAAATTATCCTTATAACGCAATTGTATGGTGGATCGCACACTTGACGCACGACGGAGCGCAAAAGATCGCAGCGGTCTGTCAGAACCTTTTTAGAAACGTCACTCCCCATACTAAAACCGCACTTGATAGGAGACACTGCAATAGCGCTGCATCAACCAGCGGTTGAGCAGTTTTAGTATGGGGATTGACATTTCTAGTATGGATCGGATCTGACAGACCGCTGCGATATTTTTGCGCTCCGTCGTTCAAGTGTGCGATCTGCCAGCCTCTACATTTTTATTATTTAGGAGCATTTATACAACTATAACAAAAAGGCGATTGCATAAGACAAACTGTCTTTTAAAAATGTAGAAACAGTACATGTTAAAAAAAAAACAACTGAAAACATTTGAACAAGTCATATTAATGAACAGGAAAAGTGGATTCAGTCGTCTGGTACATTCTGTCCTTGGCGAATGTTGTAAGGTTTCATAGACTACACCTTAAAATATCTGCAGTTGATTTTTTACATCATATAGATCGTGGCAAAGATAGCTACGCAGTATCAAATAATAATTAATACTAGTATTAATTAATACTCGTGTATTGCTGTTCCATCTCTTTACCTACGTCACATTACGTGGATTACCTAAAAAAATACAGCGATTATATTAAAACGATATTAAGCGATTATATTAAACTATAGTGATACACATGTTTTCTGAAACTACCTTGGAAAAAAATCCTCTAAAATGTCAGACGTGGCGATAGCGACCGTATTCTCACGGCCGTTAACGCTCTGCCTACCCCGCAAGGGATAAAGGCGTGATATATGTATGTATGTATTATATTAAAACTTTTAACTTGTAGAAAATCAAATAGCATTTTGAAAAAAAAATGACGTAGGAGTTAGTCCTTCTAAAACAAATACCTACTTATTTACGTTGTACTGAACTAAGCTGGTATTCGCAGCATGACAGGTCAGTAGTATTTGTATTTTTTAATATTTTTTCATTAAGTAATTAGTAAGTGTAACGTTATCACCTGTAACCGTTTATAGATTATACAGCCCCGAAGCTGTTGAAGACATTTGCTGGTAGTATTGTCGGGTACTATTAAATAAGACATACATCACTCTTGTGTAGTATTATACTCGCAAATAATATAGTACTGATGGTTCAATGTGCTTATTCTTCAATTTGCCTGTCGCTTAATAATAGTACCCTACTTCAGTCAACACCATATAATTTTAATATTTAGTTTTTAACACTAGTTTGTTTTAAACTACTTTACTTGTTTATGTATATTTTGTATTTTGTGGAGTAATTTAACACACACACACAGACAAATCACGCCTATATCCCTGGCGGACTAGGCAGAGCGTTAACGACCATAAAATTCCGGTCTTTATTGCCACGTCTGACAATATTTGAGGGTCGTTTCAGATAAGCCATGTATCACTATAGTGACAGGTTGTCAGCCTGTCGCCTAAAATTGCAATACACATGAAACCCTCGACTCCCTTAGTCGGCTTCTACGACATCCACGGGAAATGGGGTGATGCTATTCTAAGCCGGCGTCACACGGCAAAAGTAATTTAACTTATAGGCTTTTTCTATTTTTATAATATTTCAACTGTTAGATACTTCATTCGAAATCACGATAACGCTCGTCTTCATCTCACATTATTTTTAAGTGTTATGTTAGTTTTAAGTTTTATTTAATAATTATTTAAAATGTGATGTGCGATTATGAAGATAAGATAAGAAAAATATTTATTGAAAAAAATTAAAACATACATTCATTAAAATAAACAGAAAAGCTGAAGTTATAAACTTTTGTCAAAAGGAATAGGCTCAGCCTATGCTGACACGCGCCTTAAAAGCAAAGTTGATATGCATAATGTCTGATACTCATTTTTGCATCAGGTGGATATTTCTTACGTATCGACAAATTAGTACAAGAGCCGGCAACTTAAGTTTCTCTCCCCCGCGCTGAAAATACTTAATACAAGTCTAAAATTTCTAAATATCATCCTTATGTTCAGTACTTTCAAGATTGAATGTTCAATGAGGTGCAAATTTATGTTTATCCGAACTGATGCTGGCAGTGCATTTGTAGCAGGTGCTCCTACTCCCTTCTATCTTAGCTACAAGACACAGTAGAAGTAAATAACAGCACGTGTGAAATAACTGTAAGAAGCAATTTTGGATATCGATTAAGTATATCCTTCTCAAATTGTCGTTACACTTTTCTAAAAAAATAAATACTGAAAAAATACATACATACATACATAAATCACGCCTTTGTCCCTTACGGGGTAGGCAGAGCGTTAACGATCGTAAAATTACGGTCTGCATCGCCACGTCTGACAAGTATTGAGGGCCCTTTTAGATGATTCATGTATCATTGTAGTGACAGGTTGTCAGCCTGTCGCCTAAAATTGTAACACACATGAAACCCTCGAGTCCCATAGTTGCCTTTTACAACACCCGCGGGAAGAAAAGGGGTGATGCTATTCTAAGCCGGCCTCACACGGCATAAAAACGTAAAAAAAAAAACCTAAAAAGAACATCGAGGTAATATGTACTAAAGTACTGGAGTAGCTATTCCCAATGAAAGCATTGCGCGCGACGTTGCGGCGGGGCCGCGGTGAAAGTCATAGATAACGAGTAATGCGCGCAGATGCGACAATTTGTGTAATTCGTCTACTTGACACTGTCAGTAGGAACTAATGATAGAGAAATTTTATTTAAAAAATTAAAAAATTAGATCTTTTTGTACAAATTTAATCCACGCCTATCTTTTTTCATGGCCCGGATGCGGAAACCTTTAAACAAGTTCAAATAAAAATAAACAGCAAGAACGTACATATTTATTAAGTTGAACCTCATTTTCACTTTGCGTAGTCAGTTAAAAGTATAAATATTTACAATACTATACTACAATAACATTTCCTAGCAAATTGACTGTTTTTCATTAAAATGACTCATCTGAAGTGTCACGTCTGTACATACTGTAATGTTGTTAATCTATGATTTTCGCCGAAATATGGCCGCCGCTTCCGAGCGCGCGGTCATTTTTTACAAAATTATGAAAATAATATTCCGATGCATGGTTTACTAATAAAATTAAATAACTTATACATGAAATGTTACTCCTTGGGCTTTGCTTGTGGTACTCGAACTGTTTGAGCAGTATCTTAGTACACAGCCAGGCATTTTGATACTAGCACTGACACGTGACGTCGCGGCAAGCGGTGGGCTCAAACTGAGCGAGCTAGAGAGCATGCACTCTAACGCGTGTTACAAAAAGTGAAGTTGCGGTGCCTCCTCTAGTACGCTAGTACATACTACCTCGATGAAAAAGAAGAGTTATCTCGTGCAGTGTTGTATAGTTTTTACTAAGTTTTTTTATAACGTTTTAAACATTGTAGAGGTCGGTGATTCGGTGAATATCATTTGTTTTAGCAACAAAGAAAGATATTATTCTTATTGGCGGTATCGCTTAGAAGACGCATTGTAAGATTATGAAAATGTACATAGGGTAAATCTTTTCGGTCCCTTCGAATATTAGACATCCGCCCAAGCATCAGGCCATCTAGAGTACGTACGTGAACCGAAGTAAATCGAAGACAGCAAAACTTTAGTAGGTGGGATGGGAATACGTACTTTTCACTCTAACTTCTCTTCCTCCCAGAGGTTGTCTAGTAGAGATCGCTTTCAGCGCTTTAGCCGCCTTTGCACATTTTTTTTAAGTTTCCAGTTATGACGTGTTTGTGTTTTGAATATGCAACGAAATGTTTTTACTTACTGACTTTAATCTTTACTGTGTCACAGGATGTGTACAGATGGAGCCACCCCCGAGCACTAAGCAAACAGGTTAATTATTCATACTTCGGCAACTCGGATCTTGCTAGTTTGGGAAGTAATAACTGCATTATCCATTATACATACATACATACATACATACATATATCACGCCTTTATACCTTGCGGGGTAGGCAGAGCGTTAACGGCCGCAAGAAAACGGCCGCTATCGCCACGTCTGACATTTTTGAGGATTGTTTTCTAAGGCTGTTTCAGAAAACATGTGTATCACTATAGTGACAGGTTGTCAGCCTGTCGCCTAAAAATTGTAATACACCAACACTCTCGAGTCCCTTAGTCGCCTCTTAAGACACCCGCGGGAAGGATGTGGGGTGATGCTATTCTAAGCCGGCATCACACGGCACCATTATCCATTATAATAATATAAGCATTATTAGTTGATGGTATTATCTTTATAATGTTGGTAGAGTTAGGAGGTGGAAAAAATGCCTTCAAACATTATTATATAAGTTGTAACAATTGTGACCTCATTACAAAAATTGCTGCTGTAAAAATATTAGATATTTTAAAGGGTGAGTCAGCCCATGAAATAGTTCAGCTGTTAATTTTGTATGGGAGGTCCAAATTATTTTATTCAGATTTCGACCTATGTTCCTAGAAGAAAGTTGTTTAGTTTCTTGGGCGGTTCACCCCTTAAATATTTGCAGCAAATAGGAGTCAACCAATCCACAAAACTGAACCAAGACACATGGCTGAAATATGAACAAAGATTTTGAACTTCCCATACATAAAGTGTTGGGTCTGTTTGTATGAGAGGGCCATTTTTTTCATATTTCCACCATGTTTCCTAGAGAAACCTATGTTTTTTAGAGAAAGTTGTTCAGTTTCAAAGACTGGTTTACCTTAAATATTTGCAGTTGTTGTTTTTTTAAAATTGTGTATTTAATTGATGATAGTCAAAATCACTTACTTCCATAATCGTCAATTTGAAGCATTTTGACGTCGTCCGCCCTTCACAGTGAGTAGAAAGACTTTTGAGTGGTTAGGGTGACCATAATAAAATAATAGTATAATAATAAAATAGTAGTAGTAAGTATAGTATAGGGTGAAAATAATCCTCTAAAATGTCAGACGTGGCGATAGTGGCCGTATTCTTACGGCCGTTAACGCTCTGCCTACCCCGCAAGGGATAAAGGCGTGTTATGTATGTATGTATGTAGGGTGACCATGGATCCGTATTATTCCGTATGCTCAAAATAATAGGCATAGACTAAGGCCCGTATTTATAAATCGCTCTTAAGATCCCTCTCAGAGTTGAAAGTGGTTAATAAATACGGGCCTAAGTATGTACACTCTTAGATATAAAATAGTGCATGACTCTCAAGTATTCTTTCATATTTCCACTAGCAGTATTTGGCGACAAAAATGGGATTGACATGTTGTGATGAGTATTGAGATTTTTAATTTGATATTCACAGTTGCAGTGCAGTTAGGCTCAGTGAACTGATAAGTATTCAGTATTCGTTTCTTGCATTCACAGGTATTACAAATGCCTTACACCCATACCTGAACCCTGGTAGGGCACTACAATCATGGCATGAGTAAGTATTAAGATTTCCTTTCCTCGGTGTTATTTTCGTTTCCGTCTTTATTAAACAGAATCATTACACCCCGAGCGCCGATGTTCTTATTTGTGCTAATCTAATAGATAGGTAAGGTCCTATATACTTTCTTTTCATGGTCACCCTACCCGGCTGACATGAGGTGATTACAAGGCTTGTTTATTCAGTTATTATTATTGTTATTACAGTTTTTTTTGTTATTATTGTTTTTTTATCCAAACACGATCGTGATTATCGAATGGAAGTGCTCGGACGTCGGCTTGGCTTTGGCTTAAAGCGCTTGAAGTCTGTTTTTTTTCTTTTTTTTTTCTTTTAGCTGTCAGATTGGAGATTGAAGCCACTTATACGAGTGGTGACCTTCGTGGCTTTGGATTAACATTGAAATGTTTATTGATTTTGTATGCTTTTGGCTGTCGATTCGTAATTAGAATTATGGACGGTTGCATCTCAAGTGTGGAAGACAGTCTAGTTCTGTTCTAATGGAGACTTTTCTAAATGACAGATCTGCTGCCCAAATGGCGTTGCGTTAGGTTGAAATTTTGACATTTGATAGACAAAATACATTACTTTGGACAAAACCTGTTTCAGTCTAGCTCAGTGCCATCTATGTACACTTGAAAATTGAGTAGAAAATTTCCCCTTTAATGGAACACATTCAAATTCTACTAAGTTGCAATTTGTTGATACTAACGGATACTACTGTAATTCTGATTTATAGAACCAGCTAATTTTACATCTAAGGTCATATTCGTAGAACCTACTCTTAGAGAAGAATATTTTGTACTATAATGGGACAAAAGTCAGTGTTGCAATAAAAATTAGTTTAGTTCCATTTGCGGCCATAAACAAAATGTAATTTCAATATAGGTAGGTACACTATAAAATACCTGCCGTGTGATGCCGGCTTGGAATAGCATCACCCCACATCCTTCCGCGGGTGTTGTAAGAGGCGACTAAGGGACCCGAGAGTGTTGGTGTATTACAATTTTTAGGCGACAGGCTGACAACCTGTCACTATAGTGATACACATGTTTTCTGAAACAACTTTGGAAAACAATGCTCAAAAAAATATCAGACGCGGCGAAAACGCCCGTATTCTTACGGCCGTTAACGCTTTATCTACCCCGCAAGGGATAAAGGCGTCATATTTGTATGTATGTATGTATGTATAAAATACCTCCATCAGAGAAAGTTTGAAAAACAGTCTTATTATTAGAACCATCTATCATACACCTGACGAACCGAACCATCCATGTTATTGTAGCAGCAGCAAGTAACCTCAAGTTAACCCCTCGGCTGCCTTACACCGCCGCCTGGCGTACGTTTGACAGGTTGACTGCTGACGGGCAAATTGCGGCGCGCAGGTTAAAAAGTTACATTTTGACCCTTCTGTTGCACTGTGGTCTGTGGTTTTGATGCACGTGAATATTTTTAGAGACGCGAGAGTAAGGAAAAGGGTGAAATTAGAATATTAAATGTTTTCTTTTTAATGGACGTAGAAAAGTACATACACTCAATTATTATTATTTAGTATTATTATCAGCCTGATACGTCCCACTGCAGGGCAAAGGTCTCCCTCTCCTTCTTCCGCTTTTCCCTATCCTGAGCCATCTCCTTCCAGTTCTGAGCGTGGATGTGCAGCTCGTCTTTCCATCTTTTTCTTGGACGCTCTCATTTATTATATATAAGATACACTCAATTATTATGACTTTATCCCTTGCGAAGTAGGCAGAGGCAGTAGGGTGTCGTAAAAATACGGTTACTATCGCCTCATCTGAAAAATATTCGAGGGTTGATGCAGATTAATCGTGCATCACACACGACAGTGACAGGTTGTCATTCTGTCGCCTCTAACGACGTCCACGAGAAAGAAATAGGGTAATGCTATCCTAAGCAAACGTGGCAAAATTATAGTATGATACCATGGCGTGTCTATTAAAAGATGTGACAATGTGAATAACAATTAATATATTGTACTATTTGTGGCATTTCTAGATGTCAAAGATACCTTTCTAAGTGTGATGCACAGAGCAGATACAATGGTGTGACGTGTGTGTTGTCATTGTCACACTTAACGCACAACGCTAGCGCTGCGCCGTACGTTGGATCTGCGTCAACAGCGGTTTTAGTATGGAGAATGACGTTTCTGGCATGGATCTGATAAACGCATGCGTTAGGTAGCGTTATTTTAGCGCTGCGAATTTTGATTAATGAGAGTAATATTGTTGATCATTGAAATATTTTTCAATCCTCTTTCTGTCATACTTATTTGTTTGATTTGACCTACCTCTAATCGTTTTATAACACGTCATTCTTCTTTTCGTTTTAAAATATTATGAGATTGCCACCATTTTCGCTATTAGATATGAATATAAATTGAAAATCAGAGAAATTCCCGGAACTCCGAAACATCAGTTGTTACCGGTGACACGAGGCGACAGGTCATTCTGTGGAAAATAAAGGAACACGCCATATCAGACGCGACATTTCGTGACAAGGAAATTGAATTTTTGCGCGCCTTATAGGCATCTATATCATGCATACGTCTCCAGCTAGCGTATAAGATAGTATGAGTATGTTAGACTGAATGAAGTAAGTAAACAGCGGCAGCACTACCTAAGCCCTATCCTAACCCTTGACGCACGCACATACACACACCTTTTTTCCTTGCGTGGTAAACAGAGCGTTAACGGCCGACTAACGAGCTAAGGAACGAGGTTTAATAAACAATTAGGCGACAGGCTGACAACTCGTCACTACAGTTATACATGAATCATCTAAAAGGGCCTCAATATTTGTCAGACGTGGCGAAAGCGACCGTATGGTGCGGTGCCCCAATATCTTAAAGAATTATTAATCTATATGTAATGTCTGCTGGTCAATATTGTAGTACGTACTTACCTACCTAGTGATATAAAAGCTCAGTTACGTACCCACAGAATATAGTTACAATATTAAACCATTTTTTGATAACACTTTCAGTGTCTGTTACCTATTCAATTTTGACCAGAGGATCATCGTTTACATCGTGTTACTTTTTTTTGAGTGGACACGCACGGGACAGCACCTATAAGTTTTAGCTATACTTTTCAATTTGTGGAGATGATTTGCGTAAGTAGCGTTCTTTTGTTTGATCTCTGAATCTTGGTTAGACCCATTGAACTTCTTACTTTTATGCTTCTTATTGCAATATTATTACAGCGTGACGGTGCCTCTACATTTCGGCTCTCTTTGAAGCCGCTCGCTGTGTTATCTGGGATTGAATTTTTACACTGAACAACTTTTTGCCTGACTCGTGACCGCCTCAAGTTAACCTCTTTAAAAAGTTGAGAGACTATCTACTTATACAGGCTGTACTTACATAATGATAATGATAACATGCAAATCCTTTTTTATTACGAACAACTTTTCCCGGGTAACCTATGTATAAAATTAAGACTCTGTTGCTTAGGTAAATTTTTTCGTACCTATTAGGTGATCTAGAAGTCAATGATTAGCACTTTTGTAGATACACCCTGTATTAATATTTTACTAACAATGGTATGCTTTAAGTAAGCCGCTATTTTTTGTAACTTCTTGTTAGTGTTATGAATAAATCATAGACTTAATTTCAATGTGGGAAGAAGACTGAAGACTTATTAAGAACTTACTTGTTTACTTTAGACTGAAGATTTATTTTTTTGTTTGTGTTGAGCTGATTCATCTTCGAAATCGTCATGAATTTTAGGTTTGTCTAGCCATTTTCCATAGTCTATGTATGATAGATACCTACTCATAACTAGAACACAGTCATCACAAAAAACATATCAGAGGTCTTCTAGTACATACATATATATATCACGCCATTATTCCTTGCGGGGTAGGCAGAGCGTTAGCGGCTGTAAGAATACGGTCTAATACTCTCGAGTCCCTTAGTCGCCTCATACGACACCCGCGGGAAGGATGTGGGGTGATGCTATTCTAAGCCGACACCACACGGTAAGGTCTTCTAGTAGTTGTATGTCTAGGCTATTTAAAATTTTCTGTCAGCAGGGTTCATCGGGTCACTCTTCGACTCGATATCCTTAATAACGATGGATCTGTGGTGACATGGAATGCATGCATGGCTGTTACCATCAGGCGCACTCGCTGATTGCGACCTGCGCAATTTGCTTGCACCGATCCGGCCCGACTGCAGTGTAGGTAGGTACTGTCGGCAGCAGTCTACAAGTTCTGATGTCATCCAAAATAGCAATTTATGACGTCATACATCCCTATGTTCCTGCAAGATACCGTTTTAGACAGTTTTAAAAAATTATGTCATTTGACCTGCCAGTTCACAACCCTATTACCCTTTAAGTGACTAAGGTTAAGGATTAACCTGCTACCCATGGACAAGTAGCTTATCGTCTTTACTCAAACTCAAAAGAGTAGTCGCAAGACACTCGTGGGACCGATCACGCCTCGCAGATTTGCATCCAGAAGTCTGGACTCTACCATACAATTATAAATAGGTAAAATTATACGGAAACAATTATTTGGCTCAACCATTGCAGACGTCCTTCCTACAGAGTGCTGATGATTTAAATCGATTTGAAGACTCATTTTCTAGCTGACAGTACAAAATGAGAGCGTTCAGGGAACTAGTGCACCATCGCCACCATCTTGGTGCACCCCCCCCCCCCCCCCCCCTTCTGAAATGCGACCCGCCACATTCCTCTCACTCAGCTGCTAAAAGCAAAAACGCTGATTGGTTTTTTAATTTTTTCAGCTTTTAGTGGAACGTGACTCCGCAGCGACTGAAGATAGCATTGTTTTTCGAATTTCTTTGAGTAAGTGTTTGCTACTGAATTTTACACAATGTAAAAAAAATGCTGCAACTTTTTTAAGGGGTAAATCATCAACTCTCCCGAACAATGCCCATAAAACTAACCAACTTTCCCGAACAAACATAGGTCGAAAAATTAGAATTTTTTTGGAAGACTTGGTCGGTTGTTAATTTTGTAGGTATAGGAAGTCTACATTTTTTTTCCATATTCCGACCTATGTCACTTGGGGAAAGTTGTTCAGTTTCATGGGCTGGTTCACCCGTTAAAATATTTGCAACAAATTTTTTTTCACCCGTAGGTACAGGGTGAAAAACTAACCACGACTGTTTTTTTCTTACTGACTCCGAAACTAAATTAAAATACCAAGGTATCTAATTTGCTCTTGTACCTAGGTAGGTACCTACTTATTTCTGAGTATTCCTTCAGGCAGTTAGCTTTGAAAGTAAAACATTTTCTTAGCTGCTTTAGCGCCTGCTAAAAAATTCTTAAAGAATACGCTTCCGTTTGAGTTAGCTCGTGTCGTGATCCCTGGAGCTTTGAGAATGAGAGATCTCCATCTCGCGGCCTTTGACGAGCGCAATATGCAGGCAAACAACATCCGCCTCTGACGACAGTATCATTCTTATATAGACACATCTATTTATACTTGGTACTTGCCTAAGTATTTGTATTTGGTCAGACAGCTTTGAATTTTTTTTTTATATAGCGAGCGGCAAAAATTCGATCTTCACGTCGCGTCGTATTATCTGAAGACGTGATCAACATTTATTTATTATAATTCATTATTAACTGAAGGAAGGTTAACTTCATACATACAAAATGTATTGCGCGTTGTTTTGCAATAGAAATGCAGAAACCGTTCCGTTATTTCAACACTCACTACAACAGCCCGGCTAGCTCAGTCGGTAGAGCATGAGACTCTTAATCTCAGGGTCGTGGGTTCGAGCCCCACGTTGGGCGAAACACTTTTTGCTGCAACTGCTTCATATTTTTTTGACAAGGTTTTTTGATTTTAGACTGGGCATGTCAAAGAATACCTACATTTCTGGTACAATGCAATGTGGTCATGTTTTTAGTTGTAATAAAAAAGCCTTAAAAATAAATGTTGGTGCTCTGCTGCCATCTAGCGGCCAACGTTATTATTAAAACGACCGCTATCACGGGTAATGTCTTCGTGGAACACCTGCCTGCCACCTTCCCAGCTCCCAAGTCGCCACCTAGTCAGAACGTTAGCCGTTGAGATAATACACACTATTTTGACCAGATGGCAGCACCACCCAAAGTGCAAAAAGTTTGCTTCAATTTTTTGTCCCGAAATTACTAACTTCAGTCCAACAGTCATTAATTAATTACTGTATTGTGTTTTACCTGTCTTGTTTTATTAAATTCAGAAATCCGTCTACTATTAATTAATTACACCTAGCTATGATAGATAATCATCCATGAGTCATGCTTACTTGCGGCACATTACTTTTTTGTTTTAACTTTGTTACCTGATTTGTATTAATAGACTTGGGCTTCTCAAAAGATGATGTTCATTTTGACGAACAGTATTTTTTATCATAAGCCATAAACGCTTGCAATTCGTCAGGGGCATTCACAGCTTAATTTATCGCCAAGATTAGAAGCAAAGATATAGTTTGTCTGGATATGGTATGGTTGTATGGGGCTTGTCAACTGTATTGCTCTTATAGAACTATAGCACCTGATAGGTACCTACCTAAACGTATACTACAGACAGGTAGTTTTTGAAATTATTATAAACAACGTGTAAAGAAGCTGTGACCTTTGGGTAAAGATGGTTTTTACTGATAAAGCAGACTAGGGTCAAGAAGTTTATGGGTCGCTATGTCTCTCCGTACGTAAGACTGTGCCTCGCACGGACCCCACTTATGGCTATTTTAAACCATCTACGAGGTAGAAAAACGCTAACTAGTAATAGGTAACCTCTTCAAAAGATCTTTGATTGCGACTCCTGCCTTTGTGTACCACTGTAACAATATCGCATTTACTGTGCTGCCAACTAACCCCTGCCCATGCAAACGGATCTGCAAGAGGCAAATGACAATGCCATCGTAGTAGCAACACATTGGTCCAAAGTACTGTAATCCTGTTACCATTGACTCGACGAAGAAGAAGAAGAATACGTAATATTGCACGTTCAAAGTCTTCAGTTGACGAAGCAGCGTGATTTACAATGTTTAGATCTTACCTGCGTTTACATAATTCCGTGATCTTTGTCAGCATGAAGTGCGCATCCTCGATGGCACTATTATAGCAATTTACATTGTTTGTATAAAACGCAGGTGACACGCCGGCCGCGGCTTACTCGGCCTGACATCTTGTTGTGATGTTCATCCTGAGAAGACTAATTAGTTCTTTCGACGTCGAATAAAACGACTAAACTCATTTCGATATCCGGGACGCCATCTTGTGCAGTGACGTCATCATGAAGCTGGTATTTTTTTTGGCTTTAGCAGGTATAATGCTATGATTTTCTTAAAATTATTTAGGTTGAAATTATTTATACTAACATACAAAAAGAGCATCTTTAACTTAATTGATAGCAATTCTATGTTTATTTCATAATCCTTGTTGAAAGCTTGGTCACTTTTAACTTTGTCAGATTTTAATGTTCTTAAAAGATCTTTCATTTGCATGTCTAATTCCTTCATTTCTAACAGCCAGCGTACCCGTCGATATTCTTCACCTACGTTTAGACGTACATTTAAAAATGCTTATTTTATTATTACGAGCAGGTTATGTAGAAGAATAGAAAGAAAGAAAAAAAGAAAATGTGACAGACAATTAAGTCAAAGGTTTTGTAAATATTGAAAGGCTATTTTTGGATATAGAGGCATTCAAACTATCCATTCATAGTATTGATTACATTGAAGTAACTAAACTTTCTTTGTATACGCCGTGCTTGTAAATTATAACCTTGACATTGGCATCCAAACTTTATGCGCCATTTCACCCGTACAGTATTGTAGAATATTATTCACTGCTCGTAAAAAAAGAGATCTAGATGATAGACAGACGTAGAAGTCTTGGATAAGTGAGTGACTTATATTTACTACACTTATTATATATACTACAGGATTAAATTTTTATATTTTAAACAGCTGCTGTACATTGTAGCAGAGGTATCTCCACTAAGATGGACTTTGGTGAACCGCCCCCTACTATTTTCAAAGAAGAACCAGAGTTCATGGTCACAAACTCTACTATTGTACCCGCCAATAAAGTTGCCAATAATCCTGGCAAAACTGGAGGCGAAGACGTCGAAGTAGAACATACTATAGTAGTATCTACTAAACTGAAGAACAATAACAATAACATTAAAAGAGGAGTTACGAGCAATGGAGACAGTAAGTTGCTTCATTTTAGTATCTATCTATATCGCATAGATAAGTGACATCATAAATTTTATTAGAAAATTTAAAATGAAAATTAAAGATAACAATATTTAAATTAAATAGGTACCTAGTTCTTTTAAAATCAATTAAAAAGGTCGATAAACTAAAGTGTTATTTTCTTATTACTCACAGGCCTTTGATTATTTATCTATCTGATTGAGGAACATTTCCGTAGCCTAATACAAAAGAAAAACACGAGACTTGCCACGTGACTTTTTTTACTCCAAGACTCATGTGCTCATGTCATGACAGGATCCTTGCTGCTAACCGCAGAGTCGATTAGTCTAATTGGAAAACAGATTCGTATCGAAGATGATTCAATGTTTACATTGCTATTCATTCTTCTAAACAAATTATTGAACGTATCTTTTACCAACTGCTAAGCTAATAACCTTTTTTCAGCTGATGGCACTTTAACCTACAACATCGGTCAAACGAGAAACCAGAAAAAAAAAGAGGATGATGGTGAAGTACCTGTAATAAAAAGCTACAAAGCTGTAGAATCTACGGCTATTAGAACCCCAGATACCAGATACAAAACGAAAATTTATCCGGATTCTATTTTTGTCAATCGTAACATACGTGATGAAGGTGATGTATTTCCAAGCGTGATTGTATACCCGATGAACTGGAAGCCAGCGAGCTTCTACAATAACATCAACTATCGACAAGATGAAGGAAGAGATCCATACATTATGTCAAGAAGAAGGCCTAATCAAGGGAACATGCAAAGAAAAATCAGCGAGGAAGGACAAAGGGAATTTTATTGTAAGAAATGTGCAGAGCTTAGCAGAAATCAAGGGTTTAGAGGTTGTGGCATCCAGCAAAGATCTTCAAATCCAGGTTCACAAAGTTGGAAGCCTATCATCCCGAATATGCCAAACTATAATAGCTACAATGCAGCTAATAGTTGGTACGAGACGACTACACAGAAGATAAAGATAGATGGTAAATTGGCGAAATTAAACTAATGGTGTTGTTTTATTGTTTTTGTTCATCCCGTGCCGGTAATGCAGCAAAAACTGTGGAGATGTTATCTTAACCTTGGGAGGTGGCCGAGGTTAACTTGCGTATACTGGGTCTAAAGAGCGATGCAGAAAACTTTGCTGGCATAATCAGTCCATAAAAGTGATCAACATTTCTCAAGAAACTAAAAAACGACGGAAATAAATAATTCTATAAGTACCTAAAAGTAGATTAGATACAGTGTTTTGTATGAAGAATTTCATTATGTTTGCCGTCTACCAACTTTTGCTTCTTGCAGAAAAATGGTCAGTTTCCCTTCGTAGAATTATAACTGCAAAGTTATGATACGTTGAGATTTAGACCCCGTATATTATATGCTCATGCTATGTTACTTATATGGCAGCAGTTTCTTGGAAATAACAACGTTTAGGTTTTATACAGTCACAAGTTTTAATTGTTTTGTTATTACATTTGTGATTAGCTTCATATTTTTTTCATTATCATTATAAAAGTTATATGAGCAACTACCTTGAGGATGACCTGTATTATTACAACTTTTTACTGTCGAATTCATGAATAAAATGTTTCTGTGATAAGGGTATTCACCTTAGTAATGCCAAAAATATAATCAAACATATGTACAAAAAGGATAGTTCCATAACTTAGAACAATGGGTTTCTTATGTGAGTCTACTTCATGTCCATCAATTATGGACTTGAATACTCTAAATGATTCAAACAAAAGCGTTTATCATGGTGTTGCTAATGATTTAGGGGACAATGTTCACCATTGACTGTTTGCAGTAAGAGCCAATAACGGTAAGTAGGTACTATCGCCAAAACATCAAAACCTCCCATATAAAATACCAACTTACACTGGTTTTCAAACATATACTAGATAAAACTAGTTTATGTTGGTCCATTAAATGAGTAGGTTGGTATGCTGGCGATATTATTTGATAACTTGGTGTTATCGGACATTCCTGACATTGACGAATAAGCAAATAGCATCGGAGCATTGAATGTCCGTTATAGCCGTTTATCAAATAGTTTTCATGTAGGCAAGTAACAGAAGTAGAAGTAACAAACAGTAAGATAGATACGCATCGCTAGATTTACAAATAAATGAATATAATGACATCACCAATAAAGATTGCATGTGATTTGTAGCACTATATAACCTTCTTACTGGTTGATTGTCCACCAGAAAACTTTTGTTGTTGTTAGAAGTTCAGAAAAAGTTGTTCCAAATTTCAATTTCAAATATACATGAGATATAAGAAAAAAAAATACATTAGGTTTTGTTTTTTATTTCGAGTTCACGACTTCGTAAATGAGTCATCAAATTTTTAAACCGCATGTATAATTTTGAGATCCATGTTTTAAGGGTTCAGGAACATTTCTTCCCTAATTGTTGAGTGAGTATTTAGTGACCTTGCCGTTTTCGTTGACTATGGTCTCTCCGCCCTTAGTGGTATGCTTTTGGCCGTTCACATTCTCGGAGGCGACGTAGGAAGACGATTGAACGCTGTAAAACTGTGGTGCACCACCTCTACTGGTCTCGGAGAACTTGGTGACGTCGATATTCGGCTGGGACTAAAATAAGAAGATGAAAGTAAATTTTCACAAAAGATTTTAGCGCAATGTGGAAGAGGTGTATGATCAGAGACAGTGGTACCTTTCTAACTTTTTTCAGTTGTGTCAAAATCAGCTCATAAGAAGGCATTCTTTTTCAAATATAAAAAGGATAAACTCACGGGGTCAGCTGGGCTGAGGGCAACCTTCTGATGCCTGTATCCGGGAGCGACTGCACCGCCAGCAAACGCACTGTCCGCGAAAGAGTTTAAGCTTGGCATGGGCAGGGGGAAGTTGCCAAAGTCCGGGAAACCGCCGAAGCCCGCCATGAAGTCAGGCTGAGGGATGGCAAAGTTGGGGACACCTGGAAACCTGTTAAAGTCGGTATCGAAGTTAGGAACGTAGCCAGCGTTGTTCGATGTCAGATCGAAAGCTTTCCTGGCCGCGTTGAGTGCTTTTTTGTGTTGATCCGCGTTTTTAGCAAACACCCTGAAAAGTTAAAAGAAGGAGAAGTCAGACACAAACACACACACGAAAACAGAACAGTAGGCGTAGAAGATACCGCAGAGGGAAAGCGACAGATACAGATAGAAATAAGTATGCCTTAACCAGGTTAGTGGAAAGTTGTAGCAGTCGAAAATACCTGCGTAGATATATTGGCGAAATTTCGGATTTTTGGCATGACAACAATATTTTTCCACGCTTATTTCAGGATCATCTAAAGTTCCGCGACTTATTTAAAAACAGGTAAATTCCGTCTGTAAGATTTCATAACAAATAATAAGAAAGACAACTGTATATTCCCGTCACTTTTTTTTTTTAAATGAAACGCATAGTACCTAAGCGTGCTTTACCCAAAGAGATCAGTTTAGAAAAACAAAATGACAGATTGATACCACAGGAATTCTACACAAAGTTACCTTTTTGGTTTGGATCTCAACGGTTTGAACTCTATTGGTTTGAACTCGAGTGGTTTGAATTCGAGTGGTTTGAACTTGAGTGGTTTGAACTCGAGTGGTTTGAACTCGAGTGGTTTGAACTCGAGTGGTTTGAATTTTAATGGTTTGAACTCCAATGGTTCGGTTGAATTACTGCCCGTACGCCTTGTAAATTGGACGCTACAAAAATTTAACTTATTATTATTTTGATTGCTGAGAATATCTTCACTTCTCAACTGGCTTTGATAGATTTGTTTAACTTTTTGGACTATAGGTATTATGTGTAAAGGTCATGATCATGTATTATTAATAATTTATGAGTGTACATGTGCTACCATCACCAATATTTAAATCTGCTATCCACCGTCGTCGCCTATCAATGATCATTCATTGAATGTTTAAGATTAGTCACTTTAGGTCAGTCCTATGACGGAAACCTCTGATGTACCATGCTCTGCTCATCACCGAAAGCATTTAGCGTCTAGTAACCTGTATTATCTTACTCTTGGAGACAACTGTCAAGATTCCTAAAGAACTCGGGGAAGAATGAGTCTATGTCCTGAAAATTTGTGAAGGGATTTGGCCCGAAGGTAGTTGAGTCGTCTATGTTCTTGCCATATAGTTGGCCATCCTTAAGGCCGTATGTACCACCGTACCTATTGCCTGCTGAGTCCTGGTATGCGTAGGCACCTACCCCATCAGGTTTACCTGCAAAAGGTAGAACATTTTCAAGGTTAAAATGATAGGTATAAATTTTGGGTTGCTTATGGCTAATGAATAAAAACCTATTACACCTACCTCAGTGTTTTTTGACTTCCAAACAAGTACCGTGGGTACATTTATTAAGTAGTTAAAAAAGCAATGTAATGAGATCATTTACACTAATTGATGGGGAACTCCATAGTACCTATGACGAATTGGTTTGTTTGGTCTTGACTATTTGTGATTCTTCGTAATCATAATGGAAAAATGAAAGATGTTCTGGTGGAACTAGAGTTTGCGCCGAAATAGATAAGTTTCCTAAAAGCGTTGCATCCAAATGAATACCAACATCACCATTATTTATTATAATCAAGTTATACTATGTACATTGAACTAGCTAGAAGACACATCCAATGTAATTTTTGCTAGCATGTCTCATGACAGAGACTCTACGTCTATGGCGCCAGGTAGGTACTAGAAATTTGACATATATTAATTCAAATTATTATAATTGGAAGATTATTGATCGTAAGTTACGGTTATTATCATCACAGCAGAAATATAAAAGGAAACCCGACTGACCTGTGGGTTAAATATTTAAATCGCCAAACAATTTGAAGTTTTGGAACGATGACTTTTCCATTATTGTTAAAATACCTGTTTTAAGATACGTTGACTATTAATTTGTTATGTTATACCCGTACCTAATGTGTTTGATAAAATGTAATATTATTGCCTACATAATATATAGTACCTGGTTGACCGAACATTGCTCGGCTTTCAGAGTGATTTTTGGAAAATCAAACGATCGATCTCTAGCTAAATCGATTTATCGCTCCCAATACTCTTTAAGCGAATTTTCATTTAAATCGTTTGAGCCGTTTCCGAGATCCCGTTTTTATAATATGTACAATTCTAGCTCGTTTAAAGGTATTAAATAATATATATTTGACAATTGTTTTTGGATAGGTAGACATTACCTGAAGCAGAGCCGCCGTAGGCAGCAAAGTCATTATTTACTTGAGAAAGCTTTGTTCCTTAAAATGCCTTATTATTATTATTAAGTACCTGAAAGGACCGGTATTTTTTTCCATTAACATAAATACTTAGGTACTAATCAAGCTTTTTTTAAATTGATTCCTAGTTTTCTACTCGTAGGTATACCTAATGATTATTTTCAATGGTATATGTTATCGAATCCAATTTGTGAAATATATTCATAATACAAAGTTTGAGTTCACTTCCTTGATTAGGCAATTTGCAAATTTCTAGAAAACAAGTTCACAATATCAATTTCATTTTACTTTCTACAATAATTTCAACGAAATATATCATTTCATTGAAACTTAGTTAATCACCATAAAATATAGCTATAGTTAAGAAATTAATAATGGAAATGTATTAATTTGTGTGTAAATTAGACTGTAGTATAATTAGGTATCGCAAGACAATTTTTTTAATAGAAAATTCCCATAGCGTATTTATTTGTCACTTTCTAATGCCTAATTATTAAATCCACCCATTGAGAAAACAGAGCCTGATCCAAATGAGTAATAGGCGGATCGCACACTTAACGCACGACGACGCGCTATAACATCGCAGCGGTCTGTCAGATCCATACTAGAAATGTCAATCCCCATACTAAAACCGCTCAACCGCTGTCGACGCAGCACTAGAGCAGCGTCGTCCGTCGCGTGCGATTTTAGTATGTGGACTGACGTTTCTAGTATGGATCTGATAGAACGCTGCGATATTTTAGCTCTCCGTCGTGCGTGAAGTGTGCGATCCGCCAATTGATACGAAATTTTAATAATTATTCTCTACGTTTAAAGCGAAATTGTTCCTAATATGGCGTTTGGCGAATGGAACGTCGATCCTTGTTTGTTTGTAGAATCTTTAATCTAAACCAGTTTTTGTTTTAAATTCCTTTGTTATTACTCAATTTGTGGAAAGTTATAAATTCAAGGTGTGTCTAATTCTTCTTTTTTACGGAGAATGAATTATAAAAGTAGGTTGTATTTTTATAGTCGATTTATGGCAATTCCGTTAAACCGTGTGTGGGTGGTGTGATGATTACTTACTTCTATATTAGCAAATACCGTCATCACCCTATAAAACATAATATACAGGGTGTTAGGAGAAGTACTAACTTTCTTTCAAGGGATGAACCAGCTTATGAAACTGAACAACTTTCCCCAAGGAACATAGGCCGAAATATGATAAAAATTAACCTCCCTACAAAATGCATCAACCGACTGAGTCAGGTTGTATGAGGTGTGGTCTTATTTTTTTATATTTCGACCTGTTTCTTGGGAAAAAATGTTCAGTTTCATGGGATGGTTCATCCCTTGGAAGGAGGTTAGTACTATTCCTAGCCCCCTATATATCCTATACGTGCCCGGCTTCAGATCGATATTTGATTGATATTTTAGCTTGCGTCATTCACTACACGATAACGAATGCGTATTTTTAGTAATAGTTGGATAGAGTTGTAGTAATTTAAAGAAAATTTTAAACTACCATTCCCGATTCTGGTAGAGTTCAGCGTTTAGCAAGTTTGAAGGGTTTATGATAAGAAATATCTTACAAAAAGAAATTTAGATCAAAATGTGTTCAATTTATTCCTACGTTACGAAATACCGTTCGCTTAAAGTTACTAACTACTATACGATGTCTGAATATTTTGGTCATGGTTTGAAGAAAGCAGTTCCTTTTCCTATACTGATGTTTTTAATGTAACTACGTACTAAACACGTAAAAGGTAGTATGTAGGTTGGTTGTTGTTTGCTATGTTAATACGTGGAGGTACTTAAAACGTAATCAAACATGACCTCATCTGTACTGCGCTATCACAAGAGCGACAGTGACCTACTGAGAGTCTTAAAACTGATTGCCAGATTTGACAAGTTCTTGGCCATTTGTGAGGGCTTTGACCTCTATGGGTCTTTTTGTTATCTGCAATCTTTCGGTCAACAAAATAATCTATATACCAACTTAATTTGGCCTTTCTCACGCTTAACGATTAACGCAGCGCTAAAATTACGCATTCGTATGGCTAAATATCAATATTCATACTACATAGTAACGTCAATCCCCATACTAAAATCGCTCTCGAGGCAGGTCCCAACGCACTACCAGCGCAGCTCTACGTTACGGATAAGTTATTTAAGCGCTGCGTTATGCGTTAAGTTTCGGATAGGCCTAAACATCTAAGATAGATGATCACGGATGATAGAATTGAAATTTGGAAAATAGTTATGTCATCAAATTCAACGGTTTGCTTTGCCATGAGTAATCAATCACAGATGCAATATGCCTAAGGCGAGAACCACACTTGACGCACGACGGAGTGCTAAAACATCGCAGCGGTCTGTGAGATCCATACTAGAAATGTCAATCCCCATACTAAAACCGCCCAACTGCTGTTGTCGCAGCGCTATCGCAGTGTCGTCCGTCGAGTGCGGTTTTAGTATAGGTAACGCTGGTTACTAGTTATTATTCTGTGGTATGGGGATGATCATGTTTCTAGTATAGATCCGTTGCGATATTTTAGTGCTCCGTCGTGCGTTAAGTGTGCGATCTGTCTTAATGCCGTGATGATGCCATCACGATGGACCCAGCTCCTTAACATACAGCTTGTGAGAAGTACTGACACAAGGCCATAAGGATATGCACCAAGCTGTATGGACGTTTAGGTTCTCATGTATTTGAAATTCTAAATGTATTCAATGTTAGTAATTATGTCGGTACCATAGATATAGAAATTCTAATTCTGAGTTAAAGAAACTGTTGAGCCTCGTAAATATGTTGTTTAACCAATTTTAATTAGGTAAATTTATTATAAAAACCTTATTAAAACATTATAATCAATCAATTTGGAAATTTAAGTATTCAAGTTTGATTGGATATTAAAGCTGCTTTCCCACAAAGATTAACTTATGAAATCAAAAACATTGCGATGAAATCCCTAACATGATGGCAAACGTTCCTCTTTGAGTTTAGAATAATGGAATAAAGAAAAATGTTAGTCAACCATTACGATGTATGAAGCACAAGTACACACTATGTGGTTTCAATTTGATTCCAGTTAAATAATCTATACATTTTTTAATTACCACCTTAAATAGGCAAGTCTGTACAAACGAAGAGGTAAAAATTGTGCCACATTTTTTACAATTTATATAATATATATATATATCGCCGTCTTCGTACGCTTGTTTGATCTGAATTTAGGCGTAGAACTATAATACATACCTAAATATCATATTTGTAACATCTTTCTTAACTGAAATAATAAAGTGATCGGTGTAACTTAATAAAACCACATTTAAAATGAAGCCACGTAAGCCTGCTGGTATTGCATATTGCTTATGTTTTTTTTCAATTCAAGAACATTCAGAAGTCTCAGTTTAATCTGATTTGTTGTTAAATAATATCCATAGCGAAGTAAATCTAAAAGCATTATCTGAGTCACACTTCATTGGTATGAATTGTGGTTCTGATTAACTGTAGGCAAGGGCAGTAAAAACGTCGATCTTACATACATACATATAACACGCCTTTATCCCTTGCGGGGTAGGCAGAGCGTTAACGGCCGTAAGAATACAGCCACTATCGCCACGTCTGACATTTTTGAGGTTGCTAAGTTGCTACTCCTTGCTACTAAAATATTCATTCGATTCAAGTAAGAGAAGGGAAACTGAGTAAATAAAAAGTAGGTAATTATGTCGGGTGTAAGGAACGGTGTATGGAAAACTTTGCAAGCGTGATTGATCAGAATACGAAACTGAACAAATGTTCGTAAGGAGTCTATGTTGGGAAACGAAAACATATTTTCTAGCTATCATAGACAGTCATTGAGTTGATCGGTTCGCTTGATTTTTTCCTATTTCCACACACACACACACACACAAATCACGCCTTTATCCCTAGCGGGGTAGGCAGAGCGTTAACGATCGCGAAATTACGGTCGTTATCGCCACGTCTGACAAGTACCTATTGAGGGCCTTTTTAGATGATTCGTGTATCACTGTAGTGACAGGTTGTCAGCCTGTCGTCTAAAATTGTGATACACTTGAAACCCTCGAGTCCCTTAGTTGCCTTTTACAACACCCGCGGGAGGAAATGGGGTGATTCTATTCTAAGCCGGCATCACACGCCAATTTCCTATTTCCCAATATAAGATAAAAAAGTAGTTCCATTCAATGGTCTGAGCATGCCTATAAAGTTTCCAGTAGATATACCGTCCCGTTACAGCCCTTATTTATAACATGACAGTCAAATATCTGCTTAATCTTTGTTTACACGGATCGCCTCATGCGCATGGAATGAACCAAATCACCTTAAAACTTTCCTCTTCTTGAAGAAAATAAGACTATGGAAAACACCCAACGAAATAGGAACATCCGTGACTAGTTATGTGTAATTCACACATAACTAAACACTCATTATCACATACTTTGGTGACAAAAGCAGGTAAAGTAGGTATTGGAGGGTAATAGGGTGAAGTGTATTAGTTACTGACACCATCGCTATAGTGCTAATACTGTTAACTCCGACATGCTGGTGGTATAAATCTTTCAACTGTCCGCAAGAAAAATAGGGGTTTAAAAATCTTAATTTTCTAGTCGGCCTAGTCAATTTCTGTGGCAGGTTAAAAATATTTTTTCATATTCCGACCTATGTTCCATGGGGAAAGTTGTTCAGTTTCGTGGGCTGGTTAACCCCTTGAAGGGAAGTTAGTACTTTACCTAACACCCTGTATAGGTATTTCTATTCAGCAGCTCTGAAACTAGGTGTCAAAAGACAAAAAGAGTGTTAAAGATACTTACAGCACTCCAACCTATTAACTTCGCCATAATCATGATCAGGCTCTGTACCCAATGAACTTACAAACAATTGATAGTAACACACAATAGATTAATATATATGAGGTGTAGTCTTGTTGTTAAAGATAAAAAACAAAACCAAAAGACCTACCATAGCTCCACTGAAGTTGAAGGCAAATGGCACAAACAAAAAATAAAGTCTTCATGTTGGCAACACAAACTTGTCTAATTATGCACTTGAACTTAGCGGTCTGGCTTGAAGTATATTTTGCGTTGATTTTATTAAACACACGTCCGTCTAGTAGGTGGTCGGCACTGTAGTGTGGTAGGTGCGCCGAAACACCTAATAAATAGCAACATTAAGAGCTCCTTATCACATTAGCGGGGTTTTGTTTGACACCGACAAAAAATATAATACATTTTACTGATGTGTAGATAGTAACTTTACTGATTGTTTATACTGTTAGTTTTTTTTGTTTATACAGTTAGTAAGAACTACAAATTATTTATATTTCATACATAAATAATTTGTCATTCTGCTGATATTACAGTAGTGGCCTGCAGGCCGGCTGGTAGGTCCTATTTGAAGGATAACATTCTTACTCGTAAGTCAGTGTTACCCTATTAAAAAGTTAGTTTTATCGTTAATCAGTTCAGTCAATTTACTAACGACAAAAACATTACGTAGAGGTTAAAGCTAGTGATTGGCCGTAAATAGGTTTCACTGAATACGAAAATTCGGCCGAATTATTCGGCAATACATGATATCCATTATCCATGTAAAACAGGTAGGAGATTTTAATTGTTTATGCAAAGCTCGTAGATTCGCACCACACCTTTTCGTTCGCTACCCCTCTATCTTATCATATTACAAACGTTGCTTTGGTAAAAAGAGGTTCCACTTTTCTTTACCATTTTCCTGGCATACCATTTTCAAAGAAATATATTTAAAAACGATATGTTTTATACGGCCGCAACCGAATATTCTGTAAACCTGCCGAACATGACGAATCACTACATAGCATAAAGCAAAGTTTCTTTTCGCGTCTGTCTGTATATATTTTAATGCAGGGTTTTTTAATAGATAGAGCAATTCAAGAGGAAGGTTTTTATGTATAATACTTGTCGGGAAAACATCTTATTTCCACGGGAAAACGAGATGCAGCGGATGCAGGCGCTTAGCGCGTCGCTATCGTACCGAATACATGCCGTAGATTCGGAAATCGTCTCTATTTATAATGGTTATCTGTAAGTTGTAAAGAAGACCAGTATATTTTTTCGGAATCAAATATATTTTTAATCGATAATTTAAAAAGATAAAATCGTTACTTATATCCATGAATTCAGTAAGTAGGTACAACTTTTAAATCCGGGATCCTTTGCTCTTTTGTTTAAGTCTTATTTTATTTTTCCTATTTCTTTTTATCTACTACGCGGATGGCACACTTAACGCACGATGGAGCGCTAAAATATCGCAGCGGTCGGTCTGTGATACTAGAACCGTCACTCTCCATACTGAAACCGCACTCGGCGGCGGACGCTGCGGTGGCTGCGTTAATTGACACTTCTAGTATAGATCTGACAAATCGCTGCGATGTTTTAGCGCTCCGCTTACATCATAAAGAGTGGCCACGTTACCTATGACGCATGTTGAATAATATAATATTGAATTATATTTATAGACAAAACTGACGTTATCACGTTACGGATGAAAAGAAACGAATTTTGAATATTAAATCCAATTTTGTATTTGTATTACACGAGCGTAACTAATTAGATATCATCATCACATCAGACTATAGCTGTCCACTGTTGGACGTAGGCCTCCCCTTGTTATTCTTAGTCGGTTAAGTAGATATAGAATAGCATCACCCCATTTCCGACCCGTGGGTGTCGTAAGAGGCGACTGAGGGACTTGAGGGTTTCAGGTGTATTACAACTTTTAGGCGACAGGCTGACAATCTGTCACTATAGTGATACACAAATTATCTCAAAAGTCCTCTATATTTGTCAGACGTAGCGATAGCGACCGTATTTATATGACCGTTAACGCTCTGCCGACCCCGCCAGAGATAAAGGCGTGATTTGTATATGTGTGTGTGTGTGTGTGTGTGTGTATGTGTGTGTGTGTGTGTGTGTGTGTGTGTGTGTGTGTGTATGTGTGTGTGTGTGTGTGTGTGTGTGTGTGTGTGTGTGCGTGTGTGTGTGTGTGTGTGTATGCGTGTGTTAAGTAGATAAAGTTGACAGAAGCAGTATCGACAGAATTCTCAGAATTTTTCCTTTGATAGGAAAATATTGTTTTCGTTGGAATGGCTAATGATTTTGTCGCATGGTTGATGTAACCAGACAACCTTGTTTGGTAAATGTAAACATTACGCCCAACTGCTAAATAGTTAAGTAGGTACCTACTTTTTTACACAATATGAGTAGTATAAAGGTAGTGATGCCGGCTTAGATTTCTATGTGCTGCCGGCTTAGTAATGCAGCTTTAGGTATGCTAGGTACCTACCTATTAGTACTCACTGTAGCTAATCAGGTACGCCTGAATATTTCCTTCCACTTTAAACAGATTATGCGTATGTAAGTACCAGTGATTTGTATCACACACACAAACACACACATCACGCCTCTATCCCTCGCGGGGTAGGCAGAGTGTTAACGGCCGCAATATTACGGTCACTATCGCCACGTCTGACAAATGTTGAGCGCCTTTTAAGATAATTCGCGTACCACAATAGTGAAAGGTTGTCAGCCTGTCGCCTAAAAGTTTTAATACACCTGAAACCCTCAAGTCCCTCAGTCGCCTCTTATGACACCAACGGGTAAGAAATGGGGTGATGCTAATCTAAGCCGGCATTACACGGCTCGGATTTGTTTCAACAATCATTTATATTTATTATGCGCATTTTAGTAAGATGTGATCACGTCGTATAATTATTGCTCACAATTATCACACAAGTGCAGGCGCTTGCGCATGGTCTCGAGATCAAGGTAGAGACGATAGCGATTACTACGATTCACGATAACATAGTATAAACACTATTTAACATTAATCGCTTTAATCAGTAGCGTTAGTATTGTTTTCTGTTACTATAATGATAAAATTAAAAACAATATTAATGAGATTACCTAAGTTACATACCTAAACCTACCTACATAACCTATGGATGGATAAAAAAGACCCATAAAAAAGATTGCCAACAAAAATTAGTGCTAAGCAGACCATGGAACAGTCGGTAGGTATATGTTTCCCAGTACAAAAAATGTACATTCCATACATAATTGTTTCAATGCAAGTCTCATTTTGTATGTAAGGTTTAATTTTGTTTCATATTTTGACCTTTACTCTCTGAAGAAAGAGCCATTTCATACTAAAAATATTTTCTAAACAAATTACAACTAAACGTAGCAGTACTATTATTTATTTTGTACCCTATAGGGTGCCGTTCCCAAGGGACAGAGAAGGGCCCTCCTCCGAGATTTCGCTCTTTGTCTGTCTTTCGGTCCATCTGTCACCAGGCTGTCTGTATCTCATGAACTGTGATAAACCATACAACGAACGTGATTTTACTTTACAATTTTTTAGACATAATAAGTAAGTACGGTTCTCTTCGTGCGCCGGAACGACTCTCACTTCACCGTTTTTTATATATCTACTAGCTGGTACCCGCGACTTCGTTTGGCTGACTTAGTATTTTAGATGATAAAATAACCTTGTTTCCTTCACTAACGTCCTAAATTATACATGCTAATCTGGGCTCCTATTAGTGCTCCTTGTGGACTACGTCAGGAACACCAAACCTTATAAGTCTATATGCCAGCAGAAACTACCCATCAAGCAGAACAACTTTTGCTTTCGTGCCATATCTTTATCTCGTATAGTTTTGGTGGGCTCCTGGTTGTGCACCTGGTGGTCTACATCAGGTACTCCAAACCTTCAAAGTCTATATGCCACCAGAAGCTACCCATCAAGTTAAACATTTTTTGCTTGGTGCCATGTCTGTATCTCCTATAGTTTAGGCGGGCTCCTGGTGGTGTACCTGGTGGTCTACTGAAGGTACTTCAGACCCTCGAGTGGTGAAAAAAAGTAGCCTATGTCCGTTCTCGGTATCTTACTAATCTCTGTGTGAAATTTCATGGTGATCGGTTCAGTGGTTTGGCCGTGAAAGCGTAGCAGACAGACAGAGTTACTTTCGAATTTATAATATTAGTATGGATGGTATCCTGTTCAGGGGAATCCTAAACAGTAATGAATGAATTGGCGTTTTTGCATCAGTCCATAACAAGTTAGCTGGAAAACTAAAAGAAATCGTAATGCGTAGGTATCAAATAACTACAGTCGTGCTCGTGCCGCACGATACTGTCAGTCATGAGCTCATGAAATGAGGATATCAAAGCCTCAGATGGAGCGATAGGTTCGGACGCGTAAATAAAACAAACATTCGTTTTGGTCACCTACGCTAATGCAGTTCCCAATTTGGTCAGTGAAGTTTTAGGTCGATCCACCTATGATAAAAGAAAGATAAAGAAAATTACAGATATTGTTTTGAACAAAGAATTTGAATTTAAAGTTGCTTTATAAATCGGAATAAAACAGTAAAGTACTGTCGCAATTTCGAATTTTCTAAACCGTAGTCTTATACTATATAGCCCAGACGCCTATTTCGATAATTTAATTAATTAATTAAGTAAGAGCTCGCTCCAACTCAAGAGCTTGCTCCAATATATTGTGTAGGCGTTTTGCACCATCTGTACAATCCATATCTTTTTTCCGGTGTATTACCGGATATATATTTTGACAAAAGAAATTTACGAAATCTGTGTCGTAGGTTGTTATTTGTATTTCATGAAATGAACAGCAAAACATCGGATAAATATACGATTTACCTTAATAATGTTGACCTCAATGCATAGAATTCAGTAACGAAAACCTGTTGTTTTAGCGTTAACTGTTTAAAGATTTCTTGGTATGTTGGTTCTTGTATAATAATATCCACGAGACTATACCTATTCGGAAACCTTAAGCTTGTTTGTTTGTTTGTTCACAGAAGGTTCCGGGCTCGATTCTCGGTGGGTCACACACAAAGTTGATATTTATCACTTTGTGAATTTGTTCCCAGTCTGGTTAGGACATTGCGGGCTGACCACCCGATTGTCCGCAAGTAAGATGGTTCCGTGTTTCGGATGGCACGTTAAGCCGTAGGTCCCGGTTGCTGTCTATGATCACTTAGACGGCGCTCGTTACGCAACCATGTCAGAAGCTTGCTACATGTAGAAGGCGGTTGAAAAATTCTGACACTAGGGTTTATCGGGTTGTTGGACGACTCGGTGTGCCACACGAAAAATAAGACCTTAAGTTTGTCTGTAACTTAGTGGTAAAGTGTTAGGTAAAGTCTCTCCGCGTCACAAGGTTGCGATTTTTTTGAGATTGTTGCGTTTTTCAGCAATAATTAATACTTTTCTAGAAACAGTACATTTACTGATCGTGCATCATCATTTATATTCGACTTGTACCTAGGTACTCTGCAGATACGCTTCTACGTTCACAATACATAAAAACAACATAATGTTTAAGGCAACTCGTTTATTAATTCTATTAGTTCGGGCTCACTAATGTGTCACTGGGTTTTATATCTACGTGTTAGTACAAACCAATTAAAAGTAGGTGCATATTTTATGAGTCTACGTCATAAACCGAGTACTTGAGTCGGAATTAATCTACCTGGGTAGATTTGTACATTAATCACGGAACTGACATTACACGAATGAGGCGGATCGCACAACGGAACGCTAAAATAACGCATCCGTAACGCAGTGATCTGTCAGGTCCATACTAGAGACGTCATTCCTCATACTCAAACCGCTCAACCGCTGTGGACGGATACGTTACGGCTGCGTTATTTTGACTGATGTAATGCAATCATATAAAAAGAAATGCCGTGATGAATTCTGGCAAATATTATTCATCAGCGCTATGTTTTCCTTTTGTTGCTTTAGGAAATATAACTTTTCAAGCTTTCAGATAATATAAGGAACTTTAGTATGAAGAAGTCTTAAGAACTGACGCACAGCTTTAGAGAGCTTATGAAAGGGAGATTATTCAAGAGGCATAAAGCGAAATAACACTGTTGACAAATGTATTGCAAACATTGCCAATGATGATGAAGGAAATCTTAAACACTTAATATTTGCTTTTCCTCCAATGCCATTTGGTATTTTTTGCATATTTGCTTTACTTGCAAGGAAACATCCGGCCAAATAACGCCGGACCACGACTTGAGGCATGTTATTCAATTTTCCTTATATGATTGATCATATGCATATAAAATCATATGCGTCAGCTCATTTCTTCCTCTTTCTTAAGGCGTGAGCATAACTTAAACATAGGGATGCTTGTGCCCATGGTTAGGCTGATCAATCGGTAAAAATAGTCTTCTGCATTAAGATTATATCAGGTCATCGGCCCTCGACGGCTATGCTGGTGGGTCACATCAGCTTGGTCAGTGCATACATTTTGTAAGTTGACCAGCCTAACTATGGATCTCCGTTCTCACTATGATGCTCACGCACGTAGGCCTTGGTCTCGGGTTTTGCGGGCGCGGTAGCGGCAGCATCTTTTGCATACATTTAAATGGACAGGTTCTCAGAAACTGCGGCGCGGGAGCGGGCAAAGAGAGGCGCACCTCCTTGAAAAAAGGGCGAGCGCGCCGCGCCGCCGTCGCTGCGGCCCGCAAAATTCGAGACCGGGGCCTTATATCGAGGGCGTCTTAAAATCTACTGTAGGGGGCGACGGAAGTTTTTGGCTTTGGTGTGTAGTATCTGACTTTGCCGTTGTCGTTGATCATCCCGTAACCTCCCTTGTCTTCGGAAACCTTGCCATCTCCGTCTGTCATCTTTGATTGGTACTGGTACTCGCTCTGGGAGAAGAAGCGTCCTGGAATAACACAAGGTAGACGTAAAAAATTCATCCCCATTTGATTTCTTTGTAAGTTAAAAAAACATGTACCTACCTAGTATCCTTGAAAGGTTATATTAAAAAATATCGCGTAATAAAGCCTTACGTTTTGTCAAAACTAAACAAAACTGTTTCAGTCGTAATATCTAAATTGATGGGATCCAATCAGTTGATTGTATAAGACTTCAGGATTGGTCAATACTTAGAGAAAATTTTGACAACTCGAATGAGACGAGATAATTTTATTCTTTGAAATTACTGCAAGTAACGAAGAGACGCTTGTTTCTGTAAGTAGAGGTAGTAGTATTATATTATCTGTAGTAGAGGCGAGCCCCTGGGGGCATTTCAGTAGCCAAAGGTCAGTAAGGTTGTAACTGTTACCATCGATTCGATGAAGAAGAAGATTTGTTTTTGTAAACATGTTAAAAAAAGTATCGTCATGCTCACCTCCTGACCCATTGCTGTTGAGGTCTCCGGAGAACGACGGGATCTGCACTGAGCTGAACTGTGGTTGTGCCTGCAGCCAAACAATCACTTTGTTTGTAGTATATTTGACATCGGCATAATTTAGTTTTTTTAGTTGGTACAGTTTTTTATGCCTAAGATGGATCGCACACTCCCCGTAACTTACTTAAATTAATTTGAGTACCTTTTTAAGAATAGTATTTTTAGCGTATTAAATATTTATAGAAAAATTGTAACATACCTGCGCTGAAACCTGGCTTGTAACCAAACTCTTTAATCTGAAATTAATAAATAAGAGTATTATTAAATGATTATTCGAATAAATTGCGTAGTATTTGCATCTATAAAAATACTTCACTGACGTTTCAACAAAAGACGATTAGCTCGTACTTTGTAACATGTTAAAAGCGCTATAAAAGACCACGTGTTCTAATTATTCGTTTCTATGTATGTATAAAGTACCTAGTTTAATAGTTTTATAAATGGATATTTTTATAGATGATGACCGCATTTGAAGAAGTATGGCGAGAAGCACACAATGTGGTTTGCGGCTCATTTAAGCGCATGCGTACAGCATGCGACTGTCAGATGCGAGGATACTTCGAGTGCCCCATACTAAAAAAAGGCGCTGAGGTGGCCGAGGCAGGAGCAACGCAATAACTTGCGTATGCATGTGTCTCTGTTACATTTATGGTACCTAGATGCAATTTAGTGTGCCAGCGCACGTCAGATATGAGAATCATGTATTATTTACTCCCATAGCTATTAGCATCCGGGACAGAACATGGCTAGGGTAGGTATATCTATGTGCCTATGTGTAAGGTGGAAAAATATTCACTTCCAATATTTTAAGGGGTGAATTAGCCCATAGAACTGAACAACTTTCCCTAAGGAACATAGGTCAAAATATGAGGAAAATTTTGGAACTCCCATACAATTGACATGGTCGGTCGGTACTTTTGCATGGGGGTCCAAATAATTATCCTATTTCGACCTATGTCCCTTGGGGAAAGTTCTTCAGTTTCATGGGCTGGTTTACCCCTTAATTTGCAGCAATTTTTTTACACCCTGTATGAATGTGAATGATCTTACAGTTTGTGAACTCCATCCCAGTCTCCTGCTGCAGCTGCCTTCGCAATCTCTGCATCATGCATCAGCGGGCTGGAGTCACCTGGAACCACGATACAATCACTATTAAAACAGTATGGAAAACATCAAATCAGGCTACGGCAGTCCACTGCTGGATACAGGCCTCCTCCAGAGCACACCATAAGGCGCAGTAAAAAGTGGTTATTTTTAGGAGTAGAATATACACACACATTTTGTTTTTGCGGGATAGGCAGAGTATTAACGACAGTCTTCATTCATTTTCTTGTGGGACACCGAGTCATCCAACGATCCGGTGAACCCTAGTGTCAGAATTTTTCAACCGCCTTCTACATGTAGCAGGCTTCTGACATGGTTGTGTAACGACCGCCGACTAAGTGATCATAGACAGCAACCGGGACCTACGGCTTATTTGCCATCTGAAACACGGAACCATCTTACATACGGACAATCCCGGTGGTTCAGCCCGCAATGTCCTAACGAGACTGGGGACAAATACACAAAGTGATAAATATCAACGTTGTGAGTGACCCACCGAGAATCGAACCCGCGCGGAACCTGCGTCAAACACAGAGGCAGTCGCACTACCACTGCGCCACATCGGTCGGCAACAAAAATACGGGATCGCTATTGCCACAACAGGCACATATTGAGGGCCGTTATCAATTCGTGTATCACACTATAGTTGTCAGCCTGTCGCCTAAAATGGTATACCCACACATTTATATACCCTCGAGTCTCTTTAATCGCCTTTTACGACAACTGCGGGAAATAAATGGGATAATGCTATTCTAAACCGGCATCACACGGCAAAATAGCATCATCAGTACCTATGAATAACTGCCGGGAACACACAGTATGATTATAATATCGTTCCATGTATACAGGGTGTAAAAAAACTATCTGCAAATATTTTAAGGGATAACCAGCACATGAAACTGAACAACTTTCCCTAAGGAGAAAGAGAAAAAATAGGACCATCAATACAAAATTACCAATCGACCAGGACAATTTGTTTAGTAGTTCCGAAAAAATTTTCTCATGATCGAAATGACCTATGTTTCTTGGGAAAATTGTTTATATTCATGGGCTCAATTACCCCTTAAAATATTTGCAGCTAATATTTTTACACCTTATATAATAACGTCCACAAGCCGATAGATAAATTTTATATTTGATATCAATATTTTTTTTGTTGGATGATCTTAAACAGGTAAAACAACCTTGACCTTAAAAATCTTCTGTTTACCTTAAATACTTACATTTCCACGCGGTTTTTTTAGTTTTTATTGTAAGAATAAATAAATACTGATTAGGAATTAATTTAATATCGCGTGTGTTATTAAAATATATATTTACTACTTAATGCCAACTCGGTAAAGTATTGCCAAAAAATCACGTAAATGTGTAGACATGTTCAAGATCATATCGACAACGTCTTACCACGAGAAACTTGAATTCACTTCGGCAATATGGCAAGAATATATGTTACAATTATATTTGGCTGACACCTAACGTGGCTCATAAACTATTGTAGGTATTTCTCAATTTTCCTCAAGGAAGTTGAGAAAAAACTCGCCTGCTTTAGTCGCAGGATTCGGTCTGAGAAGTAAATACTCCATTCAATTTTTGTCATTCAAGTCTGTTCAGTGGTTTGTTTTTGTTCGGCAACCGTGTAGGTACTCTGTATGGATAGGTCACATTTTTTACCTATGTGTTTCGGTTGATGTTCCTTTTCGTAATAATGTGTACACGTATAATGAGTTAAGGGACTTTTTCCGATACACGCTGTAAACATTATTTGAATAACTATTAGCTAAAGTTTCAGTACTACTTGTTACTTATCGAAAAGATTAAACATAGTACTCTAGCCCAACAAGCATTTACTTAGCTATTGTGATTTTACAATGACTTCCGGTCCGGAATGATGACTATTAAAATAAATTTGACTCTTTATAATAAAAAATGTTTACAGCGTTAATTTTCTCACTACGCTTGTCAAATAACTAAGCAAAACTTTTGACACAAACAGAGGTAAATCAATAGGTAGGTACTCAAGCATCTACTTACATATTTAGTGTACTTATAATAATCATAACTTTTTGATCTGCCCAAGTTATCAAAAATGGAATAAACTTCTTCAGTAAGTAAGTTCGCCCTTTACATAAGCAACTGTTTACAGATGGCAATAAACATAAGTAGCCAATGTATTGAAAATAATTTACTTTGTTAATACATTAAACAACAATGATCACATTAAGTCCCTTTTTCAGCAGTACGGCTACGGCTCCATAGCCCCATTCGTAGACCCTCTACGATTGCTACAGTTCACCATTAAAATAAAGGGATCCTTATGGTCACCAGCAATATAATTATGATTAGTCTCAAAAGGATCAGGCACACACACGTCATTAGAGACATTATTTGAACGAAAATATTTCAGTTGTCAAATCTAACAATGTGGTTATTTCAATTTTATGTTTTGCGTTTCAATCCTTCACCCTCATATGCGAATATCCTCTTGTCTGTCGGGCGTCCCATATCAGACGCGATCGAAATACCAATGTCTGTGAGGCGTCCCATATCAGAAAAAGGTGAAATTCCCGGCATATTAAGGGGTGCTTTATTAGTACGACTGAAACCACAACAGCTTATTGCCAACCTTAGAATTAGCTACAATTTGGGTTAAAAAAAAGCTTTGATTTACCTTGGCAGGCGAACACGGCCACCAACACAGCTATGCAGAACTTTGTCATATTTACGGAACAAATTATGGAGCTATAGAAATACTCGCGAATCGTGTCACCTCGGCAACCTTTCGTGTAATAATGTCAACGGAGCCACCGGTAGCCGCTTTTATTATTAGCTAATGGTTATGTGTATTTTGCGCAGGATATTTAGCGATTAGAAGAGCGTCGGTGGTCAAGTGGTTA
This sequence comes from Keiferia lycopersicella, assembly GCA_029255805.1. Classification (NCBI taxonomy): domain Eukaryota; kingdom Metazoa; phylum Arthropoda; class Insecta; order Lepidoptera; family Gelechiidae; genus Keiferia; species Keiferia lycopersicella. The sequence continues at coordinate 520,982 of JARACZ010000029.1, read as the reverse complement.
GGACACTGGTTTTACAATAGTGAGACCCGAGTTTGATCCCCGCCATGTACCGCCATGTAATCACATACATTTACCGACTGTTCTTACGGTGAAGGAAAAACATCGTGATGAAACCCACATTCAAAAGAAATTTTAATTCAGATGCTAATTGAATGTGACTTAACCTAGGATTCGGACCAGGTTAGCCTTCGGGTTGCAGAGGTCAGATGGCAGTCGCTCTGTGTAAAAGCTTGGTTCCATCTGAAATCCCCTAGGTTAGGTGGCTGACCCCGACAGAGAACGGGATAAGGCAAGGAGAATGATGATTTAGCGATTAGTAGACGTTTGACTATCTGTCTATCTGTCTGTACTAACCGTATCTAATGGATATGTGTTGAACCTTGCTTAGACCAATGTGTCAGTCTGTTTGAAGTTTGATGCCGGTATATTGAGTATTGAGAGTGCAGTTAATAGGTACTAAAATAATTACGATAAGTAGGTGTTGTCGTAACTCTGCATTAACTACATTTTTAACTACGTACATTAACCATTTCTACCTCTCTATGTTAACTAAATGTAATACTATTATGTCATCCCACAGCTGGACAAAGACTGTCTCAAACCAAACCAGCTCAATTACGCTTTCGGGGCGAGAACGAGCTTAGGAGATTTTCTAGGAAGAACGGATCGGATTGAAGTGATCCCATTGCTACAGACAATGGGGACTACCAGTGAAAGTGGGGCAAGTTATGGCGGAGGGTGGGGAATTCCTTACCATGCCACAGCTTGTTCCACCCTCAACGGGGACACGATCATTGGTGATAAGATAACAGGATAGTGCCTCAGTTGATAGTGATTTTGGATTTCACATATACCGGGTTTAAGGGAAGGTGTACCGAAAACTGTGTACCCCATACAAAATTTCCGAATAACTAACTGGCTTTCTCACTGACCTCTACTATAATATCATGCAAGCAAAGTTTTAGGTACACCACCGTCCCTTGCACCCGCGAGTAGGTACAGAGCGAGTTGGCGAATCGCGCCGGTCGGCGAAACGCCCAAGTTGGCACACCGCGCATACTCCGACAGATATAATAGTTGGCGAATCGCGCCGGTCTGCGAAAGGCGCAAGTTGGCACACCGCGCATACTCCGACAGATATAATAGTTGGCGAATCGCGCCGGTCGGCGAAAGGCGCAAGTTGGCACACCGCGCATACTCCGACAGATATAATAGTTGGCGAATCGCGCCGGTCGGCGAAAGGCGCAAGTTGGCACACCGCGCATACTCCGACAGATATAATAGTTGGCGAATCGCACCGGTCGGCGAAAGGCGCAAGTTGGCACACCGCGCATACTCCGACAGGTATAGTTGGCGAATCGCACCGGTCGGCGAAAGGCGCAAGTTTGCACACCGCGCATACTCCGACAGGTATAGTTGGCGAATCGCACCGGTCGGCGAAAGGCGCAAGTTGGCACACCGCGCATACTCCGACAGGTATAGTTGGCGAATCGCACCGGTCGGCGAAAGGCGCAAGTTGGCACACCGCGCATACTCCGACAGGTATAGTTGGCGAATCGCACCGGTCGGCGAAAGGCGCAAGTTGGCACACCGCGCATACTCCGACAGGTATAGTTGGCGAATCGCACCGGTCGGCGAAAGGCGCAAGTTGGCACACCGCGCATACTCCGACAGGTATAGTTGGCGAATCGCACCGGTCGGCGAAAGGCGCAAGTTGGCACACCGCGCATACTCCGACAGGTATAGTTGGCGAATCGCACCGGTCGGCGAAAGGCGCAAGTTGGCACACCGCGCATACTCCCCCGTTATAATAGCACGTGTTATAGTAATTTTCCTTGTTTTTACGGAGATTTCACATAGCACAATTTCACATTGATAGTCCTTATAGTATGTTGAATAGGGTGTTGTGATAATTTTATTAGACACTAGCGGCCTGCCCCAGCGGCTGCACCCGCTGCAACTCATGTTCCCGTGAGAATAAGGACTTTTCCCGGCAAGTTTTATACGTAAAAACCTTCCTCTTGAATCACTCTATCTATTAAAAAACTTGCATCAAAATCGATTGTGTAGTTTTAAAGATTTAAGCAAACATACATACAGACAAACGCGAAAAGCGAGTTTGCTTTATACTATGTAGTGATTGTATAATGCCTCACAAAATGCACGTACCTACTATTTAGATTAAGAGATTCATAATTTAAATAAGTAGGAGTAGAGCGATTTTATTCACCGAAATAAATCATTTGCCGTGTGATGCCGGCTTAGAATAGCATCACCCCACATCCTTCCCGCGGGTGTCTTAAGAGGCGACTAAGGGACTCGAGGGTATTGGTGTATCGAGGGTATTCAATTTTTAGGCGACAGGCTGACAACTGGTCACTATAGTGTTACACATGTTTTCTGGAACAACCTTTGAAAACAATCCTCAAAAATGTCAGACGTGGCGATAGCGACCGTATTCTTACGTCCGTTAACGCTCTGCCTACCCTGCCAGGGATAAAGACGTGATATATGTATGTATGTATGTAATAAATCATAGTTGTCATATTTTTGGAAGGATTGCTAGAAAATTAAAAAGTGACGTAATTATTTGTAAGAGTTAAATAATGAATTGTAAATACGTATTTATTATGGATGGTATGTTTAAATAGGTTTCGTAAATGGTAGTATATAAAAAGAATTTAACTTTTGGTAAAATCAAAATTGCATTTGCAAGTAATTGTCTAAAGAAGGACAAATAGGGTTTTAAAGATTCCCTATTCCCCCTATTCCCACAGAAATATTTCTGAACCGCTGCGCTCATGAAAACGCGGGGCGAAAAGTTAGTTATTTTAATAACTTTAAAGAACGCCTGTTACCAAGTTAAAGGCAATAACTATCTCATTATCAAATCAACCCATCCAGGTTGCGCATGCGTCATTCTGTATTCATCAACTCAAGTAAAACGTTCCGGAAATAATTGAAATTATAGAATTATCATCCTGACCCAACTCAAGGCCATTCGTTTAGCAATAAGCGTTGGAGTAGATTAAAATAGCACTTTTGTACTACATACATACATACATATATCACGCCACGCCTTTATCCCTTGCGGGGTAGGCAGAGTGTTAACGGCCGTGAGAATACGGTCGCTATCGCCACGTCTGACATTTTAGAGGATTTTTTCTAAGGTAGTTTCAGAAAACATGTGTATCACTATAGTGACAGGTTGTCAGCCTGTCGCCTAAAAATTGCAATACACCAATACTCTCGAGTCCCTTAGTCGCCTCTTACGCCACCCGCGGGAAGGATGTGGGGTGATGCTATTCTAAGCCGGCATCACACGGCAAACTACCTGTACTACCTTTTATAAAATTCTGTGATTTTGTGTACAAAACGTTTGTTGGTAATAGGCAAATATTATGAAGCACAGCAGCTGAGGCGTTTCTAGTATGGATCTGACAGACCGCTGCGATATTTTAGCGCTCCGTCGTGCGTCAAGTGGGCGATCCGCCTGAGGGGAGGGCTGATTTTGTTTTGATACATGTCATGCCTACGACGCTCCGAAGTCGGTGTAAGAAAATTAGCTGCAAGCAGGCATTGCAAGGGGTGAACCAGCCCATGAAATTGAAACACTTTCTCTAAGGAACATAGGTCGAAATATGAAAATATATTTTGGACCTTCCATACGAAATTACTGATTTCACCCCTTAAAATATTTGCAGCTAATATTTTTACATCTTAAACATTGGTTTTGATTTAATCATTCTCGTAACTGTCTCTTTTTGTATGGGACTTCGAGTCTCTCTGGTGTCAGATTTTACTACGACCTACTACTAGTAGCAGGCCTCTGACATGGTTAAGATAGAAAGAAGATTTTTCTTATGCACCTTCAGCTGGTCACTACATTAAACGAAGGAAGTATTTTAAGTAGGAATTATTTTAGGAAGATATGATATACCTACCTACGCAGTTATGATGCGCAACCGCGACTTTGTTTTTTCTACACTTGTAGACAAAATTATTAACTTTTTTTAATAAAATCCATACGATTTGACACTTGTGAAGTCTTCTCGATAGAGAGAGATAAGTCTCTATTCTGTGCGCATCATAAAGGGGCTAGTACCTATATCGTATCAATACTACTAATAAAAAAATGTAGAATTTATATTTGCCAATACATTTATTTATTAATGATCACGAGAAACAAAAACATAATAAAGGAACATCATCAAATAACGTAGGTAACAATAAGCTTTGTAAATATCATTTCGAGATTGAAGTGTTCATTAATTTTAGGGAGAATCTCCGTATTTGGTGGTCTCCGCTTTTCCATCCTTGTCCACGACTGTTTTCTCCCCTCCGGCTTTGTCCACCAAGACCTTGCCGTCCTTCATAACAAAGTTCTTGAAAGAAGTTTCGGATTCCATTATGGGAGCTGGCATTTTCGGGAACTGAAAAGAAAGATAGTGTTTGTGATGCTAGTTGGAAAAAAGTCATAGCTACGAAAGGATTATTTAGGTCATAAATTATAGTAGAGTAATCTTTCGCCAAGACAAAAATACCATAATTATCTGTTTGAACAGGATAGGTACTTAGGCCTTAAAATAAATAAATTGTTTCTACTTAACACTAAAGATCTGTTCTAATCAGATTTAGGTATATGGCTGTAAAACAGGGTTATTTTTTTTAGTTAGTACACAAACTTTGTAGGGTGTTTCTACTCATGATTCTGAATAATTCTGAACAAAAAAATTACTATGGAAAATTATTACTTTTTACCCGCCAAATCGCAAAAAAAATTTTGGATTGTTTATAGAATAGTTCCATCCCACCGTTACTCCGTAAAAATGTATGGAAAACCCAAATTTTTTTTTACAATATATTTCAATTCAGAGGTTTAATTCACTTACTTTTTAATTGATTTAATTCACATTTACCTCATCATCACCGTCATCGAGAGACCGCGCGGCTTCAATTATAGCATCATCGGCACTGACTTCATCATTCTCGGCAGGTATATCCAAGTCAATCTTGGCCTCGTTAGCTAAGTCGCCATCTCGCACTGCACCCGCTTCGACTGAAACACAATTAGAGGGTATTTACTATTATTTAGATACTAATTAAGTTAAGTTTGTCAGCGCCTTGGCGTAATACTGCTGTAATGCTGTCAAATTATGTTTACTTATAATAAAAATAATAAAAATTTGCAGCTAATATTTTAACACTTTATACAACGTGTAACGTTAAATGTGTAAAACCTCAGACACCCTCAAGAAGCCCATGAAACTGAACAACTTTCCCCAAGAAACATAGGCCGAAATGTGAGAAAAATATTTATACCTCCCATACAAAATTACCGACCGACCACGTCAATTTCATGGGCTGCTTAAGGGTGTCTGAGGTTTTGCGTATTTAACGTTACACGTTGTATATTATAGATACTATAGGAAGTAAAATTAGCCCCGATTCGAGATTAAAATTCTCTTAACTAACTGAAAATAGCGCTTCCGACAAATTGGTTCAGAAAAGGATAGTAGATATCTAATTAAGTCATGTCAAACAAGGGTTTTTACCTAAGTAGCAAAAAGCTACCGCTGCCAGGGCAAAGACGATGAAACTCTTCATTTTCCAAAAGAAAAATCTTTTTTTCGTACCAAAACACTCACTCTTAGTTCAAATCTGGTGAGACTGAACCAGCAAAATTGCGATGTCTCTTATATACAAAGATTTTGAATATGAGTCAATCTTGAGAGAGGATGATTAGCAAAATTGGAACAGTAGGTAGAAGGATATTCTGGTGAACTCTGCGAATAATCATTAAAAGGACTGTTTTTAGCACGTTATAACATACATACAATCATACATACATATTTCACGCCTTTATCCCTTGAGGGATAGGCAGAGCGGAAACGGCCGTAAGAATACGGTCGCTATCGCCACGTCTGACATTTTTTGAGGATTGTTTTCCAAGTTTGTTTTAGAAAACGTGTGTATCACTATATTGCCAAGTTGTCAGCCTGTCGCCTAAAAACTGTAATACACCAATGCTCTCGAGTCCCTTGGTCGCCTCTTACGACACCCGCGGGAAGGATGTGGAGTGATGCTATTCTAGTCCGGAATGGCACGGCACGTTATAACAGATCCTAGATAAAATGGCTAAACCATATATTATTCGATCCTTCAACACATAAAGGTAGGCTTTCGAACTGAGCGTCACAGACGCAGCGTCTATAGCGTCACCAACGCCGCGTCACTAACGCCGCGACACTGACGCTCTGGTGACTTTGAATACCCACGACAGACGCACAGTCGCATCTCACTTTCGCCGCGCACCGCCCTGACCAGATTGATCTTTATAGCAGTCTTATCATAAAATAATATGGATTTGCAACTTGTTTGTGTGTCTGCGCTAAAATTCTCATGAGACGTCATTTTTCTTTCTTTCTATCCTCAAAAACAGCGACGCTGCAAGCGCGGCCGAGCGACTGACGCGGGCGTCTGAAGACGCGCTCACGGCGTCGTTGTGACGTCACAGACGCCGCGTCTGTGTCGCTGCGCTCGAATGACGTTCTCGAGAATTTCATACATTTGCATAGAACATCGATCTGTCGCACTGTCGCGGCGTCACAGTCGCGGCGTCTCTGACGCTATAGACGCTCAGTTCGAACGGCTACCTTACACGGCTATCGACAACATTGTATAATAATTGAATTGGGAGTCTTATAATTCCAGATCCCTCTACTAAACAATTTTATTTGTTCCTTTATATAAGGTGTAAAAATATTAGCTGCAAGTATTTTAAGGGGTGAATCAGCCTATGAACAACTTTCCCCAAGGAACGTAGGTCGAAATATGAAAAAAAAATGTATCTCATATACAAATTGACTTGGTTAGTTGGTAATTTTGTATGGAAGGTCCATTTTTTTTTTCATATTTCGACGTATGTTCCTTGCGGAAAGTTGTTCAGATAAATGGGATGGTTCACCCCTTAAAATATTTGCAGCTAACTTTTTACACCCTGTATTGAAGGAAATATTACTTTTCTGAATTTTTCTTTTAATTTCAATGTTTGGCCAATATGCCAACTTCATGCTGTATTATTTTTATACTTCTTCATCATTATCATCATCATCATCTGACCATCTTCGTCTGCATCTCCACTTACCACCAGGTGAGATGGCAGACAAATGCGGGACTATTACATATAAAAAAAAAAAACATCATCATCGGGTCGTTCGTCGTATCCGTACCCCAAACATAGAGGATCTTCATCATCAACAGCTGCATAATTCCTACTTATTACTGCAGACGTATATTAAGTTTTTGTCTATAGGGTTCATCGTATGTTGTCGGCTTAGAATAGCACAACGCCATTTCTACCCGGTGGGTGTAGTAAAAGGCGACTAAGGGAAGAATCCATGGAACGGGTAGGAGCGTTGTTCCCTGTGAATAAAGTCTACCATTTCTTGCACTGCGCTCGCCAATTAGCTTGCCAAACGGTAACACCCCCCAATTTGGGAGAGGCGCTTGTGCAGCAGTGGACTGTTGTGACTGTTGTAGTTTTGTAGGGTTTATCGGATCATTCGACTCGGTATTCCACACGATTGAGGAGTGTGCCATTTTTCCCCTATATTGGAATTTTCCTAAAAATTATCCAACTAGGTATCAACAATGCTATTATTTGGGTTGTTGTTCTGAGTAAGCCACATGATATACGTATGGTAATGAGAGCAATTAAAATTTCAAAGGATGATGCTTATTTTTCAGGCTCCTTGACTGCCTTTGACGGAAGTTTTTCTTTGTGTTATTAATTATTAAGGAAAATTTCTTGTTTGTTTTGGCATCGGTTACGTCATTTTCATTATTTTGTTCACAGTACTTTGCATCGAACGCTTATTGTGAAAAATCTGAAAAAAATCTGCAGTTTTGGCATGGAGAGTGACGTTTCTAGTATGGATCTGACACATCGCTGCGATATTTTAGCTGTCCGTCGTGCGTTAAGTGTACGATGCGCCTAAAACAGACTAAATCATACTACTTACTTATATTACCTACTAGCGGCCCGCTTAGCGGCTGCACCCGTTTTCCCGGCAAGTGTTATACATAAAAACTTTCCTCTTAAATCACTCTACCTACTAAATAAACCTGCATCAAAATCCGTTGAGTAGTTTTAAGCATACCTACGTAGGTACAGACAGACGCGAAAAGCGACTTTGCTTTATACTATGTAGTGATTTTTGGAGTATTTCCCCCCTATATTTAGCATAGCCCAGTAACCACAGGAAGTCGAGCCAATCTAACGTCTTTCAAACTCTTTCCAATAATATACGAGTATTAAGGTGATACCAGCTCCGCTAAAATATATCTTGAAGTAGTACAAAAAATAATTTCGTCACTTTTTTGGAGATTTCCAGAAATGGTTTGGAAAATTCCGGACACTACCTACTTCACTTTTTCGGGGAGGTTTCTGAGCTGATTTGGCCCCTTAGTTACCTCGCTGTAGAATACTATATGATATAAGATTAATATAATTGCCCCATGCGCCGTCTGTAATCATGTTTTGCATTGAATATTGATATTGCTTATGACAGTAACATTTTCCAAATTGTCATATTTCATTTAAACCAACTCACCTGTTTAAGTTACGCGACAGAATTGTGTTCAAGTACCTATACGATATATAAGATGTTCAGTTGTCATATTTCATGTACTTATTTAGTTAAAAAATATTCGAGTTACCAGTAAACTTTCTGCAGGTAAAATTATTGAAAACCCCATCCTCCGCCAGCTATTTCTCCTCTTGACACAACACAACATTATTATTATTTTATTCGCTTTTCGGAAACACTATCTCTTTTCTTTTATGGGGAGGTAGAAAGACATGTTTGGTACTTATTTCTGCTTGAATGTACAAAGGACACGTTATTATGATTCATATCATACACACATACAACATAGGTCGAAATATGAAATCATTTTTGGACCTCCCATACAAATTGACTTGGTCGGCTGTACGTACTTCATGTATGGGAGGTCCGAATTTTTTACATTTTGTTTCATGTTCATTTATTTTATGATAAGAGGTAAATTCTATCTCAATCTGCTCAATTCTGAACCAATCAAATGCTTTTTTCAATTCATAATTTGAGTTGTCGGGGAAAAAATATAGTATAAGATATTATGTATTTTATTTGTATTAGATTTATGGTCATTTACAGAGGTCATAAAATAACAATTTGCGTAACAAAAGGAAGAAACTACAACCAAAAAACTGCGTGTTTGATATTTTCTTTATTTACAAAAACAATCATCTATCTTAATATGTAGTAATAATACTTTAATTTAAAATGGCTATTAAGCTTTCTTCTCTGTATTTTCTACAGGAAATTATTAAACAATTATCCCAGAATCTCAAGTAGGTAACAATAAAATGACATCAATACAGTATGTTCAGCCAGAAGTAAGGCCTCTTATTCACACTTAATACACAACGCATAGCTAAAATAACGCATCCGTAACGCAGCGGTCTTTTAGAACCATACTAGAGACGTCAATCCCCAGACTAAAACCGCTCCACTGCTGTCAAAATAACTGCCTTATTTTGACGATTCTGTGTTATTTTGAGGAAGCTGCGTCAACAGCGGTTTTAGTATGGGGATTGACATTTCTAGTACGGATCTGACAGACCACTGCGTAATTTTAGCGCTACGTTGTGCGTTACTGAAAAAAGCCTAGCACAGGGCACTCCAGAGGCTGTCAGAAGAAAGCCCAAGAGTTTAGTTTCCGTATGTCTTCTTCTCTATGTGTCCGTTGCGGTTCCAGACGGTCTCCCCCACAGTCTTGGTGACCAGCTTGCCGCCCACCCTCTCCACGTGGCTGCTCATGGTCTGCGCCATCCCGTTCACCACTCCTCCTGGCGCCGGCTTCATGTTCTCCACGTCTTGAGGGGTGATGGGTTTCTAGAGAAAAATCAGAGCTCGTTATACTTAGTTTAGTTTGTTGATCGGTCGGATAGTCTTAGTTCCCCAAAAGGTGTTCTTTTTTCGGAGACAGTATTTTTTTAACCCTAGAAGGAGCAGAGAGAAATCGGTTTACTCTCTCTCATTTTGGAGATATTGACCCATTTGAGTTCATACGTAGTAACAAAAAAAAATTCCTTTAAAAGTATGTGAATTGGAACTAGGGCATCTGGGGCCACTGAAACTAGGGCCATTAGAACTGGGGCAGTATCAGCATCAATAGTATCTAGCCTGTATGCTGCTAAGGCCATTGAGAGGACTGTCAAATGTAACTCACAGGCATCTGGGGCCACTGTATTTGGGGCCACTGGAACTGGGGCCATTGGAACTGGGGCAGTCTCGGCATCTGGGGCAACTGGCCAGTCTGCTGTTGAGGCCATTGACCGCCCCAGGTGTTGCTTCTGTGGCTATAGATAACAAAAGGATTTTTAAATTATTTGAACATCCGTAACAGTCCACTAAAACTTGACGTGATTCAACTGAATAAGTACTTTGTCAAAAATTCAAATAAAAAAATAAGTTGTATTAATCAAGTGAAATAATGACCCCCGTTCTGGATCATTCTTTGTCAAACGTATCTCAGTAGCTATTCAGCGTGGCAATGCCGCTAGTCTGTTGAGTACTTTTGGACCGGGAATGATTCGGGCCGGAATTTTTGATTGACGAAAACTACGTTGAATTTATTTTATTATGACTTGTTTTTATTTTATTATTGTTGTACCTCGACAGTTATTCATTAAATCATTTTGTAAAAAAGTGAAATAATGTAATTATTATTAGTCAAACAATGTTACCCATTCTGTGCATTTATGGCACCTTCAGAAGATCCTCCTGATTCTGGTGACAGTGGGTTTGCTGAAAAAAATTAAGCAACCTTAAGTTTAGTTATTGATGAAAGCTAAAGTAAAATGATAAGTAAGATTTTTAAACTATCGCGGTTGTTTACACTAATCTTAGTTTCGGTTTACCCGTGATTATGATATTTGAAATATCGGGAACTCAAAACAAAAAAAAAATGTCGGTAAGAGCCCGTTAAAATCATTATTATTATTATTGTTAGCCCACTTGATCCCACTGCATCCCACGATAACTACGAACTATTAAGATTTTGATTATCTTCTCGCTTGACTCTCACTCTCTTTTTGCGTGGGACACCGAGTCGACTGATAATGTTTAAATAACAATCTAAAAGCTTCCCTATTTCTTACTAAGAAAGAAATCATTTAAAGGGACCATCAATACCATTCACATAGCAGATAACAGCGAAAACAAATACAAGAAACTTCACCATTATATTTGATTTCACAAACTTGTTACTTTTCAAGAGTGATGCACTATATTAACTGATAATTTGTCAGTACTGTAACGTCTTATATATTGTAGAAACAGATCTTGTTTACACGCCATACGAGCAGGGACGACTAGGGCTGAGTGGCACATGAATAATAATAAAAAAGATATAATTATATATATAAAAATATATAAAACACACCTAATAGCCTTTTAGATCTTGATTAAGTGACAAAACACGTGCTTTGCGTGCTATAAAATGCTATTGTTGTAAATTGCAGATATTTTTAACATTAGTCTATGAAACGTGCTGAACGAAAGTGATAGCACAGTGCTATGTGAAAATTAAGTCCTTGTTGACCCAGAGTAACTAAGGCTCGTATTTATAAACCGCACTCAACTCTGAGACCGATCTTAAGTGCGACTTTGAGATGCTGTTAATATTGACTGACATTTGTCAAAATCGCTCTTGAGATCGATCTCAGAGTTGAGTGCGATTTATAAATAGGGATCGAAGTTGAAGTTAGATTATTTATTTTTTACTTCTTTTCTCTTCGACGTGTAAACTTTAGTTTCAGGGGTTTTAGTATAGGAATTGAAATTTCTAGTATGCGTTACGCATGCGTTATTTTTGCGCTGCGTTCTGCTTCAAGGGCAAAAAGGCCACCGAAATAGGTAAATAAATAACAAACATGTACCATTTTACCCCATCCCCCCCAAAAATCATTTCTTAAAACTGAATACTTACTGTAAAAATTACACATTCGGTTTGTTCAACCTATTAGTCACTTCTATACAGTTCCAATACATTGTAATCAAACGACAGAGTAACAAAGACTGAATAATTAGTAACTTGCTATGACTAACCTCTGTGAAATCTTTTGTATTCTTCCTGAAATTTCCGATGCAAACAAGGTTTCTGTATTCCAGGAAATGCCTTGATAACTGCGCAAATGTATGGTGTTTTTTTACATACATACATAAATCAGGCCTCTTTCCTGGTGGGGTAGGCAGAGACTATTATCTTTTCATTTGCTACGATCCTGGCATACTTCTTTCGATTCCTCTACGTTCATTAGTCTTTCTTACTTATTCAACTCGCACTAATCAATATGGAAGTGTCGTGGACCTGTTGTCAAGATCTGCCACGGTAACCCATCTTTTGCTGCTGTTGTGTCGTATGGTCAACAAATTTGGACCTTTAGTATTATTTATTGGTTAGTTCCTAATGTACGTTGACAACTAATTGCAGTTAATATTCTAGATTAATCAGTCTTTTTATGCACTCTCTTCGGTTTAGGGCATTCGTTTTACTGTTAAGATATTTGTAAAAAATCTATCTATAAATCCACTATATGCTCACACATATTTCGTATATGAATTATCTCATTTTCGCACACTTCACGCTTAACGGACCGCTAAAATATCGCAGCGGTCTGTAAGATCCATACTAGAAAAGTCCCCATACTAAAACCGCTCAACCACTGTTGACGCAGCGCTATCACAGTGTCGTCCGTCGAGTGCGGTTTTAGTATGGGGAGTACAGACCGCTGCGATATTTTAGCGGTCTGTCGTGCATTAAGTGTGCCATACGCCTAAAACAGACTAAAACTTGCGAAGTCTATGGAACTCTACCAGGAAAGACAGTTGTTTGATATTTCATATTACTTATGATATTTCATATTACTTATACCTATTAGCGGCCAACCCAGCGCCTGCGCCTGCTGCAACTCATTTTCCCGTGGAAGTAAGATGTTTCACATTTCAAAAATGTACTTTAACAACTGTATATAACCAACATTCTGAATTCATAGCATTTTCATTCTATGTCTTTGTTAAAAAAAGTAAAACCACTTATCTATCTGTTTAAATTATTGTCTATTTTATTCAGTCGGATTGTCTTACTACTTTTTTGGAACTAGGGGCTTTATAGCTAAACCTGACTATTCGGTGGCGAGCAAGGGTCGAACCGGAAGTGCGAGCACGTTTAAATAACCAGACCATCACCACGCCAAGCCTTCATTTGATTTGATTTGATTTGGTAGCTTGAGCTTTGAGGTGTCAAGTAGTGCCTCTACTTGAAACCTCAAACCTTCTTCGTTATGTAAGCCAATATTAGGTAACTATGCTTTCGAGTTACTGACATATGTTTTACTTTAAAATATTTTCGTGGGTCTTCATTTCTTTTTGTTGAGAGAACGGAAATATCATGGAAAATATACATTACACTTTTTATTTATATACTGTTTATACACAAGAAATCATAGTTTACACATTTAGACACTGCAATATTATAATTATGAACCTTTTCTCTATTATATTATATATAAATACGACTTATATGTATGATCTTTATTATATTAGTTGGCATCGCTGTTCCCAGCAGTGGGCTTTTTGTCTCCGTACTTTACTCGTACTTTTTGTTCATCTATTTTACCGTTGATGTTACGAACAATGTCACTACCACCAGCGGTATGCTTTTCACCATTATTGTTAACAGATGTACTGAAGCTACTGCTAGAATAACTAACAAACTTCTCATTCTTTTTCGGTACATATTTGCGAACATCTCCAATGTCTAATTCTGGAAAATCGAGTGGTTCGAAAATTGGTTTCTTCATTTTGCGTGCTTTTTTGTAGACGACTTTAGGCCCGCCTGGTTTAACTTTATCGCCCTGGTTGAAGTCAACTTTCTGTTCTTCAACTTTGCCGTCTTGGTTGACTACGATGTGTGATCCGCCACTAGCAGACTTGACTCCGTTGATGTTTTGGGAGTTGCTGAAGGAAGAAGAGTAACTTCCGGAGAAATGAGTGTTTCCATCCTTCGGTGCGTAGTTCTTTAGCTCTTCAACGTCAAGTGGCTTTGGCATTGGCGGCATTGGTGGCATTATGATTTTCGGAAACTTGTCGTGAAAACAAAAGAAAAAGCCAGATTAATTTATAAGTTATGAAAGTTGTATAAAATTTTTAACTTATTTTAATTGATTGTATAAGTTAGTTGTGTCTAGGTAAAGCTTTTTTTTTGGAATGTGGATCTTAAACAGAAGTAAGATTTACTTAGGAGCATTAAAAAAATCTGCACAACCTAAATAAACAAGCATATCATACTGTACCTCAGGCATGTGAAACTGAAATTAAATAAAAAAGGTTATTGAATGAACAACGTACAGTTACAATTAATTAATTTATACCAGATAGAGAGGAAGGAATATGATATTTTTACCTCTGGAAAGTGGATTTCAGGAAACTGGAATAAAAAGAAACATCCATATTAGGAACCTAAGTTTCAACGTAACTTACGAAAACTTTCTGAATGAAAAAATGTTACTAAACTACAACTAATACTACCCAAAATAGAAATTACCTCATCATCGAATTCGGACATCTAGAACAAAAACAAAAGAATAAATAGGATACTTTTAGGCACATGAGAAATAACAAAGGCCTATACTACTATCTGTTTTGTTTCTCTTTTAGTAGGTATATAATTAAGATCTAAGTTATTTTATTTACCTGTAGGTGTAAGTACGTGTTGTAATACCATACAAATATACATAAAATAGTGTAATGTATATAAAATATAATAATATTTCTTTATACTAGGTATTAATGTAATCTATGTGGTGTCTTAGGAATAGCTGGCTTCGCCTGATAGGTATTGATAATTATTTTGCCCCGTTGGAGGTACACTGAAACAAAAAAGATTATTAAAGCTATTTAAAAATACATATAGGTAGTAGATATGTTCCAAAATAAGAACAAATTATAGTTATACAGAAGTATTTTTCCGACATATTATTCAATAACGCCTGATATAAAGTTACAGCAAATGGTAGGTTCTAGGTGCTTATACTTAGCTAGTTCCTTTTCAATAATTTAAGGCGTTTAAAAAAAGTCTAACATTGTGAAAATATACAGGAAGGTATATTCCAAACGATGACTTTTCCGAAAAGCTCATCAGGTCAAACTATACAACTTTCTTTTCTTTCGGCAATCGAAGTATAAAAATTGGACCTAACGTACAAGTTAGGTCCAATTAATTGACCGAATTTTTCTGTGGGAACAAAGTTATCTTAATATTTTGACATATTTTCCTTGGCAAAAGAAACCTGAACAGTTCGCCTTCGTTTCGTGTTTGACACCAATTAGTGTCACGACCCGATGAACCCTGTTGTCAGAGTTTTTCAAGAACAACAGTAAGACCTGTTGCGATTTACTTTTTTGGGAAGGAAAGTCTGTCGGTACTTCCTGTAGGTATAGTTCACAATCTGATAATAATTTCATTATTTAATAATACAAACTCACATGACTTTATTCACACTTGGTGGATTATCTCCAACTGAAAGAGAATATTAATTGCAATTAGTTGTCAAATAAAAAAGGTTAATAAATAAATAAAACTAAAGGTCCAAATATGCAGTTGACCATACGACACAACAGCAGCAGAAGATGCATTACCGTGCCAGATCTTGACAACAGGTCCACGACACGACACTTCTATATTGATTAGTGTGAGTTAAATGTAAGAAAGAAGGATCAGGTCAGAAGTACTCTAAACTGACGAGTGTGCATGAAAAGACTAATTAATGTAGAGGAATCGAAAGAAGTTCGCCAGGGTCGGAGCAAGTGGAAGGAAAAAGTCTCTGCCTACCCCAACGGGAAAGAGACGTGATTTATGTATGTATGAATAAGTATGATATGAGATAATTCCACGTCAAATCCTCTAGGTTTTAGGTAGCCGACCCTGACAGAGAACGCGATAAGGCAAGGAGAATGATAATGATATAAGGTAATGTGCAATTCACGCTACTTTGCAGTCATCCGACACTGGCAAGTGTGTAAAAGAAAAGTTAGCACAGGAATTCTTGCGAACCAGTAGTGTCGCCCAGATCTTGCACTGCTGTTGCATCGTATCGTTAACTGTTAACTCCAAAGACTCCAAAAATACCTGTCTGAAGTGAAACTCGGCCATCTTGGTTGGTCATGATAGTGGCGCCCCCAGTCTTATGGATATTCCCGTTGGCATCCCTGGAGAGGTGGCTTTCGGAACGGACAGCTATGCCGTTGAAGTACTGGTTAGGACCTGGTCTGATGCTGGCTATATCAGCAGGGGATGGAACGCGGATCGCTGAGGGGGGGAAGGGGGGGAACGGGGGAAACGGGGCGAAAAAACCAGGCATCTGCGAATAACAAATGTTGTACTACGTGTTGTTTCTTGAATAATTGTAATGTTATGTTATGAAGTGTACCTAGAGTGTTGGCCTACTTACTATGTTTTGAATAAAGTTATTTGGACGCGATGCTATTTAGTATTAACTTTTATAATATTTAAAAAAATATTATCATATCTATGGCGATTGAAGAAGTTATAATTAGAATGAATTAATATTGTAAAATTTGTTAAAACTTAACAAAGATTCTTACCCTCAATTGCCTGAAAAAAGAAATCAAATGTTATTTGTATCATGGTATTTATACATGGTATAACATGAAGAGCTTTTCGTGTTTGTATCTTTGTCTGTCATGGACATCGCTAACTCCTTCTGGCAGATCGCACACTTAACGCACGACGGAGCGCTAAAATATCGCATTGGTCTTTCAGATCCATACTAGAAACATCACTCCCCATACTAGAAACGTCACTTCACGCGTCGACAACGGTTGAGCGGTTTTAGTATGGGGATTGACATTTCTAGTATGGATCTGAAAGACCGCTGCGTTGTTTTAGCTCTCCGTCGTGCGTCATGTGTGCGACCGCTTAATATTTATTGACCCAATATTGCTTAAGTACCTAGTATAGTAGTAGTACTGACTTACCCCCAAGGGTCCTGACGAAATCCTGTGGAAAATACAAGTATCTTTTATGGCGTATCTTTATATAATTTAATAGGTCAGGGCAGGGTCTCAACCATGACAGCAATCGAGGCCTTCAGCTTAACCTCCTAAGCACGAAATCAGGTGGTTCATTCTGCAGTGTCCTCATATTTACTTTGTGACCTGTGAGTGTCCCACCGGGACAGACCTTCAAACTTTCCGCAGTCACAATACTATATTCATAATAATCACTACATAATAAAGCTAGGTCGCTTTTCGCGTCTGTCTCTATGTATGTAATATGTATGCTTAAATCTTTAAAATTACACGCGGGCTTTTGATGCAGATTTTTAATAGATAGAGTAATTCAAGGGGAATTATGTTTAATACTTGCCGGGAAATCAACTTATTCCCACAGAAAAATGAGTTACAGCGGGGACAGCCGCTGGGCGGGCCGCTAGTAGATACCTATATCACACAGTACCTATGTGTTTGTTTCAAGATTATAATATGCTAATTATTGTTCATAGCATGTTTTCCCATACTGCGTTGACGTGTGATTGCAAAGAACAATTAGAAATTCGATATCATTATGTTCACTTCCAATTTGCTCGGACGCACGTTATTTTGCTATTAGCTGAAAGGGACTGTTTGTAGCACTACTCGCAATTTGATTGAAATTTCCTTACATTTGTTAACTACCTAATTAGAACCCTAAGTAAAAACGTGACTATTTTAATCTCAGCCAGGTTGTACTCATTTGGTAAACAAAACAACATTACTCACCGTGCGAATTCGCCAAGGAAATGAAAACAACAATTATAGCGAGGTTAAAAAACGCCATTGTGCGGCGAAAAATCTGGAAAATGCGTCTCGATTAGTCACTCAATGTGTAGTTTCCACGAAACAAGTATTGATACTAAATTTATTTTCAATAAAGACTCGTTTAAGTATTATTCATGGCTTGTTGTTTCAAAGGCTGCAAACTGTACAAACAATAAGACGGGTGTTACCGAGAAACCTTTACAAATGTGATCAGACTGAAATCCATGTAATGCAAAGTAAGTTTCCACACCAAACAGAAATTATGTTCATAAGAAATTTGCATGTACCGTTGACCACGACAATTTTCAATCACTAGACTACGAGATGCACTAGTACTACTTAACCTTATTTTTGAAAATCGATTACTTTAACTTTAGTAACACAAATTCCAGCGTCGCCGTTTGTTTTGCAACGAATGCGAAATCGGAAAGTAAGTTAAAAGCAGCTCTAGGTATGACTTGTAATTCTATTATGCGACTGTGTTCGGCTTATCTTACGAGTACCTTTAGCCAATCAGCAGGTCAACCGAATGATCGATTGGAATTTCTCGCATTTTCTGAAGCGAATATTAGAACGTTAGGCATTAGCCTATAGGTAGTAAATGCGCTGACAAAACGAAGAGAAATGTTTTGTTTAGTACCTACAAAACTAAGATCTTTAAAGCTCTTTTGTCAAGCCATGACTGTGTTTCTATGACATGACTATGTGACTATTCACAGTATAAAATGTTGATACAAGTGCTGAAAAGTGACGCATAATTCAATAACAATGATGAAATTGTATGTAAAAAATAGAATACCTACCTACAGCCTAGGTTGATACACAGATATTATATCGGAAAAATAGACGAAAATAAAATTATTGGAACAGAAAATGTACCTAAAAGTCAATTTTGAACGAGTTTTTTATGATTTCATGAGCCGCTAAAACATATATCATCAGCAGCAACCACGTTGAGTTTGTCATATAGGATCGACTGACACTAGTGATAAATTGAGCACTGTAAGAAAAAGTAACATACAGATATTAACTTTTTGTTACTATGTCAAACGAAACAAGTGGAAAAAATTCACGCCACCGATGGGATTCGAACCCATGCCTTCTGACTTACCGGGTCAAACGTGTATAACACACAGAATCAACTTGTTTTCGCTAGCGTGATCGTGAATGCTGTACAAGTAATGTAAGTAAATGTTATACCCAGTGTCGCTTATACTACTTCTTCTTAGCGAATCGATTCTGACGCTCAAATATACTACTGAGACGAATTTACCAATATAGGTAGGTTGCAACCCGTGAAAAAGATTTCACACATTCATTCTTTCGATATATATAACCCTCCTTTTGAGGCAATGGGTAAAAGCAGTAAGTAATTCGAGATGCTTCTAGTACTAGTATCTGTTCCATTCTATAGGTACTCTTGATCAAACATAATTTACATTCAATGTAACAATTAACGAAGTGCATTATGTTTGACGTTTGCAGTCTGTAGATGTAACAAAGTGTTTTGTTACCTAGTCCAATGTTTTTTTTATACAGAGTGTGACTGAAAAAAGGGGCAAACATTTTACGAGGCGCAAATATCTATGAAACTGAATAACGTTCCTCAAGAAATGTAGATCGAAATATTAAAAAGATGGACTTCCCTTTCCATATAAAATAAAAAATTATACTTACAGTGCCATGGATAATTTCACTCCGTAAATTGTTCTGTTGTGGGTCATTGTAGTTTTGTTAAGTCAACTTATTTTTTTTTACCTAAGAACTTTCATTGTTTGTTCCGTCAGAGATTGTTTTGGCAGAGTAGAATAGCACCACCCCCTCTCTACCCGTGGCAGTCGTAAGAGGCGACCGAGGGAATAACCCGACCCAAGATCGGTCCTGGAGAAGGAGAAGTTCACATTAAAACCCGGAACGGGGTCTCCGTCAGGCGCGCGTGAGATAGATCTATCGTGAGGTAGACTCCTGTAGCTGACCTGGTTCCGCGCGTTTCGACTCGTTGTTCCTGTGGAATTAGCCATGGAGGCTGAGAGTTTTCCATAATTGCGCCCCAGGCAACGCAGTGTCTATGGTCTTGCCTCACTGATTAAATCATCTATCACAGACGTATGAGGCCAATGATGATGACCTTCATTGATGAGTATATTATGATGAGTATATCCTAACCGAAGCCGGACATGGTCATTACTAAAACCACAGAGCTCCGCTTTCACATCGCTCCATATAAGAACATGATCATTGCTCTATTTTTGCACGACTGCCTCAGTGAAAATGTTGTGTTTTACGAGAGTATGTTATGTAGCCCCTCCTATCAAACTTCAGCGCAAAAATATCGCTGCGTAAACGTAAGCGCCTGTAAGAAAGGCCGTAGAAAAGTACCTACCCTTCTTTTTGACAGCCGCTGTTATAACAGCTTGACAGATATTGACATTGAGCCCTCGTTAGATACGTCTTAGCAGTTTGAGTGACTTTGGCGCTATTTTTCTATAATCGAAAATATTGGATTTTAAATACAAACCAGATCTTTCCCACGCTTCAGCGCAAAAATAACGCTGCGCTAACGTATACACCAGTCAGATCTATACTAGAAACGTCTATCCCAATACTAAAACCGCTCTCGACGCACGACCTGCGTCAAAAGGGTTTTTGTATGGAGATTGTCGTTTCTAGTATGAACCTGACATGCGCATACGTTAGCGCAGCAAGATTAACGCACGTTGGTTTTTGTTTTTCATACTATGCATTACATTCATTGCCGCATAGGTAAATTCATTAATATTTCGTATTATGCTTGTTAAGGTACCTGTTTTCCGAAGAGTTTTAGAATAGTAGGTATTAAGTCTATTTCTAATATAAATAACCTAAAATGAACTATGATGCCTACCTACAACATGCTTGTTTTAAATTCTTGCAAAAGTCCCAAGTAAATATAAGTAAGTTGTGAAATTCACGCTCTCCAAGTGTTATTCAATGGTGTGGTGACATCATCTTAAGAATACCATTATGAACTCTCAGTTTTAATAACATTGTACTAGGTCACATCCTCCAAGTTTGATCCACTTTTTTGGGCCAAGTGAACAGTATGACCAATGAAGACGTAAAGTAGGTACCAACCAAAATACCGACCAATCAATAGCGTAGAATGTTAGAGACAGCCAACAGGGCTGATTGTCTAACTTGCATGCTGATACCGATGACAAAAGGCGATTGAGTCGCTATCGGTTTCAAATGTCAAAATGAAGCCGATGGCCAATAATGGCCATACCGATGGCAAGTTAAACAATCAGGGGGCAGGTTAGTGCATTTCATTGTGTCTGGCTAAAAACATCATGTCATCACAATTTCGTAACAAAATTTTACTAAAGTCGCAAGAAATCGAATGCGATGAATCCTTCAAGCTTGGAGAGCACAAAACCACGCTGGTTGTTTACAAGACATTCGTTGGATTAAGTTCATCAGTATATAGTATTCTTTGTAGGCAGATAGTGTCGTTGGGCTTAATTATAAATTCAACGCTCGTATCAATATTGTGTAATTCTTTTCAATGTCATTGGCTTGATACCTCCGCGGGCACGCGTTTCGGTCATCTTCCCAGTTCAATTAAATTATACAAATTACAATAGATACCATGACTATGAGAATTCGCATTTTAGAGTTATCTTAGGTTTGCTGATCCACCGAAAGTATAAATGCGCTATTTACAAGTTCTATTTATTACAAGACCTTTCCAGGTCAATGTTCAAGTCAAGATCCTATTATGCAAATGCATCTTATAAATTTAATGAAGTAGCAGCCAAATATAAATAAAATCTATCATGCTAAAGATCTACATTTTACTACGCCTGCTATGTTAAGTAAACATGGGCTCTACGTTTTGAAAAAAAAACTCTCTTGCGTGCGATATATGTCTTCTTTCTTTTCGTGTGGCACATCGAGTCGTCCAACGACCCGATGAGCCCTGGTGTCAGATATTTGTTTTCAATAGATATAGTTATTCATATGTAGAGCTGGAAATATTCTTATTCGTATGAAGTCATCTGACTAAGAAGTACACTCATGAAACTTATGCCTCGCAGAGTTGCCTGCAACAACCATCTGTGGCTTATGCAACGAAACTACAGGCTACAACTCTACAGGTGAAATCCGATGTACATTGCGTAGCCGGTGGGACATTATAAAACCAGGTTTTTTGTCCCGCTACGCAATGTACATCGAACTTCACCTGTAGAATTATAGCCTGTAGTTTCGACAAACGAGGCACAGGACTCTATCCTATCTATATAAAGGTTTTCGTATGGACACTAAAATACCTGTACCTTTCATCTTTATCCTAGATATTTCGGTTATCATAGTTTCAGCTTAAATACTAAGTAATAAGTACAGTCGAGCTCAGGCTAAGGTTAGGCAGTTTGAACTTTGGATCGTTCTTATATCGTGGGTATGAAACTTATATTGGCGGTTACACTTTCTAACCGGATGTGAGCTTGACTGTACAAGCAATAGAATGTGAAATACAGCTATTTTGCACTGGAAATTCGTACACAGCTGATTTTGACCCAAATATTCCTTGCCTGACTACTGAATGGGGTGATGTCATAACGACACTGACTAACGTCGGGTTTTCAAGTCTGGTTTCCAGGTAATTTCTTATGCAATCACTGTAGCGTGAATTACACGGATACAAAATTTTTAACCCTCTCTCATAATACATAGGTTATGGTTCAGTCTATGCAAAGATAATAAATAAATAACATAATTAAATTACTACTGTCTTAGGCTAGATACATAACCAATTAATTTTATTAGTAAGTAAACATTTACATCATTCACATACACTTTGTAAAATATGGGAAGCGAGACCAAAAATTTACCTTTAATAAGTCAAAAAAGAGTTTGTGCAGGAAGTTGAATGAACCACATTATATTATCATCATCATCATGCGCATGACAGTCCACTTCGATCAGATAAAGATCTCTATATCGAGATTGACTTTCGTTTGAGTAATTGCTTATAGTTTAAATAGGTATTATATGTATGGATTAAAGAATTTTCGTGCAAATTGTCACCTCGATATCATAAAATATAAAAACTCCGGGACGGAACAAATAGGCCTTCAATTTTGACACACCCCGCGGTCCGTTTCTCTAATTTGTGGTTTGATTTTTTAAATAGAGTTATTAAGATTGACGACCGATGTGGCGCAGTGGTAGTGCGACTGCCTTTGACGCAGAAGTTTCCGGGTTCGATTCTCGGTGGGTGACTCGCCAAGTTGATATTTATCACTTTGTGAATTTGTCCCCAGTCTGGTTAGGACATTGCGGGCTGTACCACTCGATTGTGTTCCGTGTTTCGGATGGCACGTTATGCCGTAGGTCCCGGTGGCGGTCTATGATCACTTATACGGCGGCCGTAACCCAACCATTTCAGAAGCCTGCTACTTGTAGAAGGTGGTTGAAAATTTTGATACTAGGGTTTATCGGGTCGTTGGACGACTCGGTGTCCCACACGCAAAAAGAAATAGAGTTTCTTACATCGCACATGCGCAAGAGCATGTAAAGGATCTAAGCTAGCCGGATCAGCTGGTATGACCAAGTACGTACTTGGCTACATAAGTGTTGATTTGATTGGCCGTGCCGTGACACACGACGTGTGGCCGCGGGGTAAACGACGTATTACCTATTAGATTACGATTAGGGTTGATTCCATGATTTTTTACGATCGTAGCGTATTTGAAAAACCGTTTTGATCACACCTACTAAGACCTTTTTTTAACACAACGCTAAAATAACGCATCCATAACGCAGCAGTCTGTCAGATCCATACTAGAAACGTCAATCCCCACACTAAAACCGCTCAACCGCTGTCCACGCAGCTACGTTATTGTGGCCTATCTGCGTCATTTTAACGCAGCCGCGTCGACAGGGGTTCAACGGTTTTATTATGAGAATTGACATTTCTGGTATGGATCTGACAAAACGGTGCGTTATTTAAGCGCTGCGTTGTGCGTTCAATGTGAAAGAGGTCTAAAACCATTACGGTAACTAGAACAAAATATCTTTGATATCATATTTGAAATTCCGTGTCTGAAATGTGGTTATGTTTTGAATTCGGCTGCAATCGCTATTCTTGTCATACCTATAAGTAGAATCAGTTTCACAGAAATTTCTTACGGCATTTGCATGTTTCCAAATTCCATAATTAATGATTGCAAGCGCTTATAGTGTGCGATTAGTGCCTTCATGCGTCACATCGCCACACACGTACTGTGATTTGCACTTCGCAACATCTACCAAGTTGTCACATAATTTGCAGTTGATTGAAGAGAAAATGTGATTTTTACGAAGCAATACGTACTTTTTGATAAAGTTTTCTCATTAATTATCATCATCGTCAACCCACTGCAGGGTAAAAGCCTTTTCTCTATAGCGAAAACCCTCACGGACCTGTGCCACCAGCCCCGTTATTTTGGCATCAAAACATATTATTGTTTTTCAGGAGTGTTTTTCATGGAAGTTTCTATCGTTTCATGGGGTCGACTTAAACTGTCAGTCCCAAAATAACTCTTTTCTAAAGCCAGATCCTGTATATCAATATTATTGATATACAGATCCTGTATATCAATAATATTGATATATATATTGTATATCAATATTATTGATATACAGGATCTGGCTTTAGAAAAGAGTTATTTTGGGACTGACAGTTTAAGTCGACCCCATGAAACGATAGAAACTTCCATGAAAAACACTCCTACTAATAATCACAGGTAAAAGAATAATACAAAAGTATTTCGGAAATATTCCCGTGCTTTTATTTCTATTGTTTCAAAATGATTTTAAATTTTCGATGACGAGCTAGCTTGCATTTTTTTGCCGTTAAAGTAGAACTTACAGCCCTATACTGTAACCTTACTTACACCTTTGCAATGAATATGATTGCTTACGGTAATCATACTTACTTAATAGGTGAAGACTTTATTGTCTCGATCAAGTGCAACTTTGCATTGGGGTAATTAGGGGTGAGGAATGAGGAAGTCATGGTAAGAGGGGTCAAAAAAGAGCTTAGTCCACAGGAAACATTATTCTCTAAGAATACTTAATATTTTTTCGAGGAGTGGCGGGTGAAATCACAGAGCGGGTTCAATTTGACACTTGCTTTATTTTGTGATATCTGGATTGGCTTTCAGGCCCTCTGATTAAGAATCCTAGTCATTATATATGAGGTCGTTATATGTCATATTAATTTATTGGGATTTAATGCACACAGAGCAATTTTCATTCATTACAATATTATATTGACATTACTGGTTGATTAAGATTATTTAGCGTGTTGGTAGATTAGGTCTAGTTTATAATTACGTGAGTGTGAGACCTATGTGTGTGTACCAGTTTAGATTTGATCAGATCAGTATGATAATATCATCCTACGTCTTCATATAATAATAGATCCGTCTACAATAGCATGATCAGTATTAACGTGCTTCGATTCCATAAACATCTCGTACCAAAGTAGGACACTTGGATTTCCCAATCACCTCCTCACCATCCTAACTAGTTTTTCCGTGATGACTTATCAAGGGATAATGGTTTTGTTTTTGTCTGTAACATATAAGGTCCTCAATATTATGTAAGAATTCACTCTATTTGGGATTTGTTATTTGATAAAATAGCATGGAACGGAATCATTGACAGGGGCTTTCCCAATACTCTTTAAGAAACGTCAGTCAAAATATAAAAAAATACCAGAACCATTCTATATGCTAGTTTATTTAATGTAGTTTTTAACATGAGCCAAGCCACAATTCCTTTTCATGTCACATACCTTACCTATATTTAGTTATTTAGGTAATAATATTTTGTCGCAAAGGACTCTGTATACAAAAATAGGAACAATAAGACCGTTACGCTTAAAAGGAAAGGATTGATGACATTTGGATGTTCACGAGAGAGGGGATGTGGTGAGGCAGGACGCCGGCGCAGGCGCAGCGCAGTGGGTTTTCTGAAGGCTGCGGCACGTGCCGCATGCCAACGTCGCGCCTGACCTCGCACGACCCTATTAATACAAGATACCTCCTCAATCGCACATAGTGTCTCCAATATACCCAAGATGATCATCGCGTATTGCGTGTGCGTGCTGGCCGCGCTCAGCCTCACATCCGCCAAGTCGTTTAAGTTCCCGGATGAAGTGCAGCGGAGGGAGAAGAAGTTGGACCCGATTATCACACCTCCTGTTCTGCCGAGGATAGAGCATTTGGAGCGTGATCCGAGTACTCTGCTGCCTAGTGAGAGGAATAACCAGCGCGGGCAAGTGAAGCCTCGGTTCGGCTTCGGGGGTGGTTTCAACGTCGCTCCTTCGAACGGGGGCTTGACTGCGAGCATCAGTAGCAGTGCGAATGGCGGTGGAGCGAGCCACTCCGCGTCGCAGTCGTTCTCGTTCGGCTTCAATGAGGGCTTCAGCGCGTCGCACTCTGCGAGCCAAGCTTCCTCGTTCAACGGATTCGGAAGGTCAGTGACACTTGTATTATAATTAGGTTCGCGTGACCAGATGCTTGACCACTAGATACTGCTTCTAATGACGTACAGTTATCTTAGTTGGCAAGGTGATATAAACATAACCTGTTCCTTGGAAAAGGACTCCGCGACTTTTTTACCTATAGGTACCTACAAACTTTTGTGCTGTAGATCAGTAAACAAATTCAAATTTCAAAATTTCAAGATATTACATTTCATATTATTGCGTGGAGCAACCGCTATTTTTTTTCAGTTAAACAATAAAAGAATGTAACAGATTATTATGGCGCTATATACTCGTAGTTCAAAAGCTAGCTCCTACACAGGTAATTTCAGTGCAAATATTTTAGGGCAAGCTCCATTCGTGCAACTGAATTTCTCCAAGGAACATAGGTCGCAAAATGTGAAAAAAATATCACACAATGTTCCTGGGGCGGTCAAATAAAATTGCAGTTTAAGTCTTACAGCAACAGATTTGATTATGAAACAATTGCGTTTACGAGTGTGTTTCAAACAAACCGGACCAAGGAAAATGCAAGACGATGCAGTTGCATCAAAACACCGTTAGCCATATTGCTTCTCATCTCCGCGGGGCTGGATGTGGTAACACTATACAGGGTTTCATCTAAGTCATCATTCTAGAAAACTTGCAACTTTCTACCTTCCCACCTTTCTTTCTTCCTCGGCGGGGCTGGATGTGGCAACACTATACAGGGTTTCATCTATGTCATCATTGTATCCCTTTCTAAAAAACTTGCAACTTTTTACCCTAGGAAGCAGCTTGTAATCAACAACAACTGCTGTCAATCTGGACTTTTCTCATTTTGAGGGCAGTTGCCACATTCGCTAAGCTTGGCAGGCGAAATGGCGAGCACAGTACATTGTATTGTATTCAATAGGAAGCGCTGTTGCCCAATTCCTGGATACATCCCCTGGTCCAGTAAATGACCCAAGTGGATAGAAATGGCTTGAAGCCGGTACAACATTTTTCAGCTAATCAAATATTAAGGGGAGATGAATTTGCTTTAGTTTTTCCTTATCTGGGTAAATTTTATGGTGATCATTAAGAAAGATAGTAGTTAATTTGACTTGGACCTTTACAGACACTACACCCTGTAAAGCCGTACACTTGGCCTAGTGGACCGGTCTGGCCTGATAGGAATGTAATGTAACATTACATTCTACCTCTTCTTGCACACTCTGCATGTTATTCAATAGAGGCCGAAAGTTGAACAGATATTTCGACGCTGATAACCAAATCTGGTAGACCATTTGGAACATATTCTTAAAAAAGGTATTTTATGAAAGTTTTATTGACTTTTGGTACATTATTCAAGCAGAACTAGGTTAGTAAGATGTGTTCGTTCGACTACAGATCAGACCTAATAATAATGATAAGCTGTAAGCGTATTAACAATAGCTTAAATTTATCTGTGCATAGTGCTTGTTTTAATTTAGATTCTTCTTCTTTTCGAGTGGGACACCGAGTCATCCAACGATCCGCTAAACCCTGGTATCAGAGCTTTTCAACCGCTTACTAACTAGTAGCAGGCATCTGACATGGTTGTGTGACAATAAGCTTCTGTCATAATCTCATACAATCTAATATTCCCCAACAAAACTTGACATAGTTGAATTGCGGTCCAGGATATTAGTACCTTGTTTGTTTGGTTTACATTCAGAAGCAATTTTAATGGTTTAATGATACAGTTTAGATTTCACCAGTAGTGTCAAGTGTAATATTAATAACAAGTCTATTGGTAACTTGTCAAAACAAGGTGTGGGCCAAAGTGACATGTCAGTAAATTAAGCGCACTGGGTCAGATAGCCACCAGTTTGGGTATCAGCATGGGTTGCGACTGTTGTGCAATATTTAGGCCCTGGCTGCAAGGAACAGCGGAAGCGGGAAATTGTTAATACCTAATAGCAAATAATACTAACGACAAACACGCTGGAAGCCGGATTCCATACCTTATGTCGGTGCAAAAGAGATAGGTATATTGCTTCCTGATGACTGTCCTGTCCATGACTGTCCTGATGGCGTAGCGGATATTACACCTGCCTTCTACGCCGAGGGTCGTGGGTTCGATCCCCACCGGACACAAATATTTGTTAAGTCAATTTTCAAGTATTTGTGTCGAGTCTGGGTGTTTTCTATGTATAATACGTATTTATTTACAAAAAAAAAAGTATATAAGTATTAGTATCAGCTATCTAGTTCCCATAGTACAAGCTTTGCTTAGTTTGGGACTAGGTGGCGCTGTGTGTGGTTATTCTACCATAATAAGTGTAACGGAGACAAATGCCAACACAAGTTTTTGCGTTGCTTTTGCGTCAACGTCGGTTTTTTGTATCTGGCTGGGGGATTCGAAATTTTCATGTATCTGAAAGACGCATGAGTTATGTGCAACAACGG
The DNA here is from genome assembly GCA_029255805.1 of Keiferia lycopersicella. Lineage (NCBI taxonomy): Eukaryota > Metazoa > Arthropoda > Insecta > Lepidoptera > Gelechiidae > Keiferia > Keiferia lycopersicella. The sequence continues at coordinate 492,125 of JARACZ010000029.1, read as the reverse complement.
ATGTCAAGTGAGGGAACCGCCTTATAGTGATTAAGTACTATCTATCCTACGATGTAAGCTTGGAATATAGCCCCAGTTTCCAAAAAAGTCCCATAATATCAGATAATATATCATCTTGCATAGTAGACCTTTAAATCCAGAAAGCTTTGATGCACTTGTTTAAATTTTTTTGAAAATAGAGTTGGAAAATTGAATATAGGAGCCTTTTGCATACGGATAGAATAATTATTTATTTTTCCTAAGATAATAAGAGTCTGTAGAGTAGGTACAACTGACACAACTATCATCACCGCTCCAGCTTCCGCTACTCCTGATCTCGTAGCGCAGTCCTCGCGAAGTTTGCTCTACCACTTCGCATGTGGTAAGATTGCTCTACAAGTGTACGAGTTTTGTAATTTCCAACACATTATCACTCTATGCTAATAAGTTGAACAGTTTGCCAAACCTTGGATACCGCAAACTGCAAATATGAACATAATTTATGAACATTAAATAAATAGTGATTATCTGTGTACCTACCTACGTCTATAAGCAAATCTCTTTATTTTTAGCATTTGTCAAAAGCATTCGTAGTTCCTGTTTCTGTACAGTTAGATCATGGAACTATTGTAATATAAGACAGTAAATAATGTCTACTAGTTTTACTTCTGCAGCCACAACAGTCTGCTGGAAATGGCCCCCGATTGGGGGCGATTGTCAGTCGTACCACGCTTACCCATTGGCGAGCACAATGCAAGGTGTTGTAGATATTTACAGGGAACACTGGTGCCCATTCCCTGGATTCATCTCTTAGTCGCCTTTTACACACCTTTGGGTAGAAATGGGGATCAGCCAGCATCAAAATCATCAAATTAAAATAACTACTACTATCAAATTAGTAAACAGTTTTGAAGACTTGACAAACACTTTACACAGGGTAGGCGCGTCGCACACTTAGCGCACGATTGACACCGCTTGAGCGGTTCTAGTATGAGGATTGACATTTCTAGTATGGAACTGACAGAACGCTGCGATATTTTAGCGGTCCGTCGTGCGTTAAGTGTGCGATTCACCGAAAGCACAGGTCGCGAGTGTCGCGACCCTTTGTTGTAATCTGCAACTGTGAATCGGTTTGTAAAGGTGTTGCTAAAGCTGTGACATACATAATTTGGTAAACAGATATGAAGAAATACTAATAAGAAATCTATTTCTATATTGTAAGTACCTGTTTTTCAAAGAGCTCGGCTTGATGGACGGCATATTGCGTGTGAGGTGAATCGCCACGTTTTGACGATTTTTTACTCTTTTGGAAATATTTCAGCAATTAAACCAAAAACAGTACGATGAGAATCTAGTAATGTACAAGATGCAAATCGGATTTACAAAAATTTGGGAAGTATGTAATTTTACTAAGACTGTCGGCAAAAAAGTACTGAAATAGACCCAAGTTTGTGAAATAAATCTAACGAGCAAACTTTCCTTTCTAGTGTTTTCCTGCAAACAAAAATAATATACTAATGAATTTGTGTGCTTTCAAAAATACCCATTTCTCTCATAAAACGGGTCCAGCAGTAGACGTCTCATAGCTTTTACTACAACTTCTACAGCCACAACAGGCCACTTCTGGACATGGGCCTCAGCCCATTGGGGGGTATTGTCATATTCACCACGCTTGGCAGGCGGATTGGCGAGCGCAGTACAAGACGTTGTAGATATTTACAGGGAACACTGCTGCCCGCTCCTTGGATTCATACCTTAGCCGCCTTTTATGACATCCACGGGCAGATTTGGGATGATGCTATTCTAAACAAGCACCAGACAAGGCTATTACATGGCTTTTAATGATAAGGATAATCAAATATTTTAACCTCGAATTCCAGTGGCTTCGGAGGTAGTCAGGCGAGCAGCCAAGCGGCTTCGTTCGGGTCTGGCGGCAACTCGGCTTCCGGCGCGGCGTCGTCGGCTGCGGCCTTCGGAGGGCACGGTGGCAGCGGCAGCCAGAGCGCCAGCCAAGCCTTCGGGTTCAACTCCTTGAACGGCTTCCAGTCTGAAGTGAGTTCAGATAAACTTTGGAATTAGTAAATAGGCTTACATTTGCCGGTTTTGGATGAGGATTTGCGGTAAATAGTATCACGGGGCAGGAAATTCTGCCAACATATTTTAAGAAAGATTTTAACCTACCAGTATACATATGTACGGCGTCTTGCGGGGTAGGTGGTTCAATAACGGCCGCAGAAATACGATGGCTATCGCTGCGTCGTCTGACAAATATTTGATCGACGTGCTATAGTGATGGGTTGTCAACCTGTCACCTAAAATTGCAATACATATAAAACATAGTCGCCTTTTACAACACCCGCGAAAACGAAATGGGGTGACGTTTGGCATATCGGTTATACGCCTCTAGAACGCAAAAAATGTAAGTAAATTAAAACTGTGTGACAGAAAATTTCACGGCTGATACTAATTGCTGGCTGATTTAAAGAAAAAACAGAGGGACTCCAAATGAATAGAAATAAGCACACGTCTAGGATGATAATATTAACAACAGATGAACAATATTCTACATCAACTGTACGTATACTATAGGTATTTTTACAGTTGGTTTGTTTGAACACATCACGTGGTAGGCCTTAGTTTACGAACTATTGAATAGAACCACCTGTACCACGTATGCATACAATGTGGAAACATAAATGCACACGCGCTTTATGCCTTTATGGGGTAGGCAGAAAAAACAAACTGCAAAAACACGTCGTCGTCGCCACGTCTGATAAAATATTTAAGAGTTATTTTATAAAACTGTAATAATTTGAGGCGATGCTTTTCCAAGCCGGTATCACACGGCCATGTTTTTTTTTGTTCTCTCTCCTTCCCTACAAATTGACTCGGTCACCCAACATATTTTTTATGAAGAGTCCTTTTTTTTCATTTGGAACTGTATTCCTCGTGGAAATTTGTTCAATGTCATGAACTCGTTAACCCTTTTACAGATATGTACTTTAATGCCGATTCGAGAAATAAAAAACATTTGTGAGACCTTGTTTACTCTACATTTTGATTGCTCCACTAAGAGCTGCTTATCTCAAAAGCAATATATTAAAACAGATTAATGAAAATAAACAAGCAGCTCAAACATTTCGAAACAAATCTACATAAATATTATTACAAAAGTCACGCATACTCAAATAATATTAATACGTATTAATAGGTTTTAAGCAGATAATTTTCAATGACGTTAAAGAAACTTAAATAAAAGGAATGCAATTTATTTCTGTGGATTAACCTGAATTTATTCAAATTGGTCCAAAAATGTAATAATTCGAGTCATTATGTAGTTACTTATTTAAATAAATTGCAGAATATTATAAATAATTAGCATTTTTAAGTAGCAAACAGTATTTTTGTTATTCAATTTTTGGATGAAATCGGGTAAATTCGATTTATTACACGAATGTTGGTAGCCGTTCTTACCTAGTAATATTTACATATATCGAGCCTTTATCCCTTGCGGGGCAGGCAGAGTGTCAATGGCCATAAAAATACCGTCGCTATCGCCACGTCAAGGGCCGTTTCAAATGATTCGTGTATCACTGTAGTGACAGGTTGACAGCCTGTCGTCCTCGAGTCCCTTAATCACTAATGAATAAATGAGGTGATGCTATTCTAGGCCGGTATAACACGGCAAAACCTATTAATATACGGCATAGTCATATATATGGCTAATTCATGTTACGGCTCGCGTTGATGTCTTTTTAAGGGGCTGTGAAATGCAATATACAAACATCATGCGGCATGATTCATGCCTATACGTATATTCCTTGCGAGGTGGGCAGAGCATAATGGCCCTATAAAAAACTTCTGACAACCAGATAAATGTTTTACTATAGCGACAGGTTAACAATCTATCAAATTCACTGCAATTTTAGGTAGGTACTCTTTTTTGTACTTAGGTATGTAAACAAGACGAGCTATTATGAAGGGGCTGTCAAATGCAATATACAAACATAATGCTTAAAAGGAGGACAGAGCGTAATGGCCGTATAAGAACACGTCTGACGATCATAAAATTCAAAAGCTTCAACAACATCTTAACAAGGTCCTCAATTTCTGTTCTAGCCAACCTTCGGCGACGGTCTACTGGACGTGCGTCACCGAGGCGTCCCTGACTTCCCGGTCCCCAGCTTCCCAGGGTTCCCGGGCCGCAGCAAGGGGATCACAGCCGACTTCCCCATCCCGTCCTTCAGCCAGGGCCGCAGCAAGGGCGTGGCGGCTGGCGCCTTCAGGAGCGGGAAAAGCGGATTTGGAAGTGATATCGACGATTTTATTGGTGTTCTAGTCTCGGATTCGATTTAGATTAGTTTGCTATATAATTGAGTAAAGTTTTACCACAAGTTAGGGAGGCGGTGCGTGGGGCGCCTAATTCTACTTATACAAATGTGGAATAGTCCCTTACGAACGAAATCACCTTCATTGGTCACAAATTATCGACGTTTAAAAATATGACATCAATAGGTAATTTTAGGCAGGAGTTGTCATATGTCATATGTGGAGTTCTGCCATTGATCTACAGAAGATAGAGAGTTTTTAATTTCTTTAATATATAACAGAATACCAAGTGTGAAAACTATTCTATGTCATATTAGTTTCATTTAAGACAAGTAAAATCCGTATAATTATCGACTTTACTGTCCAAAGATTGTTTTTTTTTCATAGTGAGTAGGTAGTTTCATTTACCAAAATTAAGTACTACGTTTATATATTTTGTGTTATAACATTTATTTTGATTATTTTTTTCTAAAATTCTTACATGTGCTCATTTGTATACTTTGAAGAGAGTTTTAAAACTTTAAGTTTCTTGTATTTTTAAGTTATAGTAGTTCTTGTATTAGTAAGTTGATGTTATTTATAAGAAAAAAACAATAAAGTCGAACGAGCTAAACTTTATAATAGTTTTAATTATTTGTTTCTGGTGAATGATTTTGAAAGGAAAAAACAGCGACATCTCCAATGGTTTTTTGAAGGAAATGATCGGAGAGATGGCGTTCTACGCCACCATTGATGTTTTTTAAATAGTAATTCCAACTTTCCGACTTTTGCCGTGTGATTCCGGCTTAGAATAGCATCACACCATTTCTTCCCGCGGGTGTTGTAAAAGGCAACTAAGGGCCTCGATGGTTTTATGTGTATTACAATTTTAGGCGACAGGCTGACAACCTGTTACTACAGTGATACACGAATTATCTGAAAGGTCCCTCAATAGTCAGACGTGGCTATAACGACCGTAATTTTACGATCGTTAACGCTCTGCCTACCCCACAAAGGATAAAGTCGTGATTTGTGTATGTATGAATGTGTGTAATTCCGACTTTCAAGTCGACGATACCGTTGAAGATATCATGCTGGGGTGCTACTTGAAATGCTGAACGTAAAACATGTTTTTGCAATACAGATACAATAAACCAAAACAATCTTCATACCTTCGCTGGTTACCATGACGCTGCAAATTTTCGACGCATCCGTAATGCATGCGTCTGTCAGATGCAATGAAATTTTCCATACTTTAGTATTGAGGTATCGACGTTGACGCCGAAACAACATAGACACTTTCGTTGGCAATTACGTCGGCATGTATCTCTGTTACACTTATTATAATAGAAGATGCAATATTCCTATCGTTTAGCACCAGCAGCGAACGTCAAGTTTGGGATCTTTATACCCATCTTTAACCTGCATTTTTATTTAGCCCACTTTATTACCTGCAAATTGAACCCGGTTTAACGATTTTTATCATATTATATCAAATAGATAGTAGTTAGGTCTAAAGTCTATTAAATACAGGCACACACAGCATATTAAAATTCATTAGGAAAATAAATAATCATTGTAAAAGATAATATAAGCTTATCAATTATATTTAATCATAACTTCAAACACTTAGCAAAAAATCCTAATTACGTTCTTGCTTTATAGCTTACAACAGGCTCTTTGGCGACAAAATCAATTAGTAGAGTTTAAGTAACAAATGTGCCGCGTGATGCCGGCTTAGAATAGCATCACCCCATATCCTTCCCGCGGGTGTAGTAAGAGGCGACTCATGGACACGAGAGTATTGGTTTATTACAATTTTTAGGCGACAGGCTGACAACCTGTCACTATAGTGATACACATGTTTTCTGAAACAACCTTGGAAAACAATCCTCAAAAATGTCAGACGTGGCGATAGTGGCCGTATTTTTACGGCCGTTAACGCTCTGCCGACCCCGCAAGGGACAAAGGCGTGATATATGTATGTATGTAAGTATGAATGTAAGTAACAAATAATTTAACCCTGTTTCTTAAATTCTTGAGGCTGAATGAAGTTCTTAAATTTTTTAGGACCCCTTCCAAGATCCAGATCTAGATGGGTTCGCCGAAAAATACTTCTTTAGCCTTTATTAGGGGAAATTATAATCCAGTTTTATATTCCAATCTACATTCTGGAGGGTTTTTAGGCTAGTTTACCGCTTGAAAGTCTCAGCTATATAATCCATATGAATCTCTATAATTTCGATCGACGCAGGCGCAAGGCGAACGGATTCGCGTCCGCACAGAAACCACAGAAACCGGTCCCAGATTGTATCAAAACGTTTTATTCAAAGTGTCTAGTTCCGTGATTTGATGAGCTGTACAGGTTGTAACGGACAACTATAATGGTGCGGATTCCAGTGGCAACAGTGAACTCACTGGACGGAAGAACATCAAAGGCGTTTGAGCTATCTCCAGCCCTAGAAATTGAGATACGAGTGGTTATAACAGTTGTTGCGCACGATTTCAGAAATTGATAACCCTGTGGTTACGAGCATTTGGAGATTTTAGATTTTTTCATAGTCAGGTGTGAACTTATTAGGCTGAATGAGTCTAGTAGGACGAGTGATACAAGCTCAATAATTAGTAGCAGACTGCCGCACGCAAAAACAGGGCGATTGGATTGTTTTTGAGGATAGTTCAATGGAAGTTGTGTGTTAGTTGGTTTTCATAAAACTATTATAAATAAGTACATGAGTGCAGCAACATTGACTCATATTCAAATAATCAGCGACAACTTTTCTTCCTTAATAGGAAAAAAAAATCAGTTTTCCTATAATAGATCCAAAATTATGCTATGAAAAACTAGTCGCAATCAGCCCCGGTGCGCCGTGTGGTAAAACAAAACATACTTGCTATACATAGCATTTCGTTCTTTTTTCTCGATTGGTGTTTATACATACAGTATATTATTTGCAACAGGTACCTGTTCTATCTCCTAATAAATATAGCTCAACGAGGTGAATATACCCATCAATTGAACAAAAAAACCGGATGGCCATGGAAGAAGTAATTACCAAATAAAAGTTACGACAGTAAGAAGTTGCTACTCCATTAATGTTGAATCATTTTAAGGATGATTCGCATAGCAACACATTTATAATATTACGTATGCCTGCGTAGGAAGTAAGTATAACAGAAGAGGAAAAAAACGGAAACTCATAGTCGTGTAAAGAAGTCATACATAAACGTCATACCTATATCCTGGATTCCCTTCGAGTCATACAAGTTCATGTATTCAGTTTGTTTCCCACAGATTATAAATGGGCATTAAGTTAAAACATGTAATAAGTTGGCATGGAATTAAATTTAAGTCACGTTGAAGCTATTGATGTAAGTACTTTAGTAAGATTCACAAAATGAAAACGTAGATGAACGCTCTTCCATCGACTATTGTTTAAGTCCATGCGAGAAGGAGAAGACTTTCACTTCAATATAATAATATACCAACAATGCGACATTTTAGCGCTCCGTCGTGCGTCAAGTGCGCGATCCGCCTAACGAGAAACCGATTAGACCAATATTTTTTGAAATTTTATAGTCTAGCTAATTTTCATTACTTTTTATAAAGTAAATCACAGATGAATTCAAACCGTGACAACAAAAAATAATACCTTGGTTTCTATCTATTTCATATTTTTTTGGATATTAATAGGCATGTGAAATGATAAAATCAATGCCAAACTAGTCTATCAATGCATCAAACACGGAAAAAAATATCAACCAATCAACAAATTGATTGAGATGTATTTGCGAATCTAGTCAGGGCAAACTAGACACCTATTTATGATGTTAATTTTATTCTTACACAATGTCAAATCAAATTCCTTATGATAAAACACATCATTCCAGTTTAACCATCTGCTGTAGCTTACCGTATCTCTAATCGAATATAAAAATGAGGGTTATTTTATTAAGTTTAGTTTTTTCAATAATACTGGCTTCAGTGACGAGTTTACAGATATTCCCTCTGCAGAATCCGGATCCGTACACAGCGGACAAGGTGTACAAGATGAAATACTCTGGACTGACAGCTGGACTCTTGCCAGGCAAGTGATTGTGATTCTGGGAAAATATTAAGTGGGTTTTGTGAACCTGAATAAACTTAGTTTGATGTGGAGGACGTGAAGCAATGTGCCCAAAGACCATTCGTACACGTGGTGCAAAATTTTGCGGTTCCAAAAGCTGGCTTTTCATCTGAAAGGGCCCTCAATACGTGTCAGGAGTGGTTACAAAGACCGTGATTTTACGATCGTTAACGCTCTGCCAACCCTGCAATGGAAAAAGGCCTGATTTGTGAATGGGTGTATGTAAAAGCTGGCAAGCAATTGGTAACCGCAACTGGACTGGAAAAATGCCGCACAATCGTGCGGCGAATGTGCAACAACCAAATAGCTTCCGTGTCAAGTATGACATCAGCTAATTATAAGAAATGTGAAGACCGTTTTTAAAATAAGGTTACGGACTATTAATTAAGACATTTTAATGTATTTTGTCACATATCTATGACAAGATGGAGCACTAAATATAATCATATCATGAACTCAAACTTGTTATATTCTCTCTTTTCGTGTGGAACACCGGGTCGTCCAACAACCCAATGTAACCTAGTGTCTGAATTTTTAAACCGCCTTCTACAAGTATCAGGCTTCTGACATGGTTGTGTAACGACCGCCATCTAAGTAATCTTGTTACATTGACAAGAACAAATACCTAGATAATTATAAATAAGCGTTCTCTGTGAATATCTACAATACCTTGCAATGCGCTCGCCAATCCGCCTGCCAAACGTCATGAGTATGGCAATACCCCCATTTAGGGAGGCCTATGTCCAGCAGTGGACTTTTGTGGCTGTAGAACAAGAAGGTAGAGAGTACTCTCAAGTAAATTATTTAGGCGAGGAACACACTTGACGCACGACGGCGCGCAAAAATATCGCAGCGGTCTCTCAGATCCAAACTAGAAATGTCAATCCCCATACTAAAACGCTCAACCGCTGTTGACGCAGCGCTATCGCAGTGTCATCCGTCGAGTGCGGTTTTAGTATGGCGAGTGACGTTTCTAGTATGGATCTGACAGACCGCTGCGGTATTTTTGCGCTCGTCGTGCGTCAAGTGTGTTCCTCGCCTTACCAAGGAAACTTTTAGCACTAAAATAATAAACAATTGTATTTCAGGCGCCAAGGAACCAGCAGAATTATTGCAAGCAGCTGAGGGTACCAACCGGGAATCTGTAGCCCCACTAGCAAAAGATCTGTTACCTCCTAAAGCCGGGGTAAGTTCTATCAAAGCAGTATTGTTGTAAAATATATGCTTAAGAAATAAAAACATACTTTAAAAAAAAGTCCCGCGCTAGACAGCAAAAGTAATTTAGTAGTCTCTTTGCTGACCAAACAAGATTAGTATAATACCTATGCCAATTATTAAAAAATACTTTTAATCCTATATAAAGTGTACAAATATTACCTGCAAATATTATTGAATCAGCCCATGAAACTGAACAACTTTCCCCAAGGAACATTTTTTTTTCATATTTCGACCTATGTTACTTGGGGAAAGATGTTCAGTTTCATGGGCTGATTTACCTTTTCAAATATTTGCATCAATTTTGTTTACACCCTGTATATTAAACATTTATGTTTTTTTTATTTACAGCAGGACATCCTTAGAAGAATTTGAACAAAAAATATATAGATCCTCTCTAAAAACTCCAACTTCAAGTACTATAATTTAATAAAGTAGTATAATTTAATTAAGTGTATTATTCATTTTTACCTACTGAGCATTAAAACGTGATTTTGACCTTGAATGGGGAATCCCATACCATTAAACCATGTCTATACGGTTCAAGTATAAAAAGGTATTCCATAAAATGCTTGTAATTCTTACTAATTGCTTATCAAGTACAATCAATTTATTCATAACAAGGTCTTAAAATAAAATACATAAAACACTTCTAATTAAATTTGCCACGTGATTTCCGTTTAGAATTTTACCCAAATTCTTTCCTACAAATGTCAAAACTCAAACTCAAACTCAAATTATTTATTCAAAGTAGTAAATTTTACATTTCGCTTTTTGATGGTCAGGAATTAACAATTTTAAAAATAACAATTTTATGAACCTAGTGTAAACGCGGCTCAGGTGTACTAAAAACTTAAAACTAGCCCCTAAAGCACTGGCTCGGGGCTGGCCAAGCTAACCAAACAACATGTAACGTTAGGTGTCGTAAGAGACGACTGAGATTTGAGGCTTTCTTTGTAATATAAAGTTTGGGCGTCAGTCTGACTACCTATTAATATAAAGATACACGATTTTCAGTCCCTCAAATAATTGTCTGATGACATTTGTTCTACAATTTCTTCTGTAACTTATTTTTTTTTTAAGTCGATCCTGAAAGGGCAACATTATTGTTGACATCTCGCTCATATGCCATATATTTTGATAGAGAGATTAAATATAATGTTGCCAATTAATTCGGGATCATTTCTTTAAAAAATCTAGTTATAAAGATATCTATTTCCGGACTTGTGAGCAGAAACTCGCGGGACATCACTGTATTTTTTCCACGCAGATTACACGACAAGATATTATGTAGTATTGTAATATAATTACAACGTATGTCGGTATTTGTCCCATCGCATTATGCTTTGTTCCGTCGCGTCCGATGTGATTATAAGAAGCTGTCTCACTACACTGCTGAAAGAACCCGTTTTGGCATACATTGATGGCCATTTTGAATGTATTTTAATTATGCCTATACATTAACCAGCAATGTATGCCAAATCGAGGCCTGTCAGTAGTGTAATAGACGTTATTATGCCTTTGTTCCGATGTGATTTAATGCTGGAATAACCAACTGCCTGACCGGCGACCGGTCAAACCGCTTACGTACGATCCGACAATTATAATGCGAAAAATAAAGATACTGCGTTGTTGTGTTTGATGAACTTCTAACTAGGTAGAGTCTGGAAATATTCGAGATTATTGCTTTTTTTGCAATCCGACTCGTTCCGCTGCTATAGTATTCGATCTTGTCCCTTGTTTAATCTTCTTGTTTCAAAGTTTAATACATACATACATATATCACGCCTTTAGCCCTTGCGGGGTAGGCAGAGCATTAACGGCCGTAAGAATGCGGTCACTATCGCCACGTCTGACATTTTTAAGGATTGTTTTCCAAGGTTGTTTCAGAAAACGTATGTATCACTATAGTGACAGGTTGTCAGCCTGTCGCCTAAAAATTGTAATACACCCATACTCTCGATACCCTTAGTCGCCTCTTACGACACCCACGGGAAAGAAACGGGGTGGTGCTATTCTAAGCCAGCATCACACGGCATCAAGTATAATACAGATTTAGAAAAATTGCTAAAATAATTTCAAGACCTAAACATAAAGGGTGTCTCTCTCTTTTCGTGTGGGACACCGAATCGCCCACCCGATGAACCCTAGTGTCACAATGAAAAGCATGTGATAGATATAGTCAGGTAGTTATTTAGTCTCTCTCTTTTCGTGTGGGACACTGAGTCGTCCAACGACCCGATGAACCCTAGTGTCAGAATTTTTCAATCACCATCGATAAATATCAACTTTGCGAGTAACCCACCGAGAGTCGAACCAGGAACCTTCTGCGTCAGAGGCAGTATATAGTTAGAAAGGTACGACTTTGCTGTATACTAGTGGTGATATTATAATGTGCTCGTATCATCGTAGCGTCTACGTAGATCAATTTTACTGCACGAGTTAGATTATGGTAATTGAAATTCATAGCTGCTAGCGCTAGTCTGGGTTTAATTACTGGGTAGTCAACAAATTATCGTAGTAAATATATACTACTACACCGCCATCGTAAGAAAACCAGTTAGATCCAGTTAGGTACATACACAGATGCATATTACAAATCACATTAACAAACCATTAGACGTTTTAAACTTAAGTATACATACGAAATCTAGACCTAACAATGATTTAGGACAAATTTGAATACAGCGACTGTAAAAAGAAACCTAGTTGCTTACTTTCAATGGTGCCAACTTACCATAATTACATTCCATTGCTTTTTGTCCATTAGTTGCAAAAATTATACAAGGAAACCTTATAAATACATGTCTCATATTGTATTGGCCATTGGAGCGTTATCCTTTAAGGACTAAACATGAGCCGTATTATTTTACTTGTCCTTTTTACTGTAAGCTTAGCGGCTGGGAAAGAGAAGACGGTGTATCTAGTTCAGGGAGTGAATCTAATAGACCTGGTAACTGGAAATATTCCCAAAGGAACCAACGTGACTTTGACGAAAGTGGACGATCTGGGAATGAGCCCGGACGGAGTGTACTTTGAGCCGGAAGACGATCTCAATGGACCGCATTTGCAGTTTGTGAAGGTAATTTGCTTGCTAGTCTTCCTAACATTTATTAAAATGAAAAGCACAAAAATACAAAGAACTTTTCACATTTTCACATTGCTTACACAAATAAAAAAATAGACACACATTATTTAGTTTTATCAGCACAAGCTTCGTCAAAAATTGTAATGTTTTCAATAAAGGTGAGATGAGCTATAGATGCATTGCATACTTAATTTTAATTTAATACAGGGTGTTAGAAAAAGTACTATCTTCCTTTCAAGGGATGAACCAGCCCGTGAAAGTGAACAACTTTTCCAATAAGGAATATGACCTAGTTATTATACACAATACAATAATGACGTGACTATATGACAACCTTGATTTCTAGTGTTGTGAATGTAAAATGTACATACATACATATATCACGCCTTTATCCCTTGCGGGGCAAAAATGTATAGGTATTTTATGCAAAAAATAGTTTTTTTTTTAACCTAACTGAAAGACTTCTTTTCATGTGACGTCGTAATCCATATCCTAATGGTACAAATGTTACCTACAGTACATGTCTCATAGTACAGTCTTAGTATTAGTCACAAAGTAGATAGGTATAATGTAAACCTATTTCAAACTACTGTAAATGAGCATAGCTTACTACCTTATTAGCATTAGAAACGTAACATGTCTTTACCCATTGTTTACCTTGTTTCAGAATGACACAAGACCTGACGCAGAAGTTAAAAAGCCTGACGCAACGATGGACATTTCGAATAAAGGAAAAATATTTGCTAGATTACTTTAATATTTAGGCTCAGTATTAAAAATAACATTAGTACGCATCCTATTCTACTCGTAACGAGGTGTCCCTGTAAATAAGCATTTTACAATGCAAAGTTAAGTTTTTTTTCGCAATAGGTATTTATTAATAAGTCATTACGTTGCGTATAATTCTCTATTATATAAACATTTTTAAACGTAAAATAAAAACATATCCATACCACGTGCCATGTAATGCAGGTATTCACAATGTATACTAATAAGAATAAAGATGATACCCACACGGTTTTTGTACGATTTTATGCTTATTTATTTATAGTGATATAGTTATACCTACTTGTAAAATTCCGGTATTGAAGTGATGATTTTCTTGATCATGATGACCAGAAAAAATACAACAAAAACTTTTACATTATGAATCTTCCAATATTTTTAAGTATAATACTATCATACTAGTAGCTATGTATACAAATAAGAACATATTATTATAAATTATTCTCTGTGTAGTAAAGGATCCCTGACAATATTGAACTTGGAAAACTATTTTTTCTGTGATCCCTGATCAGAGATGCTCAACATTTGCGTAGAGTAGAGTAACATACATACATACATACATACACATATCACGCCTTTATCCCTTGCGGGGCAGAGCGTTAACTGCCGTAAGAATACGGTCGCTATCGCCACGTCTGAAATATTTGAGGATTGTTTTCCAAGACTGTTTCAGAAAACATGTGTATTACTATAGTGACAGGTTGTCAGCCTGTCGCCTAAAAATTGTAATACACCAATACTCTCGAGTCCCTTAGTAGCCTCTTACTTACGACACCCGCGGGTAAGATGTGGGGTGATGCTATTCTAAGCCGGCGTCACAAGGCAAGAGAGACACGGGTAGACTAACATAATGTATGATTTTGTAATTTCTAGTGTTATTACTTATCGGGTTAATATTACAGATTTTTTAATGACATCACTAACCTTTCTTTGGAAAACTGTTTTTCTGTGACCAAAGATGCTAACATTAGATACATAGGTAGAGTAACAAATGTATGAATTGGTTATTTTTTATGTTTACCTAACGGGTTAATGTTAGTAGTAAATACAACTTCCTACATTCTTAGCTGATAAAATGACTAATTCGTTCCTTAAAGCGTGATCGCATACGATTTATTGTTTTAATCAGTGTCAGTCAGTTTCAAAGTCGTGATGATCTTGAGATCCCATCGTATAAATAAAACTTCAGTATCAATTCCTGCACATTTTGCGTCAACCATGATGGGTCTTGGTCAGATGCTTGGTCTTTTCTCTGTAATATTTCTCATTTCACTTGTGAAAAGTGACGGGAATTCTTCAGAACAGTTAGTGTTAGTAGCACCAGTTTTGGCAGCGTCTACTAGGAACTCGAAGGCGTCAAAAGTTGAGACAGCGAAGAATTTCCCAACGCTTATGTTGCTGACAAGTCCAGCTCTTGTGAAGGAAGCGCAGAATCGACTCCTCGAAGACAGGCCAGTCAATCCACAGCCAATTTATGTTAAAGTGAGTATACGATCAAATGTGTGAACTTAGTCGGGAAATAGATAGCAGTTATGGGATATCAAATCTTGCGCAATGTTTTCGATGTCATATACTTAATATTCAAACAACGCAAAAAAACTAACAACTGACTGCCTACTTTTGATTAAAATTATTTCGATAAAAACGACAATTAAAAAATACCTCGTAGAGACTCACTAACTAGTAACTACGCTTACAGCATCATTTTTTTCCATTGAATATTGTAGGTACTATTCAAATGTACTTGATTTGGTCCTTGAAATAAAACATCCAACGTAATATTTTGCGGTTTTTCCACCTATTTTCAACTGTTTGTACCACGTTATTTTCTAAGTACCTATCATATAAATAGCTCAGGGTACTTGTAGTATTATAAAGAATGATTAATGTTACACATGTAATGGCACATAGCTTTCCTTTCAATGATCAATTAAAATTTACAAACGCACATCAAGGCAAATTTATTTCATTTTTATTTTATTTGGGAATCTTACAGCCTTATTTACACATTAATTAAGTAATTGTAAAAGAAAATTCCAATTAAATGGTACCACAGATAGCGGAAATATTTTACACTCCAAAAAAATTTATTTAGCACTTCTAACTAATCAGGGAATAATTAAGTTTGTTGTCTTACTCAACATTTTCTTTACACTGTATGTACTGCCACAAAATAGGTCAAACTGAGGAGCTTTAGTTATTAAAATATTATTATTAATTATTGTTGTTATTTATTGTTTCTATATTTATTTGAAATTTATTTATTTATTAAATTAGTTAGGGTTCTTGGTAAATCAATGGAAGAGAAGAAATATGTTTTTAGGACTCTAAAACAGATATTAATTGTTTCAGAAACTACAAGACAAACCTCAGCAAAACAGGCATAGAAGAAGAAGAAGCATCCATCGAAAAAAACACTGATCTTGACCTTGCTGACAACAAAACCCTTTACGTAAAAACCATTAAATGTACTGCGTCTATTTTTATATAAAACAAATTAAAAACACCTAAGTAAATACATAACGACTTGATGACGACTGAGGAATCTTTGAAATTGTCTACTTCATGACATAACGCACGTCTGAAGCCTATTAGGAAATTTTCTGAAAATAATTACTGAAGATAAGCCAGATAAACACAGGGGAAAATTACACTATACTATAAAAGACTTAGGAACGCGTGTTTTGTCTCACTAAAGTCTCATAAGCTGCTAGTGAGTAATCTAATATCAGGACCCAGTAAAGAAAAAGAAAGTCCTGCTCTCTCTCTCTTCGTGTGAGACACCAAGTCGTCCAACGACTCGAACAATTCCTGCGTTCATATAAGACTTGAAAAATATGGACTCAAAGACAATTGCTGTTTTGCTGGTGTTGGTGGCAGTGGCCTTCCTTCCGGCTAATGCGGCACCTGCTGCAGAAGTCGTCGTAGTAGGTAAATATAAATATTCTTTAATAAATTACATAGTCAATTCCTCATCAACATCAACGTGTAAGGCGGATCGCACACTTGACACGCTAAAATCGTTGAATCGCCAAAATATCGCAGCGGTCTCTTAGATCCATACTAGAAACATCACTCCCCATTCTAAAACCGCACTCGACGGACAACACTTCGATAGCGCTGCATTGACAGCGGTTGAGCGGTTTTAGTATGGGGATTGACATTTCGAGTATGGATCTGACAGACCACTGCGATGTTTTAGCGCTTCGTCATGCGTAAAGTGTGCGATCCGCCTTAATCATCCACTGCTGGACTCCTTCATCATGCCTTGCTTTTGTTGGACTACATGTCGGAATCATGCCTTTGTTGGACTACATGCCGCAAGCTTTAAAAGGTCGGGATCCACCTTAGACCTGGGCCCAAGTCTGCTAAATGAAAATCGTTTCAGTTGGATGTCGATTGGATCTCAGTTGGATTATTTCGGTCATTTCGTAATCTGCTAACAGTTTACAGTATAGAAAAATCACAATGGCAATTGAACGACAGTTTAGCTTCGATGGCGTTACAATGACAAAAAATAGCAGACTTGGGGCCCTGGAACTAAGACTACATCGATGATCGTTTCTACAAATTGATAAACCTGAAAAAAAGTACGCGCGAGATCTTCAAATATGTGGGATACCGAAGCAACAAAAGACAGTGGCAAAGATTACTAAATGATATTTTTTAAACTCTTCTAGGCAGACAACCCAGCTATACTGGCTATACCAACCCTATCGCAACCACAATGAACAGAGGACAACCAATGGTTGTTGTAGTGCCTGGTAAGTGTTTCCCCTTTCAATTCCATTAATCTATGAAATCTGATAACTTGGTATAAGCTATCTAATAAAAGATTCGTTGAAAAATGCAAATACACCTTAAAATAAAAAACATAAAAATTTACAAAATCTTATTATACCCCAATGAACGTAAATCGATACCTATTTTACGCTAAAGGTAAGCAAAGCACACTGCGTCGGACCGGGCGTCGTCGCGGACGAAGCGTCGTCGATAATCAGACAGCGCATTATATTTAAAATCGGAATCAGATCCCACGAAAGCAATTATTGGTACGTGCCCTGTTATCCAAACATACCTATTGTACAAAATACTTCAGAAAGCAAATCCGTGAAACTAGTAAACATGCCATGTAATCATCATCATCATTGGCCTCATACGTCTGTGACAGATGATATAATCACTGTCTGAGGCAAGAATTTTATCCGTATGATGCGGGTAAAGTTTACTCTCCACAGACATTGTGATGCCTGGGACGCAATTTTGGAAGACGCAGGACGCGTAGAAAAAATTAATAGGTACTTTTATTTATCTTTCTATCAAATATCTATACCGGCCATAAATAGAATCCAGCAGCCAGGAACGTTACGTATCAGGCAGACGCGCCACCAACAAATTCTAACCAAAGTCGAATTTCTTGTATATCCCCAAGTATATCACCGCACAACGACGAGTACGACAAGGAGACGCATATTTCAGGATGGACATGGACTTGCGCACGAACTGCAACTGATGGAAGTGATCTGGCCGTCGCCAAGTTGCTGCAATGTGCTGTTACCTTTAGAAACGTACTTACACTATATGTAAGAAATCATAGATTCTTTAAAATAACCAAGTATTGTTTTGTTACAGATAACCGAGCAGGCGGAGTGATGATGAAGAAGTAGAATAACATCCATTTATCTTACCTGGGAGGTTTATTGTTTGTAATAAACAAATAAAAAATTGTTTTGATCTTTTCTTGAATTCAAGTTTGAGGTATATCGAATTAGTTAATCGAACCTATGTTTACGCCACTTAAATTTTGTACCTCTAGGTATTTACGTCAGATCTATGATCATTTTACCTATTTTTGTTTTATCACACACAATACATCTATGAAACTTTTGTACGATGATTTGTTACGACGATTTGTTATACCTTTGTAACTGTTGTACGAAGGTTCGTTGTACCATATATTTTTTCCACTATGCACGTAAGATCTATTCTTATATAATCAAAATTTGTTTTATCAAAGTAATGCTACATCTAAGCTATTACGCCACATTTAATACATTACCAAGTTTGTTAAATTAAAGCTAGTTATATCTAAGGTAAGATGAAAGACGCAGTATTCTTTCGCAGGTTCTTTTGCAGTTTGCAGAAGAATAGATCTAACGTGCATAGTGGAAAAAATACACAGGTGTAACGAACCATCGTACAACAATTACATACATAGGTGTGCCAAACCATCGTACAATAGTTACATAGCTGTAACAAATCATCGGACAAAAGATACATACTTAGATGTAGGTATGATTTGTGAGAAAACAAGAATAGGTAAAATGATTATAGATCTGACGTAAGTATCCCAGGTAATATGCAAAGTTAAAAAAAATACTACTAATTTCTGTTTTTGGGACCAATTGGCAAATTTTTCATCATGCAGCAAAAACTTTGGAGTTTATCTGCACAGCTTAGGTACTAGGTCGCTAGACAATCGTCAGCTGAGTTCCCTAACCATATCAGTTTTTTTTCTATTTATCTAGACCTTCTTTTTACTTCCTTCCTACAGAGTAAATAGTTATCATGCAGATATACAAATTTTAATCTTTAATAACGCAATCATAAATAGATTATTCGAAATCATTATTTTTTATTCCATACACAATATATTTAGATACTTATAGGCCTCCTCGTGAGACCTATGGTCAAGTTGTGGTCTCTATATTACAACCTGTAGGCTGTAGGCTGGATACAAATAAAAGATCTAAAAAGCAACTCTGTTTTCCTCGGTGAGGTGAACAATGTAAGGTGCACATAATTATCAGTAAGTAGGCGACAAGCTGGCTATCGCTATATCAGAGCTAAAAATTACAATCCTGCTGCTCATTCAATGAATCGGATCGGTCAAGTAAATTTTCGAAAGAAATCTTTAGTTATTTATTTGCTGAAATCTTATTTAATTATTTTAAAACGTAGAACTGTCTTACAATATATTTGTTTTCTAACAAAATATCAATAATTTACTTATTAGATAGAGGACTTGCTATATGATCACAAAAGAACATCGAAATGATCAGAACATCAAGCGACTATTAATAAAGTATGTATGTAGGTATTTCAGATAGGTGTTTAAGGGGGGGCTAAAAACATTATAAATAAAAATCTTGGACAAATCACACAGCGCCATCTAGACCCAACCTAAGCAAAGCTGGTACTATGGTAACTAAATAGCTGATATTATTAGTTATACTTATATACTATTTTTTGTAAATAAATACATATTATTTATAGAAAACACCCAGACTCAGCACAAATATTAGAAATTTTACTTAACAAATATTTGTGTCCGGTGGGGATCGAACCCACAACCCTCGGCGTAGAAGGCAGGGGTACTATCCGCTACGCCATCGGGACAGTGAAATACTTATATAGTCTGTAAGTTCTTATATAGTCTGTAAGTTTAGTTACTTATATTTTTGTAAACAAACTTATGAAAGTGACACTTCAGAACTGTCAGTTTAATACAAAGTTTGTTTACAAAAAGATAAGTACCTAAACATACAGACTATAGTATGGACAGTCTAATATTAAGAAGTTAACGAGCCCATGAAAATGCCAACTTTTTGTTCGCTAAACACTAACCCGTATCTTGCGGTTGACTACCTAGGTATGCATCCTGCCTATTTAAAAATGGAATTGAAATAATATCTATTGACACTAGTATCTTACTATAAACCTTCTATACTAAAAATATTTCCTTTCATTTTTTACATCCTGTACAAGAAGTAAACACCAGGGTTCATCGGGTTTATTATCAATACGGTATCCTACAGGACAGAAAAAGTGTTTGTATTAATTCACTAACTAGATTAGAATAGAATAAATTTGGTATTGGTACTATAGCAAGTTCTCACTTTAGTAATAAGTAAGTGCAAAGTCAAACGTACAAAGTCATATGCATAAATGCACAGTTTTTACATTAAGTGCGATCCACGATAATTGCAAGACAAGTGTAATCCGTATTGGCCACCCACTGATCATAATTGTTTCCAGCAAAAACGTGCAATCATCCACTGATGAAGCATCGCAGAATCAATCCTAAGCCACAACGCTGACGTGATAATCGTAAAGATAAATTAAAATGACAAATCACTCTATTATTCCATTACGATGGGAAACTGTAAAAAATGAAAGCCTATTAAAACTATTAAGCTGCCGGACTAATGATAGAGTTAATAAACTTCAGACTATGCGTAGCCATTAAGCACTTTGTCTTTTTTCTTACGGGATGAACATAACCAGTCCGCAAGTCTGGGTCCAGGAATCCCAGTGAACCAGTTTGCAAAACGAACACCGCGACGAAACTTACCGCGTTACTGTTTACAAATAAAAGCGATGATCTTACACAAAAAGAAACAAAGTAGCCATTCGCGATGTTATTATATATCCAAACACTCAAAGCGGCGCATCCGGTTTAAGGGGATAACCAGATACCCACACGAACAAGCACGTGTATAGCATCCACAAATTGGCAGGCGTACACCATCACGCTCCATAACCATGCGTGTATTATTTTCACACAAAACTGGAATCTTCTGAACGTCAAGAACATAAATTGATGAGATTGAAAATATCATTGATAACGTCATCGTGGGAACGTATTCGGTGAATCCTGCGAGTGGTCGCGGCGCTAGGCGGGTCGGTGACGTGCGGCTGAAGGAAAAACTGGCCATATAAATAGGTTGGCATTGTGGGTCCTGCGTCAGTAATCACAATGGGGTACCATAGTGCGGTAGTGGGAGTATTGGCGCTGGCGGTATTCGCCAGTGCGTCTATCGGAGACAATTCGTTGGAGAGTGGAGAAAGAACGGAAAGAGTGGTGCTAGTGTCGCCGGTACTGGCGCCTTTTCAAGACACTAAGATACCGTCTTCAGTGAGAGCGAGACAGTTCCCTATCCTGGTACTCCTTGCACAGAGCAACCCGGAGTATTCTCGGGAACAGCAAGCCAAATCTTTGGAGGGAAACCCACAGCCGATCTATGTTCAGGTAAAATATCAGTAATACTGATTAGAGCGTCCTGCGTTACAAGTTTTTGTGTTACCACCGGTAGCAAAATTATTCTTTGAAAAGCCACAATGATTCGTGATATAACTACGTGATCAATTATTGTGATTTCATGGCGCAGACAAGAGATTTAGATGAGTAATCAAATTATTTCCATCCGACATACAAGAGGCAGGTCTCGCAACTCCAACCATAGATCTTTGCCTTTGATAAAAAATATTTTATTACCTACTTAATGTCAGTAATTTTCTCTTTGTATCTGTATGAACCATATGACTCGGACATCACTCAGTTGTGAATAAATTCCACAGAAACTAGAAGACCAAGTTCAGCCCCAGCAGCAGTATGTTGCCAGACCACCAAAGAAGCTAAATCGTCATAGGAGGTCACCGCACCACTTCAAGAAGCACTGGGGCGGCGGTGGTGGTGGATACGTACAGCCCGTGTACGTGCAACCCCAACCGGTCTACGTTCAGCCCCAACCGGTCTACCATTCTCCGCCCGTTCAGAAGACTATCATCGTAAAGTTTGAAGGTGGCCACGGTGGTGGTTACGGCGGCCATGGCGGCGGCTATGGCGGCCATGGTGGCGGCTATGGCGGCCATGGTGGCGGCTATGGCGGCGGCCATGGTGGCGGCGGCGGCTGCGGCGGTGGCTGCGGAGGCGGAGGTGGCTACAGCCAATCGCAAGCATATGCATCTGCCTCTGCTTCGGCGCAGGCTAGTTCATACAGCGGGTGAGTGTGCCAACAACTGTTATTTATAACCCTTGCAGCGAGGTAGTCACTACTGCGATACATGCTACCTAGGCTACCATAACTCATGGTTTACTTCAGTCGGCTTTGCGGCAACGGCCTCAGCCGCTAAACTTGGTTAAGCTGGCTTAGCTCATGATGTGGTTTTTGATATGATATATAACAAAAGATCCTAAAATGAATATGTACAGATGAGATGGATATGTATATTAAACCTCCTCATTTAATTCCACTCCAATTTTTTTTATTAGAAAATTTTACATAGCTAGCTTGCAAAATTGTAACTTGTCTCTGTAAAGGTAGAAGTTGCGTGGAAGAGATCGCTACAAGCGATAAGGCCGTATTTGCTTACTTTCAATATTTTGAACTGTTTTATGCTTTAATGTTGTGTTTGTTGTAAGCAATAAAGTTTTATCTATCTATCTAATTTGCTGACCAAATGAGCAAAATAACTACTCATACATGTTGGCGTTTTTGACCGACCCAAAAAATACCTACATAAATATCTTGGCCTTTTTGGAAACTTATTTTCACAATGATGTTAAGTGGAATCATAATTAATGAGACACAGTTTATTTAACCTTAAAAATAACAAGCACGCGTTACCTGAAGCGTGAAGTTCATTTAACGAGATATTGCCTGAATCCGGGCTTCAATAAATTTACTTAATATTGAAATGTGAGATTTGAAAAAATCTAGTGTACATACATATATCGTATCATGCCTTCATCCCTTGCAGGGTGAAGTGGTAACAGCCGTAAAAAAATCAGGCGTTATAGCCAGGTCTGCCCGTAGTACCTGAACCTCAATTTCTGAAACGTTCGTTTTCGTTTCATGAGAAAATATGCTACTTATTATGCTTGTATCACACGTTCTACTTTACTTATCAATCCCACATACCCTCAAAAATTCACATATTTTTGACTATAAAAACATCAAGTAAAAGAAATCTAAAAACACGTGGTTAGACCAGTCGTTTTGGACTTTCGTGCACGGGACCGGGAACGCACGTTTCAGAAATTTATCTCCTGTACCTACCATAGTACCCACAATCATATCATTCGTAGAAAAACATTATGACAAAACAGAATGGAATGTTTTAATAAATTATTCTTCGAGTTTTACAAATTGTTCATATAAAATTGCTTCTAGTAATATTTAATTAACAATAAACTTTATTTGTTGCAGATATGGGAAGAAATAGACACGGAAAAGACTCTGACAGTGAATTTGTGATGAGTTAGATGACAGACTACGAATAAGATACAGTTTTGGCAGTCTTATATTTTCAAAAGGAAGTTACCATACATAAAATAACCTATGTTTGTATGTATGATTATTGAATCAGTAGATGCCAAAAAATATCCGTCCGTTGGTTGCGTCTGCGCTGAAAACCAAAATAGCTTTAATTTAAGTTAACCGATAACAGAATAAGAAAATTTTTTTACTTGCATAAACTGTTTTGCTTATTCTTGAAAAAGTTTAGATTTTGTCTATTGTGAACTTGTGTGGCCAGTATTAGAACCAATATTAATAAAACGTAAAACACTATTCAATGTTTTTCTTTCCAACTATGATATAAAAAAAAAAAATTAAACAAATTGAGATCTAACTAATATCTCTAGCCAGCACTTGTAAGACTAACTATAGACAAGTTACTATTTTATTTTATTACAATTTTCCCCACAGCTATAAAGACTACTTATTTATTATATCTGTACCCAGAATCATATTTTTATATAGTTACCCCTGTTTATTTAATTAAATATTAAAGATAATTTTATATTTGTATCTGCTGTAAAGTTGAAACTGCAACTGGTTTGCCCGGTTTTTTTATTTTATTTATATCTCCTATAATTATTTTATTATTGCCGATAGATATTTGATTTGTTCAAGTACACAATTACCTAGTAGTGATCAAAATACTAATAAAACAACAACATGAAGCAATGAAGATGAGATCATTTCAATAAAAATAACAACATCCTATTACAACAAAAACATATAAAACACGCTCTTTGATGAATTAGTAGAAAAACCGCAGTTGCAAAAAACACATAGTAACACGTAATTAATTACAAAAATGTTGGGAATATCGGTATATTTACTTGAATACCTAGCTAGAAGCAAAACATTACAATTATGACTAAAAATTGTATATTATTAGAGTTTTTGTAATACAATCAAGAGGTCAAGTAATAAACAATATACCACACACCTCCGATCATCAATAAACACTATAACTAGGAGTTTCTATCTTCAATAATGTTAGTTCTTATGTATACCTACGATCAGTTACCAAAAAATAACAACAGATGTCGCTGTCCCAGTAACTCATTTACACACTTATGTTTGCGCTCAGCTGATAAGCGTGCTAGTGGCAGTGGTACGCGCGAGGAAATTTTCCAGCGCTAAAACTAAACTTGTACATTCTACATCGCGGTGTTGAGATGTCTTCCTGATTTCTATAAGTAACTCGATTTTCATTGCTAGTGTTATCGCTTCTCGGCCTTTTGGCTAAGATCAAAGTGTAGTATCTGTTCTTTTCAGCTTAATATCTGAAAGTTCCCTCACTGAGGGACCAGTATATTAAACTGATTTTTGTACCTAGACGGGATGTTCGGGGCTCGCTCCACTCCCGTCGCGGGTCGGCCCGGCATTGCAGTGCTGCCGGGATCGGCCCACATAAATCCGATATAACTTCGCGTCAGACATCAATATGTCTGTATTTCTGAAGGTATGTAGAAATCGTTAAGGAGTCCAGAGAATTAAAAATACATACTATATTTTTATAGAGGTATACAAATCGGTCTGCTTATATCCAGACACAAAATATTTATTAAACATCCAGTACCTACAAAAAAATTGAAATTCCCAGCCTTCTATTCGAGGATGACGCTGAAATGCTATTTACAGTGCCGTAGTCTTATAGGTACGTCATTTACCTAACCTAAGACAGCCTGATGCTTGTTTAGAACGCCATATCTTATTTATAGCATTCAAAAGCACAAATGATCGCATAAAAGTGCTATTTAGTAAGTATTTTAGTTGTTGTTGTAATAAGGTCGGCATTCAAAAGTGAGAAGAATTTTATCTGTTTAGTTAGACAGGAAATAGATAATACGATAAAAACGCCTGCGAATAAATGCAGAGACAACATCGACACTCAATCGTTTGCATTGCAGACACAGTCAAAAGTCGGTAACAGAATAAATGAAACAAAACAATAATTTTGTTCAGCCACCTCTATCAAACGGGTTGCAGCTGTCTGACGGATAATGTACCACAACACAATGTGGCAGTTCAAATAGGCTACTTTTTACAACTATAATTTGTATAAAAATATGAATCTAGATGACGTCGTGTCGTGTCTCTCTAGTTGTAATGGCGGCAAAATACTTACTTTTATATTATTTTTCTGTTTATTAAATTCAAACTTGGAACATTTCGAAAAATTTTAAATTGTGTAATTAATATGAAGTATTTCTGGAAAATAGTTTTAAGTGTAATAGTTTTGTATTTTATTAAAAAGCTTCGAGCCAAAGCCTAGAATATTATAGTTAAAAAGTGGAGTTGTAATCGCAGTTTCAGTGATGAAATATCCACGTCGTTTTATACAGATACCGTATAAAATACAAAAAAAGAAAAACTTCTAATTCTAAAAGTACCTAACCTATTCATTGTCTACTTAAAAATAAAAATAAAAATCTTGAATCTTATAGTTAGATAGTCAGCTTATGGCGGATTAATGTACTGGCAACAGGCTTTGCAAAGATAAACTTACAGAAACCACAATAGTCGTTTTGTATCATAAAATAATACGCAGTGTGGGCAATTTTCATTTATCTTATTACTCGATAGAAATCTAGTCAAAGAATAGTCGTGAGTCGTGATCAACTAATTGTTGCAGTATAATAACTGGACTTTATAAATTACATCCTATTTTAAAATCTTACCTTACAATGCATCTACAAACAATAAAAACAATAAATAAAATGTTGTGTACTTATAAAGTAGGTATATCCACAATTCAAAAAGAGGTATATTGATCTGCAATTCATTATTTCAAGAATATAATTCTTAACTATAAATCATTGAATTTTAATATGAATAAAGTTCTATATAAAGTTTTATTACTTTCCTTTATAGCTAAAGAAAGTTAGACGTTAGGAACCAAGTGTTTAATTTTCAAAAAGATTTTAACCAGCAGATACGCTGATAAAAAAATATATTGCAGTCTAGGACATGTTTAAATTGCTACCAAATTCCGTAGCATTGTCTAAGTTGCATCATAAAGAATTAAAAACTGATGCTAGAATTTATAAGTTTTTAAGGAATATAGGGATGAAAATAGAAAATATAAAGACAGGGAATCTATCTAAATCATTAGTCCCATTCGTCTATGATCACTTAGACGGCGGTCGTTACACAACCATGTCAGAAGCCTGCTACTCGTAGAAGGCGGTTGAAAAATTCTGACACTAGGGTTCATCGGGTTGTTGGACGACTTGGTGTCCCACACGAAAAGAAGAAGTCCCATTAAATTTCAACTGGGCAATATACAAGGTGTTAGGAAAAGTACTAACTTCCTTTAAGTTCCTTTCAAGGGATGAACCAGCCCGTAATACTGAACAACTTTCCCCAATTAACACAGACAGGAATATTAAAATTTTTTTTGGACCTTACATACAAACTGACTTAGTCTATGGTACATTTTGTAAGGAAAGTCCAGATTCTTTTTTCATATTTCGATTTATGTTCCTTGGGGAAAGTTGTTCAGTATCACGGGCTGGTTCACCTCTTGAAAGGAAGTTAGTACTATATTGTAATTTAATAAAACGTTGAACTTGGTTTTTTTCTAACATTACTATAACAATGCAAAACAAGGAAAGGTGACAGGTTATCCCTGTAGGTTATCTACGTACTGTTCTGCCTACCTCTTTATCCTGTGAACCAAAGTGCATTATAATGTTGATTCACCGAAATGGGAAAATTATTGGTGCACTTAGTACAAAATAACAACAACAATTTCTTATCGCTTATTTTTGTATGTTTTTCCTGTAGCTTTGTTATGTACGGGCGTAGCTAGGGGAGAGTTCGACTTTACTAGAGTGGGATGTACTTTACATACATACATACATACATACATATACCACGCCCTTATCCCGTGCGGGGTAGGCAGAGCAATAAGGGCCGTAAAAATACGGTCTTACTATGGCAGGATGTACCTTGCATACATACATACATACATACATATTATACCACGCCCTTATCCCGTGCGGGGTAGGCAGAGCAATAAGGGCCGTAAAAATACGGTCGCTTTTGCCTCGTCTGACAAATATTGAGGACCCTGGGCCGCAGATAATAAGTGTCTCACTATCGTGACAGGTGATATTCTTTGGTCTTTTTATTTACTTGAACAAAAAAAATCAATGATCAAATGAGAAATTTATTACTACGGGAATTACTACTATCAGTTAAAACTTCAAAGAAACAAACAGTTAATTTTAATGTCCCCATAACGCGTTGATGTCTTTTGCATGGCGATTTTTTTTCTTCGCATATCAAGGTAACTTTTTCAAAGTAACTTTTTAACTTTTTCTTTTTCATTGTTGTGGTGTATAACTAACATATCTAATAACACTGTTTTGATCATATAAATAACGGAAATTAAGAGAAATAATAAAAGTGTGTCATATTAGTGTATCTACAGATGCATATTATGTAGATAAGAAGGTGTTTACGTATGTGCATGATTGGTAGGCGATGTAACAGTATGCAATCACAGACAATATTTGACCTCAAACTTGAACTCTAGTTCCTACAGCAGATTTATTCGACTAGTAAAAACTTGAACACGCGTATAAAGTATAAGCAAAGTCGCATTTCGCGTCTGTATGTATGTTTGCTTAATTCTTTGAAACTGCACAACGGATTTTGATGCGGGGTTTTTTAATAGATATAGTGATAAAAAAAAGGTGTTTATGTATAATACTTGTCGGAAAAACATCTTATTACATACATACATACATATATCACACCTTTATCCCTTGCGGGGTAGGCAGAGCGTTAACGGCCGTAAGAATACGGTCGCTATCGCCACGTTTGACATTTTTGAGGATAGTTTTCCAAGGTTGTTTCAGAAAACATGCGTATCACTATAGTGACAGGTTGTCAGCCTGTCGCCTAAAGTTGTAATACACAATAAACCCTCGAGTCCGTCAGTTGCCTCTTACAACACCCGCGGGAAGAAATGGGGTGATGCTATTCTAAACCGGCATCACACGGCATATTCTAAACCGGCATCACACGACATTTACCCTAACCTAACCTATACCTATTCCTGTCATTAAGAAAAGGACGGATCGGTTCAGCTTCAATTATGGCTGTTAGCAAGGTTATTATATACCAATACAAAAAATTCCTCACTTGGTGCAAACTGCTAACATTTCAACAAGTAATGATATAGTGTAGAGTCCAGTTCTGACAGTTGTCGGATGCGCGGCGCGGGCATGCGCGGGCGCAGCCAACGCGGCGGAGCGGTTTATGCAATAAAATATAAGTGCGGGATCATTACGAGATGCTGGGCAGCTAAAACGCCGCTGCAGGGAGTTTAAATGTGGTCAGCAGCGTTTCCTGTGAACGCTACACCTGATACTGCTATCACCAACCAGCCTTTGTCTGCTAAGCGTAGTAAATTAGCAAATACCCCCAAAAAACCACAGCTTTTAAGTCCATAGGTTGTCACTGCATTTAAACTACGATAAGAATGGATTTGTTTTAAGCGTGTTTTTAGTCAGGTTTAGTTGTTTACAAGATAGTTTAGTAAAAGCGACTTAGGACTGCAATTTTTTACATGCGACTTAACTTACACATCGGGTATCTATTTGGACGATCCAGGCCAGGCCCTTTCTTGGACGATGGCTGCTGAATGTTTTTTAAAAGCTCTTTTAGTGATCAGACATTTTAGCGTCGCTGTGGTCATCGGTCGAGCAGGTCGTCGCCCCAACTCTGGCCTTCCTCGACCTTGGCCGCTGATGCAACAAAACTCTTGTCTTTCCTCGTCAAGACACTCTTAGAAACAAGCCCAGTTATGATGCGCAACTGCGACTTCGATTTTCTCTACAATTGTAGACAAAATTATTCAATTACTGTGAAAAAATCCATACGATTTGACACTTGCGAAGTCTTCTCGCCCGCGAGATAAGTCTCTATACTGTGCGTATCATAAAGGAGAAGGCAGTCTTTTTAGAAGCAGTATACTGTCTTGCCTATACTACAAAATACAGCCTTTAAGTATTTTTGGAAACTTTTTTGCTTGCGTCGATTCTTCGCCGACAGCAATTGGCTTATAACTTGATCAAACTTACAGAGGGCGTTCTACTTTTTCTTATTCACCCTGAACAAAACTCAAGCTTGCAGCAACCCCAACCATAAAAAATAATAAATCAAAGGCGTCAAAGACCTACTGATTACTTGCAATTTTAAGTTTTAAGGAGCAAAGAGCGCTTCAGCTCGCTGTTAAGTCCCGGTTCAGGCCTTTGAGGACGTTATAATGGAAATAAATGAATCTGCAAGTAGAGTCAGCAACGGACCTACTACATAAACTGGACTTTGTAGAATTTGACGTCACTACTACATAAACTTAAGTTTCAGACTCAGATCTTAGGGCTGGATTGCTAATGTTTAAGTGAGGAGAAAAACGTCCGAAGTTTCATTGTATCATTGTGGTCTTATATCCATGTCATAGTGTTTACCGTAAGGTGAGGTGCTTGCTTAAAAAAGTAATTAATTGCCAGTTACTCGAGTTCTAATCAGAAATAGCAATTTCGCTCAAATAATAAAATAAGTGTCCTATCATCAATAAAACGCATGAAAATTATTTTTTTATTATGAGCCTGAAGTGCCTATTATTAACTATATTTAGAATGTATATTTAAGCACAACCCTACAAAACTGTCATTGAACAACTATCGTTGAATACCAACTACAAATCAATCGCGGTGCACCAACAGCATTTCACTGGGAATAGAAAGGCTTTGTGTATTGCCCGCAGACGCAGAGTTAATACAAACAGTCCCAGCAATAATTTACGTCGCATGCAATACAAGTAAAAGCGTGTTGCGACTTTCCCGGGCTTTCAGGCCGTGCTTTTGCATATTTATGCAAGACTAGCTTTCCCAATCTGCGTACACTTAAAAAAAAAACTACAGCACAGCGGGAAAAAAATTAGAGAGCGTTTTTTCTTCTGTGGTATGGTACATACAGATTCAACGAACGACTAATCAACAATTGATGCAACTGCGATGCAAGTTGACCTCATTACTTGCATAACACGTCGTATCAGCCACTCCACTACTTAGTCAAAATGTGCATTGTCGTGCAATATGACACCACCACTGGTCAGCAATTCCGTGAGTCCAGAACTGCGAAACATAGAGAAACAGTAGAATAAAGGTGGACGTACACACCTTGGTCACCTTTTACGACTCCCACGGGAAGATATGGGGTGGTGCTATTCTACTCTGCCGGCATTTTATATTTGAAACTCATTAAAAAACATCTATACAGGCAGATTATAAATTAATAAAACATAACGTTTACTTTTACTAGTAGATACTTATATATTTTTACGACCAACTCTCTTAATGCTAAACGAAAGTTCCTTAGCACTAGCTTTCTAGTCATAAACTCAAATGAAGAAAGATTTATGTATTTAGACACTAACTCGAAAATAATTACTAAAATATTCCTCATAATAATCAAGAAATTTAAAATAATAATAGGTGCATAAGAGTAGGGAGAGACTCATAGCATAGGTTAGCTGCATAACTGTATGTAGTAGGTACTTGAACATAGGTATAGAAAAAACAGTAGTCAGTTGAAATTAACCTAATTATGTTTATCCCCACAAAATTTAAATCAATGCGGTTCACAAGCAAAAGGCTAATTTAAATTCTGATGTAAATCAAATCAAACAATAAATAACGCTCTAGAAATCAAAAATCGAATTAAAGTGGAAAACAGTGGGATCAACAATAATATTGAAGAAAGTTGGGAGAGGTTAAAACTACTACATATTTTTACTGGCATATCCTTAAGGATAAAAAAGTGCAAAGGCTGGAAGCTGGGTGAGAAAAGCTGGGTGACAGTCTAGCTAGTATGACTTTTCTACACTTCTTATCAATTTCCAATCCTATCAACTCTTTTTAAGTTCATTAACTTCCAACAAAGCAGCTTAACTTAAAAGTTTTCTAAATTTTTGTCAGGGTGTAAGTTTTATTGTTTTAACATTAAATGTACGATTAACTACCTAGATAAAAACCGATTAATTAATATTTTAGAGCCAAGAAGAAGTAAGCAGTCTTATTTTGCAAACTAAGTCCCTAATCTATATCAGCAGCGGGTCCGCTGTAGTTTTTAACCGGGCGGGCTGCGCGCGCGCCGCACTCCGACGTCCGCCGCCGCGCTCACCGCTTGCGCTTGCGCATACGAACGATCAATAATACTTTTTTTATTAATTACCTTCTTCAATTAAAAAATATAAAACATGTTCAAGCAACTGGTGCTACTGTGTGTGGTGATTTGTGTTATCGGTGAGATATTTTTTGTATATATTTTTGTTTGCCTATTATTGAAATGTAGAGAAAGACTGACAGTAGATTTTTTTACCTTAATTTACTATGTTTTGGTGTATTATGTTTTGTCTCAGGTAATATAAAGTATCTGATATTATGGTGCAGATTCAAAGCTGTACCTACAGAATGTAACATCTAACATGATTTTCATATCTTCCC
Organism: Keiferia lycopersicella; assembly: GCA_029255805.1. Taxonomy (NCBI): domain Eukaryota; kingdom Metazoa; phylum Arthropoda; class Insecta; order Lepidoptera; family Gelechiidae; genus Keiferia; species Keiferia lycopersicella. Next base: position 460,021 of record JARACZ010000029.1, on the reverse strand, counting down.
TTAATATAAAACAATATAAAATTATAATGAAAAATTAAACTTGCTAACTGAAAACGCTATTTTTGTGATACAAAAACAACTAAAAGCTCTATCGATAATACGTAATTATGTCGACTTTTTGCTTATTAATCATGATCAATACAACAAATCAAACAATAGAAGCTCAGACAAAAGATGTTAAAACTTAAAAGCCAAAACAAAAACTCGTTGACTTGTTTAATTGATGTGTAAAACAAAAAAACATACGGGTTGTAATCACGTTTCACAGTTTGAGTCACGGTGGTGGTCGTGATTCACAAACACACGTAAGGATATTTTCCGCAATCGTGCTTAGAACTTAATTTTTTCAACCTGACCAGACCACCCATATACCGATCTAGCTAGCTTTGGTGAAAAAATAAACCATCTCCAATTTACGCTGGAAGCAATGATAATTTTGTCCTATAAACAAAATACCCACTGAATTAAATCTCACGTGACAGGTTTATTCCTAGTGTGAGGTTTACTGGAAATATATTTTTGGTAGGCAGACTTGCTTATTGTATCAAAAGTTAGCATTCTAATCTTATAATGATTCAATGTTTTAATTCTGTTGTGCTTTTTGGATAATAAACATTTTGTATTTCTTAAGATCAAAACAACATCATTCTCTTTGCCCTATCCCGTTCTGTCGGGGTCGGTTACCTAACCTAGAGGATTTAACGTGGAACCAAGTTTTTCACAGAGCGATTCAAATATCATCTGAATTAAAATTTTATTGGAATGTGGGTTTCATCACGATGTTTTTCCTTCACTGTAAGAGCAGTCGGTAAATGTACGTACGTAAAACATATTGGTACATGGCGGGGATCGAACAACAACATCATCCCAAATAATTAAATGTCCGAACATTAATGGTGGACATGGATAACAAATTGATGAACTCTAGACTCTACCATACCCTACCTTTTATTTCAAAGTCGAGTAATTTTTTAACAACGGTTTTTTTTTTTCAAATAAAGGTCGTTCATTGGATATTGAATTGCAAAAAACAGTTGTTAATTGAAAATGATTGATAACCGTGATATGTTTGACGGCAATTATAGTACTATTCATGACTCGTTGACTGAAAGCTCAAAGGCGAATAGGCTTTATGGAAATCGTAAAGACGTCTTACCTAATTAACATACTGTAGATATGAAAGATTTAAAGGTCGACTTGGCGATATGAGAAGAAAAATACGTACCCCATTGCAAAATTAAATGACATCTCTCTTTTGTATCACTACATGGTATAAAGCTAAGTGGCTTTTCGACTCAGTTTAGATAGGTCTTTACACTACAAAACGAATTTTGATGCTTGATTATAAATGAATAATTTTTAATAAGTAGATTGAGTGATTCAACAGGAAGATTTATATGTATTATACTTGCCGGGAAAACAACTTATTTCTACGTGAAAATGAGTTCGGTCCACTAACTAGTTGACGATATAAGAATTTAGCACGGAATAGAAAAAATTTAGGAAAATCCTGTTCATTTCATTTACCTCAGAATTTTATTTAAAGATAAAGATTCAAGTAAACACCAATTACGTGATCGTGGTTTTTTATATCTACATATTCACAAGATGCTTTGTTTTTATACGATGATTCCTTCGAATCTATTTGAAAGCTTCGTAATGATCTCATGTTTATTCTGAGAAAGGCAGCCTGCAAAACGAAGAATCAAACCGAACTGACAAAAAACTTAATCGATCTCATCACAAAAGGACGTACTGGCTAAACCTTTAGCACTTTATACAATGCTGTAGATATTCCAATCCTGTGAAAGACAGGTGGATATGAGCGCGTAATGTAGAGTTTGTTATGGTAAACTGTCGCGTATTGAAGGGATGTGAAGTGGAATTTTATAATATAGCAAAAACAAACGCGATGGACGATGGACTCGTTCCGGCTGGGTTGCAGAAGGTTGCGGACCACTGGACGGGGCGTTGACTCCAGTGGTACACCCGTGGACCCCAAGTATGAATTAAACCTAGTTTAAGGGCTCTAATGATACCTATTAGTTTATGATGGGTTATAAACTTTTAAGTTTAGCGGCCAGTTTAAGCTTGGGTAGTTAGCAGTGTGGGTACGTTATTAATGGGTGAAGTAAAGCAATTCTGAGTTGAAGATGCTAAATAATAATATTTTGTTTAAACCTTAAGTATAACTTTTCAGAAAGAAGATTATCTTTTCGAGAAAAGTAATGTTAGTGGCCAGTACTTATATCAAACTTATCTTTAGGCTATGTTTTGCCTGCATGCTTACGTATTTTAATTGCTATCATTTCAAATGACAACTAGGTAAGTTTAATCTAACTTTTTTTTAAGTTTCGGAGTCAGGGATTTAAATCTAGGCACACATAAACTTACACTCGTGTTCTATGACCCACTTTCTCGATTACCCATTACTTATCTTCTACTTGTGGAACAGGCAGAGAACAGAACAAGTTTTTATTCCTTTTTAGCTCTGAAACGATATCGAAGAACAAGTCAGGTTTCATATTTATGGCGATAACCAATTGTTTTTCTTAGTGATACTAACTACTACTTTCAAACTTCTGTTTTCGTGCAGTTATAGCACAATTAATACCTTAAGTAATGCTATGAAACCAAACGATAAGGGTACCTATTTCTAAAGTGCCTACAGAATTTTGATTATCGAATGTAAACCGTAGATAATTTATGTGTTTTCTTATCAAGATCAATAGGTAGCCATTCGGTAACATTTGGTTACTTGTCAGCGTAAGAAATTAATATCAAGGATGGACTTATTTTTGAGACGCATGCGCATCGTAATTTGACACTTAAAAATAGGACTTATTACTTAATCGTAATTCATTCTTAGTTAGTGGAGGACTTACTATCAATGAATAACGATTCGAAAAATGTATAAAAATGTGCAGAAACATGACCTAGCAAAACCTAACACGACCTCAAGTGATAGCACATCGCATTGTCTATATTTAGACGGCTGTAACTTTAACGATAACCTATGATGCCAGTATCAGTACATCGCAATGAAAGATTTGACCCAGCAATGTTGGCTTAGGAAAAAATATAATTAGGACAAGCACAAGTTCTGGGCAAGTAAAGTTTGCCACCTTGCAGACATTGGTGTATCGTTTTTAGTCATTTTTTCCCAACTGGTAGTGGGTGTTATTTCTATTATTTTTTGTAAATTTCGTATGGGACACCGAGTCGTCCAACGACCAGGTGAACCCTAGTGTCATTTTCAACCGCCTTCTACAAGTAGGAAAGGCTTCTGACATGGTTGTGTAACGACTGGCGTCTAAGTTATCATAGACAACAACCGGGACCTACGTCTTAACGTGCCATCCGAAACAAGGAACCATCTTTCTTAGGGACAATCGGGTGGTTCAGCCCGCAATGGCCTAACCAGACTAGGAACAAATTCACAAAGTGATAAATATCAACTTTGTGAGTGACCCTCCGAGAATCGAACCCGGAACCTTCCGCGTCAAAGGCACTACCACTACCACTGCGCCACATCGGTCGTCATTTTTTATCGTTATTTTTTATGGGAGGTCCAAAATGTTCCTTGGGGAAAGTTCTACAGTTTCATCGGCTGCTAGTTCTCCGCTTAAAATATTAGTAGCAATTTATTTACACACTGTATACCATGTACTATCGACCTAGTACCTACTATCATTAATTCCGTGCTAATCTTGATTGGTTACGAGAATCAAGTCAGCAAGTTATGGTGACGTTTATTACAATCAGTTCGCAAATTAAATTGAAGAGATTTGCAATGCATCGATTTGTTTGGTCGTGACGCTTGTTAATGTATGACTTTAGCTGAAGTGTATAAAACACCTATTATATACATACCTAACTATACCAATAAATATCTAACTTTTTACGCACTGGTATATTATGCTTCTTACTCCCTACTATAAATACGATATGTGACTGCAGCCAATGTATGAACAAAGGGTGTCTAGAAGAGAAAAAAAATCGGGCACCCTATCAAGGCTATCAAGACACATACTATTGATTCTGGCTTTATATTTTAATGCTTAATACAGACCGTAGTTTAAACTATAATGTTTAATTTAATATTCAAAGTGACTGTCTGTACCACTCAAAGTGGGCGAAGTGAAATGATGAGGTACAGTTAGCATTTTGACGGGCAAAAACACAATCCGGGCTTGAGATTGCGGGCCCGTTATGCGGACCGACTCTTGCGGGCTCCCAGACGTGGGTACCTCCTTGCTTCATATCCGGCTAAGTGTATGTAAACATGATAGGTACGTATATCCGTTATAGTTGAGGCCAACAGCACTGCATTTTTTTCACAATTTGTTTAGTTACAGTAGGTATAGAACTAGAGTTGCGTTTTGTAGGTGTGTTAGGATCGTAGCAGGTGGAAGGATGTAGTTTCTACCTAACCCTCTAGGAACGAGGCGGATTAAAGGTATATTTATATGTACTTACAGTAAATGCAATATTTTTTCTGTTGACATGGTATTGCAGCAATATGCTCGAAATTAACTTCACATGCTCATGTTAAAGTGGTGTTAACTGCTCAAATTGAAGCAGGTTCACATAACATTACAAATATGAGACAAAAAGGGTGACGGACTAGGTATCCACACGAATGGAATCGTGCAGCAAAATAACATATAAGTCTTTCACGTGAACAATTTACCCATACATCTTTTTAACACATTGCAAAATGGGAAATGTAGAGCCAAAAATAACTAGATATTAAGTCCAAAGAACATAAATTCAGTAGGTACTGCATTACTTGCTCATAAAAAATTGTAGTATGGTCATTATATTAAAAAAAAAAACAAATAAGTACCTACCTAATATGAATCTGAAGTGCTAAATTATGAGGTGAGCACTGTTCCATAGAAAATTAGGAGTCAGCAGAAAACAAGAGTGCGATGACAGTTTTTACATAGCCACACACAAAATCCAAATTGGCAATATTTCTTAGCTACGTAGTTTGGACACTATCACGAGCGCGACACTTAATCAATCCGCAATAGATCGTGGAGCCCGCACGCAGTGACCGCATGCATCATTCATGCGCAGGCGCAGACTTACGGGTCGCTAAATATGCTGATAGCCGCCTTGGACCACTGCAATCCTTTTTAGGGCAGTCAGGGACGCATTGAAACTCGGTAGAGATTCTGAAATTGGTTCATGTAGATTTTGAAGGAGATTTTAGATTAACGATAGATACAGCAGCTTTACAAAAACACCCGACAAGTAATATTTTATTATGTTATTCAGATCCGACAGAATATTCGGTTGCTTCGGTACATGTTTTTCGGGTTGCCTGCGACGTCATAACTCATTTTTTTAATAGGTAAATTACTTAGGATTCAGATACAATATTTTCACATTTGACTTTGCAATGTCAATACATACATTACCTTTCAATATTTTCACGGCGAGTGTACGTTTTACGACGAATGGGATACCTACGACGAGTCTGGAAAACGACGAATTAGAAACATGACGAATATGGATCAAATCGTATACAGCTATAGGTCTAGCAGTGGCCTAAAAACTTTATAACCAAAAGTATGCCTAGTATTTTGATTATGATTACTACAGCTTAGACTAGAGGCTAGACAGTAAATTATATCCAAGCGCAGCAAGCACAGTGTCGGACGAGCGGGGTGGCGGTCATTCAACCTGCTTGTCTACATCTAGACTGGATTATAAACCTATCAACGCGCACTTTATTTTTGTAGGTATAGCCTGTAAAAGTCGTTTTGCTGTTAAATTGCAGAGCCACTTTTTAGCATACATAAATACAGACACATATCACGCCTTTACCCCTTTGGGGGGTAGGCAGAGCAATATCGCCACGTTTGACAAAATATTGTGGGCACATCAGATGATTCATGTATGTAGTTGTCAGGCTGTCGCCTCAAATTGTAATACACATTAAACCCTCGAGTTGCCTCTTACGACACCCGCGGGAAGAAATGGGGTGGTCCTATTCTAAGCTGGCATCACTCGGCTTTATTTTGATATGTAAACACAGGCAAAAGGTATTAAAGTGAGTAAAAAGTTGCGAAAATTGGCTTACTCGAGCGGCGATAAAAGGCTAGTTAGATATGTACAGTTGTATATCGCCGCAGGCGTATGCGCAGGTCAAGTCCAAGTTATTTAGTGCTCACAAGTACTTGACAAGATAGAGAGACGAACGACGTACCAGTCAAAGGACAGTTGATTCCGGTGCAATTTGACGCAAATTACTCGCATAAGTATCTACCACTAGGGATGGCAGAAATATTTATGTCTGTGTTGAAGATGGATGCACGGAAGCTGAATTTCGGGCCTGGGGTGGCCGGCCCTGATCTGAGCATACATACATAAAGACAGGGACAGACGCGCGAAGTGGAATACATACATACATAAATACAAATCACGCCTATATCCCTGGCGGGGTAGGCAGCGCGTTAACAACCATAAAATTACGGTCGTTATCGCCACGTCTGACAAATATTTGAGGGTCGTTTCAGATAAGCCGTGTATCACTATAGTGGCAGGTTGTCAGCCTGTCGCCTAAAATTGCAACAGACATGAAACCCTCGAGGCCCCTAGTTTACAACACCCACAGGAAAGAAATCGGGTATTCTAAGCCGGCATCACACAGCACGGTGCGACATGACCTTTGTTATTATGTGGTGTTTGCAATATTTACTCTTAGTTTTTAATGTTAGTTCCTGTTTTTATAAATGGAAGAAATGCGCTATACTCCAAAAAAAAAATGCTGTCATGAACTTGAAGAAGAACTTCATTAACTTTATAGCGCTAGAACCTTATTCTGTGCTTAATTTACACTCCTGTATATTTAACAATAATAAAATAATCTGATCTGCATAAAAGCTAACTATCGCCATAATACCTTCCTATCCACGTCCCATCAGACAATAGAATCGTGACTTCTCGCATCTATAATTATCAATTCATATATCTATGTGGCATTAGGATTTATCACGATTAAACGTATTAATTATGGTCATGGAATTGGTATTCAGTTATCTCTCTAGTAGAAACAAATTCATTCTCAAAATGTATCTTTGAAGAACAAAAAAAGCTTCATAAGTTAGTTTAATCTGTTGTTTGATTTGTACAAGGCTATTTTTGAGCGTTTGATTGGTAGTAGAGGGACTAGGTCCTCCCAGGACAACTGTTAAGCCCAGCATCGACCTAAGAACGGCTTCATTGGGATTTGGACAGGTTTTTTAAATAACTACAACAAACCCTCCAGATAAATTGTCTCACCCGGCAAGGGATAAAGACGTGATATATGTATGTATGTATGTACTGTCCAGGGCCACTTTATTGAAAAGAAAATAGATGGTGCGTTCCAGAAGCTTAGTTTAAACTTTTTTTTTACTGCCGATCCGATCAAACAGATAACATTATACTTAGTAATACTTAATCATCCGGAGCGCGCCAACTATATTATATTTTCAATAACCTGGTTCTGGGCAAAGCCTTTTTGTAGATTAAGAGATCTGGATCTCTGGGTCCACAGCCAAAAACCCTGTAGCAGGTAGGGGCAAGGCTATAAGGTTTAGCAAAACTATATAAGTGATTAAACTTCCTTTCTTTTCCAGAGGCGATGCCGAAATGGCAGTTCCTCCCCCCACGGGATGGCTACGTACCAGTCTACATACAATCCGGCGACACGCCCCTTGAAGAGATCAACCCTGAGCTAGCCGAGGCCTTCCACGCGTTGCCTGCCGGACGAAGCGCCGGGAAACACTTGGACGCCGCGCCCGACACGCCCGAGCAAGCAGAACAAGCCGAGCAAGCGCAAGGAGATCAGCCCCGACCTGAGTCACCCGAGCCAATCGACCATCGCCCATACGAGAAGAAAGTCGTGGAAAACAAAGCTAAGAAAGCGACCGAAATAACCAAACCTGAGGAACGTAGGTAGATGAGTTCGAACGTGATTTAAGTCTTAGGCGTTTCCGAAATAATCGGTGCCTTTTAAATACTCAAAGTCGAGTTTTTTTTTAAAAGAAAATGAACTTGCCGATTAGTGAAGGAAGCTTTATACTAAGTTATTTATTAAGTACATGTGTAAGTCCGACCGAACAACACGTAAAATGCTTTGTACTCTTTTTTTATAAGTGCATTAAATTATAATTTATTTTTATACCTTGTTTTAATTATTATTTTCCTGTAATGTGTTAGTGCAATTTTTCTTGTGGTTACAATGTCAATTATAGTGGTACCCTGAATATAAACTGTATGTTAACAGTTGGTTCCAAACTGGATCATGCCAGCCAACGACTTTGTTTCAATAGGAAATTTTCTAGCCCGTTTTCAAGGGTACGTAGATGGCGCTGAGCTAAATTGAAAAAGTTTCTTTCCAAGCAAATGTATTTCGTCTAGTTGAGTATCAATATAACTCAAATATCAAAATTTCAACCTTGCGCAACGCCATCTGGTATGACACCATAATCTAGCTCGAGATCTGTCAGATTCAAAGCAAACGTGGATAGAACTTTTGATTTGCTGGAAGAATACTATTTTCTGTATAAAAATATTTTTATTTACCACACTGATAAATTTTATTTAAAACTAAAACACTTACACTATCTTACACTAAACAAATATCCATAAAGCAGCGACAGCTACATTTAGCATTCTGCACTAAAGCGCTACTTTCCACTTGTACTGAAGGAGATCATATCACAGGAAGAAATTAAAATTATCTACTAAATAAACATTACCATGGAAGATATACCTACCTACTACAGTACAGGAGTGTCAGAACTAAACTAAAAATCGTAACTTTGCTTTTCTACTCCATCTGTTGCAGAAGGAGTCTGCATCCATATTGTGTAGAAGGTGCAAAAAATGTTGAATGGATTGGAATACGACATAAACAAAAAAGGCGTAAATAAAGAGATAAATGGAAGAATAAAACTGTTGCGCCGACCCCAAATAAATTGACATGAAAGCTGCGCAGTATTTTATTAAACTGAATCCTAAAGTCCATTTTTTAAAGTCATCTTCAGTTTATGAGACTGATCTAGTTTTTTCAGCAATATTTACGAGCTAATGTACGCTTTTTAATTTAGTATTGATTCTCCTAGTAAATTTTCTCCATGATATTACTCAATAGAACTGAACTCAAATTCATCAAATTGTCTGTCTACAAGTCAGTAAATAGCAATACTAACATTGAGATTACGATCTCCGCATGGTCAACATCACGTTAATTTCCCAAATAATTGTCCGTAAGTTTGTTATCACTTCTTTCAGCTGCTTGTTTTTTAACACCACCTGCGAACAACGAGAGGATATGTTAAAATATTTAAGTCTGTACGTTTGTTTGGACGAACACAAAGTAACAACTCTTTCCATGTGGGACACCGAGTCTACCAACGATCCAATGAACATTAGTGTCAGAATTTTTCAACCGCCTTCTACAAGTAGCAGGCTTCAGACATGCATGGTTGTGTAACGTCGGCTTTCTAAGTAACAAAAAGTTTTTTAAAAGATAATGTTGCGGAAGCAACATAGTAGCATATTTTCACGTAGGGGACTTTGATCATATCTCAATGCCCTACGTGATTTACGTCATTATGATATTAGTATATAAGCCATAGTTTAAGATCAATAAATGTGCATTAAGTAAACAGCTACAGTCTTTATAATATCGCTCCGCTACTGGTCATCAACCTGCGTCGAGCATGGCAGCCTTCAGCGACGGCCGCGCTGGAGCGCTGACCACAGAAGAACTTGGGACTCCAACCGTGATATATTCACCATCAATATTTCCTTCTCCATTACGTATGCCTGACCATATAATGGCATACGTAATATTGGTGACCACCGACATTGGACACGCAAGCTTCTTGAAGAACTGGAGTTCACGCATCAGCAACCGCCGCAGTCGCAGCATCGGCAGTTACACTGGTTTTCCATCATCGCATCATCTCAAGCCACCGTAGGCGTCCCGACTCACCGTGTACATTGGAACCAGTACTGCATCGCGACAACAAACTGCATAATCACGCTGCATGACGTCATCAGTTCCGCACGTTACATTGAAGTTAATGCCAGACCGCCCATAAGATGACACCGCACCGCAGGACGTCGCAGCTCAATCCACGTCCCGCCACCTGTTTGATTTTAACACATCACTCGACGTAGCTCCAATGCACCACTTCAGACAGGGATCCATCCACCCTCCGAGAAGTAACATTCAAGAAACATCGCCTTCCTACAGGACGCCACGCCAAAGAAAGCAAATGCACGAGAACAGCGCCGCAATCGCTCGCAACAACCCTCAACCGCGCTGCAACCGCGCCGCAACCGTGCCTTATTCACGTCGCAACCGTGCCGCAATACCCCGCTCCGCGCGCAACGCACAAAAAAATATCACGCCACATTGTAACTTGCCGTACTGTCGCCCGTTTAAGAATTGGACGCATTGGTCGTTTTGTTGCGCACACAGCAAGCCTTAAATGGAACAAGGAATCTACGGGATCTACGTAATCGTCGCAAGAAGTACCTAATGAGAAATTGAAAATGTTTATCGTCGCATGCGCTCAGCACTTTCCTGACACAGTGCCGCTTCCACTCGGAATTGCGTAGTCGGTCATAATTTGAACCTGCATAGCTACAGCATACGCGGACAGTCAGTTGAAGCCAAAACTCGCCCAAACAGGAGCTTGAGTAATTTTCGCTCGTCCATGGCCCAGGACTGGAGCAACAAGGAACTACGAGGATGCAGTTTTCCCTCGGTTTTATTTGAAATAATGTTATTTGGAGCAGCGCGACGCAAGATAATGATGACAAGAAGTGTCATATGATTGAACAAGGTCAATGTTACTACAACTACGAGAAATGCAAGTTGGCGAAACACGGAATCACAGCAATCTGCTCGGTCAGCAACACATTCCAACGAAGACGGCAACTAGTCTAATCAGCAGTTTAGCACGTTCAACAAACGTATCAATTCATAATATTTGTTTTTTGTGGTCTTGGGATATTTTGTTATTGTCAAGTCAATTTGTCCTGTAGTCTATACGATTTTTTTTTTTTTCTCAAAGGGGGGTGTACTGTTGCGGAAGCAACATAGTAGCATATTTTCACGTAGGGGACTTTGATCATATCTCAATGCCCTACGTGATTTACGTCATTATGATATTAGTATATAAGCCATAGTTTAAGATCAATAAATGTGCATTAAGTAAACAGCTACAGTCTTTATAATATCGCTCCGCTACTGGTCATCAACCTGCGTCGAGCATGGCAGCCTTCAGCGACGGCCGCGCTGGAGCGCTGACCACAGAAGAACTTGGGACTCCAACCGTGATATATTCACCATCAATATTTCCTTCTCCATTACGTATGCCTGACCATATAATGGCATACGTAATAGATAACTTCAACGGACGTATAAAAGTGCGAACCTCCATTTTTTTGTCGGTTAATATGCCTTAAACCTTCTCCTAGGTCTGACAAATATTTTTCTGAAAACCACATCAAAATCGGTTCATACATACGTCGTGTAAGGTGATAATAAATTGAAAAATTTACAAGCGTCGATCGGGAATCGAACCTGGTACCGGCCCACTGCTCTGCCACTGAGCTATCGGGTTCTATTCCCGGTTGACGCTAGTCAATTTTTCAATTTCTTATTTTCATTTATATGAATGTACCTGTGCCGTGTGATGCCGGCTTAGAATAGCATCACCCCATTTCTTTCCCGTGAGTGTCGTAAGAGGTGACTGAGGGACTCGAGGGTTTTAAGTGTATTGCAATTTTAGGCGACAGGCTGACAACCTATCACTGATACACGACTCATCTGAAAAGACCCTCAAACATTTGTCAGACGTGGCGATAATCACCGTAATTTTACGGTTGTCAGCGCTCTGCCTACCCCGCCAGGTATATAGGCGTGATTTGTGTATGTTTGTGTATTTTTATGAATGTACCTGTTCAGTAAGTTCCCTGTTTTCATCCAGAGCGAGTCTGTATGACTCGGTGTTGCGTCGCTCGTCCAGGGTTTTGTTGTCGGCTTCATCTTTCAGCGGGATCAGACTCTCCATATGCGTGTACTCCATGCCCTGAGAAAATTACATTACGATATTCAATACATTGTATAAAACTTTTTTTAAAGGAGAATCGCCATCAAAGAACGGGTAAAACCGTAACCTGCATTTTAAAAACTGTAGATCAAGTGATTAGTATATATGTATGTAGGTAGATTAATATATGCCGTGTGGTGCCGGCTTAAAATAGCATCAGCCCAATTCTACACGTTGGTTTCGTCAAAACCTATAGGTTAATCATCAATGTGCATTAGCTTTCCCGCCTTAGGGATAATTATCAAGTGAATGGGCATTAGCTTTCCCGACTTAGGGATAATCATATAGGGAATGGCAGCAGCGTTTCATGCGAATACAACATCCCGCACTGTGCTCGCCAGTCCGCCTGCCAGTCAAGCGTGGTATGGCAATACCCCCCCAATAGGGGTACCCATGTCCAACAGTGGACTGTTGTGGCTGTTAAGGTATGTATGTACCTGGCACGTTTCGTTGCATTTCTCATAGATGAGCCTGAGCCGCTTGAAGAGCAGCCTGATGGTGCGCAGTTGTTCCTGCATCTTGGCCTTCTTGTCGTTGCTCGCGTTCTCGCCGTGCTGCGTGCCGTTTGGAGGCTGCAATAGACAGATATTACTAATAACCCCCAGCAGTTAGAAGAGCTATAGCAGTGTGGTCAGTCTTTCCAACAACATTTTTTTTTTCTCTTGGCATGAACTCGATATTATTTTATTTACCACCAACGTTACATGTTGTTTGGTTGGCTTTGCCAGCCCCGAGGCAGTGCTTTAGGGGCTAGTAAGTTTTTAGTCCAACTGAGCCGCGTTTACTCTAGATTCATAAATTTTTTATTGTTAAAATTGTTAATAATTGACCATCAAAAAGCTAAATGTAAAATTTAGTACTTTGAATAAATAATTTGAATTTGAATTTAGGACAGAACCTGACATCACTATTCTGCTATTCAACATCTTTCATAGCATTCGCCAAATCGCATGCCAAGTATACATATGCCAATAGTAAATATAATGGAAAATACCATCCATATGGGGACAAGGGGAAATATTTTTTGTTATTTTATTAAATTCCCGTTGTCCCCAGCAGTCATTGGAGACCCGGTCTTGAGAAAATGGGGAACGCACATCCCTTCACAGGGGGAAGCTATATCCAGCAGTGGACTGTTGACGATGATGAGAAATTATTTGCTTACCTGAATAGCTTTCAATGTTTGAAACACATCTTGTGTTCTACTGACAATGTCCTGGACTGTTTCCTGCCCAAATCTGAAACGTCCAGAATAAAAAATACAATAATTTATTACTTATAATAAATACATAGTTATACAATGTAGGTAACACTAATAAGAAAAAAGGTGTGACGATGATGTAAAAAAATCGAAATAATGAAATAAAATTAGTGAATCAAACTTGGTATTGAATTATTTCGTAGTAGGTAGAGATTCAAATAACAATGCAAATAATCACTTACTTAGGAAAGCTGTAAACAAAAACTTTTGAATAAAATAAATAAATAAATATGCGCATGTATACTTGTACCATTTTTATCCGGTGTGTGTATATTATTGTACTACTTCATATTTAGGTAAAAATTTGGCTAGTATAGCGATCGCCAATTGTTTGTTGTCCATTCTCGTGTAATCTTAACAATATCTCCTGAGCAGTGGAGTGTAGTGTATGACGCACCTCCACGTCATTCGTTATAAGTACAGTAAGACATAGCTTTAGATCTTTCATTTTATTTAGTCAATAAACGCTCTTTATACGAGACGGTCGTTTCCTTCCTTGGTCGCTCCGAATGCCAACATCGCAGGAGGCAGTCATTGGTTCATCCTTCAGATTATTTAAATGTGCTCTCTGATGTCAGTTTAGAATACCCCGTTTTTAGCTGTCATTGTAAGTAGAAGGCGAGGAAAAGGCATTAGTATTCCTTGTGAGTGCATTACCTTGCGCTCACTAATATGCTAGCCAAGAGTGGTGAGTATGGCAATTACTCCTCAACAGACAGAACTCTTGTCCAGCAGTGAACTCTTATACTGTAGCGGCTGTTGACTGGGACTTCTGCAAACGAGTGACTCACTTGCACAGTGAAGCGGTGTTGAACTCCTTGTTCTGCGGGGGAGGCTGCGCGGCGGGGGCGGAGGGGGGCGCGGCGGTGGGGGTTGTAACTGCACCGGGGGTCTGCATGCTTCCTGAAGGTAGACGCAAATAAACAATACAAGGACTCCCTTAATTTTTCTTTAAAGAAACTTGAAAAGTTGTATTATGCAAACAAAAGGCTGCAATACAATATAATGTATTAAGGATACCAACAAAGAGGAAAAAAACTAATGGTAAGCCAGTTCAATAAAATAGAACCCGGTTGCTCGGCGTTTTGAATTGTTTCATGTGATTTTTTAGAAATTTAACCTAGCTAGATCAATTTATCTACCCCAAATTTTCCTATTTACAAATTTTCATGAAAATCATTGAAACTGTTTCCAATGATTAAAAAGTACCAACCTGGCTGTTGAACCTGTGGTGGCCCAAGTCCGCTTCCTGCTCCGCCACCAACTACACCCATTCCCTGAAACATAACATATTTTTTACTGTTATTGTATCTATAGCGGAATAATGTTTTCGAGACAAACTTTAACGAGGTTTAATGAAGGCATTGACTAATTCTTATGTTTATGTATACTATGTCAAATAAATAAATAAATAAAAAATAATATTAATAAAGATACAAAGTTATGATAATAGGTATGATGCAAACTATCATGTAACAATGTTTATTTAAAAACATTTAACACACAAACCTTCCACTAAGACTTCCAAACCCAGAAACATGCAGACATGAGAACAGATCTATCAAATACTTTTAAACAAACAATAATCCGGATCTCAGGTATGGCTCAAAAAATTCTATGGATTTTTGCACATAGTGAGTTTTGCAACACTATCTTTTAAAGTGTAAAAAAAGCACTGAAATGATTCGGTCCACAGGTTGGTATAAACAAATATAAAGTCTTAACTCAAATCTTACAAAAACAGTCTTACAAAAACTAGGTTAAGCTTCAGGCTTTCATGGAATCAGCAATGAACTTTTCATTTCTATAATTTGTTCACCAATCTATTGTTGTGCGAATAGAAAGAATCCGTACATGGCAGCAGTTACCCAAGTGTGAGGAAGAAGGCATAAACACCAGGCATATATAAGAGCCCCATTGAGAGAAAGAAGGTATGACAATTAGTTGCCAGTTTCAGATCCTATCTTTAATCGCAAATAATATAAGTAATCAATAGATCTAGGAAAAATAAATAACAAACGAAACTTGTCACACCTGTGGCCCCATACCCATGGTTCCCATCTGGTTCTGCATGGCCGCAGCATACGGAGGCACCATGGGGTTGCCCATGCCCACCATACCTCCCGTGTTGCCCATCGGATTACCCATCACACCTGCAAATCAGAATAAAGTGCTTGTTGATTGGCTGAGGCAGTGTTAGATGTCGAATAATGTAAATCATACATATACATAGATACACAAATCACACCAGTATCCCTGGTGGTAAGGCAGAGCATTAACAATTGTAAAATTAACGTAAATCATGTCAGTTATATTCTTTACCGATGGACTTTTCTTGTAGTGTGTTGACTAGATAAGGCCCATTATAGAAGAGAATAGTAAGAATATTTTTTCTGCAACTATTATTTGACACTAGATCCCCAATGAACCGCCATAACTCAAAAGTTTATAGTGGTGCTGCCCATTTTGTCATGTCAATAAAAGGGTGGACCAAGTTACTCAGTTACACTGTAGATAAATATTAATTTTAAAAGGTATTTTGTATGTACTGTGTACTTTTTAGGTTAGAATGCTGTCCCATAAAAACTACACATACATAAAAAGATGTTCGGATTAGGATTAAAACATTTCTAAGATAGTTTACCAGCTAATTGGTTGGGCATTGACTGCATCTGGTTGCCCATGGGGCCGGCTCCGAAGCCAGATCTCATAGCGCCGGCGTTTCCCTGGAAATTACCAGGAAACTGGTGTCCTTGTCCTGCCATTCTACAACAGCTTAGACCTCACTCAATCACTCGAAACAATGAGGACCACGACACCGAATTTAATTTCTTCTTGTTTCCAATTTATTTATTTATTTATATTAGTTTTACATAAACGCCACTCGCTCGGCAGGCAGACACAACACAACATTGCACGACATAATATTCCGCGACCGAGCGACCGACGGCGACATGGTAATAGCTTTTTTTTTGTTGAGATGTGTTTCTCTCCCTGGAACTAGTTTTAGGAACTACGTTTTCTAGCTCTTTTCTCAAGTGTAGAGGGTGTTAAACTTTATACGGAGAGTCTGTTTTTTGTTAATTAAAATGAATAGAACTCAATTTAAAAGATAAAGATAAAGATAAAGATAAAGATATTTATTTGCATTAAATGTAGTTTACATGGTGTTCATTCTTACATATAAAATATAAATAGTATCATACATTTAGATTATGGTCAATCACGCAAATTTTTAAAATCATTAAAGAAAATATTACAAAATAAACATGTCAATTTAATTTAATTAGAATTTAAATAGTCCTTGATAGAATAAAAACATTTTTCTAAAAGCCATCTTCGTAATGTCAACTTGAATCTAGTCATCGTTAGGTTTTTCATATCTTCAGGTAAATGATTATATATTCTCACACTCATTGCGAAACTATTCTTACTCATCATTTCTGTCCTCATTCTTGGTAATACTAGTCTTTCAGGATACCTCGTGTTAAAAGTGGTAATTTGATGTTTCTTTTTGAATAAACCAGGAAAACTCTTTACAAACACACATACTTCGAATATGTAAAGTCCTGGTAATGTTAGCAATTTGAGTTCCTTAAATAAAGGTTGACAAGACTGTGGAGGGTATATATTTTTCATAGCTCTGATGCATTGTTTTTGGGCAATAAAGAGACGATTCACGTATACGGAATTCCCCCACAAAATAATTCCGTATCTTAGGTTTGACACTACATAACCGTGGTAAGCTTTGAGGGCTGTCCCGATATTACTTACTTTAGTGAGTCGCCACAAAACATAAGAAAACCTGTTTATTTTATTATATATTTTTTCTACGTGCGCTTTCCATGTACATTGATTATCTAATACAAAGCCCAAGAAATTAACTGTTTTTGTTTCTGTTAGAGCTTTATTGTCAAAAGTTAAATGTAAATTTGAATTTGATGTACCTCTATTTACAAATTGTATATATTGTGTCTTGTCTATATTAACTTTTAAATTATTATTGCCAAGCCATTTCACTACTTCATTTATTGTATTAGATAAATTTTGTTCTAGATTATTTTTATTTACGTCAGAAATTATTAATGATATGTCATCAGCGAATAAAGTACACGTATATCGAGTTATTAATGGAATGTCATTAATGTAGATTAAAAAAAGCAGAGGACCAAGTATGCTTCCCTGAGGTACACCGACTACTTTTCTTGCAGATTGAGAATGATAGACTGTTTCCTCGTTTTTATGATTAAGATTTTTAATTTCTACTATTTGATGTCTGTTGCTCAAATAGCTCTTCAACCAATCATGAGCAATTCCTCGTATCCCATATTCTTGGCACTTTTTTAGTAGCAAATTGTGTGAAACATAGTCGAATGCTTTCGACATATCGAAAAATATAGCTGTAGTGGAGATTTTTTTGTCCACGTTTTCGATAATTTTATTAATCAATTTAAATGCAGCTAGTGTTGTCGATTTACCTTTTTGAAATCCATGCTGTTCATCACATAAAATTTTATATTTATCTAAAAAGGACATTATTCTACTGTGCATACATTTTTCAAGAATCTTGGACATTACTGGGATCAGTGCAATAGGTCTATAATTATTTGGTTCGTGCCTATCGCCTTTATTTTTATAAATTGGTTTTACAATTGATGTTTTCAATCTATCTGGAAACATTCCTTGTTGAAAGCTAAGATTTACAATGTTAGCTAGTACATGAGATATTGAATTTTTACTTAGTTTAATTACTTTGGTTGATATATTGTCATTACCTACTGACGAAGTATTATTCAATGAATTAATTACTTTTTCTATCTCTGATGGAGTGACCGGAAAAAGAAACATGTTGTGATAATTTTGGTTTAGTTTATAACTATAGGGTACATTGTTATCTAGCGTATCGTCTATTGTATAATGTTGATTCAAAGCATCAGCTATATTTTTAGGATTATGAATTATTTGATTTTCATGGATTATCTTATCAATGAAAGTATTATATTTAGGATTTGCTTGATCTTCTTTTATTACTTCCCACGAAGCCTTGGAAATATTTTTTGCGTTGCGAATGCGTCCCTCATTTTCATTTTTCTTGGAAGTTATTATACATTTGTTTAACAATTTATAATATTTATTATACCTTAGTAAATCCTGTTTTTTTTTAGTTAGGTAATAATTGTATCTTAATCTACGTTTATTTTTTGCAGCATTTCGTACTCCTTTTGTAATCCACCGTGGGCGTCGTCGTTTATTTGTTATTTTTATTTTTATTTTGGGAAAACAAAGATCGAAAAAAAGAACGAACATGTCATGGAAACTGTTGAAAGCTTCGTTTATATCCCTTTTTTCATATACGTCTAACCACGAAAGGCTCTTAATAGAATTCAAAAACTTTGTCATATTTTCGGGACAGAAGTCTCTTTTAGTAATGTACCAGCTGTGAGGCACAAAGTTCTTATTTTGAACAGGCACAACTAATACTTGTCCTTTATCGTGGTCAGATAGATGTAATTCCAAGACTTCAGCTTTAGCGTCCGGGATATTACTCAGTATTTGGTCTAGACAACCTTTTTGTCTGGTTGGTTCAGTAATGTGGATAATTAAATTATAGTTTTGCGTTATTCTGTTGAGTTCCGTTAGGGCTTCTGATGGTTTGAATAAGTCAATGTTGAAATCACCTAATATTACGATTTGTTTTTTAGTTTTACTTCGTAGTTTTGTTATCAATTTTTCTAATTTAAATAAAAATGTTTTAGGGTTTGAGTTTGGTATCCGGTATATACAAATTATTATAAGTTTAAGTTTAGGAATTTCAATTCCGCAGACTTCGAACGTATTAATTGCGGCTAGTTCTTTAATTGAATGAATCGGTTTAATTTCAATGCCATCCTTACAGAAAATGCATGAGCCACCTCTACTTTTTAGTCTACAATAACTGTCAGATAAACTAAAACCATTTAAGCCAACGTTACGTTCCTGTCCTTTTTTGATAAATGTTTCAGTTAAACAGATTATATCAAAATCCAGATTTTTCTTTGATAATTCATGTAGAGTTAGTTCAAGTAAATCTCTTTTTTTTCTTAAGCTGTGTATATTTTGATGAAATATCTGTATATAACACTGTTCTTTAGCAACGAAAAAAATCATTATTATTTTGGCTTTGACAAAGTGCTTCCTGTTCATTGGTTTGTTGAGAAGAGCTTTTTGAAACAGAAAAATAGTCAAGAATAGTTTTTTTGGGTTTTGGTTTTTGTTCTGCTTTGACTTTTGGTTTCGGCTTGAAATAATCTAATATGGTAGTTTGTTTTGGTTTCAGTCTTTTACACAAGGCATCACGAAACACTCCTTTCTTTGTGAAATTTAGAAATTTCGCATCATAATCCATACAGTCAATCAAAAAGTTTATTTTTTTAGAAGTGACAGAATGTGAGGGAAATATTTTTTCATTTTTAACAAAATAACAATTCAGATTATTTTTGCATATTAATTCTATATGGTAGTTTAATAAATTTTCGTTAAGAAAGTTATTCTTACTGACAGATAATATTATTACTGCATTTTTACTAGATAAAAACTTGACGATAGCACTTAATTCCGAGATAAACTTAGTTGGATTCTTGTCATTTTCCCCAACAATAAGTACAATTTTGTCTCCAGTTTCAAATTTTTGGTTGTAGCAGTCTTTGACTATGTCTTCAGCTGTAGCATTTGTTTTGATCATTGAAGAAACTTTGTACTTTTCATATGTATTTTTTCCCTTGATTCCAGTAACGACGAGGCGAGTTTCAAACCTTGTTGTGATCCATACAGCCAGATACTTTTCAAGCTAGGTATAGTTTTTATGACTTGATTTGAATTTAATGGTGTAGGTATTTTGGTTTTGGGGCTTCTCTTGTTTTCTTTCGGCGTTTGAATTTGTCCTTTGGAACGGTTATCTGGCTTATGCTCCATCACGTTTTCAGTGTTCTCATTATTCACAGTGGAATTTAAAGAGAAATTAAAAATTTTTGATAACTCTTTTTGCTTCTTGGTAGCTGAGGGAGTAGAAGTTGGACTTGATTTACATAATGTTTTAAGTCTGAGAATTACTTTATCTTTTTCCAGCAATAAATTCTTCAATCTGTAGATTTCAGAGATCATACTTTCAATTTCCTTGTCGGCGCTTTCTATTTGTGCTAGTTGTTCAGAGACAATTTTTTCCAGTTCTTGTATTTTATCTTCTGAATTTGTTCCTATTTCGGGGCAGCTTCTGTTGTTTCTTTGACGATAGGCTCCGATATTGTAAATCTTCATCATCTGTATCATATTCATCGCTAGAAGAAGAAGAAAGAACTGCGAACGAATTTGAAGTTGGAATAGTTGGTATGTATAGTTGTGGAGTATTCACATATTCTTTTTCTTGAATTTGCGGACTGGTCTTGGACTTCGGTATACTTTTAAGGCTAGCAACAGATGCTATATTCATTTTCTGTTCATTAAATGTTTCAGGATGTGTGCTTTGTTTATTTTCTATATCTTCTCTATTTGTAACAAAATGTGCGTTGGGAGTTGAAGAAGAGGAAGATTCTCTTTTTGAATAAAGTGTGCGGATACATTTTTTGCACTTCCATTTCAGTTTTTTTGCGGGTTCCATTAGGTCATATAATTTAATTGAAGTTGAGGTGCAAAAAACATGGTAGATACAATTACAGATAGAGCATATAAGATTATCCTTCTTTCTTCTTTCTATACATTTTCCGCATTTTCCACACACAGGCATGGTATTTATTTGATTTATAGTGTGCAAAAATAAAATAAAACAAACTATCAAAAGAAAAATAAAAAAGTCTATCAGATCGAGATTTGATCTCGAGCCTCACTGCACTAAGTCTTATTTATTGGCCGCTAGACCAGATGTGCTATGATGACCAAGTTGAAATAAGTCTATCACTTGCGGTACGTAGTCCGGTAAACGTCAGGCGCGTGCGGCGCACGATTTGTGCCGATCTGTCTCCGAGTATGTCCGACTCTTGTTTACAATAATGCGATCACAATTTATGGTACGTTAATATCGAATATTTGAAAATAATCACTGTTTCACGCATTTGTCTTAAGGTTTTAGACGTTCACTTCACTTGTTTAATGTTTTAGCACTTAATTTACTGCACTTTAGGTCACAAATATTGTTAGATCCAAAGATTAGTTCAAGATCAGTTTATACATTGTAATCCTCTTATTTTTTATTTATTTGCATCACAAACGATATCACTTATATTGCGACATGTGTTTAATGATTTAATATGGGTTTAAGTGGAAAATACTTGGTTAAACTATTTTTTATTTTAAATTTATACGGAGCGATGTGTACATCAAAGCGCCCTCTCTGCGCAATCTGGAAAAACTAGAAACTAGAAACTAGAAACTCAAACTAGAAAACAAAAGAGGGTAAATAGTACGAGTATCTTTCAGTACTACGAGTATTGGTGTATTACAATTTTTAGGCGACAGGCTGACAACCTGTCACTATAGTAATACACATGTTTTCTGAAACAACATTGGAAAACAATCCTCAAAAATGTCAGACGTGGCGATAGTGGCTGTATTCTTACGGCCACTATCGCTCTGCCTACTCCGCAAGGGATAAAGGCGTGATATATGTATGTATCTTTCAGTAGTTTTGGAAGTTGAATGTTGTATTGTACGCTGTATCTACGTTTATTTGTAGCTACACTTTGTAGATAATATGGGTTCATCACGTCGTTCATTGACTCGCTGTTCCGTGGAAGAAAATAACGCATGGAGGCAACAGCTGATGAAAAGCTAGCTTAATAAATGTTAAACAAATTAATCAGGGAATTAAAATTATGTTAAGCGTGGTGTAGAGCTTTCGTGAAAATTAAATATTATTATTAACAAGCTGTGCGCCCTCTACATGAAATTTGAGAAAAGATGATAATGCTATGACTTAAAATAAAAGCATCCTATTGGTTTTCGACTGTCAGCCGAAACTACAATGCACACCGTGATTTTTTTTAATTTGAATTTTGTTTGGCCGGTTCGATTCGAATTTATAATGGAAAATATTATCATTAAAAGTTCAACACTATTGTGGCAGCATTATTGTTTGTGTCTCTATCAAAATATATGGCATAACTATGAGAGAACAATTATTATGTTGCCCTACCGGGATTGTTTTTTTGTAAATTTGTTTTTATATGGTGTACAATAAGATGTCGGCCTGTGTGATACTTTGCATTACAGTGTTGTTGTCATTGGGATGACAGGACTATGTCCACAGATTACTAAATGTCTGCGTCCACAGACTATTAAATCTGCGATGATTCTGCGGATCTTTTTTCTTTTTCGCTGACATTTTAAACCTTTTTGAAAAATATTTAGTGAAAGTTTTCGCCCTACTTTCGTCAATATTATCATTATTAGGAACAATAAAAGCCTCCGATTATCCGATCATTGATTATCACACACATAGCACGCTAGTTGGATTGGTAGCGCGGTATACCTACCTTCCTTTGGAGGAGAACCAAGACGTCTATTTTACAAACGTAGCATCTCGTACGTTTCGTAGCACACCTGTAAGTGTGGCGCAGTGGTAGTGCGACTGCCTTTGACGCATAAGGTTCCGGGTTCGATTCTCGGTGGGTCACTCAAGTTGATATTTATCACTTTGTGAATTTGTTCCCAGTCTGGTTAGGACATTGCGGGCTGAACCACCCGATTGTCCGTAAGTAAATAAAATAAATAATAATAAATAATAAATCGTTTATTCTCATAAAAACAGTTCGATACATTTTTTACAGTCCGCCAAACTGTTTATCAGTTTGTTGGCAGAAAATAGCTCCCCTTTAACTTAAACTGTATATTCACAATTATAATTAGCAAAAACTTATTGTAATACTTGAAGGAAAAACATGCAAATAACATTATTATTAAGGATAAAATTCGTTAACATCAACTAGGTTTTTGTATTTCACCAACTGTAATTCACCAAGCTTTCTTTTGAATATGAGTTTGATATGAGTTTTCTTTTGAGTAAGATGGTTCCGTGTTTCGGATGGCACGTTAAGCCGTAGGTACCGGTTGCTGCCTATAATTACATAAACGGCAGTCGATTCACAATCATGTCAGAAGACTGCTACTTGTAGCAGGCTCGGTTGAAAAATTCTGGCACTAGGGTTCATTGGGCCGTTAGAGGACTCAGTGTCCCACACGAAACGAGAATAGGAAGATCTACTTAAGTATATGTGTAGCTTTTAGAAACCAATAAAATCGGCGTCGTTCCACGATTTTTTAATTTTAAAAATAAGTAAAGTATCTAGCATTTGGACAGTTGCCAATAGGCGAGCGACACGTATATGACGTTTTGCTTGACCTATTTTTTTACCAGATTTTTAAATAGAAACCAGAAAGTCATTAGGCTCGATTCGACATTCCCACAAAATCATCTAAAATTGTGAGCTAATAATAGTAAACTCTCTTTCTCTTTTCGTGTGGGACACAAAGTCGTCCAACGACCCGATGAACAGGTGTCAGAATTTTTTCAATCGCCTTTTAGTAGTAGGCTTCTGACATGGTTGTGTAACGACCACCGTCTAAGTAATCATAGACAGCAACCAGAACTTACGGCTTAACGTGCCATCCGAAACACGGAACCATCTTACTTACGGACAATCGAGTGGTTCAGCCCGCTGTCGTCTAAGTCAGTGCTGTACCTAATGCATTAATTAGTAGTCAATTTTAGAAACTTCTGTCTTCTGTCTGTCTTTTTGCTTATTCTAACTACACTTAATTAAAATTTAAGGTGACAGGGCAATTTTATTATAGTACTTTATGTCTCGAATAGTAATAAAACGACATAAATCGAGTCCGTTCAAAATATTTTAAGTGTCTTTTACAGATAGTTGTAAAATTCTAAGCTAATAATTTGCGAAGGAAATGGACCCGCAGAATAGAGAGCATATTTGCAAAAGTAAATTAACACTGGTTTATTTTTAAACTGAGTTAGAGTTACGAGTACATGGCTAAGCTTTTAATTGTGCCTAAATAATGTTTGGTCCAAAAAGAAAACACACACTGGTACCTTAAAATTTTATTTTCCATTTTAGAATATCCTAAATTAAGTACATTATGGTAAAATTATAAATTACATATAACAATTATTATGTATGAATTCACATGTATACTTAGTAAGTGGGTATGTGATGTGATACATAAATAATTAGATTGTGCTTAAAATTACTGTGAATGAAATGCACTATCACGGACTGATTGGCGCCGAAAAAAATCGCCTTTGCTGTTTTTTTTAATGATGATATGTGTAATATAATATTTTTTATATACTTCTTTTATGTAAACTATATAAAGTAGTCTATTTATTAAGGCAAGATGGCCACGACTATGGCTAACATGATACAATGTTTCATTTGGTATGTTTTAAAAGTTAAATCTACTTTGCTTATAAAATATATATGGTGTATATTTTAATATATTCGACCGAATCAGTTTTTTTTACTCAGTTAACATGTGGTGCAAGTAGAGATCGATCCGGTCTGTAAAATATTTAACAATTTTTTATTACTCTTCCACATAATAAATAGTTATCAACATGTAGATTTACAAATATCAACAAAATAAATTACGAATAACAGCATATTACAATAATTAAAATTAAGCTTACGAGCTAAGTTCAGTGACCTCTAGTCTGTCTAACTTGTACTAAGTCGCCGGTTGCGTCCCTTTCTGCTCACACAACTAGGTTACAGAAACAGTCAAACTACCCACATACGATGGGATCTACAAGTCAAACGGATCCAATTTCGTAGTTAGAAACAGAGATCTGCGTCGCTACTGTACTTTTTGAATTCTTGGTCTTCTTAGATTTTGTACCAACTGTTAGTTGGTAGGTTTGCGAATCCTGGGTTCAAAAATACCCGGTTCTTTTCCAGACAAAGATGTTAATTGCCTTGTGCCTACTGTACTGGTGAAAGATCTACAAAGTGTGTCGCCCACATTATCCTAGGCTGTTTCTGTCAAGTAGCTATGTGAGATATATTACAAATCTAATAAAAATGTATGGCTGATAGCCAACGCTCTAAAAGTTGGCAATCACGCGCTTATAGATCATTAGTAACATCTATTATTAATGCCCTTAACGTGACAATAAAAAGCTAAATTCACTGAAAAACTTCAGCTATTTGGACGATTTATTACTCAGCTCCGATCTGAAACGGACGGCCGACGAACGTCTAAATTTCATTAAATTAAAATTACATGGACTAGTAATTGAATTAAACTAACTAGTAAACCCTATACCGCCTTGGAGAACAAATACCAAATGGGGCGTAGCGTATATTACAAAAAAATATGCTTTGACATTTAAGTACGTTACTTACTACAAGATAATATTTAAGTGGCCCTTTATATTGCTCTCCCTCAATCTTACACTAAACGAAGTCCAATTTAGGACACATTGAGCAATGCGGACATGTGAATTAGTAAATCTAAATTATACAAATTGTCGATGCCTTTTCATCACCAGATGCTGAATATCATACTCTTAACGTAACCTAGTGACATCAGATCTTTAGCGTGTCTGCATAAACACTTCTCATAAAAAAATCTGGGACACCTTGCAAGTTATTTTTTCGTAAGGACAGAAAATAAGTACACAAAAACGACGAAGCACTTCGAGACAAGGTAGGTAGTGCCCTCACCCTTCGGTTTGCTCGCTTTGGCGGGGCCACTGCGGTGGGCCCCAAAAATTTATTAGAAAAATCAATGTCCAATGCAGTTTCATACTTAGTTTGGTGAGGCTTTCAAATCCGAATGACAATGTTCTAAATTGAAATTAAATTTTAATGGGTTTCAGTTAATTTTGACAGAAACATGGAAACTGAATTGACCCTGATTTTTTGATGAGAAATGTGGTTTTATAATTATATTTTTTTTGTCTGTATACAAGGCATCTCGCTTAATAGGTAGGTATAAGAAAAATGGAGCGCTAAAAATGATTCTTACTTAAATATAAGTACATATTGCAGGAAGCATAGTTAAGAGTACGAGACTGGGAGAAATACTTACCATATAAATTATCCCGGATTAAAAAAATACCTTTATAGATACTTTGTAATAAGTCGCTTTACATATTTTGATAGCTGCCTAATATTAAGATACTTACATAAATTCTACTATTTCAGATACTTGTAAAAAGATTATGAACGATTTTTCGCCAGAGTGGATTTATAGTGTAAGTTCAAATTTCACTCGTAAGAAGACATAACCTTTATATTTTCATCTTCAAAATAGCACTGTAGGAAATAAAAATTACACAAATCTATGATGATGGAAGTTTGTGAAAAGGGGACATAATTCTAAATATTATACGAGCTACTTTTGCTCAACTTATATTTATTGTCATAAAACAGCTGTAAGTAGGTAAGTATCTAGTTTTATATTCGAATAAAGGAAATCTGTATATTCATTAGTTCTCCTAACTAAACTATTAAAGTATAAAAAATAGGAAATGTGGTGTAAGGAAGTTGGATGAACGAGGCAAGAACTTTGTTTAACATAGCTAAGTATGCAAAGACGTATTTTACATACAGGTAATTTTTAAATATCTACACTACTGATACAATAATGTATATCTGTAGTTTCTTACCATCACCATTTCTTAGACATTAAGTATCAACTGGCCTTAGTCCTAAAAGCTCTTAGCTTTGGTCAATCCATAATATTTTTGGTTGATAAGACTTAAGGTTTATGTCTAGACGTTTTTTCTTTATTTTAGTCTAAATATTTGGCTTTCCTGCGGTAACAAACATAACCATTTCTACCTTAATCTTTAGTTTAGCTTCCATTGATTGTCTGGGTGCTATGAGCACTGCCCTGGTCATTATTATCTCTCCGTTCAGACTTGATACCGCATTTACTAACAACCCTACGACTGCTTACGTATCCTATTCAAAGAATCCAGAAAGGTAAGACACCTTCTAGCTATCTCAAAGTAATACCAAACTTGGTTTCAGATCTAACGAGTCCTGTGTGACGAGCAAGCCGCGCAGCCGCAAGGTGGGGGGTCAAGTTACTGCATCCGCGCCTCCTGGAGCTGCGGGGGGTACGGCAGGGGGGGCAGGAGGGGGGCCTGGACGCCGCCCCCTTGCAGGGTGTAGTAAGGAGACACGTAGCCTGCTTGACTCGCTGCTGCAGCCGCTGCTGTAACAAAGACCATCTTGTAGCAAATGCTTTATCGAAAATCATTCGAAGGTAAGGCTAAATCAAATTGAATTTCCGTTTCAAATGGTTTTGGCTGATTGCCTGACTGGATAAATTACAGAAGATAGTATAGGTAGGTACATTGCGAAAAGCAAAATGTTCAAAACTCAAACCCAAAACGCCCGCCACCATAAGAAAAGAGGTAAAAAA
Organism: Keiferia lycopersicella; assembly: GCA_029255805.1. NCBI lineage: Eukaryota > Metazoa > Arthropoda > Insecta > Lepidoptera > Gelechiidae > Keiferia > Keiferia lycopersicella. The sequence continues at coordinate 432,208 of JARACZ010000029.1, read as the reverse complement.
TCACAGTGTTTACTTTGGTAGTTTGACGACAGACCTGCAGCTGTGGCATACGGGTCGAATCCTGCCGCTGCGTACTGCTGTTGGTACGCCGCTGCCCCCTGCGCGGCGGCTGCTTGGTACTCGTACAGGTGGTTGGCAGCCGCCACCGCCGCGGCGTGCTGCAGCTGCGAAGGCATCATGAGGCCGCCGGCTCCAGCACTCACGCCACCCACGCTCCCGACCGCGCCCATGTAACTGGGCGTCCCATACACGTAGCCAGGAGACAACCTGCAGATAGACAAGTTGTCAGCACTTGTCGACTGCCGACGTCTACGCATCGGACATTCAGGATTTTCTGGCAGTTATGTATCTTTGGTTTTAAGTTGAAGTTATTCTGCCATATTGAGTTTCCCTGAACGTCCGATGTCTCAGCACCCGTGATGGCTTTTTCCACGTAAATGCATAATATACACCGTGCAAAGAGCCACCTGCTTGCAAAATTAATACTTTTCAAAACTGTAATCACACTCTAGGAATACCTAGCCCCATTTGCAGCCTCGACAGGCACGAGCAAATCTAGTTTTGTTAGGTTAGTAGACATCGATAAACAGTTATACAATGTAAGTAGGCCTGATCGTATCCTGTTCGTCGCCGTAGGAACCGCTGCCGTGCGTCGCTACAAGACATTTAGAAAATTCGTATAGAAATATCAAAAGCCGTAACGTCTACTTCGCCTCTACGCGAAAGAAATATTTTCTTATCGTTAAATTCGTCTTGGCGAGGAAACGTCGTCGCACGATTCGAGATTAAGAGCCGTGTCAATTTCGAAATACTTAACGCAAAGGTAGATTAAAATACCAGAACGGGCTATTTCTTCCTGTAGGTAATATTTCAAAGGAGGAGCAGTAGTGTAGGTAGAGCATTAAAAATACCTTGATTGATGCTTTTGAAAAAGTGAGTCGATGGAAGGTGGGTGTAATTTGCGAGGGGGAAATTGTTTTATGAAAAGTGGCGAAAACGGCTGAGTCGGTTGCTCCCCGCATGAAGGCGGTCAAGTTGCATCGAGAGGACTTCACCAATGCGCCGCGTCAGCGATCTGCGAGAGTCCTCAGCCTCGGCACACCGCGCCTGTTTAACTTTCCTATTTTTTCTAATTATCGCCATCCTCTTTTGTCACTCGAGTGTTGACAGAGACGGGCTGATTGGCGGCGGCGGTGATGAGAGTCTGAAGTCTGACGGGATTAGCGTGGCAGAGAAACTACGACGCATGCGTGCAACACGCCCGACGCTCGCCCCGCCCGCCCTACACGCCCACCTGTGGTCTACTGTTGCTTATTCGCAAGCACAATACCTACTTGTTTTCTTTATACCTCTCCTATACCTACATACTCACGCATTGTACTCAGGTCATTGTTAGAACAAAAGTTCATTAACATCATCAATGCGCAAGTCTCTAGCCGCCCAAATCAAAACTGCGTTACTCTACATTGCTACTTCAAGTTTGCTAAATTGGGTTACTGAAGACTAATAGAGAAAGTGAAAAAAATATTATGTAGTACAAACACGCATAAACACTAAACAGCATAATAAAACTGGCGGAACATCACACATGGAAGCTGCACATAGCTACTCTGAATAACAAACCCGACATTTATTGCTACGGAGGTTTAGGGAGATAGGGATAGTTACGTGGCTGATTATATCCAACCGACCTATTTCCTTCGCTCGTGTTTATTATCGTATCGAATAGAATAGAGTATAATAAAAAAGCGTTACGTACATGCAAAAGTGTAATAAAAAATAAACTAATTCCGTTATTGTACCGAACCGATGTAACATGTTAGTAATCTTAATCTACCATCTATCCAATGATAAATGTGTAGGTCTATTTGTATTGACTTTCCGAATAAAGTTTATTTGTAACCAGTCACCTAATGACCCACGGGTTTGATCGAAACAAAAACACAGGGCAATTAATCGAGCGAAGCTTTCAGGCTTTCACTTTATTTTTTCCATCACTAGTGTACCGATGAATAATAGATGTGTGGTGGTTCGGCTGTGAGCATCGATCGGCGCCGCCTCGCTAATTAGAGTCCCTGTCCTGCCGATTGAACCCAGCTCGTTAAGCATTGCCGATTACAGTGAAAGCTTGTGCTACCGTAAAGTAGTCGAGGCAGCAATGTGCTTTAGGGGTTTAGTGACGAGACGAGTGCGCGAATGCAGCAGGCTGGTGACTGCTGTGGAGTTGAGCACGGCGGCGGCGGCGCGGGCGTCGAGCGAGCGCGCACACCTACTCACACACAGCGCACGCTCGACGCACGCGCAGCCCGCACGGCGACCGACCGCCGACCACGGCCCACGGACACGACAGTAGTGAGTGTATTAACGAAATCCACCACCAACAAAACTCAATTCAAATCAACAAAAATCTTACACGAACACGGCATAAAACATAAAAGTAAAGAAAACATTGAGTGTCGAGAACGATGCGCATAGTGTCGGCGCGGGCGGTGGGCGGCGCCGCGAGCGCGCGCGGTCAGGCGGCCGCGGCGCCGCCCATGCTCCGGATAGCTTTATAAAACGTAAACATTAAAAAACCCAATCGACTAATTCACACCCAAAACGAAAAAAATCCACTCTCACGCTCACGCTTGCCATAGATACCTATGTGAAAATGTTTGATAATTTAGTCTAGGTGTGGTCCTTGGGCCGCCGCGCCGCTACCACCGGGGACGCCGCTCGCCTCATCTACCGAGACAAAATTCAGCTCAGCAATCAAACTCCACCTATTCGCATCGCTTTCGATGACTCAAGCACCTTATTCTAGTTCTGGATAATTTCCTTAAGCATTACATTTCCCAAATATGATTTGGATGCTACTGCTTTCCCTTGCTGAATTGATGATCTTCTAGAGTTGTTTACCTACATAAAAAAGTCATCGTAAGTATATTTTTATACGCTTCTACACCCTATACTGAAACTATTGGAAACTGATATCCTATGCATTGCCAATTATCCTGTTACAACTTATAAGATATTATGATGGGTCTATTTCAAAAATGTTGATAATCCTACAGTTCTGATTTTTGTCTCGTGAGATGTACTGAGCGCGGCACGCGGCGCCGCAAGTGCTGATAAATATCGAAGTGTAGAACCATTTAACATTGAAACAGATATGTAAGGGTCGTAGCAGGCCAGTACTTACCCATAAGGTGACTGTAGCACAGTCGGGTAACCAGCCCTCACTCCGGCCGCCGCAGCTGCCGCCAAACCAAACCCTGCAACAAACAAACATCAAATGAAATTAGGTGACAGAAAGATGAAACTTACACTTCTGAAAATATATTACCTACTCTTTCATCATCCACGTTCTAGACTAGATATTTTAGTCTTCACTTAACGGAAGTGTCTACTGAGATCTCTGAACCGAAATATAACACGGAGAGATTGGACATCTTCCAAATGACACACGAGTCAACTTAGAGCACAGGCAGCGTCAAGTGTTGATTTCTTTTTATTGCATTGTTAAGGCTGGCGAGGCGGGGGCTATTTCGGTCGCTCGGCGTCGCCCGGGCGGCGCAGGCGCAGGGGTATGCCGCCTGACAAGAAGACGACAAACTCATGCTATAAATGGCGTTCAGCCATTGGCACCGACTGCCGGTATCAAAATCCTTCAAGTGTCTATATCGATTGGCAAACGCTAAGCAGAAACGATCACCTGGGTTGAGTAATTTAAATCGTTACGTTCGTCATATCATACTACAATGTAAACTGTTGACCAAGTGTAATTTGCTTTGATTTTCCGGATATTTCGAAAATCAAATAACATATCGGACTAGGAAGTCCCATCATGGAAATTGCACATAAAAACATAAATCGCTGATTAATGTCTATTGGTCAGAGAAGCGTGACCTCCACCGGGCTAAAATCATGGTGTTGTATTGTGTGTGGTGAAATTTGTACGGTGATTACAGCGGATCACATCCGGAGCGGACGACACGGTGTCGCGGTTCAGCTACTGCCGTAATACCCCGACCCTACACTGATGATGGCCCAACAGCGCGACGTCGCCGAAATATTGCCAATATCCTCGCTGGCACCTCATACTCCAAACGTAATTGACTTCGTTAATGTTTTCAGCGGTCTCTTTAATGGCGCTATCTATCACAGACTTCGCTTAGTGCCAAACTGCCAACATCAAGGACTAAAAATTCTTACCTAGTTAGTAGTTATATTCAAGGGCAGCTAGAGTTTATTGGAATTGACTGTTGGTTGTAGATTCCCTGGTAAATGAAGGGGTTGAACCCGTGGTGGCGTGCAGCGCTGCCCCGACTGCCGCAGTCGATCGATGCGGTGTCATTTGACGGCCGAGGTCGGACCACTGTCCAACACAAAGCTTATCTAGATTCATTATTTTTTCCTCTTTCCTTTTACGTCCATTGTGGAGCAGCCTAAATGCGCAGTCTTTTGTTGCCGTATGTGACCCAGATAGATTTTAGTCGCAATCGATTGTTGGCTGGTTTACAATAGTTCGGCATTGAAATGACCAACTTGTGTGCAACCGGCGATGTGCGTAGAACAAACATGACGTAGCACTCTCTATCCCGCTTTAAAGTCGCATGACGCTCAATTATGTGGAACTTAGTCACAACAACTTATTCCCGAAATATATTTCTTGGATTTGAATAAATACGTACCTACTTTGTTTTGAATAGTTTTGCGTGTTGTTTTAGTTCAGGACGAGTCCCGCGGGAGGGTCGTCGAACTGCAAAGCCGTCAGTAAGTGCTTAACGCCGCTTGTAAGGATTCTACGGAAATACGATTTTAGACGCGGGCGCCGACTCTCAGGACAGGGCTCGAGTATTATTATACGCCCATATCTCCGGCACATCTACTTCCAATCCTGAATGACGAACGCGATCGCGGAATGCATAAACTTGTAACTCAAACAATCAAAGCGCGATTCAGCGTAATCGTTAATTTCGTTTATGAGTTCTGAATCTGTACCTACATGTGCCGGCTGGCCGAAGCTCAGTAAAAGCGAGGAGAACGTTGATTAGTATGAAAACAAGCTTTGTGAACACATTGTAGCATCAATATGTCGTGCAAGTTTACTGGCACAAGAATAGATGTGGAGCAGTGGTGGCCTAGTTTCGTATGACCAAACCGTGGCTCACGGGCGCTGGGCACAGGTCGCCGTGTCCGACGGCCTTCCTTTGATGTGCCGGTGTCGTCTGCGGCTCCAGTATCCATCAATCCCTCGACTTCAGGAGACCGCACGACACTCACAGAACGATTAATTACACCCCTTTCCACCGCGTACAGGGGACATTTATTTTTGGAGAAAACACGTGCGCGTCGTCAATCCACTAGCTGGATTTTTAATGGTTGTTAGTATAGGCTGATATTTAATGGCAAGGTTTCATAAGTACTAAGAGGAATCTGAACGAGCCTAATGTTAGCTCTGGCAGAATTCTGTCAAATTGTTTCATGCAATATTCAGATTGACGGGCAAGCTGTGAAGGAGGCATGCAGAGCATGTTTTGTCTACCATGTCATTCCGCACATTGTGATAGGCAAGAAGAGAGGAGTATCTGGCGATGGGCCAGAGCCTGTGTCGCGGGCGACTGCGACGTTCCCAAAACTGCGTATATTTAGACAAAATAAAGAGCGCGCCGAAGACAAAACGAGACGCAACTCTGTTATATTTATAAATAACCGCGTCGTTCGCCGGACGGACTCAGCCTCGCACTCGCTCGACCAACCTCTGCTCGCCAGCTGTTGTACATAAATAATAATTAAGCCACGAAGAAAGCAACGTTCAGCTTTTCAGAAGCCTGATAATGAATTCGGGCTGAAGTCAGGTGTTTTTCAGGGCGTCGTAAGTAGGTGAAGCTCGCCAAGTGGCTAATCCTAAATCTTGTCTAGTAGACGGTCGGTTACATGTACACCTAATCTACGATATCGAAGGATTATGGAAGGATGGCGGGGCTTCGCGCGGAAGTCGCGGCTCGGCTCGGGTTACGAACACCCCGTCACAAAGGGAACGAACCTCTACACTCGAGTGTTCCTGTGCCGGTCGTCGACCGACATTATCCTAGGATCGAATAAAATGAGGGATGTGCGGTTGGTACGTTGAGCGGAACTTAAAACACGCTCTATCTCGATGTCATCGAATTCTTTGAGACTTTGGGCGGCATGTCGCATCCGCATGACGCGGAAGATGCTATCTACTTGGAACGTGTTCAAAATCTCCGAGGTTATTAGTGTAGTGACATCGTAAATTATTATGTCTGTCTATTACTTTTAATGATCTGGGAATACATTTAGTGGAATTTTTGAGCTCGTGCAACCTCATTTTGTTCCGAGTGACCCAATAAATTTGTAGAATTTAATGGTTCGATGACGCCTTTGTGAAATAGATTTCTGTACATTAGGTCCAGTTTTATAACTTTTACTGCTTTTGTGGTCAAAATCATAGCTGCGTCACTCCATACAATCATGACGGCGGTAATTAGGTACACGTTTCCTGGCAGCAGTAAAATAAATTATTATTATTGTGATATCCCTGTAAAGGCAGATAGTATCGCGTCGCGTGGTTCGCGTCGCCGGCCACCATTATGGCTTCGCTTCATACAATTACAACTGCGCAGCGTTATCGATTAGGATATTCGATGCTTTACTTAGATACCTGCTTCAAATTTGCAGCTATCTGTAAGTATTTCAAAGACGGTGGAATGAACGGAAATGGGACAAAAACAACAAAATTTTATTCAGAACATTACTTACGTCCGTTCATTACCCCCGACCCAGGCAACGGTGGGATCGACAAACAGTATTATGCATAATGTTATACGCACGTGGCCGAACAATAAATTGGCTTAGTGATATCGATCGGGCGCAAGCGGCGCGTGTGGACCCATCAGTGCATCGCCTAAATCCTGACATAAAAATAGTCGAGGGGGTGTAGTGTGAGGCTCTGAGGCAAGGGTGTGGGGGTGCGCGGGGCATGCATAAGTAGGGTAGGAGCGGGCATTGCCGGTCAGGAGATAATACCGGTCACTTTACTATTACATACAAAACGGCTCGCTAAATGCACACACACATGTAAACATAGTGGCGTAATTATTCCCGACCACACTCCACCCACCCCCGCTTAGTTTCGATTACACGCTGAGCTGGAGTGGACGCCGTCAGTTTTCGCGCCATTTTGTTAGAATTTTTCAACCGTCGAAAATAAGAGGTAAGTCTTTTATTTATCACATTATACCAATACTTAATTCATTTTCAGATTGCTTATTCTGCGTCTTTTTAATATTTATTCTCAATTCACGCTGTTGTTTGGTTGTTTAATATTAAAAAAAATATTTACAACAGTACCTCCCGTCGTCTAATGCCGGTCAGGCTGACCGGAATTACCCGCAACATATTTCTAAAATACCTGTCGTCGGGTAATGCTGGTCACTTTGTAAAGTGTTAGTTATATGCATTTTCTTCTTCGGATGATGCCAGTTACGCTGATTGCAATTCACTATACATCTATACATAGATATATCACGCCTTTATCCCTTGCGGGGTAGGCAGAGCGTTAACGGCCGTAAGAATATGGTCGCTATCGCCACGTCTGACACTTTTGAGGATGGTTTTTCAAAGTTGTTTCAGAAAAAATGTGTATCACTATAGTGACAGGTTGTCAGCCTGTCGCCTAAAAATTGTAATACACCAATACTCTCGAGTCCCTTAGTCGCCTCTTACGACACCCACGGGAAGGATGTGGGGTGATGCTATTCTAAGCCGGTATCACACAGCATATATATATGGACGCTGTTTAGCATTTATGTACCAACCCACACCCGGAACAAATTAAGCTACGAGCCTTCGAAGTTTTTCAAAGACATTTAGTTTTCCTGCGGTCTCCCTGAACGTAAGCTCATACTATTTAGTATCACCAGGTGCGTCTAAATGCCCTTATTTAAGTAATGTATGTAATTGATGTTTTGAATAAATATTTATTGAAATAAAGACGAAAAACTGTTATTGCGAAATACCAACATCCTACTTTGTAAAAAGCAATTAAGTACCATGTGGCTTACAACATTATTGCTTAATAATTTACAGGGATTTTGAGATGAGAAAAATGTACCATAAATATTTGAAAATCAGCTTTATTATAGTTATGAGATCACCTACCTTAAATTAACTGTTACATCTTAAAGAATAATAAATGATTATTCTTATTTACTGAGATCCATTGAACATTACAAAAAATCAGTCATATTTTGATTAGGTACATACGTACTTTGCTTATAAAACTAAACTACATATTATGAAACATTTATTTTTAACAAAAACATAATTAAATATTTATCAAAAATATAACAAAAATGGCTCTTATTTGCTTTTCTCTTTAAAATAAAACCAACCTTAATATTAAATAAACACCATAAGGGCATGAAGGGCCTTGGTGAAGATGTGCTCACGTCGCAGTAGATGGGTCAGTTGTTACCGGTCACGTTGATTTTCTTGATTTTTAGGGAACTTCCGCCTTGCAAGAGTTGGGACAGTTCATCGTCAGTGCTCTGTGCTTTGGCAAGTGCATCTTAACCTATGGCATTAACTTCGTCAATCCGGGAGAGTGTGTCGGTGACAACGTTATCTTTGCCAGAGATGTGATGGATGTCTGCTGAGAATTGAGCGATGTAATCGAGATATCACAGAGAGCACAACATCACTATGGCACTTTGCTTCATTGACTACGCCAAAGCGTTCGATTGCATAAATTGGGACAAAATGTTCAACGTGATGAGTGAGATGGGCATACCGAGTCACCTAACATTCCTTGTGCAAAGTCTCTACAACGAAGGCAAATCTAGAGTTAGACTAGAGGGCTCAGCATCACATCCCTTTAAAACTGAGCGCGGAGTGCGTCAGGGATGCATACTCTCGCCGCAATTGTTTAACTTGGTCGGCGAACACATCATGCGGAGAGTACTCGAAGACTGGGACGGAGGTATCCGCATGGGTGGACGTCTAATAAACAACTTGCGTTTCGCTGATGATACCACAATAATTGGCTCAAATGAAACTGAACTAGCGGAAATTCTAAGTAGAGTGGAAAAAGTGAGCGCAGAATACGGTCTTCTTATCAACAGGTCAAAAACGAAATTAATGATCATTGATAGAGCTGGGACGATGCAGCGAACTGGCGAACTGAGGGACCTCGAGGTCGTTCGCAAATTCGTATACCTGGGTGCTCTTATCAGTGACGATGGCGACTGCGACCTTGAAGTGATACGAAGAGCCCAAATGGCAAAAGCAGCAGTGAAAAAGATGGAAAAGATTTGGAGGAACAGAAGTGTCACTCGCAAAACCAAAATTAACCTCATGCAGACCCTAATATTTTCCATATTCCTGTACGCATCTGAAACTTGGACTTTGAAATCTCGCACACGAAAAAGGATAGACGCGTTCGAAATGTGGTGCTGGCGCAGAATGTTACGTATTCCATGGACTGCACGGCGCACAAGCGAGTCTATCCTGAAAGAGCTGAACATCCGGAAAAGAATGTCCACCATCTGTCAGCAGCGCATTCTTGGGTTTTTTGGACACTTGACTAGGCGTGAACATGAATGTCTGGAGTCAGTTATTTTCACTGGCCATGTAATGGGCAAAAGAAGTCGTGGAAGAGCACCGGTCAGATGGACCGATACAGTACAGCAGGCAACCAAGGCCACACTGCAGGCGTCAGTGCACATGGCACAAGACCGCGGAGCCTGGAGAAATTTGGTGGAGCAGAGGCTCCCCATGGTCACGTCCCTCAGGAATGAGGCATCGACTTAGAAGAAGAAGAATCGAGATATCTGAATTGGCGTGGAGAACAGTGATCTTTGTTGGTTTTGAAGGCATGAGTTAAGGGCTTGTGATCGGTGTAGATTCTGAATGGACAGGCTTCAAGCATATGACGGAAGTACTGGATGGATTTGTAGATGGCAAGGAGCTCTCGGTCATACGGGCTGTACTTTTTCTGCGCCGGTGTCAGTTTGCGGGAGAAAAAGGATAACGGTTGCCATGAGTCGTTTTGATATTGTTGCCGTACTCCTCCAATGGCTGAATCTGAAGCATCAGTGACCAGTGCTATTTTCGCGTTGCAGTCCGGGTGTGCAAGCATGGCAGCTTGGCATAAGCCTTCTTTGCATGCCTCAAAGCCGTGTCGCTCTGTTTCTGAGAGGTTGACAGGCTGTGAGTTTTTGCGTACACCCTTGAGTAGCTCGTTGAGAGGAGCTTGAAGCTTTGCGGAATGTGGAATGAAGCGGTGGTAAAAGTTGAACATTCCGAGGAATCTCCGGAGTTCTCTCACTGTTTTCGGTTCCGGGAAACTCTTGATGGCTTCGACTCTATGCTCTAAGGGTGTGATGCCTTTCTCTGACACGTGGTAGCCTAGGAAAGTTATCTCATTTACGCCAAATTCGCATTTGGCAGCGTTGATCACCATGCCGTATTCGTCAAGGCGTTTGAAAAGACGTAGGTGGGCTTCGTGGGTCTGGCGGCCTGGTGAGAATATGAGGATGTCGTCCAGGTAGCCGTAGCAGAAGTCGAGGTCCCTAGTGACTTCTTCAATGAACCGTTGGAACGTTTGTGCTGCGTTCCGAAGGCCGAAAGTCATCATAGGGAACTCGAAAAGTCCGAAGGGCGTAGAAATGGCGGTCTTCGGGATATCTGGGCCATAGACGGGGATCTGGTTATATGCCTTCACAAGGTCGATCTTGGAAAAGATGGTGGATCCGGCTAAGTTTGCGTTAAAGTCGTGAATGTGTTTGATGGGATATTTGTCGGGTACTGTGCGTGCGTTCAGGCGACGATAATCTCCACATGGTCTCCAGCTGTTGTCCTTCTTTGGTACGAGGTGTACTTCTTTGGGGAGGACCACGGGCTATCGGATGGGCGTGCAGTACCGTTCTTGACCATCTCTTGAAATTCGTGCTTCGCAATGTTCAGCTTGTCCGGAGCCAGGCGTCGTGGTTTGCACGAGACGTATGTTAAAATCTGAATGGTGTGCCGCTCGGTACGCGAAAACTCGACTATTTGACAATTTGTACCAAGTATAATACCGGTACCCACGTGCCTACCCATAGGATACCGCTCAGATTTAAATAGGGCCTGACAGTCAAATGTTTAAGTTCTCAAACTATCGTTAACGACGCGTCTGTTCAGCCTCGTCGTTACAGTGTCTAATTCATACCTACTACGACCGAAATTCAAAGCGGGAATTTCTATATGTTTTAATTACTTTGGATTATGGATGCAACCATGGATTATTTATAGTGTAAGCTGTATGTTTTACTCTGAAACAATGGGTGTATAAAGATTATTGATCAATTTCAAACTAAGAATTTGTTATCTCTTTACATCCTATATGAAATAAACATGGTCACCCTACCCACAAACTTTTATAGAGAGATTGTGGGTGCGAACAAGGTTTAACGGTCAATTTTCTTGGGTGTAGGTACTTCTTGTTTCCAAGTACTTATCTTCTTGACGGTGACTATACGGCGTCAGAATTTCGGTCGTAGTGTTGGTTGATGTTGACACATTCACGTTAGAAATACGTAAAGGCAAGCAAATACGCACATAAAAACGATTCTCACTCACATGATTTTGAGGTTAAGTTTTTTCTTACAATGAGCCTAAATTTTTGTCAAAATGTTGCAAGTTTCGAACTTGTTTTGTTAATCTTCCCTAGCCTGAAGTGATAATCGAATAAACTGTTAACTAACACGTCATATTTACTATGAAAATACTGGAAACTTACGTTTGTTTTTGTTTACCTCCGGCCGGCACGGCGATCCGTCAAACAACTACACGAGGTACCGATCACGTTGGGCCGCCGCCCGCGCACTTGCCCTCCCCGGAGATATCTGAATTTTGCACCAATGTACTAAGCCACATTTGCCATTTCGCAACAATGTACTAACCTTGTTATAGTACATTATTGCTTTTTTGAAATTCCCAGATAGTTTTTTGCAATAAGAGTGTATGTGTTATAGGACATTATTGCAAAATTAAATAACGGTGACGTGAATTACGCATTAACCATTTTAGGGGATTATCTAATTAATAAAATATATTTTTTTAATATGAGTTATACATTCTGAAAGCTTATTTTAAGACGCATAGAACTGCATTCATAGTCCAAAATCTCAATTTGTGTGGGTTAGTACACAAATGCTAAACAGCGTCCATATATATGTATGTATATATCTATTAGTTATATACATTGCCGTGTGATGCCGGCTTAGAATAGCATCACCCCACATCCTTCCCGCGGGTGTCGTAAGAGGCGACTAAGGGATTTGAGGGTATTGGTGTACTACAATTTTTAGGCGACAGGCTGACAACCCGTCACTATAGTGATACACATGTTTTCTGGAACAACCTTAGAAAACAATCCTCAAAAATGTCAGACGTGGCGAAAGCGACCGTATTCTTACGGCCGTTAACGCTCTGCCTACCCCGCAAGGGATAAAGGCGTGATATATGTGTGTGTGTGTGTGTGTATATACATATAGAGTTTTTAAACTATTTTGGTTGCAGATGTCAGAGAGACGTGGGAAGGTAAAATGGGATGAAAGTAACCTAACTAGAGCTTTTCGAATGGTTGCAGCAGGAAAACCAATTAGGCAAACGGCAAGAGAAACAGGTATTTCATTTTCCACTTTGCAAGAAAGGCTTAAAACAAATAATACCCAGATCACAAAATGCGGCAGACACACTGTGTTTAGCAAAACCCAAGAAGAAGACATGGCTAATCAAAAAAAGCTATTAGCGAAGATATTCTACGGGTGCACTTCAAGTGAAATAAAGCGAATGGCTTATGAATACGCAATAAAAAATAATGTGCCTAACAATTTCAATATTACGACCCAAATGGCCGGCAAAGACTGGCTCAAAGGCTTTATGAAGCGAAACAATTTGTCTGTCCGCAAAGCTGAAGGAACGAGCTTAAATAGAGCAATGGCATTTAATAAAGATGAAGTTGGCATTATTTTTAAGCTTCTGGAGGACTTTTAATTTTCCTCCTAGAAACATATATAATGTTGACGAGACAGGAATCACGTCTGTGCCAGATCCGGGCAAAATTGTGGCAGAGAAAGGCCAAAAGCGTGTCGGGTCGATCACCAGTGGTGAAAGAGGGCAGACAGTTACAGCTGTATGTGCAATGAGTGCGACGGGAATATTTGTCCCACCTATGTTCATTTATCCTCGTCAACGACATTCTGTCGCACTAGAAGCAGATGGGCCAAGGGGTGCACTGTACCGCTGTTCAAAAAATGGTTGGATAAATGAAGATTTGTTCTTGGACTGGTTGAAGCACTTTGCGGATCATGCAAAACCTTCGGACAAAGATCCTATTCTTCTCATTCTTGACAATCATTCCAGCCACATATCACTAAAAGCTTATGAGTTTTGCAAATCGAACAACATCATGATGCTGTCTCTACCACCACAAGGATCGCACAGAATCCAACCAATGGACATATCAATTTATGGACCTTTTATATACGGCTTATAAGGCTGAGTGTAACTATTTTATGAAGTCAAACCTAGGCCGCAAAATCACTCCAAACGATATTGCTTCATTGTTCAGAAAAGCGTTCCAAAAAGTTGCGACAATCCCCAAAGCAGAAGCAGGGTTCAAAGCAGCGGGAATATATCCTTTTAACCCTGATGTGTTCACTGAAGAAGATTTTATGGCAGCAGAGTTCCTTAACAGCGACGACCTAATTCCTCATTCTTCGGAAGATCGTGAACGAGACAACAAAACTCCTGAATCTCAACTAATAACTGACCAACAAAATGAAATCGATACTGAAACTGTCTGCAACAGTCCCTCGCTCTTAAATGAGACCACAGGTGATTACCCCCCATCCAACTCGTTTGTGATGCCAGAAGAGGATGTTGTAGCTGCAGCTGCAGAGTTCCTTAACAGTGAAGATTTAATTATACCTTCCTCAGAACATCATGAACGAGAAGACAAAACTTCTGGATCTCAACTTACAACCGACCAACAAAATGCAATATTCAATACTGAAACTCGCAACAGTCCCGCGCTCTTAAACGAGACAACACATAATTCCAACTTGTTGTCGATACCAGGAAGTCTGTCCATGGGTTCGTCTAGAGGTACTTCAGAAGCAAATCAAGTGAGGTCTGCCTGCACTGAGTCTTCTTGCACTGCAATGTCAACAACTACAGGCACGTCTAATATTTTGGCTTCTTCTAATTGCTTGACAAGTGTTAAAGATCTACTGCCGATACCCAAGAAAAACATAGAGAAAAAGAGCAACAGGAGACAACATGCTACCCACATTACAAGTACCCCATTTAAAGAAACATTGATCAAAAAAGAAGAAAGAAGACAGAAAAAAACTGAAACAAAAAAGAAATCTGAGACAGGAAAGAAAGTGCAGAGTAATGTCACTAAAAAAGGAGGAAAACCGATGAAAAGTCAAACAAAAAAGAAATCTGGCACAGGAAAGAATCTGAAGAGTAATATTACTAAAAAAGAAGAAAGAAAACAGACCAAAACTGAAACAAAAAAGAACTTGAAGAGGCCTATGACTAAAAAACAAAGTGAGGATAAGGAAAGGCAAAGTGAAGTAAACCCAAAAGGAAAGAAAAAAACAGGCCACACAGTTAAAAGAAGAATCCTACAAGAAAAAAATAACACCAGCAGTTCAGAATCTGACGTAGAGATGACTGACCTGGTCGATGATGACACCGATATTGATGATACTAATGATTTAGAAAACAAATGTATCCTGTGTGATGACTATGGTAGGAACAATGAACTTTGGTTTAGGTGCGTTATTTGTGGGTTATGGGCTCATGCCGAATGTACCGGTAGAGACAGTGCAGAAAACTACAAGTGTGATATATGTGCCAATAAAGCTTGACAGGCCTAAGCTTCACTGACCGGTACTTAACCTTCGCTGACCGGCATTAAGCTACGATGACCGACACTAGAACCGGGGTGACCGGAATTTACCACCATGGGGTCTAATGTTGGTCAAATACATTTTTTTTTCTTATGTTAATTATTCCAAAAATAAAACTATTTTTGATCTCAACTCAATTCGTTGTGTTAATGTGTAAGACTATGATTAAGTTTCTAAAAGTTTAATAAAGATACTTTGATTATTTTGTGAGTTATTCTTGTTCGGCCTTAACCGACCGACAATACCCGCTCTTACCCTAATGCACCGGCGAAGGGCGCTCAGCGGCGCACGCGATCGTCCGCAATGCCAAACACTGGGACACGCCGCACGCCGCATGCCCTACGCTGCACAAAGACCCCAAACTCCTTGTTAATCAATGATGAGCATGCTTACGAAGTTCGCGCTTCAATGATTCAGAAGTGCTGTAAATGTAATTAAGTTAAGTATCCATGCGCTTTGTGTCGCAGGAAAATTTGGACTGAGTCATATCCTTTGTTTTTGTGGGATCACACTTTCTTTGTCCTTTGGAAAAGCCACGTGTGATTATAAAATTTCCAAATTATTTCGTTCTTAAACCGAAGCAAACTAGACGGCACATTAAGTGTACGAAATGGTTCGGCAGGTGTGAATCGATTACTACGGTGGTCGCGGCACTCAATAATTCAACGTGTCCGTCGCACTGTTTGGACAAGTGCTACGGACGGCCTTCATCAACACTCCCATATAATAAAACTTTAACAATGTTTTCATAATCGACGCCCGCCGTATGAAATCGCTCGTTACCTACTGTACATGTGGCTGTGACTGCCACCTCAACGTATTTACAATTTAGCATATATTTTGTACCGCATAATAGCTCTAGTATGTACGTATGTACCTACCAAAACTATAAGTGAGTAAACAATACGTGGCGTATGCTATGTATAGCTATTATGGTGCGGCGTCGATACCCTATAAATTTGTTTACTGACTAACACTAGTTATAGTAATAATAGTCTTTTATTCGGATGAAATAAATAAAGTTGAAAAATGACAATAATATTGACTACTTTACTTACTTTTTTGACTTGATTAATCTTGAGAATGCAGACTGTTTTCTAGTAAGTATTCTAACACAATGTCTCTGAGCAACATTGTAAGAAAAGCTATTGTAAATCACAATGATATTTCGAAAATGAAGACATTTTAGCATCCAATGAATCTGTAGCCTGCGTCATTAAATCGTTAGTGATGACAACAAAACCCATTAATCTTCAATAAACGTTCGCTCACACCAACAATTCTGGAAACTGGAGTTGCGTATTTGGAAAGAAGCGGCTTCTCCTCAGATCACATAGTGGAAACTACAGATTAAAGCTTATTTATTTTGGCTACGGTTTGATGCGCGCGCGCCGAAGACAGACATGAGTTTACGCCACCATCATGAATAGAGAGTAATATAAATTCCATCAAAAAAAGTAAAATTTACATTCCAGTTGTGTCCTTTGAGTTATCAATGCATGCAACCCTACTTATGCAGTTCATTTGCAAGTCTGAATACTTGCGTATAAAAGAGCATATTGTAGTCGGTTTTTTAGGTGAGGATAACGCAGGTACGGGTGTTTGTTGAAGCCGGCTGCGCTTGCGACTCATTCACGGTAAATCAGAACACAACCCCTGTAACGGTAAAGTTGGTTGCATTTGAGAAACGGCTGTTGAAAACCGGCCTAGACGTAACGGACGATCTTTTCATTCTTTTCATTCACTTCCAAGGTTAGGTCTTATATCTTCGATCTTCCCAACTTGACTGACAGGAGTAACGTGTCGGTTACAACAGAAGAAAATGATCCATGTATTTCGGCAGATATATTTACGTAGAAGCAACAAACATAATGTACCGCAGCCATAAACCCTAATCCAACAAGGCGCACAATACCGTAGACTAAACACAGAATTCGGCGGCGTAGGATTTAATGCGTTCGAACAACCGATCAACAATATCAGAGCCGGCCCTCGACCGGAACTAGGAACAACATAAACTCTCAACAGTCACTCACAGATGAAAGATCGCTTTCAATTTCTACTTATGCTGAAACAAGGACGGATTTAGATTAGAAGCGGCATAAACAGAACTATTATGACGAAACAAGCTGCGCTAGACAAAGCGCTGCGATCGATATTTTTCCGCGCGCGACCCTAAGCGAAAGTTGTACCAATTGTACCATACAAGTCGTTTATCGTTGAATCAACGGTCGATGATTGGAACAGAGCGGTGGGGTTGCCACGGATGCGTGGACAATCCACGAAATGTGCGCGTGCGGGGGGCATATGGCGGAGCCGGTACGGCGCAGGCGCAGCGCAGACCAGGTGCCCGTCATGCGCGCCCGCACCCATTGTGTACACCACTGCTCCCTCCGGCCCGCTCCCGCACCCCTCGTGCTCTACACTACTCGAGATGCGAACAATGCCAAACCAGCAGCATGCGAATTCATTCAACGCGTCTTCCCATCCCAAGACCGCTTACAAAACGATCAGCTGTTACGAAGTTCACATCGATGTGTTTATCTTCTTATTCATTTACTCCAATACATTTCTTTGATAAACAACGACTCGTTTATCATGGTTTTAAAATTAGTTCCATGCTTAGTAATGAAGGCATTGTTGGAGTACATCAATTGTAGTGCGTATGCACGGAAGCCTCATTATGCCATGTCATTCTTCGGTTACATGGCTGCCGCAGATGGCCATGTGATGTTCTGATGGCCAAAGCAATTTTGTTTACGTGTATCATTTCATAGGTTTCTTAATAGTGCGTTACGTTCCTACACAGAGGAAACGTTTATTTGAAACTCTTCACCAGAATGCCAGGATGTTTTGGTTACGTAAGGTAGGTAAAGATAGGTCGCAGATAGAAGGTACCTACAATAAATCTTGGATTAGATTAGAATGAGTTCTTTAGGATTTTTTAATACCGCTTCAAGTACAATTATATTGTGTTTGAACAAATACAAATAAATAAACAAATCTATTTGGATACATACATAAACATACATAAATCACGCCTTTGTCCCTTACGGGGTAGGCAGAGCGTTAACGATCGTAAAATTACGGTCTCCATCGCCACGTCTGACAAGTATTGAGGGCCCTTTTAGATGATTCATGTATCACTGTAGTGACAGGTTGTCAGCCTGTCGCCTAAAATTGTAACACACATGAAACCCTCGAGTCCCATAGTTGCCTTTTACAACACCCGCGGGAAGAAAAGGGGTGATGCTATTCTATGCCGGCATCACACGGCAAATCTATTTGGATGACATTCGAAAATTTAATCAGTTGTCGAACGTCATCCACATGATGAAGGCAAGTTAGAAAGTCATGCGAAAGAAATCCTGCGGAATCTAAAGGTGCGAAGTAATACGTCACAGTAAGGGTTGAGGTGCGGTTCCATCAAGCAGGCAGTGCGTGCGGCGAGGGAGCAATCAATTAGCGCCCTACACCGAGCACTTCCGCTTCCGAGCGTTTAGGACTTCCGGCGGGGGCGGGACACACCGGGACAAAATACACGGTGCAAGCAAATTTTCTCAGAACAAGAAATGTTTCAGAGAATACTTCAGGAACAACTAGTACGCCAAGCCAAGGAAAAGTCGTCCCAATTCGCAATCAAATCGCAATGTTCCATCATCGTTTGAATCGTCACTTACCATCAAGTGAGATAGTTAGTCGACGGCAAAAATATTTTAAGTAAAAAAAAGGCTTGAAGCGAGCAAAGACCGAAATAAGTAACTAAACGCACAAGACAGGCTATATTATGTACTCGGATTTAGAAATCACTATTAAAGTTATGACTTAAGTACCTACTAGGTAATCTGCCTTTGCATTAAGTTATGTTTTTCCACAGATAATATAATACTACTACAGTACATACAGTCTGGCAAAAAAGTGTTTGGAACGGAATAAAATGGAACTAAAAATTTCGTATGAAAAATTGTTGCCATACTTGCGCGTTATCTGTCAGATTTGACAGATCGCGAATAAAGTGGCGCCCTCATTTTTTCTCTACTCTTTTTTGCCAAACTGTAATCGTGGTAATAATCCTGTTAATACTAATAATTTTAGTGTACTGCTAAGTTCTTATAACACGTGCCAAATTGCGACTAGTTTTTTCATAGTTTCATTCAGCGCGCTCGTAGGTATCCCTTTGAAACATACCTAGCCCTGTTACATAAGGGCAAAGCACACGATTGTTTGTCCCGTACCGGACGGTAGCGCTCCCGGAACTGCAATCACACCGGTGTGAACGCACCGCGTGTTGGTACACCCATTGTTTTGTACTAATACGTGTAGGTAATGTAGTAAACTTTACAACCGCCTTGTTAGTGGAAACATTGTTTTATTCTGGTCGTATCGCAAATCTTGATTATTTGCAGTAGGATAATTCTGCGGGTCGGAAGTAACTACCTCAGACAGCATACATTGAATCAATTATCTAACTTAGCTATGACTATAACATAAACAACTTTATCTATGTGGCTATTATAAAAAATGTGAAAAAAAAATCGGTTGTCTGTTAAGTCGGTTTACTGACGACATAGTCATAAGAAAATACTTGTATGGTAACATTTTTCAAAAGCAAATTTTGATTTTATTTGTTTGATAGATATGCGCTGCCGAACGTGAAAACCGATTGTGCCTCTTTGTCGCACGTTCCACGTTCTCGTTTGCACTTCAAGTCTTAGATAGAACGACTCACGAGCAAGGTAACGCCGCATCAGTCAAATTTTCAGACTTCATTAGACTTGGTTCGTGCAACCTGCTCCATCGAATTATAAGACGTTGCGTTGTCACGTCAAAAAGCTAGCTATTCTTGTTCCTTCCATTTTGGTTGACAATTTATATTGGTATAGTAAGTACCTATTAATATTGTGGAATAGCAGATTTTTATCACGATCTTGGATGTGATTAGACTGACTGCATAGTAAAAGCAGTTCATATTGAGTGGAGATTATCCTTTACTTACTACCTAATGTAAAAAAAAACTTGTACAAAGTGGTTTATCAAAGATCCTAATTTTTAGATATCAAAGCATTTTTATAGCTAAAACTTCCGTAACTCTTTATTTCCCAGTTTATTTTATACAGTGATAGCAATGTATAGGTAATCTCTATTTATGAAGAGTTTCACACTTGAACTGATAACTCAGTAAATTAAATTTTATCAACTGCACTATCACTCGCTATCGGAACCTATCATTCAATGAAGTAGGACAGTAAGGTAAATATTATTGAACATAATTTGCAGTTATCAATATTCTATGGTCTGCGGTTTTTTTTATTAGGTACGGTCTCCTCAGAGTCACCGAACACCTGCTTAAAAACATTAGGGGTTCGGCGAATCTGCAGGTGACCGTACCATAGCCTAATAGCCCACATCAAAATTTATAAAAATGTTATAATAACCCACTACTGGACATGAGCCCGCCCCTATCGAAGAGTACGGATCAGGTATTGCTTCGAAGAGTAAGTGTTCATAAGGGTTATGCATTTTTTGTGTAGATTTTACACTCGAGACAATTCGTAAGCTGTTACCCTGGCTTACCCTGTCCCTGTAATAGACATTCCGTTAGAAATGCTGTCAATGTTTGACATCGAATCCGACTAGGTATGTCTATGGCAGCTACAACGCAGTAAGTACTTATAGCGAAATTCCTCATTCGAAAAATCACCATTCAAGGTCTTACGAACACCACGTACAACATGACGTGCTCATTATCCATCATGAATTATGATGATTGATGGACGTCTCTAGCTTTGTGAAATTTTGTAAATATCACAGAGCAGAAAGGTGATAAACACGCACCATTGTACCACACAAACAAGACACTGACAGAAACCAACGGTGTGTAAGTAAACGCTCATATTGTAAGTCATAATTTTAAAAATAACAGCCACGCTTCTCACTAAACGCGTGCTTCTGTCGTTAAGAACAGAATCACCGGATGGAATATTTAATCTCTCATGATTTTTATCTTGCGACCTTACTTATATTTTTTTATTTGCTTTCATGTTACAGTTTCAGATATTGATATTATTTGTATAAATAAATAAGTTTGGAATTAAAGTTTGCAGTCAAGTCGATTCATGGAGGAACATAAAATTGTTATAAAAAAGAGAAAATTGTGTCTTACAATTTTATCTTTCTTACAATGACAAATTTATTTATTTAGTGACAACATTGTATTATAAATTCCTGACTTTATAAAAGCATTCGTTGCTTGTACTAGGTTGTTGAATCTACTAGGAAATAAACGATTGAAATCTTTAAAATTTTGAAATGTTGATTCATAATTCTGTAGTTAGTTTTACTTTACCACAAAGGCGCTAAACACGAGTTCATAACTTTTTTGCGGTAAGGTTATTAAGTTTATTTTTATAATCAGTTTCTAAAGTCTCGAAAATCACGATTCGTAAGTATGTACTTCCAATTTAATGGCAGAGGAAGTAGTAAAGAAATAATCAGCTGTTTCTAGGGGCCACTATTGACACAATTTGAATAGGACCACGTTCCCAGTTTCAGAATTGCCGAATAAAATGTATGAATTGAATCTTTACATCCAAAACATGTTTGTAACGGCTCAGCTGTTTCAAAAGGGATATTTTTTTCTCGGCTCGAACACATGATACTTTTTGTGAGCCTTCGTCTTCGTTTTCGAAGACGACAGCAGCGTGTCGTCAAGCGGCAAAAAAGTAGTTTTCAAGCAAAATATAAACCGACTTTACAATAATAAATGTGCTCTCGAATCGAACATATAACTTGAAAAACTAGGGTAACTGCACTTCTCATCAGAGAAATAGACTTTCATTTTAAAGATTTAATAAAATAAGAAAACTAAAAAACTATTACATATTTGGGACATTTTCATTATGATTTATAAACCTCATTTTACTCACTATCACACGATATCAGACATATTTACAACACAATACTGTCAGTAAATAAATGAATAAGTGATTGTAAAAAAGAGAAAACTGTCAGACACAATTTTCTCATTTTTATAACAATTTTATGTTCCTAGTAGAATCGCGGCATGAGTGGGATAAAAAAATAAATAAAGGCACTGCCTCGGGGTATTTATTCGAAAATAAACACACTTTTCACACGACTGCCGAACCAAGAAAAAGGAGTGCAATTAATTAATGTGATTTGTATGAAACATAAACTTGCAATTTTTTGATCTCTCTTTTCGTATGGGACACCGAGTCGTCCAACGACCCGATGAACCCTAGTATCAAAATTTTTCAACCGCCTTCTACTTTTTTGATGGAAAGTATACTTTATGTTACGCATAAAGGTGTGTTAATAGCTGATCAAAAAACAATACGGTTAGCAATTAATGTAAAACAATAAAAAAAAAAATACTAACTTAGGTTATAATATCTTACTAACTATAATGTGTCACAGTAACATGATCAAATAAATAAATTATTATTTTAACAATGAATAAGACTACTGCTACAACAGCCACGAAAATCCACATCTGGAAATGAGCCTTCCCCTATTAGGAGTATAAAGAATATATACCACGGGCATGAATAAAAACTAAAAAGATATCAAAAACATCTTAAAAATCGCGTCTATTTTTAATGGCAGGACAAATATACGGATACTCGTAGGTTAGTAGAAAAACCTACTCTTCTGAAATTCAGCACTATTGCTAAGATTCCTTGAGATAAGACTACTGCATATACAATTTTAAAATTATCAGAACATGGGCAAGTTGATCACCTCTTTTTATAAATCGGTAAAAAACCGAAGATCGGTCCGTGTGGGACCATGGGTTCACTAGAGTACAGCCTCTCTCGGTGGGGGCACCATGTGATGCCTGACAACTTGTGGTAACAAAGTCGGACTTAGTTCTATTTATATCCCACTATCTTTACAAGTTAACGAGTTATCCCACTATCTATACACGGTAATACGTTCAAGAACGTAGCTAGGGTAGCTTAGGGCCTGACAAATTGTGTATTTAGAATAGGAGCACTTCTGGTCAGGTTTGGGTGCTTTCCTGTTCAAGAGGTCTGACAAACTGTCACTATAGTAATACACATGTTTTCTGAAACAACCTTGGAAAACAATCCTCAAAAATGTCAGACGTGGCAATAGCGACCGTATTTTAACGGCCGTTATTGCTCTGCCTACCCCGATAAAGGCGTGATATATGTATGTATGTATATGTAATCTACTCACCAGGCGCTAGGTTCCCTCTAGGCTTGGCTCCAAGTATGGCGAGGTTGACGTTGGCTTTCCTCCCATCGATTATGGGGTTGGGGTCCTTACACGCTCTCTCCGCCGCCGCTCGGTCGCCCATTATTACCTGCAAATTAATAAAATATTTTTATACTATTTACTATCACACAAGCTAAGATATCCAAGATCTTATATAAGACTTATAGACGAACCCGCTTACTGCGATTTAGAAAGAACCTGGAAAACCCTATCAAAAAGTCTTCTAACATGGGAAACCGTATTATTCACAAAAGGAAAACTGAAAGACTATAAGACTGAGTTTATATTTGTGATTTCACTCATAAAAGCTAATAGCCTCAAAAACTACTGTGACGCACAAACGTGCCATAAGATCAGTGGTGTGACTTTATTCTAATCCGACAGCACATGGATTGACAAGACATATTGACTTACAATTTTTTAGTCCATCCACCATCTTGGAAATAGCAAGTTTCGGGCGCTATATTAGCGTAATCTTTTGTTGGAATATGTATGGCTTCGAAAAATATTTACATAATATTGAGGTGACTTAGGAGCTTGATTCTATTGTTATTTAAATGTTGTTTTCTTCAATTATTGACAACCCAGTATTTGGCTTATTTATGTTGAAATAGCCGCACTGCCACAGCTAATACAATGTCAGAAACTGTTTCAATACATGTTTCAATACCAGCGCTGAACAAGCGTGATGTGACGTCATCAGTCCACATTAAGTATTGTAATGCATTCGTGAACCGCGGGTCGGCACCTCGCAGTCAACCTGACCAACTTCGGTTGACCCACCTCGTCCTCCTGCAGTCCTACGTCAGAAGGACAAACTACGTAAAAATAAAGATCATTTTATTCTGGATCGGAAGTTGTAATAGTTCAGCTGTAGGACGATCAAATCGACTTTTAGTGAAGCATTCGATGACCTCCAGATACGCGGAGGTCTGCCGATAAGTAACGACTGGAAATTCAAATTGGATTTTTTTACATTAAAATGTATTCATGACTTGCGACCTTGGTTCCCAGAATGGACCTCCCAGAAGTGTTTATAAGTATACCGAAGAAGAAATGACGAATAAAATACAAAAAAAAATCCGAAGACATAACATTGAGTAGAAGATAAATCCAAAAGAAATGTTAAAAAGAAACAAAGCAGTCTCTCGAAGGAAGGAATCACTTTCACACAATTAATGCAATAAGCCAGTACAATACCACTATGTATTTAAAATAAAATTCAGTTTGTAAAAGAAACAAACAACATTTCTTTTTTTCGATCAGATTAAATCTATTTTTTAATGCTGGTTGAGGAAGGCGATATAGTTTGCTTAGCCGCACAAATTGAAATTGGCCACAGCGATAACGTCTACCTTACGCCATTTTGAGAAACAATCCAAAACAGCGCGAACGTAGGTTAATAAATATGTTATGTGTAAGTGATCGATCTGTTTATACATAATGCATCAATAATTTTGTTTTTAATAATGCGCAAGAATAAGACATTTTTTCCCGTAGGAATAAGAATTTTTTTCCGGCATGTACGTAGGTATTTTTATACATAAAACTCTTCCCCTTAAATTACTGCCTAATAAAAACACCTTTTCAAAATCTTTTGCGTGGTTTAGTAGCATCATGGACCAATAATACTAGTATTGATTGGTCCATGGCAGCATGACAGAGACACGCAAAAAGTGACTTTATTTTATAAGTACTATTTATGTCGAGAAAACATCTTATTTCCACGGGAAAATTATTAACAGCAGTGTAACCGCTGAACATGCCGCGTGTCTAGTATAAGAAAGGTATTTATAAAACAAGATCCAGTATGTGACAGGATTACAGTAACAACGATGTGAAAATAAAAGCCCCTCCGGATCAGTAGTAGGTACTACTAATTTATACTACTGGTAGTACAAACGACCCACACTTGTATCATTGGACTACTGCGAGAAATACAAGCTATACAATGCGGGTTTACTTGAACATACAATAGAATTAATCCATGCACGAAAGAAATAACAAGACCTTGAAACCGAGATAGCTACATTTTCCTCTCATTCGGAATAAAGACGATGGGTACATGGAGTCCTGGGGCACGAAATTTCCTAAGAAGCATCTGAGTACGTCTCATCGAGGCAACGTCGGACCAGAGGGGGGGTTCTTTCTTTGTACAGCGTTGAGAGATTCCAACATTACATACATACATACATTATATCATGCCTTTATCCATTGTGGGGTAGGCTGAACGTTAACAGCCGTAAGAATATGGTCGCTATCGCCACGTCTGACATTTTTGAGGATTGGATTCCAAGGCTGTTTCAGAAAACATGTGCATCACTAGTGACAGGTTGTCAGCCTGTCGCTTAAAATTGTAACACTTGAAACCCTCGAGTCCCTTAGTTGACTTTTACAACACCCGCGGGAAGAAATGGGGTGATGCTATTCTAAGCCGGCATCACACGGCAATATTACACGACCAGAAATTAGTCTTTTTTGGCTACTGGCATAATGTATTATTAAGGCACTACTGTTATGAAGTGGTTTTATTTAATTAACAGTTATAAATCTTTTAAAAAGTTTAAGTAAATAAAGCAAAAACGAGTTGCGTAAATATATATCGCTATATTATACTGTACTGTATCCCTAAGTTTTGAATACAAGTGGTACTCACCAAGAGAGAATGGGAAAATCATATATCATAAATTACTTCATACCTATGCTTTTTCTCGTTCTGGGCGATCTCGATCATACAATAAGAAATTATAAACATACCTATCACCTTTCGTTCCCAAGTTTATAAACATCCTTAAATATCCCACGGTTACCTACAGATGGATTGCGGGAATAGGTGCATTCATAGCACATCTTAATCACTTCAAATATTTATTTAAACCAGATAAAGTGTAATGGATCATTTGACGTGTCAGGATTTTTTGTCGTTATTATTGAGATTTCTTGGTCTCTCCGGTTGTCACCAGGCTGTATATGAAAAACTGTGATAGTAAAAGTTGCAAGTGTACAAGTGCCATATACAAAAAAATATATATAAAGAGTGACTCCCATACAAAAAACGTATGTATTTTGCTCATTTATCTGTAGGAAAAAAGTTGCCGTGCCGTGTGATGCCGGCTTAGAATAGAATCACCCTACATCCTTCCCGCGGGTGTCGTAACTCGTAAGAGGCGACTAAGGAACTCGAGGGTATTGGTGTATTACAATTTTTGGGCGACAGGCTGACAACCTGTCACTATAGTGATACACATGTTTTCTGAAACAACCTTGGATAACAATCCTCAAAAATTTCAGATGTGGCGATAGCAACCGTACGGTCGCTAACGCTCTGCCTACCCCGCAAGAGATAAAAACGTGATATATGTATGTATGTAAAAAAAATGAAGCTAAGGAAAGTTATGCCACTCCCGCATCGGCTTGAATAGCCACGTAAAGTCTTGCCTCAGACACTGATTAAATTGTCTGTCACAGACGTATGAGGCCAATGATGATGTTTTTTAATCTGTGGGTAACGTACAGATACAGTTACAGATTCTTAATTGTTTTTTGTAAAGATTGTATCTCATAAATAATTAATAACTATGTGGTTTTCGCTTAACACGTATTACTTTTGCCGCAATAACAACAAATACTAGAAAATAGAATAATCAAAGTTATTTTCTTTCATGTCAACTAATGTCAAACTCATAAAAAAATATCCGTTGCGTTTTTCTGTGCTTTTTTTTTCAATCCTACAGAACAACCAGTCCTTGATCCCAGTAGTAGGATCCTTGGCAGGATTAGGATCATTTAAAAATTTCAAAGCTCACACAATTGATATTTACACGAAAAATAGTAAGTAATACGAGTACTTTCGTAGTAAAATTTGTAACGGTTGTGAGGCTAATAGGCTAATAGGCTAATATCTACCCTAGATTTTTTTCAAAACCCCTAAAGGATTTTAGCAAGGATTCAGAAAAATATAATGAAAACAGAACCCGTAGCAGCTAGAGTCTATCTGAATTAC
Organism: Keiferia lycopersicella; assembly: GCA_029255805.1. Lineage (NCBI taxonomy): Eukaryota > Metazoa > Arthropoda > Insecta > Lepidoptera > Gelechiidae > Keiferia > Keiferia lycopersicella. The sequence goes on along the minus strand of JARACZ010000029.1, from coordinate 404,968 downwards.
GTTTCATAGTAAAATGCGTAGCTATTAGGAGGTAGCGAGCTACGAACAGTGAACCCTGTTTCTTCAAAATTCAAATCTTCTAACAAATATTTTCAAGTAAGTAGCTGAGTTAAAGACACGGAATCTCGTAGCAGCTACGAGACAAGTCCTTGTTCGTAGTCAACTTCGTAGCGAGGTGCAGGCGAGAGGCGGGTCTACGCTCGATCCGCCCAATCATTTTAGTTTATTCATCTCCACGCCTCCTTGGTTTGTTTACCTTTTGGGTATTTCAACTATGTAATTTGCTATAACATAATAACATGTAAGTAGCCAACGCACTATAAAAAAATCTTACTTTCTGTGTATTATAAATAAATGAGGGAGACGTCGTTATCGTCTCCTAAAATTACAATGAGAAGAAAGATAGTTCCAAGTATGGATCTGTCAATTTTGTATAGAAAGATGCACCAACATCACCGTTTCACCTTTTGAGCATATTTACCACTTGTTTATTTTAAAACATTTTAAAAGGTGTATAGTGAGTCGACTCGTAAAGCTGAGCTTCAATTTGAATAGGTGATGATAATAAGGAGAAAATAACATTGAATACTTTTATAACGTCCCACAGCGGGGCAAAGGCCTCCCTCTCTTCCATTCTTTCCTATTTTGAGCCTTTGCTATCCACTTGTTAATACCAAATTTTAAAACACTTTCCAGGTTTGGACAATTATTAGAAAATTTGCAAAATATACCCCACGAGTTCAACCTCTAAAATGTTCGTTTTTGGTTCTGTAAAGTCCAAAACGACTGGTCTAACCACACCTTTTTAAATTTCTTCTACTTGATTCGATTAGAACAGAAATTGAGCTGTTAGAAGGATTTAAACTTGGGACTTTCGCTGTGAGCACAAGCGACGCATCTGATAACAAGTTTTTTTTGCTGACCGTTTAGACAGGCAGCTTCAACGTCCCGTTTCATAATCCAATCCCGGTTTGAAGTCGTCTATAAGCAAGGCTGTGTAGTCCCTTTTGTCCCAGCCCGCAGCGTATCGGGTTGCTTTTGTCTTACACTGAGCTACCGACCACTCACCACGCCTGTACCAGCCTCCAGTGTTGCCAATAACGAGTAATTTTACACATTTGACATATACTTTTAAGAGTCGCTGGCCAAGTGATTAGGACTCCCGTCTTACAATCGTGAGAGCCGAGTTCGACTGAGCTACTGACCACTCACCACGCCTGTACCAGCCTCCAGTGTTGCCAATATTGAGTACTTTTACACATTTGACGTATACTTACTTACTCTTACTTTTTTGACGTGTGATGCCGGCTTAGAATAGTATAGTAGGTATCATCTCATTTCTTTTTCGCGGGTGTCGTAAGAGGCGACTAGGGCGCGAGGGTTCCATGTGTATTGAACTTTTAGGCGACAGGCTGACAAGAAGTGGTACATGAACCATCTGAAAGGGCCCTCAATATTTGTCAGAAGTGGCGATAGCGACCGTATTTTTACTACCCCGCAAAAGATAAAGGCGTGATATGTGTATGTGTACGTATACTTTTGGGCTCCCATTTGTAACGTGTAATTTTACCGTCTCACTCATGTGTAAAGCCGTAAAAAATACTTTAAACAAAGATTATAAGCGAATGCTGCTTGGTACTCAAGTAGGTATTGGAACATAAAATTGATTAGTAGTAGCAGAAAAAACCTTGATAATTTTCATAAGAACTGTTGAGCTAACATGTTACACCTTGTTCTACAGATTAAAAAAATACTCGTATTGGCGTCGTTAGATTAAAGAAATAAAAAGCTTATGTACACTTTTACTTCGAAAAATACACTTTTGGTGGCGGATATGTGTATTGGGCAACCGGGTGTGGCAACACAGCCAACGTCATAATAGACAGACGTCGAAGTACGGTCAGGCAAGAAAGTTTTATTAGCTAAGCTTTATTTATTACCTAGTACAGCTCTTGCTAATGAACAAGCCTATCAACACAATTCATACATGAACAAAAAGGACTCCACCACGGAGAAAAACTTGCTCCAAAGGATAGGAAAAACTGAAACCATATTAAGAAAATTTGTTGTAACTCCCTAAGCAAGACAATTATAAACAGGTGTATAAAAAAGAGTCGTCAAAGTGGTGCGTATTGGCAAATTAAAATTAAACATTTTCAGATTCAACATTTTGAGAGTTCAACGGAGAATTCAACGTTATGTTCCGTTCTTTTATATTTGTAACGTAGGTACTTATTTTAATTTTGAGGTGCTTGACGTTTTAAAGGGTGATTCCTTTAACTTAACAACAACAATAGCTTTAACTTTAATAACTTCAGAAGTTAAATACATACATTAGCTAGACGCGGAAAGCGACTTTGCTATATACTTTAAGGAACTTACTTTTTAACAATTTAAGGAACTGATGTTATAGGCCATATACCATATCATGAAATGCGAAATATAATTAAATTCTGCAGATTCATGAAATATTTAAGAGCAGTTCAATTTTACGATGTGACCATGAAATAAACAGCATCTAACTTAAGTGATACATTCAATAAAGTTCTCCTAGAAACGATTATTGGGTCCTGTCGTCGGCACGAGGGTGTTCCCCTACCCCTGGCGACCCCTGGGTCCGGGGGGGTTTGTGATTCATTTCCCACGAACCCCTACAGAAACTACGACAACCCTGCCTGTATTACGTCACACGCAGTCTGCCACGGTGTATGAAGTATAGAAAATGCATCAGTCTCAATAAATTAATGTATGCGTATTACCAGTATTCTTTGGTATAACTTCACCTTCCTTTATTTTTGAAGGCCGCATGTTAACTATATACTTTATCGCGTGAATGCATATGAAATGTATAGCTTTCTATAGTTGATAGTCGAAAATACCTCATTCATGGCAGTTTTTATAAAACATATTTCTTGGTTAGGACCGGATTGAATGGTACCGTCTTATATATAGTAGGTATAGGGTATGTACACACCACGTACACACTTTGCATTTATCTAACTTACTTGGAACGAAACCACTACTCAAGATAACCAGCAAGCTACCTGAGGCGTTCTACGAATGAGATGGTTGGGATGATCTTTTCAAAATCTTCAAATCAGAGATTGCTACGAGAGTCGTAGGATCTAATTCAAATATTAAAGACAAAGTTTTACGTTTTACTCGTCTAGCTAGAAGCGTAGGGTCTTTCACGTGCATATATTGATTTTCTATACTTTACGTAGGTAATTTGAACGATGTGTATTCAAGCCATCCATCACGTCAATAATGAGTAAGTATGGCCAAAATGTTGTCAATTCAGCGTTCTACTTTCTGTACTTATAGTGAGTAGCGTTGACAGTTACACCTGTGTTGGTGGGCACAACTTCCGCGTTGGATGTAAATTCGCGATATGAGGTCGTGTAAGCCGCGGTTAGGTATCGGCGGTGCGATAACGCGGTGCGATACGCGGCTAGTTTCAGCAGCACGCCGCGACGCCGCCACGGCCGCCGCGCCGCTGCGCACGGGCATAAAGGTTTACGTGTCACCATTGTGCTTTTATTGCCAGAAATTAACTGCTATAACGGCTTTCCGGATTCGAAACGACAATAATTATGCCGATAAACCGTGCTGTTGCTACTTAGAACAAAACAAATGAAAACTCCTTACAAATCCATATCCTCTGCTTTTGCTTGTTTGTCTGTCTGTGATGACGACCGCTTCCTCGATGTCTCCGTACACAGCGAAGTGTTCCCTTAAGCTCTTGTCTGTAGTGTGGTAGGGTAGTCCTCCGACGAACAGTTTCGTCCAGGTGGTATCCTTCTGCCCTGGTAGCGCGCCCAGGGCCAGCAGCCCCTCGGGCTCGGCAGGCAGAGCGCCCGCCATCAGCATGCCTTGCACGGACTCCGTCGCGACGGCCACCTTTGCACTCTCCGAACACTGTCACTGCCGCGCGCTGGTGCGGTCGGTACTGTAAACACTGGGGTGTGCGGGGCGAGCGTTCGTTGCGGTGGTTGAGCGCGGACTGATGCTCGCTCGAGGCGCACGTGGCGCTCCGGTACTAATTTTAGCCCCCGCCGCGCCCCCCTCGTCACCAGATGCGTCGCAGTCGGCACCGGCGGCGGCCACATGCGTGGCGTGCCCTACTGCCTCCTGCTACCCTCCTCGTATAATGATATGCCTCGTTATCACAGCAGCACAACTCAAATACGCCATAAAACCATTAAACTGCTTTCACTGAATCGGGCGCTAATCGTGACTATGTTTATTTACAACAATCCGATTATTTCCTGGTACGTTATTTTATCGCAAAGATAACGTGACTAGGTTCAGTTCAGGGGTCGGTCGTCAATTTCGGTTATATCGTCAGCCTTATCTTTACAAGTTAAGAAACTAGTTGCAGGTAAAGAAGGCAGTTTCGTTACACGCAGTGCAGGCTCGCATATCGCACGGCAGGCGGTGGCAGCGGCTGCGCGCGCGCAGGCCAGACGCCCGGGCGGAAGCGTGCCCCCGCGCAGCGCTGTGGGAAACGCATTGTTCTTGCGCGAAATATTGTGTGGAACCAATCGCTTCCTCCGCCGTTGTTCGCCTTTGCTTGTTTACTGATGCCCAAACGTAATGTCGCTCTTTCATACCTATCATATAGGACATCGAAGCGATGATGCTGTGTCTGATGAGCAATCCGATGACCTTTTAGATATAGACATTGATGTAGGTACATTAAAATTGAAGATTGCAGAAGACAGTTTGTATTCTTTGATACAGGAGAGATTGCCATCATAGAATAAATGATGCTCGTGCTAATATATATTTTAATAAGTTATGAAGTTAGGTTAGGTATTATGCTGCGCACCAAGACTCAAATCACGAATGTAGCGTATACTGCTGCAAAGCTCAAGTGGGTTTGGGCGAGGCCAACGATCTATGACTACAACCATTTGTCCCAAGAGTCGACCGTCGTCGTCGCGGAAGGCCCAGACGCAGATGGCGCGACATTTAAGACGGGTTCTCCAAAAATCGGCATGCAGAAGCACAGGATTGGGATCAGCGGAAGAAGGAGAGGGAGGTTTTTGCCCAGCAGTGGGATTCTGATGGCTAAATAAGATATGTAAGAACTTAGGTAGTCAGTAAGCTCATAAAATCATCAGCAAGTGACTTTGTCAACCTGATGACTCCAATATTTCCGCATGTGCCTTGTGCATGCAAAAAAAAATCATGATTTACTAATTTAAGCTTCAATTTCTTCTCACTATCAATTCATATTCAATTCACAAAGAGATTATTGTTCGAAAAAATATATTGGATCAGCTGTTTTTGTACTTTACGATCAGCTGTTCCCGTCGACACAAATGAAATAAATACATATATCCCAGAATCCGACGATATAGGGTCTCCGAAACACCCGTTCAAATTACCTGGTGGGTACCTGATCGAAGCCCGGCTACACCAAAAAGTATAAACCATTGGTTAATGTTTGAGATACTTAAACCATTTGAAGATTGATTGAAGCACAGAATATAACCCTCTGAAGCACAGAATCTTAGCGGAGGTTGTCTAAAACAAGTAAAGAAAGCATAACGAAAATGGTGATTTAAAAATCCACTAGGACTAAGCACTAAGAGAGTTTTTTTTAATCACCTTCCGTAAGCGGATAGAACAGAGGGTGCAAACAAGATTGTTTTTTGATTGATTTGCAAGAAAATTACGCAGTGGGTTGGAAACTTGGAACCTTTTTAGGCGGAAAGCTACTTAACAAAACTAAAATTATAACTAGTGGGGGTAAAAAAACTTGAAGAATTGTTTTAGCAATTAGGTATCCGAAGTATAGTCTGAGAAATATAATTTGAGCCGAGTCTTCTTTATGAAAGCACAATAGAACAAAATACTTACTTACACAATAGAAAACAGTCGTTTAGAGATTACATTCCCTCGGGCCAAATTATATTTCCTACATTATACCTTCCTAACCAAATCTTATCTGGATTCAAAGCCTAAGTAAGCTTGGTGCAAGTGTCCCCCGGGGGTGGCACCCGGGACCGGGGGTCGCGGGTTCAATGCTCGGCGCTATTGTGGAGCGTGCGCGCGACAGCTGCGCCTGCGCCGCCCCGCGCGCCCTACAGCAGATGGCTAGATTTTACACTAACTGTTATAATAGATCCTTCAATTCCTCAACCGGTTTTAGAAACGATGTTTTGGGTCAGTTTGTAGAGGTTCGTTATTATTTGATCCTTCGTCCTTCGAAAATGTGGAGGAATAAAAATTTTTGTTACCAACTGAGATCAAAGATTCAAGTTTATCTAGGTTCCAATAAAAAGAGCTAATGCATGTAGGTATGATATCACTATCTATCACTGCAGTAATTGCCTCAAAATTTTAAGGACAGTTTTAAATAAAACGAATATCTACTATGCCGTGTGATGCCGGCTTAGAATAGCATCACCCCATATCCTTCCCGCGGGTGTCGTAAGAGGCGACTAAGGGACTCGAGAGTATTGGTGTATTACAATTTTTAGGCGACAGGCTGACAACCTGTCACTATAGTGATACACATGTTTTCTGTAACAACCTTGGAAAACAATCCTCAAAAATGTCAGATGTGGCGATAGTGGCCATATTTTTACGGCCGTTAACGCTCTGCCTACCCCGCAAGGGATAAAGGCGTGATATATGTATGTATGTATGTCTCCCCATATCCTTCCCGCGGGTGTCGTAAGAGGCGACTAAGGGACTCGAGAGTATTGGTGTATTACAATTTTTAGGCGACAGGCTGACAACCTGTCACTATAGTGATACACATGTTTTCTGATGCAACCTCGGAAAACAATCCTCAAAAATGTCAGACGTGGCGATAGCGACCGTATTCTTACGGGCGTTAACGCTCTGCCTACCCCGTAAGGGATAAAGGCGTGATTTGTGTGTGTGTGTGTGTGAATATCTACTAAAGCACGTAGTTAAGACTACTACAGCCATATTGGGAGGTAGGTACGTATATGTATACAAACCACACTTGGCAGGCGGATTGGCGAGCGTAATGCAAGGTGTTTTAAGTATATTTACAGGAAATACTGCTGTCCATTCCCTGTACTTTTCATTTAATTGCGTTTTAGGACCCCCCCTTTAAAAAAATGGGTGATGCTATTCCAAGCCAGCATAACACGTTTGTCAAAAATCTAATCTAATTAGTGAATTAGATTAGATTTTACATTACATTTTTTATTTAGATTACATTTCGCTCATTTTCGTGTGGGATACTGAGTGGGCGAATGGATATTTTATTTTGATTGCGTAAGGGTTATATTTACTACCCTTGCGCGCGCGCCATTTTTGAACAATAAAAGGGGTCTATAATTCACTATTACAATGGGAATGGGACCGACACAACCTCAGTATTGATCTGTCGACAGTACACTATGCTATTATTATTACGAAATACTTACATATATCAGACCTTTCTTCCTTGCGAGGTAGGCAGAGCTATAGCGGCCGCAACGAATATAAACATTATAAACAAATAATGGTGCTTTTAGTTTGTATCTGTAAGGTTACATTTAATTAACTGCAAATATTTTCAGGTTGTGTTTTACTCCTAAAACTGAACAACTTTCGTCTGAAACATTAAAATTGGCATAAAGTTGTAGGTCTTTCGTAGCACTGGTAATCTTTCGTAGCTCGTAGCCAAAGAGAACAATAAATATGGTTATTATGAATTTTACAGATTCATTATCATATAATTTATTTTTCTGGTATCTATATCTATATGGTATGTATATCAGGATGATATTCAAGTCTACTAATCTAAGAATTATCTATGCCAAAGACAAGTACAAACTCACAGTAATACTATTTTTGAAAAACTAAGCTATTTTCAAAATTTTGCTACGGCGTAGCAAGAAATAAAAATAGCGCTACAAAAAATCTATTTATTTTCCAAGAAAAGGCAGAAAGTAGGGGTAATTGGTGGAAAATACTTGTTCAACGGCGTTATAATATGAAACATTTCCTTTTAGAACAATTTTCCAAGATTTGTTCAGTTTCATGACCATGAATCAGGTGGAACAAATAATTCACGAGATGTTGTGTAACTAAAGTTACCAATAAAGGTGAATCTACACGGATACCTAAACTTAAAAAGTATCGCTTGAAAATTTGTTAAGTTAAGCGCCATCTCTACTTTGCTTTATGAACCAACGCTAGCTCTACCTTGCTGTGAAACGGTGTAACCACGTAGAGTATTCGGAATGCGATAGATGGCGTTATGTTATAGTACACAAACTTCTATCTAGAGGGCAGGGTGGTGCAATGAAATATTAAAAATTGCAAGAAATCTAAAAGAAAACCATCAAGAGTATCGAAAAATCTACTGGAGCCAAGCTTGAATAGCTATCTTAGAGGTCAGAACAAAGTTGAAAGGTTCAAAATTACCTAAGTGAAAAAAAAAGTGACAGCTAAAAAGGGGAGTTCTGTATTTCATTGCTGGATTTTATACCTATACCATTTAAACACTACAAAGTATAAAGTAGTATAAAGTAAAGTCGCTTGCCGCGTTTGTTTGTATGTATGTATGCTTAGATTTTTAAAACTACGCAAGGGATTGATCACGTTTTTTAATAGATAGAGTGATTCAAGAAGAAGGTTCTATTTCTATGTGTATTATATACTTGCCGGGAAATCAACTTATTCCCCCGGTAAAAATGACTTACAGAGGGTGCTACCGCTTAATCTAAGTATGCAAAAGGAACGCAGTCAGTGCGTTTCAAACAAAACGTTGTAAATGAACGTGATAAATGAGTTGTGGTACAGACGGTGATCGTAACTTATGACAAATTCAATTTTTAAGGTTTCGGTTTTCTTGTCATCGTTACCAACAACAACAACAACAACAAGTCAGATGAAAGTGATGATGCACGGTCAGTAAATGTTACTGCTCCTAAAAGAGAATATGTAATATTGCTACGCATCAGTCTCAAAAATCGCAATCCCAAATTTTGAATTGTTCATGAATGACGCGAAGTGACTACATTGCATTGCAACCAATACTAATAATAGTAGCGACCTCATCATCACTACGTATCTTCCTGCTGACAATAATGTCAATCATTAAACTACTCGTAGTGATGAAGTCATGATTTAATATTTTCATTCAATGGAATCAAATCCGCACTGACTCTACAAAATGGTAATTGTGTGTACCTAACCTACCCACTGAAAAAAAAAAACAGTATATCTCTAGCTTAGATATCTAGTTTCAGAGATGCAACTTTATAACTGCCTTCATAAGTTATGGAGTTTGTTAATTTGTCGTTGTCCTGTCTTTAGGCACTTTTTAAGGCGGTAAGTAACGGTGTCATAAAAAGCGACTGTCATAACGAGCGAAAAGCGATAAATAAGTGACAAATTCCTACAAGATTGGTCAGCAACGTTTCCGCGCTTGCCAATCCGCTTGACAAGCGTGGTGAGTATGTACCCTCAGTAGGAGAAAACGGAAAAAAGTCGGCTACAAAATTCATTATGAACTTCGTATGGCAGGGTAAATTTTGTTTTCTCGTTTTCCAGCACTGGTCCCATTAGGAAAGTTGTTCAGTACGATGCCCTAAATAGCGTCTCGAATTTTAATGCAATTTCTCTGAAACGCAGTGTATAAGTTTTGGTACCTAATAATATTTGCAAGACTTGTAATTATGAAGGTGAGCCAAACTGATAGCCATGATGATGGTAATAATAGTGAATACTAATTGTCAATTAAGTATGCAGTTTTTATCAAATTAGCGGCTGTTGGAGATCTTTGAGAAAACTAGTTTGGTTATTTTAAGGTTCCGTGGTTATTAACACTAAAACTATAAGACATTATTACGGGTTTTAACTCACGGTAAGTGTTCCGAAAAAACGCAGAAGAATGAGGGTAGACAGATATGTTTGCCCTTAGCCGTCACCCGCAGCCGCTCCAGTTTACCCGTGATCATGGCGATTGCAACATCGCCGAAATATTGGGTGCTCGATATATCCCTACCGTGAGTTAAAACCCGTAATAATGTCTTATAGTTTTAGTTTGGTTAGTATTACTAAACGCAAACTCGCTGCTTTGTTTTGATTACTTGAGTTTATTTTTTGGTTTTTTATCACAATAAAACAATTTTAAACTGATTTTAGTTCACCACTCGTTTAAAATTGTTGTATTGTGATTCCTAATGGATGAGTAATAGTTGAGCAAACACAAGAAAACTTTTGTTTTTCCATTAAAACTGTTTTGTACACTCTATTTATCTCTATATACCTACTAGCGGCCCGCCCAGGCCAAAAATCTTGAGTCCGATCAGTTCTTCCCAGAACAACTCCTAAGCCCAGTCTCGCCCCAAGGCAAGGGCGTGAATGGGCTGGTTGTTTGAACAACCAACCAAATATTTCCGGGTGAGCACGTGCTCCCCACCAAGCCGACAGGCGTAGTTTTGATGGCCCCGGGGCCGAAAACGTAGTGTCTAACACAAAAATAAAAACCAGACCAAAAATCTGATTTTATCAAAAACCTACGGCAAGTCTATCTATCATTTTCTTTTTATAAGTCGGCTGAAGAGCCCCGTGTTTACGTAACCCAACCTTGCCCTATAAGTATTTAGGTTTATGGAACGATCATAAGTCCGATTAGTTTTATGGAATAGCTGTAATGGTAAAAGTAGCCCTGCTTTTCGTTCCGGTCAAAGAGAATATATCGAAATATGAGAAAATTTTTTGGACCTCTAATACAAATTGACTTGGTCGATCGGTAGTTTTGTATGGGAGGTCCAAAATTATATTTATATTTCGAACTATGTTCCTTAAGTTGTTCAGTTTCATGGGCTAGTTTACCCCTTAAAATATTTGCAGCTTTTTTTTCACCCTGCCCTGTATTGTGGCCAGATATACGTAAACTCAATCATCATAATGTGATTTAGTAGCTAGTCTAAGTAAAGGCAGTAGGCCTCTGAAGCTGTTTGACGAACTAAGTGTCGTAATGACCGTTATAGTAAGCGATTATAGCTACTACGACCGACGAAAAATAAAAAAATGTCAATCGACACATTTGTTTTAATTCACCACAATTATTCACCTGCTCCTTACCAAAAAACCTACATTTTAATGATAGCCCATCCTGTTAAATAATTGAGCAAGGATACCTTATATGTAATTGACTATATAATTTTAGAACTACGCAAATCCAATTTAGTAGTATTACCAGATTTTACCGTATCAAGACTGTTTAGATTCTTTAATGTCCTGTCTGACCTACACAATCGTGACTTCTATCCTGACCTCTAAATGACATTGTAACTATATTTGGCATTTCCTATTACCTAAAATATATAGGTACTGTCTGGGGGGCACGGTCGTGTCCCCGCCAAGACGAGCCAAAAGAAGCTCTGGGGCGGCGGGCGAAACTACCATTTCTCGATGTGCTTCGTCGTGTTTTTAAATCTCAAACCAAAGGTTTGATACCATGGTTTACAGATTGATAATATTCTTAGGACAACTTGCCTTGAGAAATCTTAGTTTCAATAAGATAAATATACTCGTAGTATTGCATAGATGTTATACATTCGATTTAATGGATAACTAAAGCACGCCGATTTCGTAATTGACACACTCACTGACAATCGTCGAAATGTTAGGGTACTTCCTGCAATGCTTTCTAGCTGAAGTTTTGTATGTAGACTGTCTCTAGCATAAAAACAAGATAAAAAATCAAAAACCTACTGTATCTAAATGTATATTTTTGGTGAGAATATAATATTCACATTTTACTCTCTCACGACATCTCTTTCGTTTACACCGCAAGTCCAAAGGAAAGGAAACTCACTAGCCAAACGCTGAAGAGCCTTAGTTGGTGTGGTAGATAGTGGTTCTAAAGTCTTTGCGGAAAGAGAACCGTCGCAGGAAAAAAGTGACCTATTCATTTTTACAAAGAAACCCGCGATCGACAAATGTCAAATTCATAATAACGCACAAAAGCACCCCCAAATTCCATGCCGGCTCTCTTTCCGCACAGACCTTGGCATATTTTTTGCTTTTACACATGTTCTTTACATTTTTGATTTAAGAATTTATAATTTTAAGTAAAGAAACAAAAAAACCGTCTAGATTGTGGCAGAATTATTAAAAAAGAACCTGTTGGGCCATTATGTGGTTGATATAGCTGGCTGCAGTTGGTGCATCTGCCCAGTTTTGATTCTTCTCTCGGGGAGAATTATCGTTACATCCGCAACTTTTAGGGAAAGGTCGAAGCAATCATGGGTCGTACAGTAGGTAAGTTATCAAATAAGATTTTTATGAACAGATTTCTGATACAGCGCCCAGATTTCTGATGTAGCTATTTAGATACAGTCACTCCGAGTCACTCATGAACAATTGCGATTTTTTTAGATTTTTTAGTAATAATTATTACCTTTCTAGGTGCACTAATCAAGTGAAAGTGCATCATCATTTTTATCCGGCTTGTTGCAAACGACCACAAGAAATTCGGAACCTTAAAAACTTAATTCGTCATGATGAGTTATGTTTACTGACTAATGTGGCAATTCCGATGTTTGGAAAAGTGGGTCAGCTTCAACCCATGAAATTTGTTTAGATTTGTTTACCTATCTACCACGTCGATAATCTATCACACAGCAACACAAGGTTTTTTTAAATGTTTTGCCCGAATTATATTTTTTGTGGAGTGAAGTGGAAGACCGCGGGGAAGGCCTTTGCTTAGCAGTGCGATCTTTTGGGCTAGCTTTAATTTTTTTTTGTAATTTCCAGAATTGAAAGGCACGAACCATGTCAGGTACCAGATGTACCCTGTGGCCAGTGGGTCAATGCGGTTCAGTGTGCGAGCGCCGAAGGACGCCCACCTTGCTCTCACCACGGGACCTTACGAATCTAACCCTAAATACGAGGTAGCCCTAAAACACTTGATACCTAGTTTACTTTTTCTCGACTGGTTGGTTCGGTTCTCATAGTAAATCATTTATATTATTAATAGGTGTAAGACAGATCACATTTTTACTGTGCACATCTAGCGCCACTGTAGACCAGCGTTACATGCAATTCACCACTGCTTGTACCTTTTGGTGACCTTTTCTAGTTGCAAAAATTGGTATTCACGTATAATTTTATTTTGTAACTAAAATAAACATATTTTCTTTCTTTCTTTTATTCATTGGTTCTATGGTGAAAGTTGTAATGCTTTCATATCTGATCACGCCTGCAAAGTTTTCAGTATCTACCTACACCGTTCTTTACAACCGATATACCTAGTTTGTAATTCTCAGGTAATCATCGGCGGGTGGGAGAACCAAAAAAGCGTCATCAGAAAAACCATAGATGGCAACAAAGAAGACAAAGTCACTGTCTCCACACCCAATGAACTGGACGCGGGAAAGTTCCGCGATTACTACATCAGGTGGGACGGCGGCGTCATCGGCGTCCACTATGAGGGCATGTCGGAACCCTTCATGTCGTGGGAGGACCCTGAGCCTTTCCCCATCACACACGTCGGCTACTGCACCGCCTGGGGCGCCAGCGGCTCGTGGAAGTTTGAGAGTAAGCAAAGTATTTAGTTTTACAGCGGCACCTGTTTGAAAAAGTAAACCCTTTTTCTTCCTACTATGTCTCTCTAACAGCCCATCATGCTCGAAACTTTTTTTTGAAATTCATTAGGTACTAAAGGATAATAATATAAAACTATTCGAAATAATATAGTCCTCATTACACATATCATAACAACGAGGAAGAGGAGCCACAAAATAAATAAAGTGGTGGATGTAATAAAATTGTACACGTTTTTACCATACCATAAAAATGCAAAATTAGATCATTATTTTAATTTTCTTTGACGCGATTTTAGCACATCGGGTTTTGGTTACGATATACAAAAAGTAGATTTTCCTGCCTAAGGTACCTAATAAAATAGCAAATTTACTGCTGACGATGAAATGAACTGACAAAAATCTTCGTAAGCATTTAAAGTAAGCCTATCACTATACTCTTAGGCTGGTTTCAGAGCGACGCGTCTCGGCAGCGCTGCCCAGCCGCGCGCGCCTCGCATTACACTAGATTGTATGTAGCGTTTCATAGTGACGCGTCTTGGGCCGCGTCTCGGCCGCGCCGCGGTCGGATCTCCTTCGATTGCCAGTAGCGTCGACTTGCAATCTTTTAAGACGTCGTTGTTGCACTCTTTTCCATATAACGTATATAGCTAATATAGTGATTACGTTTGCTGGCATAATGATTCTCTGCACTCGACCGTACACCACAAGGAAGCGCGCGCGTCTGAATGTCGTTTCACAGCGAACGCGCTGCCCAGGCGCGCGCCCGCCTGGGCAGCGCTGCCGAGACGCGTCGCTCTGAAACCAGCCTTAGCAAATATGACGGCATAAAACTTTTTTTTACTGCTGCAGATGGAGACATGGTGGACACGCCCAACAAACTGGAATACAAGTTCCGGGCTGTCATGAACGGATACCTCGACTTCGATTACTGTGGCCCGGACAGCTGTGATATCTGCCTGTCAAACGCCCCGAATGAGGCCGAGCCCTTGTACGAGATCATTCTCGGCGGTTGGGAGAATTCTAAGTCGGTCATTAGGCTGAACAAGCAGAAGGATCAGGTAGTGACAAAAATACTTCATACTTATTAATAATAATAATAATAATATATTTTATTCATTCAGACAACATAGGTCCATAAATGTTAGTGTACAAAAAAACATCTTAAAACTAGGTTAGTAAAACAGAAAACAGCAAACAAAGAAACAAGTAGGTAGGCATCTCACCAGTCAACTATTCCTATTGACTAGTAGGCTGGCGAGATGTTGTATTATAGGGGAGTCATACCTCCCAGAAATGGTCTTCAGAATGGTGTTGGAGCTGGCTCGCACCCTACAGAGCAACGACGTTGCTTTTTTTCGCATGATGGCGTAAAAGTCGTCCGTACGAGCCTCAGCGAACATACCTGAAGCACTGCAGTACCGAGGCAGGCCCAACAACATTCTGAAACCATTGTTGTATTGGACTCGTAGAGCGCTGATAGTCTTCCGCGAACAGCTAGCCCACAGGCTACAGGTGTAGAAAACTTGACAATATGCTTTAAAGAGCGTGATTTTTACATCTTTGCTACACCGTGAAAACCTGCGCACCAGCATATTGCACCTGACCGCCATCGCTCTACGTTCCCTTTCGATATCTTCATGGTCTTTAAGGTCCTCGGTAACGAAGTGTCCAAGATATTTAAATTTCGACACTCGGTTGAGCTCAACCCCGTTAAGTTTGATCGCTGGTACGGAGTCCGGACACTTCCCACCTACGGCCTTAAACACCATGAATTCGCTTTTTTTGACATTGTATGTCAAACCGTGTGCTTTAGCATACTCCACGCACATTTCTAGGAGTTTATTTAACGCTCTGACCGTCGGACTCAGCAGCACCATATCATCAGCGTAACTAATGTTATTTATTGTGACATCGTCCACGCGACATCCGATGCGTTTGCTGCTAAGTCCGACGATCAGGTCGTCCATATATAAATTAAATAATTTAGGCGATGTGAGACCACCCTGTCTCACTCCGCAACCCAGCTGGAAAGATTCCGACAGTTTGTCGGCCCACCTCACTCGGTTTTCCTGGTTTCCATACCAATATTGGAAGATACGCAACAGCTCCGCAGGTACATTTCTGTCCTTTAACTTGGCCCAAAGCACATCGTACGAGACAGTATCGAAAGCCCGCGACAAATCCAGAAAACAGGCGTACACTGGCGTTCGACGCTGGGTGTAGTACTGCACGGTGTGCTTTAAACTAAGAATAGCACTTTCAGTTGATAGTCCGGGACGAAACCCAAACTGTGCATCGTGGAGATTTAAATAATCTCCTAATAAGGAGTCTAGCAAGCTGTCGAGTACCTTCGCTAGGACCGTAGCCAAGGAGATGGGCCGATAGTTGCTTTTATCAGCAACATCGCCAGTCTTGTTTTTTATAATGGGGACTACAATCGTCTTCATCAGGTCGCAGGGCAAGTAAGAGTGTCTCATACACAGAGTATAAAACATGGCCAGCACTCGAGGTAGGTGGACACCGGCATGTTGTAGATGTTCAATGCTTAGTCCGTCGTGGCCCGGTGATTTACCACGGGTCATAGAACGCAAAACCTTGGCAACTTGTTTAGCAGAAAAACTAACCAGATCAGAGTCCCGACAAGGCCCTTCATCGACTTTCCGCACTGAGTGCCCAAGTGGTGGCCCTACGCTAAAGTGCTCAACAAACATATTTGCTATTTTCAGGGGCTCATTAGCATCTCCCACACTAACAGGCAAGTTCGGCTTTAAATTTAGTTTATTTGTGTCTTTCCAAAATTTACTGAAATTCTTAGCCGCGTGATGAGACGAGATAATATCTAGCTTTATTTGCTCCTGATGTTTTTGACACCACTTAAGCCTGCTTTTGAACACCCTACGAGAGTCACACATTTCGTCATAGACAGATCCTGACTTAGGCATACCGTGCAGAAGCCATGATTCGTACCTGCACCGGGCCTGCGTGTGTGCATCTTTAACATGCCGGTTCCATCCCACTATTCTGTGTTTTTTATTTCTGCTATTAGAAGATTCTTGATGAGTTTCTTCTGCGGACTCAGACAAGATAGTAGTGATGTCCTTGTACATTTTGTCAAGAACGAGTCTGTGGTCAAGTATCTTGCAATGAGCATCCGCACACTTTGCAAACTCCTGCGGAAAATCAAGTAGCTTAAATCTATTGTTACACAGTTCATGATAACTCTCTATTTGCTCGCTATCCCTATTCCCCCAAATTACCTTATTACTGAAAGAATTAAATTTATTAATCTTAGGTTTAATTAAATTCAAAGAACATTCTATAAACATAGGCAGATGGTCGGATACATATACATCACGAGAAACACTTATTTTTACAATAGTATGCCAGGCGGCCTGAGTAACAATACAATGGTCCAACCACGTACGGCTTCCATGTGCATCACTTATAAAAGTGTATGTGTCAGCCGGTAAAAGTTCCAAGTCCGCACAACGCCACTTCTGTTCCGCGCAGAAGTCTAAAAGTTCAGTCGCAAAGGGTTCTCCAGGATGCGCGTTTAGATCACCCAGCATATAAACGGCCTCCACGTCGCTGTCCGCAACAATCGCACCAATCTCACCCAAGCAGTCCGTAAACTCGATCAGGTTCGCGGCAGTGTCGGTAGGCATATACACGCTAAATACCATTATATACTTATTGTTACCTAAACATGCTTTGATACCCGTTAGACGCGCACTTTCACACTTAACAACAGAAACCGACTGAAACACTCCTTTACGCCACAATATTGCAACTCCGCCGTAAGGCCGCCCTCGAAGAATGCCCGCTGACGTATCTATAGGTGATTTACCAGTGTACTCGAAATCAGAGTGTATCGAACCAAGGTATGGTATATCGAGTGGGTATAACCATAGTTCCTGTAGGGCGACTAAATCAGCAAACTGGCACAGAGACCTGACGTCATCAATAGATCGCTTCACTGATTTACAGTTATAGCTAACCATTTTACAGTTAAATTTACACTGATCCATTAATTAATTATGTATTAGTTTTCTGCCTAAGTGTGCCTTTTTTCTTTAGGTACTTATCATGCACAAAACGCCTGTAGCTGATTCCCGATGGCCAGAATGATTCTTCCAGGAATGTACCCAAGTTGAGCTTCGAAACATATAGCTTAAAGGAGTTGTATCTTTTTTCAATTTTTCTATTTATTTTATACAGTTTAACCTCTTCAGAAGTTTTAGTTTTTATATAGTCAATAATGTCGCATTCCGTTACGTCCTTCGATACATTGGAGAGATACAGTGGGATCAACGTCACGGAAGCCTTGAAATTATCATTTTGACTAATCTGCGCGTTACCTAAACGATTTGCATTCAATAAACTCTTTCGTTTCTTTCTAGACATAGCTAACGTCCAAGTTCCTCGCTCCCCTACCAATGATCTCTGTCTCACCTGACCACCGTCGTCCACACAGTTATTATTCGATAAAACTTCTGTTGAGGACTCCAGTATCGACTTATTGCCTTCTTCTTAACAAAACATAACAACACTCTTGTTGGACAAAAAAGGAACGATAAAACAGTAGAAGTCGACACATATCATAACATAACAACACTTTTTGATGGACAAAAAAAAGGAAAGACAGTAGAAAAACACAAATAAAAGAACCAGTACAACAAGGCGGTCTTAATACCAGGTAGCATTCTTAGGATGAAAGAGAAAGTGCGACAACGGAAGCGGGATAGAAAACTATTTTCTTTGTTTAATTTCCTTGTCGTTGGATCAAATGCATAGTAATTTATATTCTCCGCCAGCGAATTCTTCGACTCTTGACACGACCCAACATTCACTTTCGCTGTTGAAAGTAGTATTTTCTAGATATACCTGGATCTCTTTTTTCTTTCTACTTTTCCTTCCTTCATCATCTATTATAATTATAAGATCAATAAAATGCATTGCTTTCGTAGATGACGGTGTCTACACCCGGGATCACAAGTCCGGACAAATTCAAGAAGTTTCTGCTCGAGTGGAACAACGGGCGCGTAACATTACGCGACCGTATGGTGAACGAGATGATCATGGATTGGAATGACACCGCTCCGTTCCCAGTAACCTACTTCGGAGTGCGCTCAGGATACGGCGCGCCAGCACAGTGGCGTATCAACCATTACTTCGAAACTCGTTGAGTACCTATCATAATAACAACAAAAGTCCACTGTTGGACATGGGTCATGGGAGCAGGAGGAATTCAGGGAATGCTGCTGCCCATACTCTCGCATACTCTCCAGGTGGCCACACAATAATAGTCGGTTAAAAATATGACCATTTTTTTTGCGATGTACGCCAGGGTAGTGTGCTGGGTCTTAAGCTTTTAAATATTTTTTGTTATTGATAATTTGAGATATGTAAGTAAATTATTTTCCATGGTTACAGCTGCGCCTATCTACAGCCCGAATTTCGCAGATTTCGTCTGGGTTGAAATAAAAGGTGAGACCGTTTAAAGTAATATGAAAACTTCCCTATTATTAACAATAATTATTAAAACGGATACCGAAAACATAACGATGATGACATTCTAAAACCTCCTAACTGACCTCTAGAATCAAACTTATGTAATGTTTCTGATATAAGTTTGGATTGGGTGATTTTAGAATTACATTGTCGTCAATAACTTAAAAAACATTTTGGCAACATGGCGTCAACATTAAGGTCATAGCAGAAAACTTAAACATCTGAACAATTTCGTTCTTTATGTTGATGATATTCGTACTTTTTTGCAGACGGCAAGCTGCCTGCTGGTGCTGTGGTTGGTGGCAAATTCGCGTCTGGCGAGCAGATCTACTTGGCCAGAGCCAGACACGAGGGAGACCTGATCCCTGGCATGCTTCTGCCTTCCCAGAAGCGCGCGCACGTGCCTTGGGATGGACTGGCGTATGACAAGGCTCACTACGAGGTATAAAACTGCTTCACTATCACTACATACATGCATACACATACATTATATCACGCCTTTATCCCTTGCGGGGTAGGCAGAGCGTTAACGGCCGTAAGAATAAGGTCGCTTTCGCCACGTCTGACATTTTTGAGTATTGTTTTCCAAGGTTATTCCAGAAAACATGTGTATCACTATAGTGACAGGTTGTCAGCCTGTCGCCTAAAAATTGTAATACACTATCTACTATCACTACATTACTCTTTATATCTGATTTGGGACAGTACCCATCACAGACAACAACTTGACAACAACATACAACATGGCATCATCTGTCGTGTGTCGAACAGTTTTATATGTGTGCATGGCCATATGAGCCATAATAGCCACTGAAATTTGGCAGAGGGGTACGCCCAGCTTTGCCATCTCCATATGTTGAATGCTTTAAGTAGGCAATAACAAAAAAAAACTAAATTCCTATGTTATCTTGATGCAGGTGCTAGTCGGAGGCACCGCCGCCTGGGAGCCAGCAACCGGCGACAGGATCCCAAACAACGCATACCCAGCTGGCGAGACCAAAGAGGGGGAGACCCTGTACATCGGCCGCGCTCTCCACAAGGGCAGCCTGATCACGGGCAAAGTCCATCAGAGCCACAAGACGTGCTACATCGCCTACGCCGGGAAGGAGGTCGCAGTCAGGAACTACGAAATCCTTGTAGTTTAAGCACTACCTTACTGCATACGGAGAGTTGGAATAGAACGGTGTAGCGAAAACTACACAGGCGGTAACATACCATTACAATTTTTAATATAAAACCGATGCTTGCAAAGAAAAAAAAAACAGTAAGAAGTTTTTGATATTTTGTTAACCAACATAGTTTCCATAGAAATGTGTTAACTTTCATGGTCTAATTATGCCTTGAAGTTTTCGGTATACCTATCGTGCCTTACACCATATATACAGCTGATTTAAAAATATCTATCTGATGAAGATTTTTCACAATTATGAAACTGTGAATTTTTATTGTAAAAATTTTTGTTAAGTCTTAATGTTTGAAATTGTATATTCCGTTATATTGTACTTGAGTTTATAAATTGTTGCAGTTATCGTTGTTTGTTATGAAAGTTGTTTTTTTTTATAATATCGCTACAATGTTATTTTCTTCGAACAGATAATTCATTCAGATTTCAGACCAACACATGATGAGATAATTCTGTGTAACTTTAACTTTTTACAAATGATTGGTTATAATCTCAAAATCCTTTAATCTCGCATGGGAATGGATCCAGGATCTCTATTTTAAGACCAGTCGTTGCGGTCTTCCGTATGCCATACACCGTTTTAAATATTAAGGTCCAGAACTACTGTACCAAAAGACATCAACGCGCGATCCTAGTACTACTACGACGTCCTGATACAAACTATTATTTGATATTATGTATGTCGATCTGGTCAAGTCCGCGGGGAAATGCTCGATGCAGGCCACTTCTAATCTGACAAGGTAGAAATCTTTATGTGAGCATATGCCATAGAGAACTTAGGTTCAGCATGGGACGTCCTATGGCTGAAATGATGATAATGATGATTTGGTATGTATATCCCTTCCTCGACTACGATTCCGTTATTTATAAGCTGTTTGCTTACTAGATGATATGGGATGATGCATCGACACCAATTTATGTTTGTGAGTACGAAACTGACCCATGCTCACATTTGTAGCTGGTGACGTGTCTTGAATGACTAATGTAGCTGCGACTACGACACAATAAGATGACCTTGACCATGCCCAAACTTGGAGAAGGTCAATCGACGCGTACCTTGCTCAAAAATATGTTCTAAGGCAAAATTGGATCGATGAGAGAAAATAACAGTTAAATAGGTCGTGAGTCAGCTGATTTCGGTATGGCAAATTGCAGACAGTTGGAATAAAACCTACGACATGATAGTATTAAACAGTGAACTTTATTGACGATCGTTGAGTAGAGTAAGTATGACATCATCGGAGCGCTGAGCGTCGCGGTGTCGAGGCCACATTTCCGACGCAATGTTGCCAAATAAAAGGTTATATCAGATTTATTATATTTTGATTATGTTGTCATTAAATCACTATATAGTATAAAGCAAAGTTGCTTTTTGCCTGTCTGTATGAATGTATGCTTAGATATTAAAAGTACACAACGGATTTTGATGCAGCGTACTTGCCGGGAATACAACTTATACCCACTGGAAAATGAGTTACAACAGGCGCAGTCGCTGAGCGAATCGTTAGTAAATATACAGATGTATCAGAAGTGGGATGCGAGTGGCTTCCCTTGTTGTGGTACCTACTAGTTTTATTAACTTCCCCGGAAAAATAAATTGCTCAAAATAGAAGTAAACTTACTGTCATTAAAAAATATATATATACGTAGTAGGTACAAATAAGTAGGTGGATAGGTACTATATAAAAGCTATTTGTCTATTTAACTTTAACAAAAAACGGGCCTAATGCGGCTAATAGTACAAAAAGTCATCTTCGCGTTATTTTCATCACATCAAAATTGATTTTCAATAATTATCCGAAAAATTTAGGCGTTTTTCCTAAGACAGGTCTGGCATTTCGAAGCTGCGTCGGTTTAGCGCCGGTACCGGTAACTTCTCAGTTTCGAAATAGCATTCGGGCTGAACTGACGTGCCGGCTCGCGTCTCCTAAGAGTGAAAAGTTTTGTACACAACATGTCCAACGTCATGGGTGAGTTTCCTTTCCATACACGTTTAATATTTACGACGCTGACCTAAGGTGTTCATGAGTATTACTTAAACCTTGGAATTCGACAAACATGTTTAGTTGTGTTGACATTACGTAGCATAGTGTGTTATAATGCAAGTTTTTTTAAGTAGTTTTATCCGCAAATATAATATGAACCGGCGAATTTCTGGCGCGAGGCCAAATTGTAATGGGTAAGTGCAGTGGCCGAAACTAGAGGAATCAATACAAGACCGGCTATTATTCAGAGCATCTTACTCTTTAGTCGAACATGCCAGGAGTTTGTTACTGTTTTTAATCTCATTAGTCTAAACAAGAGAAGACTCAAGCCGAAGATAAAGCTAACATACTCCAAAAAGCAGATAAGATTTCGGCAGAACACCTAGGAATCCAATACGTTAAATGTTAATAAGTAACTGAATGACGTAAGCGTCTATTTTTGTCTTATAAATCAGGTGATTAAGGATGTGAATCTCAGATAACTATTATTTATTGTTTGTTATTATGCGACTTTGTTTATCGTGGGTATGGTGGCGTGGTAGCTCATAAATAGTAGTACGTATGAGATCATCCCTATTTGCAAGCTATGTTTCATTCAAGATTTCAACCCACATACAAAATGTTACCTAGTACTTTTATACGTACCTATCTATGAACTATAAAACAGTTTTGCCATATACCTATTATCTTCTTTTCTACTTAGTCAGATATTATGCTGCATTGTAAAGAATGTTTTTATAGCAATGCCGCATTATGTCATCCCAAACAATAAGTTAGAACTACGCGGTCTAAGATGGCCTTAAAATAAAACAAGTCACACAGTACTTATACAAAGCTACATATATATCCAACTATAGCTTTAGCTACGGTAGGTATTAACGTATCGATCCGTATTTAAGTCTAAAAACTAGTTTACATTTTAAAAATTCTCAAATTTTACACAGTTATCTCATTCGAGCGCACGCCACCTGCCACCAAAACAGCTAAAGATAGATGAATCATATCGCTTCTTTCCGTTCGTTTTGATGAATAGCATTTGTCTCAGAAACTTTTGAACTATTTTAATTAATACCATTCAAACTGGTAGGTGGATTGATAGATGTTCTTTAGGCTGAAACGGGCTGTATTGATTAAGAGTGGACAATCAAATCAAACTAAAATAAATACTGGCTAACTTAAATACGTATGGGTAATTTTTAATCCCTGACATATATAAGTACCTAAAAATCTAAGTACTTAAGATGTGCCATAAAGAGTCTATAATAAGAAAAGAGAAGGAATTGAAAACCAATGGCATTCAAGCACTCGAACACAGCAACATTTGCACCAATATGCAATCAGAAACATGGCCCTCAATAATTGTCAGGAGTGGCGATGACGCTCTGACGACCCCGCAAGGAATAAAGGCGTGATATACATGTATATAGAAACAGAATACTGTAGAAACAGAATACTGTCACCACAGTAGGCCGTAGGTCGCCGATCTGACTTGACTATGATAAGCAAATTAGTCTTAGTTCATCATGACTAATTTGACCCTCCTGTGTCACTGTGTGTCTAATCACTAGCAATGCGAGCGAAGGTGAGCATATCTTCTACCTACTAGAAGCTGCATTGGTAATTGTGACAAGCAGCTAACCTCCATCTGATATATACGAGTAATATGGGTTGATGTGTAAACTGTGTTTTTTTAGAGATAGTAAATTGACATCATGGGTTGCCAATTAATTTGAAAATGTTAAATACAGTCCAGCAAAATAGAGTAGACAAAAAAAGAGGGCGCCACTTTCTTCGCAATCTGTCAAATCTGACAGATAACGCTTAAATATAGCAACAATTTTTCATACAAAATATTTCGTTCCATTTTATTTTATTTCTATTCTTTTCTGTTGCACTGTAATAATGTGCCAATCAACTGCTAAATAAAAAAAAATATTACGCCGATCTATGGAAAATCACTGCTGAGCTTTTACATCATTCGCACGACCGTCTTCTACTAGGAACTAAAAGAAACAGATTTAAAAAATCCCATTTTTTTTACAACAGTTACCGGTGGTACTGGCATCTGGCACATCTCTATTCAAGATTTGCAAAAAAAAAAATAGCATATCAAAATGTCAATTTACTATCTGTAAAAAAACACAGTAAAGTATTGTGAATGCGACAGAGTGTGACGACTAGTTACAGGACCTTACGTATTTTTGTAAACTTCTTTTAATCCGTGAAGCAGACCGTAAACAATGCTCGTTTGTTTGCTCTACATACAATTTATTTTACATTACAGAAAGTAAAACAAGATCCTATATTCTTAAATTTCCTAAACATTCAACATTGCTTGTTATGTTAATTCAACAGTTTTACCTTTCTTAGCAAATTGTTGATAATTTAATTACAAACATCTTTATACTTCATAAAATATACCTTGATACCTGTGACGATCTTGGAGAAAATGCTACGACATAAGGTCCATTTTCCTCATAGCATTTGCTATGCATATATTGCATGGTCACAAACGTCACAGGTATCAAGCTAAATTTTATAAACTATAGTGTACCTTCAGCTATAGATAAGCATGTATTTATTGCTTGCAGTGATATACCTAGGGGTCAGTAAACGTTAGCACACGTTAGCTACGTGTTAATTACGTATATCACGAGATAACAACGACATTCAACGTGTACAACTTGTTTCTACTACAAAGTAAACACTACCGAATCAATATTTAACTCAACGAATAAATTATACCTACATAGGAACGGTCTAAGAAATCAATTTTGGTAAAGTCAGTTCGTCGCTATAGCCAGTATTCTTTCTTTAGTTCGTCTCTTAAACGAGTATTTGTATGAGATAGAAAACCTACCGGTCTATTTTCTTTTGCTTATAAAAGTAACTAACTAGCGGAACAAACTCGCTCGAAACTTTTGTTTATTTGTAACGCCTCAAAAGATGGCTTTTTAGTTTAAAAAAAACAACTCACAAAAACGGGAGGAAGTAGAAAGACGGTTTTTCCAAAAATTAATTGATATTCCACCCCGAAAGCCCTTACATTCGAAATTCAGGTGTTCTGCCAGAATCAAGGCCTGGTTTTTTAAATATAAGTCCATTTTAAGACTATTAAACGCTTTACCTACCTAGATACCAAATACGTACTGTTTGTTAGTTATATTACATACATACTCGTTACGGACTATAACGTAATGCAAATTATGTAGTATCTACCAAATTCTACGTGCTTAATTTATATTCAGCTTCTTTCAATTAAATCTACAGTTTCTAAATTCCATCAGTTTCACAATTATGAGTACTATTCTGTTAGTCAACCAATACCTAGGTCTAGCTGCTTGCATTTCCCAAAATCCTGAATATCCCTTAGGGGTCAACATAAGGTCGCTTCATTGATTTAGTCGGAGCAAGATTGGATGATATCATACGATCAGGCCATTCTGCGCAAGCAATTCAGGCCACACGACACACCTTCCAATGCTGGTTCGCCATTTCCAGACTATAAAACTAGCCATTACTAACTGGCAGTGAAATAGCATAGCTCAAGAAAGGCGATGGGTGTGGACTGTGGATTGCTTGCCCGCATACCAAACCGGCTAAATTTAGAACTGTTGTCAAACTAACCACGTACTTCTGTAGGCGATCGTCTAACTAAATAGGAATTGCAGGAAAAGTCCGTCTAAGTTTTACGCCTACGGAATTCCAAACAGGCCATATTGCGCAATCTGTGGTATGGATAGGTATGAGTTTCTTGTCATAACTCAGAATGTTTGGTCCTCTAACTCCTCTTGGAGCACAAGGCCTCAACATATTATTATTTTCTACAGACATGTCTGTATATACGTAGGCTTTTATACTCTGGTCATGCTCTGTACTGCAAAATAGTAACGAATATAATATTTTTGATTTCCAGAAGTAAACACGGAGGATAACCTCCAGTACCAGTTCTATCCGGTGTCCAGCGGATCGGTGCAGTTCAAGGTGCGAGCGCCGAAAGATGCCCACATCGCGCTCACCATGACACCCAACGAGTCAGAGCCCATGATTGAGGTAGGCTCCCTTGATGTTATGGAACGATAGGCTTTAAAACAAGATAAGAACTAGCATAATTTGAAACTTACTAGCAACATTACCTAAAACGTTTATAATACAACTTTCAGGTGTTCATCGGTGGCTGGGAAAACAGCAAGAGCGTGATCAGAAAGAACAAGACCAAACCCGACAAAGTGGAGATCGAGACTCCCGGCATCTTAGACGCGGGAGAGTTCCGCGGCTTCTGGGTGCGGTGGGACGGCGGCATCATCTCCGCCGGCCGCGAGGGCGAGGCCATTCCCTTCATCTCCTGGGAGGACCCCGAGGCCTTTCCCATCGCCTTCGTCGGCGTCTGCACTGGCTGGGGCGCCACAGGCACATGGAAAATCGAAGGTAACCCACTAACAACACACCATACGTGTACCCAACGTTCAAAATTCATCCTCGATTGTTATCGCCACAGATGGAGCCGAATTTAATACGCCTGACAGCCTCGAGTATAAATTCGGACCAGCCGCCGCCGGTCAGCTCGAATTCGATTACCGCGGCCCTCACAACTGCCACGTTTGCTTGACGAGCACGCCGGGAGAGGCGGACCCCATGTACGAAATCATTCTCGGTGGCTGGGAGAACACTAAGTCGGTCATAAGGCTGAACAGGCAGAAGCCGGACAAGGTAGCGTAGAGTTGCCGTCATGAGATTGGTAGTTGACCTTGCGGAAATAAAGGAATGCTGTTACGTTGATGGTTTGTAGGTAGAGGTCCCGACGCCCGGCATTATGAATCCGAATGAGTTTAAGAAGTTTCTGCTGGAGTGGCGTTGCGGGCGCGTGGCGGTACGCGACCGGGCGACGGGCGCCGTGGTGCTGGACTGGACGGACCCTGCTCCGTTCCCGATCGCGTTCTTCGGCGTGCGCACGGGCTACGGCGCGCGCGGGCAGTGGCGCATCAACCACTACTTCAGAACCGGCGCACAATCCCGTTGAGTGAACAAACATTTGCTGAATGTTACCGCTTTCATTGGATACTAAATTTTCAATTGCGCTTTTACAAATTTGACTCAAAAACAAATCGATGTAAAACACGAAATCACTTTTCATACTAACAAAGCTCATGGAAAATGCGAGTGTTATTCGTTTCAGTGGAGTTGGACATTCTTGTGGTGTTGAATCTGTGGAATCCTTCAATGATCGGTGTGGTACGTTGGGTACATGATGTGACAATTCATATATTTTACCTACTTCTTCTTAGAGCGGATCTTTTCATAGATTAAGCTGTTTATTTTTATTCACTACGCAATTTGTGTGGCTATTTAGCAAAATATAGCCGCTTATTCATGTAAGCATGAATAAGCTTAACTGTAATAATAACTAACACCCACAAACTGAATAAAATTGTTGTTATTTGCATGCTGTGTGTCGTTTATTACCAATCTAAGTAGGTACATATGCATGTGTGCCTATAGGTTAATCCCAAGTGCTAGGACCTGCCCATAGTGCCCATAACTCTATGAAAACTGTTTTTGTTTTTTTTTTCCCTTTATTAGACAAGGTCTAAGTGACCACTTAAGTGAAAATGCGGTTCTACTAAACTTCTTCGCCGTCCTCTTCAAATATTGTTGACAAGAGGTAAAAAACTTCTAATTACCCGTAATAAGGTCAACCGTAACTAGGTGTGATAATTATTATACTCTTTTTATGATTCGGCTACTTCTTCATCATCTTATTAGGTACAGCTAGCAAAAAGAAAATACCGGAATTAAATAGTAACAATATACATACTTAATCATTTTAATCACAGCTAATCAGATAATATTGGCTCGTATAGGCAAGTCATGTATCTAATTCAATAATGTCGTAAAATTCAATCATAATATTTTACTACACAGTAGATTTAGATTAATTTTTACTTACTACTTAACCTAATTATTGCCTTTGCTAAGATCTTATTGCTTACCTAGACGAATAAACAACTTTCGTAATTTTTTAAATATTTGTAGCAAGCTCGTGTAGGAGTTATATTCAACCATTTCTTCAATTTCACTAAAAAGGCGCCAATGTAATTTTATGACGTAGCGTCATAGTGTGCATACTATGGTAGAAATTTTTTGATAACTTTCTTACAGTGAAATTATATTCATTTTGCTGTTTTTTATATTCAGTAGTTGCTTAATAGTAGCTACTTATTCAATGGTAAAAATAAAAAAAAATCGTCATGTGTCTTATTTTATTTGCAGTACCCCCATCTGCGCCCGCCAACTACACAGCTCCCCCCGGCTACCCCGCCGGAGGAGCCAACTACCCGCAAGTCACGCCCATGGGAGGTGGTGCCGGAGTGTGGGTCGATGCTACCGGTAAGATATGACTACAGTGACGCAGCTCCCCCGGGTACCCCGCCGGAGGAGCCAACTACCCGCAAGTCACGCCCATGGGAGGCGGCGCCGGAGTGTGGGTCGATGCCACTGGTAAGTTATGACTACAGTGACACAGCTCCCCCGGCTACCCCGCCGGAGGTGCCCACTACCCGCAAGTCACGCCCATGGGAGGCGGCGCCGGAGTGTGGGTCGATGCTACCGGTAAGATAAGACTACAGTGACACAGCTCCCCCGGCTACCCCGCCGGAGGTGCCAACTACTCGCAAGTCACGCCCATGGGAGGCGGCGCCGGAGTGTGGGTCGATGCTACCAGTAAGATATGACTACAGTGACACAGCTCCCCAGGCTACCCCGCCGGAAGTGCCAAGCCAACTACCCGCAAGTCACGCCCATGGGAGGCGGCGCCGGAGTGTGGGTCGATGCTACCAGTGAGATATGACTACAGTGACACAGCTCCCCCGGCTACCCCGCCGGAGGAGCCAACTACCCGCAAGTCACGCCCATGGGAGGCGGCGCCGGAGTGTGGGTCGATGCTACCGGTAAGATATGACTACAGTGACACAGCTCCCCCGGCTACCCCGCCGGAGGTGCCAACTACCCGCAAGTCACGCCCATGGGAGGCGGCGCCGGAGTGTGGGACAATGCTACCGGCAATCCCACTAACAATCGATAAGTCCGGTATTGGGAACAACTTCTGATTTGAAAAATCCGAATGTAAATATACTTGCTCCGGTCCTGCTGGCAGCAGGCTGCTGCTGTATATAAAGGGTCGTAGTACCGTGAGATGGTCCGATCATATTAGTTCTTCTGTCGAAAGCAATATGGTGAAATATATGCTACTACAGTATTGGTGAGTTTTTTGGAGACTATGTCCCTTAATTTTTGCAATTTTCGTGTTGGTAGTTGAAGTAAACCAACTTATTCTAAATAAAAGTTAAAATTTTATTTTTTGTATGCCATGTTATGGTTGAATATATAAGACATTTTTACCCCTTAAGTAATAATTGACATCAATATAATACGTGTGTTCTACGCGAATAAAATATATTCTATTCTATTCTATAATGGAAGCAAACAAATGATGATTCCATGAGCGATCACAATACTCAGATCACAATACCTAATGAGGAATAAGTACAAGGAGGCTCCAAATTTGTGTACAAGATATCTGCTTAG
Source organism: Keiferia lycopersicella (assembly GCA_029255805.1). Taxonomy (NCBI): domain Eukaryota; kingdom Metazoa; phylum Arthropoda; class Insecta; order Lepidoptera; family Gelechiidae; genus Keiferia; species Keiferia lycopersicella. The sequence continues at coordinate 375,167 of JARACZ010000029.1, read as the reverse complement.
AAATAACATGTTTATCTTTGCATTACAGGTGGGCAGCTTCCCCCCGGCGCCGTGGCCGGAGGGCAAGACTGCTCCGGCGAACAGCTGTTCGTGGCGAGAGCGAGGCATGAGGGCGCGCTGATCCCTGGCAAGTTCGTGCCCTCCCACGGCTGCGCGTACGTGCCCTGGGGCGGGCAGGAGCACGGCAAGCCTGAGTACCAGGTACGATACATGAGAACTGGACATGGCTTCTCATATACACATATCACGCCTATATCCCTGGCGGGGTAGGCAGAGCGTCAACAACCGTGAAATTACGGTCGTTATCGCCACGTCTGACAATATTTCAGGGTCGTTTGAGATAATTTTGTGTATCACTATAGTGGCAGGTTGCAAGCCTGTCGCCTAAAATTGCAATACACATGAAACCCTTGGACGGCTTCTATGACACCCACGGGAAAGAAATGGGATGATGCTATTCTAAGCCGGCATCACATCTATGTATCAAGTGTCTTAACCCCAGTCATCATTTTCAGGTGCTAGTCGGAGGCCCCAACAACTGGGTGCCCACCAACGGCTCCAACCTGCCCCCCAACGCGTTCCCAGGCGGCGAGTCAGAGGACGGAGAGCCCCTGTTCATCGGCCGCGTGCACCACGAGGGTAGCGTCACCACCGGCAAGGTGCAGCAGTCGCACGGCGTCTGCTACATATCCTTCGCTGGCCAGGAGCTCGGGTTCCCGGACTATGAAGTCCTAGTCGCTTAAGCATAATGTGTAGAACCGTTTTTAAAGAAAGGATCTGTAAATCCGATCGTCATGCTTTCCAACTAAGGCTCTGACATACACCAGGCGTTCTTACTTTCTCGCTCACACTTAGGTAACCGCCGCCATTGCAGATCCTTTCCTTAATTAATACTATTATACGTATTCGACCACGTGGTATACATATATGACTACGCTACGTCTAATCTCGAATTAGAATCTCGATTATAAAGCAACATCTCAATGATGAGTATATCTTAGCATGAACAATTTGTTCTTATATTTATAGAGCTTATTCCATATTATAGACCTCACAACCGACGAGATTTTGTTTTCGATAAAACTGGTGTTCTCTTTTTGTCAAAGCCTGCCAAAATAATTGGTATCAAAAGCGACCGTGAGCTTTAATGAGCTTTCAAATAAGCATTTAAAATGGCTTAAAAATAAGTGTAAATATTTTTTAAGCCAATGTATTGATGAAAATGAAGAAAAAGTTTAAGAAAATATGTTTTAAATGTATGATGCACTGCATAATATTCTAGTTGTGTATGAAATATGTTATACTTATACATCGTTATACTTACTTTATTAAATTATTTTTACAAATTATATGTCAGCATTTTTATTGTAAGTATCAAGTAGGTACTTACTTACCTAACTCTACTTTCTCATTAGTTTCAACTCATAAACAAACTATTACACTACCACTTAATTTATTACATACATAAGTCACGCCTTTATCCCTTGCGGAGTAGGCAGAGCGTTAACGATCGTAAAATTACGGTCGTTATCGCCACATCTGACAAGTATTGAGGACCCCTTCAGATGATTCGTGTATCACTGTAGTGACAGGTTGTCAGCCTGTCGCCTAAAGTTGTAATAAGTGGTAATACATATGAAACCCTCGAGTCCCTTAGTTGCCTCTTACAATACCCACGGGAAGAATTGGGGTGATGCTATTTTGCTTAATTTATTACCTATATAAAAATACCTACAATCCTACATACTATACGTATACTACCTGCTACTACTCACTAATTTTACTACTGTACTACGAGGTGTAAAGGACAGGTCCCGAATACTGATAGGGTGCAAGCAGACCATGAAACTTAACAACTTTCCCCTAGGAACATATGTCAGGAAACGTCAAAAAATTTTTGGTTTCCCATAGTAAATGCAGTCAGCTGATCGCGATTTTGTATGGGAGGACGAAATTTTTTTATCGTTTCCTGACATATGTTCCTAGGGGAAAGTTGTTCAGTTTCATGGCATGCTTGCACCCTATCAGTACTCAGGACGCTGACCCTAACCCCATGTATGTACCCACTTACTCAGTGCAATACGGGATCCAATGACGACACGCCCTCCATCAATGAGTCGCCAGCTGTCTCCATCTTATTTTCATCTTCTATGGCCGAGTGACACCTAGGATTATACCTACTTTAATTACCAAAATAACTTTGTAAGATTGTTTTCTGTGTGTTTGCAAATGGTGATTTTTTTAAAGGTTTAATTATACGTAGTTACTTAGTAGGTACAATCTTTTGAATATCATCTATTTCGTAACGAAGAGTGTAAAATAGATTTTCATAAATTAAAACACGCAAACACCATGTAGTATGGGTAGAGATACGAGTATATTATTATTTTTCAAGATTAATTTGTTTCCTAATATCTAAGATATGGGGGTTATAAATAGCGTTTATATTTGGATATTTGATTTTCACTTCTAATTACTATTCAAACACGTTTAATAATATTAGGTATGTATACAACTATTATCTATGTATCTGTATGTTATATTATTAAACGAAATTGTATGTTATATTAGAAAACCCTATGGTTTTCAACCATTATTTACCTACTTATGACAATTGATCACTGTCAACAGACAAAAAAACATTCATAAAGATTTAAATAAATAGAATACTAACATACTTACTTTATAACTTATTTATACTATATCACATTTAGTGTTCATTAATGCATTTGCTACGGATATTGCCAACCCAAGGAATTACGATAAAACGACGATCACATAGCATTTCAAAAGCAAGATCCTTAGGAGCAATAACTCCCTCAACTACAAGGCCATCACTTGGTTCATCTCATCATTGCTGTCGTATCCATACAAGTCGTCGTCTGCCCGGTGCCCCGCCCAGTCCGGCTCACTGCCCTCGTCCTCCTGGTCCGACCCCGGCGGGGTGTGCAACTTCATCTCAGAGAAGTACATGTCGTGCGCGCAAACTGCCTTATTAGGTTCGACTAGAATCTCGTAATGTTTCTTAGCAATCTCCTTTCCGTCAAATGGGATGTAGCAGACTTTGTGTGAGGGCTGCACCTTGCCGGGGATGAGGTGGCCCTCGTGCGCGGCTCGGCCCACATACAGCGTCTCTTGCACGTTCTCCGAGTAGCCTCCCTCCACCGCTCCCACAGGGATCCGGTCACTGTGAGTAGGCACCCAAGCGCAGTCAAAGCCACAAAGCACCTGAAATAGAAAATCAGAAAACTACTAAATTGAAGAAATAAGACAATAGTAATAATTTGTGTTAGTTTTGATTGTTTTACATAATATCATGTAGTAACTAAGTTGGTACAATTTTTCTTACCTTAGAAAGCCTTAGGTATGAACACGCACACTCGATTTGTTCAAATAATCTCAATTTCTTTAATCCATGCCATGTGATGCCGGCTTAGAATAGCATCACCCCACATCTTTCCCGCGGGTGTCGTAAGAGGCGACTAAGGGACTCGATAATATTAGTATATTACAATTTTTAGGCGACAGGCTGACAACTTGTCACTATAGTGATACACATGTTTTCTGAAACATCCTTGGAAAAAAATCCTCAAAACATGTCAGACGTGGCGATAGCAACCATATTCTTACGGCTGTAAAGGCGCTGTTCTATCACTCACCTCATAAATCATCTTATCATGAGCCCTGCCTCCCCATGAGATCTGTCCACCGGACCGAAGTAACTTTCCTGGTGTCAATGACCCTCCATGCTCAGCCCGTATTATGTATGCCACTTCGTGTTTGCTATTGCATTCCTCAAAACCAGCGATCAGTGCTCCTTGAGGGACAGTGTGACTGGTTCTTTCCACCCATTGCAGCTTCCCTCCTGATATGTGCTTGTTTTGCTGAATCTTTGGCAGAGATGGTGCCACTAGAAAGTGAAAATATTTTGCAAAATAAGTTTATATTTGATCAAAAACACAACATCATGTACCTACTCAAAATGACTGATTTTAGACATGTTCACTCCTGGTCATGGGCCTTTCCTTGGCAGGCGGATTGGCAAGTACTAAGATATTGTTATTGTAGATGTTCACACAGAATGATTCGTCTCTTAGTTGCCTTTTACAGCATCCATGGCTAGGATGCGCTGAACTGCGCTGAATTGCGGGCTGTATCACCCGATGGTCCATAAGTAAGATAGTTCCGTGTTTTGGATGGCTCATTAAGCCGTAGGTCCCAATTGCTGTCTATGATTACTTAGGCGGCAGTCGTTGCATAACCATGTCAGAAGCCTGCAACTTGTAGAAGGCGGCTGAAAAATTCTGTCACTAGGGTTCATTAGGTCGGTGGACGACTCGGTGTCCCACTCGAAAAGAGAGACATAGAGCTACATTTGTGATGAAACTATTTTTAGCTGGCACTACAATGAAAGAAAATTAAGAAACTACTTACGCTCAAACCTCCAATGCACTGGGTTATATTCATGGAGTACAGCAAATGTTACAAATCTAAGATTATGTATCTTGTTGGGGTAAGAAACTATGGGCTTTTGATCCCCGGATTCTCCAAGACCACGACCAAGGCGGATAGTGCCTGCATTCCATTGCAGCCAGAATCTTACATAGTGTTCTGTGGAGAGTGCATTCTGTATTCTCACAGATTCACAATGCTCTTCATCTTTTTTAATCCAGCAACGATTGTTGTCGCCAATACCGATCTGCAATCAAATCGCTCTAAGAAAGAAGAAAAAATGTGTTCATAAGTATCTGAATAATGTTATCCTGAGGGGTACATATTGGTAAAAGAACTCAAAACGCTTAGCACTTTGCAACAATCAGAATACCGCTGCCCATTGTTATGATTGTGACCCATCAGGGTATTGCTAAGTTTCATTATTTATTACACTTGTATGTGTCTAAGATTACACTTTTTCATCATTTAATACATAATTTTTAAAACATTATCAAATACAAGAAAAAGTTTACAAAGCAGTCAGTCAGGGAGTATGCTATTACTATACATATATACATAAATCACACCTCTTTCCCGTTAGGCTAGGCAGAGACTATTTCCATTTATCTATTTATTGGTATTGTATAAATATACCTTACCCAGTAGTCGACTTTGACATCCGGCTTTCTAGCCAGACCCACCAGTGCATTCCTTAGAGCCTTTACTTCAAAAGACAATCCACTACCGCTAACCCGATAGAACAAATTTTGGTGCTTCGGCCAAGTTGTTATGCCTGAAAATATAAATATTATTTACGGTCTCTTTCATAATACCTTCACAGAAGTTAAGCTTGTAGATTGCAATAAAGATTTATGAAAATTATAAATTTTATTTTGCTGAGAAAAAGTTTACTTACATATAGAATCCCCCATTTTATGTCAACATCAACCAAACATCAACACGACTAAATTGCAGCTGAACAGAATAGATTATTTTTCGGTGATTCATACGACAACCAACGACAGGCGGGGTATTCTCAATTTCTTGTTATTTTCGTATTTTTTCCGTCATTTCCTTCCTCCATTCAAAATTTCATAAATCAATCAAAATCAAACCTATTCATGTAGCAGTTGCGAAAATGAAGGATAACGAAAAACAATTTGCAATACATTGATAGTTTTGAAAGCAGCTTATCGACGCATCCAAACATGTCTAGCAATGTAAGGTTTATTTCATAATCGATCGATTGTTCTAAGTCGACCATCTTAAAGGCAGTATGCACTACGTACAACACTACACCAAGAGCTACAAAAAGAGCTCGACGGCAAAAATGCGAACTAAAAACCTACCGATATAAAAATATGCTGTATGTCATGAGTGTTAGAGAATAAATTCATGCGATGACAGAGATACTCCTACTTGACCTTGACGGCAGCGCTGGCGTCTGCGAGACGAGACATTTTTTTTTATATTATTGTTTTGGTGATCCGGTGGTGTTCATTTCATTGTTTGGAATTACAGCTTTGGATATCTTTTTTCCAGTGTTATCTTACTGTTAAACTGAACAGCTAAATACTTATAGATTTGGAAGATAAATTAATTATGTATCTACTGTAAAATGTATCAAAACGGTGAGTAACCTACAATAGGTATGGAAACTATACGATAGATAAAACATACATTTATTGCACCATATTTTCGGTGTAACTTTGTGAGTCAGAATGCCTTCTAGAGCTATAATTGTTATCGGGGCGGGAATTATGAGGTCAATACTTATTCATTACTTTCCCATTTCATTAAGCAAATAAGTCGTCGGTTTGGTGATGATGATACATGATGAAGTGTTGATGGATGATGATTATTGATGAACGGCTAATATTTAGCATACAAGTAATCTAATCACATAGCAATAGCATCAAATAAGTAGGTGCCTTTTTTTTCAGAACCTGGAGTCTATGATCTGTACAGGGCAGATACCGGTGCTATAAGATTCAAAGTTCGATATCCTTATAACGTAGGTTATGCATCTTTTGCTTTAACTTCAAAACGAGATCCTGAAAAAGATCTATATCAGGTAAAAAGCATTAGTACAAACTATATTATTTTCAGAATTTGTGCGCTAAAGGCTTACCTACTGAGAAAATAACTTTAACAAAGTCTGAAATAAGTTACTGATATTTCAGGTATTTTTTGGACCAACATACAGATTTATAGACATTACTCAAGATGGTAGAGAAGAATCACGAATATTCAATTTAACGGAATCTATTGGACCAGAATTCAAAGAGTTCTGGTTAACTTGGCATAACAGTGTCATTTGCTTAGGTATTACTGGACAGTCTGAACCTATTATGACATACCCTGATAGTAAAATTATGTCGATGAATATTGGTTTTATTAAATTTTTCCTGAAATCTAAAATGAATGAACGATTAAAATGCGAGTGGATTTGTGAAGGTGAATATTATAATCTGCCTTGTATTAAATTCACCATCGAATTTAATACTTTTACCCTTAACTATGTTTCTGCTCCATTTTCAGCATCACCAGTTATACTCAGACCTCCAAAGGAAAAACCAATTACCGGTGGAAAATTGCATTGGGTTTCTTTAGCCGAAAATAATGAGATTCCAGACGATGCCTTGATCGGTGGCTTTCAATCGGAGCCCTTGTATATAATAAGAGCTAGCCACAACGGTTCCGTGTGCCCTGGAAAATACCTTCGTTCACAAAGCTGCGGTTATGTCCCTTGGGGAGGAAGGGAATTCGCTAAACAAAGCAATCTTTGTGAAGTAAGAATCCAATTTATTTTCTGCCATTAAAACCCCTCTGTGCTTTATTAAGTCATTTCTTGGACGCAGACTTTTACGCTTTGCAAATTATGTTATGAAGTGGGATTCAATATTTAAAATTTAATTTGTAGTTTATATTCCATTCTCATCTAGCTCCATTAGAGTTGACTTTCACACTATTTTGATAATGAACGATTTAGATTTTTTAAATGAAATTGGGTGTTATGTTAGCACATCCATTAATCATTTCATCATTTTACAGATTTTATGTGGCTATAACGCAAAATGGATTAAGACAAAAGGCAACTGTATACCAGAAAATGCCTTCGTAGCTGGTTATTCAGAGGTTCGAAGGGAGCCATTATATGTAGCACGTGCGATGATCAACGGCCATCTTTTAGTCGGGAAAGTTCATACTATCTACAGCACATGTTACTTGCCGAACGATGGCAAGGAAATCGAAGTGGGCGAATATGAAATACTTGTATCCGGTGACACAAATCCTCGCGGAATATTGAATTTAAAGAGGAAAGAATCTACAGAAGAGACAACTATACAGTTGCGAAGACGACAAAGGTATATTTTCTAAAGAACTAGAAATTTGCCTTACAAATACGGGTCAGCTTCTAAACTAGTATTTGCAGAAATCATGTTACATATAAAATTAAAACAAATTTTTCTTTATTTTATATTATTGGTCCATGATATAACTATTTAAATATTTTTTGTAGATAGGGTTGATCAATTTAAAAATAAATGAAAACAATTTATGTGCCTGTATTATTATTGTATTAGTACAGTCATCTGCAGAGTCACCGAACCCCCCTCTGTAATGTGTTGTTTGTAAGCAGTGGGGTTCAGTCAGTGACTCTGCAGGTGACCGTAATTCAAAAATAATTCATTTACCCCGCGAAGCTTCAATGTGAGAATAAGACACTCATAATAAGATTGGATAGGACCTACATATATGACCGTTGATCCTTACCAAAGGTTTTATGATAACATTACGATTATGTAGACGACGCATCGTTGGGTCGTTTAATGATGGCCAATTTGTAAAATGAAAATGTGATTCTTTAAAGGGCCAGTTCTTGAAATGGGTAAAATTTCAAAAACCACTTTAAACAGTAACTTGACTATGAATGTAGCAGAAACAATAAAAAACCTAGCTTGTGGCAACCAATTTTTATTTTTATACATAATTTTTTTTATTAGGTTTTTTTCATTTAAAATTTATAGTAAAAATAATTATCATCTTCAACATCAAGACCACCACTTCTTTCATATCTAATGCTTTCATTATTCAATACCATATATCTATTGGTTGAGGTACCACATGCAAAGGTAGCATCTCATCCTCATTATCCTGATGTTCACTCTCCGGATCACTACCTTCGTTGTCGTCCGGGTCAGATTCCGGCGGGTAGCACAAGTTCGTTTCAGGAATGTGCCCGCTACGAACGTAGCTCGGTTCTACTAGAATCTCGTATTTTTTCTTAGCGATCTCTTGTCCCTCAAATGGTATGTAGCAGACTTTGTGTGAGGGCTGGACTTTTCCGGGAATTACGTGGCCATTGTGCACGGCTCTCCCGACATATAGCGGCTCGTGTCTGACCTCTGAGTAGCCCCCTTCCACCGCTCCCACAGGTATAACGTCACCTTGGGTACGCATCCAAGTGCAGTCAAAGCCGCATAGTACCTGTAATTTAGTTAGTTTACAGAAAATCGTAAGAAGTTATACAAATATACATACGGAAACGCAAATGACGTCTATAAGAATAAGAACTCACAATATTTTAATTCGGATGATATTTAAATGTGACGGAAATGGATTCGGGACAGGTTAGCCTTTAGGTTGCAGAGGTCAGATGACAGTCGCTGTCAAATCAAAATCAAATCCCCTAGATTAGGTAGCCGACTCCGACAGAGAACGTGATAAGGCAAGAAGAATGATGATGAATATTACTTATTTTTGATCATTTACATTCACTCAATCACTTGGCACAAAAATAAACAAGTGCGGCGTTCCTTCTAATCTGGAAATAAATATCATTTTTACTCACTAACCTCAAATTCACCCTTTTCATGACTACTGCCTCCCCATGAGATGTATCCACCGCCTTCCGAAGGCATAAACTTCCCTGGTGTCAATGAACCTCTGTGTTCAGACCGTATCATGTAAAGCACCTCTTTCTCAAAACCTCCGATGAATGCTCCGTCGGGAAGCTGGTCATCAGCTTCCACCCATTGCAGCTTCCCCCGTGTTATAGGCTTATTAAGTTGAATATTCGGAAGAACTGGTGATACTAGAAAGTGATAATGTTTCACATCTATTAGCATGAAGTTGTAAAAATTCCAATTCCAATCAATGTTAATAATGATTGATAAAACAACTTACAATCGAACCTCCAATGAATTGGCGTTAATTCATGAAGTACACCGAATGTTATATACCTAAGGTTGGGTATCTTATTAGTGTGAGATACAATAGGCTCTTGCTCGCTGGAACCACGACCAAGGCGGATAGTGCCTGCGTCCCATTGCAGCCAGAATCTCGTGTAGTTTTCTGAATTGATTAAATTCTCTACATGCACAGATGTGCAAAGAGTCGGTACATTCGGCGCTTCATCTTTTTTAATCCAGCAACGACCCTCGTCACCAATACCGATCTGTAATTTTGTATATATGTATATTAACTTAAATGCAAATTAAAATAATGTAGGTAGGTATTACATATAAATGTTAGCAACACGATAAGATGGGAGGGAGGAGTGTGGTCAAGAGCAGGGTTGATTCAAATCATAATTTGATGATTTAAGTTTTTTTTTTAGTTATTCATGCTAGAAAATGGCATGGGTTTTTACCTGATTCTACCAAAAATAAGGACTGTTTTAGAAATATTGTCCGTCACAAGTCTAATATTAATTTTGTAATAAATATCAAATTTGATTTAAAACAATGATTGAAATAAAAAAAATACTTGATTTAAATCAATCAACCCTGGGCAAAAGGGTCAAGTCAAGATAATATGGCCTGACACTTGGTTGGATGCACCCTCTGACGATGTCAGGCGCAATCCAATTTCTTTTTATTATTCGGATTTCATATCTAGCTCCAAATTGGACAATATCCATTATTATGATCTCTTATAATTATATGAAGCAGTAATACGCATATAAATAAACCAACGGCCCAGTATCCTCCCCGCAGCTCTTATGAGAACAACGGGGCGATCAGCTAAAGACCTGTTGCAAGCCTTACCCAGTAGTCTACTTTTGTGCCAGGTTTCTTTGCCAGTCCCACTAGTGCATATCTGTCAGCTTTGACATCGAATGATAGTCCACTTCCGCTTACCAAATAGAACATCTTAGGCCGCTTTGGCCAAGTCGTTACGGCTGAAAATGTTAATATTACAACTAACTACGTAACTATAAGAAATACACTACTTGTATCTTACATTTGTTGTATTGCGTTTGTATATGCCGGGCCCTATTATTACTTTATTCTTTGATGCCGGAACAAAATATGTCACAAAAGTTTCAAAGTTGACAATTACCATAAGAATAAGTCGAGCGAAATCATTTCCTTCACGAACGAAGGGTAAAATCAGACAATAATATTCACCTTCAACGGGTTTATCTGATGCATTTGTTTTGGTTATCAAACGCACAGACCAAAAGGCACCCAGTCATGTACCCTATATTTATTGGAGCATTATTTTTGTTATGGACGGCACTTATTGCTACAATCTGACGTTTTGTTAAAAGTTGCTAAAATTATAAATTTTTATCACTGTCCCATCAAATAATATAAAAGCATATAGTACCTACTATCTTTGTGTATATATTTAAACTTATAAATAGTATTTTATAGTACTTACCTATGTTAAAACGAAAATAATTTAATGATAAATTAAAATGACTTAAACAGAATATCTTACGCACCAACACATTTTATACAAAATTTCGTAAATAAAAAGTTTACTTACAAGTAGGATCTCCCATTCTATCCAGTTTTTGGTTGCACTTACACTCTAGCTGTAGGTAAAACTACAAGTAGAACAGATAACAAGAAAATATTTTCTATTATTTTGAGGCGATTCATACGTAGTTATCTATCTATACTAGAGTACTACTAATCAACTCTGTCTGGTACCTACATAATAAATCTGCAATAGTATATTAATCCTAATATTTTACACAAAGATGAGTAAAGTTGTAAAAAACTTGCTCACACACATCACAGACCATTATCACACTTACACATTAGGATTTTATTTATATCCTCTGACACATTGTCTATGACGTAGTACATACAGGCTGCCCAACTTAAGTTAAGGCGTAGCGTTAAGGCACAGATTAATAATAAGTTACTAAAGTAAGGTTAAGGTACAATAAATTATTTAACACAATACATCAACCACCACATTATGTTTAATTTATAAGTATGAGGAGTATAGTATGCACGCAAGTGATGTATAGACTATAGCTGTAGCAATTTTATAATCGATCGATTGTCCTTGAGACGACTACAGACAACACTAAATTAAATGTCAAACAATACTCAACTGTAAAGTTCGCGGTTTTTTTTTCGGCGGGAAACGTTCGAACCGTAAAGGCGCGCTTTAAGAAAATATTTTTTGTAAATTGTATAAAAAATTTAAATAATCATAGTTTCTGTAGTATTTTTGTAAATATATCTTGTACATAGTTAGGTGTGTACATAAAGACTGAAGATGGGGCGGAAGGATAAGCCCAAAAAACGTAAAAAAGATCCGACTGATCCAGGAGGGAGTTCGGATCCTGAGGAGGACTCCGATATGGAGACGGACGCAGATAAGTACCGGCCCTACAAGGTAAAAGAATATAGTAGAAAATATCCGGAGACATCTGACCGTAAGGACTTTGTGGTTTTCTTAAAACACCAAGTAGACCAAAAGCCGTTCTCTGATAATGACAAAGTCGCCTTGTCTCAGGCACTTAGGAAACATGCTGTGTCTGGCGTGCTACATTTGAGACCGGTGAATAGGTATAAAGTGGCTATTACATTTGACTTGTCGAACAATGCAAACATGTTTCTAAGTAGCAAAATTCTGGATGAGTTGACATTGTACGCGTCAATCCCCGCTTCGGGAACAGAAATAACCGGCGTTGTTAAGTCAGTCCCAGTTAACTTGTCCAACAAAAAAATATTTTCACTGATTGGAAGCTCACGTAATGTAGTTCAAGTGCGGCGTTTTATGCGCAGGCGAGTAGAGGGAGGTCAGGTTACATACATTCCCACGCAAACTGTTGCAGTAACTTTCGCATCAACTCAACTTCCGGAACATGTCTTCCTTGATTCCTGGAGACATGAGGTATCACAGTATGTTCCACCTGTTAAGCAGTGCCTAAAATGCTTGCAGTTTGAACATATTGCGAGCTACTGTAAAAACAATAATGTTTGTTCAATTTGTTCAGGACCACACAACTTCAAACAATGTAATGCTGACAAAAGCAAAACCCCCATTTGTGTGAACTGTAAGGGCGATCACGTGGCTATTTCGGCTGCGTGTCCAATTAAAAAAGCCAAAATTGAAGAAAACAAAATTAAGTCTCATTCAGCTACATATTCGGCACTTTTTGACGAAAAATCGTTTCCGCATTTGGCGGCAAGAAACTCAAAACAATATTTACAAAACATTATCAAAAGTCAAACATTTATGAACATGATCACACAAGTTATCGTAAAATTGATATCCAATAAAACAAATGATGATACCCCAATTAACACTGAGACCATACGTGCTGCGTTTCAGAACACGATCAGTGAAGGAGCCTATTCAACCAAATAATGGACTGTCTTAATGTCGTGCAATGGAATGCACAAAGTTTATTACATAATAAACATCAATTTACCCATTTTTTATACGACAATGATATACATATCGCAATTATATGCGAAACCTAGTTGAAGCCTCATCATAGGCTAAATATTCGAGGTTACAATGTAGAGCGCAATGATTGCGGTAACAATCATAATGGTGTATGCATTTTAATTCATAATAGCATTAATTACAATAAAATCGACATTTATTTTGATAATTCTTTACAGAATATATGCATACAAGTAACAATAAACGGTAAAAAAATTACTTTTGTGAGCTTTTATAGTCCAACGAACTGCAATCCTGCATTTGATAAAGTAAATTTTAACAATTTAGTCAAGTCTATACCTGGTCCATTTGTTCTTGCTGGTGATTTTAATGCGCATCATACTGTATGGGGCTGTGGTTCTGTCGCACCTCGTGGTAGAGCTGTCTTGGAAGTTGTTGACGATAATAATTTAGTTATATTAAATGATGGTCAACTCACTACTGTGGGTACTTTAACTTGGCGTCCGAATGCTTTAGATTTAACTATTGTGTCTCCTTCTTTGGCTCTCGGTTGCAGTTGGTCTGTCCATGACGATCCTCTTGGTAGTTATCATCTTCCTGTGTTAACTAAAATGGTTTTAAATGATGTTTCTAATAGAAATAATAATAGTAACAGTGGTGTGCATATGCCCATCCAACCCAATTTTAGGAATGTGGATTGGCAAATGTATACCAAAAAAGTGGAACACTTGCTGTCTGATTTTCAGTTGGGTTCATTTTCGCCTTTAGAGGCTTATAGTTTGTTTATTAAAATATTGTTCTGTGCTATATCTCAATCAATTCCGAATACTAGTGGGCATGCTGTTGACAGTCCTCGCAATCCCGATCGGTCAAGATCGGGAGTGGGTGGACGTAAACGTAGGCCTACTCTCCCTTGGTGGAATAATAAATGCTCTATTGCTGTTCGTGATGCTAAGGAAGCATACATACGTTTTAAATACAATCCAAATTTAGAAAACTATTTAGAATTTAAAAGATTACAAGCTGTAAAAAAACTCATTCTTAAAACAGAGAGAAAAAGTTCGTGGGTCACGTTATGCTCTTCTTTTAATCGTTGTACTCCCTTATCTATAATTTGGCGCTTCATGCGTAAATATAACAAATCATATGTTCCTCAAAGTTCAGATGACAATATAGATTGGATTTTTAGTTTTCTCCACAAATTTACTCCAGATTTTGTGGAAGATAAGTTTTTATCTACTGATACTACTTCAAATAACAATTCACAAAATAGTTTTCTCATTGAACCCTTCACCATCCAGGAATTAAGAGCCGCAATATTTTCTCGTCGTGACACTTCATGTGGGCTAGATTGTATTCCATATTTAATGTTCAAAAAGTTATCGCAAAGTAGTTTGTTAGTGTTGTTAGACATTTTTAACGCGTTATGGTCCAATAATGACATTCCTCCTGAATGGAAAATTGATTGTATTATACCTATCCAAAAACCTGATAAACCTAAACTTGATCCTGACTCATATCGTCCTATAACTTTAACTTCTTGTGTAGGAAAAATATTTGAGCAGCTTCTTAAGCAACGTCTTGAATATTACATAGAGCATAATAGACTGTTGCCAGTAAATCAGTTTGGTTTTCGTAGAGGCCGTTCGGCTCGTGAAAGTATTAGTTTATTACATTTAGATATTTTAAAAAGCATTGGCGGTAACAACAAACTCATAGCTGTGTTTTTTGATATTGCCGGTGCTTTTAACAATGTAAATATAGATATTTTATGTACAGAATTATTGTATATTCATATTCCATTGAAACTTGTTCAGTGGATTCGAGATTTTTTGCTTAATAGGAAAGTGTATGTCAAGTATAATGGCGGACTATTTTGTCCTCGTTTGTCTTCTGTTGGAGTGTGTCAGGGTGGAATCTTATCTCCGTTGATATTTATTTTGTATATACGCCGGTTAAACCTAATATTAGGACCCAACATCAAAAATTTACAGTTTGCAGATGATCTAGTAGTGTATTTGTCAGGTAACAATTCAAATGATATTACAAACAACATTAATTCGGCTTTAACTAATCTTCATAAATATCTTTCATATTTAAATCTTGAAGTTAATCCACAAAAATCCAAGGTCGTTGTTTTTGGCAAACACAACAATGTCAATTTGAGCCCAGTTTATTACAACAATATTGCTTTGCCAGTTTCTATAGATACAAAATTTTTGGGTGTTGTATTTTGTCGTAACCTGTCATGGAAAAAGTATACAGATAACTTGATAGTCAAAGCTAATAAGGCTTGCAATGTCTTGAAATCACTTTGTGGTACTAGTTGGGGAGCGGACCCAAAAGTTCTGCTTATGCTATACAAATCAATTGTAAGGTCGCATTTTGAATATGGGTTCTTATGCTATGCGGGAGACTCCAAACTTATTGATATTCTTAATAAAATACAAAACAAATGCATGCGGATCGTCACCGGAGCTTTCAGGACCACTCCAATTGTTTCTTTACAAGTGGAGTGTAACCTGCCTCCTCTGACTATTCGTCTCGCTTATCTAAAAGAAAGGTTTATTCTAAAACTCTACTCGGAAAAAAATAACAATCTTATAGCTGAGCTTACCCATCCTAGTATTTCAACAATTCAAAAACCATGTTATATTTTGCAAGGCTTTTCTGAATATATGGCATGTTTACAAAACCTTCCTATCTATCAAAATAATAATTATCTACCATGTTATGATGGACCCTATAAAAGTAAATTCAGTCCAATGAATATAGTAATTGAGAATGATCTTTCTAGGAAGGAGGAAGTCTATGAAAGATTATCTCTTTGGAATGGATATAGATTTTTATACACTGATGGCGCAAAGAACGAGTCAAATGTATCTTTTGCAATATACGACCCTGCTACTAAAATAGGTATTGGATATAAAATAGACAAACAATCCAGCATATTTACTGCGGAAGCAGTAGCTATACTTGGTGCGCTAAAGCACATACTAAATCGTAACTGTGGTGTTCATAGGTGGGTCATAGTCAGTGATAGCATGAGTGTTTTGAAGGCATTGCAAAATAATAAAATGAATGCAAACACGAATTATCTCATACACAGTATAAAAGATCTTTGGTTTGATCTTCACGATAATCATCAAATAACAGTTGACTTTATGTGGACTCCATCTCATATAGGAGTATCCGGCAACGAAAAAGCAGACTATTTGGCTCGTTCAATTTCAAATTCTCAAACTATTGGTAATGATTTGAATTTATTATTACCATATACTGATATAGTTGCTGTTCTGAAACAAAGAATGTATCATAAGTGGAAGGAACATTGGGATCACATAGTACAAATAGAAAACAAAGGTTCTTGGTATGCTGCTTTAAATGTTAATTTGAAGTCCGTTTCTTGGTTCCGTACATACATACATACATACATATATCACGCCTTTATCCCATGCGGGGTAGGCAGAGCGATAGTGGCCGTAAGAATACAGCCACTATCGCCACGTCTGACGTTTTTGAGGATTGTTTTCCAAGGTTGTTTCAGAAAACATGTGTATTACTATAGTGACAGGTTGTCAGCCTGTCGCCTAAAAATTTTAATACACCAATACTCTCGAGTCCCTTAGTCGCCTCTTACGACACCCACGGGAAAGATGTGGGGTGATGCTATTCTAAGCCGGCATCACACGGCATTGGTTCCGTACTAGTAATATATACCGTTGTAAAAAGTTTTACTCCACAATAAGCCGTTTGAGGTTTGGACACTGTCGGCTTAATCATCACCTGTTTCGTATGAAAATTGTAAATAATCCGCATTGCGTTCATTGTCAGTCACAAGAGGATCAAACCATTGATCATTTGTTCTTTTCATGCTCGTCTTTCGGTATCCAGCGCCTTTTGCTGATGGACGAGTTAATCCGTATTTGGGTGATTCCTGGAGAGGGTAAAAATTGCGGTCACACGTTAATTTCTTCAAAAGTATAACACTTACAGGTTTTTACTAACTTTCACACGAAATAATGTTAAATTGACTATTCAGAAACTAAAACTCCATCCACAAATTATGAAATATGTTTAACTAAAACTTAATCTGAAACCTGAAATCGGGGCCAAAACACGCGTTCTTCGCGTGTCACACTCAGCTATTGCGAAATTCAAACACGCATAAAGTTTTATCTAGCTGGACATCATATAACTTTTCACCCATCATAATAATCCTTATATCATGTAGATTCATTAAAAATTATTAATTGGACAATATTTAACTGCGTATACCGATAAAAACGACAGTTTTTGTTGGTCACACGTTTTTGTGTTTTCTGAATACGTGGTCTAAAACGATTGAATCGCTGAAACTAATAGAACTATGAGCTAGGTCTTGTTTCTGCCTTCTGCCAGGATTGCTTCTTCATCCCTGGAGAGGGAGCATATAGCTCCTTGACACTTCTAGAATAAAATAGGGGTTGTTAAATTTTTTGATCCTATTGTTGCACCCGCGCCAGGTCCCTTTCCTGTGCATGTTTCATTCATGAAAGAGTTATTACATAGGGTTTGTTTTGAACAAATAATGTCGCACAATAAAGGGAGATTTAAGATTCGTTTAAAAATTTTGATTACATTCAAGCGTTTACCAATAAATCACTAAAAACATAGAAAATTATCCCTTGACTGGCTCCATTTGACTGGCATTTTTCCCAGTCAAGGGACATTTTATGCCAGTCAAGTGACTAATGTTATTTTAATGATTGTTTTTGCAATTTTTTTTGTGTAAAGGTGTGCCTGCAGAGTAGAATAGCACCACCCCATGTCTCCCCATGGGTACTGTAAGTTAGATAACGGGTTTCCAGGAGGTGAACAGCATTGTTTTTCGTGCCGATAACATAGTTTAAAAACACTTGCTTTATGTCTCTAGGTGTGGCTGCGTTGTATCTAAGGGAGGCTGCGTTAAGTCTCAGGTTAATTTCGATGTATCTTAAGCTGACTGCGGTGTATTTTAGGGTGGTTGCGTTTTATCTTAGGCTGACTGCGATGTCTCTTAAGCTGAGTGCGTTGTATCTCAGGTTGGCTGCAATACGTCTCACTCAGGCACATTGTGACGTATCTTAAGATGACTGCGTTGTATATCAGGATCTCTGCGTTAGGTTTCAGGTTAATTGCGACGATCTTAAGCTGACTGCGTAGTAACTCAGGGTGGTTGCGTAATGTCTCAGACTGATTGCGACGTCTCTTAAGCTACTGCGTTGTATATCAGAGCGTCTGCGTTATGTCTCGTTTAGACTGATTTCGACGTCTCTTGAACTGACTGCGACGTCTCTTAAGCTAACTGCGATGTATATAAGGGTGGCTGCGTCATGTCTCACTCAGGCTCTTTGCTACGTCTCTTCAGCTTACTGCGTTGTATCTCAGGTTGGCTGCGTTTTATCTCACTCAGGGTCATAATGCAAAGTCTCTTAAGTAACTGCGTTGTATCTCAGGGTGGCTGCGCTATGTCAGGCTGTTTTTACGTCTCTTAAGCAGACTGCGTTGTATCTCAGGGCGGCTGCGTTATGTCTCACTAAGGGTGACTTCGACTTCTCTAAAGCTGACTGCGTCGTCTCTTAACCTACTGCGTTGTATCTCAGGTTGGCTGCGTTATGTCTAAGGTTGATTGCGGCGTCTCTTCAGCTGACTGTATTGTATCTCAGGATGGCTGCGTTATGTTTTAGGTCAGTTGCAACGTCTCTTTAGCTGAGTGCGTTGAATCTCAAGGTGGCTGCGTTATGTCAGGCTGATTTCGACGTCTCTTAAGCTGATTGCGTCGTGTCTTATGTATACAGTGTCGTGTGTTAGGTTGCTTGCCTAGTGATTTCTAAGGCTATCTGAGTCATGCATGTCTCAGGCTGATTGCGTCATCTTTAAGGTTATCTTCGTCTGTACAGTAGCAGAATGTACAATTCGCAAAATGTCTTAAGTGGCTCAACACAGTAATGTAATGTTTGCGGTGGCTTTTTCTTGTCTCATGTTAGCTGTTTCATTATGGCCTAAGTTTAAACGACTTACGTTACTATTGTTTTGGTGGAGAATTGGGTCTACGTTTCGGCTGTTTACGAACAGCCTTCTTCCGGAGGTCGACAGATCACGTACGCCCGCCTGTCAACTGTGATTGTCGAACACTGTGGCTGTTTCATTTCGTATGTCGGGCTAGCTGTGTCGTGTTTTTAACACGAGCAAATTGTCTGTGACTAGGTGCGTCGTGTCTTAACCAGACTGAGGCTTCAGGGCGTCAGTCTGGTAGGCTGCGGCAACTTTTACTTCTATTCTACTTAGTTAAAAGCAAAAGATGAACAGCTTTTACTCATATATTTTGTTAAAATAATTACTTTGTCCCTTGACTGGCGTAAAATGTCCCGTTGACTGGCACCTCAAATTTCAAAATTGAATTTTGACGAAACCTGTGGTTCGATTTAGGTGTTTTTTCGTAAATAACCTTTTCAATAGGCCTTTATTATTATGCAATGATAAAATAACCATAAAACTAAAATTTCAAAATTGCCAGGAAAGGGACCTGAAGAACCGTTTTCAAATTTTCACCCATTTACGGAGAACCACAACTGGTCCCGCACTCTGTACAGACATTACTTCAAAATAATTCTACTTACGTTCCATTATATAATTTTGTAATATCTACTGTAAAGGAAATTTAGTTTAAGACATTGTATATAATTAAATGTGAAATAATTTGTAAATAAAAACCCAATTAAAAAAGATGATGAAACGACAAAAACGTTTTACCTATATGGACATGAAACTACGAAAGTTGAACTTAAGACGATTTTATTATAAAAATACCCAGAATGGACAAAAATACTGAAGACGTACGAAATATCAAAATACACTGAATCGACAAAACACTGAAGACGTAAAATTTAAAAAATACACAAAAAGAATAAACTCACTAAAGACGTATAAAATATAAAAATACACGAGAAGAACAACAAACGGAATGGACAAAATACTGAAGACGTATTATTGAAGAAAATACACTGGAAAAGGAAACTCACTGAAGACGTATAATCTATAAATATTCAAGAATAAAGTACACACTGAAGACGAGGCTGCATGGTCTTAAGACCCTTGCCTGTCCAGAATGGACGAATGAACAAAAAAAAAAAATGTAAAGTTCGCGCCGCGAAAAAAGTCCCGCGGAAAAGGTTTCAATGACCCGTTATTCTAATGTTCATAAAGGTCATTTAAACATTTTTCGCGGGACTTCTACTTATGAAAAAAAATTTTGGTCCTCGCATACAAATTGACTTAGGCTGGTTTCAGAGCGGCGCGTCTCAGCAGCGCTGCCCAGGCGCGCGCGGCTCGGGCGCGCGCCTGGGCAGCGCGTTCGCTGTGAAACGACATTCAGACGCGCGCGCTTCGTTGTGGTGTACGGTCGAATGCAGAGAATCATTATGCCAGCAAACGTAATCACTATATTAGGTATATACGTTATACGGAAAAGAGTGCAACAACGACGTCTTAAAAGATTGCAAGTCGACGCTACTGGCAATCGAAGGAGATCCGACCGCGGCGCGGCCGAGACGCGGCCCAAGACGCGGCTGGGCAGCGCTGCCGAGACGCGTCGCTCTGAAACCAGCCTTAGTCGGTCGGTAATTTTGTATGGGCGGGCCAATTTTTTTTTTTTCATTTTTCGACCTATGTTCCATGGGGAAAGTTGTTCAGTTTCATGAGCTGGTTCATCCCTTGAAAGGAATGCATCAATTTTCCAGTCACCCTGTAAAAAAGCTGCATCAAAATCCGTTGTATAGTTTTAAAGATTTAAAATATTTAGGTACCTACATACATACAATACAGGGTGTAAAAAATTAGCTGCAAATATTTTAAGGTGTGAATCGGCCCATGAAACTGAACAACTTTTGCCAAGAAACATAGGTCGTAATAGGTATGAAAAAAAAATTTGGACCTCCCATACAAAATTACCGAGCGACAAAGCCAATTTATATGGGAGGTCCAAAAAAATTTCTCATACCTATTTCGACCTCTGTTTCTTGGGGAAAGTTGTTCAGTTTCATGGACTGATTCACACCTTAAAACATTTACAACTTACAGCTAATATTTTTACACCTTATATTACATACAGACGCGAGAAGCGACTTTGGTATTGACTTTGGTTTATACCTAGTTACTATGTATGTAGCAAAGAAGGTAGCAAAACTGGCTGGCAATAGACCCGCCCGACATGTGACCGGGCATAATAGAAGAAAAAAGAAGACGTTGCTAACGTCAGGAAACGAAATTCTTTATTCCAAAAACGCACAATGAAAATGCAAGCAATACTTCATGAACCAAAGTCAATATAACCAAACTCAAAGACTGTTTCTACCGTAAATTCTAACTATCTAGGTGGTATTAAAGTTTTCGGGGGTAAAAAATGGCTTCAACTGCCGGAATAACGGAATTGGAGGCTGCGCCCTCCACAGCCTCGGGCGCAGACACCCCAGTGAGTGCAGCGGAATCATACCCGGGTAAGTTCTTTTTTTCGTGTGGAATACCGATTGAACGAACGACCCTATGAAACTCTGGATTTAACCGCCTAAAGTTGGTTAGTGAGTATGCAAAAAGGGGAAAAAGTATGAAAATAAGAGGGCTTGCTCAGCATTTTCACATGAATCAAGCCTAGGAGCAGAATTTTGCATTGCGTATTCTGTGAAAAATTGCGTCTACCTCATCGAGGTAATATGTACTAAACGCTAGTACATATTACCTCGATGGTCTACCTTCGTCTCTACCGCCCGAGCACCGACAGATGCTCGACGCCGCGCGCGGCATGCGGCGCCTGCTCGGGTGAGGCAAAATCGGCGCTATCTGTGCTCGATTTTATGAAACAACAGGCTGCAAATTGGTAAAATTATTAATATATTATTAATTATTAGTATATTAAGCAATATATTGCTTCGCGGCTTAAAAATACTACCTAGTTTTATGACCCTACTAATGCTACGCAATGTACCTACTAAGCTTGTAGCCTGTAGTTTTTTGGCATAAGGCACTGACTGGACGCGATTTTGACCAACGCGCCTCTGAGCCGCCATTTATTAGCTGGGTCTCCATTGAACGAGCAGCCTCAGATGCTCACTGCCGCGCGCAGCATGCGGCGCAATGCGCGGTCGGTGTGGAAGACGGTTTTTCGCCCGAGCATGAGCGAGAATTTCAACATGCGCTGCTCAGGCGAAAAACATCTGAGGCTGCTCGTTCAATGGAGACCCAGCTATTGCCGACGCCGCCGGTTGGCTCGGTCCGCGCGCGCTCGCACGAGCATTGCGCCCTCAAGCGAAAAACATCCACACCGAACGTGACATGCGCGGCATGCAGAGTGAGGCGGTGAGCACCTGAGGCAGCTCGGGCGGAACGTAGTAATGAATTTTGAAAATTAGTCTAAGGATAACTATTTTCGGAGATCTTAAACTAAGCTTAAAAAAATCACACCTTTTAAGAGCCAATCAAGGTCGAATGAATGCGACGGCGCTAATGCGCATGATAGGTTGAAAGAAAGAGACAGCGGCGGCCGCGTTAATATCGATCATAGAAAATAATCCCTAAAAGCCCTAATTAAATCCAATTATTTTTTTCAAAAACCCTAGTAGTCTTAATCTTTTACCAACAACATAGCTTCCATAGAAAAAGTTGTTCAGTTTCATGGTCTGATCACACCTGCAAAGTTTACATTACACCATCTATTATGCCCTGTATAGTATTCTGTTTTTCACGACCAAAAAAAAACTTATCTGCGTGTTGGTTTTACTGCAAAATCATATCATAATTTAGGTTCTTAATAGGATTTATTTCTCTTAACTTTTCCAGAGAAACCAATTATAAAGAAAAAAATGAGATCGCCAGTTACAATCCCGGATGCAATCACTGCGGGAAAATCCTTGCGAATGAGGAAAAAGTCAGCACCGAAAAGAACTATGAGGTCTTCGCCTAAACCTCAGCAACCAAGGTTTGCAATACAGAGAGTGGCCCGCAACCACAACAGGGGCAAATAATTTACACAAGCGAAATTACGCATTAAACTTACTTCCGCCAAGAAACGTAGGTCAAAATTACTAAATGTGTTTAATCAGTCATACAAATAACATCAACCGATCGAGTCAATTTGTATGGTCATTTTCAAAATACTTATTTCGACCTATGTTCCTTGGTAAAAGTTGTTTAGGGTCCTGCCTGGGATACCTACGCCTTGTAAAATATTGGTGTTTGTTGTGGGCCACAAACTACTAATCTTTCCTATCATATCGCCGTCTATTAAATAAATATGTTCCATATTATATGATCTATGATTCCTATTATGATGCCGGCTTAGAATAGCATCACCCCATTTCTTTCCTGTGGGTGTCGTAAGAGGATACTAAGGGACTCCAGGCGTCAGTGTGTATTGCAATTTTAGGTGACAGGCTGACAACCTGTCACTAAAGTGATACATGGCTTATCTGAAAAGACCCTCAAACATTGTCAGACCTGGTGATAAAGACCGTAATTTTACGGTCGTTAACGCTCTGCCTACCTCGCAAGGGATAAAGGGCGTGATATATTATTATGTGTGTAAGTATGTGTCTGGTCGCTACAGCGTAGACGATAGCTACGGCCAGCCTGACGAAACTTCATATTAAAAAAAAACTCAAAGAGTTCACGCTAAAATTAATGGCGTCGTTTATTGTCTCTTTCCTTTTATCCTGCTTCTTTGTCTAGCGCTGTCAGGCTGTCACACCACTAAACAATATGGCGGTTCTTGTCAAATTTGTTGATATCGCAGCATGATTAATTAAAAGTTTTCAGTGAATAACGTGAAATATTGGTGACGAAACTTTAACATTTACAAATAATTTACATTGTGGTAATAAATTAATTACGATTGCATCTCAAGATGCACTATAAAAAGTGTGAAATTTGTGGATTGAAAGCCGGTCGACAATCGGGAGAAAAGCGAGTATTTTTGGCTCAGTTCCCATTATTTGAAAGGCGGTAAGTTATTTTGGTTATCATTTTATCAATTCTAAGTGATTTCGAAAGACTTTCTGTCATTTATTTTACGTATTTTATATCTGGGCTATCCTTGCAAATTTACCATAGAGATGGGTTAGGGTTGTATCGATAAAATTATCGATAGTTTATTTACGGGTCAGAGTATACTTTTCCAATAAGGCCTTTTTTATAACAATGCATTTGACAACTGCAAAACCTCATTTCTTCTAATTGTGTTCTGTTGTCTTCTGAAAAAAATTGATGGTTTTAACTTATTGAATAAAATAAAAACTCACATTCTTCTTCATCTTAGGTCCAATAAAAAAAAATATTCATGCGAATTTGCGAACCCCTTAGAGTTTTTAATTGTATTTTATGCACTATAATGCATTTTTTTTTTGTGTTGTACACTTTCTAATAATGTACTATACTGTTTCAGATGCAGACAATGGGTAAAATTGACTGGTAAAGAAGATTTGGCATATGTGCCTATAGAAAAGTTACATTCTTTGAAGTATTTATGTGGAAATCATTTTACCAAAAAAGACTTCAATAGGAAGTTATCTAGGTTAAAACCTTCAGCTAAACCAAACTGTTTAGCGGACGTGATCTGGGCTGAACTACACAAGCAATCTTATTCGAGAGCAAAACCCAAGAAATGCAGTTTACATGGTTAGGTACTACTGCTACTGGCTGAATTGAATAAAACTGAGTTTAATCGAAAACCGCGAAAAAACGACGTAGGTGTAGTGAGGTACTAGCCTGAGTAATGAACTTCCTTATTTGCAGTTGCAGAGTAGCCAACATTTCTGATCAGAAGACCACATACAGCAACTAAATAGACTATTGCACAAATCAACATTTACCAATAACAGCAAGTAGCAATTATTGTATCTGTCAGGTAAAAAAAGTTTCCTTGATAAAAAAAATTATAAACTTTTATCATGTTTTTTAATAGACATTGCACTATAATACATTGGAAATATATGATATGGCTGTTTTGAGATAAGGACTGATATTTAGTCGATACGATATTTTGTACATTGTACGATCTAGTCTATGTCATACCGACCCAGGTATAGGAAAAATAAATAAACCCATAAATTAAGAAAATTGAGTTTGTTTCTCATACACCTAATCTTTTTCAAAGGAGCAATTCCGCAAGATGGTGGTGTACTCCGCCATATTGCGAAACTGCTCCTTTGAAAAACGCCCATTGAAAACAGTCTAGGATATTCCAACGCTGTTTTTTTTAAATATCGATATCGATATATTTATCATACCAGGGCATACCACATCTCTATTTTTCTGTCATGTTGTTAGCATTGTTACAATATTGTTAGAATGCTTATATTGGCTAGAGATTTTAGCGTGAACTTGAAAAAAAAACGTTATACGTAAGACCCAACTCTTAAAACGCTAGTTTTATTATATTCTCTTTGGCTACGGCTTATACGATTTGCTAATTCTAAGTATCAAAACAAAAATGACGTTGATACGAGTTTTTCTGCTGTATTTTGAAGAAGACAGTTTACTTGTAAGTTGTCTCTTCTACTAATAAAACGCCTATAATGAAGATGTTTTTTTATTTATTAAGTTTCTTCTGACATTTTAGTACTTTGATTTATGTTTTATTTTGATCTGATTTTTATTATTTTATTTTATTATTGATAAGAGGCTGAATCTCAATTTATTATATGCCTATTAGTGGCAGGTTGTAACACCTATATCACCTAGTATCCGGCAAACTTCTTGGCTATCGTGCGAGGTGGTGGGGGCAAATGCCGTCACGCTCCGCACTACCAAAGTTTGGTCGGCAAAAGCGGGACGGCATATGCCCCCACCACCTCGCACGATAACCAAGAAGTTTGCCGGGTACTGTACCATAATAAAGATATTTGATTGATTGATTGATGCCGTGTGATACCGGATTAGAATAGCATCACCCCACATCCTTCCTGCGGGTGTCGTAAGAGACGACTAAGGCACTCGAGAGTAATGGTGTATTACAACTTTTAGGCGACAGGCTGACAACCGGTCACTATAGTGATACACATGTTTTCTGAAACAACCTTGGAAAGCAATCCTCAAAAATGTCAGACGTGGCGATAGCGACCGTATTCTTACGGCCGTTAACGCTCTGCCTACCCCGCAGGGATAAGGGCGTGATATATGTATGTATGTATGTATGATTGATTGACTGATAATGTTTACAGCGGACTAGTTCCAGCTGATACCGACGTGAAGATGTCCCGTCGCGACTCGATGCGACAAGCGAAATGCCTGGCCAGACACAACATAGTTTTGACCGACCGTATGGATGAGCTCTCGAAGCCGACCCGCCGTCAACTACTCGATCTATGGCGGAACTATGCCGGCATACTCACGCCTGAGCAGGTACTATCAATTTACAGAATAAATACACTCCCGAGAATCACCGCATGGGGTCTCATTCCTAACTAAACGAAATTAGTCCAAAAATAAATCAATAGATGGCGATACGGGTAGCGAATAAAAGCAAATTTACGAAAACAAAGTATTGGACAATTATAAATACATTATTTAAGATGTTTTGAGACGGAAAACACGCGAAATTATTCAAATTTTTGCAATATTTTTCAATACAAATGATGTCAATACGAAGTATCCAATAAATAAAATAAGCTAAATGTCGTTAGCAACACACGCGCTAAGTCGACATATCAAATAGCCTGCCCAAATAGCCCTCTTAGGGCAATCGAACTCCCTCTAAGACGTTAGGTATCAGTACTACTTTAGTAGTATTTTATCTGTGGTTAGGTTTTCTAACATATTTCTAAACTACAATCGTAGACGCAGGCTATTGAACTTTGAGACAAACGTCGTTAGGTTTGCCTCGCGTGTCTAATGTCTAATAATAATGTCTTATTTGGAATTTTTCTAAAGTCAAACTGTATTTCAGATCGAACATTTACAAAATCTGCTTGACGCAGCTGATCCATTCAAGCCGGAACAAGCTTACGAATTCTTTTTAAGTATGCGGAAACAAAAAAGAAGAGCGCGCGATAGGTATTTGATACTTTTATACTACCCCTAGTACACCTACATAGAAAATGCCTAATAACTTCATGAAAAGTAGAGAGGAACGTGAGCCATTGTTCATGTTTCAAACTAGCGGGAGACAAAACTCAAAACATACAAATCACGTTCCTCCCTTGGGGAGCAAAGATGTAACTGTCAAAGTTACATAAAACGGAATGTAAATCTAATATATTTTGCAGGCAAAATGGAGGACTTGGCTGAATGGACTTTTTACGATATTATTAAATAAAACTAAGCTATAAAAAGGGGATAAAAACCTGATGTGTATATAAATGAAAGCTATGATTCATATCATTGCCGTCGCTCATATCATTGCTCGTCATTGCTCATATCATTGTCGTCATATCATTGCTCATGCCTAACTCACACACTAATATTGATAAATGCGATTTATTCTGCTGATAGGTAGATGCACAAAGTAGCGCCCGCCAATACTTAGTTTGTTTTAAATATCATAAGGTTAATGCTGATAATATTTATTTTTCTCACAACTTAGGGATCCTTGTTCGTCAGAAAAGAAGAAAAACCTGAATGCTCTGTGTGGGGACCGGAAATTTGCTTGGGTGCGCAGCGCCACGGTCGCTCTCGCACGGGCCTTCCAGCGACGACTGGGGAGACCTGGCAAATTCAACTTGCAAGGCGGGTTAGTCGCCTTTTTTACAAAGATCCAAGATTCCCTTAAAGGCTTAAGACTCCCACACAAAATGACATAACCATTGTTGTTGTTGTTTTCGTGTGGGACACCAAGTCGTCCAGCGACCCGATGAACCCTAGTGTCAAAATTTTTCAACTGCCTTCTACAAGTAGCAGGCTTCTGACAAGGTTGTGTAACGACCGCCGTCTAAGTGATCACAGACAGCAACCGGGACCTACGGCTTAACGTGCCATCCGAAACACGGAACAATCTTACCCATGGACAATCGGGTGGTTCAGTCCGCAATGTCGTAGCCGGACTGGGAACAAATTCACAAAGTTATAAATATCAACTTTGTGAGTGACCCACCGAGAATCGAACCCGGAACCTTCAGCGTCAAAGGCAGTCACACTACCACTGCCCCACATCGGTCATCCATTTACTATGGGAAACCGAAAACTTTATGAATGAAGTTTCCTGAAAAAAAGTGGAGTTTTACAGTTTCATGATCGGAATGCATTCTACCAGTATTCCGGACCCTGTCCCTTACACCCTGTACATTTTTTTTTTATTAATCTCCAGCATGCTCCGACTGTCGGATATCATCCTCAATGAAATTTGCTGTGTGACCAATATGAGGACGCCTTCAAGACGTTCCACTCATCCCAAAGCAGAATTTATGTGTGACATGGCTGACAAGGTATTAATTTTCTGGATATTTTGAAGAAGAAGTAAGCAAACAGCGATAAGATTGTGCTCCACAAAAACGAAGAAGAATGAGGGTAGACATTACATGTTTGCCCCTAGCAGCCGTCCACAGATATCCCAGTTTACCAGTGCGTCATCATGGCGCTTGCAACAGTGTCGAGGTATAGGGAGCTCAAAAATAATATGCCGGTAAGAACTACGATACCATATTGGAAACTATAGTGTAAACTACCGTAAAAGTTGAAAAAGATAATGCCCATGGGCTAGCAATGTGTCTTGCGTCGCAAAACAAATGAATGCAATTTATATGAAGAATAGCCAGAGCCGAATTAACCCTGTCTTGGGCCTGTAGGCAATACAATTGGGCCCCTTTTCCTTACCTACTCTGACAAAAAAAAGGGATTTTTTTTGCCTTCTATCCACAATCTACATTCATAAATATAATTCTCAAGATAGGCATAGATGACGTCCTAAAGGCAGGTTGGATCAGACATACGGAGGTTCTATCCGTGCTCAACGCAGGTTGGCTCCGTGTTAGTACAAAGTCACCGTGAGAGCACAAGTTGTCAGAACAGGCCAAAATCACTCGGAACGCGAGCGAAGCGAGCTCGACTTTCCACGCTACAAACTGACGAGGAGCCGGAACTCTAGCCGTGACTGTAAAAACTGTGTAGGGAGAATCCGTGATACGCAGACGTATTGCGAAAGGAGCGAGCTGATAAAATAGATTTTATTTCTGTAATTTTTGAAATATTTAGGGTGTAGTTTAACAATACAGCTTAAGTCGCTAATGTACAAACAAGTTTCAAATGCCTTATTGATTTCAACGGAATTGCCCTTAAAAATTTACTCCATGCAACATAGCTTCCAAAGCTGCTTCTATTGAGTGAGACAGTTTGATGAAGGCCTTTTATTGCAAAAACAAATGTACTTATCTATTTTACTACAAACCGAGTCTACGTGAGCTTATACCTAAAAATTAATAATAATGTCTTCAATGTTATTATTTGATTTTTTTTACAATTTTTGCTTACGTTTATATTTACATTATTACTATCAATCCAACATTATGTCTTAAAGACATTTATTTATTTTATATTTACTTCGTAGGATTTTTATCCCATCCCATATATAATAGGGGCCCCAAAAATCCAAATGAAAATCGTGAGAGCCGTTTCCGATTAAACAATTTATGCTCGTTTAATAGTATTATATATCGTCTAATGGTAGATAAAGTCTTGATGGTAACTAAACTGCAGTAATATGCTGGCTGGTATATGCTTTTTAAGTTTTATGCACAGCGCAGTTTCATAATGGTCTAGGTCATTTAGGTCATCAGATCTAGCGCTTCTTTTCATTTTAAGTTGTTCAACTTTATTGTTTTACATAGATTGCGCTGTGGATCGACGAAATTCTTGCTGAGTCTGATGCTCGCCTCCTGATGATGGATTATGACGAAAATGACGGTAATTTAGTTTTCTTTCATTATTTTTTCTTTGAAGAACAATTGCTGCCAGTTTCTGGTTCTGGTCTACTACTGCGATGGTTTATCGACAAGGAAGGTAAGTCAGTGACTGAAATTTGTGGCAATTGTTCGTCAAAGCCATTTAGACTTGCAAGAAAACTGGGATACCTAAATTAAACTCAAAAAGTGGCGAACAATTGCCAACAAATACAGTTCACCACCTCTCTTAATTTGAATGGCGCATGCACTAGAGACATCTATTTTCTTGCGAGTCGACTCATGCAGTACCTATTCGGGTAAACCTTGGTCCTTACATAATTTTTTCGTCTTTTCCGTGAAGAGGTTGAGGCAACGTTGCATCATCGTGGTGATGCAAGCTTACTAATTCCGGATGCGGGTGCTGGAGCGCCTCCTGATGTAGAAACACAAACTGCTGGACATGGGCTACAACAAGGTGCTGCGGCACCAGGTGTACCACCTAGTGCAACCGGGCCACCTAATGCTGGGTCACCATCTGAAAATACGCCTCCACCTGATGCTAGTGCAACATCAACGCCCAGAAACCGTTCTGCTTCTGTAACGCCCACAACACCGGCTGCTTCTCTAACGCCCACGACACCTGCTCCTTCTCTAACGCCTACATCAGCTGCGTCTGCAACGCCTGCTAGTTCTGCAGGACCTCCTTCATCTGCTGGATCTGTGACACCACCACCAAAGCCCCGATAAGGATTATAATTGTAAGTTTAGGATTTAGTTACCATTATGTTTTTATTTAATCCAGTTTTATTTTTACGTATAAAACACCTAGGTACAAAAAATATCTGAAAGGTGTGTTATTATTAGTTTTCTAGAAATAGCGTAAGTCGTGGCCGGTGCGCTTACTATTGGCCTCACAACAAGACATGCGGTCTATATGTTTTCGGCCCCGGGGCCATCAAATCTACGCCGGGCGGCTTGATGGGGACAATAATTAATTGTTTGTTCATACTACCAGCCCAATCACGCCCTTGGGGCGAGACTGAGCTTAGGAGTTGTTCTGGGAAGAATCGGATCGGACTGTTGGTCTGGGAAGAACGGATCGGACTGACCGGGTCACTCGGCATGTGATAAGTAGAGCTAAGTTACGTGATTCGATGTGCGATATGAACAGAAATACATACATAATATGCCCAATATCTTGCACGCTGCAAGATCACCAAAAACATAAATGTGAAAGTTGATAGGAAAGTTCAATATGTCTGCCGACAAAAAAATGGATATCTAACTGGGTGCCAAGATTGGATCCTAAATTGTATTTGTTCACAAGATTGTAGTTTAACATTATTTCGTGAAATAATGCAAACAACCTAAAAACTCAGCATCTCACAGAATGTCTTGACTAGTCTTACCCCTTCAGACGCATAAGGTCCAATAGATAACAATGTTTTTTTTTTTCAATTCCTACAGAAGTCATGATGGAAAAGACACCGTACATAGATGATTTTCTCAGCATGATGGGTGGCAAGGTAAGCAGTGTTTTCGTGTCTTCCTTTTCTTTCTTAGATGATCATGCGATACAGGACAAATATCAGGATTGAAATTGGAAAAGGAAAAAGCCATAATTAAAATTTCTCAACTCAACGTTTTTTTTCAAGCTTTCTAGTAAGTTGAGTTTCATGTGAGTTAACGTTTAACAGGTGGCGATC
This sequence comes from Keiferia lycopersicella, assembly GCA_029255805.1. Taxonomy (NCBI): domain Eukaryota; kingdom Metazoa; phylum Arthropoda; class Insecta; order Lepidoptera; family Gelechiidae; genus Keiferia; species Keiferia lycopersicella. The sequence goes on along the minus strand of JARACZ010000029.1, from coordinate 343,480 downwards.
GTCCTAAATATGATTCTTCAAGAGAAAACAACCACAATAGTGCTTATAGTTCACACTGTAGAAACAGTTTTCGAGGACAGACCTCCATCTACTGCCCCAACTTGAAACATTTAATTTAAAAATACATATAAAAAATCCCTAATTACAAAAGTGTATCTAAAGAAATAAATAAAGAAAAAAATGAATAATAATAAAGTGTATCTAAGGAAATAGATAGAGATTTAGAGTTAACAAACGTAACATTTTTGTGTTGTAAGTTTTTTTTTAGATACTAGAAATATAGTTACAAGCAAAAGAGTAGCTAAATGGTTTCCTTGTTGTCTTATAACTTCGTTTTAGCCTAGGCCTGTGTCCTAAAACTAGTTTGGCTCTGCAAGGTTTTTGACTTTAACTTCGAGCTTGAAGGGCAACCTTCCATTGACGTGATTGACACTCAAGCGCAAACTAATGGATATGTGCATTCCCCCATCCTTACCTACGGCGCTAAAACTTGGTCTTTGACTGACATCCAGAAGTCCAAACTCAGGTTTTAAACTCAAAGGTTTGTCAGTAAAATATGGAGCCCTGCATACTCGGAGTAAGGTTAATTGACCGACCTAAAAATACGACCCTCGCAGAAAATACCTTTAGTCCCGTTTGTCACCCCGGGGTGGTCACTGTTCCCGATGGCCGCCCCCGTGGCCACCCCATCCCAATTCTTTTACCATATTTCGACCTATATTCTATGCGGAATCTTGTTCAGCGTAATGGACTTGTTCACCCCTTAATATATTTCAGTAGATTTTTTTTACCTCTGTATCATATGCGTAAACTCTTAGTAGAATCACTGACGGATGGGGTGTCAAACTATTCCCGATGGTCACCCCCGTGACTGGGCTGGACATGTCGCACATACATACATACACATATATCCCTGGCGGGTAGACAGTTGCACTAGGGGCAAACACATCACTCTAACATCTACTTTGGTCCATCCGAACGCCAACGGGCACGTGGTCGTCCAAGAAAGATAGGAAAAGACGAGTTGCACACTCAAACCCAAAACTGGAAGGAGAATAGGGAAAAGTGGAAGAAAGAGAGGGAGGCCATTGCATTCCAGTGGGACATGTCAATGATAATAATCACGGATCTTGGATGCTCTTTTGCTTATTCTAGAATGCCTGAAACTCCTTACCAACCCAAAACCAACTTTTGTTGATACTAACTACTAATGTAAGATATTTGAAATGAACTCGACTCAAGGTAATCTGCACATTCTTTTCTTGTGTTATAATATCCAAGAACGGTACTTTGCTTAATTTGATCGCTTTTCTCATACTTGATACTATTCATTTTGATCTTTCTTCATTTTCCAAAGTCCGATAGTTCTGTTGGCGAATGCCGTTGAATCGTGTTCATTTCGAATGGAGTGGAGAATGAAGGAAGATCGAAATACCATGTTTGCTTGTATTTTCCTTCACTCTCTGCTTCTGTAGGTAGTTGTATTAAAATAGATTTACTTACCTACCTTTATAGACCAATAATATACGGGTGTGTGTAGCCATGGTGTACGTGGTTACAGACCATGAAACTGACAATTTTCTCCCATACTAAATCAGATTTCTTTCACGTTTCCTGAAGTATTTTCTTATAAGAAGTTGTTCAGTTTCATGCATTATCAGCATTCGGAGAGCCGCGCCTTAGGTCCCGGTGTCGAATTTTGCGGGCAGCGAAGCGGCAGCAGCAGCGGCGCCCTCGCTTTTTTTAAATCTAGGAAGTGCGCCGCTCGTTGCTCGCTTCTGCGCCGCTGTTTCCGAGAACCGGTCCATTTGAATGTATGCAAAAATCCTGCCACTGCCACCCTGTTGTCCGCAAAATTCGAGAACGAGGCTTTACACCCTGTAGTAGCGGGTTAGACATCACTTTCTTGAGAAAGCTACAATCCATTTTGTTTTTTTAATTATTTCAAAGCTAATTCCGTCTTAGTACTTACCTTTTAATATTGTTTTTCAGGGCACCCGTCTGTTGCCACGTAAGTATTTGTTATATTGTTTACTCTCTCGTTTTAAATGTCAATCTAATTTGATTTCAATAGATAAACAATAATTTAAAGTATTAGATACTAGATTACGAATCGCAAAAGCAGATGGTGATGCTATCATAAAACTAGTATAATAAACTTTACTCTCTGCTATGTTACAGCAAAACCAGCATATTTGAAGCTTTCAGGTAAATGTAATTTTATTTATTTCATAGATGACTTTCCAATTAAATAAAAGAAAGAAAGAAAGAAAAATAATTTATTCAGCATAGGTACCTACAAAAAAATACATATACCGAAACGGTTGCAACTCAGCATAATGCCACAGCCGGGGCTGTGACGCTGATTTTCAGTTGCAACCGGTTTGGAGATCGCCAAGGTTACAACAATAAGAATATACATTTTATTAGACTTATTTACACCATGAACATCAGCAAAATGATAAAGATAAAAATAACTTTATGTCTGAGTGCAAATCACCAATGTTCCTCAATAAATTCTTACGTTGTGCGTTTACAGGAGATTTATTGGATGCCCTGAATGCACTGACCAGTGCTATGTACCGGAGGGGTACCAAACCCTTGGTGAAACATGGTAAATTCCATATGAACAACCAGGACGCCGCTGACGAGTAAGTAAACTAATGTGTAAACAAAACATTCACTAGAATTAAACAATAATGGGAGGTTTTGTTTTAGAGAATTTAAAAAAATAGTAGGTATTCCAATAACTCCATAGATGGCGCTGAACCGACTATGTTACTAGATTTTTGTGTAGATTCCAAAGCCAAAAGACTAAAAAAGCATTGCAACACTGACAGTCTGGCTTACACTGACACTTTAGTTCCAAATGTGTCCGAGTTTCAAAAAAACAAACTAAATATTACGTTCCGTTCTTTGCGGTAACATAACAAGCACAACGCCATCTGTCCAGCGACTAGAATAATAATGAAAAATAAAAGTAAATTCCCTATTGTGTGCAAATATATAACTGATAACTGGAACACTATCTCGCTGGTCGAATAAGGTGAAAAGGAATTTTTTAAAAACCTTAACGCCCACTCGCGCTAAGCGCGTAGCACAGAACATTTGCTGAAGATTCACGATGTGATAATTTTTTTTCTATTTTGATTGCGTTTTTGAGTTGAATGATATAAAATTAACTATAGGTATTTATTTTCGTTCGGCTGTGCCTTTGGTGTATTATTATTCTGATATTTCTTGTGTATTGAGTTCTTTTGCATAATAACAATAACCCCTTCAATAAGTGATCGGTCTTGTTCTTCCCGCGAGTAAGATATAAGTATTAGTTACTACTAATAACTATTGTAAAGTACTATACTATAACAGCACATCAGCCTACCCATTTAAGAGATCAATTTTACAATAGTTACCTATTAGAATTAACTGATTAAAAAATTAGCATACATTGATCAATGTAAACGGTAGGCTGGTGTTCTACTACTACTACATGATATACCTACAGGGTGTTAAAGACGGTGTAACGAAAACTTTGGAGGCGTGATCAGACCATGAAACTGAACAACTTTTTCTATGGCGCCTATGTAGGGAAACGAAAAAAAATTTTCTAGTCCATACGAAATCACTCAGCTGATCGGGAGTTTTGTATGGAAGGGCGAAAAACATTTCACGTTTACCAACATAGCCGTTAGCCATAGCAAAAAGCAACATAGCCATAGCAAAAAGTTGTTCAGTTTCATGGTCTGAGCACGCCTGCAAAGTTTTCGTAATACCGTCTCTTACACCCTGTATATATTTATATGATTAATTTCTTTATTTTATTTACATGATATATTTTCTAGATTGAGAGCAACAGACGATTTGCACGCCGCCGTACAATACGATCCCGAAGTGGCGAAAGCGATTGCGAAGAATTTGGAAAACCTCACGCAACATGTTGCCACTGGGAAACTTGAACAGCCCATGAAAGGTTAGCTTAGGAAATAGTACAGGGTGTACTGAATAGTACAGGGTGTAATGAATAGTACAGGGTGTAATGAATAGTACAGGGTGTACTGAATAGTACAGGGTGTTATGAATAGTACAGGGTGTAATGAATAGTACAGGGTGTAATGAATAGTACAGGGTGTTATGAATAGTACAAGGTGTAATGAATAGTACAGGGTGTAATGAATAGTACAGGGTGTTATGAATAGTACAGGGTGTAATGAATAGTACAGGGTGTTATGAATAGTACAAGGTGTAATGAATAGTACAGGGTGTAATGAATAGTACAGGGTGTAATGAATAGTACAGGGTGTTATGAATAGTACAGGGTGTAATGAATAGTACAGGGTGTACTGAATAGTACAGGGTGTTATGAATAGTACAGGGTGTTATGAATAGTACAGGGTGTAATGAATAGTACAGGGTGTAATGAATAGTACAGGGTGTAATGAATAGTACAGGGCGTTATGAATAGTACAGGGTGTAATGAATAGTACAGGGTGTAATGAATAGTACAGCGTGTACTGAATAGTACAGGGTGTAATGAAAGGAAATAGTACAGGGTGTACGGCACCGTGTGGTGAATAGCATCTCCTAATTTTTATCCGTGGCTGTCGTAAATATCGATTAAGGTATAAAAATTTATCCAGGGAGCATTCCCTGTTAATAAGTGACAGTACCTAAGTACTTAGATACAAATGAAAATAAGTAATAAGTAATCGTATTTGAAGTATGTTTTAAATGATCTTGTTTCAGATGTCATCGATATTGCTTCAAAGCATCTAGCGCAATTGGCTGAGCATGAGAGTAAGTTACTTGTCTTTCCCCAATACCTCCCTTTGCTTTATCCCATAAAAATATCACCGAGACAATTTGTATGGCAGGTCCTAATATCCAACATATTTCGAGCTGTGTTCCTTAATGAAAGTTGTTCAGTTAGACTTGTTCACCCCTTAAAATATAAGATTTTGAACTTCCCATACATATAATACATATAACACGCCTTTATCCCTTGCGGGGTAGGCAGAGCGTTAACGGCCGTAAGAATACGGCCACTATCGCCGCGTCTGACATTTTAGAGGATTGTTTTCTAAGGTTGTTTCAGAAAACGTGTATCACTATAGTGACAGGTTGTCAGCCTGTCGCCTAAAAATTGTAATACACCAACACTCTCGAGTCCCTTAGTCGCCTCTTACGACACCCGCGGGAAGGATGTGGGGTGATGCTATTCTAAGCCGGCATCACACGGCAACTTCCCAACAAACTTAATAACAAATGTAGCAGCCGACAAAGTTTGTACATGTAAAATACATAGATTTAAGGTTAACTGTTACTATGTAATATTTTCAAATAAATACAGGGTGTTAGGACAGCGTCCCGAATACTGAAAGGGTGCAAGCAGACCATGAAACTGAACAACTTTCCCCTAGGAACAAGTGTCAGGAAACGACAAAAAAATTTCGACCTCCATACAAAACCGCGATCAGCTGACTGCATTTACTATGAGAAATCAAAAATACAAATTTGGTTGGTCGATCGGTAGTTTTGTATGGGAGGTCCAAATTTTTTTTTCATATTTCGACCTATGTTCCTAGGGGAAAGTTGTTCAGTTACGTGGTCTGCTTACACCCTATTAATATTCGGGACGCTGTCCCTTATACACCCCGTATAAATATAATATAAGGTGTAAAAATATTAGCCGCAAATATTTCCCCAAATTCAATTCACCCCTTAAAATATTTGTATTTAATTTTCTGACATCCCATGTATCTGCACTATTTTCTTAACAGCAGATAACTAAGTACGATGTTTGCTTGCTGTGAGCTCTTTCTCTTCGGATTATCATTTTAGTATTTTGTGCAATATACAGGGTGTAAGGGACGGTGTAACGAAAATCCCCGATCATCTGACTGACTTTGTATAAGGGGTCTAAAAATTTTTAAGGTTTCCCAACATAGCCTCCATATAAAAAGTTGTTCAGTTTCATGGTCTGATCACGCTTGCAAATTTTTCGTTACAACGTCCCTTACACCCTGTATAGACGCCATTTTAAGCTTTAAAGTGTTCTTCGATCGGGCGCTATTATTTCAAAATAAACGTTTGTTTCAGAGGAGAAAGGTGATGCGTTCCGTTACTTGGTTTCGAAAATGCTCGAGCAACCGTCAGAGTTTCTCGCGTCCACGGGCAAAGAAACGAAAACTATGGGCGACGCAGCGCAAGAGTAAGTTATAATTATAAAAATGGATGGTATTTATACGTACCTCAATTATTCCGGTTTTCTGCATCTAAATGTACCTTTCTTGCGCAAAAATACTAAATGTGCGCCAAAATATGTTCTCTAAATATATTCTACACATCTAATTAAAAAATGTGCCTATGAGTGTATTACGCAATCGCACATAGGCGTATATGAAGTAATTAGATGGACAGTTAATTAGCATATAATAATTACTTATTTGCATAACAAGAGAGCAAGTTCATTTTTGCTTCAGTGCATTAGTGTATTCTTATCACTCATCTACCCTTCGCATCCATTCTCGATCCAGCACCGACTAAGCGTAGTCTAAATTTTAAAAAAGAATAGTATCCTCATTTAAATCGGTTCCCATTCTTAGTTTTTGAGATATACGAGGAATTAACCCAGCTAATAGCCAGATTTATATATCGTACATGTACAAGGCTATTTATTACTCAGCACATGTAGACTTTGTTGGGTAGTTTTACTCAAGATTCCGAACAACTTTTACCAAGGGGGCACCTGCGAAATCATAATAAAACTGGATGTTCCGTACATTTTTGCCGATTATGCATGAATATTATTTTTAACCCGTGTACTAAAAATAACCCACTATATCTCTGTCCAAATCCAGCTTGGTCCAAGCAAAAGGGTTGGACACCACTCACCCCGATCCCAAGATGGTTGAGCCTATTTTCAAGGCTCTAAAACAAGTCACAAAAGGGCACCCAGAGGAGCTCAGAGACGAGATGCCACATGTCTTGGAGAAGGCTGCCAAGTACCTATCGCAGAAGTTCGCAGATGATAGTAAGTTTTCTACACAAAGGTGTAAAAATAGGTAGCTATATATTTTAAGGGGTGAACCAGCCCATGAAACTAAACAACTTTTCGTCGTAATAAGTCGAAATACGAGAATATTTTTTGGAACTCCCATAGGAGTTAACTTGGTCGGTTAGTAATTTTTTACCCAAATATTTGTTTTCATATTTCGACTTATGCTGGGGTGAATCAGCCCATGAAACTGAACAACTTTCCCCAGAGAACATAGGTCGAAATAAGAAAAAAAAATTTGGACCTCCCATACAAAACTACCGATCGACCAACCCAATTTGTATGGGAGCTCCAAAAAAATTTACTCATATTTCGACCTATGGTTCCTTGAGGAAAGTTGTTCAGTTTCATGGGCTGATTCACCCCTTAAAGTATTTGCAGCAAATATTTTTACACCTTATATTTCCGTGAATGCCGTGTGATGCCGGCTTAGAATTGCATCGCCCCATTTCTTTCCTGCGGGTGTCGTAAGAGGCGTCGTGTCGTGAGGGATTAGAGGGTTTCATGTGTATTACAATTTTAGGCGACAGGCTGACAACCTGACACTATAGTGATACACGAATTATCGGAAACAGCCCTCAATATTAGTTAGCGGTGGCGTTAGCGACCGTATTTTTTACGGTCGTTAACGCTCTGCCTACCCCGCATGGGATAAAGGCGTGAAATATGTATGTATGTATGTTTTATATTTCCCCCCATTTTTAGAGGAGCGCGGTCCGGCTTTTGACGAGATGATTGGGATACTGAAGAAACAAGGGGGTTTACCTGTCAATCCCGAGAGTCCCAACTTCAAGACTGCCTACGATGTTGCACAGACGTAAGTCCTACTAATATTTTTTGTATGTTTGTTTGTTGCTCCTTTACGCTGACACTACTGAACCGATTTTCATTAAACTTGGCATATAGATAAAGGGTAACTTGGATTACGACAAAGGATAGTTGTTATCCCAAGAAAAATATCCTGTGGGATGCTACGGGATTAAAATCAACATCCACGCGGGCGGAGCCGCGGGCGCCCACTAGTAGGCTATGATTTCAACCGCATATTTATGCCACAATATGTTTACCTTCGAGACCTTTACTTCGGAGACGGTGGGGTATAATAATATGCTTTTGGTGTGAAAGAATGAATGTTTGTGCCAACGAATAGGTACTGTTACTTACCATTTATCTCCAAAAACTCTGACGTCCGATTTTAATGCGGTTCTCAGTGATGCGTTTGCTGCGTTTGATGGTTTAACAGGTCGTAGATAAGTCTCCGTGTTTCACTCGAAATATAAAGAACGCTAAGAACTGGCCAAAGTGTCTGTGGTAATATTTTTATCTTGATTGAATTAAGTACATTTTAGCCGTTTCTGCGCGGGTTAGTTCAATTTTTATATTCTACTAGCGGCCGCCCAGCGGCTGCGTCTGCTGTAACACATTTTCCCGTGGGAATGAGATGATGTCCCGGCAAGTATCACTACTTACTTAGTATAAAGCAATGTCGTTTTTCGCGTCTGTCTGTAAAAATGCTTGCTTAAGGGTGCGTCTCCATTGAAGCGGGGCTGCGCTAAGCTAAGCGCGGCATGAATTGACCAATCATGAGCCTCAAAATCCCCGCCCCGCTTCAGTGGAGACACTGTGAGCGGGGCTGCGCTGAGTTCTAGGGCGTGCCGGTCTAAGCTATGTAAAGCGGGGCTGCGTCGGGCTAGAGCGGAGCTATGCGTAGCAGAGCTGACCCCCGAGAGGAGGAAAGCGGGGTCAATATTCGCTATACTGTGCTGTGCGAGGGTGTGCGGGGTTGTGCGGAAGAATTTAATATTTCTTTTAAAAAGTATTCAAAGTATTCAATGTATTCAGTATTGCGACTGTGTCTTCCTCGCTCAGCTTAGCTCCGCTTAGCGCAGCGCCGCCCTTAGTACAGCGCCGCCCTGCTGGCCTCAGCTTAGCCCAGCTCCGCTTAGCTCCGCACAGTCACGCTTCAGTGGAGACACTTACCACTTTGTCATCTCATCTCTTCCCCGCTTATCGCAGCCCCGCTTCAGTAGAGACGCACCCTAAATCTTTACAGCTACTCAACGGATTTTGATGCAGGTTTTTAATAAATAGAGTGATTCAAGAGGAAGGTTTTTATGTATAACACTTGCCGGGAAAACACCTTATTTACACGGGAAAACGAGTTTCAGCCGGCGCAGCCGCTAGTTATGCATAAAAAACCTTCCTGTTGAATCATTCTATCTATTAAAGAAACTGCAGCAAAATCCATTGGTTAGTTTTAAAGATTTAATCAAAGAAACATAGGTACATACATACATACAGACGCGCCTTTGCTTTATACTATTGGTTTGACTTATGGACCTATATTTTTTAATTCAGATTACAGAAAGCGCCAGGCCTAACGTCTGTCAAGCCGGATCCCGAGAAGGCCAAATTTTACGAAGACGCTCTACGCGCGATTGTTGATGATGGAACTCCGTGGGAATATCGCTCGGATATGGAAGGTAGATGCGAGCTTAAGACTTATCATTCACAGACATATGGCGCGCACGAAATACGATTTCCAATTGCTTGTGCTGTCTCGACTACCGCGCGGCAAGCACCGTAATGTGCGATAGAGACAGGCAGCAGGCTTCCTGTGAAATCGTCTCGAAAACAGAGTAAAATCGGGGTACGGGCGTTAACGTTTCCTTACCCCTAAATTTCAACCAACTTCTATAATTTAGGTCTTGATCGCTTAGGTATAAACTGAACTAAACTATAATTTTTATCCAGATAGACTAAATTGACATTTGGTGGGTTGCCGCGTTATTGTATTTAAAAATAATAAAAAAATAGTGTTGTACCCCGAATGATCAAGCTATCTTATTCAGAGATAGTCATTGAATCTTTTTGAACATAATTTAGTTAATTCCAATTTGCGTTAATAAATTAACCTAAAAGGCAAACATACTACTTTGTTTGTAACGAACTAGCTTCACATTTATTTCCTGTCTGACCAGACAACAATACGTTTTTGTGTTATCGTCAGAGGATTACAATTTATTTACCAGGTCCACCACAGCGAAGTAAGTAGTAAAGTTTGTTTACCATATGGGTTAATGTTACAGTCTTCTATTTCACCTCCATTTTCAAAAATTTGGCGGAGAAGAGAATTTACTTAGTATGCATATTAATTTACAAAAATAACTGTATCGAGGAATCATCTCCCAACAGTTCAATGAATAAAATGAATGAGTCACTCAAACCACAACACTAGACTAATGCTTGCAACATTTAAAAAAATAAGGCCATTCTTGGCCGTCAGTTTAGTCTATCTAGATAAAAATTATAGTTTAGGTTTACACGTTTCGTTATTGACCAAATTTTGTACAGTTTTGTAACTTCACTCAAACATTTTACAGTATCAAAAAAGTTTACTTTTGTGCCTCATTATTTCTGAAACTATAAAATATACGAAAAAAATAAAACGTATAAACCTAGTTTTTGTGAATTTAATAAAATACCTAAAATAAAAACAATCGGTTACCGGTAAGTATGATAAAAACGTTAACGCTTTTTGTATGAAAATTTCCAGCAACACGATCCTCATTACTAATTATCCGGGCTTCGTCGTAAAATTGTCCACTTCATGAAATCCCTACCCCGCAAGGGATAAAGGCGCTGTCCCTTACACGCTCTCACTAACACGCTGTCAGTAACACCCTGTAGAATATAGTACCAAATATTGCTCGGCCTTTATTGCCGTACAGAGTGATTATTTGAAAATAAAACCCAGCTAGTGCATCGAATTCAATATACAAAATTTTAGGACAGTCGTTGTAGCCGTTACCGATATCTGAATTGTAAAATTCTTGCTCTTTTAAAGGTATTAGGTACAGTCTAAAAGGAAATTCGATACGTTCCTTGGAGAGGGAAATATGTTGAAATTGGCCTTCCTTTCACCCACCTTTTAGGTGATGTAATCGAATTACCTTCACCCTAAACGGGGTGTAAGGTTGCGTCTCCACTGAAGCGGAGCTGCGCTAAGCTGAGCTGAGCGGGGCATGAAATGACCAATCCAGTGTCTCCACTGAAGCGGGGTGGGGATTTTGAGGATTATGATTGGTCAATTCATGCCCCGCTCAGCTCAGCTTAGCGCAGCCCCGCTTCAATGGAGACGCACCCTAAGGGACGGTATAACGAAAACTTTGTAGGCGTGATCAGACGATGAAACTGAACAACTTTTTCTATCGGGGCTATGTTGGGAAACGAAACAATTTTTTCGAGTCCCCATATACTTACTAAAAAGTCACTCGGGAATTTTGTATGGTAGGTCGAAAAAAGTTTTCGTTTCTCAACAAAGCCCCCATATAAAAAGTTGTTGAGTTTCATGGTCTGAGCACGCCTGCAAAGTTTTCGTTACACCGTCCCTTACATCCTGTATATAAAACATCATAATGACTTGCAATAGGTAGGCTTCACTAATTAACTTCTGTTTTCATGAATTTCTATATTTTGCACATATGTATATATATATGTATTTAAATGGATATTTCTCCACAGTTACCAAGCAGCGACCACTTTTCATTTTTAATAATTTTATTTGGGCTTATTACAGGTGCCATTAAGAAGGGTGCAGATTATTTATCGGGAGTGGACCGCGATCGTGGTATGTTTTCAGAAGATTTAAGTAATATTGTTTTTATTATTTGCCGTGTGATGCCGGCTTAGAATAGCATCACCCCATTTCTTTCCCGTGGGTGTCGTAAAAACCGACTAAGGGAATCGAGGGTTCCATGTGTATTGCAATTTTAGGCGATAGGCTGACAACCTGTCACGATAGTGATGTACGACTGAAACGATCCTTAAACATTTGCCAGACGTGGCGATCACAACCGTAATATTACGGTCGTTAACGCTCTGCCTACCCCACCAGGGATAAAGGCGTCATTTGTGTGTGTGTGTTATTTTATCAATGAAAATGTTAAATATTATATGTTTTCAGATTTTCGCGGTTGTTCACAACACTTAAATTAATAGTATTAACGGGATTATCACCATGATTATGTTTGTTTTTACCTCGATATTTCGAAGCGGTTAAACGCTCCATGGTCTCGAGTAGACTGTCGAGGTAAAAATAAACAATCGTGGTGATAATCCCCTTAATACTATTTGTTAAATATTGCTTTTTACCTTTAGCTGAAGCCCAGGAGGTACTGCTTAAAGCGATGAAAGACAAACCGACTAAAGAAGCTGCAATGCGAGATGGCAAAGGAATGACATATGGCCCGGCGGCCGATCAGTAAGTATTATTTATAAGCACAGCAGATTGTTCGGGTAGTTGGGGCAGACCAGCAGGTGGTCCATTGAACGGCCCCGCAGTCGCAACAGCAGCACGGCGTCGTCTGCACACTTCAGGCCCTACTAGAGGCGAGCCCCAGAGGCATTTCAGTAGCCAAATATTGGTCAGCGAGGTTGTAATTGTTACCATCGATTCGAAGAAGAAGAAGCAGATTGTTATAAGTTGGCACACATTACTATAGTCCATAAAATATAGGATGATACCTGCGACGTCTGTCAAAATGACGCTACTAGGGATGGCACGTGTTTTGCATTTTATCGATATCAATAAAATAATGAATTTTTTTATGACATGAGATTGAAAAAATAATAAAAGGTGTACTCATAGGGAAACTGTCATTAACGGTAAAAAATACATGTATTTTTTTTATTACTCCTCAATACATCATTTTATTTTGTTCTTCATTATTATTAAAAAAAAAACATAGTTCATTCTTCATTTCATTCTTGATCGCATAGTTGACAATCAAGAATTGATAAGGATGTGAATGCGAATGCGAATATCTGAGGCCTATATTTGCGAATGCAAATACAAATGCTTAGTTTTTAAATTTAGCGCCGTTTAATTTATAGATATTCGTCTGTCAGTCGATTACACATCCCCACCTCTGCAAAAAGTAAGCTAAGAACCAAAAAAAGAAAGATTTAAATTAAAATCATTTAAATTACTTGTTCTTTTTCAAAGTTGTAGCTGTCTTTAAAACGAAATCGCTAATGTCGCAGGTATCATCCTATATTTTATGGACTAGAGGCCGCGCCGCGAAAGAAGTCCTGCGAAAAAAGTTTTTATGACCCCTATGTACGTCAGATTAAGGTTGCGTCTCCATTGAAGCGGGGCTGCGCTAAGCTAAGCTAAGCGCGGCATGAATTGACCAATCATGAGCTTCAAAATCCTCGAATCCCTGCCCCGCTTCAGTGGAGACGTACCCTGATTGGTCAATTCATGCCCCGCTCAGCTCAGCATAGCGCACCCTAAGGGTCATTGAAACGTTATTCGCGGAACTTCTTTCGCGGCGCGAACCCTATCTATACATACAGACGTACAGACTATCAATTACTGTGGAATGAGATCAATGAATGGTTGTAGCTACGAAAACAGCTACGGCGTAGCAACTTTTACTTGTTTACTCGTGGGATTACACAAGATACCACCCGGTTTCTTGGATATTTCTCTGGGGTTAGTAGAAACCTAGTGGTACGGCGCTCCTTTCGATGATTGTGCTTTATCTGTGATTGATCGAAAATATGTCAATGTGAAAGTTGCTTCTTATTGGTACGTTAAATCACAGTCGCGCCTAAAGAAATCTGCAATAACTAAACTAAGGCTCGTATTTATAAACCGCATTTAATTCTGAAATTGATCTTGAGTGCGACTTTGAGATGCTGTTAGTATTGACTGACATTTGTAAAAATCGCTCTTGAGATCGGTCTCACAATTAAGTGCGATTTATAAATATGGACCTAAGTTTCTGCCCAAGTCTTAGAGCATACAACCTATGGAGTTGGTAAACAGTCATTTACCGAATATTTTTTTCTGTTACTTCTTGCGATAAGCTTGAAAACACGTACAGCATACAACGATAATTTTACAACTTGACAACCACATAAAATGGCAACTGTCAGTTTTATATAACGTGCTGGTCAAATGGGCAGTGAATTCTGGCAGAGGGGTAAACCCAGTTTTGTCAACTCCATAGGTTGAACGCTCGTAAGGCCAAAGTGGATGCCACTGGCGTAGTAGAGGTGCCTGAAATTGACTATGCGATAGGTTTTCAAACACCCCGATCATGGCTCCGCTACTTCCGGTGATGCCTATTGAGGACGAAGTGCGTGGTAAACTGGACGGTGATGTCAACAGCGCAACTCCTCAAGAACTCAAGGGTACTATGAAAGGTGAGTTCATTCACAGCTTCTACAGCTTCTGCAGCATCATCGTTCGTCTACTACATTATTTTTTTATTTCGTGTGGGACACCAAGTCCCCCATCTACCCAATGAACCCTAGTGTCAGAATTATTCAACCGCCTTCTACGAATAGCAGGCTACTGACTCGGATGTGTGGCGACCGCAGTCTAAGTAATCATAGACAGCAACTGTTGCCTACGGCTCCACCATCAACAGAACCATCTTTTTTAAGGACAATCGGGTGTTTCAGCCCAGCCCACGATATCCTAAACAAACTGGTTACAAATTCAGAGAGTGATAATTATCAACTTTTTGTGATTGATCCACCGGGAATCGAAAGCGGAATCTTTTTCGTCACAGGCAGTCGCACTACCACTGCGACAAATCGGTCGTCTTAAGGAGCAGGGTAAAAATTTTGGCAATAAATACCGTTTTTTTTTTTGCAGCATTAACCAGAGATGCAGCTGGTAATATATCTCAAGATGTAGCGTTAATAAGTAAGAAAAACCTCTTTTCTTCTATTTAGAACAACACTGCATTTTATTGACGAGCGCCTTTGCCAACGTAAAACCTTTTGCTTTAAAAACAGCATAAATCCACATACAAATAAATTAATTACTGATTCGATTATTCGATATTTAATTGTTTACATGTTTAGGTTTTTTTATCAAAAATATACAGGGTGTAATAAAATTGGTTACAAATATTTTAAGGCGTGGACCGGCCCACTAAACTGAACATTTTTTCTCAAAGAACATAGGTCGAAATAAGAAAAAAAATTTGGACCTTCCATACAAAATTACCAACCGACCAAGTCAATTTGTATGAGAGGTCCTAAAAAAATTCATATTTCGACCTATGTTTCATAGAGAAAGTTGTTTTAAATTTCGAATTTTCGATCTACTTTCCCCCATATAATGTTCTGAATAACGCCTTAAAATATTTGCAACTAATATTTTTACACCTTTATATATTTTGCGCAATGACGCTCCGCGCCTCTGCCTCAGTCGGTCAGAAGGTGACACGGCCGACCAGTGTAACTATAAGTGCGCGCCCGTAGGTGCCTATATCGAGCATGAGGGTGCGTCTCCATTGAAGCGGAGCTGCGCTAAGCTAAGCTAAGCGCGGCATGAATTGACCAATGATGAGCCTCAAAATCCCCGCCCGGCTTCAGTGGAGTTCCCTGATTTGTCAATTCATGCCCCGCTCAGCTCAGCTTAGCGCAGCCCCGCTTCAGTGGAGAGGCACCCTTAAAGTCAAGTTACGATGGTCATGACACTATCTGAGCGATCGTCCGGACAAATTCTTTAGAGCAGCCTTAATTGATTGCTATTTGTAATTTGTGCCTGCAGGTGGGTCAGCCGGCGAGCGATACCCACGGAATCTGATAGCAGCCGCAGCAGACGCTAAAGCGGACATGCCTTTGTTTAAAGCTAACAACTTCGGGATGACCTACGCCGAGGCTGCTAACATGTATGTTGTATATAAAATCTCATATACAGGGTGTTAGGGACAGCGACCCGAATACTAATAGGATGGAAGCAGACCATGAAACTGAACAACTTTCCCCTAGGAAAATATGTCAGGAAACGACAAAAAAAATTCGACCTCCCATACAAAATCGCGATCAGCTAACAGCTACCATTTACTATGGGAAACCATCATTTTTTTGACGCTTCCTGACATATGTTCCTAGGGGAAAGTTCAGTTTCATGGTCTTCTTGCACCCTATCAGTATTCGGGACGCTTTTCCTTCGATTCGTATAAAATATCATATATACATACATACACATCACACCCTTATATTCCTTGCGGGGTAGGCAGAGCGTCAAAATACGGTCGCTATCGTCACATCTGATAAATATTGAGGGCCCTTTCTGATGATCGGTGCATTACTATAATGACTGGTTGTCAGCTATAACAAACGATATCCGGGCTCTTATAATTTAAATATAGCGACATCTGTTGACCTTAATACTATTAAGTCAATTGGTACCAAAGATGGTACCATTATACTACAGTGGCTCAACCCTAGTCTTTGATGGGAGCGGGATTGGTTCGGTAACTGGATAAGAGATGGCGCTGGGAGTCATATTTAGGTCGATTGTTTGTGAAGGTGGGATTCGTGTGTGTGTGTGTGTGTGTGTGTGTGTGCATGTGTGTGTATTTATGAATGAAAATTATATAAAGTAGCGACGCCTGGTGTCGAGTAGGAGGATTATTTAGAAAATTTTAGAAGTACGTGTGTGTGTGCGAAGGTTCCGGAGAATTCAAGAAAAACAATTTTCGAGAAAATGTTTCGAGATTGATCGATTTTAGGACTATATAAGCCGGTCGCACGGCCGTCGGAGGCAAGTTTAATTTTACCGAGACAACTCGCTGGATAAAGTGGGAAGGTTTCGAAGTAAAGTGAGAAAGTTAGTGAGTGTGCTGTGAGTCTGAAAGGTCTTCGTCCGCAATCAGCTGTTCGTGCCGTGTCAGCTGATTGATCCGCGGGTGAAGTTTGGTGTACCTAGTGCTGGTGTCTTGTTATGAGGAAAGAGGAGCAGCTGTGTCGCTGGAGGGTGCTGATGCTGCCGGTCTATTCAGCGATGGTGGAAACTGTTTGTTCTGGATAGTTTTGTCGAGAGATACTGTTTCCTGGGACTCGCCAGATAAGTACAAGTTTTGCTATTCTAAATCTTGTCAATTGTAGCTAATGAATCATAGATTTTTAGGCAAGAAAACAGTTTAGACTAAATATCTAGGTCTAGGTTATACAGAATAGACTAGTTCAACCTATTTTATATTTTTATAGAAATTGACAAGATTTGGAAATGTTAGGCTTCTTTTTCTTAGGCTATACCTAGATTTATTCTTGTTGAACTTTGTCTTTTGTTTTGTTGTCGGTTCCGTTTGAGTTCTTCATGCAAACCTTATCATTTCTTAATTCTGCAACCAACAACCAAATTTCTAAATATTTCAAAATCTTTTTTTTAATCTGCCTAAGCAATTGCTGATGTTTCAATATAGGTATATAGGTAGGCATACCCTAAATCTGATCCTATCCTAACCTCTTCTATTCTACCAGAATATATCAGGTCTGTGCCTGCACTGGACTATTTTATATCTACAGTTTTGATTTGTTCCTGTTGGGACTATCATATTAAAACTTTGCTGCTAAGGCGACTGAGGAGAAAATACTCTTTGTGTCTTTTACTTACATGGGCTTTGCTCAGTGGTATCTATTAATAATATTTACAACTAATACTTACCTATTGTTTTGCTTTATAAGCAAAATATGTTCACAAGGCTGAAAGTGGCTTTGTTCATCAGTGGATTAAAATCTACTATATTTATCACCTACTTGTGCTTACTATTTTATAGTTAAGTACTTTCATCATACTAAAAATATGGCTGGTAGATTAGAAATCTCCCATCCTTTGTTTCCTGTCTAAGAACAGGTTTCAGATGTTAATATGCATCTTAAATTATTTTATTGTTTTATAAAATCTCTCATGGCTTGCCTGAGAATACCGGTGTGTTAACACATACCAAATTAATTGTCATTGAATGATGTATGACAACTCCTATCCAACGCTCCTGATATAATATACTTACCTATAGTATTCTATATGGCTGTAACGATATCCTGTTCCTATAATCATTTATATGACCAAAGGAGTTAATAATGGGTTTCATATCCGCACTAGCCACATCTATCTATATCTTACAATGGGATTAGCATTAGCGTCTCAACCTACTATTGGCTCGCGGAATGATCTCATTTTAGAGGGACTAATTTGCTAAATGCATACCCTTAACTTCCGTATGGAAATCATATAAATTGTATGGGGGAGTTCAGTACAGTCTTTATATTGAATACTGGCCTGTAAGGTCAAAATAACAACAAACTACTACTGAATGATTCCAGTTGGAATTATATTATTCAACTGATAATAATACATCTGACACATTGGTGTCTTCTGGCTGGTCATGAAGACTGGTTATATTAATACGAAATCTAACATTTGTTCTTAAAGAACATCTGAATCTGTTCAAAATCCTGATCATTTTTCCGTAGCGCTGCTTCAGCGCTACAGTGTCAGTGTTATGACACATCTTTTAGCAGGAGAATAATCTCCAAATCCAAATCCAAATCTTCAATGGGACCTGTTGGGCAGCGTTCAGTTTGATAATTGACTCCTTCCTTGTGGATGTTTTTGCATAATTCATGATTGTGTAAGAATATCCATGGGCAGGCATTTTGTCAAATATTGGATGTTGCTGGGTCGGAGGTCCATTCGGTTGAGCGAGGATTGGGGGCTCTAATCGGTCTCGTTTGTCCGTCCCTGTTGTCCAACCT
Organism: Keiferia lycopersicella; assembly: GCA_029255805.1. Taxonomy (NCBI): domain Eukaryota; kingdom Metazoa; phylum Arthropoda; class Insecta; order Lepidoptera; family Gelechiidae; genus Keiferia; species Keiferia lycopersicella. Next base: position 324,855 of record JARACZ010000029.1, on the reverse strand, counting down.
TATCCAACCAGTACTTAATGCCTACCTAATAGCTATTATAGTCCAAGAATTCCATATACCAGCTTAAAAGAACTATTGGTTTACTATATCTTATAAAACACAACGTATATAAGGGTCCTAACTATTATCTAGACGATCACAACTAATGTTTATATCACGAGCCATTCATCTAGACTTCTATGTGAGGTCTAGACCTTCTATAGGTCTTCTATAGGTCCCCGGGCCAATATCCACCCCAGGGTTGAACTGTTACACAGCCTGTCCCTAAAGTTGTAATCCACAAACCTTCAAACCCCTCAGTTGCCTCTTACGAAACCCCCGGGAAAGAAGCGGGGGCTTAGAATACTAAGCCAGCATCACACGGCATGAACGTCATCTCAGAATTTCTAAACAGCCTTTCATGAAATTTGGCACAAACATAGAGGACACCGTTCGAAAGGGCATATGTAGGATCGTTCATTCGCAGGAAAATAGCCACACGACCCGTGGAGAATCTTGAGCTGTCCAAGAAGCTATTCTTAAGCTAATTAAGATCTGTATTATTTTGTTTTAGTTTACGGAACGCGGGAAAATTGGAAGCATCTGAAGATTCCAGAGCCGCGCCGTTCGCCGACGAAATAAGCAAGAATTTGGCACAAACAATGGAAGAAAGAGTTCCTAAAGAGACCGTTAAAAGAATAACCCGTAAGCATTCTCTAATATTGTTATTTTAGAGTTTAGTACCTGATTGGATGAGCATTGATCGGATTTTTTAGCCGTTTAGAGTGGTTTATGGAAATGAAATCCGACTAGATCGGTTTATCGGCTCCGAATCTCCCTATAGGTATACGAATTTTCATGAAATCACTGGAACCGTTTCCGATATAAGGTTACATGTAAGTCAGGTACAAATATTTTAAGGGCATGTACAAAAATATTACTAAGTGATGTAGGGTGCGCCTCCACTGAAGCGGGGCTGCGCTAAGTTGAGCTGAGCGGGGCATGAATTGAATTGACCAATCAGGGTGCGTCTCCACTGAAGCGGGGCGGGGAATTTGAGGCTCATGATTGGTCAATTCATGCCGCGCTTAGCAAAGCTAAGCGCAGCCCCGTTTCAATGGAGACGCACCCTTAAGCAAAAAAAAATGTACCATAACATACCACACCCCTACCTCAGAATCATAGAATTTTTCAATTTGCGGGATCTTTCTTTTTAGTTTTGTCACACATCCGCCACTCCCATACACTCCCAGAATAGTTTGTGGCATATCCATTTTTAAGAATTTGGATTATGAGTAATTTAAATAATAAAGTGTAAATATATTAGCTGCAAATCTTTTAAGGGGTGAACACCCCATGAAACTGAACAACTTTCCCTAAGAAACATAGGTCGAAAATGAGAAAATTAATTGGACCTCCTATCCAAATTGACTAGGTCGGTTGGTAATTGTGTATGAGTGATACATTTTTTTTTCATATTTCGACATATGTTCCTTGGGGAAAGTTGTTCAGTTTCATAGGCTGATTCACCCCTTAAAATATGTATTTGCAGCAAATATTTTTACACCCTGTAATACAAGTAATAAAAGCTATTTAGGACGCATCGAAATTTAAAAATACTTATTTTATACTTGGGAATGAAATATCGATCTCGAGAAGTCTAGAAATACCCGAGATCTCGAGCAATTTTTCGAGATCGAGATCTCGAAGCGGGCGATCTCGTTCGTATTCAATAACGTACTTATTTTTTTTTTGTTTTAGCCGAAATAGAAGCTGCGTCAAAACATCTGGCTAAACACGCATTGGAATCAAGTGAGTTGTACGATTTTAATTTTAAGCAAATATGATAGTTTACTGCCGTTAACGTTCTGCCTACTACTCCAGTGATAAAGACGTGATTTTTGTATGTGTGTAACGGGTGGATACAAAGTTTGGGTGCACTTATGTCAATATTTCGTCCAGTTATAGTGCTATCAAAACAAATTTTGGTTATTATTTTGACAGTTTCATGGAATTTTATTTAATAGGAGTGTGGTGATAAACTAAATAAAAAAAAACTAATAAACTGTCTCAATAATTTTGTTTAACAATTCAAGCTTCCATACAGCTGTTTCAACTAAAACTTTCTCAAACGAAAAAAACTTTGCCCATAGCTACAAATAAACGGAGTAAGGCACTTAGCATTCAAGTAACAACTGTAACACCGTATGTTTAAATAAAAAATTTCGAGCTTATGAGGTTAAAATCTAATAGGTATCTGTAAGAATTTAAAATTATCGATTATTAAAACCAATAAATCATTTAAACAGAATCATGGGACACCTTACAAGCTTCAGTGAATGTCTTCCTAATGATAACAATAAAAACTGATTCCGTAGAAGCCCAAATTATAGATATTAAAATATGTGTCTGTCAAGTTTACTTCAATCAGGGTGAATTGACTTAATTTAACATATTGTTTCAATCTCAAAGCAATTTCACCCTTAAAAATGCCAAAAAATCGTTGTTTTGTCGGGTACGTAACTTCACTCTAAAATCAGAGAGATATCTAGACAATGTTTTATGCTGAATAAATTTCCATTTCATGAAAAATTTTTGGCAATACTTGGGAATGTTAAGTTTTCTTATACAAGCCTTAATAAATAAGTCCCAACCCTTCTGTCCACCCTGTATTTAGGGGGTGAACCACTCTTTGAAACTGAAAGTTTCTCAAAGGAAAATAAGTAGAAATATGGAAAAAATTTGAAATTACAAAGCGTGTTGCGAGCGAGTGAATCAGTATGGTACATATTCCGGCTTAGGAGGCATGTCGCCCGCAAAATATCTGGGCCGTGGGCGAGTTGACTTTTCTTGAGAAATCTGTGGTTATTTGCAGTTTCATTGACTGGTTTATCCCCTCGTAATATATTAAATAAGGTTTAAAAATCATCATCATCATCATCATCTGCCTGCCCTTATCCCAATTTATTTGGGGTCGGCGCAACATGTCTTCCTCTTCCATTCATCTCTATCTGCAGTCAAATCTTCGTTTACACCTTTTTGGCTCATATCATCTTTTATACAATCCATCCAAACTTTTTTAGGCCTTCCTCTCCTTCTGCATCCATCCACATTCATATTCATTACTTTCTTCGTCACATGATTTTCATCCCTCCTCATAACATGCCCATACCACGATAAACGACTAGCTCTCATCTTTTCTGTCACTGGCGCTACTTTCAAACTTCCTCTAATGTACTCGTTCCTTATTTTATCCATCCTGGTTTAAAAATATTAGCTGCAAATATTTTAAGGGGTGAATTAGCCCATGAGACTGAACAATTTTCCCCAAGATTGAACCTCCGATACAAAATTACCATCCAACCAAGTCAATTTATATGGGAGGTCCAAAAAAAATTCCCATATTTCGATCTATGTTTCTTGGGGAAAGTTATTCAGTTTCATGGGCTGATTCACCCCTTAAAATATTTGCAGCTGATATTTTTACACCTTTTAAGCAGCATTTTTGTAACTCACTGTATATTTTGTTTCACTAATTTGTTCCTATCAATATTTTCTAGATGACGGGTTAGATTATCTACTGCAGGAAATGGAAAAACATCGTAATGAACCTTTTGCAAAAATACAGGGTGTGCCTCACACTTATGGAGATTGTATAGACAAGTATGTTTTTTATTTATGAATAATGGTTTCTTCATGCTTGGATTATTATTATTTTGTCATCTCTAAAATGCAGTGCCAGATAAATCATAAGTACACTGAGCACAAATTATTAATGATATCACAATGTTTAGGACACTACAAATAAAAAACATATACCTTAGCTAGCACTTAAGGAATTTATAACCAAAGTAGCAGACATAGTCCGAAAGTGTAGCAAGGTGAAGTGGCAGTGGGCTGGTCACATCTGTCATAGAATAGAAGTGACGGACAGTGACTGTGACAATAAACGGGTTTTCGAGTTGACACCACGTCTCGGCAAGCATATCGTTGGTCGCCCTACGGTCAGGTGGACCAGAGAGCGCCTGGTAGCGACTAAAGCGGGAAATCATGCCTTGTGGTGTACTCTTTGGGATGCCAAGTATGCCTACGTCCAGCGCAGTGGACTGCTTTATGCTAAAGTGAATGATTAAATAAGTTTCGTTCGCATTTAAAGGGTATTCTTTTCAGGTATCTCATGTAATGTCCGTCCGTCTATACTATGCGGCGGTCGACAAACAATGGTCAAATATTTTTAATTAGTTTTTTTATCCGTGAATCAAAGACTCGAAATCTTAAACGGATATTTATACGATGTATCTCACACATACTCGTTACCCACCTATTAATTAGCATTATTTTATTGTATAATTTTCTTGTTTTTTTTTTTCTAGAATTCTACGTGCGCCAACCCTGCGTAATGATTATGTAGACAAAGGACTGTATGAGACTATAAGATCAAAACTTAAGGGTCTTACAGAAAAAAACCCACCGCCGCCGGAAATTGCACCTAAAATGCGATGTACGTATGCATTCATAAAAAATTAGAACTAGGTACTTTAGGAATAAGACCCTCCTTGATCTAGAATCACTCTTTCTATTTAAAAAAGTATGTAGGTTCGTTTTGTTCATTATATTCCACCAAAAACATTGATGTGAAAATTGGTAGCAAAGTTCCATGTTTAAAAAAAGTGTTGATATGAAAAAAGGTGCCAAGTTCAGTTGGCAGACCAACATATATTCATGTACACATGTATCTTTTTTTTTTATTTGGACAGTAAAGTAAAACAAATAAAATTATAGAGCTTCTCAAAGTTTGACTTGACTAGTTTTCACATTCTTTTGTAGAAAACAGTTTATCATCTTAATTTAATCACAGTTTAAAATTGAATATTTAATATACTTTTACTCTAATCAATATTTGAGGTCTCAGTAAAAACTAGCTAAGCCTAACTTTGAGATGCTCTAGATTTTTAATGTTTGTTTTACTGCAGTAAACAACATTAAAGGAATATTATGAAAAATAAATTTCAGGTCTGCCACCTGTATTTGGAATTTTTTACACATCAATATTTTTTTAAGTCTAACATGAAATTTGGCTACCAGTTTTCACATTTATGTTTTTGGTGGGATACATTACTTTTTGATCATGTCAAAATTAAGACTTTTTTTTCCTAAAAACACCTTGAACTTTGTTTTGATCCATAGATAAATAGAAAAAAATACGATTTTTGATCATAATTCATAACTGATCTATGTTTATGTAATTTGGAATAGTGCTTGCTATGAAGGGTCTTAATAAATAACCCAATTTGGTCTTCATAAATAACCCAACTTTATAAAGGGGTAAAAGTGGCCTCAAATGGATTGTGTAGTATACGGTGCAACCTGCCAGTTTTTTGCTGGAACTTCGCTTGACGCGCCACCGCGTGTCTAGATCTAGACTTTGCTTTAAGATGCGTCTCCATTGAAGCGGGGCTGCGATAAGGTAAGCTAAGTGCGGTATGAATTGACCAATCATGAGCCTCAAAATCCCCGAATCCCCGCCCCGCTTCAGTGGAGAAGTACCCTGATTGGTCAATTCATGCCCCGCTCAGCTCAACTTAGCGCAGCCCCGCTTCAGTGGCGTAGCACCCTTATACAGGTTGAACGATAGTTCGATACATTCCCTGAGGGGTGTAAGAGCGGGGCCTATGTCCGTCCAACACTATTCTCCCATAGAACTATGGATCGTAAAGCATTTATTTTAAAATTATTCGGAAGTTTGATTTCGTGAAACATATGACGGACCATAGTCATTTGGAATTATGGTTCTCTGTTTTAAAAGTCACTATGAGAAAATGCGTACAAAATAAAAAAAAATGCTATTTCATTATCTAAAAGTAGTATTTTTAATTAGATGGAGCTGGATGACGTTTCTGTGTTGTCAGTTTTTTATGAAATAAAAATAGTGTTGTGAGTTAGGACCGATTCAATAAACTCGTGAGTGAATAAAACTATTTCCACTGTCAAGGTAGTGTGCCGAACTGCCTATGTCGTGTACGGGGTTCGCAATTTTGCCGTGGTTTGTACCAACGAGTTTTCGACGATTAAGTTCATAGAGTCCCCAGTCCAAATGATCCCTTTTCGCTTTTCGCAAAAAGTCCCTTTCTCTAAAGTCCCTATCCCACAAAGTACCTTTCTTTCCCCCTCCTCATGAAGTCCCAGGGTTCCATCGAATACCAAATGGTTTTTAAGGTTGTGTGAGTTTCCACACAGTCCAATCCAAATTGGATATCAGTGGTAAATGTTACTTACCTATTTGTTAGTCACTGTACCAAATGCAAGTATACACTCCTACGCCAAAAATTGTTAACTATAAATTTTTCTACAAATAGAGCGGAACAAGCGATTTTCGGCCTTTTCGACAGTTTCAGATTGGATTTTTGATATTCTTGAACGTATACGTTAAATACGACGAGTCGATTCGATAAATTATCTTCCATTTAACTGGTTCTCATGAAAGTAACTAGCTCTAAATCAGAAAGCGGCGTGCTGCACCAAATTAATGACACTGAACTGAAGCCCATGGCATAACTGGCAAAGGACCAAAATGTTCAACATGATCTCCGATGCTAGGTTGTAGGTACAGAAGAATATAATGTTGGAAATGGCCTCCTATCAATATGTCCTCCTGGGAATGTTAAATACATTTCCGTTCACTCTGTATAATTATGCGAGTTGTATGTGATTAATGTGAGGTATTACTTACAACATTTTTGGTTACAGCTATAATTGACAACGTGGCAAAGTTTTTAGCCGTGGCTGGTATAGTATTAAGTTTTTTTTTCATGATTATATATATAGTTATTTCGTAACAGGTAGGGCCTTACCACAAAGAAGTCAGACGCGTGTTGGACGCGATTTAAAAATAGGTCAATGGAAAAAGGTAATCAATCACATAACTTTTATGTTGTAGGGCCCTTACTGTTATATTGGTAACAAAACATCAAAAGCAATATTTTTAAATTGTTAAATGATAGTTACTGAATGTCATACACCATCAATTAGCGCGTTTGCGGATTGTTAAAAGGAGCATCTGCAAGTTGGCGTGTTATATGAGGCGCCTATAGAATTTTTTTTTTCGTGTGGGACACCGAGTCGTCCAACAACCCGATGGACCCTAGTGTCAGAATTTTTCAACCGCCTTCTACAAGTAGCAGGCTTCTGACATGGTTATGAAACGACCGCCGTCTAAGTGATCATAGACAGCAACCGGGACCTACGGCTTAGCGTGCCATCCGAAACACAGAACCATCTTACTTACGGACAATCGGGTGGTTCAGCCCGCAATGTCCTAACCAGACTGGGAACAAATTCACAAAGTGATAAATATCAACTTTGTGAGTGAACCACCGAGAATCGAACCCGGAACCTTCTGCGTCAAAGGCAGTCGCACTACCAGTGCGCCACATCAGTCGCCTATAGAATGATATTCAGTGACTAGGTTTTGCTCTGCTACCAGAGAGCGGTAGGTAGCGATTAGATGGCGACTCGTGGTGAAAACGAGAGGGCGAGGAGCATTGTGATGTAACCTGGGGGAGACCTGCGTCCATCAGGTAGACTGTATCTAATACCTTTGTGGCGAACCTACTTACTCGCCACTATTACTACTTGGACCAGCTCCTAATGCAACTTGGACCAGCCCCTTACATTTTGGTACTTGTGGAGTTACCCGCTCCGCTTATGCACCTTGTACCATACGCATAACGGGCGATCTAATACTTCGGCTGCGCCCGCTCGCTCTCGGGCCTCGTCGTGAATCTACGCTGCTATGACGCGCTACCGGGCATCCGCCCGCACCGCTTAGGCACCCCGCCGTCGCCTATGGTCGCCGACGCAGCTACGATCAACACCGAACCATTCGGACTCCTGACTCGCTACCGAACTACTGTGCGCGCTTTTGCCTTTGTGTCGAGTCACGAATCTTAAACCTAAAATTGTAATTGCTTTGCTTTCCACTAATATACGCTTATACTGAGCTTAAATAATATTATTCATTTCGATTCGCTGAATTCTCTTCACCTATCACCTTCACTCTTCATCGCTAGACGCCCGACTAAGTGCCTACCTAGATTCAGAGCCTACTTAATGTGCGGCTAAGGTGATCCCAGCTACCTAGCCCACATATTGGTGACACCCGGAAGAAGCATTTTGCTGGATTGGACATCGCTGGAGAATTTGCAACGGAAATTTTTGCAAGTCATTTTGAACAAATTTGGTCGGTGGTCCAAGTGACAAAATTTGAGTGGTGAGCGATTTTGATTTTTATAATGGCTACTGAAGGTGGACCAATTGGTGGACCCACTGGTGGACCCACAGGTGGTGGTACAGATGAACCAGTACAGCCTAAGGAAGAAGTATGTAGAGTTGGTGTACGTATTCCTCCATTCTGGCCAGAGGATCCCGAACTGTGGTTTTGTCAGATTGAAGCCCAGTTTGCTTTATCAAATATAAAGGCTGACGATACCAAATTCTATTTCGCTACTGCTAATTTGGATTCACAGTACGTCAAAGAAGTTCGTGACATAATTTGCAAACCACCAGAGACGGGCAAATACGACAAGTTCAAGTCTGAACTTATTAAACGCTTGACTGCGTCTAAGGAGAAGCGCGTAAAGCAACTTTTAATGCACGAAGAACTAGGTGATCGCAAGCCTTCCCAATTTTTGCGCTATTTACAGAATTTAGCTGGCGAAGGCGTCCCTGATGATTTTCTTCTCACCATCTGGACTAGTCGCCTGCCGAACAATGTGCAGACGGCTCTCGCTACGCAGATTGGTGCATCGAATGAAAAGCTCAGCGAGTTAGCAGACGTCGTCTATGATCTGGCACCTTCTACTCCTCAAGTCGCCGCTGCTTCATTGGCCAATTCTGACATGGCAAGGCAGATCAGCGAACTTACCAGGCAGGTATCTTTACTTACCCAACAAGTTGGCAAAAGGGATTCTCGCTCGCACTCTAGGCCGAGAAGAGGCCTTAACCGCTCAGGCTCGCATAGTCGCTCTGGATCTAGACCAAGAGGGCACAGGCAACCGCCTCAAGGTCACCCACACTGCTTCTACCACTTCAACTTTGGTAAGGATGCCACCAAATGTAAGAAGCCTTGCACCTTCAAGTCGGAAAACTCCCAGGGCGGTCACTAGTAGCGGCCATCGACTGCCCTTCAAAACCAGGCCGTCTATTTATTACTGACCGGGTTACTAAAATGCAGTTCCTCGTGGACACTGGTTCAGACCTGTGTGTTTACCCTCGGTCAGCTGTCAAGACGCCCTGCACTCGTTCGAAGTACTTCCTCATCGCTGCCAACGACTCCGTCATCCATACTTATGGACCTGTGACACTTCACTTGAACTTTGGTCTTCGAAGAGACTTCGCGTGGAAATTCACCGTGGCCGATGTCGCTAAACCCATCATCGGTGTGGACTTCTTGTTCCATTACAACCTTCTTGTGGATTGTAGGAACCAGCGCATCATCGACAACATCACTTTGTTGACAACACCAGCTACTTCCTTTGGCATCTCGCCGGACTTCGCTTCCGTCAAAGCTGTTACTGGTGATACCGAGTTCCACGAGCTTCTGCGCGAGTTTCCAGAGATCACGAGACCTGCTGGTACGTTATCTACACCTAAGCACAGTACTCAGCACTTCATAAGGACTACCTCTGGACCTCCAGTCTCCTGCAAACCCCGTCGTTTGGACCCGATACGAATGCAAGCTGCTAAGAAGGAGTTTGAAGACATGCTTGCCAGTGGAGTTGCCAGGCGTTCTGAAAGCGCGTGGTCTTCTGCTCTGCACATGGTGAGGAAGAAGGACGATGGATGGAGACCATGTGGCGATTACCGTGCACTCAACGCGAGAACCATTCCAGACCGGTATCCTATCCGCCACATCCACGATTTCTCTCATCAGCTCTCCGGATGCTCTGTCTTTTCAACTATAGACTTAGTGAAAGCCTATAACCAGATCGCGGTGAATCCTGATGACATTCCCAAGACTGCCATAACTACACCCTTCGGATTGTACGAGTTTCCCTTCATGACCTTTGGCCTCAGGAATGCTGCACAGACCTTCCAAAGGTTCATTGATGAGGTACTGCTAGGTCTCGACTTTTGTTATGGCTACATTGATGACATCCTGGTTTTCTCATCGTCTGTGGAGGAACACGTGGAGCACCTTCGTCAACTTTTCTACCGTCTGAAGGACTACGGCATTTTGGTGAACACAGCCAAATGTAATTTGGGTCAGTCAAAGGTAACTTTCCTTGGCTACGAGGTGTCTGCTGCTGGCACGAAGCCCATGTCCACTAAAGTCCAGGCTATCCAAGAGTACACAGTACCCAAGACAGTGAGGGAGCTCCGTCGTTTTCTGGGTATGATTAACTTCTACCGTCGCTTCGTACCCAACGCTGCCCAGCTACAAGCTCCACTGAATGCCATTCTTGCAGGACCCAAGGTGAAAGGCTCACATCCTGTGAACATGACTCCGGAGTTGCTCCAGGCTTTCGAGGAATGCAAGACTTCGCTTTCTCAAGCAACCATGCTATCACACCCGGATCCATCAGCAGAGCTTGCTATCGTCACTGATGCATCTGACGTAGCCATTGGAGCAGTATTGCAGCAGAAAAAGGATAATCATTGGCAACCGTTGGCTTTCTTCTCACACAAGCTGAACAACGCGCAGAAAAAGTATAGTCCCTATGACCGTGAGTTACTCGCCGTGTACGAAGCCATCAAGTATTTCAGGCACATGGTTGAAGCTAAAGCGTTTACGGTGTTCACGGACCACAAGCCTCTGACGTTCGCATTTACTCAGAATAGGGATAAGAGCTCTCCAAGGCAGTTTAGGTATCTGGATTTTATCTCCCAGTTCACTACAGATCTGAGGTACATACCCGGCGCAGACAACGTTGTCGCTGACGCCCTTTCTCGCGTAGAAGAAGTCAGTTCTGCTATTAACTTTGAAGAGCTTGCACGTACTCAGGCAAATGATCCGGAGCTGCAAGATCTTCTCCGCAACGGGACTGCTCTTAAACTTGCGAAGGTTACTCCTAGCTGCAGCCCAGTCTCCATCTACTGCGACATCTCTGTAGAGCCACCTCGTCCGTATGTCACTCCAAATCTGCGTAAGCCAGTCTTTGATTCTCTGCACAATCTACATCATCCTGGGACTACAGCTACAGTGCGACTGGTAACACACAGATTTGTCTGGCCAGGGATTCGTAAGGACTGTAGAGAGTGGACAAGGCAGTGCTTGCAATGCCAAAAATGCAAGGTTATCCGCCATACAATTTCCCCCCTTTCCACATTCCTTACTCCTTCCTCGAGGTTCTCTCACATACACCTCGACATTGTAGGGCCCCTAACTCTGTCTTCAAATTACAGATATTGTCTCACCGTCATCGATCGATTCACACGATGGCCTGAGGCAATACCTCTCACGGAGATCACCGCTGAAGCCTGTGCAGCTGCTCTTGTATCTGGTTGGATAGCCAGGTTCGGTTGTCCCGCCAGGATCACTACAGACCGTGGTCTGCAGTTTGAGAGCCATCTCTTCAAAGCTCTCACTTCTCTGGTCGGTGCGCGCCACTTCCGCACCACCGCCTACCACCCAGCTGCGAACGGGATCGTCGAGCGCATGCATCGGCAGCTGAAGGCAGCCATCATGTGCCACTCTTCTACTCCGTGGACTGAAGCTCTTCCTCTAGTCCTCATGGGTATGCGAAGTTCCTGGAAAGATGACGTCCAAGCTTCGCCAGCGGAGCTCGTGTATGGCGAGCCTCTCCAGTTACCAGGCCAGTTCCTGTCGCCCAAAGATGACTACACTGTGGGTGACGTCACAGAGTACGCTACTCGACTACGAGCGCACATGGCCAAGTTGACCCCGAGACCTACTTCGTGGCACTCTAACTCGCCGTTCTACATTCCTCGGGACCTGCATTCGACTTCCCATGTTTTCCTGCGCCATGGACATGTTCGAGCCTCACTAGAGCCACCCTATGCCGGACCGTTCAAGGTCATTGAGAGGCAGCCGAAGTTTTTCACAATTGACGTTCGTGGCAAACCGGTTAACGTCACCGTCGATCGACTGAAACCAGCCTACATGTCAAGAGAAGTCGTCGTCCCAGAGCAGCCCGTGGCACCCATTCAACCGCAGCCAAGCACCAACATCACTACCACAAGAAGCGGGAGAGTGGTCAAAATACCGGACTTTTATCGACCGTAGTCACGGTCTGGCCGGGGAGTGATGTGGCGAACCTACTTACTCGCCACTATTACTACTTGGACCAGCTCCTAATGCAACTTGGACCAGCCCCTTACATTTTGGTACTTGTGGAGTTACCCGCTCCGCTTATGCACCTTGTACCATACGCATAACGGGCGATCTAATACTTCGGCTGCGCCCGCTCGCTCTCGGGCCTCGTCGTGAATCTACGCTGCTATGACGCGCTACCGGGCATCCGCCCGCACCGCTTAGGCACCCCGCCGTCGCCTATGGTCGCCGACGCAGCTACGATCAACACCGAACCATTCGGACTCCTGACTCGCTACCGAACTACTGTGCGCGCTTTTGCCTTTGTGTCGAGTCACGAATCTTAAACCTAAAATTGTAATTGCTTTGCTTTCCACTAATATACGCTTATACTGAGCTTAAATAATATTATTCATTTCGATTCGCTGAATTCTCTTCACCTATCACCTTCACTCTTCATCGCTAGACGCCCGACTAAGTGCCTACCTAGATTCAGAGCCTACTTAATGTGCGGCTAAGGTGATCCCAGCTACCTAGCCCACACCTTTAAACGAGCAAGAATTGTATATATAAACTATGAAGGGATTATATTTTTGAAAATATATCGTCTATTATTTTTGCGTTCTACTCGTCAAACTAAACAAATAATGTCAAACCACGTTATCCAAAACATGGCCCGTATTGTAGTAGTCTTCGCATTTTCCGACAGATAGTAATACCTAAATTTTGACATTATGGCTTTATCGAGTTTACGCGTGGAATAACTAGGTGAATATGCGGATATTAGATAGGTAGTGAAAGAAACAAAATACGTTTTTAGGGGCGATATACCCGAGCTTGGCTCGGTGAACCGGGTACTATAGGCTGAGGTGATGTTATGACCATGATGCCCTTGGCATAGTAATGTTTCAATTCAATCACTACTCACAACGCGCACAACACTCATGTTGACTCTCAGAAAATCTCAAATATTAATGTTGTTTATTTTTAAAATAATAGTTTCAATGATAATTTGCAGGAAGTGGAGGAGTTGGTTCTAGCGGTCCCCCAGGGTCTGGCGGTGGCTCTGGGCCTGGCAGTGGCTATGGGCCTGGCGGCGGCTCTGGGCCTGGCAGTGGCTATGGGCCTGGGGGCGGCTCTGGGCCTGGCAGCGGCTCTGGGACTGGCAGCGGCTCTGGGACTGGCAGCGCCTCTCCGCCTGGCAGTGGCTCTGGGACTGGCAGCAGCACTGGGCCTGTTAGCGGCTCTGGGCCTGGCGCTGGCCAAGGGACTCAACGTATGCCTCATGCCTCTGGGCAAGGTTTTTTGGGTTCTGTCGGAGCGACTGACTCTCATACTGATAATGTTCCTAAATCTAATCAAACTAGCCCTGGAGATAGTTCTGGCGGAACTGATCCTAATGTTCTTAAAAGCATCTATGGAGCTAAAGGAACGGGACCTGGCATGGCAATTGGTCCTAAAGGTACCTATGGATCTAGCGGAAGTGGTGGAACGGGTCTTGGCGGAACTAGGCCTACAAGCCCCTATAGTACTATCAATCCCCTATATGCGACTGGTTCTAGCGGAACTGGAGTTACCTCTGGACCTGCTGGCCCACCTGTAAGCACATATGGAACAAGTGAAACTGATTCTAGCGTCGACCAGAAAACTAACAAAAATGTTTACGGCATGTTCACTTCTTGGCATCGCCTTTCGGACTCCTATGGAGCTGCTAACCCTCACAATGATAAGGATTTTAAAACTGTCGCTGGTGAAGTTTTTAAGCGTGACGAAGTTAGTGAAATTTTTGGTCCAAATGAAAAAAGAAAACGAGCAGGACCTGGCGGCATGAGGCCCGATGGAACTTATGGGCCCGGTGGCATGAGGCCTGATGGAACTTATGGGCCTGGCGGGATGAGGGCTGATGGAACTTATGGGCCTGGCGGCATGAGGCCCGATGGCACCTATGGACCTGGTGGCATGAGGCCAGATGGAACTTATGGGCCCGGCGGCATGAGGCCTGATGGGACCTATGGGCCTGGCGGGATGAAGCCTGATGGAACCTATGGGCTTGGTGGCATGAGGCCTGATGGCACCTATAGGCCTGGCGGTATGAGGCCTGATGGAACTTATAGGCCCGCTGTCTCATGGCTTGATGACACCTATGGGCCCGGCGTAATGAGGCCTGACGGAACTTATGAGCCTGACGGAACTGGACCCGGCGGGTTAAGGCCTGATGGTACCTATGGTCCTGGTGGTGTTTTGGGAGCTGGAAAAACCGGTCCCGGAGATGCAAATGGTCCTGGTGAAACTGGACCCTTCGGGTTAAGGCCTGATGGTACCTATGCTCCTGGTGGTGCTTTGGGAGCTGGTAAAACCGGTCTCGGGGGTGAATATGGTCCTGGTGGAACTGGTCCCGGAGGCGCTTATAGCCCTGGTGAAACTGGTCCCGGAGGCGCTTATGGTCCTGGTGAAACTGGACTCTTCAGGTTAAGGCCTGATGGTACCTATGCTCCTGGTGGTGCTTTGGGAGCTGGCAAAACCGGTCCCGGAGTTGAATATGGTCCTGGCGGAACTGGTCCCGGAGGCGCTTATGGCCCTGGTGAAACTGGTCCCGGAGGCACTTATGGTCCTGGTAAAACTGGACCCTTCGGGTTAAGGTCTGATGGTACCGATGCTCCTGGTGATGCTTTGGGAGCTGGCAAAACCGGTCCCGGAGGTGCATATGGTCCTGGCGAAACTGGAGACGATTATGAGACTGGCCCACCTGAAAGCACATATGGAACAAGTGAACCTGAGTTTATCGTCGACAACAAAACTTATAGAAATGTTTATGTTGTGGCCACTTCTTGGCATCGCCTTTCGGGCTCCTATGGAGCTGCTAGTGGAGCATCTAAGCGTGACGAACTTGGTGAAACAGATGGAAGAAGAATTCGAACAGGGCCTGGCGGCATGAGGCTCGATGGAACTTATGGACCCGGCGAAACTAGTCCTGGTGGTGCTGGCCCTAGTGGGGCTGTTGGAACCGGTCCTGGAAGCGCTTACGGTTTTGACGGAGCTGGTCCCGGAGGTGGAGGTGCTTTGGGCCCTGGTAAATATATCGTTTTTTTCTATTCTCTTTTCAGAAGTCCATTTAGTTAGCCTGTCTACAGTATTATTGGTGTGTATGTACCTACCGGTCATCACTGCGATGCGATGCGGCGCGCGGCCGCAAGCTTCTTAGTAATAAACCAGCCATCACCGTGTGTGCGCGTTTCATTGCTCTCCGATCCTAGTACCTACCGACACTCCATTTGGCGCCGGGCTGGGCGTATCCGCGTGTGTATTTACGTATTTACCAAAAATGGCTTCTAATCAGCCTATTATTGGTAACTTAGGAGTTTTTGACTACAAAACCCAAGAATGGAAAATATTTCTCGGCCGGCTTACTATGTTTATAAAGATAAACAAGAAGACTTTTGAGGGGAGCGAGAACGCATTGCTGCTTACCCACTTATCTGACGACACTTATCGACTTGTATGCAATCTGTTGCATCCAAAAAAGGTGGATGATGCTACTTTCGTCGAATTGAAGACGGCGTTAAATAATCATTTTACGCCAAAGAGATCTACGTTTGCAGACAGGTCTAAATTCTATGGAGCAACCAAATACGACTGCGAGACTGTGGAAGAGTGGGTGGCGAGGCTGCGGGGGTTAGCTGTTTATTGCGAATTTGGGACGGAGTTCGAGACACTTCTACGTGACCGGTTTATCTTAGGTTTCAAATCGGGGCCAGAGCGGGATCGTTTATTCGAACAGGACATCAAAACGTTAACGCTGGCGAAAGCAATAGAGGTGGCTCAGCAGGCGGCGTGTGCGCGCCAGGCTCGTGCTGCTGTAGGAGAAGATCAGCGTATCAAGGAGGAGCCGGTGTTCAAGCTGGACGGCCGGCGCCGTGGCGCAGGCAGTAGCAGGGGAGCCCGCGCAGGAGGCTCGCGATGTGACGTATGCGGCCTTAAATCACACGACGCGAAGTTTTGTAGATATAAAGGCTATAAATGCAAAATTTGTGGTGTTGTTGGACACCTTAAGAAGATGTGCAATGCTAATAAGGTGCATAATATCGAAAACCAGACGGAAAGTGAACATAATTGCGATGAATGTAATGTGTATAACATGAGGTATGTAAATTATGACCCCATAAAACTTTCAGTTACAATCAATGAACAAGATTTGTGTTTTGAATTAGACAGTGGTTCCGGACGGAGCGTGATATCTGAATCATTTTTTAATCAATATTTTCCAAATGTACAGCTCACAAAAAGTGATATAAAATTTTGTATGTACAGTGGTCATAAGATTTCTCCAATAGGGTATTTTGAATGTCCAGTATCCTATCATGACGTAATTAATGTTATAACATTTTTTGTTGTTCAAAACGGAGGGCCACCCCTGCTGGGACGAGATTTTATGTCTAAGTTTAGCATTTATTTTACCACTAATTGTAATAATATTGCGAGCTATTATGATTCGACGTTAGAGGTATCGCGACTTATGAAGGAGTTTCCGGATGTGTGGAAGAATGATTTGGGTTCTTACAATAAATTTGAAGTAGAATTGACACTAAAAGAAAATTCACATCCAAAGTTTTTTAAACCGCGTGCTATACCTTTTGCGCTAAAAAAGAAGGTGATTGAAGAGATTCAGAGACTCGTAAGTTTAGGTATTTTAGTGCCGGTTAAATTCTCAGATTATGCAACTCCGATAGTGCCTGTCCTGAAAGAAAATGGAAGGGTAAAAATTGCTGGAGACTTTTCTTGTACATTAAATAAAGATTTGAAAATTGATAAATACCCATTGCCACTTATAGAAGAGGTTTTTTGTAAAATAGGAGGGGGTGAACGGTACTCAAAAATTGATTTAAGTAACGCATATAATCAATTTAGACTGTCCGAATCTTCGCAAGAGTTAACAACTATTAACACTCCTATTGGTTTATTTAAGTATACGCGATTAGTTTATGGTTTGGCAAACGCTCCAGCAATTTTTCAGCGTGCGATGGAGACTTTACTAGCTGGCATAGAGGGAGTAAGTATCTGGTTGGATGACGTGTGTGTCACGGGCCCTACAAAAGAAACGCACATGAGTAGGTTACGAGAAGTACTCTATAGGTTGCAGGATGCGGGTCTAAGGCTACAAAAAGAGAAATGCTCTTTTTTCCAAAACAGTGTGACATATTTAGGTTATGTTATAGATAAAAATGGTTTAAGAACATGCCCGAAGAAAGTTGAGGCAATCCTTGGGGCACCGGAGCCTAAAAATATAACTGAGGTTAAACGATTTCTGGGCGTAATTAACTATTATCGTAGTTTTGTTCCCAATGCATCTAGTCTGTTACAACCTCTACACGAACTGTTACGTAACGAAGCGCGCTGGGAGTGGGGCGCGCGGCAGCAGCACGCATTCCAGGCGGCGAAGCGCGAGCTGAGCAGCGAGCGGGTGCTGGCGCATTTCCAGCCTCAGGCGCAGCTGGTGCTCACCGTAGATGCCGGGCCAGGGGGCTTAGGTGCGGTTCTCGCACACGTCGATTCTGACGGACGCGAGCGACCCATAGCGTACGGCTCACGATCTTTATCAGCTAGTGAAAAAAACTATAGTCAAATCCAAAAGGAGGCGACAGCGATCATGTTTGGTGTTAAACGCTTTCACCAATACTTGTATGGTAGACAGGAGCCATTTATTTTAAAAACTGATCACCGGCCTTTACTAGCGATTTTTGGCAAAAAAAATGGTATATCTGTAACAGCTGCATTACGACTGCAAAGGTACGCCGTTACTTTATCGGCCTATAATTATAAGGTTCAGTATATTAATAGTAAGAATAATGCAGTTGCTGATTATTTTTCGCGCGCTCCTTTGCCGTTATCTTGTGATGAGTGCGAAGACGATGGCAATAGTAGTTTCTTCTTATTCCTTGATGAAAACACTAAACCGGTTTCGTTTGTTGATATTCAAAAGGCAACGGCAGAAGATAAGATTTTACAAACAGTTGTAAAATATATGAACAAAGGCTGGCCGCGAAAAATTAAATGTAATGAGATATTACCATATTTTAACTGTAAAATAGACCTTGAATTTATTAATGGGTGCTTATTTCGAGGACACAGGGTCGTCATACCTAAAGTTTTCATAGAATTTATGCTAAAAGAGCTGCATTCGGCGCATTTCGGTGTAGTCAAGACAAAGAGCGCCGCACGTAGTAGGATGTGGTGGCCCGGTATCGACCGCGATATTGAGCGCTGGGTCAGCGCGTGCGAAACATGCGGCAGGATACGCGCCGCGCCGCCGCGCGTTTCTTCCGCAGCGTGGCCAAAACCGCTTCTACCGTGGAATCGGCTACATATAGATTATATGTCTATAGAACAAAGCGTGTATTTGATAGTGATTGACGCGTATAGCAAGTGGGTGGAGTGCATTTTTATGGATCGCGGTACCTCCACTGAATCATTAATTGATAAATTAAAATATTTATTCAGTAGGTTTGGAATTCCAAACACCATTGTGTCGGATAATGATGCAAAAATTTGTTCATTAAAATTTAAAACTTTTTGTGCGGCCAATGGAATTCAGTATGTTACTTCACCTATTTATCACCCGTCGAGCAATGGACAGGCAGAGAATTCTGTTAAAACATGTAAAAAAATGATCAAATGTATTCTTACTAAAGAAAACATGTCACGCAGTGCTTTACATGAAGAATTATTAGGGTTTCTTTTTGAGTACCGAAACACTGTCCACTGCGCGACCGGTGAAACACCAGCGAAATTGATGTTTGGTAGGAATTTAAGGTCCAGGTTGGATTTAATTTTACCGCCCGCGCATGAGAGCGTTGCTATGCATAAAGGGAGCACGAAATTTTGTAACAGACATTTTAAAATTGGTGAAATGGTCTGGGCTCGTTGGTTTATTTCGCGAAAAAGTATTTGGTCCTTAGGTGAAATAATAAAAACTAGAGGTTTCCGAATGTATGATATATATTTTAAGGATTATGATGTTATTGGTACTAGGCATATAGATCAAATAAGAAAGTTTACACAAATTGATCAATCTAAAGTGATTGATAGCTGTGATAGTGTAGGAGCAGGTGATGTTGGATCGTCACAGACTGTTGATACTCGAGTAACTTCGGATGTAATTTTACCTAGTACTGCGGCTGATTGTTTACAAGCTAATCAGAGTGACAGTGCAACTATAGATGTAAGTGAAGAAGAAAATGCTGAGGGGAATGAGTTGGTTGTAAGTGGAGAGACTGATGATGAGTTTCTGGATGTTACAGATGAGGGTAATAGTGATAGTGAGGAGTTACGTGTAGAATCACAAAATGTTCAACCACAAAATGTTACAGATGAACTAAGACAATTAAGGCCAAGAAAAAATATTGATTATAAAAAGTTCTTGTAGTACTTATTAGATTAAGTTTTGTATAAGTTATTGTTTATTGATGAATCTGTATATATCGTCAGGTCCTCAAATTGATGTTGGAGGAAATGGTGTGTATGTACCTACCGGTCATCACTGCGATGCGATGCGGCGCGCGGCCGCAAGCTTCTTAGTAATAAACCAGCCATCACCGTGTGTGCGCGTTTCATTGCTCTCCGATCCTAGTACCTACCGACACTCCAATTATTCATTATTGTCTTTGTTATATTATACTGCTCATCCTCGACAGTGCCCAAAAAAAGATGGCGGCGACAGTAAGATGGCGGACGGCTATTAATGGCGGCCACTTTGGATACCTAAGAGTACTGATAACGTAAATAAAAGTTCTCAGCAGTTATTCCAACCTACACTGTTTTCCACCAGTTAAAAACAAAATAACTTTGTCACTTGATTGTTGTAAAATGGCATTTTAACTGGCATGGCATGGCAAAAGCATCTCAGTGCGCCTCATGAAAGCAACGTCGGACCAGAGGGCGGCCTCCTACTTTGCGCAGCGATTAGTCTGTGGGACACCAAGTCGTCCAACGACCTAGTGAACCCTATTCTCAGAATTTTATAACCGCCTCCTACGAGTAGCAGGCTTCTGATATGGTTGTGTAACGACCGCCGTCTAAGTGATCATAGACAGCAACCGCAGGCTTCTGATATGGTCGTGTGTCCCGAGCCAACGTCCCCGCGCGTTTGTACACAACTGACTGGAGCGCAGTCGGCGTCGCCGCCGCTCGCCGCCGCCGCCGCCGCCGCCGAGCCGGTGTCGCGACCGGGGCCGGCGGCGCCGACGCGGCCCGCGCTGGTGAGTGACAACGATGCGTCTTTGTCACACACACGCGATAAAGAACAGTGTGAGATTGTTATGTTTAGTGATGAACTTGGTAAAAATATGGGTTTACAACTTCGTCAATACATGGGTCAGGCAGTAATTAATCATTGCATGCCTGGCGCCGATTATTCTAAAATTCTAAACACAGTGTTGACCATTAGTAGCCGTGTGGTGTCGGCAGAGTAGAATCTCACCACCCCAAATCTGCCCGTGGGTATCGTAAGAGGCGATAAAGGGCTTCCGGGAGGTGGGCAGCAGCGCCTCCCGTGTTGACAACATAGTCCACAAACGCACACTGCGGTCACCAACCCGCCTGCCCAGCGTGGTGACTATGGGCAAAACCCCCCATGCACAGGACAAGAAGAAACCGGCCCCTAGTTCCCGGCCGCCTTACTACCCCGGGCTACGGTAGCGGCCCGGGTAATGGTAGGGCAGGGGGTGCGAAGAATCCCCGGGCTACGGACTACGGCTGCCATAGACTGACCCTGGCGACGTACAACGGACGCAGTCTGCGGCTGGACGAAAGTCTCCAAATCCTTGAGGTAGAATTAGATAAGATACGGTGGCATGTTCTGGGATTGTCAGAAGTCCGAAGAGAGGGGGAGGACACGATAACCCTAGAATCAAGTCACCTATTCTACTTCAGGGAAGGGAGCGCACAATCCCAGGGTGGCGTAGGGTTCCTTGTCAATAAGGCTCTCTGTGACAACGTGATGGAGATCAGCAGCGTCTCGAACAGGGTAGCGTACCTCGTACTGAAGCTGACCGAGAGGTACTCTCTCAAGGTCGTACAGGTATATGCGCCGACTTCGAGCAGCTCAGATGAAGAGGTGGAGGCCCTATACGACGACGTGTCGAAAGCCATACACCAAACCACTAAGACCCACTTCACTGTTGTCATGGGGGACTTCAACGCTAAAGTGGGACAGGAGCGCGGTGAATCAAGCTTGGGACCACATGGCTACGGGAGCAGAAACCAGAGGGGCCAAATGCTAGTCAACTTCCTTAGCAGGCAAGGGCTGTTCTGTATGAACACCTTTTATCAGAAAAAGCCCCAACGGAAGTGGACCTGGAAGAGCCCTGACGGCAGGACGAAGAACGAGATCGACTTCATCATGACGGATAAACGGCATATATTTAGGGATGTCTCAGTGATCAATAGGTTCAATACCGGAAGTGATCACCGACTAGTAAGAGGCACCCTAAATATCAACTTCAAGCTAGAAAGAAACCGCATGGTGAAGCAAGTTCTCCGTCCCAATCTGCCCCAAGCCGGACATGAGGAGTTCCAACTTGAACTAAAAAATCGATTCGCTGCCCTGGAGACCCCGGCAAACGTTGACGAGGACCTAGAGAGCATAGTTGGGGCTATTCGCGAAGTGGGGACGAAGCATTTTCGTAAAAGGCGAACAGACAAGAAGTCCAAACTTTCAAGCGAGGCCCTGGAACTGATGCGAATTAGGCGGGAAACACCAGAGGATGCATTGCCAGATCCCCAGTTACTTAACAAAAAGATCCGAAGTACGGTAAGACGCGACCTCCGAAGCTACAACACTCGACTCGTAAAGGAGGCGATTGAGAAAAACCGAGGGTCGAAAGTTTTTACCAAGACACTGGGAAGGAGTCATCTGGCAAAGCTAACTACCTCGAATGGTGTAACTGTCACATCGGTTCCAGAGATTCTCGCTGAAATTGAGGACTTCTATGGAAATCTGTATGCCTCGCATGCGAAAAAGCCTCCACCTGATGCGACCCCAGACCCAAGAGCTCCTCTCTCCCGCCACTTTACAGAAGATCTCCCGGACGTAGATATAGACGAAATCGCGGCGGCTCTCAGACAGCTTAAGAATGGGAAGGCTCCCGGGGAAGACGGAGTGGCCTCTGAGCTACTTAAGGCCGGTGGAAAACCTGTCCTTGAGGAGCTGAAAAGGCTTTTTAACTCTGTAATAGCCAATGGGACAACCCCGAAGGCGTGGAGCAGAGGTGTAGTGGCATTGTTTTTCAAAAAAGGAGACAAAACGCTTCTCAAAAACTATAGGCCGATCACACTTCTGAGCCACGTCTATAAGCTGTTCTCGAGAGTCGTCACGAATCGTTTGGCATCAAGATTTGACGCCTTTCAGCCACCGGAACAGGCCGGGTTTCGCAAGGGCTTCAGTACCGTGGACCACATCCATACTGTAAGGCAGGTTATACAGAAGACAGAGGAGTACAACCAACCACTGTGTATGGCTTTTGTGGACTACGAAAAAGCCTTCGACTCTATCGAAACCTGGGCTGTTTTGGAGTCCTTGCAGCGCTGTCAAGTCGACTGGCGGTATGTGGAGGTGCTGAGAAGCCTCTATCAAATGGCTACGATGTCCGTTCAAGTACAAAACCATTATACAAGACCCATCCAACTGCTCCGTGGTGTAAGACAGGGTGACGTTATATCCCCGAAACTATTCACTAACGCATTGGAGGATGTCTTCAAAACTCTACAGTGGGATGGACTGGGCATCAACGTCAACGGCGAAAGTCTCACGCATCTCCGCTTTGCCGACGACATAGTCATAATGGCCGAATCGCTGCAGGACCTGCAAAAAATGCTATCTAGTCTTAACTCTGCCTCGAGACGTGTTGGACTTGGGATGAACTTGGATAAGACGAAGGTCATGTTCAATCAACACATAATCCCCGAGCCGGTCTCCGTCGAAGGTGTAGTCCTTGAAGTTGTCCAGAAATACGTGTACCTTGGGCAGACTTTGCAGATGGGAAGAGACAACTTTGAGGCTGAAATCACCAGAAGAGTGCAGCTTGGCTGGGTAGCATTTGGAAAGCTGCGTCACATCCTCGAATCATCTTTGCCACAATGCCTCAAGACCAAGGTGTTCGATCAATGCGTCCTACCAGTCATGACCTACGGAGCTGAGACGTGGAACTTGACAGTAAAACTGGCCCACCGGCTACATGTCACTCAGAGAGCTATGGAAAGGTCTATGCTTGGTATCTCTATAATGGATAAAGTCCGGAATGAGGCCATCCGAAAAAAGACCAAAGTGACGGACATAGTCTGGAAGTGTAGCAAGCTGAAGTGGCAGTGGGCTGGCCACATTTGTCGTAGAACCGACGGACGGTGGAGTAAGCGGGTTCTCGAGTGGAGACCACGCCTCGGCAAGCGTAGCGTTGGACGCCCTCCGGCCAGATGGACCGATGACTTGAAAAAGGCGGCTGGTAGCGACTGGATGGCAAAAACGGGAGATCGTGCCCTATGGCGTTCCTTGGGGGAGGCCTACGTCCAGCAGTGGACTGCAATAGGCTGAAATAGATAGAATAGATAGTGTTGACCATTGTCCGTAAGAAAATTGAGAATTAAATCTTTAAGTAATAAGCAAAAGGTGCTTCGACTGAAACTCCTTGACACTTTGAGGAAACATTATTCTACACTTAAAAAACTCGCAAGTTTATTATATACTATCTTACAACAAGCTGGCTTGATCAACTTATAGTGTTACTACGGAGAACTTTTTTGTTAGGTATGTTACCGCCTTGTCGCCTTGCCGGAGATCTTGAGTATCACAAGTGGCCGCCATTTATGTTAGCTTAATAACTTAATAATATACAAGTTTTATTCATGTCAAGTACAATAGATTATCATATGTCCTCCGAAATGACACAATAGTCAACTTAAAAATAAAATACAAATAGGAGCTACGAAAGGTAGCCTAGTCAAATAATCCCCCGCACAAAGACCCCTGACCAAAGGTGCCTATATTACTAGCCGCGTTGCCCCTTTGGATTGCCTAGGAAATTCCTTGAGCCAAGAATTAGCGCGATCGTGGATCGCCGTCCGATGTCAGCGATCAGAATTTTGGCTTCTGAGCCCCACGGAGCAGAGGTTTCCACAGCAACAGGCACAAAATCATACACCGTTTCCAAGGCAAAAGTTTCGTTCATATTGCAATGAAAAATATTGCGAGTAACCCGGACTAACCTAAAAATGTGTGAAAACAATCACGAGAGCTTAAAAAGTTATTGGTTTGGGTAGGTTGTGTTTTATTACAGAAAGCATTATAACATTAACATAATCTATATCACACATTTCCTAGTCCCGTTCCCTTTTCGTGTCGTCCAAAGACTCATTAACCCGAGTGTCGGAATTTTTCAACATTTCCTATTGATTGATATTAGGACTTGTATATGTATATTGTCTAGGACTTTCCATTCCGAATAACGGACATTTCCGTTAACATGGGTATTATATACAGGCTGTTAGGACAAGTACTAACTTCCTTTAAACCACGCATTTTATAATGGTTTTCGTGCTTAGTTTTTACACACTTAATTACTGGCATACTATAAATCCCTTTTCTCAGTGATACTAGGGACCATTGCTAATAATTCTATTTGAGGATGTCAAAATACCATCCAATAGATTTTAAGTAGGTAGACATTCGACTTTTTAATTTGGTCTGTGTAATTTTGGCAATATTTTTTATTGCACTAAAAAAATATTCTTGGGCCGCCTATCGTGTGGGGTATCAAATGAAAGAACTTCACGAGACGATTCAAGAGCTTGTTTTATAAATACATCTCAGCTGCCTGTTTGATAAAAAATGTGTGTGTATGTGTTCTCGCCAAGTCCACTAAAAAAAGCGGCATTGCAATTTATTTTATACCCTTCAGGGGTGTAATGACCAAGGAGTTAAAATGACCATAGTGCTAAAATGACCAAGTGGCGAAATGACCATAGTGGCGAAATGACCAAAGTGCTAAAATGTCCAAGGTGCTAAAATGACCAAGGTGCTAAAATGACCAAGGTGCTAAAATGACCAAGGTGCTAAAATGACCAAGGTGCTAAAATGACCAAGGTGCTAAAATGACCAAGTCTAATGTCGCAAATTGACCATAATTGCATCATATCTAAACTATTATGCTAACGGAAACTATTTATGCTAGACTATCAGATCCTTTGCGAAAGTTGTTGTTTTACTCTATTATCGATTTTAAAGCGAATAGAGCGATGCAAGCGATTTTTGACCTTATTGACAGTTTTCAAAGCGTCTTGGGTTTTTGAAATTCTTGAATAAATATCTTAATACGTCCGTTTGTACTAAAATTTGCTAATGTCTATAAGGTCGAAAACTGCGTGCACCACTTCATACACCTTTTTGATCGATAGTGGAATCAAAAAATATGGTGCAAGCAAATTTCGCCCTTATTGACATTTTGAAATTTTAGTACAAACGAACGTATTAAAATATTTTTCAAGTATGCGCATGCCGCGCGCGACCGTGAGCATCTGAGGCTGCTCGCTCTATGGAGACGCACCTGTTTATGAGCGCTGATGATTGACGAAGGTGGTCCGTAGATTTGCTTAGTTTTAAATTTTGCATCTTTGTGTATTTCAACCATTTTGGTCATTTTAGCACTATGGTCATTTTAGCACCTTGGACATTAAAGCACTCCGAAACTTTGTCGTTTCGCCACTTGGTCATTTTAGCACTATGGTCATTTTAACATCTTGGTCATTACACCCCTGAAGGTGGTAAGAGTAATGAACTTCACATTGTAACAATAGTGGCTGCGGCGCAAGTATTAAAATGAAGCCAAATTTATTTTAATTTTTTTTTTTATTAATTTTCAAATATGACTTTACAACTTTAATTATTTTATAAATAGACTCTTTACAATGGACCCGTCAACACTCTTTCAGCTTTATTGGTCTTTTTATAACACCCTGTATATGACATGGCGAGGACTGCAGTAATTGAGCTCCATAGTTAAGAATAGCGCCCATATGTACTACAAAGTGTGCTTAGCGTGTAAAAAAAGCAATAGAAAAAATTTAAAATCGTTGTTCAAAAACATTTTGACTGACTGTAAAATGACGATATGTCGCGTTCGTTCGTAGGATTGAGATATTTAATTATTTTATATTATTATTTTAATTTAAAACATGTTAAACCTTACACAAGTAGCAGGCTTCTGACATGGTTGTGTAACGAAATTAATGTTACTTAACGTTACTTGTTAATGTTACAGGTGTTGCCTATAGACCTGGTGGTTCTGGGCCTGGTGGAATGAGTACGGGGCGCACAGATCGAGGCACAGGTCCAGGAGGAATGGGTCCAGGAGGCATAGCTGCTGGAGGAAAGGGTCCAGGAGGAATGGGTCCAGGAGGAATGGGTCCTGGAGGCATAGCTGCTGGAGGAATGGGTCCAGGAGGAATGAGTCCTGGAGGCATAGCTGCTGGAGGAAAGGGTCCAGGAGGAATGGGTCCAGGAGGCATAGCTGCTGGAGGAATGGGACCAGGAGGCACGGGTCCAGGAGGAATGAGTCCTGACGGAATGGGTCCAGGAGGCATAGCTGCTGGAGGAAAGCGTCCTGGACGCATATCTGCTGGAGGAATGGGTCCAGGAGGAATGGGTCCAGGAAGAATGGGTCCTGGGGGCGCGTATGGTCCTGGCGAAACTGGTACCGGAGACGATTATGCGACTGGCCCACCTGTAAGCACATATGGAACAAGTGAAACTGAGCCTAGCGTCGACCACAAAACTAACAGAAATGTTCACGGCAGGGCCTCTTCTTGGCATCAACTTACGGGGTCCTATGGAGCTGCTAACGATCCCACTGATAAGCATTTTGAAACTGTTGCTCGTAGAGCATCTAGGCGTGACGAACTTGGTGAAACTTTTGGTCCAGATGGAAAAAGAATTCGAACAGGGCCTAGCGGCATGAGGCCCGATGGAACTTATGGACCCGGCGGGTTAAGGCCTGATGGTACCTATGATCCTGGCGAAACTGGCCCAGGTGGTGCTGGCCCTGGTGGGGCTGTTGGAACCGGTCCTGGAGGCGCTTATGGTTTTGATAGAGCTGGTCCCGCTGGTGGTGGTGCTTTGGGCCCTGGTAAATATATCGTTTTTTTTTTTCTATATTAATTTCAGAAGTCTATTAAGTTAGTCTATCAACAGTATTCTCGTATTAGTCTTTGATGTATACTGCTCATCCTTGACAGTACCCAAAAAAGATGGCGGCGACAGTAAGATGCGCGGCGGACGGCTATTAATGGCGGCCACTTTAGATACCTAAGGGTCCTGATAACGAAACTTCCCAGCCGTTATTCCAACCTACACTGCTTTCCACCAGTTCAACACAAAATAACTTTGTCACTTGATTATTGCCAAATGGTATGTTAACTGGCATGGCATGGCAAAAGCATCTCAGTGCGCCTCATAGAGGCAACGTCGGACCAGAGGGCTGGTTCCCATTTTGCGTAGCGATTAGTCCGGCTGTGCAAAGAGGGAATGCGGCTAGCTGACTGGGACCGTTGCCTCGATGTGGAGTGCTGAGATGCTTTTGCCATGCCAAATGTAGGATGAGTCCTCTGACGTTTATGACCTTGGAGCAAATGCTATAACATAAGGTCCATTTTCCTAGTAAACAAAGACCCCTGACCAAAAGCGCCCAAAATACTAGCCGCGTTGCCCCTTTGGATTGCCAGGGAAATTCACTGAGCCAAGAAATAGCGCGATATTGGGTCACCCCCCCAGTCTCTTAATCGCTGTTCGATGTCAGCGATCAGTTTTCTGGCTTCTGAGCCTCAAGGAGCAGAGGTTTCCACAGCAAAAGGCACAAAATCCTACACCGATTCCAAAGCAGAAATGTCGTTCATATTGCCATAAAAAATAGCGCGAACAACCCGGGTTAAAAATAAAAATGAGTGAAAACAATCACGAGAACTTAAAAAGTTATTGGTTTGGTTAGGTTGTGTTTTATTACAGAAAGCATTGTTACATTAACATAATCTATATGACACATTTCCTAGTCCCGTTCCCTTTTCGTGTCGTCCAACGAGTCATAAACCCGAGTGTCAGAATTTTTCAACATTTCCTAGTGATTTTAGGAATTGCATGTGTATATTGCCTAGGAATTTCCGTTCCGAAAAACGGACATTTCCGTTAACATGGGTATTATATACCTAATTATACAGGATGTTAGGAAAAGTACTAACTTTTTTTAAACCACGCATTCAATAATGGTTTTGGTGCTTAGTTTTTACACACTTAATTACTTACATATTTTATGGCCCTATACTAGGAACCATTGCGAATGATTCTATCCGAGGATGTCAAAATTCCATCCAATAGATTTAAAGTAGGTAGACACTCGAATTTTTCATGTAGCCTATGTAATTTTGTCAATATTTTTTATGGCACTAAAAAAATCTTCTTGGACCTATCGTGTGGGGTATCAAATGAAAGAACTTCACGAGACAATTAAAAGTATGTTTTATTAATACATTTCAGCTGCCTGTTAGACAAAAAAATATGTGTGTATGTGTTCTCGCCAAGTCCTCAAAAAATTTCCATTGCATTTTAATTTATAGACATGGTGAGGACTACAGTAATTTTTTAAGTGAGCTCCATAGTTAAGAATAGCGCCCATATGTACGACAAAGTGTGCGTAACGTGTTAAAAAAGCAATAGAAGAAAAAATACATCGTTCAAAAACATTTTGACTGACTGTAACAAGACGATACGTCGCGTTCGTTCGTAGGATTGAAATATTTAATACAATTTATTTGTACAACGACATTTAATTATTTTATATTTTTTTATTATTTAAAACATGTTAAACCTTAGAGCATTCAGCCTAAGGAGACTGCAAAGCTGGGCTAAGTTATGATTGTAACATACTCTACTTGTTAATATCTCGCTTCGTGTGGGGCACCGAGTCGTCCAACGATCCAGTGAACCCTAGTGTCAGAATTATTCAACCACCTTCTTACAAGTAGCAGGCTTCTGACATGGTTGTATAACGTAATTAATGTTACTTAACGTCACTTGTTAACGTTACAGGTGTTGCCTACGGACCTGGCGGTACTGGGCCTGGTGGAATGGGTCCAGGAGGCACGGGTCCAGGAGGAATGGGTCCAGGAGGAATAACTGCTGGAGGAATGGGTCCTCAAGGCACAGGTCCAGGAGGAATGGGTCCAGGAGGCACAGGTCCAGGAGGAATGGGTCCTGGAGGCATAGCTGCTGGAGGCATGGGTCCAGGGGGAATGGGTCCAGGAGGAATGGGTCCAGGAGGCATAGCTGCTGGAGGAATGGGTCCAGGAGGAATGGGTCCTGGAGGCTTAGCTGCTGGAGGAATGGGTCCAGGAGGAATGGGTCCAGGAGGAATAGGTCCAGGAGGAATGGGTCCAGGAGGAATGGGTCCAGGAGGCATAGCTGCTGGAGGCATGGGTCCAGGAAGCACAGGTCCAGGAGGAATGGGTCCTGGAGGCATAGCTGCTGGAGGCATGGGTCCAGGAGGAATGGGTCCAGGAAGCACAGGTCCAGGAGGCACAGGTCCCGGAGGAATGGGTCCAGGAGGCACAGGTCCCGGAGGAATGGGTCCAGGAGGCACAGGTCCAGGAGGAATGGGTCCAGGAGGAATGGGTCCTGGAGCCATAGCTGCTGGAGGCATGGGTCCAGGAGGCACAGGTCCCGGAGGAATGGGTCCAGGAGGCACAGGTCCCGGAGGAATGGGTCCAGGAGGCACAGGTCCAGGAGGCACAGGTCCAAGAGGAATGGGTCCTGGAGGAATAGCTGCTGGAGGCATGGGTCCAGGAGGAATGGGTCCAGGAGGAATGGGTCCAGGAGGAATGGGTCCAGGAGGAATGGGTCCAGGAGGAATGGGTCCAGGAGGAATGGGTAAAGGAGGAATGGGTCCAGGAGGCATGGGTCCAGGAGGAATGGGTCCAGGAGGCACGGGTCCAGGAGGAATGGGTCCAGGAGGCACGGGTCCAGGAGGAATGGGTCCAGGAGGAATGGGTCCAGGAGAAATGGGTCCAGGAGGCACGGGTCCAGGAGGCATGGGTCCAGGAGGAATAGGTCCTGGAGGTATAGCTGCTGGAGGAATGGGTCCAGGAGGCACAGGTCCAGGAGGAATGGCTCCAGGAGGCATAGCTGCTGGAGGCATGGGTCCAGGAGGAATGGGTCCAGGAGGCACGGGTCCAAGAGGCACGGGTCCCGGAGGAGTGGGTCCAGGAGGCACTGGCCCCGGAGGAATGGGTCTAGGAGGCACAGGTCCAGGAGGAATGGGTCCAGGAGGAATGGGTCCTGGAGGCATAGCTTCTGGAGGCATGGGTCCAGGAGGAATGGGTCCAAGAGGAATGGGTCCAGGAGGAATGGGTCCAGGAGGAATGGGTCTAGGAGGAATGGGTCCAGGAGGAATGGGTCCAGGAGGCACGGGTCCAGGAGGAATGGGTCCAGGAGGAATAGGTCCTGGAGGTGCTGCTGGAGGAATGGGTCCAGGAGGCATAGCTGCTGGAGGCATGGGTCCAGGAGGAATGGGTCCAGGAGGAATGGGTCCAGGAGGAATGGGTCCAGGAGGAATGGGTCCAGGAGGAATGGGTCCAGGAGGAATGGGTCCAGGAGGCACGGGTCCAGGAGGAATGGGTCCAGGAGGAATGGGTCCAGGAGGCACGGGTCCAAGAGGAATGGGTCCGGGAGGAATAGGTCCTGGAGGTATAGCTGCTGGAGGAATCGGTCCAGTAGGAATGGGTCCAGGAGGCTTAGGTCCAGAAGGAATGGGTCCCGGGGAAATGGGCACTGGAGGAATGGCTCCTGGAGGCATAGCTGCTGGACCTGGAGGCACTGGTCCTGGTGGAAAAGGTCCTGGTAGTACTGGTTATGATGGAATGAGTTCTGGAGGTACTGGTTTTGGTGAAATGGGTCCTGGCGGGCAGGGGTGGAAACCGCTTGGTGCTAGGCCAGGTGATGCTGGTGCCGCTGGCGTTGGCCCTGGCGGCACAGGTCCTAGTGGCACAGGTCCTAGTGGCACATATCCTAGTGGCACAGGTCCAGGTGGCACAGGTCTAGGTGGCACAGGTCCTAGTGGCACAGGTTTAGGTGGCACTGGTCCTGGTGGAATGGGTCCTGGTGGAATGGGTCCTGGAGGTACTGGCTATGGAACGGGTCCTGGAGGTACTGGCACTGCTGGAATGGGTCCTGGCGGGCAGGGTTGGACACCGCTTGGTGCTAGACCACGTGACGCTGGTGCCGCTGGCGTAGGCCCTGGCGGCAAAGGTCTTAGTGGCACAGGTCCAGGAGGAATGGGTCCTGGAGGCATAGCTTCTGGAGGCATGGGTCCAGGAGGAATGGGTCCAGGAGGAATGGGTCCAGGAGGAATGGGTCCAGGAGGAATGGGTCCAGGAGGAATGGGTCCAGGAGGAATAGGTCCTGGTGGAATAGGTCCTGGTGGAATAGGTCCTGGTGGAATAGGTCCTGGTGGTGCTGGTTATGATGGAATGGGTCCTGGAGGTACTGGTTATGGAACGGGTCCTGGAGGTATTGGTTATGGTGAAATGGGTCCTGCAGGGACTGGCACTGCTGGAATGGGTCCTGGCGGGCAGGGGTGGACACCGCTTGGTGCCAGGCCAGGTGACGCTGGCACAGGTCCAGGTGGCAAACGTCCTGGCGGCACAGGCGCTGCTGGAATGACTTCCGCAGTCGGTGGTAGTGGCGAATCAAGTCCTCCGGGCAGATTTGGCGTTGGCCCCAGCGGAATGGGTTCCGCAGTCGCTGGTAGTGGCGAATCGAGTCCTCCAGGCAGATTTGGCGTTGGTCCGAGCGGAATGACATCTGCAGTCGCTGGTAGTGGCGAATCAAGTCCTCCGGGCAGATTTGGCGTTGGTCCGAGCGGAATGACTTCCGCAGTCGCTGGTAGTGGCGAGTCAAGTCCTCCAGGCAGATTTGGCGTTGGTCAGAGCGGAATGGGTTCCGCAGTCGCTGGTAGTGGCGAATCAAGTCCTCCAGGCAGATTTGGCGTTACTAGCTCTGGTGGAAATATAGTTGGCACCCCTGGTACTGGTGTCCCCGTCTTTGGGCCGGGCGGTGGTGGTGAAAGGTTAGTAAGCTTCAAACTGATCCGTTATACAGGCTGTAAGGGACGGTGTAACGAAAAATTTGCAGGCGTAATTAGCCCATGAACCTGAACAACTTTTTCTATGGGGGATATGTTGGAAACGAAACAATTTTTTCGTTTTCCCATAGAAAGACACTCAGCTGATCGGGAATTTTGTATGGAAGGTGAAAAAATTTTAACGTTTACCAACATAGCCCCCATAGAAAAAGTCGTTCAGTTTCATGGTCTGAACACGCCTGCAAAGTTTTCGTTACACGACGGTCCCTTACACTCTGTATAAGTAATGATTTCCACCTATGTTTGTTTGGAAAAGTTCTTCTGTTTCATGGGCCGTTTCACCCCTTGAATATTTGTAGCAATTTTTATTTACACCCTGCATTATTCTCATAAACTGAAAATAACAACCTGTATACAGGTTGTTTAGAAGAGTGATAGAATAACTGATAACTTCCTTTCAAGAGATGAACCAGCTCACGAAACTGAACAATTTTCCCCATAAACCTTGTTTCAAAAATAAAAAAAAAAACCTCACATACTACCTTACTTAGTCGGCTGGTACATTTGTATGGGAGGTCCATAAACATTTTTTATATTTGGATCCATGTTGCTTGGGGAATGTTGTTTTGTTTCATTGGCTAGTTCATCACTTGAAAGGAAGTTATCACTCTTTCAATCACCATGCATTTAATTAACCTAATAAATAGAATATTCTATATAATATTCTATTATGTAATAATGAAATAATCTTGCAGCCCAGAGGGAGTGCGTGCTAAAAGAGCATCTGAATTAAGAAGAAAACTCGCAGGTTAGTTGTTACTAGTATGTCATGGCTGCTGCAAGTACCTATACTGTTTTTTTAGAGATGATAAATTTTAATTTTGGGGTTGCCATTTTTTTGATGTGCCAGTGTCGGTAGCTGTTGTTATCGAAATGGTAATTTTTTAATCTGTTTCTTTTAGTTCCTAGTAGATGAGTATTTTCTATGTATTTTCTATTACTAAGACTGCGTCATCACGAGTGCCCTTTGTGGTTTCTTCTAATGGTTTTAACGTTTGTCGTTTCTTCTAAAGCTAAACCCTTTTTTTACCAGAACTGCCATCTTCAACACTTAAGTCGCAATCTGCGATTCTCTGCCATAGGGAATGTCTAGTCAAGTCAACCACAGAATGAATTTTGATGCATCTTCAGGGTTTCCTAGTCTCATTTAAATATAATACATGTCGCGAGCTGCTAGTAAAGAAATGAAATGTAAAAGTATCAACATCAACTAGTCGCGGTATTCACGCAGTGTTGCCCTAATTACAAAAACGGTAATATGGCACAAAAGCGCCCCCAAATTCCACGATGATTCATTTTCTTCTAGACTCTATCTCTAAAAAAAACACTGTTTAGAACTAGATATCCATTCTGGATTTTCTACATTTCTGTAGAAAAACTCTTTTTCTCTGACAAAGCCGTAGAGGGTAAGCAAGTTGTATCAAAAGATTCTGTTTTAGTTAGGCTTGCATTCTTAGAGACTAATAACTATTCGTTTTCTTTACAGCTGGTGAGACAGGCATAGGTAAATATCAATATATTTTTTTATCATTAATGGGCGCTACCCCCTTAACACTTAAAAATTCATAACTCGATGAAAACTTTTTTTTATATAAAATACTACATTTACAGATTTACAGTCTTACAGAATATTGCATTAGGTAGGGTTGGGGTGACCGACGGACATAAAGGTCTGTAGGTACTTCAATTTGATTCGATTCATTGATTTTTCTGTTTAGGGCATCACCTATGCGTTAGTATTTCCTTAGAACTCTAATATGATTTCAAAACGATATTTTTTTTTTTGCCAGCGCAAGACAAAGAGCACAAAGACGCTAAGAAACTTCTGATTGATGAAATGAAGAAAGGCACCGACATTTTATACCAACAAGATCCAATAAGTCTCACTAATGCCGAAGGAGCTAAAGTGTATGTAGTGCATTGTTTCTATATAATGTTCTATAACAAGCGGATCGCTGCGTGACAGTTACCCTCTGGCAAATTTATATTTTTGTCTTTAGTTTACGTCAGCTCCACCTCTAGCTCCAATTTTATATAATGACTTATTATGATAGATAAATTTATGTTTTATTAAGCATTAATATCCCTACTCTACAAAATCCGCCGCCAAACAACTTATATTTTCATGCTAGTCTCATTACATGTTAGATGGTTTGGCCGTTTTGTACCAATACTGATGAAAGTTTGAAATTATAGGCAAAAATATGAGGGAAAATTCTTAAGTATAATGCTTGTTTTGTGTCAGTACCTTCACAAACTTTGTAGGGTGTTTCTACTCATGATTGACTCACTCTAAACAACTTTTATTATTGGGCCACCTGCGAAACCGCAAAAAAACATTCGGTGTTCCAGAGAAAAATTCATACCGAACTACTCGGCAAAAATGTATGGATCACCCTATTTTATTTTTGCGATTTCGCAGGTGGCCCCATAGTAAAAATTGTTAAGAATCATGAGTAGAAACGCCCTATAAAGTTTGTGAACTGACTAAAAAATAACCCAGTATACAGGGTGTTAGGGACAGCGTTCCGAATAATGATAGGGTGCAAGCAGACCATGAAACTGAACAACTTTCCCCTAGGAACATAAGTCAGGTAGCGACAAAAAAATTTCGACCTCCCATTCAAAATCGCGATCAGTTGACTGCATTTATTATGGGAAACCAAAAGTTTTT
The DNA here is from genome assembly GCA_029255805.1 of Keiferia lycopersicella. NCBI lineage: Eukaryota > Metazoa > Arthropoda > Insecta > Lepidoptera > Gelechiidae > Keiferia > Keiferia lycopersicella. Next base: position 289,703 of record JARACZ010000029.1, on the reverse strand, counting down.
GACGTTTCCTGACATATGTTCCTAGGGAAAAGTTGTTCACTTTCATGGTCTGCTTGCACTCTATCAGTATTCGGGCCGCTGTCGCTTACACCCCGTATTTATATTGTTTCGTATAATTCTGATTCAGTTTGGAGGAGGACCGAAAGGACGTGGGCAAGTCCATACGCGAGTCACCTGATACAGACAAGTTGGCTTTAAAACTTGAGCAGAAGCTTAGCGATATAGTGCAGGGGAGGACTCCAGCCAACTTGAGAGACGCCATGTCCGGTGCGTGGTATTTCTGCTATCCCGATAACCTTACTAATTATGAATACCGTGTGATGCCGGCTTAGAATAGAATCACCCCACATCCTTCCCACGGGTGTCGTAGGAGGCGACTAAGGGACTCGAGTATTGGTGTATTACAATTTTTAGGCGACAGGCTGAAAATCTGTCACTATAGTGATACACATGTTTTCTGAAACAACCTTGGTAAACAATCCTCAAAAATGTCAGAATTGACGATAGCGATCGTATTCTTACGGCCGTTAACGCTCTGCCTACCCCACAAGGAATAAAGGCGTGATATATGTATGTATGTATGTATTATTAACTCGCTGAGTATTCCGGTAACAGCCAATATTAATCCCATTTTTAGAAAATTGTGGGCGGAATCCGTATCCGTATTTGCGTGAATCATGTTGTATTTTTTGTTGATGTAAATTATTTTCAGATGTTATTATCGAATCGGCTCGACCTCTTGCTGAACACATCATTGACAAAGGTAAGACCCTTTTATAAACTTACGAATAGTCATTTTATACGGTGTAAGGAACAGCCTTCCGAGTTCTAATAGAGTGCATCCAGACCATGAAATGGCTTTCTCCTGGGAATATATTTGAGGAAAAGTACATAGAAAAACTTCCCATAGCAACAACAGTCATCGTGATTTTATACGGTAAGTCGATTTATTGTCGTTTCCTAAGGGAAAGACTTCAGTATCATGATCTGATGGATGCACCCTATCAGTAGGAGGTACCTGCCCGTTACATTCTGTATCACGGTTTATTATATAAATTTATTACAATAAAGTTAATCAATTGTCTTACAATTGTAGCGTACTCAACAGCTGCAAAAGAGGCTATTATTGACGCCATGCAAAAGAAGGACAACGCAGTGCTTGTTGACCAAGATGGAGATACAGAAACCTTCTACTACGCTGCACAAAGGTACGTAGGGTCATGTGGTGCGGTTGGCTTTCATTCCAGTCCTCAAAGGAATGTTTTAATTGGCCATTGATTGAAAGACCTTGGCATGCTAATGCTAATGAAATACTAGGATGCTAATGAAATACTAGGTAACCTCCGGAGCGAAAAAAAATTGCCGAGGTTGTCGCTCGCAATACATTAACTGACGAACCACCTTCATCTTTTGCCCCAGGCCAAGTCACTGCTAACTAAATTGCCCACGTCCATATGTTTAACGCATGCCAAAACACCACGTTTATAGAGGAATTAAAAATTACAGTGATTCCAAAACCAGACAAACACACAAATTATTCCAAAAGTTACCGACCTATATCCCTTCTATGCCTCACAAAGTGTTCAAAGCGGCTTTCGTAATTTACCGCTAATACGCTGGTCAAAACTAAAGTACTGAACCTTACAATGTTGTGTAGTAGAAAATGAATCATTCAACGACCCGATCATTACCAAAACGACATTCTGTTAAAACCTCCGTATCATTATTTCAATTTCGACCCGTGGATTTTCGATAATTGCGTTTTGTCGAGGGAGGCGTCAAGAACCCTTCGGCCGTTAAAGAAACCAAAGTTTGGAAATTAGTTTCCTGAAAAGATTTTTTTATCCTCCTACGTAACTGGTTTCCTATAAGAACTTTTTAATACTTTTATGTAACTGGGTTCCTGTAAGGCTTATTTTATACTTCTATGTAACTGAATAACTAATAAAATCTCTTTTGCAAAACAATACAGTATTTGAGAAAACTTGTTGCTGTAGTGAGGAACAGGTTAGAACAACAAACAATGTAGAAGGGTGGCAACAAACGGATACATTGGCAAGAAAAATGTCACGGTAACCAATCTATTGGAAGTTTTGATTAAGGAAAGTAAAGTAACGAATATTTTTAGATCTAACTGCAGCAAAAGTAAACGCTACCAAGAAATAAATAATGAAATTGATAATGCGATTACAGATTTGAAAAATGGACTGATAACTGTGGGCCACTGTATCGAAATTATTTCACCGTACGCATTTTTAGTTTAATTTCAAAATTCAAGTTTTTTAAGTTCATCTGAAGAGTTCTTTTACGTTTTAAGTTAAGTGACTGATTTTTCTAATGTTGTAATCAATTTGTCTGAAGGAAACTTATTATAGGTAGGTACCTAATTGTTTTTTTTTATGTTGTATGAAAAAGTTATATTTTATGTTTAAATGATTCAATTGTTTTCGTTATTAAATCCAAATATCTGAAATAAACGGTTTTATTACAGGTCTACTAATAACACTCGTAAAATTACTACTGAAGTCCAATTAGTTTCGTAGGTGGCTGAAATAACACAAACAAAGTATTTTTTGGAAACCAGTTACGTAAAAGTATTAAAAAATCCTTAGAGGAAACCAGTTACGTAGGAGGATGAAAAAATCTTTTCAGGAAACTAGTTTCCAAACTTTGGTTTCCTTAACGGCCGAAGGGGTCAAGAAGCATACTAACTTTGGCTTTTCGTATTTATGAACTTCAGATTAAAGAAAGCTGACTCCCTAACCGCTACAGAACCAAATCCTAAATTGGCCCGTGAAATTGGAAGAAAAATTGAGGATTCCCTCAGGTATCGCCCGATACCTAGGAAATTGTCTGGGACTATGAAAGGTATTCTAACCCTACTAAGTATGTGTACTGACAAAAAATAACCCTGTATTGTATATCTCAGATACACATTTTACAGTCCACCATATTGTATAATATTCTGGGGAAAGTGGTTCAGTTTCATGGGCTGATTCACCCCTTAAAATATTTGCAGCTAATATTTTTACACGCTATATATCAATTTGTTTAATTCATGAGAAACTGCTAACCACAGTTAGACTCCGATACCTTTAAACCTGCACCACCTCAACCTCTTCACAAGTGCGCGTGCGCCGAGTTGACGAGATTTGTCTCAAGATACTTGTGGGTCGAGTCCGACACCTCGCAGACTTCCTCCCATAAGCTCATCTGGGCTCAGACATAATCCAATTTCTAAATCAACTTTTTGATTAGAAGCGAGAACCAAATGTAAATGAGATGAATTGATATAAATTGAAGATTAGGTTTTTAATTATTAGAATTGTATCTAATATTAATTTATCATATCACTTTCAGAGCAAATTAAAGCTGTTTCTGATTATTTATCTGAACGCGCGACCGAACCAGGTATTTTTTGAATCGTTCTATTAATCTTTCACATCTGTTGATATTTACTTTACAAATGATTTCGTAATTTTAGACCCCGAAATAGATGCTTTAATCGACTTGCTGTTTGAAATGGAGAACGCAGGCGATATACGTCTAGTAGGTGGAAAACTTCCTATGAGTTATAAGGATGCTGCAGCACAGTAAGTTACAATTTAAAATTGCGGACATTGCTGCAAAAATAACAAACACATCGACAAATACATTCATAGATAATAATATACGTACAATACGACAATACAATACGACTCGCAAAGAAGAAGAAGAAGATATAACTACAATTCTTATCAAAGAAATCAGGACACTCTCGTTTTTATGATTTGACAAAACACGCAACCCATAGAAAACTATTTCGAATTCTGGATATTTTTATTAAGATTTATAAACCTCATTTTACTTAATATCACACGATATCAAAAGTTTATTGCAAAATTAACACACTTTTTAAATAATGTGATTTTTTTAATGTGATGAGAAGTATAACACAGTTTTACATACCCTTTGTAAATTCTATATTGGTAGCCTTCGAAGCGCGCTAGAATGAGAAAACAACATGGCTATTTCATACTATACGATACGTTAGGTAAATAGGTACTCATAATATCATATGTTAAAACCTAGTAAGTATAAAGGCCGCCTTTATCCATTCCAGGGTAGGGAAAACGTTAACAATCGTAAAATGACGGTCGTTATCGCCACGTCTGACAAGTATTGAGGGCCCTTTTCGATGATACATGCATCACTGTAGTGTCGCCTAAAATTGTAATACACATGAAACCCTCGAGTCCCTTAGTTGCCTTTTACAACACCCACGGGATGAAATGGTGTGATGCTATTCTAAGCCGGCATCACACGGCAAGACTGTTAAGACCTAAAATGAAAAAGCAACCTCTACAACAACTTTTTTTTACCTTTCCAGCTTGAAAAAATTGGTATCTTTCAACGATAAAATCACAAAATATGATCCAAAGTTAACAGCAGAAATTGAAAATCAAATGAAGAAATTAATGGAAAACGCGCCTTTAATCGGATACACGGACAATATAAGAAAAAGCGAGTTAACCCATCTTAGTTACTTTCTCTTGATTTCAATTTCGTTAAAATAGAATAACTACATTAAAATTCCAATACTCTGATACTTAAAGGGTCTCTTTCCAAGAAGTATCATCAGCCTTTAAAAACGCAAACTTTAAAAAAAAACCCTAAATAATTTTTTGGTGCCAATTTTTTAAAAGTCTAAAGGCAGATTTACACAGGGTCAGTAACTGACTTCAAATTCGAGGCAAGTCAGTGCTGGCCCGAAAAAAACCCTGTGTAAATTGATTTGAAGTCAGTACAGCGTCTTGACGTCAGCGCTGACTTGAAAATTCGGCCGCGAATATTTTGAAGTCAGTCGGCGCCCCCCGCCACCCGCGCACCCCCGCGCCAGCCAAACAAACCCCGTGTAAACAGACAAGTCAGTGCGTGGTCAGTCGCTGACGCTGCGTTGTAGAGTGACCACTTTATTTTCGCTGCAATAAAAATGATAAAAATGAATTTTAGTTATTACACTTTCTACCATTTCTATTAACTCATTTAACACCAAATTTGATCATTTTTTCAACAAATAATTCAATTTCGGTTTCAGTTGTTTTCGCGAATTCATTTATCCCACTGACTTCAAACACGTGTGCTCACCGTGAAAAATGCACCACTTCTACTTACTTCATGTAAACAGTACAAGTCAGTCACGGCGCCGTAACTGACTTGTCTACTGACCCTGTGTAAACCAGCCTTAATGGTATTTGATGAAGATGATCTAGGAAACATGATTCTATATAGCTACAAAATTTAACTGTCGTAATAAAAAATCTATCTTTCAGAGGTGATTAAACAGCAAGCGGGACTGCTTACTTCACACATACTTCTACACGGTAATCATTCACGTATCATTATAGATCCCTCCCTCTCTCCTCGTGGGGGTCATAAGAGGCGACCGACGGATTAACCCGACCCAAGGCCGGTCCTGGAGAAGGACAACTCCATATAAAACAAGGAACGGGGTGTCCTCAGGCGCGTGTGACAGAGGTCTATCGTGCGGTGGACTCCTGCAGCCGACCTGGCTCCGCACGTATCGACCCGTCGTTCCTGTGGAATCAGCCAGGGAGTCCAAGGGGTCCTAGGCCAGTGCCCAGTGTCAACCTTGCGTTTTCCATAATTGCGTCCCAGGCAACGCAGTGTACAAACACTGGGCTCTTGCTTCAGACACTGATTAAATCGTCTGTCACAGACGTATGAGGCTAATGATGATAGGTATCTACTTGCAGAAGGATTGTTTCAAGTATTCTAACATCACTAAATTTAATGTCTTTCATAACGTTATGTTTAAATCTCAGGTCAGAAAACAGATGCGTTGAATTTAATACTGGAGACGTTGAAAAAGACTCCCGACGCCATGATCCTACGTCATGGCTCTGCGCGGAAATCCTTCCTCGACGCTACGCAAGAGTAAGTAAACTCATCATCATCATTATCAGCCGAGAGACGTCCATTGACGGACAGCTCCTTTATAGACCGAGAATTTAGATTGCATCCAACAGCAGTCTGCAACCTTTACATCATTACTTTCCTTTAATTTTTACCGAGAGACCTCCATTGATGGACGCGCTCCTTTATAGACCGAGATTTTAGATTGCATCCAACAGCCGTCTGCAACCTTTACATCATTACTTTCCTTTAATGTTTACCGAGAGACCTCCATTGATGGACGCGCTCCTTTATAGACCGAGATTTTAGATTGCATCCAACAGCCGTCTGCAACCTTTACATCATTACTTTCCTTTAATTTTTACCGAGAGACCTCCATTGATGGACGCGCTCCTTTATAGACCGAGATTTTAGATTGCATTCAACAGCCGTCTGCAACCATTACATCATTACTTTCCTTTAATTTTTACCGAGAGAACTCCATTGATGGACGCGCTCCTTTATAGACCGAGATTTTAGATTGCATCCAACAGCCGTCTGCAACCGTTACATCATTACTTTCCTTAAATTTTTACCAAGAACAGAGATAGTCATAGACTTCCAATTTTGCATTATTTTAGAAATTAATCGTAACGCATGGATGACATTTCTTGCCCCTATTCCTTTGCTTCTGCAAGGCATTAATAATCAGCGTACCTAATAATAATTACCTTGCATTAACATGTAAAAATTGTTTTGATCCTTTATTTAATTGATGAGTTGCGCTATATTGTTAATGTGTGCCTATCTTATATCGGGCCACATATTAATAATAAACCTGCAGCCTAAAACCTAAGGCCACATATTTAGGCAACTGCCAAATCCATACTTCCATACATCCATATCTAATAAAAACGAGCAAGAATTGTATGTATATTCGGGATTTTGGGTAGTGTAAGAAACAAAATATGTTTGTAGAGCCGATAAACCCGAGCTAGGCTCGGTGAACCAGGTACTTGGCTTTTAAATGTGGCCGACGAAAATAGGTTTACAAAATGTTTACCTATCTGTTCAGGTTACAAGGAAAACGTCCGGATCAGATACTAAATGTGAGAAACGTAGATCCAATAGTAGCACGGAAGTTACAAATAAAGCTGAACGCTATAATGGCACCATATCGGAACCAGCCCTTCATGAATGGTAAGGTCACAAAATGTTGTAGATATCCGCCTAGGTTTCAAGGGCTGCGATCTGTTTTATCTATTTTTATGTTACGATGACGTCCTCTTCGTGGAACGGACAACGATACGGTAAAAGGGCACGGTATCGTGTCGCGTTATTGCACGGTACGAAAAAGTTGCCATGGAACGGCGCTTCACGTCGTCGTAAGCCGTTTAGGCTCTATACACTTGTTTAGTAATCATCGATAGTCACGCACGTTCTCTTGTTGACTTGAATTGACTATTGTCAAAATGTTTCTGTTAAAATCGATTTTTGCCATTTACATGAATTTCACAAGTCACGGCGGCGTGCAAAGTGCTGCGTTGTGTACGTGTAATAAAAAATTTGCTTTTGCTTTCAGATGTGATTGACGATGTGACTAACTACTTGGCTGTCCAAATGCTATTGCCTCGTAAGTATAATATATCACCTTATGCTATCTCTCTACCGAAGGACTGCTGGAAGAGATTTCTTTTTAGAAATGAGTAGTGCCTGTTGTGTTTTTTGTCTAAATGTGATTGTCCTGTGTTTTATCTTGTGTGCAATAAACAGTTAAATAAATAAATAAATAAATAAAGTACTTATCTACTAGATAAATAGGTAGATTCATGAGTAGAATCATCGTATGAAGCATATTGGTGTAATTTTTATGCCAATTACTGATTGTCAACGAATGCCACACGAAATATTGTCTTTATGAATGTACTCTACCGATCTAATAGCCACCCTATTGGCAATAATAAGAGAAGAAGTTCTCCATATAAAACTGTCGTAACGTTTTGAAGCGTATAACATCTATCTCACTCGTAATAGTTACACTTGACTGTTGAGCTGTCATACAAATTGAGGTGTCATACTGTTAATTGTTTGAATAGAAGTACTCTGCACATCAAGAAGCTTTAATATAACACTGGAGATCTCGCGATGGATATAGACTTGAAGTACAAAAAATTGACCTTGGAATGCTTTGCGGATGTTTGCTGTCTCTTTCTATAGGGTGACCACGCTTACAATAGTAAATTGAAGACTAATCCCTTAAACTTACCACTTCTGAAATATATTCTAAGGGCATTTCAGAAAAAATCTGCGGGCTATAATTATCATAGTCTTCTTTCTTTCTTTTCGTGTGGGTCACCGAGTCATAGTGATAGTAGCTATATTAAGTATGTATTCTTTGGGTAGCCCATCGCCTTAAATTGCAATACGCATTAAACCTCGTATACCTTAGTCGCTTCTTACAACACCCTAGGGAAAGCATAATTTTTTGGGACTTCTAGACATTAATGTAAAAAAAAAACATTTCAATGTACATGTTTATATACATTTACAGAACTAATATTCACACCATATCGCCGTCCTACAACGAAAACCAATTAAATCGTAAAATGTGCAAACGAAGATATCGCGATTATAATGTTTAAGGGGTTGAAAATCCATTAGTAATATTATATTCCTATTGTTACATAATAGCATCAGTACACTAATAAATGTTCTATTTAAATATATCTATTGTGTTTTAAAAAGACTATTACTTATTAGTGAAATTTTCAAAAATGTTCACAAGGCCACCTATTTAATCGGTTTTCGCTGAGAACTTTAAAATTGTTAATATTTTCTAAAGTATTAAGAATACAGCAAATCCCGAGAAATTACTTTTTACATTTAGTTCATTAAACCTAACCATGATAAAAACGTACCTATCCAGTTGTCCCTTGTAGAGTTACAAGTAGAAATTGTATCAAGATAATTGGTTTTCCCTGCCGAAAATTAAAGAATATAAAAGTTAAGCAAGTAATTTATTACAGTTTCAGTACTTTTATCTGTTATCAAAATTTATAACTCAAAGTTTAGGGTAGGTGTAGGGTACGTGTAGGATACGTGTAGGGTAGGTGTAGGGTAGAAGTAGGGTGGGTGTAGGGTGGGTTTAGAGTAGTAGATGTAGGGTAGGCGTAGGATAGTTGTAAGTAGGGGTAGAATAGGTGTAGATAGAGTAGGTATAGGAAAGGTGTAGAGTAGTAGGCGTAGGGTAGGGGTAGGTAGGGTAGGGTAAGTGTAGGGTAGAAGTAGGGTAGAAGTAGGGTGGGTGTAGGGTAGGTTTAGAGTAGTAGATGTAGGGTAGGCGTAGGATAGTTGTAAGTAGGGGTAGAATAGGTGTAGATAGAGTAGGTATAGGAAAGGTGTAGAGTAGTAGGCGTAGGGTAGGGGTACGTAGGGTAGGGTAAGTGTAGGGTAGAAGTAGGGTAGAAGTAGGGTGGGTGTAGGGTAGGTTTAGAGTAGTAGATGTAGGGTAGGCGCAGGCTTGTGGTAGAGTAGGTGTAGAGTAGGTGTAGGATAGCAGGATAGGTAGGTGTCGTGCAGTGGGTGTAGACCTAATGATAAAAAGTCCGAAGGTTGTAAAACATGTTTTTGATTAGCCCCGACTGCAGTTTCTAAAGCTAAAAATTTCTTTGAAGCTAAAAATTCTGGTAAACCATCTTTCGCCAAATATATACTCGTACATAAAAACGGCTAAAACATATGCCGAAGCCATAAAATATCTAGATGACATATACATAAAACCGTAGAATATAATCTACGCTCGGCATATCCTTGCAACCAGAAAACTGTCACCTGGTGAATCTATTTCTGAATATATACGTGCCTTGAAACTATTGGCCCTTGAGATTATCAGAAAACAATATTCTGGACCTTGATACGGCACTAAACAAATCTATAACCTTTGAGTCAGCGGAAATTAATGCGAAATCGTATACCCCAAACACTATTATAAATGACGTTCCACAAACAGTACAAGAGAACCCAGACTTGAACCTAGCTGTTCGCACTCATCGTAAGTGGCGATGCTTTTTTTGCGGCGGTAACTTAGCTCACCGAACGCAAGCGTGTCCCGCATATAATGCCACCTGCCAACTCTGCTCACGAAAAGGCCATTTCGCGAATGTTTGCCGATCTAGCAAACCGAGTATCAACTGCATTTCTCCTAATGTAGATCAGGATCAAGAGACAACAACGGAATCGGCCTCGGCGCACATAGCATGCATCTGCGCGGCTTCTCCTGCAAGCTTACGTAAAGCTGTGATTCCAGTATATCTGAATGACACATGTGCCGATGCCTTGATACACTCCGGCAGCTCATCCTGCCTCATCAGCGAAGAACTTGCTTCAGTAATGAATCTTAAAAAGAAACCAATACAGCAGACAGTAACCTTAACGTCTCTTAATCACGTGGCATTTGTAAATGGAATTTGCAACGCTACAATTAAAATAAATAACCACGTCTATTAACAGCATCCATTGCTTATCGTCCCGAACCTGTGCGCTGACGCTATCATTGGCCAAGATATAATGAAATTCCATAAATCAGTCGACATTGAATTCGGAGGCGAAAGAAAACCACTACGAATTTGTAACGTCGCGCAATCTTCTCTACCGCCGGCGACAATATTCAACAATTTATCTGATTGCAAGCCTGTGGCAATAAAATCAAGAACTTTCTCTGAGGAGGATGAAAAATTCATAAAGGACGAGATCGATAAACTTTTACAGGACGAAGTGATAGAGCCCAGCAACTCACCGTGGCGAGCGCAAGTTCTTATCACCAAAAACGCTACACATAGAAAACGTCTTGTTATTGACTACTCTCGTACTATTAACCGCTTTACTGACTTAGATGCGTTTCCTCTTCCAAAAATCGAAACAATCATTTCAAAACTAGCGAAATACACTCATTTCAGTCAAATTGACCTAAAGTCGGCGTATCATCAGGTCCCCATCCTTGAAAAAGAAAAATCCATGACGGCCTTCGAAGCCTGTGGTAAGTTGTGCCAATTCACACGTATACCGTTTGGTGTAGTTCGTACACAAGTACACAAATGGCGTAGCGGCCTTTCAAAGATCTTTACAACACATAGTGGATACAGAGAATCTTGGAGGGACCTTCGTGTATCTCGATGACGTCACAATTTGCGGCAAAACAAAGACTGAACATGACGAAAACCTAAAGAAATTCATGAACGCGGTCGATAACCAAATTAAAAAAGAAATAGCTAAGTCCTCGCTTATTGCGATCAATGAAAATGATCCCCTCACAGTAGAAACAGATGCATCCGAACATGCAATAGCTGCAACCATTACTCAAAATGGATGCCCTGTAGCCTTTTTCTCAAGATCATTAAATGATTCCGAAAAGAAACATTCTTCTGTAGAAAAGTATGCCTGCGCTATAGTAGAAGCTTTAAGAAAGTGGCGCCATTATCTACTTGGTAGACACTTTTTATTAGTGACCGATCAACAGTCTGTCACGTTTATGTTCAATCAGAAACACTCAAGTAAAATAAAAAACGAGAAAATCGAAAGATGGCGTCTGGAACTATCCTGTTACAAGTACGATATAGTATACCGGCCAGGAAAAGAAAACGCAGCTGCTGTCGCGTTGTCAAGAATTTCAGCTCACATTAATATTAATACCAGCAAACTTTACGAATTACACAATTTACTTTGCCACCCCGGAGTAGTGCGAATGATGCACTTCGTAAGAATGAAAAATTTACCATACTCAATGAAGAACGTTAAAACAATGACCGCTTCCTGTGCCGTTTGCGCCGAGATCAAACCCCCCCGGTATTCTAAAACTAAGGGAGAATTGATTAAAGCAACGGCACCATTCCAAAGACTAAATTTAGATTTTAAAGGCCCTTTACCATCAAAATCAGGGACGAAGTATATACTCACGATAATTGACGAGTTTTCTAGATTTCCATTTGCATACGCATGTAAAGATGTTTCGACCCAAACTGTTATAAATTCTTTAAATGATCTTTTTTTTTACATCTGGTGCCCCTACTGCGCTAGCTTCGCCAGTGACACGGAACTAAACAGGTTTAATCGTTTTTCGCTGTAGTGATTATGTAACATCCGTGAGTATAATATAGTCAGGGAAAAGCAATTATCTGGATATATAATATTTTCTTAGACGATTCGATGTATTGCATTAAGTATGAAATTCGTCCGGTAAAACCAACTAAACAATTTTAATTGCTTTTATTAGACCATCTTAATCAAGTACGGAAATTTAAATCTTACTAAATGGTTGTTACTGAGAAAAAAAAATAGAGTTTTCTATGGTCTCTCCTACGGGAAAACCAAATTTTATCAACTTAACCGAAAATCGTTGGTGACAAATATGGTGTCAGTTAAGTTATATCTGCTTAATGTTTTTTATTTGAAAACAAACCTTGCCAGTGTTTGAAATGATTGGTTATCTACCTAGCTAGAAGCGAAACTATAAGACTTAGCAGTTAATGGGTTTTCGCAGAAGAAAGAGCAAAAAAATTTAAGTACTTTTGCATTCAAAAGTAATTTTCGTAAAAATTTCGAGTTAATTGGTTTTCGTTGTAGGACGGCGATATACATTTATACATGACAACATTACAATTTAGGGATACACCACGTATATACATATTTACAACATTTCAATGAGACATTCATATTTACACCTATATACATTTATATTTACACAATTATACATATTTACAACATTACAATGGATACACCACATATATACATATTTACTACATTTCAATCAAACATTAATATTTACCTACACCATATGCATTTATACATATTTATTTACAAAATTTTAATTAAACATTCACATTTACACCTATATACATATAATATATTTTCGAAATCTCAATTTATACATTTATATTTACACAATTAAACATTTATAAATAAATAACAACACAACAGGTAACAATTAACAGATTTATACCGCATCAGATGGTGTTTATGTTTACCAAATTGTGGGCGGCTCTCATAGTGCTCCTCTATAACCTTCATACCAAATTTCAACTTTCTACGCTCATTAATTTTGGTTTTGCGTTGTCAGTCAGTCAGTCAGGCAGATACTCAGTAGGGGAAGCTTAAATATGTGCAAATAAAATAGTTTTGTGTAATTTTTGTCTCTTTGTCCGAATATCTCCTAATAGTTTTTGGCTGTGATTTTTTAAATACGAGTTCATACGTATTTGCAAAAACTTATTTACAATAAATTTGACGAGTTCAGTTTCGTGCAAATCTGAGCAAATTAACGATTCGGTAACAGGATGTTTCGGAACAAACAAACTTTGTAAAATTGGTTGAAATTTTAGCAAAGCTGCCATGACAAGTTTTTCTTTAATGTTTTTGATTTGAAGTTGGCCTGTCGAAGCGGCGCGTTTGAAAAGTTGGTCAGAATAGCTTACGATTTGGTAAACAGCATCCGATGCGAAACACAACTTTCCTCTATTTACAAATGATGTAAATGCTGTGTATCGGTTGACATCTAAGGTTTTATTTTGGATATAATTGTGTTCGTTTGATTGCACGGGATTAGTCGTCAAAATGTCTTTACAGAAGGGGCATGAATTTTTTTGTAATATTTTAGTTACTATAAAGCCTGAAATATAATACAGAACATTTTGTTGATAAGGGCTTTGTTGTTGGCTTTCCAAATGCCTGATCATGTTATCAACAAAATCTGCTTGGTCGTCGTTTTCATTATTAGTATTTGATGTTTCTGTTAAAGACCTAGTGGGTTTTCTGTAGTCAATTAAATGGTTCGTGTGAAATGAATCATCAACACAATTAGCATTGACGCTGGGTTGGACTGAATTCCGGAATAATAATTTTCTTAAAATGTATCTAAATTCAAGTGGACTTGGGTTATCTTGGGTTCTACCCCTTGAGCGAACTAGTGAAAAAAATATTTTCAAGTTGTCCTGCGAACACTTAAACGTTAGAAAATATTTTAGTGGATTTTCTGGTAGTGAAGTTAACACCTCAAATAGCCCTTTTATTGAGGTCATGTTCATCAGAAAACCCAATACAAAAGTTTTCCTAACGTGATTCGAAACTGGTATACTACCAATTTTCATACTTTTTAAATAATCTTCACAGCGAAGGAAAAAGCTTTGCCACGCGTCTTTATTGTATTCCGACAGAGGAGATTTAAAATGTTTGGCAAACGGAGACCGACTATTCATATTGTCAAATAGTCTGTCCAGCATTCTGATAAACTTTGTGGTAGCTTCGCTGCCTTCGAATTTTGGATTTCCAATATTCCGTAAAAAATCTATTGCGTCTGCGACAGAAGAGCTTAGTGTTTGTGCAGCAAGGCGGACGTTCATTTTTTTATTTTGATAGTCCACATGCCCACCTGTTAAATTTTAATCCTTCCTGCTCTTGCACAGCATGCAGTTCTCTAATAAAATTGAATGAGACAACTCCATCGGTAGTTGTCAGTGAATACTCTGAAATGGTATTCCTTGCGAGCTTTAACATGTGCGCAGCATCTAGCAGGCAATATACGTCAGTTGAGCCATTGGGGTGTGGAAAATATGGTCTAAAATCATCTTGATTTAAACTGCAACCTAATGTTTCGAGCGCTTTGATGTTGCATTTAGCACCGTCACATGTTATGGAACGCACAGTGATGCCAATCTCTTGTAGAAGCACTAGTATTGAGTAAGTTATTTGTCCAAGCAGTTCACCTGAAAGGCTGTTTGGGGTGAAGAAATATGCGATAGGGCATTTGAAATAGTTGGAATATGAAACTGGTAAACGAGCGCTTCAGAAGCCAGTTGTTCCGGTTCGCTCACAGGAATATCTCCTAAATCAACATACCCAAACAGCTTTCCTAATTTGGGAGCATAAGCCAAGTCCTTTTTTAAAGACATGGAGTCAAAAATCAGTGCCACGTTCTTTAAGAATTGTTTTTCTGGCAGCTCATGCCTCAAATAGTCCAAAACTTCTTTTAAAACACCAACATCGCAGTTAAATGATGAGATGCAACGCCAGAGTGTCGATGAATGTGGTAATGAGATTACAGTTCTCAGGAGTGCGTACGCCTTTGGTGAGTAAAAATGTAAAGTTAATGCAAATGATTTAACTTCATCACTGTATTTGATTTTTGATTTAGGGTTGTGATTAAAAACTTTACATATTTTTGCAAAATTTCCCTGCAAAATGTTTTCAATTTCAGAGTGGCTAGTATAATTTCTAACAAGTGAAATCAACGATTGCATATTTTTAATTTTTTGTTCCTGCCGAGTGATTTTTTGCTGCAATGCCTTCTTGCCTTTCTCCAAAGATATTTCACGCTGGGACTTCATTTTCACTTGGACATTGAAATCTTTCAGACATGTTCGTTTTGCTGGTGGTTCATCTTGAGCGTCAATATCCACCTGTTGAGATGCACAATTAAAACCCTTATTTGTCTGCCAGATTTTTTTCTCATTTAAAACAATCTAACTGTTACATAATTTGTATAAAAATATTTCTTACAGTGCTGTCTTTTGAAGAACCTGGTTGTAGTTGAGGGGTTTTTCTTGATGAGGCTATTTTTTGTTTCATCAATGCCGCGTACAACTGCATGCAAAAAAAATGTTCATTTGAGTTCGTGTCGACAAGCCATCAGAGTAAGTATCAATGAAATATCTTCGACAATGAATAGATATCTAACTATCAAAGGAAATAACTTACTTTATTTTCTTTACATTCCCGGGGAGATATTTTTTGTTTAGTCGCACTCGTAGAAGGATCCACACTATCACTGATTGCCTGAAAACACATTTAAAATTTTATTATAGGAACTTTGCAGATATTTTTGTGTATCCGAGAATGAGTTGATATCTAACTATCAAAAGAAATCGCTTACAATATATTTTTTACAGTCCAGAAGAGCTATTTCTCGTGAAGCTGAACTCGTAGAAGTGTCGACACTAGCACTGCATTGCATGCCTAAAAAACATTTAAAATTGTAGGTACCTTGCAAATATTTTTCTATATTTTAGTAGAATATTTGTGTAAAATATAAAGTTTATTACCTTCTTAACAGTTGAGGTACAGTCACAAGAATGTGGTAAATAAAAAGGTACAGCATTACTTAAAAGGTCCCCATTTTCTGGATCATAGTCCTCAGGCTTAAAATGCAAACTGCATACTCTGGCACTATCGTAAACTTTGCCCTTGATAGGCAATATGGATAGCCAATTATTCCTTTTTTCTTTATTTTTTGGAATTCTGAAATATATAAATAGTATATAAATATTATAGAACACCAAAGTCAAAACAAAGTGCATTGCTTCTCATAGCCGTGTAGCATTATACGAAATCGCCTCACATTGTTCTCTTCCCTATCCATAAAATCTCGTCAACATGGTTACCCTACATATTTAAGTTATTTATTGAAAAACTGTAAAAGTAGTTGGCAAATAAGTTAATTAATAAGATTTCATCCCAGAATAATGAAAAGTTTGACTATTTTTGCCATAAAAACATGACTTGAGTATAAGAAATCGTTGGAATATTGATGGAAAGGTAATCTAAGTAAAGATGCACTCACCTATGAAATTTTATGCCCGAGTTTGGGCTCCAAACACTTCTGCAATTTTTCACAACACAATACATGGTCTAAATTCAGAAAATCTGTTTTATATACGCTGAAATATAACCGTAAATATTTGAATTGGTGAGATTTTTTTGACAGATTAGCCATATTGACAAAGCGGGTGTTGCCAGTTTTTTTCACAGTAACTCCCCATAATGTGGGATATTAAAATTGTATTGTTCATAATGAATTGGGCTAAAAAATAACAAGTGTATTTTCCTTCAACGCATGTCTTTTATATTTAACTAAAAGGCGTCTTTTAATATGACTGCCCAACATTTACATGAATTATAAATATTAGTACCTAGATAAAATAAGACTGTGAAAGATTACTTAAGATCTTTGGGCAAATTTCGTATTTTTAATGGCAATATCAAGTGAGGTGTGAATGCGATAGAAAACATCCAAAAAGGTCAATAAACTTGCCCTCAGTCAACATTTCTAGACGAAATCTCCAGTGTTGTAGAAGTAGTATTTAAGCTTCTTGCTGCACATCCAACAGGGTGGCGTTTTACCTACATTTTTTCAAAGACACCATTTTTATGCACAGCCTTTTCACCTGAATTTAAAAAAAACCCTCTGTACTTATAAATTTGCATATCAGGGGCAATGAAGGTGTGTAAGTGTATGAGAAACGTGTTCACACAATGCGAGCTGTGGAGCGAAGAAATCTTGAGACGCGTCGCGGAGAGACCGCCAGACCTCTGCACTTGCAGGCAGAGCCAGGTCCCCGAACTACCCACCAAAAAACCCTCGCTAGGGATAAAGATTAGTATGAAAACGGTGAGTGACACCTATTTTATACAGGGTGTTTGGAATAGCATCACCCCATATCCTTAAGGGACTCGAGAGTATTGGTGTATTACAATTTTTAGGCGACAGGCTGACAACCTGTCACTATAGTGATACACATGTTTTCTGAAACAACCTTGGAAAACAATCCTCAAAAATGACAGATGTGGCGATAGTGGCCGTATTCTTACGGCCGTTAACGCTTTGCCTACCCCGCAAGGGATAAAGGCGTGATATATGTGTATGTATTTATATTACTAAGTACCCATCGTTATCTTAGTAAGTACCCTCACAATTATTAAATTTAAATTGTCAAACTTTGTAATTGGCTTTATAAAATGTATTTATCGTCATTGTAATATAAATTAGATATAAGCTGTAAAGTTTGCTTGTCAACAATAAAATAAAATAAATAAAATAAAATGTATGTATGTGTTTGGAACCTCGATGCGAATCCTTTAGGAGGTGATAGATTAGCACATTTCCAACGATCTGAGCCATACTTGTCATATACAAAGTTGGAACTCTGCGACCTCTAATATCAACAAAAAAATGAGCCATTGATAGCAAAATTTTAAGATTCAAAGAGTCAACTTTATCTTTGACAAGCATGGCTCAAATGGTTGGAAATGCGTTATCTTACCACCTCCGCAAGGCTTCACATCGGTCTTCTAAACCATACATAGGACACAGAATATGCTCCTACTTATGTATACAGTAAATTAGATTCAAAATCGAAATATTAAAGACCCTGTGCTTGCAGGTAGACGCTCGTTTCGATCTAGAGTCCTTACAACGAAAGAAAGAAAAGTACGTCTGAAATTATTGAAACTAATAAACAGTAAGACGACCGAGAACTTCTCGATCGCACTCTTTCAATTTCATGCCCTGACGATTTTTGCTATTCCCGACCAGTGCTCGACATTCAAATCTTTAACCCGAGGTCGATCCCCGGACCCTTGCCCGGCGGACGACAGGAGCAGCACTTGCGAAGCTATCAACGCCTTCGTTGTACAATCGACCGCGCCGCTGTTCGAGCCGGCGCGGCGGTACTCCCCTACACGGCGGCGACCTTCTTCTATCAACATCCCTGTGTCGAGTAAGTATATATCGCAAATTCAGATTACCTAGTTACTTATTCTCTCTTTTCGAGTGGGACACCGAGTCGCCCAACGACCCGATGAACCCTAGTGTCATCTAAGAACTTCTTATAGAACTACAAATAGCAGGCTTCTGACATGGTTGTGTAACGACCGCCGTCTAAGTGATCATAGACAGCAATCGGGACCTACAGCTTAACGTGCCATCCGAAACGCGGAACCATCTTACTTACGGACAATCGGGTGGTTCAGCCCGCAATGTCCTAACCAGACTGGGAACGAATTCACAAAGTGATAAATGTCAACTTGCGAGTGACCCCACCGAGAATCGAAGCCTAAATAAACCTTCTGCGTCAGAAGCAGTCGCACTACTACTGCGCCACATCGGTCGTACTTACTAATATATTACGATGTTAAACAAATAAAGAAATGAGAAAAATTTGTATACTTAGCTACTTAGAGCCTTACATTGTCTGCCATACCCCAAAAATCCTTCGAATGGTGAGCCAATCAACAAAAAGTACTTCTACGCTACTATTTTGTGTCATTATCTCTGTCAGATACTCCGGGCGCGAAGCTAGCAACGGATTTCATGATGATGGGCCAAAATACCTGGCACGTCAAGATACCTAGCACAAAGTTGCCTGACCAGCTTGAAGAACCCGAGGACCAGCGCTCCTCACTATCGCAACCAATGGCTTCTACTTCTTGGACCGCGGGTGCAACCCCTCAACTAAGTTTCCTAACAAGACGCACTGCCTCCACCCCGAACAAATTCCAAGACTCTCCGTGGAGTATGTTCGCTCAGATACAGAGCCGCCAATGTCGTACCAGAGAAGTCGTAAGACGTAAACATAAGAATTGGTCACCGTCGCCACCTTCTGACATAAATGATGGTAAGATCTATTTAAATTAAACTGATGTTCTTATCTACACCTAATTCGCTAGTTTCGTGGGTCATTAAAAAATATAACAGTTGTACGCTTAAAACTATTGTCCAAAAATACTACGGACTTCATTCATAATTTTTCGAAATACTCAAAGTTTGAATTAATAAGCAGTAAAATAATACAAAAGTAAGTGTTTTGACGCCATCCAAATACTTACGGCGTGACGTCATACTTCTAGTTCTTCAAACAAAATACCGTTTTAGATCGTTTTAAAAAGGAGCTCATTTGACCTGTCAGGAAACAAGCCTATTAGATACTTGGTAGGTAAAGTTAAAACAGTAGTGGCTTAATTGTGGCAGGTCAATTTGTGACTTTATATTCAATTATAATGCAACTTGTTTATATCGGATAGAGAGTCCACGAAAATATCCTGAACCTATGCCCTATTTATGTCTGTCCTTGTAAGAGAGGAAGATGGTCATAGTCGCTTGTGTTTTTGTGCGTACAGACAGACAGACAGAAACACTTTATTGCTAACATTAAAACATTTAACATTATACTGTAACAAAAACAAGCACCATAATTATAAGGTGTAAAAATGTTAAGTGCAAACAGTTGAAGGAGTGAAACAGTACATGAAACTGAACAACTTTCTCCTAGCAAGATAGGTCGAAATATGAGAAAAAAATTTGACCTCTAAGAATTGACTTGGTCGGTTGGTAATTTTGTACGGAAGGTCCAAATTATTTTTCACATTTCGACCTTATTTATGTTCCTTGGGGAAAGTTTTTTATAAACCCATTTAAATATGATATTTTGTTTTTGTTGCCAGTTGCCGTGTGATGCCGGCTTAGAATAGCATTTCTTACCCGTGGGTGTCGTAAGAGGCGACTGAGGGACTCGAGGAAGTGTATTGCAATTTTAGCCGACAGGCTTACAACCTGTCACTATAGCGATACACCACTTATTTGAAACGACCCTCAAATATTGTCAGACGTGGCGATAACGACCGTAATTTTACGATCGTCAAGCTCTGCCTACCACGAGAGAGATAAAAGCGTGATTTATTATGTATGTTGCCAGCACCGGTAGTGACGACGGACCAGATGGCCGACATGTACGCGATGATGGTCAGCCTGATGTGGAACATGCAAGCCTGGCGCAGGTGGCTGCAAGAGATCCTGGACCGCGCGCTTGCCACGCAAGCTGCCGACGTCGACTTGCCGTCAGGTACGAGTAGGTCAATGGCCGACATGTACGCGATGATGGTCAGCCTGATGTGGAACATGCAAGCCTGGCGCAGGTGGCTGCAAGAGATCCTGGACCGCGCGCTTGCCACGCAAGCTGCCTACGTCGACTTGCCGTCGGGTACGAGTAGGTCAATGGCCGACATGTACGCGATGATGGTCAGCCTGAAGTGGAACATGCAAGCCTGGCGCAGGTGGCTGCAAGAGATCCTGGACCGCGCGCTTGCCACGCAAGCTGCCGACGTCGACTTGCCGTCAGGTACGAGTAGGTCAATGGCCGACATGTACGCGATGATAGTCAGCCTGAAGTGGAACATGCAAGCCTGGCGCAGGTGGCTGCAAGAGATCCTGGACCGCGCGCTTGCCACGCAAGCTGCCTACGTCGACTTGCCGTCAGGTACGAGTAGGTCAATGGCCGACATGTACGCGATGATGGTCAGCCTGATGTGGAACATGCAAGCCTGGCGCAGGTGGCTGCAAGAGATCCTGGACCGCGCGCTTGCCACGCAAGCTGCCGACGTCGACTTGCCGTCAGGTACGAGTAGGTCAATGGCCGACATGTACGCGATGATGGTCAGCCTGATGTGGAACATGCAAGCCTGGCGCAGGTGGCTGCAAGAGATCCTGGACCGCGCGCTTGCCACGCAAGCTGCCTACGTCGACTTGCCTTCAGGTACGAGTAGGTCAATGGCCGACATGTACGCGATGATGGTCAGCCTGAAGTGGAACATGCAAGCCTGGCGCAGGTGGCTGCAAGAGATCCTGGACCGCGCGCTTGCCACGCAAGCTGCCGACGTCGACTTGCCGTCAGGTACGAGTAGGTCAATGGCCGACATGTACGCGATGATGGTCAGCCTGAAGTGGAACATGCAAGCCTGGCGCAGGTGGCTGCAAGAGATCCTGGACCGCGCGCTTGCCACGCAAGCTGCCGACATCGACTTGCCAGCAGGTACGAGTAGGTCAATGGCCGACATGTACGCGATGATGGTCAGTCTGAAGTGGAACATACAAGCCTGGCGCAGGTGGCTGCAAGAGATCCTGGACCGCGCGCTTGCCACGCAAGCTGCCGACGTCGACTTGCCGTCAGGTAGGTCAAATGTTTTCAGATGCGAAAGGAACATGCCAACCTTTTATGTTTTTAGATTTTCGCGGTTGTTCAAAACACTTAAATTAATAGTGTTAACGGGATTATCACTACGATTATGTTTGTTTTTACCTCGATATTTCGAAGCGGTCACACGCTCCATGGTCACGAGTAGACTGTTTTGGCGAATGTTGTCACCTTGCTAATGGCAAATAAATCTGTCTACTCTCTTTCTGATACGTCGGCTGTGATCCGTTCGGTTAATCGTACCTGTTAACGCCTGAGATAAAATACTGTGTAATTGCTATAAAGACTCCTCCAGGCGTTCAAAAGCTACAATATGACGGTGCTTGTAAAATAAATCACTTTTTCTTCTACTTGCGACTATACGCACACGAATTTCTTGAAATTACTGATAATTAATATAGAACCTGCTTAAAACCTGAAGAATCTTTAATTGAAGAGAATTACCTTTATGCCTGAACAGACATAAAGAAATTGGCAACCCGTGAAGGATCTTATCAGAAAAATTCCAGACTATCTCTTTGTCTCCATACTTCGGCACGTGTTCGTCGGCTGGTCCAAAGGTCGAAACTCGTCAGCATCGAAGCCAGGAGTATTGAATTTACCAGGATTGGATTGTGGACAGTTTGTTCATCGGTGCAGCTAAAGTATCGAAGCAAATAGTGAAGAATTTTGCCTTAATATTGGACGAGGCGTTGCAAGTGTACCTACGTTGGCTAGAGGTCACCCACGTCGTTGGATTACCACCAAGTTAAGTGCCATCCTTCATCAGTTCCTACAAAAAACAATCCTAACCTAGTTTCTTATCATATCCTATAACCTATTTACATACAAACAAGCGTTAAATTCTAAAATCTCTATCATAAAAGAAACCTCTTACTTGTGCATTTTTCATTCTCATTTTTTAATATTTCCCCTTTTATTCAAAGGTTCAGATGCATAAAAATTGCAAAAATACATTCTAAAAAGGTATATTAACTAGTTATTTAATTACTTCTTGGATTTTGGTCCAAATACAATCACATTAAAACATAGAAAATTTGACCCATATTTCATACATTATTTGTCGTATTTCCGTTTACTGAATTTGTTCACCAGTATTCCCAGGTAGAAGAAAAAGTCAACTATATTTTATTTTTCCAAAAACAAGTAAAATCTTTTACTTACCTAAATATTCATATCGTTGCTATTCGCCGTGCATTCCAGGTTACGTTTCTACCTACTACATGTCAGAGGCAAGGCGCTGCTATCTCTTATCAGTTGATAGCATACCTACACCGGCTTCCCGTACGGCAGAGAACGTCTAGACGAGGAGCGTGAGATAAATACCTAACCTACTTAATTTACCTAATTTTTATTGATTTACTTTGTCTGTTTATTACATTCACTTTCTGTTAAAACGTAACTTTTACATAGAATAGGTATATTTACACTACAACAACGCGTTATTAAACTTCAAATCGTTTATATCTGTTTATTAGTGGGTACAATTTGAGTGGAAGGCTAAATAATCTACGATGGCCACAGTAAATGCGGAACTTAAGGAACTAACCAGTCAGCGTAGTTCTATTAAGGGACAGATTACAAAATTCTCAAACTACTTAACAAAAATTAAACTAAAAGAGAAATTAGAGATTGCGGATCTTTCTGAATTATCCATCAGGCTGGGTAGGTTTGAAAAATTGTCAGACAGGTTTGATGAGTTACAAACTAGGATTGAGGTTTGTAATTCTGATACCTTGGAGGTAGAACTTGGAATTAGGGAGATTTTAGAGGCAGACATAATTAAAGCCATGTCTGTTGCCAAGGGTTTATTGGAAATTTATCACAAATGTCATGACACGAAAAATTGCGGCCATAATCCCCACCCTACCCCAAGTTCTAGTTTCAAAATGCCTACGATTGATTTGCCAAAATTTGATGGTTCTTTTTTTCGTTGGCTGGAATTTCGAGACACTTTTACGGATTTAGTTGACAAAAATGAAAGCATGACAGAAATACACAAATTCCACATTTTGGTTTCCTTACTGGAGGGGGAGGCCGCCCGTATTGTATCAAATCTTGAAATTTCAACTGTAAATTACAAGGAGGCATGGGATTTGTTATGTGCACGATACGACAACAAACGGCTGCTTACTAATCACCATTTGAGTTCACTTTTTAACATTCAAGCGTCTTCTCAAGAATCTGAAAAATCGTTGCGATTTTTAATTGATCACGTGACAAAAAATCTAAGAGCGTTAAAAAATTTAGGTCAACCCACAGAACATTGGGACACGCTGATTATTTTTCATATGGCGTCTAAATTAGATAGCCAAACGTTGTCAAAGTGGGAAGAATATAGAAACGACTGCGATGGTATGCCAACACTTGAAGATTTTCGTAAATTTATAGTAGATCGTGCAGATGTCTTAGAAGCTTTAAATAGAAGCAAAAAATATCAAAATAAAACAATCAATAATCAACAAAGCGCACAAAATCAAAGATTTAATAATCATCAAAATATGCAAAATAATCAAAAGTTTTACAATCAACAAGGCGTGCAAAATAACAATAGATATAACTACAATTTACAAAACAACAATCGTTCACAAAATAATAATAATTCTAAAGGCGATAAAGAGCGTTTCATGAGATCATTTGCAGCAACAAAACAGGTGCAAAGCGGTACACTCGTATGCATTATTTGCAATCAAAATCATAAAGTATATAATTGCCCTACTTTTCAATCAAAGAGCGTACAAGATAGGCTAGCTGACGTGGAAAGGTATAAATTGTGCTCCAATTGCCTTCGTCAAGGTCATTTGACAAATGACTGTCGGTTTGGTCCGTGCCGCAGTTGCGGCTCGATGCATAATTCCATTTTATGTCAGACTTCTTCTTCTTTGTCTAACAAAGCGTCCGCCAGTCATGTTCATGTTTCGACTGTCAATTTTGCTGGTGAACAGCAAGGTAAGCAAGTGCTTCTTGTAACTGCAATGATTGAGGTTTGTAATCCAGTAACTGGACATACCGAAAGGGTTCGTGCTTTTATAGACCCAGGCAGTCAAAGTTCACTAATTACTAAATCACTAAAAGAAAAGTTAATGATAAAATCGATTCCTATAACAAACACTAAGATTATAGGTATAGGTGGTCAAATTGCTGAAGAAGTAAATGAAAGCTGCGTTGCAAATTTAAAATCGACCATAGGTAATCATTTCACAGTAACAGAAAATCTTCTTGTGCTAAATGATCTCACTGGAAAATTGCCAAGTTCTCAAATTGACACCAGTCACCTCAATATGCCTAAACATATTGAGCTTGCTGACCCTGAGTGGTATGAGCCAAGACAAGTCGATATATTGATTGGTGCTGCCCTCTTCTGGGATATCCTAGGAAGTGACGAAATTTCACTAGGCCCCAAAAATCCAAAACTGCGTAACTCGCTTTTCGGCTGGCTAGTGGTCGGAAAGATGTTTTTTAATGCGAAAACTTATTCAAAAAATGCGAATTTTGTTCTATGTAACAAGGCTTTCATTGCCAATAAAGCGTTAAATGGGGATAAAGCGATAGTTATGAATAATGCGATAGATAAAGCGGTTAATGCGGATAAAGCGGTTAAAGCGGATAAAGCGGTTAATGCGGATAAAGCGGTTAATGCGGATAAAGCGGTTAATGCGGATAAAGCGGATAAAGCGGTTAATGCGGATAAAGCGGTTAATGCGGATAAAGCGGTTAATGCGGATAAAGCGGATAAAGCGGTTAATGCGGATAAAGCGGTTAATGCGGATAAAGCGGTTAATGCGGATAAAGCGGTTAATGCGGATAAAGCGGTTAATGCGAACATAGCTATTGAAGAGCGTGTCGACAATATGCTAACTAAATTTTGGGACATCGAAGAAGTTCCAAACCGTCCAGTTCTCAGCGAAAGAGAAAAGGCGTGTGAAAAACATTTTTTACAAACTACGAGGCGTTTAGAAAACGGTAGATTTTGCGTTAAACTGCCGCTAGTTCAATCTCCAGAGTCCTTAGGAGACTCGTACTATACTGCGAAACAGCGTTTTTTAAATTTGGAAAAAAGATTTAAGCGAAACCCAGATTTAAAAACTCACTATGTTAAGTTTATAAGAGAATACGAAACTCTTGGTCATATGACTGAATCTGCTGACTGGAAACTTCAAATTTCATATTTTTTCTGTCATCACGCGGTTTTTAAAGAAAATAGTGAATCCACACAGGTGCGTGTGGTGTTTGATGGTGCGGTTGCATCATCGTCAGGCCTATCTGTCAATGACATTCTTGCTGTGGGTCCTAATGTACAGGATTCTCTTTTCTCCATTTTAATAAGGTCAAGGCAGTATAAGTACATCATGGTAGCCGACATCGAGAAAATGTACAGGCAAGTCCTGGTCGATGAAGGCGATAGAAACTTGCAGCTTGTATTATGGAGGGAGGATGAGTCCTTACCCATCAAAACAATGCGATTAAATACTCTCACTTATGGAACATCAAGCGCGAGTTATTTGAGCACGAGATGTCTTTGGCAGATAGGTCAAGAATGCGAAGATTTCAAAATTAAAACTATCATTCAGCATGACTTCTATGTCGATGACATAATAACAGGAGCCAACACTGAACATGAATTGCGTGACATCCAAAAGGGTGTTTCTACAGCTCTTAAAGCTGCTTGTTTTAATTTGCGAAAATATAAATCAAACTTACCCAATCTCTTCGAAGATCTAGAAAAGAGTAATGAGGGCGAGCTGACTCTCAGTGAGGCATCGAGCACATTAGGTATGGGCTGGGATCCAAAAACCGATGAGCTTAATTTTCCAACAAAATTTCCAAAAAATAATAATGCGATTACCAAAAGATATATATTATCAAATTCGTTTAAAATTTTTGACCCATTAGGATTGTTGTGTCCTTACGTTATTCAAGCAAAGATGTTGCTACAAAGACTGTGGTCTCTAAAAATGGAGTGGGATCAGCCTGTTCCTCAGGAAATTCAAAATTCTTGGTTAGACTTTTCATATAATTTGTCTTTTTTACCGAAACTGCGTATACAGCGAATGGTTTTATGTGATGCCCCTAAAGAAATAGAAATTCACACTTTCAGTGACGCCTCGCAACTCGCTTATGGAGCGTGTATTTATGCGAGATCAGTCAATCAAAATGATGACGTCACTGTTAATCTATTATGCGCAAAGTCTAAAGTCGCTCGCATAAATCCAATGACCATTCCACGTTTAGAGCTGTGCGCTGCACTATTGGCAGCCAAATTATGTACAGCTGTTGTTGACTCCCTTCGCTATAAACCTACAAAGCTCATACACTGGTGTGATTCTAGTGTAGTCTTGGCGTGGTTGAAGGGTGATCCAACAAAGGTGAAAACATTCGTTGCGAATAGGGTTCTTGAGATCATCGAGCTTACTGACTCATCCAGTTGGCGATATATTCCAACTGCTATGAATCCAGCTGACCTCATATCCCGTGGAGTCAGTGCGAGTCAACTGTTAGATCTCGACCTTTGGTGGCGTGGTCCAGGCTTCTTGTCGAAACAAGAAAGTGACTGGCCGGTACTAAAGAAACCTGAAATAAAAGAAATACCTGAAATTAAAAACTTAACGAAACCTATTCTAAGTACAAATAATAAACACTTACCGTCAGCACCTAAAAATAAAAAACCTGAAAGGGAAAATAAATTAATCAATAATAATATAATTTCGCATGCAATAAGAGTCTCATCTTCAAATGATCTTTTAAATATTGACAATTACTCAAACCTTAACAAATTCATAAATATAGTTGCATATGTTAAAAGATTTTTATTCAATTTACGTAACCCTAAAGAGAAGCGTACAGGGCGCTTGTCCCTACGTGAGATTGATGACTCATTTACTTACCTTTGCTTTTGTTCTCAGCGGGAATGTTTTCCGGACGAATACAAACTTTTAAATAATGACTTACCTTTGAAGCCTAAGTCGAAGATTTTATCCTTGTCACCTTTTCTCGAAGAAAATACCAAATTAATCAGGGTTGGTGGTCGTTTAAATGCGTCAAATTATAGTTATGGAAAGAAGCATCCAATATTGCTCGATTCGTCACATCATTTGTGTAAACTTTTATTCCAACGTGAGCATATTCGTTCTATGCACGCTGGACCACAATTATTATTATCTACAATACGTCAATCAATTTGGCCTATCAATGGCAGGCGTTTAGCTCGCCGTACAGTGCACAATTGTGTCGTATGCAGACGTATGCGTGGGCAGACTTTCACACCAAAAATGGGTGATCTCCCCTTGCAGCGAATTAGCCCGGACTTCCCGTGGAAAACTGTAGGTACAGACTTTGCGGGGCCTTTTCAGATTCTCAATCGCAAGGGTCGCGGTGCGAAGCTAACCAAGGGATATTTGTGTATTTTTGTCTGTTTGCGGTACAAGTGTGTACATCTCGAAGCAGTTACAGATTTAACTAAGGATGCGTTTATTTTAACATTGCGAAGATTTGTTTCGCGTCGCGGCAAACCTTCGGAAATTCTCTGTGACAATGGACGAAACTTTGTTGCGGCTGCGAAAGAACTTGGAGCTTTTTTAAAACAGAATTATGATGCGATATCTGAGTATGTAACTCAAGAACAATTCAAATTTACTTTCTCACCTGCTTACGCTCCTCATTTCGGCGGGATCTGGGAAGCCGGAGTAAAGTCGGCTAAATTTCACATCAAACGCGTCATGGGAAATTCCCATCTTACTTTTGAGGAAATTTCAACTCTTTTCGCACAAGTAGAGGCAGTACTTAACAGTCGCCCTCTGTGTCCATTATCTTCCTGTCCTGACGACTACCTTCCATTGTCCCCAGGGCACTTCATTATCGGCAGGCCATTGACCTCATTGCCTGCACCTAACTTAGAAGACAAGAAAGAGACTAGCTTGCAAAGATATGCTCGTCTAGAACAAATCCATCAACATTTTTGGAAAAGATGGCAACGCGAGTATATCCATGAATTACAACAGCGTATGAAATGGAAAGCGAACATGAGCAAACTAAGGATTGATGACCTCGTGTTGATTCAAGAGGACTTTGTTCCACCTTTATGTTGGCGTTTGGGACGTGTGGAGCGCCTATTCCCTGGGCCTGACGGCATTTCAAGAGTTGCTGACATAAGGACAACGAGAGGCTGCATTCGTCGTCCGCTGGTTCGCTTGTGTCCCCTACCCACTGCTGAGGATCTTCGGTGTTGAAAAATATGTTTTCAACGGGGGGGAGGATGTTAACGCCTGAGATAAAATACTGTGTAATTGCTATAAAGACTCCTCCAGGCGTTCAAAAGCTACAATATGACGGTGCTTGTAAAATAAATCACTTTTTCTTCTACTTGCGACTATACGCACACGAATTTCTTGAAATTACTGATAATTAATATAGAACCTGCTTAAAACCTGAAGAATCTTTAATTGAAGAGAATTACCTTTATGCCTGAACAGACAGTACCACTACTATTGTCACTTACTTATTTCTCACGACACACTGCGCTTTGAAATATCGTGGTTAAAACAAACATAATCGTAGTGATAATCCCGTTAATACTATTAATTTAAGTGATGCCAACTTTTGTTTAGATTGTCGCTCTGTTTTTCATCAGTCTTGCGTCACATTTGCAGAAGTTATATAATTATAGAGTTTAATTATTGCGTAGGTAACATTTAACCACAGGGAATCTTAATTCCAGACACTTAGTAGTAGTAAGTATTCTATGCTAAGTGGTCTAAGATCCGTATTTATAAGTCGCACTCAACTCTTCTGAAATTTTGGCATATATCAATCAATAGGTACTAACGACATCTCAAAACCACACTCAAGATCGATCTAAGAGTTGAGTGAGATTAATAATTACGGGCCTAAGATAGAGATGAACTGCAGGTACCTAATAAAAAATCAATCAAGAACGTTTAACTTTTCAGATCTAGCATACGCGGAATGGTTAACCTTTCATAATAATGTAATGAAGGAAGCCTTACAATGGAGACAGTATATCAAATTCAGCAGGAAGCTTACTTTACGGCTTGAAGATCGCTATAAAGACAAAAGGGTAGGTTTTTAGAACAAGTAGGTACCTACAAATATAAATATAACATTGCAGTGGTTCCGTGCTTTGGAGGGCACGTTAAGCCGTCGGCTCCGGTTGCTGTCTGATAGCTTGACGGTGTTCGTTACAGAACCGTTCTCAGAAGTCGGCTACTCCAACGGATCGTAAAACGATAGAGATATTGTGGAGATATCATTAAATAGCAAAGTAAACAATACCAGAAGCGTAAGGCTGAAAAAGCTGCCTGCAGTGACTAATTTGCGGCCTCACTGAAGAGCCTTAAGTAATTTTGTATTTGTAGAAAGGAATTCATTTCCCCGCGATTAAACAATACCTCTGTGTGGCCTCTGAAACTAATTCTGAACTAAATTCGTGATCATTCAGGTTCGCAACCTTCAATTGTTAGTAATACGGTATTAGGTTCTGATAAGAACTTTTCTGCATTTCTTATTAGATTGTTTCTCCAACCCGGGCGTCTAATAAAACAGAGACTTACATAGACTGCCAGCAGGAGATGCTTGAGATCACGGAGATGTTCAACAAATGGACACAGTGGCTCGTTGCTGTGGTAAGCTCTTATCATTTATACAATCTGGATACAATATTGCATCAAAAGCCAAAACAGTGCGCCTCCCCTTAGGGTGCGTCTCTATTGAAGCGGGGCTACGCTAAGCTTAGCTAAGCGCGGCATAAATTGACCAATCATGAGTCTCCAAATCCCTGTCCCTGATTGGTCAATTCATGCCCCGCTCAGCTCAGCTTAGCGCAGCTCCGCTTCAGTGGAGACGCACCCTTAATGGGGGGCTGTTTACTGATAAGTATCACGCCTAGCAAGGGTTGGGAATCGCAGCGTAAGAATTTTTTTATTCACTGAGCTGCTGCCCACTCCCTGGACAAATCCCCTAATCGCCTAGAAATGTGAGTGTGGCGCCGGACATACAATCCATGTACTTTGTAGTTAACTAATTGTCATGCCCCACCTCCCCCTTCACCTGCTCCTAGAATGACCTTTCCAGCGCCAACCAAAAACCATTACCAGGGTCTCCATTGGACAGCAGCCTCACTGCCGCCGGCAGCATGCGGCGCAATGCACGGCCGGTGTGGGCGGTTTTTCGCCCGAGCATGAGAATTTTAACATGCACTGCTCAGGCGAAACACGCCTGCGCGAGGCAGTGAGCATCTGAGGCTGCTCGTTTAATGGAGACCCAGCTATTAAAGTGGCTAAATTATGGGCTTAATTTCAACCTTTGTCATTGACATGATAAGAGCAGGTAAGTAGGGGGTTATTCTAAGTTCAGTGTGTACTTTCTCTACATCCATCTACCTACTGGTTTAAAATAATGTTACTCGCTTATTGCCACTAGGAATAGGTAACTTGCTCACCAAAGATTGAAAGATTGACTTGCGTTTATGAAATGTTTCTTTTCTTTTTTTTATAGTTAAGGGAAAGTCAAGTGAAGAAAAGTTATGACAATACGCCGTTACATGTCTTGTAAGTTCCTAAGAATCTGTTCAGTTCGTTGCATTCCTTAATATCCGTACAATATTTGACAATTGTAATAGGAACAATTTTCAGTTCAGCATTGGTACGGTGAATATCTATCCATTTTCATACACAACAGAAATGTTGAAGCCACCGCATTTGTTGAGCCAATTACGGAGTTAATTCCAAAAATAGACGTGGGCTAAAAGAGAACTATCATTTTATTATAGAGCTGCTATGATATTTCTTATAATGAGGCGCAGAGGCGCTCTCACTTGCCACGTCTATTGTTTCTACATAGACTCTATTACAAATCTTGTAATGTAGGTGCTGGAAGCATCTAAGAAACAAGGTGCAGTCGAGTTTAGAAGATTGGCGTCGATATAACACACATCTGAGAACCTGCTGGGAATACAAGTACAAGACTATTATGTCAGGTTAGATCTCTTTATTTGTACCTGAGAGAGACAGTTTAGCGTTGTTATTTTTAGTCAGTAGGAAATATTCAGTACACACTACAGTTATTTGTTTTTTCTTTTGGGACACCCATTGCCACATTGAACTCTGTAGTTTAGTAGCTAATGCACGTCTCATTAGAGACTTTCGTTTTTATGATTTGATAAAACACGAAAGCTGTAAAAATATTTCGTAATTGTGACATTTTCATTATGATTTTTAAACCTCGTTAATTACACACTATGACACGATATAATTATTTATTTTTGCGTATCATTACCGTAAAAACACTTTTTGAATGGGATTCGTACAAAACATAAACTTGCAAGGTGTCCCGGATTTTTCCATGAGAAGTTATTACTTACTTCGCCGGCTCGACGACTCCGATACGAGATTTCTCCACTTGTATAGTTTTTCGCTAATCGCTTGCCAGAAGTTCGCGAAGATCCGCTTCCACTACATCACACCAGCGGTACCGGGGAGGCCCGACCGGTACAATGGTAAGAAGTTTATGGCGGGTGACAGGAGGAATCCAGGTAGTGTCGGGAAAAGTGTAGCTACCGGCCTAGCCGGGTGTTGTGGCCAGGAGATCGACGGGTCCACCTGGATTGGATTAGAGGTTGTATATATGCGTTGCGAGAAACACTTCGATACCGCGTTTCAGGCACATTGTTCTGTCATGTGGCGCCATCTCTCCGATATGTTGAGAACTCCTGTTGCGTCTTGTATGCTTGTGAACCACTCGAGTGAGCTTCATGTTGTAGCCACCAGAGGTCGCTACAAGTTATATCTAATTAGACGATTGTATTTTTCGTTAGGCAGTTCATTGGGCGTGTCGTGGGAGCACAAGGGCGCGGTGTGGGTGATGAGCGCTTGCGGCGCGGTGCCGAGCGGGGCCGCCATCGCCGGGAAATATAACGACGAGATCACATGGGTGGTCAGGACCACGCATAAGTAAGACATTTTCACCCTCCAGACCGTCCTCAAAAGACAACTTCTCTAATTAATAGTCAATATTTTAGGCATAAGGGCATTTTCTTTTAAGGTCCTGATACAATAGGCCACAGAGCAGATACCAATAGGCCATTGATCTAGCTAACTTTACAAAAACGCGTTTCATCCCGCGGAATGACCTTCTGTTTACTAATACAGTTTTTTCTCATGTATCTTTTGATAGTTCTGAAGTTCTGCCAGCAGCACTGCTACCCTCAATGCACTGTTGCCTCGTGTACGCCGACGGAGCTATACATAAATACAGCAAGTATCAGGTAAGCACTCATACTATTTGAAATTACTCGTAAGAAACAAAATGAATTGTCTAAATCGAATTCAGATGATTTCTTTTTCGAAGGTGAAGTGAAGATACGCTAATAGCAAACATTTTTAAGGTTAAAATCCTACTCGAGAAACTGAACAACTCTTTTTGTTACAAAAATACGAAATACGAAAAAAAGGCATCATTTAGTGGGATGTCCTTTTTTTATATTACGATCTATGTTCCTTATATGGAAAGTTGTTCAGTTTCATGGCATTTTGCAAATTTAATATTATTTTTATCCAAATTGTTCACGTTTTAGTAGTCGTCGCTGCAATTTTCATATCGAATTCCAAATCTGGATCATCATCTGACGAACTGTCAAGTAATTCTAATAAAAGTGAATTCGTATTACCTTCTCAACTTTCTTTAGAACAGCCTATATATAGACTCCTATAGGCACCGGCGCTGAATATTTTATTTTAACTTAAGATACCTACTATAATATTTTATACTAAGGGCTCCCACACATAATTGCGAAACGTTGCGAATTTCCGATGCGAATTGCTGCGATACGATTTCGTGCGACAAACCGTTAGTTGAGGTGACCATAACTTCAACGGTGGTCAGTGGTATTGGACGTGTTTTTAGAAATAGTGACTCGATGGATCGCAAAAAAATTGTTGCGCTGCTATTATTCTTAAAAAGATATAGAAGAAAAAGAAGATTTTGGGTAAATCCTTTTATCACGATTATAAACCCCGATGGAAATTATTTTACTCGAAAATACTATGCTTTGAGAACAGATGAAGATACATTTTTTGATTTTTTTTCGAATGAGCATATCTTCATTTGGTAAGATTTTGAGTTTATTATCACCATGTCTACAAAAACGATCATACAGGGGAAGAATTCCTGTTATGCCTTTGGAAATGCTGGGACTGACTTTAAGATAAAGTAACACAAAATTAAATTATATACTCACATTTAATTGGTTTTGTTAAAAAATCAAATTTGTGATTTGTCTCAGTGCGAACTAAAATGGAGTCTCCAAGTGTGACGTAATATCGTGAGAATGCGCGATGCGAATTAGATCGGATGTTCTTGCTTTGCATTCGCGCGAGCTCGTAGATATTAGCGATGCGATGCGAATTCGCAGATATGTATGGGAGCCCTAAGGTATCTTAAGATCCTTCCCACAGGTCGTAAGAGGCGACTAAGGACTCGAGAGTATTGGTGTATTACAATTTTTAGGCTGACAATCTGTCACTATAGTGATACACATGTTTTCTGAAACTACCTTTGAAAACAATCCTCAAAAATGACAGACGTGGCGATAGCGACCCCTCACGCGGCGTTCGGCAGATTCGGGATTAGGCAGAAACTTGATTAGGCAGAAACTTGATTAGGCAGAAATTGGATAAGGCAGAATCGTGTTACGGCAGAAATGGTACAGTCAAACAAGTAATGAAATATATACTTATTTATTCATATAAAGCCTTTATGTAGCTTTCTCCGATAATTTGTTTGTATTGGCTCCTACAGGTAGAACATCAAATGTGGTGTATAAAGAGAGTCTTTAGGTTGTATTGCGACGTATTTGACGTTTGGTATGGTGGGAGTAAAAGGTGTCTTGATCAACATCTTTGAGAAGTGATTATTTTAAAGCTCTGGAGTCCGTCTGCCTACCTCATACTGGCATCCAACACCAAGAGCACGGCTTCACTTTAAAGACATACGGAAATGACTCTATTATAATAGTTTTTATCTTCTGTTGGCGCATTAACATCCCTTGGCTAGACGAAGTTCGCGGGCAAAAGCTAGTTTAAAATAAAATTATAATTGAGTGTACTCTGCCGTAACACGATTCTGCCTTACCCAGTTTCTGCCTAATCAAGTTTCTGCCTAATCCCTAATCTGCCGAACGCCGCGTGAGGGATAGCGACCGTATTCTTACGGCCGTTAACGCTCTGCCTACCCTGCAAGGGATAAAGGCGTGATATATGTATGTATGTATGTATCTTAATATAAAATATTAGCGTACCTATCCTCACCGTGTGCGTTGCGCTTATTCAGCCTATCTATACCAATCTACGCCAAAAGTCGCTACGCTGCTACGGCGTAGTGGGGTCGTAGCGCGTAGCTAAGGCCTACAATTTTGTGCATATTTTGGAGTCACTTTGAGACGTGAATCAGTGTTGCTCAGATATGCCCTTACTAGAATTAGTAAGTATAGTCACAGATAATATAATACTACTAAAGTAGTACAGGTACCTAACGTCATAGAGGGAGTTCCATTACCCTAAGGTGGCTATTTGGGCAGGCTATTTGAAATATAGACTTAGCGCGTGCGTTGCTAGCGACATCTAGCTTATTTATTGGATACTTCGTATTGACGTCATTTGTATTGAAAAATATTGCAAAAATGTGAATAATTTCGCGTGTTTTCTGTCTTAAAACATCTTAAATAATTTATTTATAATTTTCCAAGACTTTGTTTTTGTAAATTAGCTTTTATTCCAGTCTCTTCAGTTACATTTGCTACCTGTATCGCCATCTATTGATTTATTTTTGGACTGATTTCCTTTAGTAAGGAATGAGACCCCATGATATAGTTTAGTGGTGTACACAGGTGCTGTGCAATGCGGACGTGGAGTGGGTGGCGTGGCGGGCGAGCGCGCGCTGCGACGCTAGAAAGCGCGCGGTGTGCGTCGCGCCCGGCGTGTACGTGGGACGCGTCGAATATCAGACGTACCACTTGGTTAGACAACAATATTTACTATTCAAATAAAATAAATAAATATCCCGAGTTGGCTTTGGATCGGAAGAAGTGGAAGACCGCGGGGGAGGCCTTTGCCCAGCAGTGGGACCTAGTAGGCTAACTATGATATGATATGATATAGTAAATAAATATCCCGGACAGTTCACGCAGCGCCATCTAGCCCCAAACTAAGCATATCTTGTATGGGAACTAGACAGCTGATACTAATATTTATATACTTTTTTTTTAAATAAACACATATTATACATAGAAAACAGCCAGACTCGACACAAATATTTGAAAATTGACTTAACAAATACTTGTGTCCGGTGGGGATCGAACCCTCGGCGTAGAAGGCAGGGGTACTATCCGCTACGCCATCGGGACAGTCCATTTTCAAGCCTACAATGTCTGAAGAGCCCAAAACAAATTGTTCCAATACCAAAACTGAGCGTCTGTTCGTGGAACGGTTGACGCACATTGAATGTGTGTTAGTTTAAATTTTAGTTGTTCTGACACTTGGTTTCATTGGGTCGTTGGACGACTGTGTACCACACGAAAAGCGAGATTTCAAACTTTTATTCTCAGTATGCAACGGGGATTATTTGACGGGGCCTATGCCTAGCAGTGGCTGTTGAATATTATTTATACTACACCTATGTAAATGCCCTATAGCTTTTTAAAACGTAGAGAGGAACGAGTGAGTTTTCACGATTCAAACTATCGGGAGCCAAAAATCTATAAAAAGTGCTTTCCTCCCTAAGGGGGAAAAGATGTAACTGTCAAAACTTACTTAAGAAACGGAACGTAAATTATATTTTTGCAGGCAAAGTGATTATCGCTTTTGCTTCGGGCGATATTCATTAAAAAAAAGACGATACCGCGCGAATTCGCTTTGGTTTTTCATATCATTTTTTAGGTATATGAACTGTTTTTCTATTAGTATTCGTCTTTTTTATTCTTGCATGTGTAGTATAAAGCACTATGTATCACTTCGAAGAAAGTCCGATTGCAGTATTGATGGCCTTAGCTGCGCTTCGGTCCTCTGCACACTCCTCGTTAGCAATCGGTTCCTTTCTCACCACGCGATCAATGTACTATTTCTGCCCAGGTCGGCGCCGTGTTAGCGCCTTCGTACCGTTGCCACGTAGTGATCCACAGCCGTCCCTTCACGTTCGAATGCTTCGAACTACTCGTCCTGAGGGACAGAGATGAGGAAATCACCGAAAGAGCAGAAGACACCGAATCAAGCATGATCGTCAATCCGTGTATCTTCTCTTCCAGTCAGATGTGATAAAGGCCAGGACAACATTCGGAAGTATACACTTACGAAATTTGGTTCAAATTAACTTGATAATGAGATTTGATTTAATGTAGAATTGAAAATGAAAAAAAAAATACTTTAAAAATGAAATTTCTACGTGAACGTGAAATTGGAAATCTATTTGATATTTAATAAAAGAAGTATCATAAAAATGGAATTTGATGATTATATTTGGAAGCTTGCCGACTTGAAACAGTCAAGAGGAAAATGGTATTGAGAACAATAGAGTATTCTTTAAAAAATATCTTTACCGAACTTGTGATGTGTTTTTATTGTGCTGTCCTGTTTAGTTTTGTATTGGTTTTTTGTTTGGTTTTGCTAATAATCAATTATATACATTTATGAAATGTTGAAGTATATTTTTTTATTCATCACATCATTACGCGCGCGCGCTATAACCGCTCACGAGGCCACGTGTCGTAAGGAATAACTTGGATCAGGCATAATAATAATTATTTCATACAATCACAGTAATTACAATAGCTCGTTATAAAAATTTTATGAAAATTTGGGTTTCGTCACGATGTTTTTCCTTCACCGTAAGAGCAATCGGTAAATGTGAGCATGTAAAAACACATTGGTACATGGCGGGGATCCCCTCCGGACTCGTGGCCCCACCGACAATCCCCACTAGTGGGGCCATAAGGATTTTTCAGTCTTGTTTGCTCCACTACTTTGTGGGGCCATCAGTCCTTAAAAAAATATTGTATTATGGTTTCGATGACCCCACTGTGATTTTAAAATGAAACCTTTTTTTATTAATCTTCACTAAAATTATAAGTAATAAGTTAGTACCTTTGAGCACAAAAGTGCTACTTAATAATAATAAAATGGATATAAACCTGCAATGTTTTATAGTGCTCATCGGACCACATACCACATACGCACATACACCGAGGGGCGAAGCCCCATCATCTGGGCCCCAAGTGTGCTATTTTTTGTCATTATAACACCATCGAAATTCAACTGTCATTCAATTGCCATTGTGATTTTCCCAAGGATTTTCCTATATTTCAAACTGTTGGCAGACTACGAAATGACTAAAATCATCCAACTGAGATCTAATCGACATCCAACTGAAACGATTTTCATTTAGCGGACTTAGGGGCCAGCACGTATGCAGTTATGCTTAACAAGCTTTTTTGAGAAAGTTGTAGGTCTTGACAAGATCTACATTTTAAATGACAGCTGTGAAACTTTAAACTCGTTTATCTCGTAAACTATGCATGCTAGGATATCAGTTTCTAAGAGGGAGTTGTAGGTCTTGACGAGATCTACATTTTAAATGACAGCTGTCAAACTTTAAACTCGTTTATCTCGCAAACTATGCATAATAGGATATCAGTTTCTAAGAGGGAGTTGTAGGTCTTGACGTGATCTACATTTAAATGACAGCTGTCAAACTTTAAACTCGTTTATCTCGCAAACTATGCATGCTAGGATATCAGTTTCTAAGAGGGAATTGTAAAATGTAGGTCTTGACGAGATCTACATTTTAATTGACAGTAACTCGTTCATCTCGTTAACTAATACAAGCCAGACTATTTGTTAATTATGGGATTGAAGCGACACCGAGAACCTCGATTCAAGAGATGGAGTTGTAGCGATCGGGAAAACAAAATTTAAATAAACAACATTATCTTTGATCTGATAGATTTTGCATTGTAAACGTAAAACGCCTAATAAGTTGTCATCCCACTTGTATGCGAATAGCGTTTTTGACAGTGTCTTCTTTGAAATATCAGTGACAAGTTATAGACACGGTATTATTTGAATTGCTTGGCCAGTACTTCAACATATGAGTGGGGCCATAAGTACTTATAAGTCCTCGTGTCCCCACTGATCCACTACAGTGGAGCAATCAAGACTGAAAAATCCTTGTGGCCCCACTAGTGGGGATTGCCGGTGGGGCCACGAGTCCGGAGGGCGGGGATCGAACTCGAGCCCCACGATTATAAGACCGGAGGTTTAACCACTTGGCCAGTGTGGTTCTCCCCAGCACGGCCCATGTGGAATTCCATGACCTTGAGTATGCAGAATAATTGTCGATAATTTGTCGAAATTTGTCGCACAAAAACCAGAATTTGTCGGGATACCGTTTAAAAGATATAACGAAAAGAAGGTGGCGTGCTGGAGAGAGGCTCTCTGCAGCACGGCCCATCGTGAATCTCGAGAACCGCACCACTTTGCGGAGCGCTGAATATAAGAAAAAAATGTCGTGAATTTGTCGACCCCACATGCAAAAAATCAGAAAGATCCGGTGAGCCGTTTAAAAGATATAACGAAAACAAAGTGGCATGCTGAAGACAGCCTCTCTACAGCACGGCCCATCGATGGATCTCGAGAACCACGGCACGTAGCGAGGAACTGATTCCTGGAAAAAATTGTCGGGAATTTGTCGAACACGTATGCAAAAAATCAGAAAGATCCGGTGAGCCGTTTAAAAGATATAACGAAAACAAAGTGGCATGCTGAAGAGAGCCTCTCTACAGCACGGCCTATCGATGGATCTCGAGAACCACGGCACGTAGCGAGGAACTGATTCCTGGAAAAAATTGTCGGGAATTTGTCGAACACGTATGCAAACGCACAGAATTTGTCGACCTTTCGTTTAGAAGATAATCGCATGTACTTATTTTCAAGGGCCTATAATAGTACAGGAGATTACTTTCAATAAATCTGTTTGTTCGTAGCTTATATATTTTTTTATTATTTATATGGACTTCTACCCTATCTAGCGTAATTCTGCCAGTGTCAATGACAAAAGATTCCAGCGCTGGACGGCGACTCCTGTAGGGTGATAGTGTCGTCTAAAGGATCTGAAGGGCTCCTCTTGATACCATCCGGAAATGTGGTGAAAAAATTTCAACTTAGGTTGTTGAACTGCTGGTTTGTTGTGAATCTTTTAATTTAATTTTGCCACAACATTTCTTGTGACCTCTTTTGGAAACTGTTCTACCAACGGACCGTTTATTGAAAAGAATAAATCTTGATATTTTATTGCCAACAAAATAGACTTGCCGACAAAATGGACTTGCCCTCAAAATCTACTGGACGCTAGTTTAGGGAGTAAAAAAGAAATTGCAACTACGTAAGTTCACAAAACTTGTGAACTATGCACATACAGAAAAACATCACGCTGCGAGGATAAAACACACACCTCAAGACAGTTCTAATTATTTTTTTTTATAAAAAATGTAATGGTATTTCTTACCTTTTCTTAGCGCCAATCTAGTTTCTTTTTTTAATTAGCCTGAATATAGAAAAAAAAACTCTCACCATAAAGTTCGAAGCTATAAAGGTACGTAAGTAGGTACCTACGTTAGACCAGTAATTACTTCTCCAAGGAGGTTCAGTGCTGCCAATATTATTTTTCTTAAAAGTAATGGATGGCGCGCACGGGTGACTTTGTTATATTTGATAATAGGGAATATTCATGTTTTTTTTGTCTTAAATTAATAGTTTACTACTTTTTAACGTAAAAAAAATATTAATGGGCTTCAAAATAAACTAGATATTTTTAAAAATAAAATTAAAAACTTTTAAAAAATTTAAGCAGTTCAAACGCCGCCATTTTGCGCGCGCTTAGCGTGACGTCAGATGACACGTCCAGTGGGTGTTTACCTTATACTAGAGCCGCCGAAAGAAGTCGGTTTTGTAGTTATTTTTTTTTTGAATATGATATAACCTTGTAGTGAGGAACATATTTCGATTACATTTAAAACCTTCTTGGAAACTATTTTTTTACGGAATAATGTACCAATTTGCTAACTATTTTATAAACACTGGTTCAATATTTGAAATATATGAGAACCATTTTTAAAAACGTTAATTTATAATCCAAGCACGATTTTCTAAAGTCACGGCGTGCAGCCTTTTTCAAACGTAATTTTGTAGTGTTGCAGCTCCGAGTATTATCCGAATCCGTATATCCGAATTAATATCAAGTAATTTTATGAAGTTATGAACTTTGACATAAGTATTATGTTATGGGCGTTACTAGATTATTTTAAACATGGTATTTAGTATCTTTATAGGGTTCATTTATTTAATATTTCTTATTTTTTTACAAGCAAAGTGAATTCTATCTAATATAATAAGCTCGTAATGGATAAACCAAATGATTTGTACAGATGTCACTGGATGGTCGAAATTACCGCTTGTTACACCCCCTCCCGCGCGCCGCGGTTTTTTACCTGGCACCCGCCGGCTCCGCCCGTCCGCTACCCCGCCGCAGTTGTCTTTCGTACTTGTGCGCATTGACTACGTTCCTTTCTGTTCCTCTCTGATCTGTTTTTGTGACCCGCCCGGCTATTTCCCTGATGTTTTTCCTGTTTAAAACGTTGACCTTGTCTTGAACTTGGATAGTTACCAAATGTTTACGTATACCATTGCGATGCTTTATCACATCGCTAGTAATGTCAGTTTGACACCTGTCAAAACCGACTTCTTTCGGCGGCCCTAGTATAGTGTTTACTGTGGTTTTGAATACAATGTCGTGTCAGATGACGTCACATTTCGTTCGACTAATAGCGGCGCGTTTTGGAAGTTTGAATTTCGCTCCCTTATTTTGCACTTTTTTAATTAGGGGTTTAAGTATTAAGTAAATTAAAAAAAAATCCTTTTCATTATAATATTACGATAATAAGTATTCAAGATAAAAATATTTTAGGCCATTTTAAATTTTATGCGTATTCGAATGGTTCTCTCCATTTCCACCGAATATGAATGAGACTTTCGGTTAGTCGCATGCAATAAAATCCCTTACTTTTAACAAGCGATTACACAATTTACACATCCCGGTACCTATTTGACATAGTTAGGTAGTAGGTTACTTGATTTGAAAATGGTACAATAAAGGTTGTTTAGTTTTACAAGTAGATTGAAACAATTGCACTGAATTTAAAATGTCCTTAAATAATTACCAGAAATGTATGTCAAATCCGGCTCTGTTCAGAGTAATGTAATTTTGAAACCACTTTAATGAGGATTTTTTTGGCTTATAGCAACACTTGTCCAGACTTGGTGACGCTATTTCAAATTGGCAGATTATTATTATTAAGTTCAGTGTCCAATAAAAAAGTATTACCTCTACTCTATTTAATGGGATTGTTATACGTTCAGTGCTTTATTATTCTCATATGTAAAAATATGATTTTATACATACATTTCACTAGTTAATTTATTACCCCTTTTTATGGGAAATTGCACCGCCATCACTATGAGTGAAACTGGGATCACGAAGTCAATATATTTGATATTTAACAAAAAAAAAAAGAAAAAAAATATTATAGGTATAAGCAGATCCCCCTATCCCATACATCACTTTACTCTTTGAAGCAGATATTATTGTTGGTCAGCTCCTATACTATAGTCACACAATAAGTATTTGTGCCTATCTTCTAAACTAAAGGTCGACAAATTCTGTGCTTTTGCATACGTGTTCGACAAATTCTCGACAATTTTTTCCAGAAATCAGTTCCTCGCTACGTGCCGTGGTTCTCGAGATCCAGCGATGGGCCGTGCTGTAGAGAGGCTCTCTCCAGCATGCCACTTTGTTTTCGTTATATCTTTTAAACGGCTCACCGGATCTTTCTGATTTTTTGCATGTGGGGTCGACAAATTCACGACATTTTTTTCTTATATTCAGCGCTCCGCAAAGTGGTGCGGTTCTCGAGATTCACGATGGGCCGTGCTGCAAAGAGCCTCTCTCCAGCACGCCACCTTCTTTTCGTTATATCTTTTAAACGGTGTCCCGACAAATTCTGGTTTTTGTGCGACAAATTTCGACAAATTATCGACAATTATTCTGCATACTCAATGTCAAGGAATTCCACATGGGCCGTGCTGGGGAGAACCACACACTTGGCCACTTGGTTTAATTTAATTGAGACACTAGAATTTCGTCACAACAAGTTTTATTTAGTCTTACAATGTACATCTTATAACAATATTAGCTGCAAATATTTCAAGGGGTGAATCAGCCCATGAAACTAAACAACTTTCCCCAAGGAACATCAGTCGAAATATGAAGAAAAATTTGAACCTCCCATACAGTTGACTCGCTCGGCTGCTACATTTTGTGT
Source organism: Keiferia lycopersicella (assembly GCA_029255805.1). Lineage (NCBI taxonomy): Eukaryota > Metazoa > Arthropoda > Insecta > Lepidoptera > Gelechiidae > Keiferia > Keiferia lycopersicella. The sequence goes on along the minus strand of JARACZ010000029.1, from coordinate 246,581 downwards.
GGGAGGTCCAAAAGTTTCTTTCATAATTCAACCTTTATTCCTTGGGGAAAGTTGTTCAGTTTTATGGGCTGATTCACCCCTCAAAATATTCACAGCCATTTTTTTTACACCCTGTATAATCTTATATAATAATCAGTTATTCCGAGGCGAGATTCCCGAGCTCTTTGTCGACGACGACTCTCTCAATGAGTCCGTTGGAGGCGGCCAGTCGCACGGTGTCGCCCGTCGCAAACACGTCCGTCGCTCCCGTCGCCCCCACCAGACACGGCAAGCCGTACTCTCGAGCTATTACTGCGCCTGCAAATAAAATATTTACGTTTCATACATACATACATATATCACGCCTTTATCCCTTGCGGGGTAGGCAGAGCGTTAACGGCCGTAAGAATACGGACGCTACCGCCACGACATCTGTCTGACATTTTTGAGGATTGTTGTTTTCGAAGGTTGTTTCAGAAAACATGTATATCACTATAGTGATAGGTTGTCAGCCGGTCGCCTAAAAATTGTAATACACTAATACTCTCGAGTCCCTTAATCGCCTCTTACGACACCCGCGGATGTGGGGTGATGCTATTCTAAGCCGGCATCACACGGCTAACGGCATCACCAGCAAAGCATGTCCAAATAATCACCGTTATTTGCCGTGTGATACCAGCATAGAATAGCATCACCCCAATTCTTCCCGCGGGTGTTGTAAGAGGCAACTAAGGGACTCGAGGGTTTCATGTGTATTACCACGTATTACAACTTTAGGCGACAGGCTGACAACCTGTCACCTGTCACTACAGTGATACACGAATCATCTGAAGGGGCAATTTTACGATCGTTAACGCTCTGCCTACCCCGCAAGAGGATAAAGGCGTGATTTGTGTATGTATGTAAAATATTCACGTTTCATATGGTAGTATTTGGTCTCGGAATTTTAAAATAGCAAAACAACACGGTAGTCGAATATGAAATAGTAGATTACGTACTGAGGTATGTAAGCTATCAATAACAACCGAGGTTTTTTAACGCCCGAGCGGAGCGAGGGCGGTACCTTTCCGAGGTTGTTATTGATGTTACATCCGTGGTACGTATACTGCTTTACATATCGAATGAAAAATGAGTAAAATAAAGCGATAAATACAAGAAAACGATCCTTAAATGATGATTGTATCGTCTGCTATTCAAATTGCACCACTAAACTTTTTTTTCTATGATTGAAAAATATTGAATTAATATGAAAGAAAAGTATTCTAACATAAAGTAGACATTTTTCTGATCGTAGGGATATTAGTCATTTTTACTTTTGTTATTTTAATATTGAGTAATAATTCGACAAACTCATTTGTTGAGGTTATAAAAATACAGCTAAAAATATAATTCCTGCGTTCAAGCAACACAATTCATAGCGGCCAGTTCGAAATTTAAAAAATTTGATGCAGCTCCTATTAAAAATAAGAAGAAATTGATTTTAACTTTTTAATTGCTGCGATTCTATTGGTTCTTTTTCTAGTTCCATATTTAAAATTACTTACAGGCTTAGTTTTAAAACCTCGCCTGTAAGTTGAACTTACAGGTCGTGTTTTTTGTCAGTAATGACCTACTTTCAGAGCATGAGATATGTAAAGTAACTTTTTGCTACTTTGTCATTTTGCACCCACAATAGGTCAATTTTCTAGCATGACATTTTACTACGGCATTTCACTACGTACGGTCTTTAACACCGTATACTAAGTAATTCCGACTATTTCGGACAGGCAGACTTATTTTAATTCTGATTACTAGTAAAACGCAAAATTTTGCCATCAGTTTCGTTACGATAGTACATGACGTAAAAAGTACCTCAGTATTGGAAATCGGAAAATCACCAATTTTCTCCAAATTTCTGGGTGCGATGCCGGCTTAGAATAGCATCGCACCATTTCTTTCCCGTGGGTGTCGTAAAAGCCGACTAAGGGACTCGAGGGTTTCATGCGTATTGCAATTTTAGGCGGCAGGTTGACAACCTGTCAATGTAGTGATACACGACTTATGGGTTTGAAGCGACCCTCAAACATTTGTCAGACGTGGCGATAATGACCGTAATTTTGCGTTCGTTAACACTCTGCCTACCCCGCCCGGTATAAAGGCGTGATTTGTGTGTGTGTGTGTGTGTTTCTGGATAGTGGTTCTTTCAGCTCTTGCTTATCACAACTTCTGCGACCTGCTGCCATGGATCTCATTTAGATGTCATGTGATTTAGTTAATCCTGGATCGGCCCATGTACAATTTAATTCAATTCATTTATTCAGTCAACTTAATTGCTAACAGTAACAACCAAACGCATTCAGTGAAATTAATTAATTTAAACAATAAAATAACAAACGGACAATAAGTAATAACTCTATTTCATTAAAATAGATTAATAAGATAAATAGGTTAAAGATTGTCGCAATATAATTAGGCAAAAATTAGTAGGTAAGGCTAAGTTAGGTTAGGTACAATAATCTCACCATGTGAAATGAGTCCTCCCAGTTCAGTGACGATTCCGGACAGCAGCGGGAAGTAGGGTGACCACCCGATGTCGGTGGAATGCGTGATCAGCACGTCTCCAGGTTGCAGTTGCCCGATCTGAAACATGTTCATTTCAACACTTAAATTATTATTATTAACGGGATTATCGCCACGATTAGTGAGTGACAATAGTAGTGGTACGAGCAACCGACATATTTGTGGAAATGGTTTTAGGTGTCATCACACTTTAACCCTCCCTTTCATTTGCTTTCCCCGCCATCGCTCTCCGCTTTTATCCCCCCCCCCCTTACCTCTTTTGGTTTCCCCACCATCGCTATCCGCTTTAATCCCCCATTTACCTCTTTTGGTTTCCCCGCCATCGCTCTCCGCTTTTATCCCCCGTTTACCTCTTCTGCTTTCCCCGCCATCGCTCTTCGCTTTTATCCCCCTTTACCTCTTTTGCTTTCCCCGCCATCGCTCTCCGCTTTTATCCCCCCCTTACCTCTTTTGCTTTCCCCGCCATCGCTCTCCGCTTTTATCCCCCCTTACCCCTTTTGCTTTCCCGCCATCGCTTTCCGCTTTTATCCCCCCCCCCTTACCTCTTTTGCTTTTCCCGCCATCGCTCTCCGCTTTTATCGCCCTTACCTCTTCTGCTTTCCCCGCCATCGCTCTCCGCTTTTATCTCCCTCTTATCTCTTTTGCTTTCCCCGCCATCGCTCTTTGCTTTTATCTCCCTCTTATCTCTTTTGCTTTCTCCGCCATCGCTCTCCGCTTTTATCTCCCTCTTATCTCTTTTGCTTTCCCCGCCAACGCTCTTCGCTTTTATCTCCCTCTTATCTCTTTTGGTTTCTCCGCCATCGCTCTTCGCTTTTATACCCTATTTAGCGGCTGTACCCCCCTTACCTCGCTGAGTCCCTTGACGACGCATGCGCGAGCCACCACGTCCCCCCCGCACACAGCTGTGGCGAGCAGCCGCGCGTCCGCGGCGGTTATTCTCGGCGCTCTGTGGCGGCTGAACCCCCCCCTCCTTACCTCGCTGAGTTCCTTGACGACGCACGCGCGCGCCACGACCTCCCCCCCGCACACAGCTGTGGCGAGCAGCCGCGCGTCTGCGGCGGTTATTCTCGGCCCGGCGCTCTGTAGCGGCTGAACGTAGCCGACGTTGGTTTCAGCGAACTTCAGCTTGCACCACGACGGGTAGTATTGGCGACGCTGCATTGCTCTGCAAGGAAAACATTGAATAGTGCATTTTGATTCTTATAACAAAGTTAATGAAACAAGCAGCTTCTATTGACTGGAATCTTAGGTAGAAAATCTAAGTATAGATTTAGGTATTAAGAAACCAAAACGATCTACTCATGATGTCCTTGCTTATTGAATTTGTAGTGGAATATGATAATTGGCAAAAATGGCCAGGCAAGGCAGGTGCCAGCTCTTCACCAATAAACGATTAACTTTGCACCTGTATAATCGTACTAATATTAAATTCGACTGTTTGTTTGTTACTCCTTCACACTGAAATGCTGAACCGATTTTCATAAAATTTGGCACAAAAAGAGGGTAACCAGAATTAACACATAGCATAGTTTTCATCCCGACAGCATGTTCCTGTGGAATGCCATAGGATGATTTTTGATTTCCACGCGGGCGGAGCGAATATCTTTTACAATGACTAATTCATTTACTCAGTGACAGTACCGTATTGTAGCTTTCTGACATTCTAAAAGAATTCATTAAGAATCTAGATTGAAATCAATAATATTTACTTACTTCTTGAGCAAAGCGGGGTCTCTAGTCTTCAGATACTGCTTGAGCTCATGCAGGCGGAAGTGGAAGACCAGGTCCGCGTCGGGCAGGTGCCAGGTCTTCACCAGCAGCCTGCCGAGCTGCAGCAGCGCGACGCGCAGCTTGTGCACGGCGAGTATGAGCTGAGCCTTAGTGTTCTCGCGGTGACGCACCGTGCGCCGGCAGAGGGGGAGCACCCAGCGAAGTACCTTTCTATCAATTTATTTGCATCATCATGTAGCTATAGCTAGACAAAGAGGTCGGGAATCCCGCCTCTTAATAACTGATACATACATACACAAAACACTCTATATCCCTGGTAAGGTAAGCAGAGCGTTAACGAGCCTAAAATTACGGTCGTCATCACCACGTCTGACAAACAAATGTGTGAGGGTAGCTCAAGGTAAGTCGTGTTTCACTATAGTCGCAGGTAGTGAGCCTGTCGCCTAAGTTGCAATACTCATGAAACCGTCGAGTCCCTTAGTTGGCTTCAACGACACCCACGGGAAAGAAATGGAGCTATGCTATTCAAAGACGGTATAATACAGCAACCGTTTCTAACCGTGTTGAAAATAAGGGGTTCGGTGACCCACGGGAAGAAAAAACTTGCACCCATAAATGGGTGGACCACGGGATTGAAGGGGGATGAATCCAGAGAATTGGCAGCAGTAATACAGAGTGTTAGGAAAAGTACTAACTTGCTTTCAAGAGGTGAACCATCCCATGAAATTGAACAACTCCCCCAAGACACATAGGTCGACATATGGAAAAATTTGGACCTTCCTTACAAAATTTACCAGCCGATGGCTCAGGTTGTACGTGAGGACCAAATTTTTTTTTTCATATTTCGACCTATGGCCCGTTGGTTCACCCCTTGAAAGGAAGTTAGTAATTCTTCTAACACCCTGTATAGGAATAAAAAAAATGTCAAGAAGCTTATGAAACTGAAAATTTCTCGAGGGCTATCTAATACAAATATGAAAAAAATAAGAAAGGACTACCTCCCTTCGCTTACTTCGGCTGGGATTCGGCTGGGATTATGGCTCTGGTATATTTCGTAAGTTTATTTGGGTATTACATACTTGAATTTTCGTCAGCTTACTACTAACATTCCCTACCTTGTATGCGGCTTCTTGGGCGTTTTCAAGGACGCGACGATCTCGTCATCAGTCTTGCCAGCTTGCTTCTGCTCCTCGCTCGCGCGCACGTTCTGAAGAACCTCCATCATCTGCTCAGGGACCAGCGCCCACGGTTTCGTATACAGATCGAACTAGAAAATACCACATCATGTTATTTTTTACACGCAGGGATCTAGACGTGAAATCTGTGAAACTGTATCTTTTTTTTTAGTACTTTCATCTGTCATCAACATTTTTGGGAACACCTCAGGAGTGATCTTTGAAACTGTATCTTTTTTTTAGTATTCCCATCTGTCATCAATATTTTTGGGAATATCTCAGGAATACTTAGGACTGTTTCATTTTGCCGAGTCTCTAGTCACTATACAAGTGTTGCCAAATAAAAACGCATCCTTATGACCACTCATAAATAAATGCAGCTACACCGAGGGCAAATATGTTTTTTTTTAAATAATTAGAAAGAAATAAAGTTTTAATTAGTCTTCTTTGGATCCTGCTTCTTGAAACCATCAGTCTTCCCCGAGCAAGAAACTGAACATTACAACACACTTTACGTACCTCCATAATAGCTCTATGGCCGTGCTCTTCCAAGAACTGAGCAACCTCCTTGTGCACTATTGGCGCGTTGCTCTTCAGCCAATCAAAAGCCTCCTTCGGATCCTGCTTCTTGAACTCCTCGGTCTTCCCCGAGTGTTCCAGTAGCCTTGCTATCTTAGCGAGCGCTTGAGGCACCTCCGCCGATAATACTCCGCCAGAACTGAGTAGGATGTTCATTTCGGCGCACTGTTCGGATGTGAAGTCTGGAACGGTCAAATGAGTCAGTACAATATTGAAAAAAAAGGGGCTTAAGGGTTTCATGTCTATTACAACTTTGGGAGACAGGCTGATAACCTGTCACTACAGTGCCACACAAATCATCTGAAAGGGCCGTCAATATTTGACAGACGTGGCTATAACGACCGTATTTTTACGGCCGTTAACGCTGGTCAACAAGTGGCCGTGCCGATGTGTTATCTTGTGTATATCTAAGTATATGTAAACATCGAAAGAGGACATCTTCGCTTTCTTACACCGTATATACGGGGTGTAAGGGACGGTGTAACGAAAACTTTGCAGCGTGATAAGACCATGAAACTATACGGATGATGAGATGAATATTAACATCTAAGGATCTGTTCTGTTCTAGTGTCTGGGTGTGTTCATTGTTCTACTTATGACCTCATTTTTCTTACCTTTTTCCCCCTCAATGAGGACCATCATGGAGATCAGCTGGCTGGCGGTGCTGGCTGCGGAGGTGGTGGCGTGGTCTCTGGAGCAGCGGAACATGAGAGGTGCAGAGGCTACTATTTCCTCCAACAAGCTTTGAGGGTCACCACCATCCGTCTTTATGTTCAAGGCTTTCACCGTTTTGAGCGCATCGTTCATGCACCATTTTGAGAATAATAGATACTGAAATAGAAAGAAACCGCCTGATCTAATAGTGGATAAATTCGACAATGTACCAACAAGATACAATAAATTGGCGCCCAAAACCAAGTTTCTTCTAAGAGAAAAAAATTTACAGAGTGAAGCGGAAGATTAATTTAAAAAATAATAATAATATATTATATACATCACGCCAAATTCTTGTAGAGAAATAAGCCATAAAACCGTCGTTATCGCCACGTTCGACGAATATCTAGGGGTCTTGTTCGACGTTCGACAAATATCTGGGGGGGTCATGTTCGACGTTCGACAAACATCTGGGGGGTCATGTTCGACGTTCGACAAATATCTGGGCGGTCATGTTCGACGTTCGACAAATATCTGGGGGGGTCATGTTCGACGTTCGACAAATATCTGGGCGGTCATGTTCGACGTTCGACGAGTTTCTGGGGGTCATGTTCGACGTTTGACGAATACCCGAAAATTAACGATGTAAGCTGTAAGCTATGTATACCTTGACTGACTCTATAGTCTGTATGAGTTGCTGTAGGCTGCTGTAGGGGCGGCGGTGCTTGGACACACTCAGCATGTGCTCGTCCATGACCTTGTGCCCGTAGACTGACATCTCCATCATGCGGACTGTCAGGTCGATCTCTTTATGGGTGAACCGATACGTACTCTGAAAAAATGCCCATACATTGGCTAGTTATGCGTCTTGCGTAACAAAATAAATAAATGCAATATCTGTATATTGCATTACCCTGTGGTGTAAGGCACGGTGTAACGAAAACTTTGCAGGCGTGATCAGACCATGATACTGAACAACTTTTACTATGGGGGCAATGGTGGGAAACGAAATAACTTTTTCGAGTTATCATACAAAGTCAGTCAGATGATCGGGAATTTTGTATTGGAGGTCGAAAAAATTTTTATGTTTACCAACATAGTCTCCATAGGAAAAGTTTTTCAGTTTCATGTTCTGATCACGTCTGCAAAGTTCTTGTTACACCGTCTCTTACACCCTGTATATCACCAATTTTAATGAAGAATAGTAAAGTTAATGTATGCACAAAACCGGGAAACTAATAAAAATGAATTATACCTTTATGTATTTTATAAAGATTTTACTGCGATAACAACAGTTACCGGTACTAAGACATCACTATTTTAGATTTGCAAAAAAAATGGCTACCCAAATTTTTAATTTACTCTCTCTCTCAATAAAAAAACAGAATTTATTTACATTGTTGCCGTCACTATAGTGATACACATGTTTTCCGAAACAACCTTAGAAAACAATACTCAAAAATGTCAGACGTGGCGATAGTGACCGTATTCTTACGGCTGTTAACGCTCTGCCTACCCCGCAAGGGATAAAGGCGTGATATATGTATGTATGTATGTATGTTGCCGTCTTATGTTAGTGGCAAATTTTATTAAAATCTGTTCAGTGGCAGCGAGAAAGGCCACCAGACATATATAAGGTGTAAAATATTAGCTGCAAATATTTTAAGGGGTGAATCAGGTCATGAGACTAAACAACTTTCCCCAAGTAACACAGGTCGAAATGTGAAAAATTTTTTTGGACCTCCCATACAAAATGACTTGGTCGGTCGGTAACTTTGTATGGGAGGTCCAAAATTTTATCCATATTTCGACCTACCTACCTTTGTTCCTTGGGGAAAGTTGCTCAGTTTCATAGGCTGATGAAGCCCTTAAAATATTTTCAGCTATTTTTTTTACACCCTGTAGATCATCTATCTCTACAGTAAGCGCTTTAATTTTTTCCCTACTCTTATATCTACACTACTGTGTACTTACATCGTATAACCGCAGCGTCCCGCGGTGGTGAGTGAACGCCATGGTGCGGTCGTATGCGTGAACGCCGTGAATGAGGGTGTCGATTCCCTCTATGAGCGGGTGACACACCAAGTCGTAAGTTAATGCAGTCACAGGCTTTGGCAACACCTAGAAGAAGAATGTTTAAAATAAATAAGAAGATGTGTAGGTTAGGTGGTTTACGTCGGAAATAGTACATTATGGCAGTAGCCAAAAATAGACAAATTTCGGGTCGAGTAAAACTGATCAAGTGAACGAGATCAGAATTTGTCATTTTGGCTGAAGCTACAACATTGTTTTTTTCCATTTGCGAGGAAACATCATAAATCGACATCTTGCAGGTGGCTCCATAATAATAGTTGTTCAGAATCATGAGTAGAAATACCCAAGTTTGTGTAGTACCTAAAAAATAACCCTGTATATCCTCACCTCTCCTGTGTTGGCGAAGCTGATGAGCTCATCATCAGACATGATGGCGGTGTCCATCTCGTGCAGAAGCTCCTCACATCACATCCTGTAAGACGAGCTGGTCACATCACATCCTGTAAGGCTCCATATCCTCACCTCTCCTGTGTTGGCGAAGCTGATGAGCTCATCATCAGACATGATGGCGGTGTCCATCTCGTGCAGAAGCTCCTCACATCACATCCTGTAAGACGAGCTGGTCACATCACATCCTGTAAGGCTCCATATCCTCACCTCTCCTGTGTTGGCGAAGCTGATGAGCTCATCATCAGACATGATGGCGGTGTCCATCTCGTGCAGAAGCTCCTCACATCACATCCTGTAAGACGAGCTGGTCACATCACATCCTGTAAGGCTCCATATCCTCACCTCTCCCGTGTTGGCGAAGCTGATGAGCTCATCATCAGACATGATGGCGGTGTCCTTCTCGTGCAGAAGCTCCTCACATCACATCCTGTAAGACGAGCTGGTCACATCACATCCTGTAAGGCTTCATATCCTCACCTCTCCCGTGTTGGCGAAGCTGATGAGCTCATCATCAGACATGATGGCGGTGTCCATCTCGTGCAGAAGCTCCTCACATCACATCCTGTAAGACGAGCTGGTCACATCACATCCTGTAAGGCTTCATATCCTCACCTCTCCTGTGTTGGCGAAGTTGATCAGCTCATCATCAGACATGATGGCGGTGTCCATCTCGTGCAGAAGCTCCTCACATCACATCCTGTAAGACCAGCTGGTCACATCACATCCTGTAAGGCTCCTTATCCTCACCTCTCCTGTGTTGGCGAAGCTGATGAGCTCATCATCAGACATGATGGCGGTGTCCATCTAGTGCAGAAGCTCCCACATCACATCCTGTAAGACGAGATGGTCACGTCACATCCTGTAAGGCTCCATATCCTTACCTCTCCCGTGTTGGCGAAGCTGATGAGCTCATCATCAGACATGATGGCAGTGTCCATCTCGTGCAGAAGCTCCTCATATCACATCCTGTAAGACGAGCTGGTCACATCACATCCTGTAAGGCTCCATATCCTCACCTCTCCTGTGTTGGCGAAGCTGATGAGCTCATCATCAGACATGATGGCGGTGTCCATCTCGTGCAGAAGCTCCTCATATCACATCCTGTAAGACGAGCTGGTCACATCACATCCTGTAAGGCTCCATATCCTCACCTCTCCTGTGTTGGCGAAGCTGATGAGCTCATCATCAGACATGATGGCGGTGTCCATCTCGTGCAGAAGCTCCTCCTCCGTCCAGCGCTCCAAAGACGTGATTGGACGAGCTTGCAGCAGGTAAATTGCGTCCTGTAAGAAAATACTAATTTAATTTGATTTCTCTTTACTTAACTTATCTTGGCTTTGCTAGACTTGACTTGACCTGTCTTGGCTTTACTTGACTTGACATGCATTGTCTTGGCTTTGCTTTACTTGACTTGTCATAGTTTTACTAGACTTGACATGTATTGTCCTGGCTTTGCTTTACTTGACTTGACTTAGCTTTACTTGACTTGCCTTATCTTAGCTTTACTTGACTTGACTTGATTTAATTTGACATGACTTGGCTTGAGTTTACTTGGATTAACCTGGCCTAAATCGATGTGTCTAGTGATATTACTTGATTTGACTTGAGTTTACTTAAAATTCTTATCATATTTTACATTAAATTCTTAACATTTACAAACAACTGTAGAATAGATACCTTAGTAACAGCCCACTCTATGTCCCTGCCGGCGCCCCAAGCCTCCTCCTGCGCCACTCCAATCCTCGCCAACTCCATAATCTCACTGACAGTAAGACAGGGCAGTTTCCGGTCTTCTTCTGCCACCTCCTCTGCGGCCACAGTGCTGCCGACGGCCGTGATTCTTTGCTTCTTGGAGCCGAGGTCAATCTGCGCGATGCTGAGGTCTTTGCCACGTGACACGATTATTGTGTCGGGTTCCACCGAGCCCGAGACTACGCTCTGAAAATGTTTAATAGATTACTGTTTAAGTATAATAATTAATGTAGGTACACAATATATGCCGTGTGGTACCGGTTTAGAATAGCATCACCCCACATCCTTCCCGCGGGTATCGTGTGAGGCGACTAAGGGATTCGACAGTATTACATTTTTTTTTTGTGTATTACAATTTTTAGGCAACAGGCTGACAACCTGTCATTATAGTGATACTTATATTTTCTGAAACTACCTTGGAAAACAATCCTCAAAAAAAGCAATTGACCAGATAGACCTAGGATACCACGACCTCCTTAAAGTTATAGCGTGTAAGAGACGGTGTACCGAAAACTTTGCAGGCGTGATCGGACCATGAAACTGAAGCTGTTTGTAAACATAAAAAAATTTTGGACCTTCCATACAAATTTCCCGATCAGCTGACTGACTTTGTATGGAAACCCGACAAAAAATTTCGTTTCCCAACATACCCCCACATAGAAAAAGTTGTTCAGTTTCATGATCCAATTTCGCGGTTTTTGGAGGCAGACTACACCAGTGAATGTGTCATGGTTATGGATGATAGTAAGGTACCTCTCCCAAGCCGTAGTTGGCGGTAATGAGCAGCCTGGAGGGGTCCCCAGCCGCCGGGTGCCGCGTGAACATCACTCCGGCAGCCTTCGGAGACACTAGGGCTTGTATCACCACGGCGCCGCCACACAGGCATGCCTGCCCGTTTTGCCTGAAACATGGACAGCGAAAACAAATCAAGAACAAGAAGAATCATCATTAGTCCTTGCCTTATGCCGTTTCTCTTTAGTGTCGTCACCCTAGTGTCGTCTCGCTCTGATGCACCTACCGTCTGTAATGTGCACTCGTGAAGGCGAACATGGAGCCCCAGCACAGCTAAACGCCGCGCAGTATGTCTGTCTCGCTCGCACACCCTAGTGTCGTCTCGCTCTGATGCACCTACCGTCTGTAATGTGCACTCGTGAAGGCGAACATGGAGCCCCAGCACAGCTGAACGCCGCGCAGTATGTCTGTCTCGCTCGCACACCCTAGTGTCGTCTCGCTCTGATGCACCTACCGTCTGTAATGTGCACTCGTGAAGGCGAACTTGGAGCCCCAGCACAGCTGAACGCCGCGCAGTATGTCTGTCTCGCTCGCACACCCTAGTGTCGTCTCGCTCTGATGCACCTACCGTCTGTAATGTGCACTCGTGAAGGCGAACATGGAGCCCCAGCACAGCTGAACGCCGCGCAGTATGTCGGTCTCGCTCGCACACCCTAGTGTCGTCTCGCTCTGATGCACCTACCGTCTGTAATGTGCACTCGTGAAGGCGAACATGGAGCCCCAGCACAGCTGAACGCCGCGCAGTATGTCTGTCTCGCTCGCACACCCTAGTGTCGTCTCGCTCTGATGCACCTACCGTCTGTAATGTGCACTCGTGAAGGCGAACATGGAGCCCCAGCACAGCTGAACGCCGCGCAGTATGTCTGTCTCGCTCGCACACCCTAGTGTCGTCTCGCTCTGATGCACCTACCGTCTGTAATGTGCACTCGTGAAGGCGAACATGGAGCCCCAGCACAGCTGAACGCCGCGCAGTATGTCTGTCTCGCTCGCACACCCTAGTGTCGTCTCGCTCTGATGCACCTACCGTCTGTAATGTGCACTCGTGAAGGCGAACATGGAGCCCCAGCACAGCTGAACGCCGCGCAGTATGTCTGTCTCGCTCGCACACCCTAGTGTCGTCTCGCTCTGATGCACCTACCGTCTGTAATGTGCACTCGTGAAGGCGAACATGGAGCCCCAGCACAGCTGAACGCCGCGCAGTATGTCTGTCTCGCTCGCACACCCTAGTGTCGTCTCGCTCTGATGCACCTACCGTCTGTAATGTGCACTCGTGAAGGCGAACATGGAGCCCCAGCACAGCTGAACGCCGCGCAGTATGTCTGTCTCGCTCGCACGCCCTAGTGTCGTCTCGCTCTGATGCACCTACCGTCTGTAATGTGCACTCGTGAAGGCGAACATGGAGCCCCAGCACAGCTGAACGCCGCGCAGTATGTCTGTCTCGCTCGCACACCCTAGTATCGTCTCGTTCTGGCCCGCGGCCGACAGCGCCTCGCTGTCCTCGCCCACGGCTGGAAGTTATATTAATATCTCAGAGCAAGGGAATATTTCAAAGTTCTAGTTGTAATGTTTGATACACGTGAAAAATTCGTCAAAATAGTTTTAGACGTTTTCAAGACATTAATTAATATTTAATATTTCTCCACTGTTATACTTTTTTTTTCATTCAGCTTGGCTTGTCCTTTTGAGAAGTAATTTGGCGCAGTGGCAGATTTGCCTGCTGCAAAAAACGACTGATTACTGATTCGATTCCCGTCGCCTTCAGTTATTCATTACTATTGAATTTGTGGGTTTTCTTACGTTTTTTTATATCAATGAAACCTCGTTTTGAGGAATATTGTTTGTATGGTCGTATTTTTTTCTACTGACCTGAAGATCTGACAGCAAATCGTAGTTCAGGGCCAAGGTTTTGCTGGACAGCCTTCTTCCTCAACTCAGTGAGATGAGATAGAATCTGTTCCCGTACTTCACCTTGTATTTCCGTCTGAGCGAATAACTCTACTGCTCTGAGAAAAAAATTAAAAACACTCATATACGGTGTTAGGAAAAGTATTACGTTCCTTAAGGGATGAACTAGCACATGAAACTGCCCAACTTTCCGCAAAAAACATATGTCGAAATATGAAAAATTTTTGGACCTCATATACAAACTGACTGGATCGGATAGTACATTTTGTATGAGAGGTTCAAAAACTTATTTCATATTCGAGCTATGTTTTTTGGGGAAAGTTGTTCAGTTTCAGGAGCATGTTCACCCCTTTAAAGGAACTTAGGACTTATTCTTACATCCTGTATAGGCTTTCGTTAGTTTTTACTTTCCTTCAATTTCCTATCTTCATTTATGATCGATCAAATACCAATAACTTAGTTTTCGACATACACATAATAACACGCTATGGTTTAGTTCTAATTGTAATGTCTTTTTACCATTCGGCGTAGATTTGATGGATGCCGGGCCAAAACCGTCAAGTCCATCACAAAAAAATATCTTTTTATGTCTTACCTGTCACATTTTTGTCTAAATCGGTTTTCGTCGTAGTGTTCGTTAGCAGCTTCGATATCCAAGATGGCGGACTTCAGCTCGGGGTGAGATTCGAGGTGTTTGTCGAGCGCGCGCGTCGTGAGGCAAAATCCGGGAGGCACTTTGTAACCCTGCAATTTGGAATATATTAACAGCATGAAATATAATATTAGCCTTGGGGCTACAGAGGTCAGATGGCAGTCGCTCTGTACAAAAACTTGTTTCCACGTCAAATCTCCTAGGTTAGGTAGCCGACTCCGACAGAGTTAAGGCAAGGAGAATGATGATGTAACAACGAAACAAAATTATATTATACTACATGTTTACAAGAATTAAATAATCGCATTTACTACTGGAAAACATATAGAAACGTGATATTATAAATAAATATTTTATAATTTATTCGTTAGACAAGGGATGAGCCCTCCAACATAACAAAGAATGTCGAAACATAAAAAGTTCTTTACGATTACAATAACACACATAAAAGAGCAGAGAATACTGGCTGCGTATGAGCTTGTATGCGTGCACTACGCTACGCAAGCAGTGTGTCATATATATCTCGTACAGTCCTATGCATTACAGCAGGTACGCGCGTAATCACGTGCATGCATAATAAGAGCGTTTACGCAGGATGTGTGCTCTGTACGATTTGCATAAAACATATATAACACAACCAAAATACCAAAAATGAAGATACCATTTCGTTCTGAACGGAGGCGAGCAAGGCGAGTGAGGCGCCTTTCCCCCCGACGTGGTCAGGGCAAGCCGCGGCGCGCGATTCGAACGGGACGCAGTACTCTACTGGACCCACTTCAGAAGCTTTACACCAGCGAAGCGATACCTTTGGTAGACTTAGTGTTGGGGTTGATTTTGCTGAAAATACAATCGTATTAAATTATAAGGGTAGGCAGAGACTATTTCCTTCCCCTTGCTACGATCCTCGCATACATCTTTCGCTTCATTTACATTCATCAGTCTTTTCATGCACGCTCGTTGGTTTAGGGTACTTTTGACCTGACCTTTCTTTAAAATGTCCCCGATTTAGATTGGTTCTTCGCGGACTTCCCTTCTAACGTTTCCTCTAACACTCGCCTTATATATCTCTTTCGTTTATCTTCTTTCATCATTTCACGCTATTGTTGCTTACTTAAATAGAATTAGAATTAGAATCAGAACAGTACAGATCCAAACCTAAAGCCATAAATGATTTAGTAACCTCGTGACCATGGAGCGTGCAACCGCTTCGAAATATCGAGGTAAAAGCAAACATAATCGTGGTGATAATCCCGTTAATACTAATATTATATACTAATACTAATAATAAGTGTTAGTAACCTTTATTTGTAGGTGACAAGCGAAACTTCCATTTATATTTTACTAACGATCGATCATAGGAGTTCATTCGTTACTTGAGTAGGAATTTCTTGCTATTATCGTTGACCCGACATTGACATTGACATGTATTGTTATTTTTCTTTAAAGTGATAGGTTGACCCATCGGTTACCTGTAGTATGATAGTTTAGTTCGAGCATCCCCGTGCCTACATGCCCGTCGATATCCACATGCACCGTCCGGTAATACACGTCCTGTTGGTGTGGTACTCCGCTCAACAGCTTACCGCCGTCAGGGTTTACGCGTACTATCAGTTTTACGTCTCGTTTTTTAGCTGAAATTAAAGTTTTGATTAGAGACGAAAATTCTTCACTTTTCAATGACAGTCAGAGCAAAAACTATCCTTGCACTCTTTAATTTTTTTTTATATATTTCAAAGTTGCAGAGCGAAGAGCGGTTATTTATTTATTTATATATAAATAGCGGATTTTTTATATATATTTTTTTGTGCAAATGAGGCAACCTAAACTTTGAGTTATTAAATGCCCTATAGCTTTCCTCCTCCTTGAATCGTTTATCGTCAATGCTGAGGGTCGTGACCTCCTCGAATAACTTTCTCGTGGACTATGTGACGCCATCTTGTCCTATCTTCGGCGGTATGAATGGCTTCGTAAACTGTGGTGCCTAACGTTGTGCGGATCTGATCAGACCAACGAGTCGGGCTTCGGCCTCTGGGTCTTCTACCGTCTACTTTGCCCGTTAGTAGCTGCTTCTCAAGATTGTCACCATTCTTTCGGGCAATGTGGCCAAAGTATTCGAAACTTCTTCTTAGGCATTTAGTGGTGAGTCTCATGGGAATCTTGAGTTCCGACAAAATTGATTCATTGGTCCGATGTTCTGTCCAGTGTACCCCGAGCATTTTTCTCCAGCACCACATTTCAAACGCTGCAATGCGCTTGTGGTAGCCTATATAGCCTATAGCTTTATGAAACATAAAATAAAAAGAACGTGAGTCGTTGTTTACGTTTCAAATTAGCGGGAGACAAAAATCCATACAAATCACGTTCCTCCCTAGGGGAGAAAAGTTGTAACTGTCAAAACTTAAGTAAAACGGAACGTTAATCTAATATTGCAGACAAAATGGAAAACTTCACTTATTTAAAAAAAAAAGTCGCGACTTTGCTTTGGATTTTTTATGTATTTTTTAGGTTTATTGAACTGTTCACTCGGAAAGCACTATTTATCACTTGGAAAAAAGTTCGATTGCAAATTCGTGTGTATTAATTCCCTCAGCTGCGCTTTGGGCCTCAAACTACACCCTTATTAGCAATCTTTTCCTTTGTCACCACGTGATCTATGTACTATTATATAGAAAGTAATAAATACAACACAACTTACTGCTCACATTTATCGAGAAGACGTTGGGAACTTCGCCCGGAAACTCGCAGAAGTTCGGCAGACTGAAGTCCGTGCCCGTGACGATCTCTACCGACGTGTCAGGGAAGCGGACGCAGCCGCTGTACCCACTGAAACACTTCTCAGTCATTCTGATTTTTTCGTTAAAATTGCTAAGTTAATAAGATGTAAGTATATTAGCTGCAAATATTTTAAAATGTAAATCAGCCCACGAAACTGAACATCTTTTCCCAAGAAACATAGCTCGAAATGTGAAAAAATAAATTTTCATACAAATATGGACTTGGCCGGTTGGTAATTTTGTATGAGGGATCCACGTTTTTTTTCTACCTATGTTCCTTGGAGAAAGTTGTTCATCACACAGGCTTGTTGGCCCCTTAAAATATTTGCAACACCGGGCTCTTCTGAGCCCCTGGTACTCGGTCGCACTCCAACTGCGCTCCTTCACTCCTCTCATTCAAAGGTCAACGCTCTGATCTATGCTACCCTGGTAGCTAACTCATACTCACACAGTCAACACATCCTTGTACGAGAATGCTCTTAGTTGCACAGCGGTGCCGTCTTTAGCCGCGCCCACTAGCGACACCGCCCTTCTGAGCCCCTGGTACCCAGTCACACTCCAACTCCGTTCCTTAACTCCTCTCGTTCGAAGATAGACGCTCTGATCTATGCTGCCCTGGTCGTTGTAACTTTCGAAACGCCCTTGCACTACGCCCCATTGCAACCAACTCCCGTCGCCCCATTTGCCTCTGCAAGCAAAAAAATATTACATTGGAAAAGAACCGATTGTACAACGAAGTTGTAGTTAGCTGATGGCATTAATACACACGAGTTTGCAATCGGATTTTCTTCCGTGCTTTATACTACACCTGCAAGAATAAAAAAAAGAGAAATACTAATAGAAGAACAGTTCAATAGACGTAAAAAATTACATGGAAAATCCTAAATGAATTCGCGCGGTGTTTTTTTTATAATATGGTACAAAGGTACCATGGTTTATGAGGTTTAACGAGGGCATTGACTAATTCTTATGTTTATGTATACTATGTCGAATAAAATAATAATAAATAAATAAGCAAAAGCATAAAGTCCATTCAGCCAAGTCTTCCATTTCGCCTTCAAAAATATATTAGATTTAAGTTTCGTTTTACGTAACTTTGGCAGTTACATCTTTCTTCGCTGGGGAGGCAAGTGATTTGTATGGATTATTACCTCCCGCTAATTTGAAACGTGAACAATGACTCACGTTCCTCTCTACGTATTGTAAAGCTATAGAGCATTTCCTATGTAGGTAGGGGTAGTATAAATATTATTATTATCTTTGTCTCTTAGTTTTATTGGAGATATAAGCACACATATTTTCTGAAAATTATATGATGGGGTTTGAAATCGCCCTGAACCTGATTGTTATGTGTACATAAATAGTATTATTATTGCGTATCTACACGCGCTAGGGTTAATGGTAGACTAAATTGAGTTAGTTGAATTATTATTTAGTAGGTCGAAATATCAATCACACAATAGGATTATCATAAAATAAATACAAACAAAGTCAATTAACATCAAGTACATTTGCTTAACATCAATTTTGAATTGATTAAGTATCCTGCAAGTACCCTAGATATACAGAGACAATCTTACTAATATTATAAATTCTAAAAATTTATGTGTGTTTGTTACTCCTTCACGCTAAGGCTACTGAACATATTTCGCACACATATAGAGGGTAACTTGGATTAACACATAAAACAGTTGTTTGTTATCCCGAAAAAATGTTCCTGTCGGATGCTACGGGATTAAAACCGACTTCCGCGCGGGCGGAGCTGCGGGCGGCCACTAGTCTAGAATAAAGGAGTCCAAGAATATGTTTTAAGTAAATTAAAATAATGAAATCTATGCACTTTACTTCTACCGCGTTTATATAAAGTTTTGAAAAGCAATGCTGTCATAAGGCTGATATGAAGAGTAGTTGCACTTGAGAATGTAAAAGTAAGATCTCTATTACGCCATAACAATGGAGATTGCTTACGATGTTATCACAAAGTCATAATGCTGTGTTACATGGCATAGCATGCTTATTTGTAAACTTTGAATGACTATAATCTTTATGCTATTCCAGGAAAATATAAAGATCGCAACTCGGAAGGTTGCGTGGCTTTTTTGACACTTGGCCTATTGGTGAGAACCTGACAACTTAAAGAAGCTGATACCCCTTAGCCACGCTAAAGGGAACAAAAGCAGAGGAAGAATACTATCCCGCTGGACCGACGCTATAGTAGGGTTACCCCCGTAAATCTCCAAGGCTCTATAAGGCTCTCACAAAGCCGTAAATCGACCAACATGAAGAGCACTTCAAAAAAGTTGGACTTACGCTGGTCACGTCACGACCGTCATGAGGAAACGATGAGAAAGAAGAAAAAGAATAGGCTACATTCCTGACAGGTCAAATAAGCTACTTTTTAAAACGATCTAAAACAGTATTTTGTATAAAAATCTGAAGGTATAACGTCATATCGTAAGTATTTGGAAGCCACTTCCTTTTTTGGATTATTTATCTGTTAATTAATTCAAACTTTGAATATTTCGAAAAATTAAGGTTGAAGTTGAAGTACGTAGTATTTTTGGACAATAGTTTTAAGCGTACAACTTTTATATTTTATTATTGACCAAGGGAACTAGAGAATGCCAGGAAACCTCCATGCGAATACAACTTACAATAAGCTGGGCCAGTCTCCGTCTCGCCAGGGTTCTAGAGCCAGTGCTTGTGCAGCCAGCTCGTTGCTCCAGTCTTCGGGGTAGCGGACAGCGGGCGACGCTGATGCCCACCTGCAAAATAAACAATTAAACTGTCATTAACATGCAGGGTGGAAAGGACAACCCTCAAAAACTCATACTATATGCATCGTGTAATAGTCAATTTTAAAAAATGGACAACAGACCTACGAATACACATTTTTCAGGAATTGTATTTTTGTTTTATTTTACTTTTTACCAGTTGTAGTCAGTTGATCATGTATTTAAAATGAAGGTGACCTTGAATTGTTTTTGACATGTTCCTATGGGAAAACTGTTCAGTTTCATGGTCTGCCGGCTTAAACTCTCTCAGTACTCCAAGGCCTGTCCTTTACACCTCGTAAACATACAACGCAAACTGATTACTGTTGCTTTATTTTGTAAGAGAAAAAGCCTACTCCAAGCTTCGTAAGAAAGTTTCGAAACTTACCTTCGTGGTAAAGTTGCAAAACTTTTACGCTATATTTAAGATTCGAAATGCGCCCTTTACTATGTTAACAATGCCCTAATTATCCGGACCACTACTGCGGCAATACTGCCTACGTACCTATCTATTTACTTTTTATAATAAGAGATAAGAGAGAAGGGGAACAATAAGGCTCGCTTAAACTTTATGTATGGAAGCCCTAAACCAATTAAAGAAAAAAAAAGAATTAAGCAAGTGTATTTTGTTTTTACTTACAAAAAGTTGCATCTGACGTGTTGTACGATGCCATCTTCCCTCTTCAATAAACCGTTATAGAGTATTCTAAGGCGCATTTGCTCTTCCGTGATGATTATTTTTAATCCGCCGGCGCTCCAGCCCGACTCTACGTCTTCCCATTGGCCTGTTACTGTCTCTGGGTGTTCTGAAAGACAAGTAGGTCAAATAAGTACCTCAGCTTTTTACCAGGGAGACGGCCGATGTGGCGCAGTGGTAGAGCGGCTACCAGCGGTGTAAAGGTTCCGGGTTTAATTCTCGGTGGGGCACTTACAGTATTGATATTTGTCACTCAGTGAATTTGGTCCCAGTCTTGTTAGGACATTGCATGCTGAAGTCTGATTGTCCGATAAAAGATAGCTCCGTGCTTCGGGAGGCAATTTAAGCCGTCGGTTTCGGTTCAGTTTTTGTTACACGGAGGTCGTTACACTACATAACCATGTCAGAAGCCTAGTTTTAGTAGCAGACGGTTGAAAAACTCTTGACACCAGGGTACATCGGGTCTTTCGACTCCAAATCTCACACGATAGAAGAAAATGACCGAGGAGAATATGTACCTAGAGTTTGAAAAAAATCAAAAAATCTTACTAAATGCTAGATAGGACTAGATAAAATAACGTTACAACAAATAGATACTTTAACGATGACTGATTGTAACAATTGAAACCTATTAATTTTACTCACGCGGCAATTTATAACACGTTCCATCGGGCAGTTTTATGAGTACGGTTGTTTCAGCTAGCGCCGGTTTTTCAAACAACTTGCGGATACCAAGCAGTATGGTGGAGCCGTCGGGTGCTGAGGCGCGTATTGTGACACAGTCCCATCCACCTTTTTGCCCAGCGCGAGGGGTTTCCACAAGCTTAACTTCAGGTCTTCGAGCCTTCCATCCTCTCACTGCGAACCTTGCGCTCAGAAGTCTGAAGAAGTAATTCCATCCTAAAACGTAAACAGTTACAAAGTCATCATAACAAAGTTTTTTTATGTAGTTGAGACTACGATAATACAAACAGGTATTAGACCACGCTGCTAGCGGAAACGGTCAAGGTTGCTGTTGTTATGTCACTAAATATGCAAATCAAACTCACTTATCTCGCATAGTGTTATCAAACTCAAAACACAATCTTCCATACAAACAGAGAAATTAATTTGTTTAGTAAAAAAGGTGTACCTGGTTGTCGGTAGTTTCCTTTCAATTTGCTCGGCGAAGACTTTCTAAAGATCAACAAATATGCTACGACGGCGGTTGTCACCAAACCAGCTTGCAGAAGTATGTCGAACAAATCCATGTCCACTACTATAAACCACTTTACAACTTCGTTATGAAAACGTTCGCTCCGTTATAAGCCGGTGCTTGGAATAAGGCGACGCGTTTTTATTCCGCTCTGTGATGAGATTTTTTCTATAGAGCTATTCCTGCGCGTTACTACGCCGAGCCGACGGATTATAATGAATGATTATTACAAGCAGAACTATCCATATCAACACCGGACCTACTTGAACATAGTACCATTATCTACTATCAGAATTAAAGTAATTCTGTCTACAGCTGCTCAATAATTGATTAAGTATAGGTAGATATATAGATAATGTTATCAATCAGCAAAAAAATATTTATTCAATAATTCGGTCCAAGCAAAATTTGTGAATACTAAAACCAGGAGTATGATAGTTTTACGATATTATATGAATAAAAAGACTAGTTTTTTAAATATACCTGTATATAAGTTAGGTACAGTATATAGAGAATGTTTTTGACACAGCTTCAATTATCTTTCAATAGCTGCTAAGCAGATAATCTTATCGTGATAATTATACAATACCACTGTCAAGGGTGAAGTAATTACTGATTAAGCAAGGTTAAAAATACGTTTAAAAACATACAAACATTGAAAAACCAAAAAACTACCATAACTATGAATAGTGTAAATAACAGTGACTTTAAAATTTTGTGCTATAAAAACAAGTTCATTTCACTTTCAATATTTTTGTGATTTCAGATTATTAACTTATTTCATTTGTACAAAACACAAAAAAAAATGTAAAAGAAAAAATCTGTACCATATAGGTGACTTTCTTGCAATTTCTACCAGGCAACCTACCTACAGGGTTATTTTTTTAGTCAGTACACATACTTTGTAGGATGTTTCTACTCATGATTCTGAACAACTTTTACTATGGGGCCACCTGCGAAATCGCAAAAACAATTTGGTTGTTCCATAGAAAATTCATACCTACTCGGCAAAATGTATGAAGCACCCAGTTTTTTCTGCGATTCCGCAAGTGGCACCATAGTAAAAGTTGTTCAGAATCATGAGTAGTAACACCCAGCAAAGTTTGTGTACTGACTAAATAATTCCCCTATATACGTAGAAGTATCTGAACGCCCTGCGGAACTTTTGCTTTTATTTTAGATAAATTCTTCAATAAAACATTAAAATTATATTCTATAAGCTTTTATTTATTTTTCCATAGTTTTTTATATTAATTACCTATCGGTAAGTGTCGTCTCTATACACAGCAATAAATAAATAATAGTTAATAAAAAATATATCCATCAGCCTATCGTCAGTCAAATATTTATAAATTAATTAATTGTGTTAATCACACATAACTAACATATTGTGATTTTTGTGATGTCATAGTTTCAACATGCCTACAACTAAACTTCGTATAGTAGGCATATTTATTATATTTATGTCTATGTGTATCTCTAAAAAGTATCGCCACTAGAATAAGCTAATTTTGGCAGCTGTCAAACCCATACTAGAAATCATGTCAACACAGAAAAATAGACCTTGTGTCATAGCAATAACATAATTTTTCCAGCCGCCAAATATGGCTTATTCTAGCGGCGATACTGTAAGATTACATAATTTTTTTAATGTATGACTCTAAAGAAAGTCCGATTACAAACTCGTGTGTATCGATTCCCTCGGCAGCGCTTCGGGCCTCAAACTACACCCTCGTTTGCAATCGGTTACTTTCTTCCCGCATGTCCAATCTACTACAGCAGCGTACGTTGGCAGCAGAGTAATATAACTTTTATTATTAAAAGTCTTTATCATATAACTTCTTTCGTATAAGTATTAACAATCAGGTTTCTAAGAGCATAAGTAAGTAGCTCGATTAAAGACAATTCATAAACGCCAATAAATCAAAAATGCACTGTATCTCTTGGTACTTGATAATAACAATATTATTATAATTACTTATTACATACGTACATCACGCTAATACACCGGGGTAGGCAGAGCGTAAACAGACGTAAAAATAGTCATTTACACCACGTCCGACAAATTACTTATTCAAGATTACTTTGAAATTGCTACCTTCTTGTTGGTTGCTAGGTTGGTGAAGGCATTTTATCCATTGTTCACAATGGAACTCGTCACTGGTCTTTTCTTAGTACTACACCAACAAATATTCTAACAAGCATTCATAGTTTGGAATCAATGACCTACGTTTGCCGGTATGTATTTAGTAACGCAGTATAATAAATACAACATCGATTTGAGGCAAGCTATTTTCAAATCATACATACACAAATCACGCCTTTATCCCTTGTGCCGGGTAGGCAGAGCCTTAACGTTCGTAAAATTACCGTTGTTATCGTCTGACATGCATCGAGGGCCCTTGAGATAATTCATGTATCTTTGCAGTGAGAGGTTGTCAGTCTGTCGCCTAAAGTTGTAATACACATGAGACTTCCTTAGTTACCTCTTACAACACTTTCGGGAAGAAATTGGGTGATGCTAAGCCGGCAATCACACGGCAACACGCATGTAATTAATAAATTAACAAATGAAATGCAATATATCATCATCATTATCATCAACAGGCCACATCAGCCCACTGCTGGGCATAGGCCTCTTCTTTCTTACGCCAGTTTTTACGGTCTTTCGCCGCCCTCATCCAGGGCACTAAGTCAGCTATCATTCCATTGCCATTATGATTTTCTATACTTCAAACTGTTAGCAGATTACGAAATGACCGAAATCATCCAACTAAGGCGATTTTTATTTAGCAGACTTAGGGCCCAGTACTGTCCCATTACAGCGCTACCATGTCGTTTGACCATCTGGCAGGTGATCTGTCAATTGAACGTAAAACAACCTAACATAATCATTAATACTCGTATCTATAAATTCTAAGTTTCTACTTGGGTGGAAATATAATACGAGAATAGAAAATAAATTAGGTTAGTCAATTTACAACCCTGTGACTTTCGATTTAGAACTTTACCAGACTTATTCCTATGCTAATAATTTCAGCTTGGAATGAAACGTTATCTAATTCCATATAAATTACCTACAATTTATCTATAATATTATATGCAACAATATATAAATGCGCAAATACTTTTCACTTTCTGTTAATATATTGGATTAAGGATATTATATTGTGAATTTCAAATAAAACTACTTAACTAAGTATAATAATCTAGCGTTACGATATATAATATCAAATGATCGTTAATAGGTAAAAATTATATGTTTTAGTTAGATACCTACTCGTATTGTGAAAAGTCATAATTTGTAAATAATCGCGACGCGTTGGAGCTATTTTTAATGCAATTTTAAACAAAATTGAGCCGATTCGCCTTGACGTTTCACAGTCAAATCGTTCAAATTATATTTCCTAAACTATACCTACTTTACTTTAATCCTTCTTCAAAAATTTTAAAGGTAATTTTGTAGGTTAGAAACCTAAATCCGACAAATCAAGCTCTTAAATGGATTGGGCATACAATAGTAATAGTAGAATAGATATAAAATAACCTATTTGGAAAGAAGAAGATTAGCCATGCCAATCCAGTCATAACAGCCTCGTTGCTTTTCTAATTACTAACTAGAATTGAGTAACAAAGAATACAACAACTAAAATAATTAAAAATTTGGCTAAACTTGCGCGATCTCCTACTTTTCTTTCTATAAACCGTCAAGTCGGTCAACCGCTTGTCAACCTCCCAAGCCCCCTGGTTCGAAAATGGGTTCATGAACTAACTTTTTATTAAGTCTAGACCCTAGCTAGACTTATATAATACAAAGATTTTTATTCTTTCATTTCAGAGCTATGAAATAAGTTAAACTTAATTTTCGATATAACTTATGGCAAGTTTGAGAATGTATAATTGTAGTAGGCGTATTTCGAAAAGTAACAATATTTTTGGTTGTAAAGGAATAAAAATGGTAGCATCCTTCCTTATCGAAAATAACAAAAAGTTGGTTTATGAATCGCTAGCATTAACAAAAAGTAAGTTTATGAATCCTATTTCTGTTTGGCAAAGTTTATTAATGGTTTGATACCAACTGATTGGTAGAGGTTTAATAAGTTATTTGCGTGTCATTTTTCCCTTCCAATTTTTACAAGAGTCCGTTTTTTAGACAGTGTTCTGTGAAAAGCGGATTCTGTTTGGCGCATAGAGGATTATTGTCAGAATCTTTAATCAATCTCGACACGCTTTTTAATAGCTAACGCATTATAACTGTAACGTGAAAAAGCCGCTTCGAAATTACGGATCGATCAACTCGATTTTTGTCTATAGTTTATATGAAAATCCGGGGCGATTCGTTCACGTTACATGTACACTCACCAACCTACCCATTTAAGGGATCGTCTTATACCAGTTTTGCTAAGTATTTGTATGAAAAACTAAAATAAGTTGGTCCCTTCAATGGGTAGATTAATGTGCTGGCAATGATAGTACACCATCCATAATACTCGCGGCAGTTCGATTGTAGGTAATAGTCAGAAAATAAAAAGAGGACGTAACATTGACCTACTCTAGTCGTCCTTGTTCTTCGCGGGCTCGGTCTCTGAGACCTCGACTTCAGCTGTCTCGCTCATGCTGGCGCCGGTATCCACGCGGCTCTTATCCACTGGGTACAACCTGAAAAAAGTCAATTTTATAATGTACAAAAAATATATCGTCGAAAATGATCCCTACTGACCTAAACAGACACAAAATCACAATAAGATATTTCCAAGCCAAGTCTGATACATCAATACCGTCCACTGTTCGGCATAGGCCTCCGCTTGGAAGGCGCGTTAGCTAACTGTTGTTTCACAGAGAATGCTGCTACCCATTTTATCGAATTATCCCTTCGCACCCCTGGGTAGAAATGGAGTGACGCTATTTTAACCCGAAACTACGTGTCCACCGTAATACACTTAAACTTTCTAGGGTAAAGATGGATAACATGATTTTGACTCAGCATCACGCAAAGTTAAAAAAATAACTTATGTAATAACTATACTAACTCACCATCTCTGATACAAATAGACTAGGAACACCAAATCGTCCCTGAAGCAGGCCACCCTGTGCGCGGTCGGCATGGTGATAATGAACGCGAAAACATCGTCTATGAACGTGTTGAACGCCTTGTACATGAAGGCCTGCCACGGCAGCGCCGCCACAGACCGCAGACGGTAGTTTACGAATAACTGCGGTAGCATCAGTAGGAACCCGAACGCGTATACGCAGTTCACTATACTGTGGATCGCCCACGAGTACCAGCTGTTGGGAACAAAAGTGTTGTTTGAGATTTGCCTAGTTTACAGAAAATGTTAAATGAATTAAAGTATTTTGTAAAATCTAGCGACAAATTGGTTTGGGAACACAAAATATTGTTCTTTATAAATGTTTATTTCCATATTTATTCAGGCTGTTAGAAAAAGTACTGACTTCCCTTCAAGGGGTGAACCAGCCCGTGAATCTAAACAGCTTTCCCCTAGGAACATAAAAGTGTAAAGTTAACAGAGACTCTAGTTTGTATCTCAAATGTAGAGTAGCTTGAACAAAAATGGATAAGGGCCATAAACAGATACAATAGCTCAGTGTTAGAGCAGTGGGACAGTGTCCAATACAAATTAGGTACACAAGCTAACAGAGAATCTTCTATAACATAATGTCGGTCACAGCTTACCTCTTATGTGGTTCATAGATGAGTGAGTAAATAGCACCAGCGACGCAAAGCGGGTACAGTACCATGGAAAGGTAATGCATGGCCTCTCTATCGAAGCCTGCCGTCTTCTTCTCCTCGGAGTCGAGCGAGGTGTCCCGCCAGACGCGCGGCTTCCAACCCGTGAACGATATGCGTATGTGCAGCACTTTTGTGATCTTCCACATCTGTGAGAAATTTGCTATTTTAGCACTGGAATCAGATCCTGGGTTTCTAAACTCAAGCTTATTATTTCTCCTTTAAAAAAAATATTAATTCGATTGAAGTAAATGTGTAATCTTCGTGTGATTATGTGCGACATACAATACTGCGTGAAAAGTAGCGCTTATTTCGCTCGCAGTACCGCGCGGGAATATTGTTCAGCACCACGCATGAATATTGTTCAACATCACGCGTGAAAATTGTTCAACACCACGCGTGAATATTGTTCAACACCACGCGTGAATATTGTTCAACACCACGCGTGAATATTGTTCAGCACCACGCGTGAATATTGTTCAATGTATTTATCGGCGACGTGAGGTCTTGCGTACGCGGCACGGTTCTTGTACTACTATGACATAGGCGAAGTGAAAAGTCATGCTCGATACACTATTTCATCTGTGTCACCAACCTCAATAACAGTGCTGATCCCAACTGGAACTAGAACCAGCATGGACGTGTTCTCATCCAGCAGGTACAAGAAGATGACGAGCTGGGAGAAGGCGCACCACAGCACTGTCCGCGCTGACAGACCCGCCAGCGACCGCTTGCGACGCCAGAACGATATCTCGTTCTTGAACGCCAGGAAGTCCAAGAGTAACTGAAATTCAATGCCAATTTATTTATAACTAGCCATCTTTTCTACAGTCACTACTAAAGCCTGGTTACTAGTAAGACAGTGCCCAGCAGTGGGACAGTATAGGCTGAAATAATAATAACTTTCTCTAGAAAACACCACTGCCACAAAATAGACTTTCTAAATAATGGTAAAGTGAAACAAAATCGCTATGTGCACTATCAAATAGCAAATTATCTTTAAAAACTAGAAATATATCAACCTCACCCTAATTAACAGTAGAATAACTCTACTTACATGGACACTAGCAACAGCAACCGTAGCTGATAGTAAATACAGATTTGTATCAGCGAATATCCCTTTGACATCATCAACATCTTTCTCACTGAAGCCCAACTCATGCAATTGTGCCAGGGCCTGGCTTATATGCAACGCCATCCGGAATGTGCCATAGGAAGCTGGTGCCACAGAGATTGTTACGTTCACTTCTGCTGAACTTGCATTCAGAAGCTGCAGATTTGACATACGGGCTTTTAGTGTGTTGTGCATAATTATAGGCATGAACTTGCCGTTTCTTATCCTGAAATAATTACAAATAACAAATGTTACATTACTTAATGATAATTTTGTAAAATATTGATGATGATATGATAGCATTGTGTTGCTTAGAGTAACATCACCCTAACAATATAACATTTTAGGCAACAGGCTAACTCTCCGTGACTACAGTGATACACAAATCATCTAAAAGAGCCCTCAATATATGTCAGAGGTGGCGATGGCGGCTGTATTTATCTGGCAGTTGAAGCTCTGCCTACCCCACAAGAGATTAAGGTGTGGTGTATGTATGTATGTATTACTTTGTCATAGCTGAAAATAACACTAAGCACACTTTTATAAAGAGAAAATATGTGAATAACTTAAAAAAAAATACCTTATAACATGGTAAAGTTCTCCCGGTAGTTTGTTGGCTGGTAGATTCAAGTCATCTCCAAGAACAGCCATTGGAACTTGAGTTGAGATGTGGGCATATGGAAGTACTTTCTTTTTAGGCTTTGGCTTTTCTTCTTCTGCCTAAAATGTATAAAATATGTTTTTTTTAAACCTATGTTCTGCTTCTTTCAGTGGGCCACCATTTAGTCCTACAACGTGGTGTCAAGGTCCTTCAGTCAATTCAATTGAATTCATACCTTTATTTCAAACAAAATAAATATTTCCAATTATAAAATTTAACATGCATTCTTAATAATTTATAATAAACAAATTTTTCCATGCATTTAATGTCTGTCCATTTTTGTGTGTTCTCTTGTCTTACAACAAATGGCGGTCCTTCAGTCAGTTAAAGGATCATGACAACTTTTGTTTGGATGCTCTTCCTGTTTTTCATCAGTCTTGCGTCACACTTGCAGGAATCACATCAAAGCCAAAGTTATATAATAATAGAGAATTAATATTGCTTATCATTTTAGCATAGAGAATTTTTATGCAACATACTAGTTCTGGAGTTATTGAATGTCAAAGTCTGGCATCGAAAGAGACAAAAGTGCTGATGTTTGGCACTCTTTAGTGTATTTAGTTCTAAATACATTATTTTCGGTAAGCAGTGTAGAAAAGGTTTACGTCTCAGTATTTTTTTTTTGTTAAAATAGGTAAACGTAGATTTTAAATTTTATTTTTATAATTTTTCTGGGTTCTGTGCAACAATTAACATTGCTATTTTTCATTGAAATTGGCGATATTATATATTGCATTCATTTGTTTTGTTACGCAAGACACATGGTTAGCCCATGTATGGGCATTCTCCTTTAACTTTCAAAAAATTATGAATTAAGTCCATAGTATTTTTGAACATAAGTTTTAAGCATACAACTTTTATATTTCTTTAATTGTCCAGTCCACAAGCTATTGTACAGATTATAATATTTAGCTTGGGTGTTCCCCGATTAATACTGTGTGTGATATGATCAGACTAAGACACCCAAATACAAGTACCAAGGAGAATAGGAGCCCCAATCTTACTGATGTTAAAGGTCTACATAATTTGATGTGACTTGACTATATTAAAATATGATACTTATACATTCTTATCTTTTTAAATTAAAAGTAACATACATTCTGCTGAAGTAGATTGAAGGTAGCTGCTTGTGGTTCAACATGAGTGACTAGTGGGAATGTGTGCATAGACTCCGTACGGACGAGCTCGTCAAAATCTTTATACAGTTTGTTATCATCCAGTAAAACTGCATGCATGTAAAATGTTCCATTTTTTCGTGTCTCTCTTGGCACCCTTAGCGCTATATTGCTATAAAAGAAGTAATACATTTTTATCGATGTTATTCTTATTGTTTTTCATAATTTTTAATTTTTTTAAGAGTAATACTATGAGTGAGGTTACTTACAATTCTACCGGATTACGGTAATCGAAGTTCTGTTTAGTGTAAACTTTTGTGACGGTAGATGAAGGAGCGCCACCGAGATAAGGTTGTTTCTTTACGGAAGTATACAGAACAAGGCTCTGTTTTGGGTTTGTAGCTAAATAGGACGATAAACATCTCTCGCCACGACTACATACGGGCGGTATAAAAATCTCAACCAATGTCCATATTGTATTTACAACATACACAGTGAAAATTAAAGTAAGTATTAAACTAACTGATATATATTTCATTACAACGAAATTTGTAGCCGGTTTTACAATAAATAACTGGTTCACAGTGGTGCGGCAGATGAAAATGTATGAAAATTCATTCAAATGCAAGCAAATTCCGGCCTAGAGAAATGTCAATGTCAAACACAACATTGTGGCGAACAAAAAAAAAACCTTTCCGTTTAGAAAGGCCTAGCTAGTCACATCAAATTACTTGATTGTGCGTGCACCATACGTAACGTGTGCGTTGCGGCAAAGCAAAGCAAAAAGAAAACAAAGCATGTATCAAATAAATCGAGGTCAATGGAGAGTAATATTATGGGATAATATATAAATTATAATGCAATTATTAGTAACAGAAGTGAATTTGCATTTTACTGCGTGCGGCAAGCGTTTTACAAAACCAACTCGTTTCGATAATGTGAGTGTGAATGATCCTTTACAGTAATAAAAATAATGTTGCTAGCTCATTTCACAAAAAATGAGCCAATAATCTTGCAAGTGTATTTTTTATCGACATTTGTTGATACAACTTTATGACGATGTTTGCCTGGCCTGGCACTATTTTGTAAAACACGACAATGTACGATCCCGTAAATGATGATCTATATTTTCTTCACATGTTCTCTTTACTTACAACCGCTCTTCATCCCTTTTCTACCCGATATCTTGTTTATTCATGTATCAGTATTATATATGTATTTAGAATATCAGACTATCCGAATCTTCACTTTATTATAATGTGCGTAGTTAAATATCTTCGCGAAAAGTGTCCAATAAGTTTAATTTTTAATGATAACAAACATGATATCGGCATAAAAAAATTCAATTGCCCCAGCCAACAAAAAAATGGTCTTCATTGAGCAGTACCAGCAGTGAGCGAGTTCTAGTAAACGATGTTGGAACTAATTTCGGGCACAAAAGGAAAGCCCCAAGTGTGTTCTACACGAAAAAGAAAGAAAAAGTATAAAGAAAAGTAGCTTTCCACTTCTTTCCTTATGTATATTAAAATTACACAATGTATTTTGAAACAACGAATTTTTTAATAGATAAGATAGAGTGATTCAAGAGGAAGGTTTATGTATTGTGTATAATAAATGGTAGGTAAATGTCTTATTTCCAAGGGAAAACACCAGCAGCAGGTGCATCCTCTAGGAGGGCCGTTAGTATTAAACAAAATGTATTGTTTACTTATTACTTATCGTCTACTTATTGTTTTTAAACAGCTGTATAATGATGTTCTAGTTACAGATTCAGCCCAGCCACCACGCCATCGTATCAAACAGCGGAGGCCTTAACATTTATTTCAATACAACATGTCTATTTGTGTCATAAATTAAAGTTTAAGCTTATTAAATTCTTTGCGTGAAGTGGATAACAAAAACACTATGAATAAAAATAAGTCAGATAAATAGTATCCAAGCGGTGCCCGCAGCTCCGCCCGCGTGGAAGTCTTATGTGTTAATCCAAGTTACCTTCTGTGATAAATTTCATGGAAATCGGTATAGTAGTTTTTTGCGTGAAGGAGTAACAAACAAACTTTCGAATTTATAAGGATAATCGATCAAGTAATATCACTGAAAATAAATAAATAAATAGCTCGCGTGTTGATGTCTTCATATCGTGTATTCCGACAACGATTATTATTGGCACACGAGCAGAATCGGTGATTTAGTTCGGGTATAAATCTTCTCTTTAAGACTTGAAATGAACAAGTATCAGTCATATGTAGTCATTTTGATTGAAATCTGCCGTGCATTCTTGTGTTGTACATTTTTCAGTGATGGTCATTGTCATGTTATTGTTAGACACTGTAGTATCCAGTATTATAGGGATCCAAATTTAAATTCTACGTTCTTTTATGGTATTTAAATCACATTTAATATCTAATTTAGGGTACTTTTCTGCTAATGATGCTACGATGTATTCAATAAATTTCAAAAAAAAGGGAAAAATCTGAAAATTACAAATTGTGGTTGCTATTACAGTCTGTAAGTTTAGGTACTTATCTTTTTGTAAACAAACTTTGTATGAAATTGACACTTCAGAACTGTCAGTTTAATACAAAGTTTGTTTACAAAAAGATAAGTACCTAAACTTACAGACTATAGTACGTTGTAAGTGTCAAAACTGAAAGATTAAGAAATGTTTTTTTTTATTGGTGCATTCCTGCATAGTGAGTGGCGCCTAGCCCCGTTTTATCGAGTGTCTGTGTGTTACGCGCGTACCTACTGCGTACTCCAAAAAACTGCTGATTTAGCTAGAAATTTTTATTTTGGCAACACATCTAAACACCCTGGGCGACAAGTGCAGGAACGTAATAAATCGGTGTCTCCTAGGAAATTGTATTGATATCGTGGAAAAATATAATAAAACCCGGGTACGTTTTCTCCTTCATAATAGAGAATACAGTTTGCGTTCCGTGAAACGAAAAATTGTACAAGTTCGATGGTGTATGTGGCAGTGTTTTGACAGTTCACTTGACAGAGTGTACCTAACACAAGGTGTTGATATTCTTGTTTATATTTTCAGGATGAAGAAACATTTGGGGTGAACATATTTACATTACGTCTTCAAATCCTATTCATGTACACATAGTTACGTCAAAAAATGATAACAAGTACGAATATGTGCCGACTTTGCCGTGGCCATGAATGCTAAAGACTTGCGGACAGAAGCTGCACTGGGCGACCGCAGCAACGATGGCACTACAAAGTACGCACAAGGCGGCGGCGCGCTGCCGTGCCACAGAAACAAGACCTATCAGGACATTGGATCTAACACGCTGGCGAAAGTGGACGCTCCGCCATCGCGTCCGTGCGCCGTCATAGGGCCCGATCGCGTGGTGCCGCCGCCCGCTGTCGCGCCCGCGCCCGCGGCCGTTGACTACCACAAAAAAAGCCCGCTAGAGCCATGGCTCACACCAGATGGCACATACCGTCGGCCACCAGAATACCCACACAAACTTCTGGACTACCAACATCCATCCAGAAATATTTCACCAAGACAAACATTCCAAGAGAATATGCAACGCATTATGGTGCCCCCATCATACAATGTTGGGAAATTAAAAGAGGACCATAATTTTACAGGAGACCCAAACATAACCCAGATGAGGAACAATAAGTTGAATGTGCCCCCTGACTCTAATCCCAAATATTGTGATGTGCCTTATTCCCTTAATCCCATAACAAATGAGCAAAAAAGTGTTAGGAACTCTGAAGTTAGTGTTTCAAACATGAATTCTGTGCTTGCGAGGGGGCCTCCACAAGGGTGGCCCCCAACTAGTTCCAACATACAACCGTCTAAACCAATTCATCAAGAGTTGTGTCAATATCCTGAGTATCAAAACTGTGCTGCACCGAGGCCAATGCTGATGACCCGACCACACAGGACCGTGCATGAAGAACCAGGACCTGTGTACCCGGAAGCCTACTATCAACATGGGAACATTCGATACAAACCCTACCCGTCTGTGAAGGAGAGGTACCCACAAGCAAGGTATGAATATCTTGGTAACTATTCCAACCCATTTCATCCACCTTCTCCTTTTCCAACACATAAGTATGACCCACAAAAGCCATTGCCGCCTCACCCATACCCTAATTATCCCCAGGTTCCTCTAAAATATTTGGATACTAGAATGGGTGATCCTATTATGAATGGATACCAAAGAACATTGAATCAACAATCTCCTTATAATAACATTCCTTACCGGAACCCTGTAATGCATCCCCCTTATGGGCCAATGCCTGGGAATTGTTTACCTTCCGGTAAATACTATTCATACCCACCTGATGCAGCTAAGCCAATGGCACCAAACAAATTACCTTATGATCCTACTGGCAAGTTATACACTGATTATGAAAGTAGGAATAAAAATTACCCTACTTCAGATGCATTCTTTGTGAATGATATAGGTAGACCTCATGCTCATAAAGGACCGGTTTTACCACCTAACTATACCACAAACATCCATGGTATGCCAGCACATAGTACACATCCTTATTACAGGAAAGAATCAGTAAAAGGTTATGAGTATAGTACACATTTTAGAAACATGGATCACATGTTAGGGATTAATGGAAATCTTGTGGCAAGATTTCCATCACAGTTTTCTCCTTCTGGGATAGCCATATCTCCAGCAGATTCTAATACAAGTAATGATACAAATCAAACTCAAGGAACAGGTCAAGAAGATTGTGGATATGTGAGCCAATCATCTACAGCAAGTGTAAGAAGCATGGATTCTGTCATTAATAGAATGCCACCTGATGTGTACAGAAGGTACGACTATAGATATAATAATATTACGAAAGCGTCAGCTGCTATAACAAAGCATGAACAAAGACCTGGCGGTAATGTTGGCTCAACAGAAAAAAAAGATATTGATGTCAGACAATTTCTCCAAATGTGGAATGAAGGAGAAGATGAAGGTGGAGAAAACAGTACTAAAGAAGTTACTATTAAAATTGCCCCAAACAGTGGTAGTAGCATGCATTCGGCAAATTATGAGACAGTGAACCAAGAACAACTATATGTTCTTGGGCTTGTAAATGTTCCAAGTGAAGAACTCAGCAAGTATGAACACATACAGAAAGTTTCTAAATTACCAGAAAACATAAAAGGATACAACAGCATTGAACTACTTCATCAATTTGAAGAAGTTGTTGAATCTTCTAATCTAAATCATTATAACTCTAAAACCACAAACCCAAAACAGTTTCATGATAAATTAAAATCTGTGCAGATGCATGGTATAGGTATACCATCCCGTCCATTGTCACCCTTGGATGTTGAAGCAAAAATAAGTCAATCAGTAATACATAAAGAAGTTGGGTGTAATTTTGAAATAAAACCATGCAGTCCAAAAATGTTGAATGTTGAAGTTGCAACACCTGTTCAAACTATCACAGGTGAACGAGTTATAGAAAAAGTTTCTAACCCGCTTTTAAATCAGCCTCAAATTTTACATAATGATAATGAAAGTAGAGATAATTGCAATGCTGTACAAAAACAACTTAGTGTTCAAGATCATACAAAAAATACTAGTTGTAAAATGGTTCATAAACCGTATGGTAACATAGACCCGATTGTTGCTCTAAAGACTAATTATAGTATTCAAGACCTAGAAAGTAATTCTGGAGTTTGTTTAGCATCCTTACCCAGGCTCGACAATGACATTGAATTGAATTTCCCTGAAGTTAATCAACAATTTATTAATGCAAACAAAGTAGAATCAGTTATAACTTCAACTCCCGTAAAAGATTTGACTTCTAGTGATGTCGATCGAACACACGCGACAGATTGTGAAACTGAAACAGATAGCATCAACTCTTCTTCAACACAAATATCAGAAAAAGATTTTACTAAGCTAAGCAAATATAGAAAACTAAAAAGAAAAAGCCCAGGACCCAACTTACCAGAAGCAAATGTTCAAGCTATGAGAACAGATAGCGTTATCATTAAAAACCCTGAAAATTGCAAACATGAAAACCTCGACAGAACCCCATCGCCTAAACCAAAGAAAGTACAGGAAAATCCAATTAACTTGTCAGTAAACATCGAAAGCCGCGACACTGCCACAATACATTCTTACAAAACAGATGATTTTGGATGCCACAATATTGCTATTGACTTCAGTTTAAATTCACATGAAGTAAGTAATGTTGCAAATATACACGTCAAAGCCGCTGAAATTAATTTAGCAAATAAAAATAAAGATACTTGTAACGAATCGCAAGTTAACAGTATAACTGAAAATATCCAAAATGGGCAGGAAATAAAAAAGTCTTTTGAAAGTGTATGTATTCAGAGCAGTAGTTATACTTGCAACAAAGAGTCAATTGACGTGAATGTTTTAAATAGTGATGATGCAAATGTCGCAGACAATAATTTAATTGAATCCCATTTACCTTCCCAAGCAGATACAGAAAAAGGTGATAGAGAAAGTCAGAATAAAAAGCTTTCGTCTTATAACGATTTTCCTTCGGAAGAAAAAGAGGATACTATAAATGAAAAAATGAGAGAGCTATTTGGGGAAGATTTTTCCAATGTGGAAGAAGAACCTTATTTTGAGCAGATACATGATACACAAGCCATTCTTGACGATAACTCTGTGGATGGCTTAGGAAAAGAATATGTGTTTACTGATGAAATCTCTCAACCGCATGATAGACTTGAGACTTCCATGTCAGAAGACTTAGAAAATGAAATTCAAGCTTCAAGTGTGTGCAACCAAGGAATAAGAGCAAAAAAGAAACAAAAATGGGATTTGGTCAGTAAAGATGCACTACTCTCTCAAAGTATTTATGAGAAAAATGATTTTGAAAACAGCGATTGCGATAATATTCCTGTAGTAATACGAAACGATGAAAATATAGACGATCAATTAATGTTCAGCGATATAAATAGCTGCTTAAGGCAGTTAAAAAGTGAAGAACCGTTACATATTAAACCTAAAACATATAGTTGTCGAGTCGGCAAAGAACTGCTATCACCTTGGATGCAGAAACTAATAGTCAACTGTGAAGGCCCTTGTTCCGTTTCTTCTAAAGATCTATTGTTAGATGTAAATAAAAATGGAAATGTTCATTCTGATAGCAGATTATCAGAGTCAGAAAAAGTCTTCTACAGTTGTGAGTTAGAAGATAAATTTGCATGTGCTGACATTTTACATAAATTAAAATCTAAAAATGTAGGCGACAATAATCAGTGTGG
The DNA here is from genome assembly GCA_029255805.1 of Keiferia lycopersicella. Lineage (NCBI taxonomy): Eukaryota > Metazoa > Arthropoda > Insecta > Lepidoptera > Gelechiidae > Keiferia > Keiferia lycopersicella. The sequence continues at coordinate 209,003 of JARACZ010000029.1, read as the reverse complement.
TCTAGTAAACATTGATACTTGTACAGTGATTGAAGACAACAAACGAGATATCCCATCAAAAAATGAAGAGTTGAATAATGTTGAAGAGGGAAATGAAAAACTGCCCACAGATTTAAAAATGAAAAATATGTTTACTAGTTATGATACATTAAGAAGCGATCACCTAAAGGAATTGGAAATAATCGACAAACATGGGGTTAGTAGCAGACAAAAAGATGACGCACCAAACAAGGAAATGGAAGTAGATGATTATAACTATCCTTGTCAACCCAAAAAAATTAAGGTTCCGGAGACGAGTGATAATTATGAGACTGCTAACAATCAGGTAAATGACAAACCAAATGCTAACATTATGGAAGCACTCACTCACGCACTCGAAGTTAATGTATGTGACACTAAAATTGAGTCATGTCAGGTGTTGGAGACAGCTGACGAAGATGAAATGCCTAAAACCCAGGAAATAGAGAAATCCAATAGTGAAGTTATGGAACCAGATGTTTGTAACAGTGGATGTATATCTAAGTCATGTACTGATATAAAGACAGTTGAGGAAGATGATATGAATAACAGCCACATAAATGAGAAATCCATTAATAAAGATATGAAAGCAGATGCCTATAACAGGAGTTGTAAAACTGAGTCATGTAAGGGTTGGGAGACAGTCAATGAAGATGAAATGACTAAGAGCCAGGAAAATGAGAAATCCATTATTAAAGTTATGGAAGCAGATGTTTGTAATAGTGCTTGTAAATTCGAGTCGTGTAAGGGCTTAGAGACCGTCGGCGAAGATGAAATGACTAACAGCCAGGGAAATGAGAAATCTATGAATGAATGTATGGATGTTTGTGACACTATTTGTCAAATTAAATCTTGTGAGGGTTTGGAGAAAGTTGACGAGGATGAAATTACTAACAGTCATGAACATAGGAAATTCCATGATGAAGTCATGGAAGCATATGTTTGTAACACTAGTCCTAAAATTGAAACATGTAAGATTTTGAAGATGGGCGATGAACAAGAGATCGCTAATATGCAGGATAATGACAAATCAAATAATCAAGTTATGAACGCAGTTATTAATGAGAATAGTTGTGAAAATAAAACTAGTATGGCACTGGGCACGTTCGATAAACAAGAGACCAATGAAAGTCTGAAAAATTACACATCAAAAGTAGATGATGTAAAAGCAGACAATTGCGAAAATTCTTCTAAAAAAAATGTGACTTTAATGTCCCTTAATACAATCGACTATCTTCAAGAAAATAATAAATGTAATAAAGCCACTGATAGTGATTTGAAGATTAGAAATGAAAATCAAAGTGTTGAAAATGAAGTTATTTACGTTAAAAATAATTTAAAAAATATAACAGACGACAAATTTAATATAGGTGTAAAAGGTGAAAGCTCATTAAAGAGTGTTGATATGTTGCTAATGACCAGTAAAAACACGAAACATGAAGAGGAGGGTGATATTGAGAAAGATTTGGACACTGCAAATAATCTTAATAATGTAAATAATCTTCTTACGAATAGGGAAACACAAGGTTCAACAATGACTGGCATTAAAACAACAGAAAACTTTGAAAATGAAAACGACACTGGGAACACAAATAGTGACACAAAATGTTATGATCGCGCAAAAAATAAATTACACTGTAAAAATGAAAACGAAACGGCAGTGGCTAATGATTATAAGATTTTCGATATCGACAATCGACACATAAGAATAAAAAACTTAACTTCAGATTATGAAAGTGAGAGCTTATCTGATAAATACTTGAATGAGTTAAATTGCCAATCTTATTCCAGTCATTGGTCTCTTAATCAATCGCCAGAGAATATGGGTATTCTAAGTCCCTTGACATCTGATACAGATTCCGACGATAGTGACATATGTGAAAACAAATATGAAACCCGTTTAGTTAGTGACAAGAGTATACATAAAGTAAAACCGATTTCAAGAAAGTATAGTGTTGATAAAAATGTCAATCATAATCTATCTGAATTTCAGCCCAAAATTTCTAAAGAATTAAATACTACGGTACCAAATGTTTTACACACAGAACTCTTACCAACTTTGAAAACAGAATCAGGATCCATTCATAATTTGGAAGGCACAAAAAATAACAGGCTAGAAGAATTTTCAGGTCTTGACAAGCAAGATAGTTCTCTATACACACAAACTTCCATGTTTACTACTAATGCTACAGCTTGTAGCAACAATCGTAAATTAAACAATGAAGATTCCAATTGTGGAATCGATTCCGTTAACATTGCACCATTGCAAAAAATCTGTAAAATCGTTTGTGTAGAAAACAGCGCAGAGGACACGGAATTTGAAAGTTGCTGCAATAATGTAATGAAGCCTTTAATAGTTGAGTCGACCTCCTGTTCTGATGCATCTGAAGAAACAAGTGTATCGGATGATGATGATAATAACTCAGAGTGTTCAGATTCAATAGTGTCTCAATATGAAGAATCTTACAAACTAGTGTCAGTGGCAGTTGATAAGACGGCAGAAACATATGAAAATAATATAATGTTATCTAAGTCTCCTGACAATATGTGCCCTGACAAACTCACAGATAGTAAATTACAGAGTGATACTTGCGACTCGATGGAACTAACCACTAACACCCGCGATATAGAAATAACTCCAGAGACCAAAAACGTAGATTTGGAATGTTCTAACTATGGTAATACAGACTACGGACAGACCTATGACAAGACCAATTTTATCAGCGTACCTATTTCAAGTGACTCTAATGAAGAAGAACATAAAAACCTTATTGAAAATTGCGTCGATAATCAACGGGTTAATGACGTTCAACATGAATTCGACGATTATAGGTTTGAAAATTCACAGGATTTAGGAACGAATTTTGTTCCTGCTTCTGAAAGTATGAATGATTCTGGTGTAGTGTTGGATACCCCACCAGAAAAAACAAGCATAGAGTTGTTGGTAGATTCTAGCCCTAACGATGTACAATCACATGGAATAAGCAAAAGTGCAAGATATCCATCCAATTACTTGACCAAAAGGCGAAAATCGCTGAAAAGATCTTTATCAGATTCGGCACTTCATGATATTAAAGAAAGTTTTAAAGAAGAGTTACCTGAAAACGATGCTCTTCTATGTCCGAATCCGAAACGGAAGAAAGATGATGAAGAATTAAATGATTACAATGCGTCGCGCTTTATAGCAGAAAATATTTGCCAAGTATTACAAAATAACAGGAGGAATTCAATTTCCTCTATTCACAATGAAGGAAATGTATCATTTTGTATATTGATTGACAATAATTGCATTATATCCGAAGAATGCGATGAGTCTGCTAAGATTTGTTTCTCTGAAGTACCAGAAGATTGCTTATCAAATATACAAGAAGAATTGCTGAACCAAGAACACCAATCAAATGAAAGTTTGCCTGAAAAAGATAATGGCTTTGACTATTTGAGACCAGCGGAAGAAAATTTATTCCAAAAAGATAAATTAATTGAAGAGCCATGGGTGGATGATGTCGCATGTGTCGAAACGGTAGTTAGTGAAGATATTGGTGAAAATGTTGTTATTGGTGCACCGATGTCTCCAAAAGACGACGATGATGATGAAACGGAAGACTATGACTTAAATGAGCATACAGACAAATTAAAATGTATATACGGTGATAAAATATATAACGACGATACTCATTTCGTGCAAACCTTATATCGCACTCCGCAAATGGACGTGAATAAAACTCTTAATCATAGAGACTTAAATGCCACAGATGATTCTCAAATAGACTATGATAGTCGTTATTACGATAAGGAGTCATTGGAGAGAGTCCTCTCGGAAACCAACGTTCAAGATGATAATCAGTATGTACCTTTCCCAATTACGGAACCTTTAACGAGGCCGATCGTTACTGCAATTCAAAGTAATGATAGTGAAAACTTTCAACCTCAGAGTTGCACTGTTCATGCATCAGAATCCCCAAAATTTCAAAATATAGAACACCATCTAGATGACGTTGACCATGACGAGAAATTTAAAAATTATTCTGTCAAGAAAACCAAAGAAACCATAATCAACTCTTGCGAGTCAAGTGTCGATGATGTGTTGTTCAACATCGGAAAATGTGACGAAACTTCTACGTGTGCTACATCTAGTTCACCAGAAGTGTCGTCAACTACATCAGAAGAGAAAAATTCCGGTATTTTGTTAAAAATTACCAACTACGGCGGGTCAAGGGTATCACAAGTAAATAATATAAGCCCTTTAAATAGAATAAGTTGCAAGTATACGGAAAAGAAAGATTACTCAAGCTCGGGTGGTAACATGCCTACCAGAACCCTACTTACAAAAGGTGCTCAGAAATACATCCCACCTTTGAAAGAAACTATTCGTAATTTAAAAGTTAAATTACCCCTGCCAGAGCAGAGTCTTCTTAAATTAAAACAGCTAAAATTAGCCAAAGAAGAATTAAAATTAACCATTGATAGACCATCCAATACAGTAAAGAGAGAAATTCCAAAGAAAATTAAACCTAAGTTTGAAGATGTCCTTAAAAGTATAGATGAAATGCAATTTCAAAGACATAAAGAAAACAATAAGAAAGCAAGGAAGTCGATACCAAAAGTGGTCATAAAAAAGAATGAGCATGGCTCCCATTATGCCAGTACGTCGAGTAAAAACAAATTTAATCCAGATTTAACAGGTATGAAATGGCAACCTTGGGTTTTTTTAGAGAAAGATGATTTTATAGATAAGATGGCGCTTCGAAAAAAGACGCGAGCTATTTTCAGTCATAGAAAGAGAACCTATGTTTTAGCTGAAAAATTTAAAAAATACAAATCTATTTGTAACACAAAATTTGTCATATCCCAACCAAAACATAAAGATTCTACACCAGGACAACTGAAATACACAATTAGGCTAAAACACAACTACTAAGGTAATTTGTTTGTTGCTGATTTAAGAGCTTGAAAGGGTAGTTTTAATAAATTATTTAAAATAATATAATCCCGGCATAGCTCATGATTCCCAAAAATAAATTATCTACACATTCCTATTATTCCATTTTATTGTTTTGTAGTTACCCTTAAATTAGTTCAATTGTTTAATTTTAAAGCCAAATTCGGTACGAGAATGTGATATGAAAAAAAAACAAAGACAGCCTTAGTTTAATTAGAAATAGGTAACAATGTTTATTGTTTACCTACCTATTTATTGAAGTGCAATTTGATCTGATGTTTTTGTTTTGGAGATTCAGAGTTTAATAAATATTTATATAAATTTTAATAATTTTTACCTACATTCACCATAAATAAGACACAAAGTGTAATAATAAATAACATAGATTTTGAAGTTGCACTTTTAGAACGATAGCCATAAATAGTATTACTTACTTCGTTTTATTTATGCTAGGCAAATATTTTAATTATTTATAGTTTTAAGAAAGTTAACGTTGTTTATTTATCATTGTATAAATTTAATTTTCCTTAATGCATTAAATTGTAAAATAAAAAGAATGATTTTGTGCATATGCATGCAAAACTTCGTAGTGCGGTGCTTTGGTAAAAAAATCGATTATTGTAAATATTTGTTAATCGTATATTGGGTACATTTGCCTTTTTAGTTCATAAGTTTTATTTGAATGGCCAGTTTGTTTTCCACATTGGCCACTGATTGCTCACATAATTTTAAGCACATTATGTAATTGTTAAACTATGTTATTATTATTATAAATGTAATGAAATGTAATTTTTCATATAAACCTATTACTATTAACCTATATATTAGATTAAAGTACAAAAAACGTAAAGTGTAAAAATATTAAATATGGTGTGTACTGCGTCCATGTTATATAATATATATTTTTATCAATACATCATTAAAAGTTTACCTACAATTAAGAGCTTTGAATGTTAAAGTAAATTTAAGTTTGTCTCCTTTTGCTAATGATATTATATAACTGGGGTAACCATAAAATTAAAGCGTGAATAACCAAAGCCAATACTCCAAAGTTATGTAAATATTACAAAAATAATAAGATTTTTATAAAAGGGCGTGATGTGATGTGATGATGATAACTAAAATTTTACGACTATTACCTACTAAAAAAAAAACCATAGTAAAACTTTTATTTACAAATATCTAATTTCATAAATTTCGGTAATTTTCTGCTATTTTAAGGATTTATCATGCACATAATATAAGTGCCTTGATAGTAGCACACGTGAACCACACATATTGTATATTTTTCGTTTCGGAATATAAATATACACTACTGATCTCATTTGTAAGGCACAAGCCATTAAACATTTGCCTTCTAGTGCCTAAACAATAACAATCTTATAATATACTATTTTTATATCATGTACAGGGTGTCCATAAAACATACCAAATATGTGCTTTTACCTTGCATACAGCAAATATTATATGATAGCAAAGGTTGCCTTTGTAAATAGCTAGAAAAATAAATACTGTTTATCAATGTTGAGTGATCAGCTGGTATTTACGAGCAGGTACGTATTTATTAAAAAATATGTAGATACTGTATAATTGTTAACGTTTTGAGAACTATATTATGGATGTACAACGTAAACGTTTCGAAAAGCGTTCTTGTATTTACCAGACAGTCCTGATATTGAGGCTGAATATGAGTCCGATATGTGTATATTAGGGTGAATAGCAAGTATATGACTGAGATTTAATTTTCAGATAGGTAATTATCTTAATATTTTGAATTGTTTTCTCGTTTTTAATTTATGAGTGTTGGTATGTTTGTTATGCACTTGAGGTTTTAAGTTTGTTTGCACTTTATTGGCCATCAGTTATGTGATTGATTGATTATTAGTAAATTAAATATATATATATTTAAGTAAGTTTTAAGCACTGTTAGTGTTAAGGGTTATGGATTTATTGTAAGTTTGTTTTGACGTTTGACTTTTAATGCATATCTTTATGCCAGTAAACGCAGGTGATAGTGTTTCGTGATAGGTGTAATTTCAGGACACGCACGCCTTACGATTCCGATTCAAGTGGAAAAGTACCGCGTGAGTGATCTCCAAATATTGTTAATGGGAGTTTTATGTATAAAGTGGTACCTAGTTTTGAAACTGTTCTAAGATTGACCAAATAAATGTGTTCCAAATAAAAACATGTTGTTATTTAATTAAAAATTTATTTCGTATTAACAATGCTTTACACTGGAATAGTCACTTTAACAGCTTCTTGGCGAATAGCGTTTATGAGATCCTGGTTGATGAGAAACACGAAGCGAAGTCCCGCGATCTGTGGAAGAAATCATACTTTGAATAACCGAATAAAACAGAAATACGAACTTCCAATATGTTCAAATCAATTCATCCCAAATGTAAGGATTCTTATCGCCAACTTTTTATTGAGAAATACAGTCAGATTTATTTGTTTACGATTGTTTATTTGTTATAAGAAAAAAAATACACTACATCTACAGATGATGACTGATGACGAAAACTGTTTTAAACTCTCTTTCGGATAGGTAAACCTAGTAAAAAAAATAGACGAGTTATAAAAGAAAACTAACTTTCCTAACTACTCCATGAGGGCTTGTCAAACAGTTTCAAATCAGAAATTTATTATGGGTAAAAATCAATAATGTATACGGTGAAAAATCTAGGGCAATATCCTACCTCAATGACACTGTTATGGTTCAGTTTGACTTTGTTGCCCTGAAGAATGGGCCGGCCGTCTACGAATATAGGGCGTTTGCCCTCCGAGGACATAAAGAAGTCGCCGGTGTTGCGTAGACGAATAGTAGCTTGCTTGCGGGACACCTTCCCGGCTGGACCCTCGAGACTCAAGTCCACGTCGATGCTATGGTCCCTCGTACTACGACCCACGGCAATCTGCGAGAAAACAAACACTTGTTACCCAGTTATCCAAATAATCCATTTATCACTACTGAACTTAAACAAAACTTGTTCAAATAAATTGATTGTCGAAATGAACTAAATGAAGCTAAGTTATCGACAATATACCTAAACGAATTTCGACAAAGTTCTGTAGTTCTCGCCATCGCGAGTTGTGTTGAACTAATTATTTCCACAAGTGGTACTTGTTTGTAGTTGTTAAAATGATACGCTTAATTAAAACGGTTGAAAAGGCAAATAATACAAGTCAACCTTGAGCGAACGAGGTTCAAGAAAGATATCGCTTTCTACTAACGTATGGCGGGCGGGTGATATTAATAATTAATAGCAAGGAAAACATCACATATTTAGCTATAATGCGTTGGTAGGTACCGTTGTCATAAATCTTGACAAAAACTTATTTTGTAAGGAAAAGAACGTCTTAGCAATTGAAGTAGCCAAGTTTCGGGCTGGCAAAATTTAAAAGTTTCTACCTTTGCCTTTGACACGACAAAAAGAAGAAGAAGAAAGCCTTACAAACTACATTATTACTTTCTGCCCAAGTTAGTCGGCACGTACAGTTTCAACGTATTCTCGAAAACCATTTTTATTTAAACTCTGTCAACACATGTGCTGCACTGACTTGCAAATAAATACGCAGCTATTCGTCCGTGCTGTTTGCGTAAAATATGTGTTAAAGAAACACACAATTAATATTGGCAGGTGCCTATTGTAATCGGAAACGCATTCAAATACCCAATTATTATCGAATATTTCAATTATAGCATTTTACATAATCAGCTTGCTACTGCCGATTGGCTATTTAATAAGATATATGCACTGTACGATTTACGAATTAGACGCAAAAACACTATTTAAAATCTTCGAACTTTTAATGCTAAATTTTAAAATGCATGAACGCTTGCACGTACTGATTTACCTTAAAAATCATTAAGAGCCGTACCTGTCATTAAAATAACATTATTTAGTAGAGTTTTATCGATTGTTGCTGACGACCACTACGATTAAGTATCATACAAACAGAAAATCAAAAGAACACAAACTACCCATTACCAATTGGTAACCATCCAAAGAAGATTCATAAATAATTTAAGAAGGTAAATAAAGGAGCTAAATATGTCGACAGCTTTTCATGCTAACGGTACTTTTATATATACCGATTCATTACTATTGTGGCGTAACACAGCGCATATAGTTGTTGACACGTTAATTCAACTGATAACGTTATCAGCCAGCAGCGAGCGAGCAGTGAACAGGACAGCAGTTCGCATCTGTGGCCAGTCCACGCGAATATCTAGTTATGTACGGATAGGTACGTTTGTTTACAGATAATGGTATTTCTAGTCTCTAAAATTATTTGCCTAGTACTGATTTGTGAGAGTTCAATTCTATGTTTTTTATAGTTAGATGATATTAGAACTTGTGTTGCTATTTGCTATACAGGGTGTTAGAAAAAGTATTGCGTTTCTTGAAACTTCGACGCGTTCTATTTATGACAAATATGATAAACCTATTTAAAATATTTTTCAAAATTATATGCTGCCTGGCATTTATAATTTGATGGATTGTTTACGTGTTTTCTAACCCCAATTTTTTGTAACATACGACATACATACATTTTTATCGTTTTCTGTGCGAATATATTGATTCTCTTGTTTTGCAGTTTGTATATTGTTACGACTTCTATAAATAATATATTCTGTATACTCTGAGGTCACAAAACAGATTGAAATTAACTATTTCAATAACAACTAAGTACCACCTAAGTAGCAACCGTGGTACAAACATGTTGTCGATTGTACCGAAAACAATGTAAATGCGTCAACGCGTAATGAGGATTTTTTGGGCTGATAGCAACACTTGTCCGAACTAGGTGGCGCTATTTCAGATTGAGGAATTGTCAAGTTCATTTTAGTCCCCAATAAAAACTATTTAATGGGATTTTAATGCGTTCAGTACTTTGTTATTCGCATAAAATAAGATTTATACAATTTCATAAGTTAATTTATAAACTCTATCTATGGGAAATTGCACCGTATAACTCACTCCGAGCGCCATCTACTAGGAACTAAACGAGCTAAAAAAATCCTCATTGTAACCACTTTACGGAAAAATTAAGAAGGCTTCAATTCTACGATGTCTTTACAAAACATCATCAAAATACTAAGAAAGAAAAGATAATGTTTTGAAAGTCGGCATTCCTCATGTCGTCACAACTGGAGTAATGCAAAATGAATTACACATTTTGTTATTATGAAGATAGAGCACATACGTGGTACATAGAATCGATTTCCCGGCGAGTACAGAGAATATCGTACGTACATTATACGGTCGTATAGAGGCGAAGGACAATACCTACTAACAGTCTTTTCTATATCTGAAAACGCTGATAATAATGTTTTTATCGTCATAATTATCAACTTTAAGCTGCCTAAAAAAATCTGCTGTTTATCTACCTAGTAACATGGATGGTAAAAACAATACTTAGGCTCAAGCACATTAACCAAAAAAGGATTAAAACCAACAGCTAGATTGAATGTAGTGATACAAGGTAAGATCCTGCTAAAAAACTTGTTACATTTAACGAATTAGGTACCTACCCTAGCCACCTACTCTCCAGTCTACTGTCCATCGATATAGCGAGGCGCTCAAGGCTCAAAGAGCTGATAAGATGTCTATTTCTACCTTATCGTCCCGACTGGTTTCACTATAGATCTGCGGAGATGTCAGTTCGCCTTAATTGGTCTTTTCCACATTGTCATGGACGTAAGCTACTACCATTGTTTGCAGTGTTTTTTGTTTGGGCCAAATTATGTTGTTGTGAATTTTAGTATCAAAATACCGACTGACGGTTTTTCTGGTAATCGAGAGTTAATAATTGTTTTATTTCTATGGAAATAACTTAAGGTATTCTTTAATGTTTTTATGCAGATACCGTAGCATGAAAAATACAAAAGAGTATTGTTGTATAATTATAAATACATTACATTTGTCAAAATGCGTTTATGTTTAACTCACCCAACGCAAAACTGTTAACCTCTTCAGCGTTTCGCGCTGTCGGACAATAATTATGTAAGTATCTAATGTATTTAAATTAAATTTATGTACCTACCAACGTAGATACAAACTTGTTCGAGGTCAAATGAAAATTTTGCTTTAGTTGGAATAATCAGTTGAGGAAGCACACGTTATGAAGTAAGTATTTACAGTGAAACACAAAATCTAAGTTAATCGGTTACGCGTATCAAAAAATAGTTTTTTATTATTAGTTTGGAACTAATGGCAGGTAATAAATATATATTTTTAATCTTACAGTAAAATACCTATATCACTTAGCGTCCATTCGAAATATAGGAAACATACACAGTTGCTAAAAAAACAATATTCTACAATTTTATTATATAAAGTCTATAAATATCAATATATAGTTGTATAGTATTCAAGTCCAAAAACAGTGTCAAAAGTAGAATCGGTATCCGAGCAAGTTATTCTCCTAAAATAGTAAAATTAGGCCGATTACGATTTAGCTCGGGTAAGTAAAAAAACTACTCATTTCCCTTTTAGAATGAATACGTGGTGTATTATAATAACTGTAGGTAAGTTAGGTATTTCAGTTGAAACATTTAGAAAGAAGATCAATCAATAATTTATTCATTCAACAGTTCATTACCGTGTATGAATCACAAATAAATTATAATTTCTTAAATTAATACTCAAAATAATATAAGACATGCGCAACCCTAGCACAGTGTATCAATCATCGAATCATGGCAGGATCGAGTCGTCCTCTGTCCTATTTGTGTTCAATATATCAGACAGAGAGAACAGACTGTGCTATCAATGCAATAATATACGAACAAGGTTTATAAATAACTGGTAGCATGATTTCGAGATAAATTTCTGGAATAAAATAAAATTCAGAATTCATAGCACGACCATAATATAACCCCCGAATAAATAGTACCTACTAATAAATTATTGCTATTAAAACTCTCTACTAAATTGGAAGCGTCTGACAATGGCAAGCTATAGGCGCTAGGTTGACACTAACTCGGAAATCACTCTCATAATTTTGTCAGACGTGACGAAAATGCCCCCTTTTATGCCCGTAGACGTAGACAGTTTGCTTATCCAGCAAGTGGCATAATTTGTAATTTTCTGTATGTTATATCTTTCATCTAATCTCTATCAATTTATGTTCTGTATAATTACATCAGCTAAAATTATGTATTATTTGCTGGGGTGCGACAATAGATAACAAAGTTTTCCAAGTGTTTCGTATGATTGTACAGTAGGTACAATAATTTATGGTTATCAGTCTGTGGTTCTTGAGCAAAGTGTGTAAGGCTGTTAGTACACGCGCTTTCTTTTGCTATTACAGGTACAATTTAAAATAATATGGCGAAAGTTGAGTCGAATGTAATTATCAAAATATTCTTTCATAGTTATTAAAAACTTACACAAAATCCTCAATAGAATATCACACAGAATTGTAATAATTTAACAAAATTAACATACGGGTCGAAATGAAGACCCCCTCTCTTTAAACATAACTTAGCTAAATAAACCTAACACTAAGCATAATTTTAATTATAGGCATCCGCTAGGGAAGCTAATGGAATGTTTGAAATAACGTTTGAGGAAATATAAATAATAGGAAACAATATTAAATTTAATAATAGTCAGTAAAGAGTTTGTTGCATTTGGTTTGGATGTTTCGACAAATGCGTTCAGGCGCGCGGTGTCCAATCCGCAAACGGTCCAGTTCGCAAACGGTCAAGTTCGCAAATAGTCCAGTTCATAAACGGTCCATCCCGTTGCAGGAGGACTTGGTTGATACTCTACTACTTTTATTTGGGGAGCTTAAGAATGTATTTGAAATGGTAAGGTAAATTAACAAGCATAGACAGGATCTAGCTAAACAACAAATCAGAAGTAAATTGACAATAAAAGACGATTCAAACATTTTACAAAAAACGTAATCGAAAATATGCCTTGACAAGGAAGACACGAATCATCAAGGCAACTAAACTAGCTACGTATTGTTGTACGAACCATGCTATATCAGAGTTTACTACGGTTCCGTTGAAAATAATACGTTCCTCCATGGCATAATGTAAGAAATTGACTTTTCTAAAATAACTGTAGCAACTGACACGGGCGCTATCACTTAGCAAGTTCTACTTGCGACACTTATCTAAAGTGTCAATACGACTGTTTGCGGAAGAATTAACATGTTCTAAAGGAGCACCTAGTATTGACGGAATCGGGAGCTACGACCGTTATTTCTTAGTATACTGTACCGTAAGTAAAGTTACACGACCCCTCTCCAAGAGCGCGACACTTACTCAAATGACGAATTCGTATTGCATAAAAATGTAGGTAATCATAAATTATAATACTGTATTAGCATTTATTTCCTTATAATTAAAATAGGATTGCGGAAAATAATGAATCTCAATTTAAACATCATACCTACAATACAAATGAACATTTTGAGCATTGCCAATTTTAATATTGATAGGATCTCGTACCGACTCATATTTTTTATAAAAAGTAAGTATAAATATTTTGTTGGTAAATTTTTAACCGTGATTTTATAACAAATGACCATGAATACCTAAATTAGAATATCAATATCATCCAAGTATAGATTTGGAAACATTATTATTATCTGAAGCGGTTTTGCGTAAAAACTTCCATAAGAGTCCAAATTTTTGGAATTAAATACTGTAGTAAGATAACAGCCAATAGGCATTTTAAAATCTTGAATATTTTTACCTTAACATGACCTGACCCTATACATATTACAAGAGCGGGTTTTTTTTTCAGACTTAGCTCTATTTTTATTGTGAGAGAGTAAATTGTCATATTTAGGTTACCAGTTTTTTACAAGTCGTAAATAATAATGTGCCAATACCGGTAATTGTTGCTATCAAAACGTGGAAATTTTTAATATTTTCGTCTAGTAGATGGCGGTCGTGCGAATGATATAGAAGTCAAGCAGTGATTTTCCATAGGGTTTTTTTTAATGGACTGAACTTGACTGGCACTATTTAAGATTTGCAAAAAAATGGCAACGCAGTAATGTCATTTTACTCCTCAATAAAAAACAGAGTAAGTATAGCGGCCTACCCTGCGGTTGTACCCGTAGCTAATCGTTTTCCCATGGAATAAGTTTTCCCAGCTTTTCTTTTGAACTGCATCAAAATCCGTAGTGTAGTTTTAAGGATCTAAGCATACATACAGACGCGTAAAGTAGCTTTGCTTTATACTATGTAGTGATATGGATTTCCATTAAATTTATAAATAATTGAGTGCCTCAAACTATCATTTTTGCGTCATTGAATTAGCCAACAAGCTTTTAAATTTTACCTTTGTCACTGAAAATGTTTGAAACTAGATCAAATATTTAAGTACTTAAATCGATGTACGAACCTTTATAGACACTTCAAACATATAGTTGTGTGTATATCAATCACTGAACAGCGGCTACCAGTAGTTATTAATTCCACGCTGTAAAAGTACTATCAGAATTTAATTTGCTAGATACAAGAGTCTTAAAAATTCTTATCTGACATTGGATTGCAGCTACCCAACTACAAATATGAGGGGTTTTCGTTATCTTGGCAGTAAAACGCGTAACATGCTGAAAATTCGCGTTTAAATTATAGTCAACAACAACGAAAATACGAAAGCATTATAATATAATCATTCGAATACAGGAAAAGCGGTTCGCAATTTATAAAAAACACGATAACATTAATTATGAACACAATCGAAACAACGTCACCACGACTTTTAAACCTGCACATCATTAAAATACATAAGGGACTTATAAGCGTACTATATCATTTCAGTTATGTAGTTAGCTACGTAATATTACAGGGGGACGTATCGGCGTACAACACTTTATCGACACTGCTTACGATTATGATCTAGAATATAAGATTTACCTTTATTATGAGTAAAGTAAACGGCAAGTTATAAGAAGTGGAAAGTACGCAGAGTCACCGGACATTGACGAAGTTCCATAGGATTGCCATCCTCTGTAGACAGTAGATGTTTTGAATATGCGTCTGGTTACCGACGCAAAACAATGCCCGTGTTTTAAGAGAGTGTTGTGTCAACATTGGCCGGCTATAGCGCTCCGTTCTCAAAACAATGACACAATTAGTTTACCTGACTTTCGTTGCACGGAACGTGAACTCATTTCAATCAGTTTATTACGATCGGTACTTTTCAATAATTTTAAACATCAAACTATTTTCAGAGAGATAATATAAAGGGAGCAGAGATAATTCTATCAAGCAGTACGACAAAAACTTATATCGTTAGAAAGCTGAGAATTGTTCGTGATTTATACCATGAAACAACTTTTATAAACTGCATTATTAGTTGGTTCCATGATATGATTGATTTGTGTTTGTAATAGCTATTTGACTCCTAGCATTGCTTTCCGAAGTGTGTGGTGTAAGAAGTAATGCATGCAATGTAAACGTTTGCATATTTTCCGTTCATTACAGGGACAGAAAATATAAAATGTTTAGGTAGTCTTTATATCAGAATATGTTTTGGTTTAGCGTTACTTGATACAAATTATTTGGGTTTTACATTTTGTATCTACGTAACGCAATACATTTTTTAAATTTTTTATCCACTTTCAACTTGTATTCGATTTATGTTACTCGTGGATGCTTGCAATAAACAATAAAAACAAGAATTCGAAATTTTACAACCTTAGAGTTTTGCAATAAACAATACCGGACACGTACCTATGTCGAAAAGAAATAATATTGATCGAAGAAACAGAGTGCGCGCTACTCGATAAATATTCAATTTAAAATTATACCACGACTCAGAAATGCTGACGATAAGATATGAATATCTTATTTATAAGACGTTTAATCCGTAATTAAACTATCTTGCGTTACTATCTATAGATAGCGTATGTAAAGGACATAATGGTAGTAACTTTGAAACTCTATAATAGAACAGGTCGATATTCTGATGTACCGGGTTGACAGAGGAGTTTATATTTCCCGCGTGTCCGGTGTACCAGTAGTGTGTTAGTCATTAGGGTGGTTCGTCCTTGAGCCCGCGGCTCGCTAGTCCGTGACACCGATACATTGAAACCGCGCCAGTCGATACCGACATTACCGATCGGAAATAGGTTACCGCATGCGTTACTGCCCTACAAACTACACAAATGATGAGCAACTTTGAAATTACTTTCTTCTTCTTCTTCTTTTCGTGTGGGACACCGAGTCGTTGAACGATCCAATGAATCCTAATGTCAGAATTTTTCAACCGCCTTCTTCAAGTAGCAGGCTTCTGACATGGTTGTGTAACGACCGCCGTCTAAGTGATCATAGAAAGCAACCGGGACCTACCTACGGCTTAACGTGCCATCCGAAACACGGAACCATTTTACTTACGGACAATCGGGTGGTTCAGCCCGCAATGTCCTAACCAGACTGGGAACAAAATCCACAAAGTGATAAATAACAACTTTGTGAGTGAGCCACCGAGAATCGAACCCGGAACCTTCTGCGTCAAAGGCAGTCGCACTACCACTGCACCACATCGGTCATCAAAATCGGTCGTCTATAATATTAATAAAACTTCGAACTACTTTTATATTTCACGCGTACCAATAAGCTTACTGAATTTTTGTACAAGTACCTTTTCGAAAAATGGCGACGTAGTTGAAATGTAAAATATTTTTTCCGCACACAGACGCTTTATCGTAATTTATCAACAGAACGACAGGAAATGGAGCCAATTATAATTGAATATTAAAATTATTATTTGCGTTTTGCTGTTTTATTTTTGCCATTAAGGATAATCGATAATACTTATTATTACAATGTAATTTTACATAAACGTAATTCTGTTACTTTGTGCGCATATAATGTATAGTATTTGAAATAAAATAAGAACAAGTAAATGTAATACTTAGATATAAAATTGATAAACTATTTAAGAAGTTATTCGGGTCGCTGGACGGCTCGGTGTCCCACTCGTAAAGAACAAAGAAGTTTAGTTATTAGAGACATTTTTACAATGGTAATAAATAATATAGTAAAAGTGCTATTTTGTGGTGCGTTTTGGATGTCAATACTCAGTCTCATACATAACTAAAAAAGAAAAAAGATTTTGCTTTTATGTCAATAGTACACTCTTCCACATAACATTATGAGCCATACCACAAAAAAAGTTAATAAAACTCCCTACAAATAAAGCGCTAGACACGCGTTCAACGCGAGTCAAACTTATTTGTGGTAAAGCCCAAAGTGTCTATGTAATCTTGCACATGCACAAACCACGCCTTTATACCTTACGGGGTAGACTGAGCGTCAACGATCAGAAAATTACGGTCGTCATCGCCACGTCTGACAAGTATTGAGGGCCCTTTCAGATGATTCGTGTATCACTGTAGTGACAGGTTGTCAGCCTGTCGCCCAAAATTGTTATACACATGAAACCCTCGAGTCCCTTAGTTGCCTTTTACAACACCCGCAGGAAGAAATGGGGTGGTGCTATTCTAAGCTGACATCACACGGCAAATTAAAACTGAATTTACTATAAATCTAAGCTATTCCAAAGAGAGTTATCGCTAAACTTGTTGCATTCCATGGTGCAAGTTCACCTTGGCCACAAATACGTTATCAGCTGGATCTAAACTAAACAACATGTACCTGTTATTACTGGATGATGGATGTCAACAAATATGGACAAATACACGGGTCTACTTGTACTATCATCAGAAAGGCCACCTACCCCTATAAAGCGTGCCTGGTCTGGTTTTCAGACAAACGCCTGAACGTCTTCCCTAGTAATGCATCTAGAGCTATTAACTCTGTTTTTGATTTAGATAGAATAAATTGGCTTTTTGGGTAGGCAATTTTTTTTAATGTGCCAATTGTCAAGTTTAGTGCATAATAAAACCACGATCTATGTTAAACCAATGTTGAGCTTTTACATCATTTGCACGAGCGCTATCTACTAAGAACTAAAAGAAACAGATTGAGGAATTTCTATTTCGGTAACAACAGTTAGCTGTACTGTCACATCACTAAATAAGATTTGCAAAAATATGGCAACCCAAAATGTCAATTTGCTCTTTCTCAATTAAAAATCTAACCGCTCTACAGGCATACTCGGGAAGAAACCAGGGGTAGGTATGTAAACTAGGGATCCAGACTAGGGATCATCCTATACTCTGATTCCAATGAGTTTTTTTTTCGTTTAGTTCCTAGTAGATGGCGCTCGAAACGAATATATGGTGCATTTCCCATAGAGAGGGGTAATAAATAAACACAAGAAATTAAAAATATTTATGAGAATAAAGTACTGAGCGCATTAAAATCCCATGAGATAGGGATAACAGTTTTATTATTTTACACTTAACTCGACAGACAATCCATCAATTTGAAATAGCGCTACCTATTTCAGACAAGTGTTGGTATCAGCCCAAAAAATCCTCATATAGGTAGTTCCCTTAGAGGGGTAAGTTGCCATGCTGCTAAAAGTACACTGCTAGCTGGTAACCCTGGCGACAGGGGTGACAACAAAATGTACCGTCATTGGACAACCATCGACATCAAAGGCATCAAATTAATCACAAGTATCTAGAATGAACTAAAATGCTTTTTTAATTTCTGATCAACGTGGAAACGCAGGCAATTTATGAATAATTAATTATTAGACAATTTGTTGAAAGAAGGTCGTCTAGTAAAATATTAATAAATGTACTCAATTAAAAATTAATATTTTAATTAATATTAATTAAATTAATATTAATATTTTATTTACCTTACTAAGTAAATGCTTCCCTATTTCTATCGTTTTATTTAAATCGTACCGATCTCAAGCTTCAAGACCAAAATGCATTAAATTAAGAAAAAACAGTAAGATTTTTTTAGAAAAATACCAAGGCAAACCGCTCATTAACATTTTAAATGACATACAACTTTTTGCATACTTTAAGTCACATTACATAGTATAAAATGACCCTCTGAAGTAATTTTTTGAGTATCTGTCTGTCATGCACATTGCAAACTCCTCCTAAACCACGCAATGGATTTTGACGCGTTGTTTTTAATATATAGAGTAAGTTAAGAGCAAGGTACAAAAATGTACTAACGATCTGGGAAAACATCGAATTCACACAGGAAAAGGATTAGCAATGCAACCGCTGGGCAGGCTGCTAGTGTAAAATATAAATAAAATAAGTACTTTATAAGACCAAAAAACCCTTTTTCTTTCGCTTTTTACAATGCTTTATTGTAAAATATTGTTCGTTTTGAGACTGGCAGCGCCATCTATCGGTAAACGTGTGAACTATTCCTGTTATTAATATTTCATTGTAGGTGGAGATTATAAAATAAATGGAGAAGCAACAAACATAGTTCAAAGAAAAATATATTTATATAGCAAGAATATGCAACACGGAAACGATAATTCGGCTACGCCAATGGGTGTTTTCACATGCGCCGATTGTGTTGGCCGTCACCAACATTTTTCTTTGAACTATGTTTGTTGCTTCTCCATTTATTTTATAATCTCCACCTACAATGAAATATTAATAACAGAAATAGTTCACACGTTTACCGATAGATAGCGCTGCCAGTCTCAGAACGAACAATATTTTACAATAAAGCATTGTAAAAAGCGAAAGAAAAAGGGTTTTTTGGTCTTATAAAGTACTTATTTTATTTATATTTTACACTAGCAGCCTGCCCAGTAGAGATGGGTCGTTGACGTTTTTTTCATCAACGAAACTAGACCGTTTTATTTCGTCGATGGACTAGTAGATTAACTAGTTGAATTTGTCGACTAGTTGACGTGTCAACTTCTTAAGGTTGACGTTACTCATTAGACGTTGTTACGCTTAACAAACGGCTTAACGGAGCGCGTTTCTACTGTAAACGTGATTTCACTTATTTGCGCAATAATTTACAAACATTTCTCTAATAATCAATAATATTTCAACAATTTAATTGCACACCGACCGAAATCTGCTCTAGCCTCTGACCTTGAGCGTAACTCGTCACTAACTGAATACAATAAATCAATCAATGGGGCCCAAAAAGGGTCAAAAGAAAGAAACAATACTTTTTCCCGCTCAAATTAGCCCCTAATAACCAAAACTTTGCTGACTCAGATTGTTTGCGCGCTCTCTCTTTCGTACTCACAAAAAAGACATCATGTCTGTCACTCTATCGCATGCACTGAAATATCACCTAACTGACAATGAAATTAGGTTTACATTTGTACAACCGTTCAAATTATTATACGGATAAGTTAATGCGTCGAACTATCGTTGTAGGTTAAATACGAACGCATGGACTACTGTTTTAGCCGTTTACGAATTCAACTAGTCGACGATTTAACGAATAACCGTCTACGCGTTGATTGTACGTAGACGGTTGATTTAACTAGTCCGTTTATTCAACGCCCATCTCTACTGCCCAGCGGTTGCATTGCTAATCTTTTTCCTGATGCTTTTGAATAAAATGTTCGCCAATTCTATGGGTTGATATCATTCATACTCGTAAATGCACAGAAAAAAACGGACGTTAGTGAGTTAGGCGGCTGACGCAATGATTCTGGGACTTCTGGGTTGGATTCTCGGTGGGGCGCCCACAGAGTCGATATTTATTACTTTGTGCATTTGTTCCCAGCTTGCAGGCTAAGCCACCTGATTTTCCGTAAGAAAGATGGTTCCGTGCTTCGGAGGGCACATTAAGCATTTGGTCCCGGTTGCTATCCATGATTACTTAGAAGGGGGTCGTTACTCAACCATGTCAGATGCCTGCAACTAGTACTAGGCGGTTAACTGTGACACTAGGGTTCATCCTTCAGTAAGTCCAAGTCAAAGTCAAATAATTTATTCAAAGTAGTAAATTTTACATTTAGCTTTTTGATGGTCAAGTATTAACAATTTTAACAATAATAATTTTATGAACCTAGTGTAAACTCGGCTCAGGTGGACTAAAAATTTAAAACTAGCCCCTAAAGCACTGTCTCGCGGCTGGTCAAGCTAACCAAACAGCATGTAACGTTAGGTGGTAAAGAGAGAAAAAAATTGTGTTACCTCCCTGGAGCGCATGAGGTAGCGCACGAGGCGGCCGCGCAGCACCGCCAGCGTGTTCTTGTCCAGCTCGGCGCCGCCGCCCGCCACCGACTGCACCAGCACCTACGGGAAAAATACTCTTATAACATTATACGTTGTTATGATTGTAACTGGTTCTTACACACTTCTAATTTATACATATATAATAATAGCACGCCTTTGGGATTGGCAGAGCGTTAACGGCCGTATAAAATACGGTCGCTATCGCCACGTCTGAAGAATATTGAGGGTCCTTTCATATGATTCGCGTATCACAGTATCACAGGTTGTCAGCCTGCCAGCCTGTCGCCTAAAGTTGTAACGCACATGAAACCCTCTAGTCAGGGCCGTCTTAGCACATTTTCCGCCTGTAGGCTATTCAAATTTTGCCGCCCTCTCAACCCATCCCATCCGGCTTCACCTCAGCCGTTTTTTTTTTTTTGGCCTAGCCTGAATGTATAGTATTAGGTGGTCCCACCCACACCTATGTCGCCAACAGTCTTGCATCCGAACCTGTCGTCGGTTCTCGTCGGATGTCGTCACTTGTATGCGGTTGTCGTCGTTTCTCGTCGAACCGATGACTTGACGACAGGCGCGTGGGTCATTCGGTTCCCGAGGGCACACGAGCGCGACAGATTGAGCCGCGCGCGGTTAGCGCGGTCTTTGCTGCCGCTCCGCCGCCGCCCCGGCCTGCGCTTTTATTAGGGTGTTGATTTCAGCCAGAAACTAATTTATTTTTGGCGAATTTTGCCGCCCCCCAAAATCTGCCGCCCTAGGCTTTAGCCTACTCAGCCTAGTGGATAAGCCAGGGCTGCCTCTAGTCCCTAAGTCGCTTCTTACAAGAAAAAAATGGAGTTATGCTATTCTAAGCCGGCATCACACGGCATTATTTTTTATCGTCATTAACGCCGAATTTATTTCGGTAGAACCCGCTAAAGTCATAACATGATTATGAATAGGATAGTTAAAGTCTGAAACAGTGTCATAGATACATTTTAAGTTTTAAACCGGCTTTACATAAGATAGATATTTAAGAAGTATATTAATATAGATATCTAAGGACTATGTTATAAATTGGTGCATTCCGTAAAATCTCTAACACCGATTTTTAATCACTTAAAGATTTTTAACCATTTCTATAGGTCTTTCAACAATTAAAAAAAACTGTTTTTAAGCAACGATTACAGTAATGGGCAGAACACTACGCAACGCAAGTAGTGTACCTTATCTCACACAGTTTTAAATCTACAACAAGTACGCGCGTGATCGCGTGCACGCATACCAGTTGCATACGCAGGATGTGTGCTGTGCCTTAAAACCATTTGAAAAACAGAGCAGCCTAATTAAGAAGAAATTTTATTACCTGCCAGCGGGCGAGCGAGTTTTCCAGTAGACGAATGTTCTTCTTCTCCACCCTGTATGGTGAAAAACATAAGTTAGTTTACTTGTAAACCCCACCAATCAGCATCGAGTTACCTATTTCATAGCTCTATCTTTATCTTTTTCAAAGAACCGCAATTTGCTACAGTGAGAAAGAGCGATTATCCGTGACGAAACTCGTTCTCTTTCCTTTTCTAATCAATGCAGCTCTGAGAAGGAGATAAGATCGATGGAAAACAACAGTTTTGTGTTCCATTGTAATAGTAGATTACGTACTGAGGTATGTAAGCTATCAATAACAACCGAGGTTTTTTAACGCCCGAGCGGAGCGAGGGCGGTACCTTTCCGAGGTTGTTATTGATGTTACATCCGTGGTACGTATACTGCTTTACATATCGAATGAAAAGTGAGTAAAATAAAGCGATAAATACAAGAAAACGATCCATAAATGATGATTGTATCGTCTGCTATTCAAATTGCACCACTAAACTTTTTTTTCTATGATTGAAAAATATTGAATTAATATGAAAGAAAAGTATCCTAACATAAAGTAGACATTTTTCTGATCGTAGGGATATTAGTCATTTTTACTTTTGTCATTGTAATATTGAGTAATAATTCGACAAACTCATTTATTGAGGTTATAAAAATACAGATTAAAAATATAATTCCTGCGTTCAAGCAACACAATTCGTAGCGGCCAGTTCGAAATTTAAAATCGTATACAACTAATTGGATGCAACTCCTATTAAAAAGAAGAAGAAATTGATTTTAACTTTTTAATTGCCGCGATTCTATTGGTTCTTTTTCTAGTTCCATATTTAAAATTACTTACAGGCTTAGTTTTAAAACCTCGCCTGTAAGTTGCACTTACAGGTCGTGTTTTTTGTCAGTAATGACCTACTTTCAGAGCATGAGATATGTAAAACAATTTATCAACTTGAGTTTTGAACCTATTTCAGAAAGTCATGTTTTGATAAAAAATAATCACAGACTAGAGATGTCATGAGTGCGCAGTCGAATGATCATTTAATTTAACAGCCCACCTAGCAGTCGCATGGGATACTAATAATTTCCCTATGACAATGCAAAAAACCTAGCCTGTATTCATCATGCAAAATACCTTGCAGTTGAATCACTTTTTAAAATAAAAACCGCATCAAAATCCATTTACGTGGTTCAGCAGGAGTTAGCGGTATCCATGACAGACAGACAGATAAACGCCAAACGCAACTTTATTCGTATACTATGTATTGATTTGATTTTATATTAATATTTCACCTGTCTGCCAACTGCAACTCTACATCTATACCATCTTCTTTGAGATCCTGTAGTTCAGAGTCATGCATAGTTTCCTCCGCGTCAGAAAACGACACGGAATTCTCTGGCTGGCCTGGAAATAATAAAACATTCTTTGTTAGTTTGTAGCCGTTTATCAGTATATGAAACTGAAAAACCCTTTAAATATATCAAAAGAAACTGCTTTCTTTATTGATTTTAGATCTAGATTATTTCAAGAGGTATATTTTCAATTAAATGTTTGTAAGTTATTTGTAAGTTTAGAATGTCATCACCATATTCTACCTGCAGATGTTGCAGAGGAAACTATGGAGATTAATCCTGGGATTGGTGCGCAGCATTCTCTATGAATACAACACCAGAGCTCGTCAATCTGCCTGCCAAACATGGGGGGTATAGCAATATGGTCCATTAGAGGGGTGCCCGTGTCCATGTCAGTCTAGGCCAGCAGTGGACTGTTGGGACTGTAGCTGTACATATGTACTTATGTATAACTGTTAGTTATTACTTTTAGTGCTAAGCCGGCATCACCCGTCATGCCGCGTGATGCCGGCTTACAATAGCATCACCCCATTTCTTCCCACGGGTGTTGTAAAAGGCAACTAAGGGACTCGAGGGTTTCATGTGTATTAAAATTTTAGGCAACAGGCTGACAACCTGTCACAACAGTGATACACAAATCATCTAAAAAGGCCTTCAATACTTGTCAGACATGGCGATAACGACCGTAATTTTGCGATCGTTAACGCTCTGCCTACCCCGCACGGGATAAAGGCGTGACATTTGTGTATGTGTGTATTACCTTTAGTAAGCGGCTGAACAGTCTGATCTGGTAGCAGTTGGTACTGTTTCAGTAGATGCCAGTGTGCCTGCAGCGACTTGGCGGTGCGCGACGGGTAAAACACGTGTGGATTCGCTTCTAACAGCTCTTGGAATTTTTCTGGCGGAGGGTGGCTGGTCTGTAAACATACAAAACTTCTGATGGAGTAAAATTAACTCAGATTCACTTTTCTTATTGGAATATGGCCTTTATTCTCCATAACAATAGATTTCAGCTTTATACTTATCCTTACAATATAAATTATGCCAAACCAAGGCTCTTTTTAATGAGGAAGAATAAAAACAATAATTTTTTCATGATTTTTTACATTTCCTGTCATATAGGTACTGTAATGCTTGTGGGGCAAGCTCTATGGCGGTGGATTTACGGGCACCTAGAAAATAAGCAAATGGTGTTGGAAAAAGCTGTAAATCAGTGATTTTTTTAGTGTTTTGATTGTTGGTGACTAGTATGTTGTGATTCTAAAATACAGGTGATAGGTATTTGATACATTCAATGGCCTCCCCTCTATCCCCTCCAGGAAATGTATCAAATTTCTTTCACTCTGAACAACCATAGTGGTAGAAAGCTTACACTAGGCAAGGTTCCCAGCAAGTCCTCTTCAGCAGTAGAAAACAAAGCTTGCTGCTGGACGGCAGCAACCAGGTCTGGGTGTAAGTTGCGCATGGCTGCCACTGCGACGCGGGAGATCTCTGTGTTGTACAGCAAAGCATACCAACGGGACTGTAGCTCTCCGATTGTGAACCGGCAGGAGAATTTGATGCCGCGATGGACTATTCGTAAGTCATTAGTCTGCAAATCATGAATTAACATAGAGAATATTAATTGAAATAATTGTGCAATAAAACAACATACAAGAAAAAGTAAAATTACTTAATTAGTGTTTAATTAAAACACCAAATAGTAAAGATTTACCTAAAAATTACCTATTCTATAATAATAATAATAATAATAAATAATTTATTGCTTTTAACAAATTTTGCTTAAAAACTAGGTAATTATGTGCTACAACTATGATTAAAAAGGCAATTTGTAATAACCACACAGTTACCTGTTGAACTCCAATTATCAATGCTAGATCATCAGTAGGTTTCCATCTTCCAAGATCTTTAGTAGACAAATGACTGAGTCGTCCTTTGCGATGGGATTTTTTAGCAATACTGCCACCACCTAAAGACAGCTTACTGGAGCGCCTCCGCTCTTGTTGGGCAAGTACAGGAGTGGTAGGCGCACTCGCCACAACACTACTCAGGTCAGGATATTGACTGGTATATGACAAAGTTCGCATTCGCTTGTCGCCACCCTTGCCCAAAGAAGCGCCCGACGCACCACTATATTCCACCAGCTCATCGTCAAATCTACGACGTTTTATCGATCTCGATGAACTAGACGAAGGAAATTGTTGATTAGTTATACCTTACAGCGACAAATAGCAAGATATTGTACAAAAAATGTGCAACAATTTACCTGCGTCGTTTTGTGTTGTCGTGCGAGCTCTCAAAAGGGGATGCCATAGTTACCGGGTATTCATTACTGTCCGATGCGTTGGACGGTGTCGCAGGGAAGTCCATTTTGTATAAATAACGCTAACTTACACGATTTTTTCAATAAAATAAACAATTCATTTCGCAATACACACAAGCGCAAGAATAAAATGACATAAGTTTGGTACAGTACAGATTATAAATATTACAGTTGTGCTCAAAGGTCGAAGGTCATTCCCTACACCGTCGCTCCGACAAACAAAATTAAACCGGTTTTGAAAAAAGAAAAAAAAATGACATATTTATGGTTTGAATGAAGTGTCAAAGTCAAGAATTTAAGGTTATGTTTGTTACATTTCGAGTATTGTGTAAAATCAATCGATTTCTAGATAAATTTCGCTTATAATACAACATAAAATAAGTAAGAGCCATGGCTCTAGTACGCAGATTAGCGTTCCGGCCGAAAGAAATAATTGCCAGATGCTACAACAAAATTGTTATCACGGATGATGGATCCACTATAGTTGCTCTTCATCGTGACCAAGGATTTCCTTACGAACACTCAAGACCATTGCCTGAAGAGGTAGAAACTGATACATCTGTTCTAAAAATGACTGACTATAATGAAGTGAAACGAGTGTTCAAAGAAATGAAGCCGGAGATGGCCAGGAAACAATTGGCTTCCCTCACTCGGACCACTGAACATCGGTGGTTCCCAAGAGCTAGAGACAAGAAGGCTAAGAAAAATGACATGAACCGGCCTTATCTGTAAATGGAATTAACATAAATCTAGTGTATATAGAATAGTTTTAATGTAGGTACAATAAAATACTACATGAGTATTTCAAGACAATCTCTTTTATTGTATAAATTAATAAGCACTCCTACAAACAATGAGGGATATAAAACATAAGAAAAATAATAAAACATCTTTTCAATAAATAACTTTATTCTCTGAAAAATATAATAGTCATATTATTAAAGATCTTACTTCCTCTAATGATTATGATTATAAACAAAAGCTAAGCAGTACCTACTTCACCTTTGTTTATTTTATTTCTAAAATTACCTAAATTTGTTTAGTACATTGTTACTTTGGTTTAAAATAAGGGTAAGTAAATATCCTTTGGTACAAAATTAAACAGGCCAATCTACACCACAACATTTATCTTATCACAGATTTGAAACAATAAATTTAATAATATTTTGAAACTATTTCTTTCAATAAACTTTACATTACTTTCCTAGCATGGCTAAAGAATGATGCAACAAAAATATATATTTATAGTATTTTTATAACAATTGTTAAGATGTTAAACAACACAACATTGTTAAGGTACTTACTATTTTTGTAAATAACTATAAAAGTTAAAATTTACAGAACAGTGATTAAGATTTTATTGATTTGAATATCACAATATTTTACTTTGGTACTTTGTACATCTACATTGCACATTCAAGTTGGAGACTAGTGTTTCATCACATAATTTTGTTTTAGGCTGGTTTCAGAGCGACGCGTCTCGGCAGCGCTGCCCAGCCGCGCGCGCCTCGCATTACACTAGATTGTATGTAGCGTTTCATAGTGACGCGTCTTGGGCCGCGTCTCGGCCGCGCCGCGGTCGGATCTCCTTCGATTGCCAGTAGCGTCGACTTGCAATATTTTAAGACGTTGTTGTTGCACTCTTTTGCATGTAACGTACATAGCTAATATAGTGATTACGTTTGCTGGCACAATGATTCTCTGCACTCGACCGTACACCACAACGAAGCGCGCGCGTCTGAATGTCGTTTCACAGCGAACGCGCTCGCTGCCCAGACGCGCGCCCGAGCAGCGCTGCTGAGACGCGCCGCTCTGAAACCAGCCTTACCAAAAAATACATTTTAGCTCACAGCTTATATTTAGTTAGTGCTAATTCATATTTATCATTAGGTTAGGTGTTATTTAAATAGGAAATGAAGTTAGATATTTAATAATATTATTTTTGGATGATTATTTGGCTAGTTATTAATCGTCATACCATAAAATGGTGACCCGTTAAAATATATAGCTCTTCTGATTTATGCCAATGATAATGATAAGACTTGATTTAAAATAGCCCACAACGTGGCATACATGTGCAGCCAAATGTCACGTGTGCTGGCAATCGTACGCTAGCGACGGACAATGAGTGCTGCTGTGTAACACTGCCCGCGACCGACGAGGCAATGACATACATGCTAAGCCTAAATACCTCTACTAAATTAAGCCATCATCACTCAAGTGCCATAATTGCAGTCTTGCTTGAAAAAGTTAAAGCTACTCAAATCGTTAATTTTACAACAAAAATACCAATATCTTACTTAACTCACATCTATAAGGCTAGAAATTGTACTATAGTCAAAATAGATAATTATACTTCCTCTAATAATCGATTAGCTGCAACGACTTAAATATTGGACATACCTCTACTTATCGTTCATTGTTTCCTAATACTTAACAATACTACTTAGAAAGTAGCTGGGATATTTATGAGAAACAGTTAGAACAAAATGGCACAGGAGAATATACTTTTCAGAGCATCTTAAAAATATTTTTCTTCGGAAAAAAAATTAAGAGTATGGCTTGCATTTATATTAATAGACTTTTCTTAGGATCATAGCTTACTTAACCATTTACGACACACGTCTAACTTTATCCAAATTTAAAACCTTACCTATTTAATAAGATTCCTTGGGTTGGATAAATGCAATACAATGTTCACGTAAAAGTATAAAATTGAACTGGGCCTTTGAGTCAAACGTGACCGCAGAAATTCTATTTATACGTATACTACACGATGCTATAATACAGCAAGTGTTACCGTCACAATTCACTCTTTAAAGCAGACATATCCAGTTACGCCCTTGATGCTAGGCAGAATATATGTAGGTATCTATCTAATTAAACGCATGTTACACCGTTTTCAATTTGGCTTAAATTTGATTTCATTTACTGGTGGTGGAGGCGTAAAGTTACATAACGTATAGTTAACCTGGCCAGCTCCAAGGAAGGGGTTTAATTTTCATTTATGTTTCCTGAGCCGGTTGGCTGATTTATACATGTATTAGGAACAGGAAAAGAAAAAATTATGACAATTATATGAATTCCTTTGTTTCTTTTGTCATTGTAGACGGATCATCACATCACTTCAATATGTGATAAAATCATTCTGGATTGAATAGGTACTGAAATTTTGATTTCCACATAAAATTTCCTTTAGATATTGTTATTGCGATACTGAGAGATCACCTAATACCGATTAGAGTACGCTCGGTCCAAACTTCGTACGCGGAGTCGCGCTCTCATTTCAAAGGACCAACTGAGCAGAGGATGTCGAGGGGCTAAAGGTCAGCGGATGCGGCAAACACGAAGTTCCCGGTCCAGAGACTGTAGCTGGCGTAGGAAACCCTCATTCGGGTGAACATCCCGACGAGCTCGCACTGTGGCTAATGCTTCTGTTAATGACATACCGCGCTTGATCATCAAAAAAGCGATGGCGCATGTTGCCGACCGCGACACGCCCATGAAACAGTGCACAAGAACACGACCTGCAGAAAATAATTAAGTGTTACGCCCAAAAATATTGTATGTTGGCTGCTGGAATGTACCACGTGAAAATAATTATTATTCTTATGTGATTTCAGTTCTATTCTTATTCTACTAAGAAATTCGTACTTACCACCTCTAGAAACACCTTCGTCGATAAAGTTAGCGGCAATGTAGAAATACTTCGATATATCAGTAGATGGAAGATCCATGAGCTGGAAGCCCTTGTAGCGAATAGAAGGACAGTCGCGGTAATACAAGTGATCGGTATCAACTTGCGTGTAGCGCTTGCCCTCAGCCGTGTTCAGCACGTAGGTGATGCCCATGCGACGGAGCCATGCCTTGTCTTTTGCTGCGACCCTGATCGACATTACACAATTTTGAATATCAGTCGGTAGTAAATAATAGTAAGTAGTACTTAGTAGTAGAAGTTAGTAAGTAGATAGTTAATTAAATAAGCAAGAACAGCAGCAGAGAGCTAAAGTGATTTATTTTTGATCGCTTCATCATCAACGTTGATTAATTCTATAAAAGGGTAGGTAAGTGGAGCTGCTGGTCAAAATAACATTATCTGAGCAGGAATGAGAATACCTACTTAATTAAATAAACTTACGAATCTCCAACATAGAGGCCCGGGTATACTTCGGTAGCGTCTGGTGTGGCGGAGTAGCTGATGTCGGAGAAGCTGGGACGCGACGAACGGTACGACGACAGCGAGCTGAGCATCGAGGATGATGATCCGAAACTCTATTTAGGCAAATCAAAATGGTAAATAATTTCACTAGATCATCTTTAAATTATTGGTGGGTTAGTACAAACTTTGAAAAACACACGAACATAATTCTTTAATTCGGTTAGACGAAGAACATATCAATATTAATAAACAACGTATTGAATGGCTAAGAAAGTAAGTGAAGTTTAGGAAATATAATTTGAGGCGATTCAGCTATGAAACGTCAAGACAAATGGGCTCAAATTATATTTCCTAAACTATATTCCTATTAAATTTTCATTTTCGGTCTCGAATTGATTTGTTTATAGTTGGTATAAGTATAATATGTAGGTACTTATGAATATGGCGTACCTTTAATCCTATAGCGTGGATCTATTTTAAGGAATGTATTTTTGTAGAGGGAAATACATCGTTCATTAAATTGCATCCTTTAAATGTATTGTCATAATTCTAACGTACTGTAAGTCTGTATGTAACACATCTTTGCATAACATCACACACCTAACTAGTTGTATAACGCGTTGTAAACAAAAACCTATATAATTAAGTACCTACCTGTCCCATATTATGCACAAACTTGCTTCACAACTAGACCGACACCTTTTCAAACCAGCTAGAAAAGTGATCCTCTTACAATGCTACGTGTCGAATAGTGTGCACTTTAAAAGGCACTCAGAAGCATACTAAACTTAAAACCCTGCAAACATTGATAAATGTGACGTCATTTATGTAAGATAAGAGTGGTACAAACTTGTTATTTATCAATGCTCCAGTAATCCCTGGGTTAGAGATGTTTTTCAACTACGATCGCTAAGGGGAGGCAAAGGACTCTCAGAGTACTTATATTTTATTTACATTGAAAGTCGTCACTCTTCGCTCGCTGATTATATATATTTGAAAGTAAAATTTTGGCACGAGTACTGAGCCCTTAACTGATACTCAACTTTGTTTTGTCTACAACGATAACTATTTTCATTGATCCCTACACATAATGAATTAACATAAACATTTATACAGTTTATAATACCCAATTAAATAGTGTGTCAGTCAGTTGAGAATTAGAAAAGCACCACTCCATTCCATATTATATTTTACCTAGATATTATATATTATATTTCCTTGGTTGCATCAAAGAAATAAATTGAGAAAATGCGCAATAGTTATTTAATTGTGTATGTACAAACTGTGTAGGTGTAATGCAAATAAAGCAGAAAGACGCGTTGATAGATACGTTGTGTTGAGTTTGATTGACACACACATTGTTATGTTAGTAATAACAGAAAATATATATTATATCAGGCAAGAAAAAAATTGAAAGCACACATTAAAGCAGAAGGTAAATACCATGAGGGTCCTGAGGTAGGATCCTACACGCAGCTCATTAGCAGCGCTGTACGAATGAGATCTTGGATAGAGAGATGACTGCCAAAAGATATTCATTCAATGTTACTAAGCCTATGAGCATTAAAATTAGATGGCAAGATCATTGAGAGATTGATGTGATAGATAAAGATAATATTAAATAGTCATGCAAGCAATAGGTACGATAAACTAACCTCAAATATTCAAGAAACACAGAGCTTAAATATTGATCATAAAAGTATTATGATTTAATCATCTTACTAATATAATTTAATATATACTTCTCAGCAAAAAACCTGGGATATCTTGCAAGTTTATGTTTCGTACGTATTTATTTATTTTTTAATAACTAAATTATATCGTGTGATAGAGGGTAAAATGAGGTGTCTGTCTACATCTCAATAAAAATGTCCCAAAATGTCCCAAATTCGAAATAGTTTTTTAAAGGTTTCGTGATTTTGTAATCATAAAAACGAAAGTGTCCCTTCTCTGATGAGAAGTGTATAATAAATAGTAAGTTTGCCCTATACTTTTTTTTTTTGATAACGAAACTTGATTAAATATACTTATTTCAATTGTTGTTAACATGTTTTAGGTAAATAAATGAAAGTAGAAAATACTCCAGAGATTCCTTAGGAAATTGAATGGACCAGGAATCAGGACACATCACTATAATAATACCTAGATAATAAATGACAGGTAACGTGATATGCCTAGGTAAAAATAAGAAATTACCTACACCATAAAAACCATAGGTAGGTATTGTAGGTTGTCGTCATTATCGTAAAGTAAAATAAATCTTTATTGCAAGGACCTAAGGAGCTCTAATATTGAATGTCCTTGCATGTAGGTGTAGTAGATACCTAACTATAACTAAGTATCATACCTACCAACGACCTACGCAACACAATAGCGCTGCAAGAACACTCCAAATTAGGAAATTGAAACGCAATAGGAAAATATGAAGTTTTGTGACTACCTATATTATGAATAAATTCATACATATTTAAAAAAATACATAGGTACGGAGACAAAAATAATATGAGACACGATAGGTACCTATATTTATTTTCATACGAACCCGGCCTTGAGCTGAGGAATGAGTAATAATTGTCCGGGAATAGATCTGGTTCAAATACGAATGTAAAGAATTGTATTAATTTTAGAAATGCATACTTTGCTTTATTCTCATGGACAGTAGCTAAGTTTATTCTATTTATTAGATCTTTTTAAAATTGATAAGCGCAAAAGGCAAAAAACTTGTAAAAAAATTACTTACGGTATCCCTGTAGCTCATTTTGCGTTAAATACTATAAAATTCTTGATGTAGTACAAATTTTACAGGCAACTGTTGTGTACGAATTTAATATAATGAATATGTATAACGCACAGTTTCCGATCACAAAATGTATCAACTACGCGCCATGACACTTGTTTCGTTTCGACTTCTTCGCTTCGCAATGTTCGCAAGCAAGCAAAGCAAACGCAAACAGAAGCAGAAGCAAGCAAAAGCAAGAAGCAAGCCGACGTAGAGCGGCGCAAGTCCCTAGCGAAAGAAAAAAAACACATGTGTCTATGGTAGCAAAAATATTATAATACAGCACCACTACTACATACACTTTGTAAAAACCGGTATTCAATTCAATGCACAGACAGACTTTTTTCATGCAACATTGAGTAAAAAAAAACATTTGTCTTTGGATTTATTACGATATCGCGCCCACGAAAACATCATCTTCGTGTTTCTTTCACGATTTTTCTCTTGTAATACAATGTTAACGATTCTTATTTAACATCTGCTTCCATTTTTGTGCGATTATTGAGTCATGGATGAAAAGGAAGAGTTGCATCTAACCTCGCAGGAGTTACAAGTTTTGTCCGAACTTGACAGGTAAGCGTTTTATTTACGTTTACGTACAAGCCATTTTCCAAGCCATTTTCCCTATTATAGTATCACATTTCTGCCTTACAAGCCGGTATAGTTTATGTACAATCAGATGTGTATGCTTCTGTAATATAATTACTCCTAAACTTGCTTAGCAAACCGCTGCAAGTGCATGCAAAGTAGTTGAGTACTTATACTTAGTTCGTGTGTGTCATGTACGACAAGTGTTTAGCGCTAAATTACTCCTGTTAGCTTTGGCACAATTCGTCCAAGGCACCTCGATTTTGCATGTAAAAATTCAAAATCTACCGTGATTAATTCCAGTCGGCAGTTTGGGTTCCTGAAACTGCGCGGCACCGAACATGGGAGAACTCGGGCGCTTGTCCTCAAAGCTGTCAAGTACCTGGAGGGGATGCTGGTTCAAGTCAAGGTTGGTATATTGTCTTGTATTTTCGAAAGTTGCTGGTTCAAATCTGACCTGCTGTGAAAATTTTTGCAAGCTTTCCTAAAGTTGTATATCTAACATAGGAAAGTTTTTATTCCTCCGCATACCAGGTAAAAAAATGTAAACGGCTCCTAAAAGGTAGGGTCTTGTAGACCTAAACTTCTGTAGACTTGTAGAAATTAAAACTTATTAGATACATCAAAATTGAAATTAATTTAACAATTTTAAAAGAAGCAAGCAGATTTATTGTTAACTTATTGTTACAAAGTAGGTAGTGTTGTGTTTTCTCAAATAAGTAAAAAAGAAAATACCATAAAAAGGTAATTAAAACTGCATAGTTCAAATAATAGCTGATCTGCTTTTACAAAATTCAAGATAATTCCAATTCTGGTCTAAGCTTGATCTCTTCTATAATTTGAATACACATACATACAAATCACGCCTTAACCCTTGCGGGGGGGCAGGGAGAGTGTTCTATAATCCTCTATATTCTAATTCTTCTATAAACCATATTTCAGAGGAAATGCATTTTTGGCATAGTTTAGAGCACCATACTGAAGAATTTTCCCTATGGGAACAGTGTTTGAAAACAGAAAAAAGTTTCCATACAAAGTTAGTCCGGTGATCATGAATTATTCCAGAGAGGTTGAAATTATTTTCCAATTTTTAGCACTGGTCCTATAAGGAAAGTTGTTAATTACAGTGCCAGTGCAAACACGGTGTATTCTAATGTGAATCTAATATCCTTCACTATTTTCATTTGGTTCATTATGTTGGGTGTTACTCTGTCAACCTGATGAAGAAGGTTAAGGTGTTCACACAAAGAGGGAAAATAAGCTTGTATGAATTTTTATTTTCTGTTTTTTTTTCTGCTGTTTGCTGTTTTTGGCTACCTACTTTTTTGTAAAGGAGGCTGAAACTTTTTAATTTACTAACATGGTCATCAAAGAGAAAATTGTTCAGTTTCTTTCTTAGCCTGAGCGTGCCTGCAAAGTTTTCAGTAGAACGCCCCTTGACACACCATCTTGGGGTAAAAATCTTCCATTAGTTGGCATGTAGGGAAAAAATTGAACACAAACCTTATCATATTTGGTCCTTGGAGAGAGTTGTAAATCACATCACAATTTTTGTATGCCATTATTTTTTTATAATTATAATTACAATGCTTTGCGGGGTAGGCAGAGCAAAAAATTGCCGTAAAAACTGCTTCATATGCCATGTCTGACAAAAGTTTGAGGGTTATTTCTGAAAACTATGTATTACACCTATAATTGTATAACACATCAAGCCTCAAATCCTAAGGTGACTAAGTTAGTCGGCTCTTTACACCCAAGGGAAGATATAAGTTATTTTGGGCCGGCATCACATAGCAATAATAATAGACTTATGCTAATATGACAACTTATTTGTATTCAAGGAGGAAGAGAAAGGCAGCTCTCCGGGAGACAGACGCGACATCTGTATCGACCCCAAGACCTTCTGCAAGTTGGGGCATTTCCATCTGCTGCTAGAAGACTATGCTAAGGGTAAGTTCATTTTTAACCATAAAAAAAATATACAGTAGAATTAAAAAAGTAGAACTAGAATTAGAAGTAGTTATTGTTTAGTTTTAGGTTACAGGGATTTAAGCTGCAGTGCAGTGTAAGCTAATGGATTGTCGGTAGATAAAGGTACCTTCCATTTTTTTTGTGATATTATAAAAATATGTATAAGAGTATGATGAGAACTTGAAAACTTGATCAATGATGCCAATACTATCATCACATGTCTAAATAACTGTTTAAGTAAAAAAAAAAAAAAGTATATTACTTGTGCTTCATATGATCCAAGTGGTTTATGTTGCCATGCAGGGCCCCAAAGCTATGGAGTATTTGAATTACCACACCTCCTTTGGACTTTATACTTTTCCTAAAGTAAAGAACAGGCTGGTCAAATGAACTACTTTTTAAAACGATCTAAAACAATATTTTGTATTATAAACGGAAAATATGACGTTAAGTGCACCATTTTGGTTGGCGTCAAGACACTTACTTTCATATTGTTTTTCTATTTGTTAATTCAAACTTTGAATATTTCGAAAAACTATGAATGAAGTATGATATTTTGAGACAATAGCTTAAAGCATACAACTTTTGTATTTTATTATTGACCCAAGAAACTTTTCATATTGTTTTTGTGTTTGTTAATTCAAACTTTGAATATTTCGAAAAACTATGAATGAAGTATGGTATTTTGAGACAATAGTGTAAAGCATACAACTTTTGTATTTTATTATTGACCCACGAAACTCGGAATCGTGACTTTTGTTCAGTTACTTTTTTTATAAGAGTTCCTTATCAAGGACTTAGGGCCTCAACTCGTATGTTTACGTTTTGTTATCAGCGATGTCAGCGTACCAGAAGTTCTACGCCCTCGAGCAGGAGAACTGGAAGGATCCGCTGTTTCTCTACGGCCTGGGTCTGTGCTACTACCACTACAATGCTTTTGAATGGTGAGTCAGCTTGATTTCAACTTGTTTATACTTTCGCGGTCACACCTACTGACTCAAAATATCATAAACAGGGTTTTTATTGAATTGTTCGATATTGAATCGCAGTAAAAACCCTGTTTATGATATTTTGACCAAAAATTATTTCATTACACGGAATTTTTTTGGTCCGTGCGTGTATTGCCCATTAATTAATATACAACAAAAATAATACCCTGGAGTCATCTAACAAAACGTGAAAAATGTTTATAATCTGCTCCATATTGTATGGAAACAGCTTTAAAGTCATGAATTTGAGTCCCACAGCAAAAGGTCAGACATTCGCATCCTGAAAAGTTGACTGACAAAAAACACTAAGAGAAAGAGTAAAAAGTAATAGCAACAATTTTCAACTCACTTCCTTTGAAATTTTCCACGAATATTTACGACTACGATACGACTTTAAGCCGTGTGTATTTGAATTCCTTCTAGAAAATAATAAGTTCGTAACGTAAAAGTACAAAGATTTTAACAAAATAGTCCTGTATTGTATAACCTCTGGAGTAGTGCTGCAAAACTAGCGCTATTTCACGAAAAAAATATATCTCTTCACGCAAATAATATATCGGGGCTCTAAGTCAGCTAAATGAAAATCGTTTCAGTTGGATGTTGATTGGATCTCAATTGGATGTCGATTGGATCTTATTGGATGATTTGTAGTCTGCTAACAGTTTGAAGTATAGAAAATCACAATCGCAATTGAATAACAGTTGAGTTTCGATGGCGTTGCAATGAGAAAAAAATAGCAGACTTGGGGCCCTGAATGCACTTTGCACAAGTTTTTGGTATCATCGTAAAAGTTACATTGAACCTGCAAACACAATGCAATACTTGCTGGCTGCTAAAGATATGGATGAAAGAAAGTGCCAAAAAAGCCACGTTTTGTACTTCTTTCTTTCTTTTTCGTGTGGGACACCGACTCGTCCGACGACGTTTTGTACTAATTTTTATCTGTTTGTTTAGTTCCTAGTAGGTGGCGCTGGCTGCAAATAAAACTTTTGTTTAAAAGCTTAGCAGCGATTTCCCTTAAATAACATTCACTGAACTTGACATTTAATCCCTCAATCTGCAAAATAGTCAACAGCGTCACCTAGTTCAGACAAGTGTTGCTATCAGCACAAAAATCCTCATTGTTTTAGGTACCTACTTATATCTTAAACTACGTCACGAGTTGGTCGTGTCTAATTAAACTTTATAATAATATAAAAAACTTGTGGGAAGGATATTATTATGTTTTTTTTGTTTGTTTTTTCTTTTAAAGATTTTTATTTTATTTTTCGTGAAGTGACGCTAGTTCTGCGGCGCTCCTACAACTTTTATTTTGTTACTGTTTGCATAAGCATTGTTTCGCCAGATCCTATTTTATTTTCCTGGTTGTATAAGGCTTCTTTTTTGATTATGTGACCACAAATTCCGGACTGAGCAATAGCATAATTTTTTGACATAAATAGTAAAGGTCAGAGGTAAAGTCAAGAAAAGTATTCAAGTACTAGGTAGTATTTTTGGTTCCAAGTTTCCTTAGTTGAGTGACGTTAGTGGTGAGACAATCTGAATGAGACTCCAACAACGTAGTACAATGGTTGTGTGTATCGTTTACGCCTGGTTTGATAGATGGCGCTAACGTTGCTGTTTGATGTAGATGTTTTGTAGGGATCTTCAAATATTTATTTTGAGCGTTTTATTTATTTAAGAAATAGTAAGAACTCCTTTTTTTCTGGCGTATTGGCCGTAGAGGGGTAAATAAATATACCTTTGATATCTCTCAATTTATCACTTTGTGAGATTGTCTGGGTATACAAGTTATTGCTGGATTTAGTAGATTGACTGTCAGTGAGATGACTCCGTGCTTCAGAGGACACGTTAACCCGTTGACCTGGTTGCTATCTAGACTACTTACTTATGTCTATAATAGATGGCAATCATTTTAAAGCCAAAACAAAGGTTTAGTGAGTGGTTTAAAACTCTGACATCACGGTTCTTCAGGTCGTTCGTATACCGGTGCCCTTAAACCCGTTTTTTATATCCCTATTTATTTACTACAGAAATCTTATTTATTTTAAGCTCTTTCTTACGTGGCTACGTGATTTTCAATTTTTCTGTATTAATGCCCTAAATATAGATCTTTTACCTGGCAAGGATAATTGTAACTAGTCAAACGAATCTAATAATGATATGAGTGTTGGCGTTTCCTCACACCGGATGTACGTTTTTGGGTACGATTTTGGTGGTGCTCCAAAAGCGGCCCGTAGCGAGCGTGTCGACATTTGTGATTCACCGGACGTAGGACGAGCGGTAGGGCGCGGGTGCTCCGTGCGGTAGGGCCGCGGGGCGGGGCGGCGGGGGGCGGAGGGCGAGGCAGGGGGCTGGGCGCGCGCGGGCGGCGGTGCACGCTGCAGCGAGGTCGTCGCTCGCGCGCGACTCCGCCACCGTCAGTCGGGAGCGGGATGCGGTGACGTAGACTGCACCGGCGCCGGCCGCGAACGTAGTGTAGGACGGGACGTGTCGTGAACGTGTGTACGTGCTTACTCTGCTTGATCTACCCTGTGTGACTGAGTGCTTGTGCTGACGACTCCCCGGTCGACACTACGCGGGCCGCTGCGGCCTGAGGCCCACCCTGGATCCGAAGATCTCCAAAATGGTGAGTGCGGTCGAAGCTCCCGATCGTGGTTTGTTTACGTCGGCCCTTATCCCTCCTCTTTCTCTCTCGACCTGCCGCCCGTATCCCTGCGTCGCGCTCGCACGCGACTCTTTCTATTGTGTTTTGTTTCCGAAATGCAGACACCTACGTCGACGGTGCCGAAGCTGGTCCCGCCGCCGAGAGGTCTCGTTTTTTGTTCGTATGTGCATGCATGGTTTGTGCATATTTTTTGTGATGTGTTTTCGCAGGTAGCCGGAGAGGTTTCCATTCATCGCGGTAGCCAGATGGGGTGGTATTGTGAGGGCGACGTTATGTTTGCTGCGAATAGTAAATAATGAGCGCAGCGCCGCATAAAATGTAGGTCGGTGGTGTGGCTGCAGCGCACGCCGCACGCGATCCGCCGCTCCCTTCGCCTAGCCACTTCCACTTCCACTAGTGCATTAGGCATTATACAGTGCAACTGCAATAGCATACTCATTGTCGTAACTACAGACACCGAAGGTTCCAGCGCGCGCTCAACTAACGGTATCTAAGTACTCCTAAGACGATGCAGTGCGCTGTTACTTCGAGAGAAATGACGCCTTTATGGGCATTATGCGGTGATTTGGATTTCGAAGAAGGTTCTAGATTTGCTTACAAAATAATAAACCTTAATAACCAGACCCAAAAGTGCTCTGCTGGACATTTGTCTCTTGGTAATGCCATACTCACAGGGAATGTTGCTGCCCATTCCCTGGATTATTATCCCCTAGAATTTAGATGATTCCTTAAGGCAAGTCGGCACCAAACAGCAAATAATAAACATCCAATGTAAATCAATACATTACTAAGCTTCAAAGAACTTGTAAACCCAAAATCAATATACAAAGTTTGGAATTCTCAATAGAAAGTTTTGGCAGGCAGCGCTACGTTCACCTGTTCAATACTGGAGATTATTTCAGGATTACTCATGTTCTAAAAGCTCCGGTATGGGCCATCAGTCACTGACACAGTTGGTACTGCATAACTACTGGAAAACTGTGAGTCAGATTTCGCGCACTTTTGCTCGTCCGCGATTGGTCATCAACCGGTACACGAGACAACCGGACATACTTGATCATTACTGATTACAGACATAATCCAATAGTACTTCCTGACTCCGGGTTCTTTTAAAACGTAACACTAAATACCAGAACACGTAAATTGCAGTCATTGGCCCTTCTACACCATGCATGTTATATTTACTCCATCGTTTCCATGAAACGAAGCGTTGGCGTTACGACAGAAATGATAAGCATCGCTTGGAATTCCAATTAGACGCGACAAATACAAGTACAATTTTAATTCAATGTAACCTTTGAAAACCTGATCCACAGTTCAAGTCGAGCTACTTCAAACTTATCGTTTTTATCGACGTAATCTAAAAGTACTCGTACTCGAACGCTGTTGCTATCAGTACGACTATGCATTAGTTCGTTTGACGCTGTTGCCATGGAATATTAATATTCTTCGCAATCAGTTTTGGCTATCACTGCGGTCGTCTATCGCGAACCGGTTGCCGCATTATCCACGCAACGCCGGTAACCGCTAACGGTACCAACTCTCTTGCTCTTTTCAACCCTAGCGCGACGACTAGATTGGACAAGACTGGCTAGATAGCTGATAGACCGCCTTGGCTCGCTCGGCCCGTTCTGCGAAACTGGTTAGCATGCTCGCCCGCTCCTTTCTTGCCTATCACAGCCGGAAATGGTATTCCCGTCGCCAATTATCGCGATTATTTACGGCCAGGCAAAATGTGCCGCTACGTCCACGCTTATCTTTCGTAAGAACCAAGTAAATTCCACGACATGACGTGATTCTTAAAAATATCGAAGGATTTTATATTTTATTGGTTT
Organism: Keiferia lycopersicella; assembly: GCA_029255805.1. Classification (NCBI taxonomy): domain Eukaryota; kingdom Metazoa; phylum Arthropoda; class Insecta; order Lepidoptera; family Gelechiidae; genus Keiferia; species Keiferia lycopersicella. The sequence goes on along the minus strand of JARACZ010000029.1, from coordinate 167,951 downwards.
TCTCATTCATTTATTCGTCGTGTGACGGCTATCAGTACTCAGATTATGTTATACATATGTAAGTTTCCCAGAAACTTGGCTTTGTGGAAATCGTCTAGCATTACTATTCAAGGTACACTATGGTAAATGAATTCTTGTAACAGCCGAGCATCCGTCTAAGTCAGTTTCTTGTTCATTACGTAACTTGGACGTTTGAGAGTCAGCTGCTCGTCTTTTATGGTAGTAGGTAATGTCAAGTCGTTGGATATCGATTGTGGTAATGGTAATGAATGCTTGTAATAGCGAAGCAGCTTGCGGTGGCGCGTGCCATGCCACGGGCAGGTGTCGGCCGGCTGTTGCGTCGTCCCACCTGTCGTGCCATCAGCTGCCCTCGACTAGCTTCCTTTGTTTAGTTCTCCACGAGCACCCCCGGCTCAAGAACACTCTCACGAGCAACCCTCTCGAATCAAAGCGGATACATCTGCCGCTACTTGCTTGCATACATTACCGCGACGCTCACTTGCCTCATGAATACGAAATCCAATATGCACAGCGGCGTATCATCAAATATCGAGCGTGGATTTAAAATGTTCGTCACATCTGTTTTTATTTTTAAGGTGTTAACGATTTAAGGCTTCCTTGAAATTTGATCTTGTCTGACCTACGGTTGTCTGGGTACTACGTCTGACTCATGACGGATAAGACATCGCTTTGGATCTGTAGGTCACCTTTTTGTTCACGTTTCAATACATAACCGACAATAGCGGAGTCATCGGGTAGGTCGTACTCGTAGGTACGTGTAGTAGTATTATCAGCAGGCGTAGAGGTTTGATAGTGCTTACGTTTTACAAATCGTAGTAAACAAAGGCACGCGTAGAAAGCGATAATTTCCCGTGGTGTGCTCGCTCGGCTCGCTTACTCTATAATCGTCGATAGTTAATTTCACCATTACCGGCGCACTTTTCCGGTTGGCTCAGCCATGTCCTCGGTTTTCTTTTCGCAGTTGCGATAACATAGAAATAAAATTCTATGCTCTGATTTGTTGGTCTTGTTTCTTTTCACAATCGTATTCTCATTTATTCGTAGCAGGCTCTTTTTTTTTCCAGTTCTGAATGATCTTGTTCCAAGTCTTGTTCTTAGTTGTAACCAACACAAGATTTTTAATCATCACATTTTCAAAATTCATTAAAAGTAGCTCCTCAGCTGGTCTTATCTACTATGATCTCCCTTGATGAAGAATTAAGCCACTTACTTCATTCATCTCTTGTCCAGTAACAAGCTTGATCTAATTTAATCCTTCAAAGTCTTTGTATTACTGTCCATCCAGTGTGATAAAGTAGTCATTGCTATTAAAGGTGTCACAACGATGTTGCAACTAGTTGTCATAAATACTAAAGGTGTTCAAACAAATTTGCAATCCAGGTTTTGCTATGAGGTATGGATAGCGTGTGCTATGTTTAAATATAGAGTTTGCACATTAGCAATTACCTTGCACATGCTATGTCACTGAACTTCTAGTTCCTGGAATCGTGTGCAGCTTAAAATAAACTCGCTAACTTCCCTTTGTTACTTAGGTACCTAGTTTAGTTCCCCAGAATTCTCGATTTCCAGCATTTGATATTCGAGTTGATGTATTTAATATTCTTTATAAATAAAGCATGCCGACGGCTGACCCTCGGATTATTTTGTACTCAATAACAGACGAATAAATACCTATAAATACGATTTTCAGTCATAATAAAATGAACTTTGTACCTCTCCGATTTATTGGTTTGATATCTTATTTATTTTATTTGTTATCAAAGTATCTAAATGCTTATCTAGGCACAGTATTTGCTGTTAAAACGTTCCTAACGCTAATAGCTGCGTGAGTTGATAATACTATTTAAGGTGCGGTGCGAATTGTTACGTCACAATACCGACAATAATCAAATGGTTCACGCTATTGAAACACGTGAGAGTACTTGGATCGCGCTTGGCAACATATTGCTACTAGAGCCCGGAAATTATAGCGCTTCGCTGTTACTACTCACTAGAGGTTTTCTGTGAAATCTCAACTTCGTCTAGCGGGACTTACTCTAGCTCTTGATCTCGTTAATGTAAATTAGCCTGCGACAGGACGGCGCGCCCGGAGTGCGCAGAGGACGCGGTCTCCGACCCTTGCCGAAGAGTGCATCTAAGCGGAGATGTGCGGGAGGGCGGAGGGCCACCCTCCTCCCGCGCCGCAGCCCTCTGCGCCGCGTCACGTACTCACAGGCCCTTTCACGCACAGGCCAGGCCCGCCGTGCGCACCGCTCTGGCTCTATCGAGTCGTCGTCGAAGGGCGTATGCATTATTAGCTCGCCCCCTTCCCCGACCTCTCGCCGACCCTATCTTCACCCTCCTGCCCGCTTTCGGGCTTATCGCGTCCCTGCGCGTTCTCACACCCCCCCCGGCGAGGGGAGACTTTTTGATTTCACGGCAAGTCGGACTATGCTATGACTTAACCGGAGTTTTTGTTGGAAATAGGTCAGGGCGCAAAGTGTAGCTGAATGCCGAGTGGTGAGGGCGAGTGGTGGCGCGGTCGTCGACACTAACGGATCGCTATTTATACCTGCCGTAGCGCACCGGAACACGCTCGCTGCACTCGCTGCATCCGCGACCGTCGCCTCCACCTCCTCTCTGTCAATGACCTCGTCTCCTACACGAATGTTGAAACACTGTGTCTCAGAGAAACATTTTAGCGAAAACAGCGCCATAAATCTGGTTTTCTGTAATGTTCGTTACTCGTATAATAGAGCTAGTCGTAGGGCTATTGCGAAATGCTGGTGGAGCAAGCGGGTGTCCTTCGTCTGTAAGTTACGTAAACCACCCACAGCGTAGGGCACGACACCACCCACGTAGGGCATGAACTGTGTCAAGCTGCCCGACCTACTTTTTACTAACTAGAGTTTTTCATCACACGTGCCAGCAAAAAATCCTTTGTTTTTGTTTTGCAGAGTGTCTTTGTATCCGCCGGATGAACAGTACAGTTTTTAGGTCAATAAGTGTTGTGTTCTTCTCATCCGATACGAAACATCTGGTGGTTGGCTCGCTGTTTATCTGCAACATTTGCATGTTCAGTTTAATTACGTTTGTACTTGCGCCGAATAAAGCAATTGGCCTGCAGTACACAGCGCATATCCATAACTAAACATATTGCTCATCCGCTGTTTACATCATCGTTGATAAGGATTGACCTAACCCCTGTGTTACAACTGCGCAAGCGTGATTCATATCCAAAACTAACAGAAAGCAAGTCAATTAAAAAGTTAACTTACAAGAGCATTGGCATTCGCTGTTTCAACTTCCGAACGCTGACGAGCCGCGCGGATATTCCGCGAAAATGCCGTTACGTCAGGAAGCGTTACGTCACGCCAGCAGCGGTGTGGGGTGGGGCAGTTGAGTGACGTCACACCAAGGCCGCGAGCTCTGCTACTGAGTAACACCGATACCTAGAGTTTATGTTGTCAACTTGTAAAACATTGCGTGTAGTAGGCTACCTACTCTCATTCAGAAGGTGCTAAAAGGAAATCTTTGGCACGTATTTTTGCCTAAAAGGGTGCCTAACCTAACAAACAATATACCTAGTTTATTTACGAGGTGAAATCCACGATAACCGATTCATTAGATGACTGAGGAAGTGATCTGGACTTTGGTTGCCACCTTTTATGGTTACAATGTCTGCTGATTGCGATACCCAACGCCCATTATTAGGCATCGACACGAAAGCATACCTGGTTTATCCCTTTGAATAATCAGGCCATTTATCTTCACTTATCTACGTGGATGATGTCATTCGCCGTTCAACTTATGTATGGTTTTGTTCAGAAAAACCCCGATCGCTGAAATACTGGAATTAATAATTTCCATAAGTTTAGAAGAAAATGTGGTTTTCCTGTAGATATTTACATAAATCATTGGTCTAACTAACACATATTATGGTTAAATTGATGACGCAGGAAACGTTGATTCATGTTATTCTACTGTTATGTACTTGCTCAGAAATATTCACAAACGCCAATTACGATTTATTCTACGTTTTCCCCATGTATAAAAACCCAAGTTTATTTGCCTTGTAAATTCTTATCTGTTAATGGTGACGTATATCTACTATACCATTCAAGAATACATATCACAATAGGTACTTCACAAATTACTTACCTTTCTTACTTATTTTTCAATCGTGTCCAACTTTTAATTATGCAAATTATCTTTATCAACTGACCCTGCCTGTGTGTGATGTGACTTTGTAATGAATGGCACTCCAATCAATCCATTGTCGCGTCAATCGGACGCTCTAATTTACAATCAATTTATTCGTTTCTGCCTGTGCCACAGCAACTGATTGAAAATTATCACATTTTCAAGAAGAATTCAAAGTGTCTTACTATGGTTCTGTTGCCAAGAGACAAGTACATACGAGCATACGTAATTAGCGAGCAGCCGAGCGTTCTCACGGATGCCGATGGGTACTTATTACGATCTAGCAGTCAGTTTTGTACGCACAATGGCATTAGAAAGCGACCGGTGACCGCAAAAAGGGAGTAGATGAAAGGGCTTCGTTCCGAGATCCGTGCTTGCGAGATGCTGTTACGTCAGTATTGAACGGTCCCCTCTCGCCCCGCTGCCCTGCAAGCCCCAACTTGCGTGTGACTGTAGCTCTATCGTGCACGTATGTGCTAGTGCCCTAACTATTGTGCGATACACAATCTATGACGTCGAGCTTTTAAAAATTTCCTTCACAAAGGGTTCAACCCTTCCAATCGTAAAAGGATGGGGCAGAGTTTTTAATTCTGCTGCATGTAAATAAGTATTGGACTTGTTACGACACTTGTGAGCGATGAATCGTATGGGGTAGTTATCAAGGGCACTCCATCGTCTGTAATGTAATAATACTGCAGAATGTTCAGATAGCTTTGTGTTAGGGGAACTTGGTTGTACATGTAATCATGTCATAAATGTACCTAGTTTGATACATGATAATGATATCCGACAGAAATCTACTTTGTATCTAGAACGTGAAATAGGTGTGGTTAAAATTATATCCGTTATTTCTTGACATTAACACCTACATGTTACAATTTAACTACACATGTTTAATTTAACATGTAAAGTGGTTTAAGCGTTCAAGTACGAATACTATTTCATCATTAACATGAATTGTACTCAGGATAAACAAACACAGCTGATTTTGTATCTGTTATCTATTATACAACGTCGGTGAGCGAACGTTTCGTATTATCCCGAGAGCGCAAGGCTGAAACCTGTTCCATTATGTATTGCGCATAATGCTCGGTGCATCAGTTTTTGTTACAGTGTCAAGTTGAGTGCGTGGAGTTGCACCGCAAGTATTTGCAGCGAGTGCAGCTGTCGTTGCCGCTCACTTCCGCATATCTGGCGTCCTTGTTACTATATCTAGCCTATCTAGTTTATTTTTCTTGCTGCACAGTGCACGATCAAAGTTCTTGGTAGAATCTTAAATGCATCTTCGTTGCACATTTGTGTTTTGCTTTTCGTAACTTATTTCTTTTCTTGCGCCTTTGTGATTTATGGGACCCAGTTACGATCCCTGAGGTACACCCACACAAAAGAACAAGTCGAGCTTTGCTAACCCCCCTCTTGACCGTCTGCGATCTATTACTCACGTAGGATTGCGCTGGCAGGGCGCAGTAAATAACCATAAAATACCCATTTTGAGTTGAGCCCGAAGTAATTTTGTGGTCAACAGTCTCGAAAGCCTTTTCGTGTTCCGTGAAGATCTTATTTATGTAATTATCCTTTATATTACCTCTAACGTTACTCTGAGGAAACAAGTTCCATTACAATAAAATTTCTGCTTGCTCGTATGCAACTTGTGAGCTACGTATACCGCGTATTATGGGTATGTATAGTCGTTGGCCTAGGCACTGTAGGCACCTAGGTCTCAAGTACCGTAAGGATGGCCTTTACGCGCTCGTTGCATTGACTAGTCTAGAAACGGCCTGTATTATTCGCTGTTTCCTTTTGCATCTATAGCGTCAGATTAGCTCTTGCCTACATAATTATATCTTTTAAGTACTTTACTTACCTGTGTTTAGATTATTTCACATCTTAGAGGCCTTCTTTTGTAACCACAAAAACATTGTTGTAACAAAGTAAAACAACATCCAAATGTACTCAATACTTTTCCAAACTTTCGGTTGTACAAGCGTTTGAATTTCAAATGTATGTAAAGTTCACGTTCAGAGTATTTTTGAATATCGAGAATAGCATTAGAATATCCGTCACATTGTTAGATACGATCATGAGATCATTCGTGTGTAGGGTGCACAATAAGTGGTATCGAATGGGACGAAAGTGGGTCAACTAGAATGACGCCAGCGATAAAAGAGCCCTCGCCTCGCCTGTTCATTATCAATTTCAACTCTAACAGCTCTATACGTTTGTAGCTCCAGGTTTTCCGCAAGTACGTTGAAAATAGAGCACGGATATTCTGATATCGAAAAGCTAACTGCGATAAAGTCGTCGCCAACCTTGTCCCATATTTCTGGACGTATTTCAGCTTATGGGACAATTCCGTATCGAATCGGGATGTCGTTGATGGCCATCGAAACAATGCAGCTCCGACTGAGCTATAAAACATCTTTGTGTTTTTGTTTAACCGGTCCGGTCTCCCACTCGATTGTTGCAGGTACGTTTTTAAGAATCACTTTGGTGATTGCAACAAAATAAACAAAGATTTTTGTGACAATAGTTCTGAAGTAGTTATGGCTACGGCCCGACGCCCTTCGAAAGAAAGAATTACATTTAGCGTTGTTAATCCGTATCGTGACTCTCAATTTTTTGCTTTCGAATTTAGTAGTGACTGGTGACAATTTCGTGTTCCAACCAAGTACTCTTTGTTGGAGAAATTCTTGATCGCTAGTAGGTACTTCATGTTCTCTCTTCATAGTGCATTATGTTGCCATGAGTAACGTCTATATTTAGATGCACGTACGATACATTGTTTAGATATTTACGAGGTGCACACAAATGCAGTTTGTGTTGCATAGGTACTGTACTGTTGCCGTGGTACCAAGGCCGTGGGGCAATATAGCTTGGCGAATTACAGGTTTATGTGCATCGCATGATCGCATCACGTGGTTTTACTAGCTACTATTGTACTACTACAAATACCTACTCATTTCATGACAGGTAATATCAAGTCGGCTAATTCAGTTCAGTGCGTCTTATGCAAAACAGAAACACGACTTTGACCTCGAAAATAGCATCAAGTGTGTGCGCTGGTCGATCGAGCTTTCCTCGTTATTACTGGGGAAATGGGTTATTATTGCACAACACTCGTTTCCCTTGCTTAGCGTCTGCGTGGGAAAGTCCACGGGTTATCCGCGGCTGGGGGCGTGGCGGGCGGCGATCACGTGCGGCGCGGCGCACCTAGCGACTGCTTACTTCAGTTATGTAAAGTGAGTGTGATGCTATGACGACCGTCGAATGAACTCTATAAATAGCGGTCGATCCGTCCTTGAGCCGCCGCGAGTGCGCGGAACTAGGTCAGGCCGAGCTGCCTCATGCCAGCGTCACCTCACCCGCCTCCCGCTCACCTCGCTCCATCGCCCGCATCCATGTTCCTCCTAAACAAAGCTAATCAGTCCAATTGCCATTTCGCTGTTTATTTGCCGCTGTGACTTGTGACACATTTTCAACTTGCATTTCTACTGAGAACACCCGCACTTCCCCGTCTGTCTACAAACCAATCCTAGCTCTCCGTTGCTCAACAAATTAATATAGATAGATGCTCTAAATTTTGTGAATAACGCGAAAATTTCTCTGTCCGTAACAGATGTTCGACCTTCCCAACGACGCATAAAATCGATTCCTTCACGCTACGCGTTTGAATAGCAGCAAAATAAAAGGAACGTTTCGAATGTACAAAACAGGATTTCGTATTGGTGCATAATTTCCATACCTGAGCGTGTATTAAATGTCTGGTTCGGTTCGAGAGCAGGTAGCGCTCCGGATTATAATCGATCCCAGGAGATTCAGAAAGTTTACATTGCTTTATTAAATGCGGTATACCTGGACGACATTATCCCAAAATTTTCTGATAATCCACTCAGCCTTCCTCAACTTTGTGCTGTTATGGCAGTGAGAAGACTATTTCCCGGGATTATTTCAATGCGATATTATCTTTTCCACTTTTTAAAATCTATACGAGTACTTTATTTAGAGTATGTGTTTTTTTTTTAAAATAAATCCGCAGTTTTTCGTTACTTGACATTATAGTTAGAGTAGCTATAATGTTATCATGCGAACCAAACTAGCTCGTGCTAGTCGTTATCTCTCTTTGCTTGCGTAAGTAGATACTTTACGATGGGAGTGAACATTATGAACCGCAAACCCTTATCGCAATAGAGCAATATGTTATCAAAGTCTAAAGGCTATTGTTGTTGCAGGATTTCCACATTTTTTCGCGCAATCGCTTGTACTTTGATAATTTTATTACGTAATCGACGACGAGAGTACCAAAGAAATAATAAAATAAGAAACTTGTGAAATCCAATCACAAACGGCTTTTCATTTACAACCCTATGGAGTTCGAGGGCTTCTTCGTCCCGATTTCAATTCAGTACGGGGAAGTTGTGTCGTAAGGGTGCGCGTACTGCGTACTTTTGAATGTTGCGTGTCTGCCGGCAATCATAGTTCATTCTGCGGAACAAAGTGTACAAGAAGTAATGCCGTGTTTAAAGTATGTATGTCGAGCACTGCTGCGGGCGCGGGTGAAAGCTCGTCGCCCGTGGCCGTGCGTGTGTGCGTGTAATCATCATTTATTTTAAACTTCATTGGAGTAAATACCGGACGCCACCTGTCGCCCTCTTTGTTTCCACTTGTAAATGTCAACGGAGGTCATCTAAATAAAGGCGGCATAGGCGTCCGATTCGGGCCGCGATCGGTGTCTAGACGTTGCGTTGTGCATCGTCCGATCGATTGCACGAACGAGCCTCGAGACGGTCGTCGACCCCGCGGCGCATCGGTGACGTTATGCTTCGGTGATGCGCTGCCCAATAACAACTTACGGGTATTACAGACGCTACATCCCGACCGCTAAGTTACACTACTTACGCACCTTGACGAGATCAACTCCGCATTCTTTACTTGATTGTTCTCCTGACCGCTCAACCGATTACCACGTTTTTTTACTCGCGCACCATCTGTGCTATGTACGGATGGATGTTACAATACAACGCACAGAACACTTCGTTTTTACTTCTACATCAGCACCGCAGACGATGCTTTCATTGAAGCCGTAAGGCGTAATGCAATCCGTATGGAAGCATTGTAAAAGACGACCGGTTTAAATTTTGGGTCTGATAGAACGAATTATAAAAACGCAGCATTGTCATGTCCATCCGTCAGAATTTAAAAGGTTCAAAAGAATCCACGGCAGACGGACGGATTGAAAAAGCAATGCGCTCTATGCGAGCAAAAAATGGTGAAATAAGCAGCGAAGTTTTATTATCGAGTCTACACTTTCATATGGGTCTGTTGTACTCGGCTCGCACTTTTATTATGACAACATCAGTCTTTATTTATGTACTCGCCGACCGACCTTGGAAGCTGGTCAAGTGCGGGCTGTAACTTTGACATTGTTTTCTAGACGCAACCATAGGTAGAAAACTTAGAAACAATAGTCTCGGATGGCTTTTTAAATGTAAACGATAGCTTTATTGCGCTCGGTCCTTTGTGAACCTTTGTGTTTCTATTGGTACTGGCGAACAATGCGTTGTGCAATTGCACGGTCGTTCAGCGTAATGTTGCTGTTGTTTCGAAGATTGTTGATCTGCCGACAGGGCGACCAAGGCGCTGCAGATGGCGCTGTATGTGTCACCGGGGTTCACCCGCGCGGCGGACGCGCACCTCCGCTTGGCTCTCATGTTCAAGGCACGACGGCACTGGTCAGCAGCTGCCGTGCACTTCAGGCGCGCCCGACTCACGCCCAATCAGGACGCCACCTTCACCCGTCTCGAGCTGAGCTTCCATGCCGCACATCTCCTCGAAGCGCGAGGCCTCCGAAAATCCGCGAGGGACGCTTACGAACGACTTCTAAAGGAGCCCCAATTGTCCTCATCGCTCAAAGCCGATGTCTGCAGGCAACTCGGTAAGTCATCATTATCCAACCGAACCATTATCGTCACGTATGGTAGTTATGCAGACGAAATTACACCGTTTCAATACGGACTCATTAAAAATACAGGTTTCTTTCCTTTCATTCACAAATGAATATTTTATTAGATACTTTATGCGAAGAGGGTTGGCTGGAACGAGTTTCCTGGGATCTCACTTTGCTACACGCAACATTGCAATGCCACTATTCGGAAATGAAAGTCATTTTCCACAACTGGTTTAATATATTCTGTATCTGAAGAACTAGAGTTTCAAATTCAAACAAAAATAAATGAATCTTCAGAGAGTACCTATCATATTTCATCACAGCTATGTTATGAATTCTAATCCATCAACAATTGAGTAGCACTAGCAATACCTACACAGTTTATTTACGGAAGCAATATCGTCCAGTCGATTCATTGTTTACCAAGAATGATATCAATGTCAATTGATATTGGTTACCCACTGAAAGCGGACGCGTGGTAAATGAGTAGCGTTTTTCTATAATATATTTAGTAAAGATAGGTGTATCTAAGTGTTATACACTGCACACATGAATGTTTTGAAATACAGTTTTATCACTCTGTCAAATGTGCTATCATCAAGTGGATTATAGACTTCTTATTTATTAGGTCACACAATTATTTACCGGATCCTAATCATTCATCAATCTTCCTCAAAGTAATAGAGATTGATATAAATGACAGACGTGGAGACAGCGTCTGTATTTTTACGTTCATTAACGCTCCTCTGTCTTCCCCACACAGAGAGGATAAAGGGCGAGGCACACCGGCTCCGTATCCGTTGCGTATCCAGCTGTCATCCGTAGTTACGCATGTATTTATGACGTTGTAATGTATGGGACTGTATGAGATACGGCACACTGCCTGTGATGCGTATCCGTTGCGTGCTGCACGCATTGTAGGGTTACGCCGTAGTTACGCCGTACAGCTGCCAAAAGACAAACAGGTTGCGTACTCTGCGTGCAGTGATGACGTTGTATTCTATGAGATTCCCTGTTGGACGTCACACCAAACACGTCCGAACACGCACAGCTCTGTCCTGCGCGTAGTGCGGACGCGTGTACGGACTACGGGCTACCACAATGCGCATCAAAAAATGTGCACTATAGTAAGCGTCAAATATAAGGTGTAAAAATATTAGCTCCAAATATTTTAAGGGGTGAATCAGCCCATAAATCTGAACAACTTTCCCCAAGAAACATAGGTTGAAATACATTGGTTGATACAAATTGAATTGAGTCGGTCAGTAACTTTGTATAGGAGGCCGCATTTTTTTTTCATATTTTGACCTATGTTTTTTAGGGAAAGTTGTTCAGTTTCATGGGCTGGTTCATCCCTTAAAATATTTGCAACTAATTTACACTGATATGTCGTCAACTTTTTGCTGCACAGAACGCGATGCGCGCTTTTATTTGCGCAATATTTATTGCACACTGATGACAGAACTTTTGGATATGACAGTTGGTACGCAACAGACCCCTTGCAGCTCGCATCCGTAGCTACGCGCGTAACCTGCGTAACCACGTCCGTAACCCGGTGTGGCAGGGGTGTACGGACGTGATCACGCGCGTCACTACGGAAGAGAGCTGGATACGCAACGCATACGGAGCCGGTGTGCTCCGCTCTTAAAGGCGTGATCTTCTTCTTAGCGAATTGATTATGGCGCTTAAATATATTTGGACCAATACTAACCTACGTGATATGTGTATGTAATCGTCTTGACCCTATAATGCCAATAGTCAATTTTTTTTAAATAACGCCATCTACGAAGCGTCGACGCTAGTCTAACTTGTCCTCCATAGGTTGGCTGTACCACCGCTGCGCGGGTCTGGGCGAGGCCGCGGCCCGCGCCCGGGCGGCCGTCTGGTGCCTGCAGCGAGCGGTCCTGGCCGAGCCGGAGTCAGGGGCTGGTCTCTACCTGCTGGGCCGGTGCTTTGCCGCGCAAGGGAAGGTGCACGACGCCTTCATTGCGTATAGGAACTCGGTCGAGAAGTCTGAGGGGAATGCCGATACTTGGTGCTCGATTGGGTGAGAATTTTAACAACTAGTGAAGGAACCGATCTGTGCCTATAGAAGGCTTTTGACGTTTTCGCCCTAACTATGTAAAATTCATAACTTGGTTGCAAGCACTGCTGCAAGATATAAGTAAAGTGGTGCTTGCCGCAGTTTGGCCAAATTGCAATCTTAAATATTAGACTGTATAAGGCAGTTTAGATAATAAATATGCTAGCATACTACACTCCTACGGGAAAAACTGGCTGCTAATGTTCCTTTTGAAATGCTCTAGACAACACTTATAATCTTCTCAAATTCTTAGCTGTCACTAGAAATACAGAAATGCATCGGAAGGCGGGCAAGCATGATGAGTCTTTACACGGAGTCCACAATATTGCTCCTTTTTTGTATAATTGATGTAACCTAGCCCTTGTCGCTTAATAAAGAACACGCTCAAAACCTGAATCTTGTATATTATGATCGCGAGCGAAACAAGTTCCTCATAAAGAAACATGATAAAAACTTGGCTCGTGGAGTGCAACCAATAAATTAATGACCGGTGTAATAATACTGAACTTTCCTTTTTACTATGATATACGCGATAAATAACGCGAACACGTTAAGCCGTAATTGATGCCTGCGATGCGTGAGGTATTACACCAACGTAACGAGAAATATGCTTTATTTTACAACTAGCGGTTGTCGTTTTTTTCCTCGGGAATGAGACATTTTTCGGCATGGAATACATATAAACCTTCTTTATGAATTGCCTTATCTATTAAAAAAGCGACATCTTTGCGTCTCCGTTGCGTAGCGTAGTTTAAGAGGAGTTAGCGGTGTCCATTACAGAGAAATAAAAAAGCGACCTCATTTTATTCTACCATTAATACCGAACATGCATTTTTTACTCACATTATATATTCAAGCTGCTTATATCAAGAGTTACCTCGTTCCCCAGGGTTCTATACCAGCAGCAAAACCAGCCTATGGACGCTCTCCAAGCCTACATCTGCGCCGTACAACTCGACAAAGGGCATTCCGCCGCGTGGACCAACCTGGGCAGTTTGTACGAGAGCTGTCAGATGCCTCGAGACGCGTTTGCGTGCTATACCAACGGCGGCGCGGCTGCTACGGCGTCCCATGCGGCCCTGCGGCAGAGGCTGGCTTTCCTGAGGGCTCATTTGGCACACGCTCCTATGCCGTCCGTTACTGGGAAGTGAGTAGACTAGGTTCTGCAAAATAACGGCTCTTAATATCTTAAGGCCAAATCTATCTTCATTCTGCTAAAAATAGTTTGTACAGAATCACGAGCAGAATCGATTCAACCACTTTTGAACACCTGTAGGTATATTTTTTGAGAAATATTTATTATATGTATTGTCTGTCTATTTATTAATAAATTAATACGGCCCATGCGCACGCTAGCCGCTAAACGGTGGTACACGGTTGTACACCTCTACACCTATCGACTCTTTATCAGAGCGCGTCTCGTCGCAGACATAAAAAACCGCCGGAATTGCTAGAAAATTTAAATCAGCACAAAAATATGTTAAATATATATTTTTCTTGATTTAGGTTAATTGAATTTAAAATCATTCGAGGTGTCTGAAGTTTTGCGCATTTAAAGTTCACGTTGTAAATTAATTTTTCTCGTAAGGCCAAATCTATCTCAAATCAAATACATAAGTGCTCTTGGCGTTGGATACGCTTTTCTGGGCACTATGCAACAGTCTTGAGATTCTTTCAGTATTATTTATGGCGCTACGTTTGGAAACGGGATTTGCTGCGACGAGCTATTTTGAGAAAACACTCAACTAAGTAGGCGGTGTGTTTACAAGCCAACATTTTTTCTTCGTCTTCACTCTTCTCATTACATAAATCTAGCAGACATTACTTTGTGCTATCTTTAGATAGTTGCTGACCAATAATGAGGTAGGCAACTGAAAAACTAATGTCGCCACTCGCGACTGTGCCTTTTCTGTGATTGGTCAAAAATGTGTCAATACTTCTTATTGGTGCGTTTAGACACAGTCGCGCCTGCTGCCATCTGCAATAAACTTTGAGTTTTCCTCCCCATTGGCTTACAGTTTCGCACCTAGTTTCAGCACGGTTACAGTTGTAAATCTCAAGAATTTCCCCACAGACGGCGTCAACTGCCATCTATCGAAGAGGCGTGGAACTTGCCAATCTCAGCTGAGATGTCGTCGCGTGCGCCCAAGTCCGCCCCCCCGCCTTACCCCGGCGCGGGGGGTGCGGCCCCCCCTCCCGCGGCAAAGAGACCGGACGACCCCCCACCGCTGACGCAGCATCAGCTGCAGACGTTGCAGTATCTTCAGAGGAACTCTCATAACCTATCGCCGCACCAACAAGTACTTACTCTTTCATAAAAATGTCTTGAGAGATAAAAAAAATCTAATCCATTGATGAGTCTTTTGGCGACGAGATAAGGTTTTGTGATTGATAATGAAATTTTTTGTCCACAGGCTTTGATGCAGCAACTCCTATCCCAATACCGTCTAGCTCAAGCGGCGAGAGCGCGAACGGTTTGTACCTAGCTTTTAAGTTTTACGGCGGCAGGTCTTAGGTTTCCCCATATTATAAACCCGTATTGCAACATTTGTTTGGGAAGAATATATTTTAATGTCTTTTTTTTCTGTTTGTAGGTGACGAAAAGCGAGAATGCAGCGGGCGACAACGCGGAGTCGCTCGCCGAGGATCTGCTAAAAAGGTTCTCAGACTCGCAGCCTGATATCAAGAAAGAACCTGCACGTGAGTACAGTATCACAAGATTGCTGGAATGCTAACAGTAGTGTCGAGTAATTTAGTGATTGACTATCGGCTTTTTAAGTCTGCTGTTAATTTATTAATAGGTATAGTTTGTTTCTTACTAATATATATATAACAGTCAGACGAATATATTCACTACATTAACAGGGAGATACCGTGGTTTTGTAACGTACAAATGTGCCCCGAAAAATTGTATAAAAAATCTTCAAAATCGAAAAGTATTTTTATCCTTTTTGCTGAACTGAAGAAACAACTTTTTTATAAATTAAAATCTATGAACAATTTATTGTCAAAATTGATCACTGTTCAATTTTGACAAGTACTTCATTCTCAATTCGCCCCGGTGCTGTATCACGAAAATACTGAAAAATATATGAAAAAGATGCGAAAGAAACGGAGAAGTCAGTGTTTTTGCTAAATTTGAATTTCAAATTTGTCGATACTTAGATGTTTCTGTGAATAACCAAAACGTTTGCGTCGAATTTTTCATACAAATAATTTTTCTATTGTGGGTTCCGGTAGCTAAAAATTGGTAAAAACTTAGTAAAATTGTTATGTTTCAATAACAAGTGTTTGTTTCCATGAAGTTTAAGCAATTGTCTTTCCAAAAATTAACATTTTACTCTTCTTTAAAATAAATAATGTTTTTGTTTGGTGGCATTAACAGCACTTCGCATTTTTTATAGATTTTTCATCGCTTTTTTACGATCTTTCTCTTAGTCTGTTCATCATATATGCGACATGCGTTCATGGTGATATAAAAACCCCTGTGTAAAAGAACTTAACTTAAAAAACCGGTCGAAATGCTACCTACTTACATACTTAAATGACTTCAAAATCAATATTGCTATCCTGTGCTTTAAGTAATGAATGCAACTACCTATCTATCTATCTGATAACTATCTAGCAATAATTGTTTAAATAAATATTTATATATAATTGGGATCTCGGAAACGGCCCCAACGATTTTCATGAAAAATATGTATGGGGGGATTCGGGGCGATAATTCGATCTAGCTCTGGTTTTATTTTCCGAAAATTACGCTGAACGGCAGAAAAAGCCAAGTAATGCTCGGTCAACTAGGTACTGCGGCACAGTCATTTTTGTACCACTCTGAACCGTAGGCTCTTCACAACTCTTCAATTTCTAACCTCCACAATTTCTCCAGCAGATAATGCGAACAGCGGCACTAACGAGGCGGTACTGGGCGGGAGGCAGCCCGTGGTCAAGTTGGAGCCTCTCAAGACTGACCCGCTGAAACCCATCGCCTTCCACATCGGCATGACCAGCAAGCAGATACTGGACACTTGCAAGTGAGTACTTTGTTCTGCAACAGGGGTCATTGTGACGGGTGGTGGTAGCAAAGATTTCTTCTAAGAATGATCCTTTTTTAAGAGTAACTAATAGTGTTAGGGTTACTTTTCATCTCGATGAAGGAGACTCGTTCAGCTTCTTCCACGTTAATAATATAGTCTCCTTGCTGATTAAACTATCCGTACAACTTTACTATTTTACTCGTGCTTCGCTTCTCAACGATGTACCTATCACATGTACTTATCAAGAGATCTGACACAGTCGAGTTACGAGCATTTCATCGATTTTTTCCCTAATTCCAAAGTTATCGGTTTTAGTGGTTTTAGGGCTGGCCAAAAGTTATCCAGACGTACCTATTATGAGTAGATAGAGCTCAGAACGACCCATACATAAAAATATTATAACCATAAGATTAAACCCTTTGGTTTCTAAGCACTAAATTCATCCATTTATTCAACTGAATATCACAACTTTCCTACAATACAGGTTCCGAAAGAAGGCTCTTATATCTACGGATATTTTATATGATAATTTCAAGATAATAATTCATTCACTTACCAAAATGAGCGTGCGTAAACGATTATGTAAATAGTGATTACAATATTACGAAATTCTTTTATCTCTAGGATCATACTATGACGAATGCCACGAATTATCTTATCATAAATTGACGATAAAATGTCAAGATCTAACACGTGTATGTGTTGTTTCCAGGGAGAGCGCGGGGCCCCCGACGGCTTGGTCGGTGCTCGGTGACGGTCACGGACCTCCAGAACCACCTTCAGTTCCCGGACCGAGGCTGTCTCCAGAACAACTAGCACCACCAGCTCCTTTCGTCTACGTGGAGTCGAAGAGAGATGCCTTCTCGCCGCAACTACAAGACTTCTGCCTCAAGCACCCTATAGCAGTAGTCCGAGGATTGACAGCTGCTTTGAAGCTGGATTTGGGATTGTTCTCCACGAAGACTCTAGTGGAAGCCTGGCCCGACCATGCGGTCGAAGTGCGAACGCAACTCATGCAGTCAGCTGATGAGAACTGGGATCCCACCGGACGCCGCCGCGTGTGGGCGTGCGCTTCACACCGCTCACATACTACAGTAAGGAAATACGCTCAGTATCAAGCAGGTTCCTTCCAGGATTCCTTGAGGGAGGAGAGGGAACGTGGCGGCGCCGGCCCTCACGCTGCTGGAGGTCTATCCGACTCTGATGGAAGGGAATCGGCTGCCGGCGGAGTACCAACCAAACGCCGACGCGGCGCTAGAATGCTGCGCTTCGGAACCAACGTCGACTTATCCGATGAGCGCAAGTGGCGCCCTCAACTCGCTGAACTACAGAAACTACCCGCCTTCGCCCGAGTAGCCTCCGCCGCCAACATGCTTTCCCACGTCGGCCACGTCATCCTAGGCATGAACACGGTCCAGCTGTACATGAAAGTACCAGGTTCGAGAACCCCTGGACATCAGGAGAACAACAACTTCTGTTCGATCAACATAAACATCGGTCCGGGCGATTGCGAGTGGTTCGGCGTGCCTGATGCCTATTGGGGGGGAGTCAACGAACTTTGCAACCGACATGGGCTATCCTACTTGCACGGTTCATGGTGGCCCGATCCAGACGAATTACGTGCTCATGGCGTCCCAGTCTACCGCTTCACTCAAAGACCTGGAGACTTGGTCTGGGTGAACGCAGGCTGCGTGCATTGGGTGCAAGCGACCGGCTGGTGCAATAACATCGCATGGAACGTCGGCCCGCTCACCGCAAGGCAATACTCCCTCGCTCTAGAACGCTACGAGTGGAATAAAGTACAATCCTTCAAGTCGATCGTTCCCATGGTGCATCTGACTTGGAATCTCGCGCGTAATATCCGCGTGTCAGATCCTCGACTGCACCGCGCTATGAGGACTTGCCTCATGCAGACTCTGCGAGCTGCAGCCGGTACGCTAGCAGCGGTAAGAGCGAAAGGGGTGCCGATACGGTTCCACGGGCGAGCGAGAGGGGAAGCCAGCCATTACTGCGGCGCGTGCGAGAGGGAAGTATGGCACGCGTTGCTAGTACGCGAGCACGAGCGGAGACACGTCGTGCATTGCTTAGCATGCGCGCGCAGGGCCGCTCCAACTCTTCAAGGCTTTTTGTGTCTGGAGGAGCATCATATGGATGAGCTGGCGCAAGTGTACGACGCGTTCACTCTCCACCGGCCGCAGCCGCCGCCCCCCTCCCCCGCGCCGGCGCTGCCGCCTCCCCCCGCGCCCGCGCCGACCCTCCCCCCGCCGCCGCCCGCGCCCGTGCCTACACCTGACTGAGCGTGTGTTCCCGCGGTAGAGTCGCCGTACCTGTATTTATTCGGTGTGAAAGTGTATGATATTCCGTCGCGGGACGATTAGCTTTAAGCTTTAGCGCGTCCGCAGCGTAGCGGTCTTGGGACAGCTTATGCTGGATTCCAAGTCAAATCTGGACGTCTTCAACTTGACCGCTTGATCATACTCTGTAGTCCAGCATAAGCTGAGCTGTGACGATGAAGCCGTTGCGGACGTCTTTAGTTTCACCGATTTCGGTTGCCGTTGTCGTTTGTGAGGTAGTTTAGATTCCGTATTCGATTGGCATTTCACGATTTTTGATACAGTATTAGACGCTAGTTATTATCCGTAATCTTACCGCGTACTTTGTCTATTGACCGAAGGGGGGTTATCCCTATATTTTACTAAACGCCTAGTATAAAATTGTCGTGTGAATATTTTCGATGATAAAAATGTAATTTTGTAAAAGAGACGTTTACAATTTACGAGCTCCGCAATCACTTTTGTAATTGTGGGAGATAATGAAATAGAGATAATTAAATGTCAATTCAGCGGCGAGTAGGGGCTGACGTATAGGCGAAAGGTTCATCGGGTCGACGGCTCAACGGTTCAACGTGGGTTGAACGAGCCGGCCCTCAGGTCTCAAGTGCTCAGTGTTCACCACAAATGTGTTATTTTTGTATAGAGGCATATTTATTTATTTTTCTCATACTGACTTCATGATTAGTTGATTTTCCTAGTGTTAGCTAATATTAGTAGTAAGTGTATCGCACGGAGTGAGCCCCTGCGTTCTAGCAGGGCCAGTGAATAGTCCTGCAATGTCCCAAAGAATGTTATACTCGTGTAGACAAACCTGGAGAAAATTAATTATGTTACTGTCAGGTTCAGCGGTCACCTAACGTCCAAAAATACGTGTGCACTTTTAAGCCAATTCGGTACTTGACAAGGTAATATTATAATATTAATAAAATATGAAAGTTTTAATGTGATTAGTATTGTCTAAAAATACTTCTAACCCCACAGAAGGCAGGATCCTAAATAGAGAATTGTGACGTCATAATTCTATTATTTCTGTACAAAATGTCGTTTTAATAAGTAGTTAATTTGACCTGTCGGTGAAGTAGCGAATTGGACACTATCATAACTAAAGTCTGAAGAGAAAAAAAAATACCGTACATTTGGACGCTAGGTGTGCGTTGACCCAAAACTGATATGAATTTTCTGTGCCTGTGTAGTTTCTATCTTAATAATTGGGATCTGACATGTTTAAATTATTATATTTGACATATGAATGGATTGGTTACGGTTCTGGCAGTCAAACTTATCTAAAAGTTATCGGTATATGTGTTCAATAACTTTACGAAATATAATCTTTACTTCATGTTGAGCGTCGAATCAGCGTACCTTTCGACTGTCTCGTTCTATTGCAAGTTTTTTTTATCTTAGATAGCCGTGTCTCATGGGTTTCTCTACCACCATAGAGGTTCCAATACACTTTGCTAAGGAGGTCTCCTTACTAGATTCACTACTGTCAAATCGAGCATATTAAATATGCTCAGATTTAGATAGGTTTGTCTGCCAGAATGTATGATTGTAAAGGTACTAGTAATTAAATTGTTTCTCTCGACTGGGTGTAGTGTTAGCGCGGAGTAGCGTAAGCTCAGGGTTGGCAGTAGCGGGGGTCCCGGCGCGGCGCTAAGTTGATGATCTATTCCATAATGGACACAACCATCCCTCGTGATAATGCGAATAAAATTACAATTTGACAGGTGTCAAATAAACCAACTTCAGTTTATTGGTTGTTTCCTTAGATTAAAAATTTGTCTTGCTGTAGCGAGACCTATCATTATGTCTAAGATTGTTTATTTTCGAATTATGGATTCCATTTTTTCCGTTACTTTACAGAACGCAGTTTGCGTATTACCATAGACTGTAACTTTAACAAATATATCTAATGAAGTATCTGTAATAATGACAGTCGAAATATGCATTTCTTTTCTATACAAGTTGGTTTTATCGCAGTAGTTGGTCTTCTTGTAATAGTAGTCGCATTATACGTGGAATGAAGAATTGCACCGCCTGTCACCACGTGGACCAAATTAGTTGACGTATTACGAAAATTTTTGGACTCGTGCCTTAACTTTTCCTCTAGTTGTAAACCTTTGATCGACGTGACTATAGTCTATCCGAGCTAGTTCCCCATTTTTGACAGTTGAGATCTTGCTGTCGTGAGTTTTCTTCACAAAAGAAAAAGCGACCGCTTTTCAAAGGTCGTTTTACAATTTGACGAAAGTTCGGTGTTAGCTTGGAAAGGGTATAGTGGTTTTTCTAAATTGTGTCCAATATGTAATAAAGGCTTATGTATATCGTTAGTTATTTATCTTGAAGTTTTATGGACGTGTTAGTGAGATTTCAATGTTGATTGTATTGAGTTGGTGCCGCGCCGGGCCGCGTGGGTAGCGGGAGTACGATTGTGTATAGCGAATGCCGATATATTTATAAGTATTCATAACGTCACTGCCATGTATGACCTTACTGTTTATACTGTAATATTAAATTTTTAATAAACAAAATTAAATTAAGTACGGAATATTGATTTTCATTTTCATGACAAAAACCTTTTCTAGTTTGATTCTTTTTATTTATAAAATCACAATACTTATACAATTACATTTTATAATTCATTAGGTATAACATATTTTCATAGAATATATTTAATATTTCACATGATAGTAATATTTGGAGTAAAAATTATGATTTAACTACTTACATAAAATTATGTAAATATTGGAAGGAAGACTAAAAGCACTAAAATGACAATAAGATTCTTCTAAGATTCAAGAATCGATAAAACTATACATATTAGGGCCCCGGTACATATAGTGCCGTTTTCCAGAGGGAATTATATATCTTCCTGCGATAAAATCATAAACATAATCTACTAAAACTTATGCAGAACAGTCTTAAAATAAATCGAATATATGTGATGGTTTATGTACAGATTTCACTATCTACGTATATTTCCACATTAAGCACAATTTAAGTAAGCATTTAGCACCTATGCATTGCGTTTTTTTATAGTGCAAGTCCTAAATGGAATAGAGAGCCGTTTTCTCATCCTGAACGACCAGTTTTTTGGAATGAAATTCAAATTTACGCTTGAGTAATTGTTCAAATAAAATTGTTGGTACCTATCGGCGCAAATCATTCGTAGTCTTCAACTCCACATTACCGTCCAATATCACTGACTAAAAATAGCACGGCCCCTTTTACTTGAAAAGATTTAGAAAAGTTTAAAGAGATGATCGCCACCTAAATTGTAATTCTTATCGGAAGTCCTTTTCATTCACGTTGAACAGAACGAGAGATCCCAAGGCGCGCCATCTTCGGTAGCTCTCTCTCTCTTTCTCTTTCACGTGAAAGAAAGTGACATTCGAACGCGGCTAGACGGACAGGGAAGGGAATGTGCTAAATGGAATCATAGACATAAAGAAATCATAGACATTTTTAAACATAGCACGCGACTAAAACGGCCTGTGATATCCTTACCTATGCAAATTTATCGGAAAGTGACATCCCTATTTTTAGTTACAGATATAAGACGGTAACATGGAAGAGAGACTAATGTCGCTGAGATTTAAATAGGACTGCCAAGAGGCTATCGATTTCATGCACACATGATCCTTATAAACTAACAAGTACCTATAAGCTAAATAGCCTTCACACTAATTATACATTTGGTGAAGACTAGTATTTCCTAGACATTCGAAAATCACATTTCATCAACATTTGACAATTCCATGCCTTTGGTAAATAATCAAAAAATATATCTGGCTGAAATACAATTAAATGCATTTGATTTTTATAATGCGTAACATTAAAAAAAACGAAAAAAAGAAAATTCATCATCAGCATATAAAATACGTTGCATTGCAAATCAAAATATGAGCTGAAAATTTTTCAATTTGTAACCAAGGTGTGAGTGTCTTTTTTTAAATCGTATCTTAATACAATATTATCGTTTAATATGGAGCATTATTGATTTGATATAGGTATCAATTCTGGATTTAGATCCTATTTAACTACTTGCGAGTTACCTGATCTAATTTGAGATATTTCTTACTCAGATCCAAAATGTCCTTATATTCTCAGTCCCAAAACGTGCCTATGTAAGGTGTACAAATATTAACTACAAATATTTAAAGGGGTGAACCAGCCCATGAAACTGAACAACTTTCCCTAAGAAACATAGGTTGAAAGATGAAAGAAATTTTTGGACCTCCCATACAAAATGTGCAGCCGAGCGAGCCAACTGTATGGGAGGTCCAAAAATTTTTTCATATTTGGACCTATGTTTCTTGGAGAAAGTTGTTCAGGTTCATGGGTTGATTCACTCCTTAAAATATTTGCAGCGAATTTTTTACAATTAGCTTATGAGGCTTGGGCTCCAGATCTCAACACGGGCTTGCGTAGCAGCAGCGCGGAGTCGGCGGACACGATGGGCAGCTCGTTGCTGCAGTGGTACTTGATTAGGTGCGGCACGCTCTCGAACACGCGGTCCTTGGTTCGAACCTGAAACAGTCGGCCATTATTGAATAAGGTATCTATCTCATTATTTTGCTTGGAAACGGGAAGTATTGTTTAAGGTCAAAAATATTTCTAAATATTTCAAGGGGTGCATCAGCCCATGAAACTGAACAACTTTCCCCAAGAAACCTAGGCCGCAATATAAGAAAATTAATTGAATTTCCCATGCAAATTGACTATGCCGGTTAGTGATTGTGTATGGGGAAGTCCTTTTTTCATATTTCGATCTATGTTCCTCGAGAAAAATTGTTCAGCTTCATGGGCTGGCTCACCTCTTGAAAGCGGATGTTAGTACTTTTCCTTACACTCTGTATTCTTGCTTATTGTCGTGGTTTAAGGCAAACCAAAAGTATCTGTAGTAGAATAAGAAAAGAGATACTATTTTTATTATTTTACTTCTTTCCTTAACAGAAAGCAGGCTACGGATGGATTAAGGTAAACGTACACCTGTCAGAGCCGAACGCGCCTTATCGGCTGGAATGCTGATTGTGTATTTTTTAAATCCGGATTTTAGCAATATTAAAGCAAATTATTTGATTCTGGTAGGTTTTAACCACAAGAAAGCTACATGCTACAATCTTGTGACACTACTGACCACTCCGTTGGGGTCGACGAGCAGCAGATGCTTGTGCTGGCCGCGGCGCGCGCCCGTCAGCACGAACTGTCCGGGGCACGCGGCTGACTCACGCACCAGGAACTCTCCGTCCTCCGATACCAACTGGAACATCAACAGGTCTATTTTATTAAACGATAAAAATTGTATAAGTTCTCGTGGTTTCGCGGAAATTATTCAGATGCTACATACATACACACATCACTTTATCCCTTGCAGAGCGTTAACGGCCGTAAAAGACGGTCGCTATCATCGCCACGTCTGAGAAAATTGAGGGCTCTTTCAGATAATTCGTACATCGCTGTAGTTACAGGATGTCCAAGTAAAAGTTGTAATACACATGAAAACCCTCGAGTCCCCTAGTCGCCTCTTACAACACACAGGAAAGAAATGGGGTGATGCTATTCTAGGCTGGCATCACACGGCAAAATATTCTTAAGATACTGTAAAACACACATACATACACACATTACTTTATCCGTTGCGGGGTAGGCAGAGCGCTAACGGCCGTAAAATACGGTCGCTATCATCGTATATATGTTTGTTCGCGATTATCTCGCGTTTGGCTAAACCGATTATGATGCGGTTTTCAGCAAAGTATTTGTCAGACTTAGGAGAAGGTTTTAGTAATGTTAACTGACAAAAAATGGAGGTTCGCTCTTTTACACGTTCTTTGAAGTGTTTGTCCGCGATTATCTCGCGTTTGGCTGAACCGATTTTGATGCGGTTTTCAGCAAAGTATTTGTCAGACTTAGGAGAAGGATTTATTAACCGACAAAAAATGGAGATCCGCACTTTTACACGTTCTTTGACGGCGGTTCCCTTTTTAAAAAGTTTTATTTTCTAAATATAATAATATGATACTTTCAAGCAAAATACTTCGCTGTACGCAATTTGTTGAAATTTACCTTCTCAGCGGTGGTCCGGGAGATGGGTCCATGGAACCAGGGCTCTCTGGCCAGCAACGCAGCTTGCGCTTGAGCCGACAGTGGCTCAGCTTCTGCTGGCGACGACGCTGACGCTGACGACGACGCGGCCGACGATGACGTCACTGGCGTCGCTGTGAACGGCTCTGGAATAATAATAATAAAAAATTAAGACATCGCCTAGTATGTTTTACAAAGTGAACAAATGTTACCGTGTTTCATTAATTTCTATGAGCTATCAAATCTTCATTAACACCTATTTAAACTGCCGTGGATGGCTACGTGGGAAGCGGAACTCAGTTGCTTGATAGAATACCGCGTACTCACGTACTGCGCGGGTACCGCTGATGTTTGAATACTAGCGGTCAAAAAGTAGCTGAGATCTTCTTTTGACAGTCGTTGATTTCTACTCTTATAATAAATACACAACGAATGAGAAGATGGAGGCCTTTGCCCAGCAATGGGACGATGTAGGCTAATTAAGATAAGTAGATAAGATATTACACAACGACTGGATGGCGAAAGCGGGAGATCGTTCATTGTGGCGTACCCTGGGGGAGGTCTTTGTCCAGTAGTACTGCTATAGGCTGATGTGATATAACACAAGAAATCTGCACTCACGCATATCAAATATGTCTGTATGATGGTTGGGCAGCAGCGCGGTCGGCGGCGTGCGAGGAGGAGGCGTTTGGTTCACGTAGTGCCGCACACTTTCCTCGCATCTAGGGAAAACAGACAATGGGAATGAGGACCGGCCGGTCAAGTGAGCTACTTTTTAAAACGATATTTTGGATGAAAATACGAAGAGATGACGTCATGTCTCTCTAGTTTGGCTGTTGAATTGTATAGTTTGAAATATAATTTGTTTTTTAACAGGTATGAACTTCGATTAGTCATACATGCCAAATGTGATTTATTAAATTACCAGGAGCACAGGTCGAAGAAAAGGAGGTGGGAACTATTTCGAAAGAGGTGGTCTGAGGTGATTGACCCCAAAACAGCTGATAGCTCACTAGTGTTGTGCAAAGTTAAATTTTGTAACATCTGGACCTGGATTTCAATAAGGTTTTGTTCATTAGAACGTCAACTGTTGGTGCACTTCGGCTTGATACCCCCTTTCCGTTACACGCTGTATAATTAGATTTGAAGATTACTTACGAAGAATTTGCCACAGGTTCGCATAAGAAGAAAATGTTTTATTGTAATAGGTTACAAGTATTTTTAAAAACTAGCACACACAAGTCATTTTACAATACAGTACAATGGATATTAAAGGGTTAAACATTTGGTAGTGTAGTGATAGATACAGAAATCTCGGGATGGGCTGGGACAAACACAACTAGACACACACACACACGCACGCACGCACGCACGCACGCGCGCACACACACACACACACACACACACACACACACACACACACTTTATCCTCTTTAGGGTAGAGATTGACGTTTTTTTTAAATATGATTTTTTGATTATTTTTTTGATGAATTTTTGGGCTTCATATACTCAGGTTAGCCTTCGGGTTGCAGAGGTCAGATGGCAGTCGCTGACGTGGTCTCCACTGAGACCCTTATACTCACGAGGATATAGGCTGCAGCGGCTGCAAGGACTGCAGCGGCGGCGGCGGCTGCTTGTGGTGGTGCGCGGGCTCGGGCGGGATCTTGTCCGGCATGTCGTTGTAGTACTCCCGGTCTTCTAGCAGCGTCGATGTGGTTTCTACTGACGTCGTGTTCGAGCATAGTGATCGCGCGCCGTTCATGTTTAGGCTATAAAAGAATAAAAGTAAATGGGGTACCTATAATTGATAATTGGATTAGGTAGCAATATCGATATGTAGCCGTCCCGCCAGCTGATGCGATTTCGATAGGTAGCAGAAAATAAAGGCTAATCAATCATACATGATGATGACGATGATCTCTCTCCGACAGATTTCGGCCACGGCGACCACTTCGACTCCTAATCAGATCGGCGCTGATGCGCCCGGAGATGGCTATTGTAGCCAATTTTGGCAGTAAACTCCCGTGCACAGTGTGGACACGTGAGTTTGCCATTTACATAATTGTAGTTACAATCAATCATAATTAAGTAGTCAATCATACATACATACCTAGTAACAATATAATATCATTGCAGATGTCGCAGGGATTTAGTCAAAGTCGTTATATTATAATTTCACTAGTGAAATTTTAATTACACTATTTATTGTCAATAACGACAGATTCGTATAATTTTACGGGCTCATTTCAGTGATATTGTAATTTCACTGGTCTGCAAAAGTGACATTATAATAAATTTAGGTTTATTATGAGTTATGATTGTGGAGGGAGCCACACGTGATCTGATTGGTCAATAGAGTTAATCAGTCGCCATTTGCTCAGTTGGTAATAAAAGCAGACCAATCAGCCATTGGTATGATAATCTAACAGCTTGCTCAAGCCAGTGCTATTGTCAATATATCACTGCCTTACAATTTCACTGTATCGGTCTAGTGAAATTATATAGTCACTGAAACTAGCCCGTTAAATTGAGAGTAATGCAATAAATCAGTGCAAATATAATGTCACTAGTGAAATTTCAATATCACGGCTATTTTAATATCCCTGCAACACATACATACACATTCCTTGATACCTTGAGGAATAGGCAGAGTGTAAACGGCCATAAAAATGGTCTCATATCTGACGTCATGTCAAACATTAAATTTGATCTGACACAAATACATTCAGTTAGCTTTTGTTGTAATAAGATAAGATACAATTAACCTAGATAACTTGTGCTCCAAAACTACAGGATACTTAATGTCTTTAATTAAACACATATTGGTCTTAAAACTATAATCTTTGGAAAACTAGTCTTTATTTGATCAGATCATCAAGATAATAAAATCAAGAAGAGAATTTATG
Organism: Keiferia lycopersicella; assembly: GCA_029255805.1. Lineage (NCBI taxonomy): Eukaryota > Metazoa > Arthropoda > Insecta > Lepidoptera > Gelechiidae > Keiferia > Keiferia lycopersicella. The sequence goes on along the minus strand of JARACZ010000029.1, from coordinate 140,364 downwards.
AATCATCCTTAGTCGCAACAGTCCAGTCCAGTTTATGAGTATTTACCAAACTTTTATCAAGCATTAGTCACAACAAGGAATGCTATTTGCCTTCATGCCTAAATTTTATTTATGATTTCACTGACCACAATGTAGTCACTTTTTCACAGAACTGATAATTGGTGACTTCATACGTGCATCTAAAAATAACGAACTTCACTTACGATGAAGGCTTAGTGAGAAATTCCTTGAACCGCAACTCGAAAGCTTGTCCAATGGTAGCGATGACATCTTGCGCTAATCGCCCCCCGCACTCTAGCACATAGCAGGCTCTCCACTCGGCAGGTGGCGCAGTTTTGGCGACGTACGCTACGAAGTCTAGGGAGTCGGCGTCGCCTCCCGAAGCGAAGGATACTCTGGGCATCTCATGTCGTGCGACGATGTCGCCGCCTTCTAGGGCTGCTAGCGTGATGGCTCGGGAGGAGACTGTTAAGGCGACGTTAGAGCCGGTGTGAGCCATGCGCGGTTTCGCCGCTAGGGCGGTGGCGGCTGCTTGGCTGACGCGCCGCTTTTTATCCGCGGACCGCAGCCCTGCCGCCGCGCACACACGGGCTATGCATTCTCTGTAATTTGAATGTGGAATGTTGAGTTCATTTTAAGAGCTATCCTAGTCACAGGTTTTCATTCAAATGTATTCCTCTGTTTTCTTCCCGAGTAATGCCTCTTAAGTTCTAATTATTTTTTACATTAAGTCCTACTAAGGTCATGCCTCTAATTCTTTTTTCGAAAAATAATTGCGATAAGGAACAATGATCAATTTTATTTAAATGCTTTTTTTCAATTTCATATATTTTTTTTAGAAAAAAGCAAATAATAGGGGCATAAACAGTGGTAACGAGGCGAAAACCGGACACTATGGATAGCTCTTTAAGAGATAGCAAGTTATGTACAAAATTACTAGTAAGTAAGCTTCTGTTAGACAATAGTAAAACAAACTAGTCTGCCTATATTTAAGAGCTCATTGCTTTTGTAAGTAGAATAACTGCCACATGTAAAAGTAATGGGTGTCGTAAGAGGCGACTAAGGGACTTGAGAGTTTTGGTGTATTACAATTTTTTAGGCGACAGGCTGACAACCTGTCACTATAGTGATTCACATGTTTTCTGAAACAACCTTGGAAAACAATCCTCAAAAATGTCAGACGTGGCGATAGCGACCGTATTCTTACGGCCGTTAACGCTCTGCCTACCCCGCAAGGGATATAGGCGTGATATATGTATGTATGTATGTATGTATGTAAAAGTACATCGCAATATTAAGTAAAATGCCTATAAATCAGCTCCACAATAGCACTATTGTTAACCATGTTCAACTACAACTTGAGTTGAACAATGATAGTTCACAGGGAGCTGATTGTAATAGGTAACATAAGGTGTAAAAATATTAGTTGCAAATATTTTAAGGTGTGGATCAGCCATGAAACTGCACAACTTTCCCCAAGGAACAAAGGTCGAAATATCAGAAATTTTTTGGACCTCCCATACAAAATGACTTAAGTCAGTTCGGTTGGTAATTTTGTATGGGAGGTCCCAATTTTTGTTTTTCATATTTCGACCAATGTTCCTTGGGGAAAGTTGTGCAGTTTCATGGGCTGGTTCATCCCTTAAATTATTTGCAGCAATTTTTTTTACACCCTGTATAAAGTCATGTTTAGCAGTAACCTAACAGTTTAATATTTTGGCAAAGTTATAAGTAAGTACATATTCTAAAAGTGTTATTCTTTTCCTGAAATGAAGGAAGGAAAACAAAATAGTTGTTTGTATACTAGAGGATAGAAGTTAATATTCAAAGTGGTTTCTATGTTGTTCTATTATAATTTATATGCTTTACTCACAAAAAATACTGGGTGTAAAAATTTTTGCTGCAAATATTTTAAGGGTTGAATCAGCTCATGAAACTGAACAACTATCCTCAACAAACATAGGTCGAAATATTTAAAAAAATTTGGACCTCCCATACAAAATTACCACCGACCAAGTCAATTTGTATGGGAGGTCCAAAAAAATTCTTATATTTAAACCTATATTCCTCGAGGAAAGTTGTTCAATTATATTTTTTTTTAATGAAAAGAGTTCTTTTAATATTAACTGTAAAGCAGAAAATATTGAACAATTTATTTACCAGTTATAATAGTAGGAAATTATTCAATCTAACCAAGTACAATAAAACTAAGGATATATGAATGCTTTGTTGATAGTATATGATAAGATGAATCATCTGAACTACTCACTTAGCTACTTGTGACCTTGTGTCGAAGTCCAGTTTCTTCATAGATGTCAGTACTTCCATGCAACCAATGTACTGTAACAAAACACTGAGTGTAAAATTTCATTTTTTGCATTATTATCAAAAAGAAAAGAATTTACTGCTATGTTACTCATACAAACTAAAGCATTGAAAGTAGGCATAGGAAGATAGGCATCAGGATCCAGTCTTTAAAAGTATGGGACATGCCTACCTACATAACTAGGTTCTTTTCATGTTTTAGAATTACTGAAAAGATGAATCCAGATTCCAAAGAACCATACCTACTAAAATAGGAGAATCAACAGTTTCAACAAAACAGGATGTTTACAGATTGAGTGCCGTATCTCATTATCCTAAATCATACTGGGAGTTGCGCAGTTTCAGAAAACACCTTATTTTCAGCACTTATTTTACTATCACATGGTTTTTTATCAGGGTTTAACTTTATTAAAAGCTACATTAAAAGACTTTATAAAAAATTCATTATAAAATGAACTTTATTTATTAATTATCAAAAGAGGATAGCATGTTTATTACAATTAGGCTTTTTAAAACTATTACTAAAATATTTCTCCATTGGATCATTGGACAAATCAATGTCCCACACAAAAAAGAAGAACATCCAAAACCCATGACCATTTTTTTATCACTTTTTTCCCTCTATTAGGTGGTATTGGCCATACTTATCCTAGGTGGGACAGTGAGGCAATGTAATTATTATTTTTGAAATGGTTTAGCTTTCTTTCACCCCTTCCAATATTTCATAGAAAGTGGTGAAGCTATTTGATAAGGCTTTGCACAAGCCAATTTACTTAGAATTTTTTAATAGAAGATACTACTAAAAATTGCCTATATCCAGACTTGAGTTCATTTAGGTGTGCAGACGTTGAAGTAAAGGGTTCGCAGTAAATATTTTGGATCCAGGACTAAGATTCGCAGGGAACAATTTTCACCCAGAATGAAAAGTATATTGCGTATGTAGAATCTGGGTCTTGTTTGGGAAATATTCAATCTGTTTTCACAGCTGGTGGTAATTTGGCATAAAGGCGAGAAAGCTTAGAATATTGTTAGTATGCTGGTACAATCTTCAGGCTATCTGAAGGCAAGATATCAAACAAGACATACCCTGACGGCATAGGTGACTCCATCGCTGGCCAGCACGGAGTCTGGATGCAGCCAGCCTCTCGCCGGCTTAGCAACGAACGAGCTATTTTCTGCCATCGCAGTCTCCGCACACTGAGCGCGAGAGACACCACCGCACGATATTCTTCACACTTCGCCACCTCTCAGCTATTTTAAATGCACTTTCATTGTGATTCAAATCAATTCACGGACGCCGATGTCCACAGTAAACACCTGAGTAAGATACGCCCCCGCCGAGCACTATTCCACTGCCTCTGATCTCCTACCGCAACAAACAGTTCAAGCACCGAGTTGTAAAGTAAAAGCGCAACAAAACCGTGTGAACACAACACTACAAATAGAATAAACAGTAATTTTCTTTTACAAAAAGTTGCGATTCACACAACCAACACAACTTTTTTTGACAGATACGGACCACAGATTATAAGCTAAATCAAACTAATTCTCCTTTATAGCGACATCTAGCGTCGAGTAGCGAAATCAGTTGCAATTGTAGCTGGCTGGAACTACAAAAGAAAAAGGGTTCGTAAAGCCATTTGTTAAAAAAAATTACACATAAATAATTGCAATTATTTTTCCCATTAAATAATTGATTCTGTTGTAGGTAGGTACTGACACCACGGACTAGTAAGTCTACTTCATGCTCGTCCACCTGTCCCGTTTGATATAAAAGTTTTTGTCAGCATTTTTATCCGTTTGTTGCCTTTTCGCAGCATTATTGACACGTAATGCTGACTAAGAAAGTGTTCATCGTGAAATATTCTGAACGGAACGTTGGATATTGACAAACCCTCGGAAAAGTAAGCCGTAACAAAATATGTGAAAATATTGATGAAATAGGAAATATAAATAAATTGCTGTGTGGTGCCGGTTTAGAATAATACTACTCCATTTCTACAAAGGGATGAATCAAGGGAATGGGCAGCAGCGTTCTCAGTGAATATCTACAACACTGCAACACTGAAGAGTGATTGATTTGATCACGTCTCTCAATTTCGCGCTCAGTTAAAATGGCTCCCTATCCGCCTTCGCCGTGATATGCACATCCTTTCTGCTCTCTACAAAATCCTAAAAGACCCCTCCTCTCCTAATTATCTCCGCTCCCGTTTCCATCTCCTACCTCCCGACACCCGGTCCAGGCGCTCATGTATCACTAAGGTACTTGAGTGCCCCAGGTCCAATACCACATTCTTCTGCAAATCCTTTACGGTTAGAGCTACTCAACTTTGGAACAAACTTCCAAAGTCAATACAAGCCTGTCCCTCCATTACGTCTTTCAAAAAAAGAGTGAAAGAGCACTTATTATCACAATTATCACAAATAGATTAATATAATTATGTGTGTAAATATATATAATGTATATATATATATATTTATAAGTATGTATATAGGTATGTTAGGTAGTTTGTGTAGTACGTATATAATATTTATTTGTGTATTCATATGTTATGGTATGTGTGTGCGGTCTTGTTCCCGTCTACATTCTGATATCTAATTCCACTGTATAGGTTGACTGGAAGAGATCTCTTTAAAGAGATAAGTTCACCTATTTTAGGCTGGTTTCAGAGCGACGCGTCTCGGCAGCGCTGCCCAGCCGCGCGCGGTTCGGGCGCGCGCCTGGGCAGCGCGTTCGCTGTGAAACGACATTCAGACGCGCGCGCTTCGTTGTAGTGTACGGTCGAGTGCAGAGAATCATTAGTACAGTTTTTCTGTGATTAAACGCAATCAATGTGTCTAATTTTACCTAAATATACTTTTATTATATAATAATTGTGTATTTGGGTAAAATAAGACACATTAATTATTGCGTTTAATTACAGAAAAACCATTCGACGTCATATCGCCAGTGGCAAACTTAGCGCGAACGGGTTGTACCTACCTACTTAGTATGTACTTATCTTAAGTTTCGTATTTTTTTCTAAATATTGTATTATACTTTGTATCTACTTACTTCTTACACAAAAATAAGAAGGAGAATATTTAATTCTTTCTCAAAAATGATTGTAATGTTTAAATAATTACTTAATAAATGTTTTTCTACCAACCTTTCTGTGTAGTGAAATTTTCTCCGAACAATTCTATCCCGATTTCTTCCCAAGCTTTATTTTTCGCGTCCCTATTTTTATAATTCGCGTCAGATGCATTCCACAAACATTCTCGATGACGAACTTCATCAATCAGTCGCCCCGTGTCGATAAAGTCATCCATTTTCAGTCACGTAGAGGAGTACATAAATTACAGTGTGTTGGACTGTACGCAGCCGCGCGTCCGCACCGTGTCGCTCTGAAACGCTACTGGCAATCGAAAGAGATCCGACCGCGGCGCGTGGCGGCGCGGCCGAGACGCGGCCCAAAACGCGTCACTGTGAAACGCTACATACAATCTAGTGTAATGCGAGGCGCGCGCGGCTGAGCAGCGCTGCCGAGACGCGTCGCTCTGAAACCAGCCGTAATCTAGTTTCTAAGTTCACATTTAATTATAATTGTACACAATAAAGAATATATAAGAGCGCTCGCCAATCCACATTCCGAACGCGGTAGGTATGGCAATAATTAATTTATTAATTGGGGGATTTTGAGATCCCGCTCTTCTTTCTTTCTCTTTTCGTGTGGGACACCAAGTCATCCTACGACCCGATGAACCCTAGTGTCAGAATTTTTCAACCGCCTTCTAAGTAGCAGGCTTCTATAATGGTTGTGTAACGACCGCCGTCTAAGTTATCATAGACAGCAACAGGGACCTACGCCTTAACGTGCCATCCGAAACACGGGACCATCTTAGTTACGGACAATCGGGTGGTTCAGCCCGCAATGTCCTAACCAGACTGGAAACAAATTCACAAAGTGATAAATATCAACTTTGTGAGTGACCCACCGAGAATCGAACCCGGAACCTTCTGCGCCAAAGGCAGTCGCGCTTCAGTCGCGCTACCACTTCGCCACATCGAGATCCTGCTGATTGCCACCTAGATATTCTTCCTAAGCATCCTGCGTAAAAAAAACCTGAAAAGCTTTTCGTAGGCAACGTCTACGGCGTAGCAAGCGTACCTACGTTTTTATCCCTGAAGCCGATGACAGCATAATTTAAAAAAATATCAAACGTGTTCAAAATCAATAACCATTTTATATTTACTATCGGAATGCTAGGTTAGTGCTTTTCTATAGGTAATCCTGACACAATACAGACATCTTTGAAGAACACGGCATCTGAATTCTATACACGTGCTCGTAATGTGCTCTCAAGTCGTGCCTGGCGCGCGTCCAATGCCAAAACTACAGGCACCTACAGGCTACAACTTTACAGGCAAAATTCTAAGTCCATTGCGTAGTTGGTTTATATTCCTGGTGACCTTATATATAGCTAAGCGGTTACGCAATGTATATCGAATTTTACCTGTAGACTTGTAGCTTGCAGTTTTGAATTGTTGGGCACAAGTGTTCAGCTTTTCCAGCTCGTGTTAAGCTTAAACTACAGTGAGAGAACGTGAGTTAGAAAGACGTGAGTCTCTGTATCTTCTAACCTTGTAGAAGAATAATAACATATTTGGGATCTAGGTTACATCTCGTTCTAGGGCACATAAAGCACCAAAACCAATACCAAATCATCAAAAGTTAAGGATACCTAGACATTTATAGAAAATTTGTAACAGGAAAATTTGTGTGAAATGATAGGTACTTACGTACAAAAAATACTGAATAGGCAACTTGACTACGTGAAAAATAATGTAGTATTTACTATTTATCATTATATATATAAGTACTATATGGTAGGAAACAGAAATGTAAGTACTAATTCAACTTGATTTTATTACTATTCTGAAGGCTATTTACTCTAGTAGGTACAAACTAAGGCAATGCATTGGAACTTATCACTCAGAACAGCAACTGAAGTTAAAAACAGGAACAGATAGAGAAGAGAACTGCAAACAACAAAGTTCATGTTCATTATTAAACCACGAGTGAAACCGCGGACTATTGTGTCTGTGGTCCAGTGCTTTCAGTCTTAGCCCTTGGGCTATTAGCAGGGGCTACGGAGGTCTTGGGTTGTATATCCTGTGGGTATAAGGTACCTTTTCAATAAAAAGAGGTTCTCTGTTTGACCTGTTTGTATGTATGTTTGTTCACGATTATCTCATTCAGAGCCGATTTTAAATGGTCTTCAGAAAAGTAGTTGTCAGACTTAGAAGAAGGTTTTAGGCATATTAACCGAAAAAAAAGGAGGGTCGCACTTTTGTACGTCATTTGAAGTCGGTTCTCTTTTAATTTAAAAAAAGTTATCAGTCCACGACTTAATACATCTTAGGATTTTGTCTTATTAATCAGCTGCACCGAATACACGAATATGTGCTGGAAGATGGACCATAGTTAAAATAAAGGAGATCACTTTCACACTTTCAGGTTCGCACTTTTATACGTTCTTTGTAGTGAGTTCTCTTTTTAAAAACTTTTTTGAAATTTGTGCTGCCCGACCGAGTCAGTTTGTATGGAAGGTCCAATTATGGAACAAGTTTTGCAATAACTCGCCTTGTAAAATATTTTTCGCTGCTGCCCAGAACCCACTGTGTGGCCCCACACATTGTATGTAACGTCGGCGTACTGTGATAACCACGTATGTACTTTAAGCACAATTTTACAGGACAAGCAAAAAACCTCCTGGTGAAAAATTTTGTACTAAACTTTTTTAAACACCTGACTGTATTATGTTTATGTGTGCAATAAGCATTGATTGTGTTTACTATTTTTAAATATTCCTGTCCAAGAAGTGCATAATGTGACTTGAGAGGTTGTCTCGAAAAACATAGTACTTTTTGCAAAAGTTTACAAGGTTTTCAATAAAAGAACAATGCCTTTAATCACAATTATCATTTTTATTTAAACTTTACTCACTACAAAGTAATCAGCCTTTTTAATTGTTCTTAAACCTATAGTCAGAACATAAATTATTGTGATTTACTTTATGATCTGTCAGCAATATACAGAAAAACAATGTAAATGTCATCGGCGATGTAAATAAAGTTAATAGAAAATGGCTTGTATTTTTTTGGAGTACGTTATTAATAAGCATAATACTGAGAAACGAATCACAAATCAGTCTGAAATGTGACTTCTTACGTAATTTAAGGATCAAAATCTAACGATCAAAATCAAAACAGAACATTAAGGAAGTAGGTACTTATTACGCCAAAAGCAATCAGCCTTTCTTACTTAACCATTAACACATAACCAGGAATTCTACTAATATTAAAGTTGCTTATTGAATAATACGCAAGTCATGCGTGGCGCTCACTGTTGGACTGACCATCGACTAATTGTCACTAAGCTACGACTCCGCCTCCGTCGACCTCGCAGATCCACAGTGAAGAAGCCTCCGTGTTTAAACGTGGATAGGCTGAAAGATCGCGAGGTTAGGGTGAAATATGCAGAAGCCTTAACTGAAAAGCCGTCGCCAATAACTGAAACAGGTGATGTCAGTGCTGCTTGGGGAGCTTTGTCATGTCATCTCATAGAAGCCGCTTCTGCTACTTTGGGTACTTAAGTACGGGATTGTGAAGACTGGTTTGATGACAATAGCGAGGCTCTTAAAGCAGCATTCGACAAACATTGACAGCTCCTGCGACAGCATAATCGAAGAGGTGGAAGTGTTGCGGTGGTCAAAGAGAGTGACCAAGAATTACGCAGGCTGTCTCGACAAATAAAAGACAAGTCGTGGCAGGACAAGGCTTGTCAAGTGCAGTGGCTCGCCGATACAGACCAGCTTGGTGAGTTTTACAGTGAAGTGCGTAAGCAGATTGGTGCGTCCTTCCGTACAAAAGTACCTTTAAGGTCTTTAGACGGTATGCACCTCCTGACCAGCAAGGAGGATGTACTTAAACGTGTGGCTGAGCATTTTCACAACTTATTCAACGTAGATCGATCAGCTGATCTGCATAATATCAGTTTATGGCCTCAACTCCCGTTAGCCACGGAGTTGGACGAGCCCCTGTCATGTGACGAGGTTGTTACTGCCATCAGACAGTAGCATAATAACCGGGCGGTTGGTATTGACCTTATACCGGGTGAACTACTTAAATATGGTGGTACGGAGTTGCACACATCGGTATGGAAATTTTCATTTTCGTTCGAATGTGTGAGGAGGAGAGGGTGAGGACTTCAAAGTGTCTCGCATTTGTGCCCTGTAAAAGAACAAGGGTGACCGTTCTGACTGTAACTCTTATCGCGGTATTTCATTGCTGTCAGTCCCTGGAAAAGTATTTGCCAGAGTCTTACAGAACCGCCTCAAAGACGGTGAACAGTCTGATTTCTTCCCCGTCACCTGTGGGGTGAAACAAGGATGTGTTTTAGCGCCCACTGTTCGCCTTGTACTTTGCAGTTGTAGTCAAAGAAGTCCTAAATACTGTTTCCCAAGGAGTCCGCATCCGACTCCGCACAGATGGCAGTCTTTTTAACCTGGCTTATATGCATAAACGAGCTTTTCCAAAGCAAATCTTTCATTTGAATACCTTGCGAATGCGGATACAAGTTTCTCACAAAAAAATGGCGGTCTCGTCATCCGCACGAGGTTTTCATAAAACACAATAGATGGTGCTAGGAGTGTTGTATTTAAAATTGGACTAATGTCAAACGACGCGTTCCGAGGTTTTCTAGCCATAACGTAGATAAAAAAATATTTGGGTTTTTTGTACTTACGAGGTTTTCACAGTACGCCGACGGTAAGTACCTACCTATGGACCTACTGGTTTTCATTTTCAGTTCGCGACTTAATATTTCTTAGGATTTTATTTTTATTATACTTATCAATCAGCTACACTATAATCAGTTCAGGTGAAGTTAAAAGATGCTAGTGAAATACGCTACCCAGCAAAATTATACTTAATTGACACATTTCTCGTTTTATTACGTAAAAATCGTACGAGTTTGCTTGGACCATAGTTAAAATATAAAACTGTAGTTGTATAAATTTACGGTAGGTACTCCTTCTGTACCTGTACCTAAGTTTATGGGCTTTATTTCAAACAGCGCATTTGCATCTAATCTGCAACCACAGCAGGGTGCATTAGAATGCAGGCCACGCGGGCGGATTTGCGGTTGCAGAGACAATTTCAACTATTCTTCAATGAGGTTCAGGAAATGCCATTATGAAATTGCCTGCGGATGCCAGAAATTCTATTGATTCAGTGTTAGTAGGTATACAGGCATCAATTTTAACGTTCTTCTTTGTTTTTGTGGAACGCACACGTCACCATAAAACTCATTCTAAAATTTAAGTAGATTGGTACCTCGTATAGGTACTGGGTTGTTCGCCGACATGGTGTCTCACACTATAGAGGAAGCAGAAAAAGAAGAAGAAGAACCTATACGAAAATAGAAGGGTCAATTCAATTCAATTGTTTAGGATGTGGCTTCTGTCTACATGGACAATTCTGCCAGTGTCAAGGTGGGGAAATATACGGGTTCCTCAAAATATAACCAAATGACCGGTTTCTCTCAACGATTACATAAAACAATCAGGTCCAAAATAAAAATAAATTAAAATAGAAAATAGAATAAAAAATGGTACGTATAGCAAAACTAGCGTCATATATTTTACAGTTTAATTTTGTGTCTTTCTATAAATTTCAAAAGAGTAAGAGTAGAAGGGTCACCACACTGCTAAGCACGCCAACATAATTTAGATCGTGTGAGATCTGTCACATCAGAATTCTGCGTCGATCTGTATAGAGTTTCATCGTTTGTAGTACTTATCTATATTTTGGACTTGCTTACGATTTCATCATTTTTCTTATATATTCCCATATGTTACAAAATTTTACAGAGTAGGATCTACTCAGTAGGTGCATTCTTACAACATGCCTTCGCTTTTAAGTTGATCGGACGCCATATTGTGCGTCAGCTGTATCTAAAAGTGACGGACACCCCACTGTTTTGCCTTTTTTCCTCACAAGGGGAATAGTGATTGATGATTGACTGTAGTCCAGGTGGTCAAGGCTTTATACCGCGCAGTATGATGTTGGCTTAGAATATCTAGCATCACTCCATTTTTTCTACCTATGGGTCCCGTAAAAGGCGACTAACGGATAGATCCAGGGAATGTGCAGCAGCGTTCTCTCTGAATATCTAGTCTCGATTTTCAAATTTTGTCGTGTGATGCCGGCTTAGAATAGCATCACTCCACATCCTTCCCGCGGGTGTCGTAAGAGGCGACTAAGGGACTCGAGAGTATTGGTGTATTACAATTTTTAGGCGACAGGCTGACACCCTGACAACCTGTCACTATAGTAATACACATGTTTTCTGAAACAACCTTGGAAAACAATCCTCAAAAATGTCAGACGTGGCAATAGCGACCGTATTTTACGGCCGTTATTGCTCTGCCTACCCCGCAAGGGATAAAGGCGTGATATATGTGTGCGTGTGTGTGATTTTCAAAGATTTACATTTATATAAGAATCGATAAGTTTAGTACCTTAGTGCAAAAGGGTGACGGCGGCAAATTCACTTCCGATACGTCTTCAAAAATGGCGTAAAGAATGAATATTTTGATTGTTTATCCATTCCTTACAACAAAATATACATATTTATAAACTGGATAAAATGTTCGGTAGGTATACAAAAAGTATTATCACCGCTCTGGTGGTCAAAGGAAAATGGTTCAAGTTTTGTTCTAAACTGTATCGCATCCTTATTATCGGTCCACTTTATCTTAACAAGGGGTAGTCCACTGTTTCCCGCCTTCCACTTTTTTTATCACCCCCAAGGGTGCCGATCTCGCTGATTGATGCGAATTTAGCAAAAAAATATAGCATAATGTTTATCGGATTATGATTTTAGAAGCAACGCTTTAAAATAGGTTGATATGTATATTTTGAAGAGTAATTAAAACACGCAAATTAGAAGAATATCTGTTGCAAGTTCACGTTTTTCAGTACACTTCGAATACATTTGCGTTCGCATTTTTTATTATGACTATTACATCAAAGATTTTTCTATAGGTGAGTTCCATTCGACTTATTTAAAGCTTAGCTCTCACTGGTTGTGTTAAAAAAAATGTGCAATAAATGCGTTCAAAGGAAAAGTACCTCAAAATTTTTCTCAACAGAATGATAATAGCCATTACAAAAGTCTTTACTTTTATACTAGCGTGAAATCGTTGCTTCTTTTCCAATCTCAAGGGTGTTTCCTGATTGATGTCGGTTTCAGATGCTTTGATTGTAAAATGGAATGCTTTGATATGAAAGAAGGTCCGTAGAAAATTGTAGTTACCGCTTTTTCTCTTAAACGGGAAGATAAAGCCATTATTGGTCCACTTTATCTGAAAACGGGCGTCCGCTGTCTTCTTCTTTGTATTTCCCGACACAACTAGGTACATATACTCGTATTATTTAGATATCTAAGAGCGCATGCAAGATAAACTTACTACTTCTCAAATCTGGTTAAAAGTTTCATGGTTATCGGTACTAATTTAATTTAGGTTATCCTATTAGGGTTCGGGATTTATACAATGTGAATATTTCTCATAAAACTATCCTTGAAAAATATTTGTAAGAAATTAGGCAGGTACAGTTCATATTCATACAATAATTTGTTTATAAAAAGTTTATAATTATTGCCACAAAATCAGTTCAAGTTACCAAAGGAAAGATTTTGATGAAAAAATGTTACATTTCCTACACGTATGAATAGGATCACACTACCCTATTTCTTTGATTTGTTTTGATAGCGACTACAGCTGTTTACGAGTAAGTATTCTCGTCTCGTCCCAAAGTTAAACCGTATCATAATATTGGTAGTGATTATAGCGGCCCACTTAATGGCATACCGCTGTTTTTCCCTATTTTTCCCCATCCCCTCCGGTGCCGATATTCGTGATTGATGTGAACTCCGGAAGATGGCGCTTTAATTTTTGCTGGAGTCATAATCGCTCGGGGCGTCAGACCCACAAACCAAATACAAAGAAGACTAGCCAAAAGACATATTCCCTACGTACATACATAGATATACATATCACGCCTTTATCCCTTGCGGGGTAGGCAGATCGTTAACGGCCGTAAACATACGATCGATATCGCCACGTCTGACAAGCGTTGTGGGCCCTCTTAGATGATTCGTGTATTACTGAGTGAGAGGTCAGCCTATCGTCAAAAGTCGTATTGTAATACCCATGAAGCCCTCGAGTCCCTTAGTCGCCTCTTACGACACCCACGGGAAGGAAATAGGGTGATGCTATTTTAAGCCGGCATCACACTGAAATTGCCTACCTAATTGAACTTGCCTACGTACCAATCAATGTAGTCATGACGTCACAGATTCTAGTTTAAGTACTACTCGCTATTGGTTTAAGTATTATTAATGTCGGTGCGCTTCACTCCGCGCTAACTTCACAAAATTACATATAGAAAAGGCCATACGCCATCTCTTCTATGTATCTGCTCTGTGGTCAGATCACTTTATCATAGCAGCAGATATTGAGATCATTACTCTTGCGATTGTCGTGAGAAACGCAGTGGAAAAGTGGGCTGAGATGATATCTGGTATTGCTGCTTTTGAAATCGCATTAAGGAGTAAAAAACAACTGCTTCCCTTTAAACTTGTGGACTGCGGTGCGGTATATAATGTGGTCTTACCTAGTAAAGAGACATTATCAATCATCATCAACGGTCACAACAACATTTCGACGCTTGTAGAACAGAGTGGAGTTTGGCAGGTAGGAGAAAAACCGGTAGGTACTCGTAGTACATAAACAAATTGTCTGGATAAATATTAAACTGATGTATCTCTTTGTTAGTAACTTTGCCAGTAGTCAGTACCAAAAATAAATTACGACAAAGGCTCCACAATTAAAGCCAATGTCGCCCTCGCAAGCCAAGTGTTCCAATTTACGAAGAAATAAACAATTTTCAGGCCCAAAAATTTATCATAACAATACGCAAACAAAGTCGCGTAATTTATGAGTTTGGACAAAGTGAAAAAGGTCGAGCCGCAGCGCGTCGTTTGAACCGCGACATGAATAACAAAGTTGTGACGTTTAGGAGTTTTGTCCTGCATACAGCAACCAGCGCTACGGCAGTGACCGTTTATTTTTATTGTCCAAATCTACCCCCGGACATTAACGTAATAGCCGCCGCGAGAATTGAGCTACGACATTGGATTTTCTCGTGCCAACTTTTTGGATAAAAAATGAAAAAATAACTGTAGTTTTTGTTTGTGAATAGGTCCCAACCACAAGGTAAACTTTACCAATTAAGCAGCTTTCGAAATAACCAATTTGAAAGACAAAAGGGAATACGGCTTAAAAGTATCAATTTACACGAGAAAAGGGACAGGCGGGGACAAAAAAGAGAATCCCGACTTAATTTAGCGAAAAATTAAGGCACGAATCAAAATAAACAGATTAAATGAGAAAGCCGGTAGGCTTGTATATGGCTACAGAGTGCTACAGTCGCCCTCGGTGGTGCTACGCGGCGTAGCGTCGTAGCGGGGCGCGTGCGTGCGTCAGTCGGCCCGCGCCGCGCGTCGCTGCAGCACGCGGCATGCGTCGCGTCACCAGCGCCACCAATCACACGCCTGCTCACCACCGCGCGCCCCTGTGAGTAAACATTACCTTTCACTACACTGAATGCATCAGAGAAATAATTTTCCAGTTTCGTGTAAGGTTTTATTGAGTAGTTTCTCTCCGGATGCAGATGTTTCCGCATCTCCGCACGTGGATCCATACCCGGCTTGCCTCCACTTCCCGTCTGTAACAAATGAGCGGTTCGTTCGATAGCCCACTGCCCCTGTGAGAGGTTTCTGAGTGAGCCCTTCTGAAGGGTCCTGCTGAATTCGGATTAATTTGTATTGAATGTGGAGCGATCGTGGAAGCCGTTTAGAGGCATTTCGGAACTCCATTTGTGTGGATTTTATGGAGGTTGATGGTATTATCGTGCGGACGTTTTGTTTGTAGTTCTGCATGTGTTTGTTTTTCTCTGAGATTTTCCGCTTTTCCGGCCTCCGTGTAGTACAGTAGGTTGTCGACCTCTATTCTGCTTATATTCAGAAAGAAAGTTACAACTTTTTATACTGTTACCGTGTAGTTATTTAATACCTAGTTATTCATATTCAGAAGGTACTTACTGTCAGAGAACAAAATAAATACCTTTAAACCCAAAACCCATTAAAATGTGTAATAGTTTGAAGGAGAAAGCTTTTGTAGTATTAACTAACTAGAACATCCCTTTAGTTCTCAAAATCTGAGGTTATTTTTAATATGACGTTGAATAATATTATGCAAGGCTTGGCGCGCACGTGCGAATGAGCCCGCGGCGGCAATTAGGCGGAGTACACACGCAGACTGCTCATTCACGCCGTCTGATGCCAGCCTTATGCCGTCTGACAGCTGCCTGCTAAATAAGCCTGGAATTTTTCATGAGACCTTTAAAAAGAGCAGCTAAAAGGGTAGTCTGCAATCTGGGAAGATTATGAGGTAATGAGCTTCACGTAGTTTCAGATGAGGGTTATATCCTGCGTTCGATAAAACGCTTTATTAGTTACATCCTACCATTACAGAATGCAGAAAAAATTTATGAAAGTGCTTAGGATAGGAACTCACCTGCGTACCTACAATTCGGGTGTGGACAGGGTCATTAATAAAACATAAAAGTTGTACGCTTAAAACTATTGTCTAAAAATACTTTGTACTCCGTTCATCACTTCAAAAAGTAAATCATGTGACCTGTCCACAACGCTATTTATGTTTTTTTCAGTCGGGGTATCTTTGATTATGAGATATGACAACTTGCGCGGAAAGTCCGAACTCATAAATTCTGTGACTAAACTATACTTACGTGCATGTAAGTTTCGATCGAAGGTTTCGATACTGGTAGCAAATAGATCATTTTTCTATATTTTATTCATCCAGACCATTTATCTAGTTTTTTAAATCAGTACCTATGAACGACGCCACAAAACCATCCGAGGCAGACGATCCGGGCACAAAACGTTGACAAAATGTTAATTCCCTAGCGCTTTGTGATTTAGCTAATTGGGAATATACTCATTTATTGTATTGCTGGAGTTTCTACACAGAACAATGTCAGAAGTTGTAAACAAACGTTTCCACTGCAGCAAAATGTATCTAACTCAAATTCGTTTAGGAACTAGAAGTGGAACACTTACTACGTATACATTAGGAATAGAATTAAGTTTTTACATTTTAACCAAACAGCACTTTATTGAACAATCACAACTTTTACATTTTTGTCACAATTTTAGATACACTTGCTTCGTATTGCTCGAAAACAGATGAGAAGTTGCTAAGTATGTAGGGAGTTCATTGAATACTATAATGAGGAAATAAAGTTCCGTACTTCGTGATCAAAACACAGGAAATCCTCATTTGTATTCCCTTTTAGCATTTCGCATTCGCATGCTACGCTTGCTACTTTCTTGTGATCACGCCGTTTTGCACACGGGTCTGGAAGCTATTTTTGAAACAATTGATTTACACTTTCTACCACTCGGATGGATAAGAGAATACGCAAATGAGTTCGTGTAGCAGAACGTATCCATGTGACAGGAGCAACGTTTATACTACAGGTTGGCCGCTGCAATGAGAATGTGTCGGTGGGGCTACAGCGACTCCCAACAGTGCCCGTACAGTGCTGTCCCACAGAGCATGTCGCATCCCTTAAATTTCCCAGCGTGCCCCGACACCTGCACGCTCAAAAGCCCTTTGGGCAGTCACTCCAAATGCCATTAGTGCGGCACATTATTGGTCAGATAAAAATTAATTCGCCTCGACACGCAAAAAAGAAGAAAGTTTCAAAAATTGTGGTCCTACAAATCTGCGCCGAAATTCCGCAATAAGTCTTATCTACGTATATACGCCATTGCGACAAGGCAGAACCCGACGAACCCTGTTTTGTATTTATCTCGTGGGAATGAGCCGGAATAAGTTTGATACGGGGTACGATTCTCGGGGTGGCACAGTTGTCATTCAAGATGACGGAGGTTGATTCCATTAGTAGGTAGCTTTCCTTCTGGATTGGTCGATAATGTTTTAACCGGAGATAATTCTACCTGACTTCACTTTTTTTACTTGGTAAAATAAATACTTACCTACAAATTCTATATTTTCTAAATTTGTCTTGGCTGATTTTGAAAATTAGTCTTATTTTGAAAATACATTCTTATGGAAAGGTCTGTAATGAAAATGGTCTCTTTATGTAGGTACCTGCTCTGTATGTTTGTGCCTCTGTGTGTTTATACTTTTCCTCATGTATTTTAATAAAAATATAACGGTAATACCTCACCAAGAACCTCATAGTATTAAGCTCTTAGGCAGGTTAGAAATGTAAGTAAGAATAAAAAATTCGTAGACAGGCGCAAAACAAAGGTCCTATACCGTAAAGTTAAACAGGGATCAACCATACCGTACAGTAATTTCCATATGTTGCTAATTAAGCTGAGCGCACATGTTGTAGAATGTTCATCTACACTGGTTAAAGCCTCACTCATTTCGGTGCTCATATTTGACGCGAGCACTTCATAAAATCCTGGATGCTTTTAATATATTTTTATTTGAGTGCCTTTTTATAAAATTCTGCTAGGAATTTTTGATAAATTCGCATTAAAACGTTTGCTAAAATTCTCGTGTTTTATTTAGAAAATATTTCGTTTTGAACAGTGATGGATGAAAATGTTGAGCTTTGTGGAACTGTATTTGAAGATAAAAATACTTACTACCAAATACCAGATTTTCAAAACACTTTCCGTGTTTTCCGAAATATTGCCATGTGCACAATGCATTAGCCACGTGTTATTGGTCAAGCATATTTTCAAAATTTTCAAAATTTCAGTGGAATATTTTGCATTTTTACAAAAAGTATTTTGTTATGTCTCATTTAAGAGACCGTGTAACTGTAAAGTCGTTATACACGTTGGTTCCACATTTACGCTTTTTAATGCCGGCTCGAGCCCATAACAATGCAGTAACAAAGACATTACTATTATTATCACGAGCATTTGCTATTTGCTGTGTACTGTGTACTTGTGTTGTGGGCCATTTTCTGAATTAAATGATGCATCTAATGTTGCAAGGGGTATTATGGATGCATTATTTCTTTTGTAGAGCTTTTAGAAGTACTAACTGAGCCCACGGACCATCATCATCTACTCCTATCCCAATTTATTTGGGGTCGGCGCAACATGTCTTCCTCTTCCATTCATCTCTATCCGCAGTAAAATTTTCGTTTACACCTTTTTGAGTCATATCATCTTTTATACTGAACCTACCAAACATTCTAGAGGTATTATTATAAATATAAACACTCTCTCTTATCATATATTGCATTTAAGTTTTTAAGGCTTTAACATTTTTTTTCTTTTATTTGCTAAGCTGACATTGCAATGACCACGCTAACTTTTATTTTACGTAGGTGCTTTATTTATTATTTAGATTTCTACCCTATCCAGGGTAATTCTGCCAGTGTCAGTGAGAAAAGATTCCAGCGCAGCAGCTGCGCCGGACGGTGGCTCCTGTAGGGTGATAGTGTCATCTGAAGGGCTCTCCTTGATACCATCCGGAAATGTGGTGAAAAATATTCAACTTCAATTCTTCATTCAATGTTTGCAATACCAGCACTTCATTGATTAAATTACTCTCGAAAATAAGCACTGAATACTCGAAAAAAATATAGAATAAAAAGTTGCAATTAAAAATTACGTTTTTCATTGACGGATGAAACAAAAGAAGTCCGTAGGTGCTTTAGTAGATATTGTCCAACATGAGACTGGTAGCTGGCTATGATAGTAGTACTATCTTATTGTACAGCAAGTGAATCCTATTCAAGCTCGACACAAAGCTGTCTGCTAGCCTTGTAGCTTGAGGCACTACACTACACATACTCCTCCATACGTAGTGCATCCATTTTAAAAAAAATGCTTACGGTATGACTCGTAGATAAAGTTTTTGCAGTTATGAGAAATCTGTGGCCTACAGCAAGGTAGAAGCTGGCAGAAGCACTTTATGTAATTAATGTGAAGCAAAAGCGCACATTTTTTTAATGACTGGCCATGGCGTTGCTTTCGTAGCAGCTTGGTGTGGAAGGCGATACTATGTTTTCTATAATAAGGTGTAAAAATATTAGCTGCAAATATTTTGAGGAGTGAATCAATCTATGAAACTGAACAACTTTCCCCAAGGAACATAGATCGAAAAATGAAAAACATTTTGAACCTCCCATACGAATTGACTTAGTCGGCTTGGAATTCGTATGGGAGAACTAAATATTTTATTTTGACTTGATTGTTTGAAATTGTTTCCGTTGACTGATTCATCCCTTAAAATAATTGTTATTGGTTTTTTACATCCTACAGTTTGATAATGACTATGCATCTATAATAGCTGTAACACTCTAGACATATTGCTAAACATGAGTAGGCATTTCGTTCCTGCAACCTATACGTATAAGCCTACGTAGACTGCTCATTCAAGCTGAATGCTAACCACAATCGTCTTTGTCCGCTACTCGTTACTATGCAGATTTCCCCCGCAATCCCGAGCTTAAAGCCTGCTAAGTTTAAAGTGGTTCTTATACTTAACGCACAACGTAGCGCTGTTTTAGCGCATCAGTATCGCATCCGTCTGTCAAATGCAAGGAAATTTCACATACTAAAAACCGACGTTGATGAAAGTCCAACGTATAAACCTGACTGATGTATCTGTCAAACAACATAAGTTCATCCGTTGCTGCTGCGTCAATGTAAATTTTTAGTATCGGGTATTAGTAATTTCCTTACATGTGACAGACGCTACGCTAAAAATGCGCAGCGTCGTGCGTAAGATGTGAATTCGCCTAAGATGTACCTGTTAGCCATATGAAATGTAAGAAAAAAAAAATAGAAAACAGAGGATTTTTTTTTTGATCTGCAGGTATCAAATACGATTTTCGAAGTAATTTTTAAAAACCTTTACCGTTATTTAGGCCATCGAACCGTTCAAACTCTTTAAAACTCCGATATTATGGTTCAACGACTCGTTTGTAGCAACTTCGAAAAAAAGTAGAAGTATCTTTAAGCCGTAAGCTAAGGGATTCTTATTTTTGCCGAGTTGTTACCAAGTTCCCAAGTTTGATGGATTACTGGTGGAAACTTTTCCGCTTATCGATCGTTGTTGGCCAACTTTTTTCCAGATTGGATTATTAAAGGTCGATTGGTAAAATTTCCTCTCTATATTTACCCGACTACAGCAAAGCAAAAAGGAGGGTTATGATTTTGACCGGAATGTATGTATGTATGTATGTATGTATGTATGTATGTATGTATGTATGTGGCAATAATTCCTTTGTTCCCTCCTAGCTACGAATCTACTTATCAGAATTTGACAAATGAGGTGTCAATAGAAGCGTCTGAACAGTCCGATGGTTATAGGCTATATCATGCCACAATAAAGTGAACATGGCGCCCTCTAGCGTGCATAAAGATACGAACAGCAAAGCAAAAAGGAGGGTTATGATTTTGACCGGAATGTATGTATGTATGTATGTATGTATGTATGTATGTATGTATGTATGTGGCAATAATTCCTTTGTTCCCTCCTAGCTACGAATCTACTTATCAGAATTTGACAAATGAGGTGTCAATAGAAGCGTCTGAACAGTCCGATGGTTATAGGCTATATCATGCCACAATAAAGTGAACATGGCGCCCTCTAGCGTGCATAAAGATACGAACAAAAAAAAAATTTTCTTCAAGTGGTATCGTGTTGGGTATCATACAAAAGGGCTTACATAGCAGATTTCAAAAATATATATAATGTAGGTGAAAGTTTGAAACTTTCTTGCATTTACGCAATGTCAATTTAGTATAAATTTGGTACATCGGTTTTTCTCTTTCTCTCTTTTCGTGTAGGACGCCGAGCCGTCTAACGATTCAATTTATTTTTTGGTGTGGGACACCGAGTCGTCCAACGACCCGATGAACCCTAGTGTCGGAATTTTTCAACCGCCTTCTGCAAGTAGCAGGATTCTGACATGATGGTTGTGTAACTACCGCCGTCTAAAGTGATCATAGACAACAACCAGGACCAACGGCTTATCGAGCCATCCGAAACACGGAACCATCTTTCTTACGGACAATCGGGTGGTTCAGCCTGCAATGTCCTAACCAGACTGGGAACAAATTCACAAAGTGATAAATATCAACTTTGTGAGTGACCCACCGAGAATCGAACCCGGAACCTTCTGCGTCAAAGGCAATCGCACTACCACTGCGCCACATTGGTCTTCAATGAGCCCTTATGTCAGAATTTTTCAACCACTTTCTACAAGCAGCAGGTACATTGGTATCGGTATCGGTGTGGTGTCGGTATGTGTCATACTCGTGGAGCTGATCTGATGATGAAAACGAAAGGCAGACAAGACGTGATAGCACTACATACGCTAAATAAGTATCTGTGTTTAAGCTATGGTAAGAAAGAGCTGCTCCTTGGGCTCAGATCTGACATATTTTTCATCATATTTAATGGGATCGAAGTAGAAAAGTACCGCGAAAATTATCACATTTAAATTAATTTAACGCGTAGATAGGTAGGTACATAAGAGATCCTACTTAACCCTAATCCTAATTCCTAATTCCTTATATAACTTATAAACGCGAATATGTGTTTGTTAGGACTTGGCGCTAAAACGGCTGAATAGATTCAAATGATACTTTGTATAAAGATGAAATAATGTCTAGAATAAAACATAGGCTGCTCTTTACTGCGGTTAAATTGCTTATTTTTAGGGGAACACGCACTTTCCAAAATTTTTGAAAAAGGTAGTGCTATTAAGCCAATTCGCGTTTTAGGAAAACTAACAGCGACATCTGTTGTCTGAGACTTTTGACTTACTCAATTGAGTAGCTGCACCAAAATTGACGTTTAAGTCACAATACGTACTGCTACTGTATGTAAAATATGTTTGAATAAGGTTTATATCGTGTTGGGTATCAAACGAACTGTCATATTTTTCATCTCATGTAATGGGATCCAAGTTGAAGGTACCGCGAATTATTACATTAAAATTAATTTAACGCGTACATAGATAGGTAGGCAGAGCGAAAGCGGGATAAGGAGTTATATGTGTTTATATGTATGTATGTATAGATAGGTACATGTATGTATATACATAAAAGATCCTACATCTAATATTCTAAAAGCAGATATTTGTGAATTTTTCTTAGAACTTGTCGTTTTAACGCTTCATACATTCATATTAAATTTTATACGTAGCTAAAATAATAAATGAAAACATCTGTTTTGGTAACGAAACCAACAGCAAGCATCGACCCGGAGGGTTAAGGGGGGCTTTCCCCCCTCGCAGAAAAAGAAACGGAGACGTCTTTTTTGGTGATGGAACCAGCAGCAAGCATCGACACGGGGCTGGCCACCCTCACAGAACAAAGAAAATGAAAAACCTGTTTTGGTAACAAACCAACAGCATGCATCGACACGGGGGGTTCACAGAATAAAGAAACTGAAACATTTGTTTTGGTAATGAAATCACACGGGGGCTTACTAGCATATTTTATATACACCTAACAAAAGTTTAACAGTTTAAACTCGTACCTACCTACATCTTCCAACAAACAATCGTGAAAATTTAAGTTTACAACCCCAAAATAATTAAAATAAAAAGAAGTCTAAAAACTAAAACCCGACTACTGAGATTTCGCGCTCTAAAAAGTAAGAAACAAGAAATCTGAAATAATAATACTCACGATTGAATGTGTTTTTCGTCTCCAAAATTCATACAAAGTAAACAGCTATTATAATTTATTTTCATGGCAGTTTAATATAAAGTTCATAGTGGTTTTCTGGTGATAGCTGTGGTCGTTTGCCACGTGCCACTAGTACTATCTAGTTTATAAAATAAATAAGGCAACGTGGCAAACGACCACAGCTTTCACCTGAAAACCACTATGAACTTTATATTAAACTGCCATGAAAATAAATTATAATAGCTGTTTACTTTGTATGAATTTTGGAGACGAAAAACACATTCAATCGTGAGTATTATTATTTCAGATTTCTTGTTTCTTACTTTTTAGAGCGCGAAATCTCAGTAGTCGGGTTTTAGTTTTTAGACTTCTTTTTATTGTTACCTACAGCTAGCCACTTCAATAGGTAGGTAACAGGTATGGTATATACCAGTTAGGATCGTAGCCATTGGGTGGATGAAGGACTCGGTGTCCCACACGAAAAAGAAGAAGACCGGTTCGCTGTTGTAGGTTTATTCAGGTCATGAATTTCTCTGATACCTACGGAAAATTGTGATAGATATTTTGGTTTTTAATCTTTCTTCTTTTTTGAGAGGGATAACGAGTCGTCCAACGACCCGACGGTTTCTATTAAAAAGTGTCTTGTTTTCCAAGAATAGTAGGTATTTATTTTTTCAGAAGGTGTACATTGTAATGAAATATTATTATTATTATTTTCTTGTAGTTGAATCTACTTATCTCGACATGAAGAATATGTCGGTGTATACAAAACCAAGTACGGGCTAAGCCAAGTGACTTGGTTCTGATGCTACATCGGTTTCTGTTTGGAAGATGGTCGCATTTGTGAGGAATCGCCGGACTATAGAGCATGTGTCAAGGATGACAGATTTTTGCATGTTTACGTATGTTGATTTTGGGAGTTTTAATTCACCTATTGCCTTGTGCAGTGTTTTTGGGACTATACCGGTGGAAGAGATTATTATAGGGACTATGCGAACTTGATCTTGATGCCACATAGCTTGTATTTCTTCTGCCAGGGGAATATATTTTTGTATTTTTTCTGTGTGTTTTTTTTGTAGGTTGTCTGTGTTAGGTACGGAGATATCTATGAGGTACGTTATTTTAGTTGATTTTAGTGTAAGGGTTAAGTCTGGTCTATTGTTTTGTGTGGTTCTTATTTTTAACTATACTAATAATCCCCGTGATCTCTACCAACCCAAATTAACAGTTAGACCTCATGTTACAATTTATTTTCCAAGCTCATATGTTTCGACATGTTTTTCCCGTCGTAAATACATGTTTCGACGTGGCATTTTATTACATTTGTGGCGGCTGCAATTACGCTGAAGTAGATTGCTCATTTGCGATGTTTAATGAATGTGCCAACCTCATTTGTCGTAAAGCTCAAGCTGTTTTTGTAGTAGCAGTTTTAAAGCTATATCGTCAGCAGTAAAAACTTCAGTCCCTTTAGGAACATACGGTTGAATTCGTAGAAGTACTGAATTTTCAAAATGTTGAACGATAACATTGCACTGTGGGTGCATTGAATCCCAATAAAATGTTGAATGAATTCTATTTGACAAATGTTGGGACGAAATTCCTAGTGTAAAATTCAGTCAAAGACCTAGACCTGGTTAAATATGGCATCAAATTCTTTTGGCCCAATTGTCATATAACTATTTCGCTTGAATTCTGACTAACGTTCCTTTCAGGTAAACACCAGTAGATCAACAAGAATTTATTAGGCCTTTCTGAGATCGTAAATACTTATACGTATGTAAGGGTAAAAGGGAAGAGCATCCGTACACTGTATATCAAAGACCACCTCTACCCTGAGGTGATTTTATATGAGTGTGTGATATGATTTATTCAAACAACTGGGGGATCCCGATTTCATACACCTTCATAGAGATCAGTGAATAAATTTACACGCCTTTTTTGACCACCATATCATGCGCAAATCACATTCTGAGGAAGTAAAATTGTGTAAAAGGGTGTGAATAGGGTATTATGTTCATGGTATATTTAGAAGTATATGTATATTATTGCACCTTTTTGAAACTAGAACAGAAAACATATTAATACACAAAAACAAGATGTGATGCTGGCTTATACTAGCGTCACCTATATATTAAAAGTTGGTGAAAATCCTTTGTGAAGTTAAAAGCGATTTAGGCTTAGCCCGTCGCTTTTTACTCATTTCATGCAGGGGATGGGTAACAGCGTTCCCTGTGAATGCCACATTTTACATAGCGCTCGCCAGTCCGCCTGACAAGCAAGGAATACTAACTAAAATAACTATGTTTTAACATAGCATACTCTACTGCTGAAGTGTACTGTAATGTATGTCGTTGATGTAATAGATAGAGAAGACGTATACCGCGCGTACACGTAGTAGTATGCAATTAGGTAGACAAACAAGCCTCTTTCATTCATGTTTTCAGTCTGCGAGCCACAATTTCCTGTCTGGCGCTTGGTTGCCTTGCTTTCTTTTTAATTCGACATTTCGAATTCCGCACAGAACCCGACGATAAAATATTTGTGGTAAATTCTATACACTATGATCGTGTAGGTATTCTAGGTAGCTACGATGCAATCTAGTCGACAAACAAGTTCTTTTTAACCGACTAAAAAAAAGGAGATTCTCCGTTTGCTCTGTATGTATGTATGTTTTTTTGCGATTATCTCGCGTTCGGATGAACTGATTTTGATGCGATTTTCAGAAAAGTATTTGTCAGACTTAGGAGAATGTTTTAGGTATTAGCCGACTTAAAATTAAGGTTCGCACTTTTAACGTCCGTTGAAGTCGGTTCTCTTTTTTTTTAAAAAAGTTTTTCATGCATGTTTTTAGTCTTTAGCGTTTGCCAGCCGCAATTTCTTGTCTGTCTTTTTAATTTTGCGGACCCTACCCCTGAATTTTTCACTGAATTCTCGGTAAAGTATAGGAGTATGACTTGTCGTTTGTTACGAGAGAGTGTTTTTCTTATATAAATTTTGAGACCCAACTGTCTTCATGGTTTTTTCGATTTTTTTCTTGTAGAATGGGCATGTTACTTCAATATTATGAAAACCCGTGCTTATGGACCCTACAACTTTACGCCTTTTTATTATTGCCATTAAAACCTAGTTCAACACATTAGACGTTAATAATTTATGAGGCAGTAGATAGTATTTGTTTTTGTATAATTATTACTACTTTTGATTTTTTTATGTACCATGCACATTTCTCACACATCGCCAAATTCCCATTATCTACTCTATAGCATTCACCAAGTGACTTTAACATTCCCTATAGTCCCGGAAAGGCCATAATACGTCAGTTCAGTAGTCGCAATCAAGCTGATGCAGACTATTCATTTTCACCACAATCGTCTGTCTGGCTCGTAGTAAGCTTTAACCTTCATCGTTACATTAGAAATAGTAATTTATGAGCTGGTCATTTACGAGGACTAATAACATTTGGTTTCGTTTATTTGTCACGCACATAATCCAGAGATTAATAGTCAAATTCTCTTCATCTTCTCTAGAACATTCCCTATCGTTCCGAGAAGGTCTTATTCCGTCAGTAGTCGCAATAATGCTGATGCAGCCTGCACATCCTCAGTCAGCCACCACAATCTTCTGTCTGGCCAACCTTCTTCGACACGTTAGAAATAGGAATTTATGAGGTAGTTATTTCACAGTACTTCTTACTTTCGGTTTCCTTTATTTGCTACGCACATAATCCAGAGATTCATACTCAAATTCCCTTTATCTTCTCTAGAACATTCACTATAGTTCCGGAAAGGCCTTAATCCGTCAGTAGTCGCAATTAAGCTGATGCAGCCTGCTCATTCTCAGCCAGCCACCACAATCTTCTGTCTGGCCAACCTTCTTCGTCACATTAGAAATAGTCATTTATGAGGTAGTCATTTACGAATATTTATTACTTTTGGTATCCTTTATTTGCTACGCATATAATCCAGAGATTCATACTCAAATTCCCTTTATCTTCTCTAGAACATTCCCTATAGTTCCGGAAAGGCCTTAATCCGTCAGTAGTCGCAATTAAGCTGATGCAGCCTGCTCATTCTCAGCCAGCCACCACAATCGTCTGTCTGGCTCGCTGTAAGCTCTCTTTGCACTAAGACCCGGTTTAAAAAGCTCTTTTTCGTTTAAGGCGGATCTCACACGCACCGTTCGCCGTATGATGCCGGATTACCGCCTTTCTTACCCACGGATGTCGTAAGAGTAGCAAAACAGGTCGAGGTTACGTTTACGAGCTTTATCGACGGTATTGACAATTGTTTATGCTTGTGTATAAATAAATAAATAATAGGTTTTTATGTGTGTTACAATTTTAGGAGGTAGGCTGACAATCTGTGAGCACAGTGATACACGATTTTTCTGTAACGGCCCTGAATTTTTTCTCAGACGTGGCGATAGTAACCGTAATTTTGCAGCCGATAGTGCTGCTCTAGGTAGAGCCCCTGCATAATTTTTCGGTGATTTTCTAGATCCAGTTTTAGACGAAAAGAAATTTACTAAATCTCATACTAAAACCGTACACCTCGTCACAAAAATTTACAACTATTACGGGTAGTTTTGTGGTTCGTGTCACAAACCGCTGTATGGTCCGGTGCATGTGAAATTTACTAAGGAGCTGCCTTCAAACATCGCAAATAGCCAAGGCTTATACACCCGCCATGTCTTACAAGAATATCTCATGCAATCGGGCGATTAGAAGATAAAAAGAATAAGGATATTGGATATTACTTTTTGCTGTCAAATTTATCGTTATCTTGAAAAAAATCCGATACTACGAGTAACAAAAGTGGCAGAAATTTGAAGCCTAATCTGGGATAAAAGATCAGCGTACTGAGCGTAATCTCTGTACAAAATTTACCTTGCTTAATTCACTGAGGTGGTATTGAGATAACCTGATTTGCCCGCCTAAAGAGGCCTGGAAATTCAAGGCCTGATAAAACAATGTGATCATTAAAGCACGTAAGCTTATAACAATATTACGGATTTATAAGATAGAATGATTAGAACAGACCTTCTTTAGTAGGATCACGAGCTGACTCGAAAAGGTAACCCACCCACGCGGGCGTTGTTTGATGTTATTTTCTCAACGTTTTGTTCGAAATGTAAGTAAGAAATCGAAATCTTTTCACAATATTTTACCCACGAAGAGGCGGTGAGATAAAACGAGCATTATATTACCGTTAGAATCCAACTAAACATCGCTTACGCATAAATAACCGGTAAAACATCTATTTCTCGTTGCGAGGCTCGGGCAATTGAACTCAAGGGTTTTCGGTAATGTGCTGCTGTCCTAATGGTGAGAGTCAGAGATTTATACCAACCTTTGATTCTCGGGTAATAAATTGTTGATTTTTGGTGTCTGAAGCAATTCCTGTTGAAAATCCTTTGTTTTGGTTCAGCGATTTTAAATAGGCAAGTTTA
Organism: Keiferia lycopersicella; assembly: GCA_029255805.1. Taxonomy (NCBI): domain Eukaryota; kingdom Metazoa; phylum Arthropoda; class Insecta; order Lepidoptera; family Gelechiidae; genus Keiferia; species Keiferia lycopersicella. Next base: position 111,751 of record JARACZ010000029.1, on the reverse strand, counting down.
TAAGTGAGAAGTAAACCGGTTATATACTTTCCTGTACATCTTTGCTGGCTACAAAAAGAGTGAGGAAATTGAAACATATGAATTTGACCGCCTATAGTATCCTTTGACTTGTGTGTGTAAAATATTAGTAAAACTGCTATCGGTTCTTTTGATTGTTCAGTTTTTCACTTCATTCTTATACTGAAGTTACTGTAACTATTGAATATTATTTCAACTGAAGAGCGGGTGGGTAGTAATAGTTACTATTCTTTTATTGAGGCTTAAGCTTGCCGAAGCAATTTCTTGCCGGAGAGATATAGAGAGAGTAAAAATAAATCTAACCCTCGATAGGTGGGTACGCAAACGCATGTAACACAACATTTTCTCTTGGCATGAACTCGATGTTATTTTATTTACCACCTAACGTTACATGTTGTTTGGTTAGCTTGGCCAGCCCCGAGGCAGTGCTTTAGGGGCTAGTTTTAAGTTTTTAGTCCACCTGAGCCGCGTTTACACTAGGTTCATAAAATTGTTATTGTTAAAATTGTTAATTCTTGACCATCAAAAAGCGAAATGTAAAATTTACTACTTTGAATAAATAATTTGATTTGATTTGATTTGATTTGGTCTCAGATGGAGGTCAGAGGTTATTTTTTTTAGTTATTCAGTAGCATGGTAATATCACTCTACCGTGAACACTTAATTTAGGTACTCGTTGTCTCACACGAAAAGAGAGAGCGTACTCTTACTTCCTGTATATTTGCTGATCTAAATACATCCCGAAGCTTACGCTTGATCGCAGACTTTCTTGGTGGAGATCAAATAAATCTAATACCAACCCTCGATAGTCCGGCTTAGATAGAGGTCTCAGAAGTTCAACAATCGAATCACGAGTTACCGACCATCTTCGGACCGTTAATGCTTTCAGACGTAACTTTGTTCACGTAACTTCTGTTAACGCTGTTCTAGGCAAACAAATAATCAACTACATTAAGCAATATTTTAGACGGTATTTCAAAGATGTTTATGAATAGATAATATATAGAAAGCTTTTAAATATTATCTTATATACTTATTATATTATTATCCTAGAATAAGTTTGACAAAATATTACTTAAATCAAGGAACCATTGCAGTCCTATTCTCAAAAAGTTTGACATTGGCAGTAAAATATACGCAAGGTCCTGACTCATATGTTTTAAACTGCTTTTCTAGTACATCTTTTATACAAAGATGATGCTAGTATTAGGAATTGAACTTACAAGTCGTGGTATTTACCACACAAAATATCACGCTAGTATATTTTAAGTCTATGCAAAATATAGAGGACAAGATAGGTCCACTTTTGCATAGACTTAGAATATACTAGCGTGAAATTCTGTCTCTCTACGAATTGGTTTTATATAGGTGTAGAGAGGAGTTTCAAAGTATGAGGCTCAACTGTCTAAGCCAGTTATTCGCGTACCCGTTTACTTGATTACGTACCCGCTTGTCTACGTTAATACCCGACACCGTAGCGCTTTTGACTAAGCTTATTGATCAAGCAGGATCAATAGAAGACTCCTGTAGAACGTCGACAAATTACATACAGTTTGGCAACGGAGGCGGTGACTTCCCATTAGACAAATTAATTACTAAACTCGGTGATCGACTCATGAGAAATTCAGATTTTAGGGTTTCGATTTTCTTGTGAGTGTTACCAAAAAGCCGAATAAAAATGATGATGCACTTTCAGTAAATGTTACTGCACCTAGAGAAGTAATAATTATTGCTGAAAAACGCAACAGACTCAAAAAAATCGCAGCCTTAAGCTTTGAATTGTTTACGAGTGACGTGAAGAGACTGTACAGCGATTTCTCCGTTGTAAAAAGAAATCTAGGCTAAGTAGGCGAAAGAGAATTATGACAGAAAGGTTTATCGGGTCATTCGTCATCTTAGTATCTCACTCAAAAAGGACTAAGAAATATAAAATCAGTGTTTTGCCTATCCCAGAAGAGTTTTAACAAGCAATAACTACAAAGTACGTAATTTTGAAATAAAATCTCAGAAATACTATATTTTAGATCAACATAGTTATTAGCTTCAACAAAATCCTGTGATAGATACAAATCACATACAAATAGCTTCACAGGGGTGGTGACTTTCACATTTCCATCGTAATTATATGATTAATGTTAAGATTAGCGCAATTATGTTGGCAACGCACGCTATTCATCTTTATCAGAGGCTTGACGATAATTTGTTAGCAAAACTCGCTCCAGTGCTACCAACATGATATAATGCATGGGACTAGGGGAAATTAATTACACAAAAGAATGTTACAGATGGCAAGACAAAAGATCTTACGAAGAAAATGCTTGGGTGATATTCGGGAACATCTTTGAAGATCTGAATGGTGCGGGAAGTGAAAGGATTTGTAATGTTGAAAAATATGAAATAATGCAAATATTTGCTCTTCTCTGCTTCCTTTGATTGAATTAGAGGCAATTCTGGCCCATAGAAGAGTTAACAAGAAAAAAGAAGAAACATGGGAGGGTATAATATACGTCCTCATACCTATTTTCTGTACGTCCTCTCACAGCCGTAAAACCAGCTTTTATGAGATAGGTACCTCCTCTACATTGATGGACAAAATGGACACTTAAAACATCGAAGGTCGAATTTTCCTAATTGAATCTCATACACCCGGTTTGAACCTTTCCATTTAAAATTTCTGAAAATGCTGACATCAGATTACCTTTTTCAGCAGCTTTTATAGAGTGTGTTCTTGTTAAAGAGAGGGGAGGCTGACCTAAATACTTATTTTGAATTTTTAACGCAGTTGAATGGTTCCAAAAATAGCTCCCATGTGTTGTCTATTCCCCCTCTGTAAAGAGAGAGACAGCCTGCATAAATGAATTCTTGATTCAATAATTAACCCCCGACAGCGACTTTACAGATTTCGCACGCTTTGTTTTTACCTTAGAAAATCTAGCGTTTTATAAAATTAGAACTAAGCCGTTTTCATAAACGACGTCATTGTAAATGTTAAATTGGCTCTTCAGCTTTTTATTAAACAATTTACATGGCTAAGCAGTGATGTCACTTTTACGTTGACTATTATGTAAATCCAAATTACGTTTTGTAAGATAATACCAACGACAACGAGTAGGGTAAGGTAGCAATAACCTTCGCGGCTTTTGCGGCTTCTTGCTTTGTGTGGCGCACTATATTTAGCTGTCTAGAACTAGGATTTAGGACGCTCGACTTATCTCGATAAGTAGGGAAATCCATGTTATTTTATCAAGAATTTAAAGTAAACTCAGCAGATTCTCGTAAGGCACATTTCGTATAATAAATCCATCCGTCTGAGTAGTGGTCGTCATGGGATTACGAAAGAAAAGAAGGGAGAGATACTCATTTATTTATCGCCCACAGATAGTCTTTTAGATTGCCTTTCTTCGCAACCCGTCAAGTAATTTCCCGTTTCCCTTAGAGCTCCACAACATTCTGTTCGGTAGCATTGTTCAGTATTTTCGCAGAACAAAAGCTCCATGTACCGGAACTGATGATGAAAATTGCTTTGCTTGTACAGACTACAAGTTTTTTTTACTGCAGTTGTTTTTGCGGTCTGTCGTTTTCCCCGATATTTTCTGATTGATATTTCGCTGAAATGAGCTCCCCGCAATTCGCTTCTATTATCTACCTACCGACCATTGTTTGCCGACAATAGAGCTTTATATTACTTTTCCATTCGATTATCCACGTTTACTTTATTCGGGTGTTAATAAAATGTTACAAATTGAAATTGATTACTCACCTACCTGACAGGCAGATTTTCTATTATGAAATTTTCAACCCAACAATAATTCAATTTCAATTCACAAAATTCAACATTTCGAACAAAGTTTTGTTTGGATTCGAGGTTCGTTTGAAATAGCTCGTGACACAGTTGCAATTAAAATACATTCTGAGTAGAATTTTCACAACTTTACGCCGAGCGGAAGTTAAAAAATATTTTGTTCGCGTGAAGTTGTTGAAATCAAATCACACGGGGAACGGTTACGATAACTTTTACTCCAGTATTCCATATTGCTTTGTACAATTTGCTGCAAACTAAAAGTTCTGGAAACATAGTGGAAATGCGAGAAGCCTCGTCTGTTATGTACAATGAGTTGCACCTGCTCCATTGTAACTGTTTTACGCACGCTACGTGGAGAAAATGTAGCGTAGCTCGAGCGATTGGTTGTGTGGCGTAGCTCGAGCGATTGGTTGTGTGGCGTAGCCTTTTAGGCGAGGAACACACTTGACGCGCGACGGAGCGCAAAAATATCGCAGCGGTCTGTCAGATCCATTCTAGAAACGTCACTCCCCATACTAAAACCGCACTCGACGGATGACACTGCGATAGCGCTGCATCAACAGCGGTTGAGCGGTTTTAGTATGGGGATTGACATTTCTAGTATGGATTTGACAGACCGCTGCGATATTTTTGCACTCCGTCGTGCGTCAAGTGTGTTCCTCGCCATAAAAAACAAAAGAAAATATTGATAAAGTTATATAGAAGGGTGCCACACATCTGTATGTAAATGAGGTAGAATCTCATTTTAGTTAATTATAGTTTGCTTTGACACAACTGTACAACTGTTTTGACAATGACATATAGTATTGATTATATTTATGTAGAAAAATTGATAAAATAATTAAACAGAAATATTTATTGTAAATATTCACTTAATAAAAATAAAATTCTCTTTCAGAGCAACTAAATACAAGTTTTATTTCAAGGAAAATAATTAACATTATATGTATAGTTCATTAGTATTTCCTAATCTGTGGTTCACTTGTAGAATATTTGATACAATAATTATGACTTCAAGATTCTTCACGCAAGCGAGTATAAACTGGTTTCAACTCTATAAATTATGTTGTTAGGATCGTCTTGGTATATAGCGAAAGATTATTAAAATGAGATCTTGCTGAAGAACGTTGGAGCCGTGGTCTATGTAACTTCATTAGTTATGTAATTCTATGAGCCGTCTTCTTGAGTCTCATTCAATTATGAAGTTCTATTTGTCTAACGGTTCTTCGTCGTTTAGTTTTCTCTTCAACTTAGAATTACATTATGTTCGTGTTTTCGTCCCTTAAAAGTATTTTATGTGGGTGATTAACAGTGATAAATTGTGAAAGTTAGTTCCAAACGAGAAACCAATGTTTCTATTTCTCGAGAATTTTCCTAAAGTGGTAGTAAGTACTATGATGATTATACCTTTTATTAGAGCTCGACAGAATATTTGCTGCCTTTTTCTATTTGTGTCTACTTCATTACTACGACAAAAACATTCGTTCAGCGACAGAATAAAACTCTTTTCAGAGCAAAGTAGATTCATTACTGTTTGTTTCTTTCGCCGCTGAAACGTGGCGCTTCATTGGTTATGCAATTCTGCTATCCAGTACAAACGTACAAAGTGAATTCTTGTGGCTGTCCTGGAGTGTCCCGCCTTCTAATTTGTTTACGTCGTCGCTCGACATCTCAACAGCGAGGCTCTTTGTCCCGATCCCGCAAGAGTCCCGCAATCCCGCAATTGATGGCCGCGTTCGATTCATTACTCAACAGAGGGATCCCGGTTCGCCACTCTCCACAAGGAATACTTTACCATTTTATCACCAGTTTTATTGCCGGCGACACACGTGTTTATTTTGGGTACGGCAGTTTGCTTAGAAATGGGTTGGGCTAGTTTCAGATTTGTTTGCAGAGTTGACTCATGAAAGTCAAAGCTTTTTCACCTAAATGTTGGCTTTTTTCGTGGTCCGTCGTTTTTCCTCAAGCAGGTGTTTACAAAATTTATCTTGTAGATGATGCCGCGAGGCATTAAATGTAAGCCAGATGTAAGCCACATCCCTCTTCATTACTCGTTAGCCGTTTTTACCCCGCGAATTTCCTTTATTACATTCACTTCCATCGTAATTTCTAAAGCTGTAAACAAAATTGTTTACCATAATAACGAACGGCATGGTAGCTTTTCCGGGATTGTTGGCCGTTTCGTGGAAAGAAGCATAAAATATTAGGTTTGTTTATGTTCGTGTGATGCCGTGTGATGCCGGCTTAGAATAGCATCACCCCACATCCTTCCCGCGGGTGTCGTAAGACGCGACTAAGGGACTCGAGAGTGTTGGTGTATTACCTTTTTAGGCGACAGGCTGACAACCTCTCACTATAGTGATACACATGTTTTCTGAAACAACCTTGGAAAATACTACTCAAAAATTTCAGACTTGGCGATAGTGACCGTATTCTTACGGCCGGTAACGCTCTGCCTACCCCGCAATGGATAAAGGCGTGATATATGTATGTATGTATGTTTATGTTAGTTGAGTTCTCACATAGTCGGTGGTTGGAGCTAATAAATTGACCACAGACGCTTCGTTAGTACTCAGCTCCCCGCAGACCGTCAGTCGATACTCCATCAATAAGTTATGCTGCACCCCGCCGCAGTCGGTACGGACGCGAGCGGGCGCGGTAATGGATTGCTAATATTAGCTAAATCTCGTAAGTTTACGCCCCTACTGGATAAGCTGCCTACATCCGTCTTTTCTACAGCTATTCGTTTCCCACAAGCCTGGATTACCGCAAGGAGGGTGCCGACACGTCACCGAAGACTAGGTGTGTACACTTATAATGGGGTAGGGTTTGGAAAACTCCACAAATTGAGCGGAAATTGACGAGGGATGCCCGATTGATTTCCAATAACGTTTAGTCACGAATGGTCCTTCATTTTATTAAAATGGTAAAGTACGATAGCTTTATGAACAAAAATCTCGTTCTCCTTTCTCGTTTTATGATTGAATATTTTTGTAATTTCAGCAAACGATTTGTATGATAATTTCGGAAGCAATAGAAAAGCTCTTCAAGTTTGTTCTGAAGTTTTCTCACTTTTCATTGACGGACTTGTCGGAGAGGGTGGCGAGTGCTTCCTTTTACGATGATAGCAGTTTGAATTTCTTGAAATATGACACGTGGAGGGCTTCAATGCGCCGGTGTATTGCGGCTCCCCTAGCAAAGCAAAGGCACCTAACGGCCTCTCCACCCGTGCGAATGAAATGGCGACGACACGATAAAACATTTTATGTCACTACTTTTGTTTACTTCAGAGTGAGGGCTTCGTCTCGTTCCGCGGGGGAGTGCACAGGCTTGACAAAACAATTGTTTCTGTGGCGCACGTCTTTTGTATGTCTGAAGAGTTTTCTGAAACTGAAATGGTTTTCTCTGCGTGATGTTTTCGTGAGCATTTGTAAGCAAATGGCGGTTTGGTATAATTTGAAGATTCAGTCTGATCATTAATTTTGTTGTCAGGCGGCGAGGCAGGCATGTTGGGCGCGCGGCTCAAGTCATGGATGGAAGCGCGTTTGGGGCGGGCGAAGAATCGTAAGCAGAAGCAGTGTCGGCCGACGGCAACGGCTACAACGGGGACTCTGCCAGCGCCTCACTTGTCATCTCCTGAGAGCGCGTACTCCACGGGCTACTCGACGGATGGCACCTCCCCGGGCACCGCGCCCGCGCCGCTCGCCGCTCCGCTCGTGGCCCCGCCGCCGCCGCCCGCCCCACCGACCACACACCTCTATCATGAGCCTGCTAAGGTAATTTCCTACTCGTAGTTTGATTACATGATTCTTATCTACTTACGCTACAAACTTTAATTACATTGCGTGTCAGCCGTGTAACTTTAGCGTGTGAGTGAAATTTATAGCTTGTTTTAGTTGAATTTGTTCGTTATAGGTTCTGAGCCGAATACCGACGATAGAGTTGGAGCTAGTCAATGACTACGAGTACCACTATCAGCCGCTGAGCGTTGATGAGACGGTATGACAAGTCCCTCGAACCAAGTGCCGTCTCAAATGTACAACTGTATTGTTTTTACCAACAGTTTTCCTCTTGTGAACTTTACTCATTTGCTGCTTGGAACTCCAACATTGTGGTGAATGTACTTCGTTATTAGGTACTTATACTAACAAAGTGTTACAAATTCGAGAGCAATATTTTTCTTTAAAATTTCCTTGATTGATCTCTCAATCTCAAAGGATTATAAAATATTGACTTTATTTACTACAGAGTAAAATTGATGTGATGAGTAACATGCAGAAGGTTTATAATCCAATTAACCCTTTCAATTCATTTATGATCACGTCCTTTAATACCATGATCCTTTATTACCATATTCCATTTAAAATGGAAATACTAAGTACAAAAGTTTACGATACAGATTACTATGTAATTTAGGATTATTGCAAAATATTTTAGGATAGGGCAAAGTCACCGTGACAGATCGAAGTACTTGTGAGTTCAAAACATGACAGAAACAGCATAGAAACTGTTGCGTCTTTAACAATGACAAGAGATAAGCAAAAAAAAGGAAGTTACATAAAAACAAATTTTAAATACTGCCTAGCCTAGCAGCCCGCCTTAGCGGCCTGTGTCGTCAACAAAACCTGTGCTCTAAAACATGTAGGTGATACGTACGAGGTCACTGCAGGACATGAGTATCGCTCTCCTGCATTTGATAACCTCAAACCGTGTGATAACAAAAAAGTTTGACGCGTGTTGAGACAGTCTTTATTATTTTTCCATACGATTTGAAGTTGTCAAACGACTTAAACCCTTCTTAAACCTTTTTATAATAACAAGGGAACTGTCTGTCAGACGAACTGCAATACACACAATATCTATCTACAGATTTACGGAAGGAAATAGCCCAGCCGCCACTTCCTTATATGCTATTCGATGCTATACGTAGGTAGTAGGTATGTTGTTACAATACGCAGGGTGCCAGCTGTGTGTGGCTACTAATATCTGTATGGTATGTCGACAGAATTACAAGTCGGTCTAGTCCTGTCCATAATCCACTGACTACACTCTCAAAAAACTAAATTAGACTTAGCACTTGCACTACGTTCCTGTATTGAAAAAAAATCAGCTTTGTGTGTGCGATAAGATGTACCAATAAAAATTTTTCAGAGTCGTCAAAGTGTAGAAAATCGGCATAGAGCGACTAGACTAGATCATATTTTGTTTGCCATAGCAAGTTATTTGTAAAAACAAAATCACTCATCAAAAGAAAAACAAATAATTTGTTAGGTTATCTTACAAAAAAAGTTTCCTAGCTATAAGACCGCCTACATTGTATGTACCCCTTGTTTTGTTTGTGTAATGTCAATTTCTTGTTTTATGTGCATCTATAGTTATGTTATTTGATGCGCTCGCATTAAAACAAATCTTCTGCCAGAATATGCATTATGCAACTAAGTTTAGGTTAGAAGAGCTCTTTCATGATTTTCATGAACAAACATACATATGTCATGCCTTTATCCCTTGCGGGGTAGGCAGAGCGTTAACAGCCGCTATCGTCGTCGTTGCTATCGTCAGCCTGTCGCCTAAAAATTGTAAACACTAATCTCTCGAGTCCCTTAGACGCCTCTTACGTCACCCACGGGAAGGATGGGGGTGATGATATTCTAAGCCGACATCACACGGCATCTTTCATGAATCTTTTAATAAAGTGACTATGTTCGCAATTTCCCATCGACCGGCGTATTCTTGGACTCTGTAGGCTTTATTAATTAACTGGACCGAATAGAAGGGGTGCCTTTATCCGAGCTAAATAAAGCAACGTCCATCGATCATTGTTTCATAGTACAATGTCATGATATAGATACTTATAGAACTAGATACTTTTATGGACCATAAGTCCTGAGTACTGAATTGTTCTGAACGAAGTCTTGCGTGTGCTTTTCCTTTCATTAGAAAAAAGCGTGTAAGTTGTTTTAATAAATGTGTAGCGATCAATAATTATGTGAGATTAGGTGTCTTATTTACAAACACAAACAGAAACTTTTACGTTTTCTAACAAAACCACGATGAAAAATGAAAGTTACAGAAAGGGAGGGCCTGAAAGATTGCCATTAGAGTAAAAAGCCATTTATGCAAACGACAGTCCGCTCTAATGAGGCCGTAGTAATGAGGCCTTTCTTCATTACGTCAAGTTCAAGAATTTTCCGGAAATTGCTTCATTTCGTCATGTAATGACGCTTCACATTTTTCATAATTTTACCCAATATTTTAATCAAGAAAGCGCTGTGGCTGAAGGGTGCAAGCTCTTTGATGAAGCCATGCCAAGAAGTTTCTACAAGTTATTGACATTCGTGAAAATAAAACAGCATTTAGTTTCGCTACTGCCCAATAGATGGCGCCACAAGTTTTTTAAAACGCGGTATCGACTTGTTTACGCTATGTTACATAGAGCGTCGGCTTACGCGCGTGTGGCATGTGACTTCCTTGTCTCGGGGAGCATAGTGCGCAGTGATCGTAAAGTGAGAGCACTGATGCTGACACCCCACTGTTATCTTGCATAACTTACCGCGCCCGGCTGCCGTAAGGGAGTCCGAGCGCAATTTTTGAATAGCCTTCTTACTTCACAGAGGGCTTCGGGGCTTATGAATGGGGGATAAGATTTAAGGCTTAAGTAGATCGCTAGTGGGAAATGCTCCGGTAAGGAGACTTTTCTACAAAAAGTTATACTTTGCAAACAGATACAGATTTTTTTCAATTTTAGTACGTCCTCTAGTAATCGGGATGAACGTCGTTTAATCAGTATGTTTTAGGAAACCTAATGCTTCCCATTCTTGTTACCTGTCCCGCCCTATAAACTTTGAATTCATTGTAAAATAGCTACTCAACCCTCCGACCTGTGACCTGACTAATAATACCTCGATAACCATTCCAGCGTCGCACGAGCGCTCCCCGACGCTGCGCGCCCGAGCCGCAAATAGTATCAGCGACCCCCTCCCCGCGCCCCCGCTGCAGGATCCGCACCAACCCCTGGCTGGGGGCGACTTCCCCCAACGCCAGGCGGAGGATGCCCCCCCACCTCATCCACCAGGCGTCGCTGCAGTGCCCGCCGCAGCAGCCGCCACAGCTGCACCATGCACCGTACTCGCTGGACTCGCATCCGGCTAGGATGGCCAGGTAAGACATGATTCAATTAATGAGGAATCCAATATAAGGTGTAAAAAAGATTAGCTGCAAATATTTTAAGGGATGAATCAGCCCATGAAACTGAACAACTTTCCCCGAGAAACATAGGTCGAAATATGAGAAAAAATTTTGGACCCCCCATATAAATTGACTTGGTTGGTTGACAATTTTGTATGGGTGGTCCAATTTTTTGTCATACCTATGTTCATTGGGGAAAGTTGTTCAGTTTCATGGGCTGGTTCAACCCTTAAAATATTTGCAGATTTTTTTACAACCTGTATTTTCTGTAACGCAATCGTTCTGCTTGCTTATTCGATTACACTTATTTAGATGATTTCTTTTGCAAAATATTTGTTAAAGTATTGTACTACGGACTTGCTAGCCTAGCCACTATAAAAATCTTAGAACTACAAAAATTATTGCATATTTTATCAATCAGTCAATAGACATTTGGGTGTCCAAAAAGCTTCTGTAGTTGTAATCAGCATTTTTGGCTAGAAAGTCGTAACTTAGAGCTTATTTAAACAACCTATTTTTATTTTTGCATTAGACTTACGCGATTAGATTGCATAACCGGGTGCAGCATGGACGACGTAGCCACAGACTTCGACGAAATCTACGTTTAAGCTTCATTTACATCTTTCTCAGGTTTGCTTTATCCTGACCTTCCCCTAGCAACGATCATCCAGAAATTACTACCCAGTAACCTTACCTACCAAGCAAATATCCAGATTAGCAGAAACACCTTTAATTGAATTGAGATAATCGAGCTTATGTCCATAGTCCAATCTATATCTAGTGTCTAGTATATAATCGCATCTCTAATCATGCATCATATATACCTTTGAAGCCTTACTTTCTATGACACCTTGTTGCCTCGAAATATTACCGTCTGCGGATTAGCCTAATCACCCAGAAACACCTGGTATGTAGCCAAAATAGATCAGCTTTTGTTAATATAAAAGGTCAGGCATGATGCCAAAGAGAATGTTAAAAGGTCAGAGTACAAATAATTGATCCGGGTTAGAAAGTCCAAGGCCTTGCCCGATATAGTCGACACAATTTCATACTAGCTGTTTTCTTTACAGGTCTCCTCACCTATCCCCGCACCTATCTCCAGAACCTCATAGATCTCCGTACTACCGAGGTGGAGCGTCAAGCGATGAAGAGTGCCGAAACATGCGGACTCGTGGAAGGGAGACAGCGATACTGTCTGATGCAGATCTGGACTCTGATGGCGACACGGGGCTGGATGGAGGAGATGAAGATGAGCCTGAAGAGACGGCGTCTCCGGGCCGGCGGAGGGCGAGGCGGAGGAGGCCGCCGCGGAGGCCTCCCCGATCTGCAGGTAGAAAGTGACTTGAGGAGATGTTTGATTAAAAGATATGATATGATATACGCATAGTAATATTTTAATAGTAATTTCTTAAGTTCCTGGAGGTTCTGAAGGATCACCAGCACCAACAAGGCCAACAGTATACGTAATTACGAGTGGGTGGCTTTGCAAGTAGGTATATCCCTTCAGGAAGATTTCTTTTCCTTTGTGGGCTTGTGTCAATTTGGTTATCGTTTTGTAAATGAGTAGAGATCACCAATAGTCTCGAATCGATTGCTAGGCCCTGTGATATAAATGGCCATAGAACGTAAATGCACGTTCCCTACACAGCTATGTATATAATACATCAAATAGTAATGACGGGGTTCATCGAGGCACTCGTCCAATTGGTGTCCCATTCAAAGAGCAAAAACATGACATCTTTATGCTTGTTTTTTCAGGAGCCACACCTCCTCGTATGAGGCGCCGCAACCACGCGCCGTCAGCACCACCAGTGAGAGAAAGGGATCCGTTGCTGGAGGCAGACAGAGAGGCTGAGAGGAAGTACAGAGAACTGATCAGGGAGGCTGAGAAGTTGTTGGTGACGGTGTCCAGGGCGCCACTGGAACCTCCACACAATCCTAGGATCCGGGAGCTTAGAGCTACTGAGGTACGATAGTAGGGTTGAGACGGGATGTAAAAGGGATAGAAATACTTAAAGGTATTAATAACATGGTCAAGGAACGAAACGATTTTACTTGAAGATCAAAGGACAAAAAGTAAATTTTAATAAAATAAACTTTCAATGCAATATGAAATGATCACCTTGCTATATGGAGGGCCTATTATTTACAGACTTTGATTATCGAGTAAAGTTTTGCTCTTAATTTTTGTAAAACTTCATACATGCAAACGCTGTCGGCTATGTTGATGGTGGTCCTGCGTTTTCAGTTGCGCTAGTGGCGGTACACTAAATTGAATTGCCCAACCTTGGCCTTTTAAGTTTTTCTCTTGCTGCTTATAACAGTTGCTTTACGAATTCGTGTCTATTGTATCTAACCTTATAACTTTCTTATTAGCTGTGAACCTCGCACGTCACCTGACCTAACACTTCCCTCTTTAAAGGTGGAAGCGCCGAGACGAAGCCCCGAGCGCACCCATATCACGAACTTCATGCGAGCAAACTCCCCTGAACCACCTCGAAGAGTGTCCCCTGTTGCAAGACGGTCTCCACTAGCTGCGCCTCCCCCCCCGCCTGTCGCCCCTAGGGTCCTCAACCACCCCCTTTCGCCTACCGACAGGCCGCATTCAGAGCCTCCGAAGAGGAAGGCTTATGCTCGAGATGAGGTAAGCAAAACTTGAGCTTTTGCTGTTTGAAGAAACCTGCTTTTGTTTTTGTTTCGATTGTTACTGTCTTAGATGCTCCGTCGAACCTGCTACAGTTTTAAGTTTTTCTTAAGTTTGTATAAAATAATCACGTATGTATATAAGAAAGCGTTTCTTAGAAACATAAGTTTATTAAGGTCGATTGTCCTACGTCATTTGTTGTTTTCACGTAAATACATCAAATTAAACCAGTTTTAAGTACATTGACCTTTAATCTCTATCTAGAAAGACCAGGAAGATCCTAGTAGAAATGTACGTCAGAATGTTAATTAGGTTTCCATTAACGGTTATTTCCCATTGTAAATTATTGCCACTATTAAAAAATAATAACCCTGATGCAATGTTTTCGTCAAAATTAGTAAACAATGCGTAATATGCAAATAATATAATTCATTTTTAATTGTATTTTAATTAATTCTTAAATTAGGTGTCGGTAAATTTTAATATGAGGTACTTGCGTGGTAAGGTCTAGTTCAAGAGCCCATCCAAGGGCTGGAGCTACAATGAATTCCTGACCGAAAAATGTTGCTCTTTCAGGTTTTAGTACTTATTAAATATTAAAATACGTGTGTAGGTAGGTATGAAAGTCCAAATTTGCAAGTTATTTATATAAAAAAATACAAATAGATTTCAAGTGACTTCTTTACGTTCTACTTGATTTTTTAAAGAAAGGATCTCGAATTGGCAACATTATTAATTGTCTCTTGATCAAAATGTATGACATGCGGGATGTCAACAATAATGTTGCCCTTTTGGGATCCTTTCTTCAAAAAATCAAGTCATAGGATGATCCTACCACACTTTGTAATAACGCGTTGTTTTTTCAGGTACTTCAAACGTTGGAGGGTCTGCGCAAGAGCTTACAGCAACAGTCTGCGCTGCTTGCCGTACAGCGCACAAGACTTGATTCACTATAGCCACTTCAATACCGCCTCTGCAAAATAGAGAAGGCATAAAAGACAAGTGCTAAAAAGGATGCAGAAACTGCAAAGTTTCATTCAAAGAAAAAAATGATTTAAAAATGCGCAACACGCAATTGGCGATATTATTGTGTTCGTCCAATTTATGGCGGTCGCCATTTCTGTGCTACTCGTTTTTTTTCTTTGAATGTCCTCCGACTCTGGCGTCAGTAGTGTAACATACTTCAATGCCTTTTCTAATTTGTTTTCGTCTCAATCTATATTCCCGTCCCTGCCAAACCCCTAGTTTTAGATTCCCTGTTTTGTTTTAGAGGAAATTTGTTGATTTTGTAGGTCATAGGCCGTTTGATTAAGGGAAAATAATGTTTTGAGTCTCAAAACAAAGGTGATGCAGTTATTCTAAAAAGTGCAACGAAAATCATACACGAAGACTATCATTTTGTCAATAAATAGTTGTTACAACAAAGTTAGAAAACCTAGACTTGCCAAAGAAGTACTTAGCTTATAAAAGCATTGAAGAATCTCTTATGTATCTAGTCATGTCATATCTCAAACGGCCAGTACTGCTTCAAAAATCCCTTTCTAGTCCCTCCAAGAAGTAGACTAGTCCATAGTTGTAGTGTATACTAATCTAGTTAGTATCCTTGTTATCGTTTGGTGTAGGCGAGGCCATTTTCTTCTTCCATACATTGCATATTAATCGTAGCGTCATTTTACTAGTCAATAATTAGTCGTAGTATGGCTGGTGGTCAAAGCTCTACTAAATTTATTAGATTAATTTTATCATGTTTTTTTTATGAGATAAAATTGTTTCTAGAACTTTGTAATAGAATGAATTCTAGTCACTTGTTTGTTTTTAATTAACTTTCCAACAAAGCAACTCTTGTTTTGGACAAGCCTTGCAATTGCCTTATAGAAGACGTAAGCAATTTAATACTATTCAACTTTTATCCTGTTGTCTTCATCTTCGAAATTGTTTCCTACTTCATTGATCCCAGCTTCATGATTTAGCTCCCAGTGGTAGCTAGTCCACCAGTCTCATTATACAGGTTAGATGTTGGTATTGGATGTACTCAGTAGCGCCGTAGAGTAGAGTAGCGGTCTGGTCTAGGGTAAGGCGAACCGTGGCCACGGCGTACTAAGACTGCGTTATTAATAATAATCTTATTAAAATATTAGCGGACTTTGAGAAGCATTTTAAAGAACATCTATATTAGATACATTCAAAGATGACCTCTGAAAACATATTTTCAAAATAAATGAAATGTTCAAACTAACACCATAGAACTACTAAGAGAATAACACCAAACAAGCTTTTCAAATCCGCTAGATTAATAAACCAATGTTTACTCGTTATAATGTAAGCTTGAGCGATGATTGGGGAGCCTAGTTTCAATACTGCACAACCATTTCAAATTGTTTGAGTAGTTCATCCACGATTTTCCCAATAACTTGTCATGTTAGTTTTAATTTATTGTAAAATTACCTATTTATACAGGCATAATACATAGAAAACAGGCATGCAGTCAAATAACATATCTGAAGTTTCGCGATCAAACTTTACGCAGATAAATTCCAAACTTTATCAAGCTGGATTTTTTTAATGGATTCACTATCTTTCCATGGTTGCTTGTATTCCAAGCAATCAACATAATTCACAATCATCATTGCAGTCAGATTCTTTGTGATTCATTGGTTAAAGTACGTATAATTTTATAGCTGCTATTAAAATTGCCCTCATGCCACACCCCAAACATCGCTGGAGTGTCGAAGGGGTCTATACTTGGCCCCATATTTTTGTTAGTGCAATTTTGGGGCTCGCGCTGTACGCGATGCCCTAGCTGAATGTAAATATTTATCCATTACTTACTTGTTTATTGTAAGTATAAATAAGATTTATACGTTTAGTTGAATTTTCATTAAAATATTATACCGAAATAATTACTGTTTGATTACCCGTTTCCTGTGCATTAATTTGATCATTGTTAAGGCCTGTATATATAAACCGCTCTCAACTGTGAGATCGATCTTGAGTACGACTTTGAGATGCTGTTAGTATTGACTGACATTTGCCTAAATCAATTTTGAGATCGATCTAATAGGTTAGTGCGATTTATAAATACGGACCTTAGTCATTATTGAACTGCAATAAGTAAATGGTAACCGTACCGAACTTACAATACAAGTTAGTATAGTTCAACTACTCACAACTAGATGGCGTTGTACAGCCTTACATTCCTCGTAAAATTTACAGAGGGCCTTACTAGGTTTGTTATAGTCTGATTTGGGCTGATATGTAGCAACAGTAGCAAGTGGTGTGGCACGATTCGGTGAAATGGGTAATGCAGTTAGACTCTTCTAGAACATGCATACATTGTTCTATATAGCGATGTATTCGGTAGCTTTGATCGACTTCAGTTTATTCTGTAATTTTTTTGTTGTTGGTTGTTTACCTTAATTGTTAATAATTATAACAATGTTGCATTCATGATTAAGAATTGTTTCTTAATTAATCATATAAAACTAGTAAAGTCTAGCTACATGTTAAGGATTAATTAATTTATTTATTCCCTTATCAGCGCTTTTGTTTATTTTTTTATTAAAGTCTGAAACCCGAGGATTGGATTCGAAGTCATTGACTTTCAAATTGACGTAATGGATAGACAACATTCATTCACATTTCAATCAATAATTAGCACCAAAAACAACTTCAAAAAGTATGTGGAGGAGCTGGGATTTGAACCCAGGACTTTCAGCATGCGAAGCAGACACTCTACCACTGAGTTACACCCCCGATGAAGCCTGGCGTCGAAATTATCGTTCTCGTTCTATAGGGCGTGACGCGTTGGCTTCCTGTCTGGCGCCTATTCATAGATGCATGCTGTCGACGCGTGCCGCGTGGTGACCACGCGTGGAGGCCGCGTGATGGTCATTCCTATAATTCAGATGCTTGTGGCTCCATGCGCTTACGCTGGTAAGTGTTCCCTTTACGTCATTTGCTTTTGCTAGTTTTGCTGCCAAAAGGCGGGGCACGATCTTTCTTTCATAGTTATTTTCGGAAATCTCACTCTGTAAGCAGAATAGCATTAGTATATTACTGTTCTAATTTACGAGCAGACAATGTACGACAATTATAGAAAAACGGAACAGTACCTGGCTTATTTTTTTATACCCAAACATTAGGCACTGACAACTTTAAGAGACGTTATTAGGATTAGTAACATGATTGCACAGGTAAATGTATTCTAATTGACATGCTCCACGTGTGTGAAACAATACCTACCTAGGTACTTATAATTTATTTTAATCATCGGCTTAAATTATAATAATAGGGTATTAGAATTAGTTACACTTTGCCCTAAATTAAGTCAGTTGCATTTTTGTACTACTCTAGTAAACTATCTATGTTAGAAAGAGAATAGTTTTTAGGTAGATAAGTACTCATCACTAATGTCACTTTTCTATTTTAAACTTACGCATTTATCATCATTCACGACACATCGCAAGGCTTCACGTCAGCTTATAGCAGTGCACTGCTGAACGTAAATACGCCTTCCTCAGGGTAACGCCTTATCCCTCACTCATTATAGTGCCTTCAAAATTAGAAGAAAGTATTCAGTTAGGCGTCACTGCATAGACACCATGAATGAAATAACGTATTGGTTGGATTCAAGCCAATTACGACATAATGTTTGGATACTGCTCGTTTGGAATGCCTGCTGCGTCTAAATTCAGTTTAGGTCATGTAGCGATACATTATTTTAGGTTGTCATTTCGTCAACATGATGATTTTGGTACTTATCTACTTACCTGTGTAAAATCGTATGATCTAGAACAAACATTTCGTAGACCTACCCGTATCTATATTTTACTATAATCGTTGATATATTTACTTAATATGCCAATTGCAGTTGAGACTTCTGTAAAATATACGGGACACTTTGCTATTTAGGGGTTATTATTTGTGAGTAAACAAGTACCCTTGTAACTAAAAAGATTTTCTTATCATGCGTCATAATTTTGAACAAATATCTATATATATCTCGGGTATGGTTATTGCTATACAAAATTTTCAAAATTAGTCACGTCGTCGTTTGGCTGACAAAATTGATATTTCGCGGTTGGTGTTATCGACTTTTAGAGTTGTTTTTGTCTTACTCTGTGACCGAACTATTTCTGAAAGATATTTTTTTCCATAAACTGTGAAAGGAGGCGTCTAGCAAGACTGATATTATTTTTACAGCAAAAACTGCATTTTGACATCAGTATAAAACACGTAGGTAGGTAGGTTATAATTATTTTGGGAACGCTTGGAAAATATGCAGACAGCTATGAAAATACTTTATTATGGAATGTGTAACACATAATTGACACAGACATATGTTTAGGCGACAATCTGCCAACCTTTCACCGATACATAATGTTTCTGAAGCAGCCCTCAAATATTTTTCAGAAGTCTCGATAACGACTGTTTTTTGACGGCTGTTAACGCTCTACCTACCCCAAAAGGTGAGTGTGATATATTTTTATACCTGATGTCCTAATTTTAGTCTGGCAATCGTTCACGTTATCACGTCGTTATCTATATCTACAGCATGTTTACTACCTTGGCTCGTGGCCAAAGAAATCGGAACCGTAAGTGTTAATATAACTTCTAAACCAACTCTGTTTCATTAGTTCTCTTTCCATATTAATGGGAAATAATATATGGCTGCTGTTGTTACTCTAATGAACAGACAAAAATAGTCTACTAAATAACTCTCAGTGCTAGACGTGTAAAATGAAAATCAAATAAGTCTGCGGATAGATTAAATAGTGGTTCAGTATACTGATAATGCGTATCACGACATTGATTATTCTCTACACCTTTGTGTCAAAATTCTTCACTTAACCCATCCGATTTGACACGTCTGAAGTATATTAGCGCTCGAGATGAGTCTCACTACGGGACGCATCACAAGCCTGTTAGCATATAAACGTATTAGAACAATAATATCTAAGTTAAAAAAGGAATGCAAACATCTAAATCAGCTAAAGAACCTTGTTTTGTCCGGCCTTTTCAAATCCGGATTTGTGTAACTACAAACAGGAACAAAATGCAACTGCTTGCTTGTATAATGTAAGCGAAATAACACTGGCGTCCACATTATAATTCAAGCTAATTCAGCCCCTTTGACATGTATTGTCATGTAAATTTGTTTTGAAACTAATCGGAACGCCGGACTTCGGACTGAAAACATTATTTGTAAATCTGTTATTTGCTACTGTGTGCAAATAATAACCCATATTAAGCAAATTCTAAACAAAGTGTTGGTAATTTGGAGTAGGTAAACTGTATCGATTTTGTATTAAAACCTCTGTAAACAAACGAAAACAGAAAGATGTACCTATTGTTCCAATGAGGGCGGCGGCTGGTTGGTAGTGACTGGATGCCGAAAACGATAATCATGCCTTTACGACATAGGTGGTAGGTACCCTGGGAAAAGCCTATGTCCAGCAGTGGACTAGACTGAAGTGATGTGTCAATCTATTATGAAAATGAATGAAACGTTTTGCTGAAGAACGCGACTTAACCTAAACAAAAATAGATAAAGACGTTGATCAATGAATGATAACATATAAAGAATCATCAATTTATCAGGGATTGTAGAAATATAGTAGCGGTTCAACATATTTAAGTAAGTCTGTAGTCTAACTACTTATCGTAACTTACTAATGATATGCATATTTTTGTAATACAAAATAATTTCCTCTATCTCTCATAGAGTTTCATTAGACAAATGCAATCATTATGATTTTAATTACACATCAACATAGTTTTCATTACACGGCTGTTATAAGAAGAACTCCGGTATCTTAATAATTTGTTACATATATTTAGTTAGATAAGTTTCATAATAAACTGGTTATTGCATGTAACTATGTGGGATTCTAGGTTAATGTAGGCCCTACTAGAAACAAGAAATTATCATTTCATCTCAATTCTTTTCGTTGCGTAATTGCTTTATAATGTGGAAATATTCCTGTTGGTAGAAAAAATTACATTTTAATTTTTTTGAAAATTTATTTTAATGTGTTTTGATGTAAATATTTTGTGTTTAATAATTGGGGAATGATATAATTAAGGAAGATTATACTGCGGAAATATTCCATTGTTTTTATATTTGATTACGTCAATGATGTGAAAGCACGCCAACTCTAATTTATTAGGAATTGATTGGGTATTTAATTATCATTAGTAAATAAATTAAATTGAAGGTCAACGACACTTTATACGTACCTGCCAATTATTACCTAAATATCATTGCAATAGACCCGGTTTAATACTGAAGATGTATAAAAGTAATCACGAATGCTAAAAAAGTAATAGGTACCTACAATTTTTTTTCTGAATAACTTACCTCCATCACGATTGATGAGTTAACGATTTTAGTTCTCACGTCAAACTTATACAAAAACATAGTTGAAAAGTTTGACGTAGAAAAGTACGTCGGTACAGAAATTGGAAACTTATAGCGTCGCAAAACATATTGCGGTTTGACAGTTTACAAGAGTTTATATGGCACATGTGGAAAATGACAGCCGCATGACGGTCGCGACTTCTATGCGGTTTTGTCTCCTATCATCAAGTCATGACATCGTGTCGGCAAAATGCCTCGTGCGGCACGTGTGTACATTATAATTACTATGATGGCGTTTTGGAAAAAAAAATGGCGAGAACGCGCGAAGTTCCGTACATTATAAAATAGCGTAAAAGCTTCGCATGAAAGCACCATTATCATTAATACTTTTACCTGCCTACCCCGCAAGGGGTACAGACGCGATTTGTGTGTGCGTATATGTATAATTTTTTAAAATAAGTTCTTATTATTATAGCGGCAATAGTAATGCTTGTTCTGTGAAAATATCAACTGTGTAAGTATTGCAGCTTATGAGACAGTCTTCGGACCATTTTAGATAAAATCTAGCAAAACAACACGTTTATTGTATGGCGGGCGGGGGGTCCCTTGATTCTTATTTTTTTTCAAAATTTTTGGTATTTGCTGGTACAGCGGCAACAGAAATGAGTACGTGAAAATGTGTAGGCATGTGTGAATATTTCAACTCTCTCAACTCTCTCTTTGACGAAGTGTGAGATACAACCTGGTGACAGACGGACAGACAGCAAGGTCTTAATAAGCTCCCGTTTTGGCCCTTTCAGTACTGAACCCTAAACGCTGACGTAAATAAGTATCGCAGTGCAATTTTTTTCAAAGCTCTGAGGTCAGCAGTGCTTTTGACCAGCCGGGGCATGGGACTTTCCGACTACGAGCTTAGTCCGCTCAATGGAAAAGGTGAATGTATGGGTCAAGTTTAACCACTTTTTTATTCTCGAAAATTCCTGACGAGTTTTTTGCGTAGACGCAGTATTTTTTTAGAGCGTTGCAAATTTCCCATTTAAGGGGCTGAGTAGAGCTAAAAGCTACTTTTATAAGTGATTTTTACCCTAGATAAAATGCAGAAAAACTGACGAAAAAAAAAGGTAATAATCTTCAGGATATTTGCTGTAGTGTTATTGTTTCCAAAACATGATATTAGTAATTTAGCTTGATAGAAAAACATCGTAAAGTTACCTCTAAAAATCTATTATATAGCAAACTGTATGAACAAAACCCACGCAATAATTAAGTGTTTATTATCAGAATGAGCGCCTTACAATACTCTATCGACATATTGTTTTTGATTTTCAAATTACTTATATTTGACCGAGTAATAATCGAAAATACGAAAATATCATTGAATCGGCAAGATTCCGTCCCGTTCGCACGCGCGCAGTTTGACATTTGTCAGAAAGGGACCGGTTTTTAGCTCGTGTCAGCCCTTAAAGGAACAAAAATATACTGGTTATACATATTTTTTTAAGATAAACCTATATAAATGATCTCTTGAACGAATAAATGAGCCACGTTTACAAAATCGTTATAAGAAATAGAAAAATGTGTCCTACATTTTTCTCTTCTTTACAATGACTGATTTTGACGAACAAAAAGATAAATGTAAAATTTACTACTTTGAAAGAAATAAATATAAACAAAATAAACAAAAAGATACGTTTAGATACTGTTGCGCACATGTAATATTCCGAATGTAATAAACTTTTGGACTATGGAGTTTCCTACGCGTCATTACTCGTACACAATCGACTATATTTACTGTAGTGATCGTATGGGATTTTCTCAAGTTAATAAACAACGTACACATCCTATGAGAGTATTGATTTATGTTGTTGCCTCTATCTCTTATGCTCAGATACCTACTCTTTTCTGAAG
The DNA here is from genome assembly GCA_029255805.1 of Keiferia lycopersicella. Taxonomy (NCBI): domain Eukaryota; kingdom Metazoa; phylum Arthropoda; class Insecta; order Lepidoptera; family Gelechiidae; genus Keiferia; species Keiferia lycopersicella. The sequence goes on along the minus strand of JARACZ010000029.1, from coordinate 88,834 downwards.
TCCTAGGAGTCGTAAAAAACGTATAGATAGTCGGTCGATAGTCGGATTATAGTTACATACATACATACCATATCTGAGTAAACAGAGCCTATGAGGTAAAAATAGTGACGAACGACCGCGACGCTATCGCTGCGTCTAACAAATATCTATTTTAGGACTAATTAGTTTTTTTTTTTAATTGCATTAATTCAACTAATTTGATTGGATGTGACATCAAAGATTTTCTACATACTATTGATATGATTGAATTACAAATTCTGAAGCTTATTTATTCCAGTAAAGTTTTCTAAGAGTGAGGGCTTATTTACTGAATGCTGATTTAATAATAAACGGGTCACTGAACCTTTTTCTACTAATATAACATTTATGTAAAGAAGCGTCAGTATCTATTCAATCTCGACTAGCCGATTTACGATATATCATGTTTTCATCGAGTTATTTAAGAACTTTTAATTGTTGGCTGTCAACATGTAAAATCGGGGGGCGTGTTCACTGGCGTGTTCTCGAGAGTATTGCTGTATTACAATTTTGAGGCGACAGGCTGACAACCTGTCACTAAAGTGATACATACGTATTCTTACGGCCTACCCCGCAAGGGATAAAGGCCAGATATATATATATATATGAATGTATGCATGTATGTATGTGTTCACTGCCAGTGATTAGCAAAAGATTGTATCCGTAGGAAAGAAATCATCTCGATGTATTTAGCATCAAACTGTGAACAAGATTTTAGTGTATCTATTGTATTAAATGTTTGACATTTGAAACGTACGTCGATGACTTCATCAATACGTAGAGATATGAAATATTCCGTCGCACGTGTATTTTCATACAGTAAAAATAGACATGACAGAAAGTACATTATTTTTAAAATTATTAGATAAATAAAAGTCATTGTATAGACAATTAGGCCTTAAGCGATAATTCGCAACCGGATTTCACTAAAGTTTTCTAAGTGAACTTTATATTTTGACGCTTACTTAACGATTCTGTGGGGTTATTATCATGATTCTACGATGTAATACTTTTGACGTCAATTGCAAAAATAATGGCGACTAATAACTTGTTTTTGAAATACTTGTCATGTCAAACAATTCATATTTTTATAAGTATATTGGAAGCCACGGTAACTTTCCTAATATACCCATTCAGCATTTTACACGCAGATAAATACGATCAATTTGACACGACTGTACCAAATGAAGAACAAAATGTCAAAGTGATCAAAATGTCAATGCATTATTGTGGCAACAGGAGAGGGCAACAATATCACACTGGTATGATGTTTATTGCATAATTGTGCGGATCATACGATGTCTCTTCACACTCAGAATGTGTCGGCGAAATCGCTCCTGGCATCCAATCATTATGGTTTACATTGCTGCATTAGAAATACGTACATGTATTACTAAAATTATTTTGCCTGGTGGTAAGTACACAATCTTTTCTATGCTTCTAATTTATTTTTGATCTTTGTTTTGGTAAGTGTAAATCCTTTACTGTGCGAAACTCCAATAACTAGGCTTACCATCAGAAACAAACCTGATTATCTTTAGTCGCTAGATATGTATTTTAAAATCAGGCCTGCCACTTGTAGTAGGCAGCTTGAATGACAATGACACCAGTGTCCATTGGGATTGGGTCGTTGGTCGACTGCTATCCCAGAAGAAAGGAAGAAGCTGCCTGCATTCAGATCTATTTTCTACCACGTATAGACACGTATGATACCACCCATCATAAAAGTGTTCCATTTATTTGAGGCCACTAAGCAACAACCTCACAGTTCACACGATAAATGGCTCTGCATCTATGGTGCATACCCCCCCACGCAGCCCGCACCCCCTCGTGTCAAGCTCTGAATTTCGTTTGCGCCATCTGTTCTAGTACATTAATACATTGTACTTCAATGACTGCGTGTTTCTCCCGTGCTGCAGTGTATGGGCTTGTGGGTAGTCGAGCACTTACGAACGCACTTGGCATACGCTGCGTCGTGTGCACCTCCAGAACTCTAGATCATTCGTTGTACTCCAGGAGGTGTATTTTTGAATCAATAGAAATCTGAAAAAACGCCAGACTGAAATAAGTAGTCTTATTACATCTACTATAAGAATTTCTTTGCAAATGCGCTTGACAGGAAAGGAATCTAACTTGAGAGCCTGTGATTTCACATTATCGGTCGTCGAATCGATACGACATCTTTCTACTGATACAAAAATACCAACCTACATCTCAGAGCAAATTGCGGCGTGTGGTCAGGTCTGGCCTGTAATAGGGATGTCGCGTGACCGTCTTATGCAATCAAAATCAGACCACAATCAGACCTGCCCGTCTAGGATTGTAACCTTCTCGAAATAGACTAAACTAAAGGCAATTTGTACAAAGCTGTTTTGACGCATTTTTGTAGTGTATCATTCTGCTCTCTATGCCTCACTAGCGACCTGTACTCATCATGATATAATGTTAGGATGCATGCAGATAACGAAAATAATAACTGTCCCCTAGAAACGCATGCCACTAAAATACGACTAAAAACATGTTCACGTTGACTGGCTTGAGTACGAAAAGTAAAAAAAAAAAGTTTCATATTTTTATGATCTGAATGCTGAAGAACAGTGGTTACCAATGGTGGGAGGAGGGACAGCTTTTCTACTAATAATAGTTTTGAGATTATCGATCACATAATTATTTACAAATTTTTCGGCTTTGGTATAGATTAACACTATTTACTTGTATGGCGCGTGATATCCATAGATTTTTTACAATACAAAGTAACTTCAAAAGGAATGACTGGCAGGTCAAATGAGTTACGTTTTAAAACAATAATTTGTATGAAAATACGAATAAATGACGTCATATCTCTCTAGCTTGGATGGCGTCAAAACACTCACTTTAATATTGTTTTTTATATATTTATTTAAAACAACAATATTATACATTAACAGAATATAATTTTTATGTTTTAAACTTTGAACACACACACATATCACGCCTTTATCCCTTGCGGGGTAGGCAGAGCGTTAACGGCCGCAAGAATACGGTCGCTATCGCCACGTCTGTCTGACATTTTTGAGGATTGTTTTCCAAGGTTGTTTCAGAAAACAAGTGTATCACTATAGTGACAGGTTGTCAGCCTGTCGCCTAAAAATTGTAATACAGTAATACTCTCGAGTCCCTTAGTCGCCTCTTACGACACCCGCGGGAAGGATATGGGGTGATGCTATTCTAAGTCGGCATCACACGGCATCTAAGCCGGCATCACACGGCATCAAACTTTGAATATTTCTAAAAACTTTAAATGGACTACCTATGTAGTATTTTTGAACAATAGTATTAAGCGTACAACTTTTTTATTTTATATATTAATGATTATCAAATTAATGATTCTGTCACTGTCAAATAAATACAACAGGAAATATGAGTACCTACGTACATGTTACAAAACTGCTCACCAAGGTGGTATTACGCAAGGTGTCACTGCGCATCAGACGCGTCAATGAAGTCCATTGATTGCTAATTATAATACAATTAAACCAACCTTACAATGAATAAACACATATCCTTGCTCGCTTTATTGTTTAAATGGAACGACGGAAGTGATTACCCTGCGAGGGAAATACCAGTTGCAATAAAGAAAAAAAATTACCGACATCACATATTGGAGAAATACACTTACCCCTTTATGATGCGCACAGTATAGAGACTTACTTATCTCGCGGGCTAAAATACTTCACAAGTGTCAAATCGTATGGATTTTATGAAAACAATTTGAATAATTTTTGTCTACAAGTGTAGAGAAAATTGAAGTCGCGGTTGCGCATCATAACTAGGCTTGTAGTCGAAAAGAGAAACAAGTCATTCGTGTTGGAGGTGACTGGTGCCTGGGGCGTAAAGGCTTGGGTGGTTGTCACTGAATTGGGAGGCGCATCCGCCAATCAGAACCTCGGACTGAGTCGTATCGATGGCATTTCCCCACGGGGAAACGCGTTGAGCACATTTTCTCCAGGCACGATCAGAGACGGGCTCTTTAATGATCAGTTCTATTATAGACCTTGTAGGTAAATTAGTTCTGAAACCATAAATTGAACTAGAAAAATCTGGATGGCTTCGTAAAATGATTGTGGGTAAAAAGCAAAAGAATGCCGTTTGGGACACAACAATGAAAAAAAATGTCGTGCTCATGGTCGCCTTTGTAGTGAACCCGTACTTTTCCAGACTACCTATTGCTATGTTGTCAGTTATAGATGACTGGTGTTGCATACGCATATCGTGTTGTCCAGTAATTAGATGCAGCATGTGTTGCATCGTAATGGGGTGGCCTGACGTGATGGTTCGTTTTTGCTAGATATCACCATGACCATTAATGTATTCGAATGTTTTCTAACTGTGACAAAGACTGCTATATGACGGTTCAAAACAGGGTTAACCATAAGAACCAGGGGATTAGAACATGGACTGCATTACAATGGTTGGTTTGACTAGTGTTACCTTTGTTGATGTATGCTAGATAGTTATGTTTTAAATCGTACTTCAAGTGCACTTTATATGGAGTGTTACTATATACATCATATACTCATTGTGATAGGAACTACGATATAAAAACAATATTTTTGGTATGGTCTATTAAACATCGAAACATCCAAATCTTAAACTAAATCTTTTTATAAATAACGATTCAATATTCTTTAAAAACTGGTATTGTGTTCACAAAATAGTATAACACTGCTTAGTGATCCCACATTTGTTAATCTTGTTTCAATGAAGAAGGTGTAAGGAAATTGGAGGCATTTCTTCTTTTTATCTTCGACCAACCGATTGAATTGGTAGAGTTATAATCCTTTAGAGCTGTTATTAAAACACCTGTATATATCAGAGATCACGTGTGGTTTCCTAAAATTCTTCAAATCGAATACCTGCGCGTCGGTATTTAGAGGATAACGCTAATTTTGTTAATTGTATTCATGATTGTACTGTATTCGCTCACGGTTCACACGTGCTACGGATACAGGCACCGGTGTCGGTGTAAAACTGGTTAATACCGGTTTCGTAACAGGCGAAATTCCCTCAAAGAACATCGTACGATCCGACATTCCGCGCTGCTGGCAACTGCTTCGGCCAAGGCATTGATTTGTCCTTTGAGAACCTTTTTGCCCGTTATGAGTAAAAAGTATCAAACCTGTATAAAATTGGCTTTACTAAAAAAACGGTAAGTAGAGCCCGCGCCACAAAAGGGAACCCGCAAATCCAGCTTTGCCTGTCATCGAAAAAGACAAGTCGTGGCGCGGATTTCGGATTACCTGCACACATGCACATCTTTATAAATCTCGTGTTTATATGACTCAAAAATGGCCTTTGAATAAAATGAGGATGATGACTTCTAATGGAATTTATAATTTGTTATTGTTGTAGGTTCCTCTGTCTAAGGAATCAACATCATAAACTATTTGCCTGCAGGTGGCTCATATTACTTTGTTTGCTAAGAAGAAATATCCCAAGAGGAAATTATTGAACAGTGTATAGGAACTATAGAAATGAAATATACCTATAGTGAAGAGCTGTTTTCCTGTCAGCCACTGATCTTAATGCCGACAAAATAGAAAATCTCGGCACCCAATATCGCTAAGCCTATATGTAGAACCGCGTTCCATCATTATATTATAATTATGTCAGCCAATAGCAGTCCAGGGTGTCGATGGCCAAGTGGTGAAACACCGATCTTACAATTGTGAGACCCGAGTTCGATCACCGCCGCGTTTTTACTCGCGTACATTTACCGACTGCTCTTACGGTGAAAGAAAAGCATCGTGATGAAACCCAAATTCAAATAAAATTTGAATTCAGATGATATTTGAATGTGATTTAACCTAGGATTCGGGCCAGGTTAGCCTTCGGGTTGCAGAGGTCAGATGGCAGTCGCTTTGTGTAAAAACTGGTTCCACGTCAAATCTTCTAGATTAGGTAGCCGACCCCGACAGAGAACGGGATAAAGCAAGGAGAATGATGAATAGCAGTCCCCTGCTGGAGTAGGCATGCCCTAGGGTACGCCACATAATATAGCACAATCTCTTGTTCTCGTCATCCAGTCGCTATAAACCGCTCTCTTTAAATCATTAGTCCATGTGATCTGAGCAGAGGGAGAACCGCATTCCGTAGAGCAAAAAGTTATATAATTGTAGGTGCAAACTAGAACTGCATTCCACAGCAATAATAATTATCAAAATTAATCACAACTAGGTATTTACAAAGTTCAGTCCGATCTCCTTTCACTTTTCCCAGCTAAATCCTGAAGCATAGCGTCTTAACCTTTCCATTGAAGGTTTTCGACTTGTCACCGTTCTAGAATAAATTACTGTGAACCAGATCCTTGTAAACAGAATAAAAGCAAACATTTGCTCGCTTTGTGTAGGTGTGTCTCGGTACCGAGAAGTTTCCAGATGTGATTTGTTCGCGCGTGTTCAGCGGAATTATGAATGACATGAGATGATGAGAATAGGAACGAAGACAAGTGTTTTATTAGTTACTAAACAGGAAAATACGAGCACCTCACCTTACTTTTGAGCCTTTCCTTACAAGTGCCTTAGTTTTGAGCCTTCATGTGAGGAGAGAAACACGCGGAAATCCAACTTTATCCTACAGTTCAGGCTGCACTTCCATATGGTTTTGCACGTCATACGGTTTGATAGTGTCGCGACCAGCGTAGCTTGACCTCAATGCTCCATAAATTGTACGTACTGACAGTTGCACTAGTTGTGACACTATGTAAACGAATGAAGTATATGAACTAAGTATTTTTGATGTCATATTTTTTATATGCAGGCACAGTATCACACAAAAAAAAAACGGAGCTAGGTGATTCCAACCCTTATTATAATGTCCTTGAAAAATATTATTGCGTTGCACATTTGATTCTAGGAAACACATAAACTCGTACGCACTTAGAGGTCAAAAAATATTTGTACAGAATGGCCTAGTCTTCCTTCCTCACAAGTTGCGCAATAATAATAAGTAGTTTTATGGTCTTCAAGTAAACTACATATTATTTCTACCGCATTTATTACTTAGTAAATAAGTTGTGTCCTCAACAAATCATCATGATGAAGGAAATCCATTTCGTTCATTTATTTATTTTGTTTTAGAAAATCATATATATTTTGTTATCTTTTACATGGTTTGCAAGAAGGAAGTCACAGAGTGATCTTCGCTCAGTTTTTAAACAGGAAAGGAAAGTTTACAAAAATAACAGTACACATACATTAAATATATCACGCCTTTATCCCTTCTGGGGTAAGCAGAGCGTTAACGACCGCAAAAAGACGGGTAGCATTAAAACCCCCTAAAATTGTGGAATTGGGTGGCATAAATCATCGGGATGTTGAAAATGTGTTATGCGTTGCATAATATAAGGTGTAAAAATATTAGCTGCAAATATTTTAAGGGGTGAACCAGCCCATGAAACTGAACAACTTTCCCCAAGAAACATAGGTCGAAATGTGAAAGAAATTTTTGGACCTCCCATACAGAATGTAGCAGCCGAGCGAGTCAACTGTATGGGAGGTCCAAAAATTTCTTTCATATTTCGACCAATGTTCAGTTTCATGGGCTGGTTCACCCCTTAAAATATTTGCAGCTATTTTTTTACACCCTGTATACTCGGTACCTAAACATTATGTAACGATTATTATATTGATCAATACTCGCACCTATTTCGACTTGGAAAGGGCCAAGATGTAAATAAAATATTATACCTGTTGACTTTTATGTGCCAAAATTCTGGAGTGGAACATTCGATATCATAAAACATACCTAATACATACATAGTATGGGACATGTATTTATCTACACTCGTTACATAATGTTTTATTTAAATTGACATCATATTTTTGATGATGATGAAGATGATTTCTCCGATCGATTTTAGCAATGGTGACCACTTCGATTCGTGATCAAATCTCTTGATTAAGATGTTGGCGTAAATGGTAATAATAACTAATTGCCAATGTGCAAAAATTTATATTTGCACACAATCTCGCACGTACCTAACTCGAAAATTCTGCGTCAGTCAATATCAATGGTCTAATATTTGCATGAGAATTTTAAAATCACGATGTCAAATTACAAAGTCTATACAATCTTTGTTTATAACTTCCTAGGTGACATTTTGAATGCTTGTTATTACAAAATATGTATTAGTAAGTAGATTACCGACCATTTACGATAGAACTATAGTTTTTTACTGCAATTCAAATGATGAGGTGTCTTGATATTTGGTTGTTGTAGAGTGAAGGTAAAGCAGTGGCCAGTCCAAAGTCCATAGTCCAGTCTTTGGTCTTCATTTCCACCTCACCTTTATGAAGGCTATACTTTAATATCTTAGTAAGTAAGTACACACGTTTATGACAAAGAACTCTTTTTCCTTTGTCTTGTTGTAGGGTCAAGAGCCAAACATAATAAAAATAAAATATTCTGTGCAACACTATTATCACGTGTTTTTGTTAGAGTTTTGTTTATTTTAAAAATAGAATGTTATCAGTTTTAGCCCAGTTTACAAGGTTTCCTGATTTCATATCTTAAACAATTGCGTTTGGACAATTTGCGCGTCAAATCAGGAAAACGTGATTCGTGATTATCTAATGGTTTTAAAATTGTCAGCCATCATATTTATTGTGGCTGAAAATTTTATGTCATATATTTCCTCATACTTTAGTCATTTTTATCATGATGCGTGTGTTACATGAGTACTATGTAATAGATATATAGCACGAAATTGCTGGAAACATTTAATGTTATAGGAGACGACTAGACTAATAGACTAGGTAAGGCGGATCGCACACTTGGCGCACGAAGGAGCGCAAAAAAATCGCAGCGATTTGTCAGGATCCATACTAGAAATGTCAATCCCCATACTAAAACCGCTCAGCCGCTCCGCTTTTGCGCTCCGTCGTGCGTCAAGTGTGCGATCCGCCTAAGGTGTGGCAATACATTATGAATTTCAAAAATGTATTGTTGTAACTTCAATGGTTTGAAAGACGGAAAATATATTTTTTTCTTCTTATCATGTTGCGTTATTCTAACATCGTAGAGTCTCCAATAAGAGCATGCGCAGTGCCCTTACGACGCGATTGCAAAATCCCTCCGCAGACGTGCGCGTGAGTTGAATATTCCGCCCACTGACCGTCAAACTAAGTGACCATTTTTAACCGACTCTAGAGAAGGCGGTGTTCAGTTTGACCCGTACGTGTGTACGTAAGGAACATTTCACGTGGATCGGATTAGAGCTCAAATAGCATCTGGTCGTAATTTTACATGTGTGTTGGGAAAAGACGAGGAAGAGATGAATGCAGGGAATGGACAGCAGCGTTCCTGCTGAATACAAAGTCTTGCTCTGTGTTCGCTAGTCCACTTGCCAAGCGTTATAAGATAGATATGGCAAGTACCCCAAAAATGCCCTAGATCTCCCAGTGATGATGATGATTATACCCCTGTAGTAGTGTATAAAACTTGGTAACATTCTTAGAAGAAAATACCTATTTTGGTACTTCTAGGGGTATCAGTATTTCTTCAGTACGGAGTCGGTAAATGTATTCTCAATTAAAGCTTGTAGTTATTTATTTTACTAGACATTTTTATTGTTATAGCATAAGAATATACGCAGTTAAATATCACGGGTTTTCTAGGGGACCTTGTAATTATTATAATTCTCTGTTTTGACGATTCGAATTAAGACTGAACATTGTACCTGTTGGGCACGTAAATACCTACATCATTATAATTGAAAAGAGGTCAGTGCACCTACCTATATTAATTTTTTGTACGTACCTAAACTACGTAAGAAGTAATTACGCATTTGATCGATCACAAGTTTTTCTTTTTTATAAAAACTGTACGATTTTTAAATATCTTTGTTCAGCATACATTTATTAGGTACCTAGTTATTTATCTGGATTTGTAAATTTGATTTATCTGGTACTGAATGGATGGAAAAAGCGGGAGTGCCTAGAGGCGTAGCCTGATGATTGCCTGTGTTCAGCTGTAGACTGCTATAAGCTGTAAATTGTAATATGATGGAAGATGATTGAAATAACTACGAGGTAACAGACTAACAGACTCATAGCCTGCTCCTGTCACTTTCAGCAGAAGCAAAAAGACGAGAAAAAACGGTGTATTTTTAATCTTTGTGACCTTTCCTTCCTATACTCGTATTACGAATCTAACGCGAATTGACTTTCAGGTCAGGCAGAAAGTCATTGGTCGGTGAAGGCGTCTCTCACTCTTAATGCACGGAGCGCTACAATAACGCAACGCAGCAGCGGTCTGTCAAGTCTATATGGTGTAAAAATAGTAGCTGCAATTATTTTAAGGGGTAAATCAGCCCATGAAACTGAACAACTTTCCACATGAAACATAGGTCGATATAATTATGAGAACATTTTTGGACCTTCGTTATAAATTGACTTGCTCGGTCGGTCTGTAATTTTGTATGGGAGGTCCAAATAATTTTTCATATTTTGGCCTAAGTATATTCCTCAGGAAAAGTTGTTCAGTTTCATGGGTTGGTTCACTCCTTAATATACATTTTTTTTTACACTCTGTATACTAGAAACGTCAATCACCACACTAAACCGCTGTTGACGCAGGTCCCAACGGACAACCGCTGTTGACGTAGCGTCGTGCGTCTGACCTGAGCCAACAGCGGTTTTAGTAAGGGGATTGACGTTTTGTCTATGGAACTAAAACTGCTGTGTTATTTTTGCGCTGCGTTGTACGTTAAATGTGAGAAATGCCTAAGATATTCTACTTGTTATGTTTGATGAATTCGCATGTTTTAGACGCGCCAAAGTACATTACCTGACTTGTTTACCCTCTGACCGCTGTCAATATCATGGTATAGACCATTACTTGATTTTGATTAAAACATAAACTCCCTATAAATGTTGTAAAAAAAGCTGCAACTATTTTAAGGGGTGAACCAGTCTACGAAACTGAGCAACTTTCCCCGAGGAACGTAGGTCGAATTTTGAAAAAAAATTTTGGACCTCCCGTACAAAATTACCAACCGGCCAAGTTAATTTGTATGGGAGGTCCGAAAATTTGTCTCATATTTCGACCTATGTTCCTTCGCGAAACTTGTTCAGTTTCATGGGCTGGGTCACCCCTTAAAATATTTGTAGCTAATATTTTTACACCTTATATTTGCAGGTTTTACGCCGTTCATAATTCTATAAAAACTTTTATTCCCGTTTGGTGATGGATGTGAAAAACTAAGTTTATTTAAACAAATAAAACTTACTATGAGAAAGAAACAAACTTCAGAATCAGAACAAAAAAACTATTAGTAATTTAAATACGTAACTATTATGGGAAATAATATTGAATAACATATTATGGGAAAACAAGTAACGATTAGGTCATTAACCATACAAGGTTCAAAATTTTCGAATATTCTCAATGAGAAAAAGGAAAATATTATCGTTATTTTGATATTCTGTTTGTTTATTGGACGCGACTATGCACAGAACAAGTTGGCTTACCGCTCATACTTAAAATAGAATAAGTAGATAGAATCTAAAATTGAGCCTCGACAAAAGTAGCGTAGGACTTCTTCCGTCCAGATGGACCATGAAAAGAAAACCATGCAAAAAAGATTTTTTTCATGCGAAACTTCATTATCTTAAATTCTTACATAGGGGGTTTTGACGACCGATGTGGCGCAGTGGTAGTGCGACTGCCTTTGACGCAGAAGGTTCCGGGTTCGATTCTCGGTGGGTCACCCACAAAGTTGATATTTATCACTTTGTGAGTTTGTTCCCAGTCTGGTTAGGACATTGCGGGCTGAACCACCCGATTGTCCGTAAGTAAGATGGTTCCGTGTTTCGGATGGCACGTTAAACCGTAGGTCCCGGTTGCTGTCTATGATCACTTAGATGGCGGTCGTTACACAACCACGTCAGAAGCCTGCTACTTGTAGTAGGCGGTTGAACAATTCTGACACTAGGGTTCATCGGGTCGTTGGAGGACTCGGTGTCCCACACGAAAAGAAGACATAGGGGGTACCCTTGACATTAAAAAAAACGAGTATTAGAAATTGTGTTTCGAGTGGTTAAACCTGTCTTATCGGACTGCCGTGCACGATTCATAGTTCTTCAGCAGTTGAGCTCTTATGACGGCTAAAACGGTAGATCGCGCCTTATGTTCAGTAGTGCCATAAAGACGGAGAAAAAACACCTTGGTAGGTTCAAAATACTGCTAAATGAAAGGTTCATATATGGGTATGAACTTTCTTCAACTTTTATGGTAACAAAATCAAATTAATAAAGTCATTGGAACGCAAAACCTCGTTTGTCATCAGCACAGCAGTTATTGTCTACAGCTGTTCAACTCCTCAAGAGTTCTGGTTAGTCTAAAACGGCTTTCACATTTGCTGCTCACTGTTGCGGTATTTGACAGACTGCACGCAAACATGAAACCTTTGGGCAGCTCAACTGCCATGCGGCGTAGTTCGTCATTATGGTGTTCATTACTATCCTTTCGTCATTAATACCAGTCCAGCATATTATACTACTGATATTATAAATGCGAAAGTTTTGTATTTGTTTGTTTGTTTCTACTTCACGCTAAAACTACTGAACCGATTTTCATGAAATTTGGCACACAGATAAAGGGTAACTTGGATTAACATATGGAACAGTTGTTATACCAAAAAATGTTCCTGTGGGATGCTACGGGATTATAACCGACTTCCACGGGCGCGAAGCCGCGGGCGTCCACTAGTTGGAACATATATCTAGGTAATCATACATGGTGCTGTGTGATTTGTCCAGGATATTTATTTATTTATTTATTTATTAGCCTATGGCCACTGCTGGGCGTTGGCTGCCTGGGTACACCCATTTAAGATATACAAACGCTACTAACCGCCATTTTTAACCCATCGGCATCGGTACAAAACTAGCGCAACATTTTGCGACAAATGTAAGACCGACCTCTCGAGTGTCATGTTGTGGTTCTTCAGCCCAATGTTGAAGTGTGACAAGTCTCACAATGAGGTTTCTCTTCCTTATTGGTTCCGGTATGTAGTTATGTATACTTTTTTGGCCTTTGGGTCAGTTACCTATGTTTGGCACATGACGTACGACTAGTTAATTTGCACTTAGCTTTGATATTTGACGTAGGATTGGATGGTTTCGTTGATTATCAATAAGACATGACTAGATAGAAAACATTTTAACGAAAGGAAAGGAAATAATAAATTATTTATTTAAAATAATTATTATGAAAGTTTATTTAAACTTTATTTTATCAACAAATATATACAGAAGAACGCTTGAAAACGTAGGCTTAGGTACAGACAATAATATATTGTAATTTATCTTTGAAGATTCTGCACATTTTTGTGTCAATAGCAGTTGCCGCTGCTATTCTAATGGCAGCTGTGGCTGCCCGTAAAAGTTTGTTACTTTCTTACATTGTAACCCTTAAAACGAATCAAGTACAGTACGGCGGATCGCACGCTTAACACACGACGGAGTGCTAAAATATCGCAGCGGTCTGTGAGATCCATACTACGTCACTCACCATGCTAAAACTGCACTCAACGGACGACATTGTAACCAATAAAACAAATCAAGTACAGTCACTATTTGGATCAACTCTTTATAGGTGATTATTATTAAGATCATGCAAGTTGCTTATCCAGTTTCACAATGGAAGAGAAGTTCAAGAAAACAAAACAGTAGGAACTTGATTCACAGGAACAATTGAACAACGGCGCACTATAACCGGAATCATTACTAATTATCAGGTAATTCTCACCGAAATTACCATTTTTACCGACTGTGCCGCTAATTTACAGACGTAATTTAAGTATTTTTTCAGAACGTACGTTTGTTTACTTATGACGTGATCATTACATAAAAATCTTTTTAATAAATGGTCCAAAAAGGCTACCTAAGAAATTTATCCAAAATGAGATGAAAAATAACTCAATTATAGTTGAATTGTTTTCTTCATCAAAAACATACATTAAGTTATAAATGGATAAATCGTAAGTAAAAATATCTTTCAAACTGTTATAACGTTATAGGCTTGTAGCTGGTTCATAGATGCTGGTCGACCATGTCCCAAGTTACCCGTTAGTCTCATTTTCCCCCATTTGACCGTACCTAATTCCTTCCCAGAGTAGTTAGGTAGGTACTAACTTTCATCATGCGCGCACGCACCCAGCGAATATTTCCCAAGTATTGAAACAGGCTTAGTTAGGAATGAGATTGGCAATACAAAATGCAACGCAAGCGCAACCTGTTTTGGGTCCCAACGGAAAAATACCCTGAGACCGAACGGACCAAGCTCCTAAAATAAAAACATATAAACAGCGGGACCAAAATACTTATTTTGGACTCTTTATTTGGAATTGACGTCATCGTTATCTCATTATAAAAAAGGATTCCGAACATATTTGTAAAAAAAAGTACGAGATTAAAAAAGATGCTGTTGGTTATGGAAAAAACGGAACTTCCGATAAGGTACAAGAATAGGGAAGAGAACGTAGGTACAAAGTTTACGGGTGAATTTTGTTATTTATTAAAAATTTATTACGTAATCGAATACCCAGATAACACTTGAAGGTCTGTTTTTACAGATTTTATGGTGTTTTTCTTGTGCGGCATGTGGCAGTCCCATGTGCAGTAAGAACGACCTGCCATTTAAGCCTAGAAGCAAAAACAATGAGATAACAATTGTAATACTTTCACATTTCTTAAGCAGAAGTATCATGTTGTAAGGATATAAAATTGAGGACCAAAATAAAACCGCAGCTGGTTTTTGACTCCGAATTTGGAACTCATTGACGTCACTGTCGTAAAAAAGTTCGAGAAAGGTGCTCAAATAAATTAGTTTTTAAATACTTTGAGCCTAAAATATGTAGGCCATTCAAAGAGACCATCAATGGATATTAAAGTACATATCATTTGGAGTATTCAAGCGCGGAATATCAACAATATTTTTTCAAAGAATAATGTCAAATATTGAGTTAACTTATCAAATATTCAAATTAAACACAGGATCAAATTCGTCTAGTAATAGGTAGATTTGTTTTTCGCCATCTGTCTCCTCTTTACTATATTTGTGCAAACTTACTAGGTATACCTACGTACCTATAGCTTTATGTACCTACTTCAAATAGAGGATCAAAACGAAAATACGTAACTGGTTTTTGGGCTCCAAATTTGGAACGCCATTGACGTCATCACAAGTGACCGCATCATAAGTAACCTGAAGTTCAACAAAGGTGAATGATTTGTAAACATGTCCAGTAAAAAAACGCAAGCATCGCGGTTAGAAGCACCGTTAATCGACCTTTATCTTCAACATATATACATACATATATTTATACATACATATATACGTATATATATTAAATTACAATAATTAACGACTGCGGAAGCAGTTAGGATGTATCATATGAAAAACCAACGGCATATTTCTCCTTGGAGATCACTATATGACCTCTCACATGGTCAAAATAGCAAATTGTGTGAGATTCTTCGTATAATTTGTATAATTATGACGTCATGTAATTGCTAAATAAGTAAATTGAGCATTCGAAAACAACAGGGCAACAAGAAAATTATCCTTAATTAGAACGTTTAGTACGGCGGGGAGGTGGCGTTTCGGATTTTACCAGGTATGAGTGTGTTAAATATTTGAGGTAGCTGAACTTTTAGAACGGAATTACCAATCATTTTCACTCACTTTGATCCTAAGATGCTGGCTGAGAAAAGAAAAGCGTCACCCCGTTTAAAAAGCCTCGTTCGTAAAATGCGACTTAAGAGAAGAATCCAGGAAATGAGACAGCAACGCATGAACTGTTAATCTCTAAAAAAACCTTCAATGTCTACAATCCGCATGCCAAGGTTAGTAATGCCCATCCGCCCCATAGAAAAAGGGCGGCTGGAGAGGTGGACTGCTGTGCTGCTATAGTAGAGGTATTAAGTAGTAGTACTGCTGCCGAAGCGCATGCTCACGCAAGACCCTCGATCCTCTTCTTATTACTTTAAGTATATGAATGAATCACGTGGATCACAATTACACCGCCTAGGATAAAGCTAACCGTGTTGCAGCGGTAACACGTTTGAACCGGCCAGTCATAAGACCTAGGTTCAAATCCGATTGGAGGTGTGAATTTTTGCCACTTGTTTCGATTGATCTTTGTCACAAAAAGTTATTATTACCGTAAAAGTTTAATAAAACTCCATGTTCTACCAAAAATTTTAAACATTATTAAACCTAATCAAAATGCGTCGAAATGGCGTATCTACTTCAGTTGCGAAATTACATGACGTCAAAGATTCTTGCATGTGGTTTATTATATTTCAAAAAACCTGCTTATGAAGATGAGTTCCGTTCTGAGCATAAGCTGCTTTAGTATATTTCTAGATTTATATAGAGCTGGTTTTTCTAAGTAACTACGTAGTGTGGTTTAGCCCTGACTATGTCAATATTAGGATGTATGACGCTGTATAGCAAACAATGATGTTTTCCGCGTTGTCGACGTAATTTTACTTCCGGCTACCACCACTACGGCAAACTGCAATTATCATGAAAGTTCAATGCATGACTCCTGATTCTTATTTAAGTATCTAATGATGATATCTGGTTATGTGGTGTCGGCAGAGTAGAATAGCACCACCCCATCTCTTCCCGTGGGGGTCGTAAGAAGCCACCGAGGAATTTACCAGACCCAAGACCGGTCCTGGAGAATGATAACTCGTTCCAGTGGATGCAGCCATGGAGGTCGAGAGGGTGACGTAGGCACTGGGCAACCCTACGTTTTCTATAATTGCGTATGGCCCAGGCAACGCAGTGTCTGTAGGGAAGAAACTTTACCCGCGCCATGCCGTCTGTCACAGACGTGTGAAGCCAAAGATGATGAATGATGATCTTCATGATATCTCTTCATCTTCTATCGTGTTGGATACCGAGTCGAACAACCGATTCCTCACTACAAAACCATACCACGAGTTGCTGTAGTCATCATACGAAGCGTGAGTACTTTTAGCCCAGGACATCTAACAATAATGTTGTCGAATTAAAAAACCTGTAATATTTGGGCGTGCATTGTAAGTAATAGGTCTTCTACGCCTAGACGGGTTGGCATGGCCGAGGCCAGTTGCCCAAGAGTTTCTATTGCTCAACACGATTGATGCCGTGCACATTATTATTAATTACTAGCTGGTACCCGCGACTTCGTTTCGCTGACTTAGTATTTTAGATGATAAAATAACCTTGTTTCCTTCACTAACGTCCTAAATTATACATGCTAATCTGGGCTCCTATTAGTGCTCCTTGTGGACTACATCAGGAACACCAAATCCTTATAAGTCTATATGCCAGCAGAAACTACCCATCAAGCAGAACAACTTTTGCTTTCGTGCCATATCTTTATCTCGTATAGTTTAGGTGGGCTCCTGGTTGTGCACCTGGTGGTCTACATCAGGTACTCCAAACCTTCAAAGTCTATGTGCCACCAGAAGCTACCCATCAAGTTAAACATTTTTTGCTTGGTGCCATGTCTGTATCTCCTATAGTTTAGGCGGGCTCCTGGTGGTGTACCTGGTGGTCTACTGAAGGTACTTCAGACCCTCGAGTGGTGAAAAAAAGTAGCCTATGTCCGTTCTCGGTATCTTACTAATCTCTGTGTGAAATTTCATGATGATCGGTTCAGTGGTTTGGCCGTGAAAGCGTAGCAGACAGACAGAGTTACTTTCGAATTTATAATATTAGTATGGATTATTATGTAACGGATCTACAAATCTGTCCGTTCATGAGTTTGTGTAGGCTATCACATTTACCCTGCCCTGGGACCCCATTTGGCATCCGTTGCTGGGTATCTCAAGTTTATTGTAATAATGCTCATACAACAACATGCAATGTATGTCAAATCGAGATGAGGGCAGGCTAGTGTGAAGATAATAGCTACCTATTGCCCGAGAGTCACCATGGGTGGCAAAGAAAAATAATAATGTTTTTTTGCGCTTGATGAGTTTATTCTCATCATGGGGCTTTGCAATGGTAAAACCACTTACATTACTCTTACATTACATTTACTCTTTAATATTTGAAGTTATTTGATTGGTTTTACCATCCATGAAACAGAATGAAGCAAATTTCCAAGTATAAGAGACGTAACATACCTATGCAGAATTACTTGATCGGCTAACACATGCTGAAGTATTTTTATAGACCTAAAATTGCCATGCTATTGTTGAAGTTTTGATGGTGTACGCACGCAGCAGTAATTTTTTATTGAACTTACTGTTGAAAATGTGTATATAGGCATAAAAGATGAATAGATTTTGCCTTGTATTGAACTACACTGTCCCAATTGTCTTGATCGGTATCATAGTATAAAGGATGGAAAAAACTGCAAATATTTTAAGGGGTGAACCAGTCCAGAAAACTGAACAACTTTTCCTAAGAAACATAGGCTGAAATATAAAAAAAAATATTGGACCTCCCATACAAAATGTGTTGGCCGGCCAAGTCAAGAGGGCCAATTTTTTTATTCGCTGTTAAAGTTTTTTACAAATTATATAGAGCAGTGGAACATGTAAATAAATACTAACTATAATGTTAGTGGCAATGAAATTGTTCCATTAAATACTACTTCCAAAATTACCTACCTACTTACTGTTGTCTAATTAATGTAGTTTGATTTGATGGTATGATATGAGATAGCCATTTTTAGTAATTTATAGTAAATTTAAGTAAATAAGTAAACTAATTATGATTATCCTCGAGCTATCTCACCCAATTTATGTAAATAGTAAATAATAGAATAGAAATACATAGAAATGTCCTCTAATGATCATACCGTGTCTTCGCTCACGTCCACCAAAACTAGACGGCCTACAGACGAACTTTGTTTATGTTTTTTTTATTATCGGCATTCCAAAGTCCCACCATTTTGGATTGTCTGCGCCAGAGCATGATCGCGGCATGATATCCCTCGGAGCAAGAAAAAACTTCAGAGAGAATAAGAAAAATAATAAGCATATCTCCATTCAGTGTGTTTGGTTCCGATTGTGTAGTTTCTCGATAATAAGTAGTAGCTGTTGTACTGTATTTTTTATAATGTGATTTTTCTGTATTTGATCTAGTGTGCAATAAACAGTTAAATAATAATAAATTAAGAAAACATAGTGAAGCCGTGGAAAAATTTATTTCTATTAGATTTCACGTTAAAACTAAACTTAATACACGTATCGTACTATTCGTACCTGCTTAAACAGATCATATTAATTGTGTTTTAAGATTGTGATCAGTTTTATATGGATACATTCTGCTTGCTTGTAGGATTCATTCTCAAAATACTAGCTAGTTCAGAGTATAGACCCGTTTCCTTACGGACTATTCCACTGGAGCCCTATATTCGGAGATAAGATATTATAATTGTAATGAATGGCCTACTTACATCATTAGGTACATATATATATTTACTTAAGAGTAAATAAACAAATCGAGGCTGCGAAAAATGATCCATGTTGATTGTTTGTTTATATTACTATGTGATTACAACATTTAGATGTAAGGTTGGAAAGGTAGGTGATAATTCAGAGCGAGTTGGTGAATGGCGCCGGTCGGCGAAAGGAGCAAGTTGGCTTACCACGCATGCTCCGAGACTTTAATGCACTACTGGCAGTGCTACCTATATTTCTTCTCATCTTCATTCTCATAACCGACCATAAGAAAAGTTCCAAACCACGGCCAACGCAATTCTTTTTTCAAAATCATGTTTACATTTTTATGAGGTAAATTACAAGTTCAAAAATGTTAGGAGGCCTTGACTAATGAATGACATTTAGTAAAAATGCAAGTTAAAATAAGAATATCATGGGTTTTTTAAGAAGACACTCATGAGTTATATCGTCAACAAGCAATATAGTAAATTGTGGTTTTCTGTATAGACAGAAACCGGAGGTGTGGCGAAGGTAAACCAGTCTACAACTGCCCACTGACAAGTCAACATTTCGTCACAAAACATAATAATTATGTACTAGATTTCGTACAAAACATACGTAGACTTTGCTATAAAAACAAGGAGGGAATTGCTAAGGCAGGTGATATTATGATAAATGCCTAGATTATACCTGAAAGGAAAGAAAAAGGAAGGATTAGGAAATTAGAAGAATTTAAGAATTTTATTTGTCGGCGAAGACCACTGGCTGAATAGAAACTCCTTGCCAGTGTGGCGGCCATACTTACTATCTTAGCCTTTCCCGTAAGGAAAACAAATGAAAGTTAGATTGGTAAGAACTATCAAACTAATAGCGTTTTGGTGAATTGTATCGAATCGAATATGTGAGGAAATCATGAAATAATATGATAATAATACTGTAACAAATATGAAAATAAAATACAAGAAGATAGTTGATCAATTCCGTCGTTTCCCTAACAGAATCCTCGAAAAATATGGCGAATCCTGACTGTACGCCTACATATTCACCTATGTTTTGTACCTGAAAGTATATTTTACTACTTGTAAGTACATTTATAAAATTGTTGATACAATTTGAACACAAAACAAATACAATAGAACGCCACAAAATTTGTCCGTATTCCGTAAACTCTGATGAATGATTTAAGTATCTTACGGTGTTTATACTTACATTTTCTTGTATTTCCTGATATTATACATTTAAGATATTTATTATCTAATATTGATGTAAATAAATACTACTTATATTATGTATTAACCAGACTGCGGTTCAAAGATCACTTAATATAGGTAACACGTCGTCTTCCGTATACAAATACAAAATCGAAATTAATATATACAAGTATAGCTACCTAAGCCGAGGAACACACTTGACGCACGACGGAGCGCAAAAATATCGCAGCGGTCTGTCAGATCCATACTAGAAACGTCACTCCCCATACTAAAACCGCACTCGACGGATAACACTGCGATAGCGCTGCGTCACCAGCGGTTGAGCGGTTTTAGTATGGGGATTGACATTTCTAGTAAGGATCTGACAGACCGCTGCAATATTTTTGCGCTCTGTCGTGCGTCAAGTCTGTTTCTTGCCTATAGCTACCTAAGTCAAGTGTGCTTTTAACATATTATTAAAATAAATTGAGATTTTTCATTCCTTTCTCATATTTTTGTCTCCAAATCTAAGTTCTCGTTTTGTTTGGATCATTGTGTAATAAGAACGCTACATTTATGTCAAAGCACTTTAACCTTTAATGCAATTTACGTAATTTTACAGCTGCGTGTATTGTAAATTGTAAATTCTAAGAAAAATGTTCGCAAGATTATTCGTATGCATGCAGGTAAGCGAATCTTTTATAAACTTACCTACCTACTTACAAGTAGGTACTTAACTAAGTACATAGTCGATAGCATATATTTATCGATTTGAACATACAGGGTGTAAGAGACGGTGGTGTAAGAAAAACTTTGCAGGCGTGAGGCAGACCATGAAACTGATCAACTTTTACTATGGGGGCTAGGGTGGAAAACGAAAAAAATTTTTAAGTTCCCATACAAAGACAGTCAGCTGATAGGGATTTTTTTATGGGAGATCGAAATTTTTTTTACATGTTTCAACATTGCCCCAATAGAAAAAGTTTCATACTCAGATCACGCCTGCAGAGTTATCGTTACACCGTCCCTTACACCCTGTATAAACCACCTACTCGAGATTTTATCGTTTAGAAAGTCTATCATTTTGATTCTGGTAAGAACCAGTGACTTATATTGTTTTCCTGGATTTGATGATAGTTATATCACCACGGAAGGACATTGATACTGATAAAATATTATCTGAAAATGGATCGTTTTAATGACTAACTCATGAAATCGTACGATCATCATGAATGAATAATATTATTGTACAAAAGTAGTGCTTCACAGTGTCTAATCAGTAATTATATGAATCAGTAAGTCAGTAATTCATGTCCGACCTGTTACTAGTACCTACCTAGTAGGCAGACGAAAAACTCTGATACCTGGGGTAATCGGGTCGTTAGACGATTCGAGTGTCAAACTCAGAAGGCTCATTACCACGGAGGCAGTTAATACATGCCCTGACTGACTATGACCATAATTGAACCCAGGACCTTCCGTATCGCAGGCAAAACTATCGGCCCGCAATTAGTTTTAGCAAGCAAGGATGACCGCATTCTTGTGAGTAGGAACTACTTGAAGTACATTTGAACCTTGGGATGTTAGTATAGAGTAAATAGCAATGTATGATATATGAATGTGCTTGCTTATTTACATCGAAACGGAAGATGCATCCGCAATTTTAATGTTATGTGTTATACCTCTTGTCTAATAAGTTCTTATGTCAAGTAATAATAAAAATTGACGAAAGATAACTTATGCAATAGGTAGGTAGTTGATTTTTACATTACATCACATCACACACAATCAAGAGGAAGAGTGTTAAATTTTCACGTGTCAATCACTTCGAGTTGGACAGTTTTAGGAACATATAAAACTCAACCCTCAAGACTCTTGAACTAAAGAGTATTTTTGTTGCTTGTTTTAAGAGCTGATCCGTCCAAAAAGACAACCCTAGGTTTTTGCAATAATTTCTATCGCCTTCGCATTACTAAAATATCCACCCGGAACACAACGGTACTCCTAATGACATGCTGTTATATTTAGGTCTGCAAAAAAACCGCGACCTCGATGTCAGCTGATCGCAAGAGATCCATTGATGCGCTAATAAAAAAACTCCGTTACGGTTCGCTGATGTCGATTCACTACTTCGCTTGTATTGAGGCCGACGAAACGGCTTGCAGAAAATCGCTGTGGATTTCCTAAGAGAAAGGAAAGTGCCCTGTCAGTCACTGATATAGCAATGTGGAATAAACGACGGCAAGACATGAGGGGAAAAGAAACGTAGTGATTGATATAAAACAAAGTTTCCTGAACTCTATAGCAAAGTAAAATTCGTAGCTGCTATGCAACCCTAAGTTACTCGTACATCGTGTTTTCAAAGTTTTCAGGACAATATATAGGTAGATAGATATGTTACTAGGGGCAGTACTACTATACTATGTAGTATCTACCTGTTACATCATCTGTCAGACATTCTAACTGGCCCGTTGTAATATTTTTTTAAAGGAAAAAAAAAATACGAACACTGTGTCTCCAAGTTTGAGTATAAAAGTTTCGGCATAATTAGCCCAAGTCTCTATAAGTTTGCTTATCGTAAGTTATGTATCATGGCGTGATCTTCAATGCCTTTATTGTATTGTATTGTGGACAGATCATGTGCATGAACGTACGATCATCGTATGATTCAGTGGTCCAACCGACCGCGTGCTTCTAACTATGTCTCATTTTTATCATACACGCGGCGATAGCGTGCGAGAAGGACATTTTAACTGCGAGAAAAGTTATTAATTCGATTTAAAAAATATTTTGATCGTTTACTGTTAAGATTATTTATGTTTTTAAAGTTTTTTGCACAGATTGCATTGTAATAAATTTGAAAGAAAGAAATAATTATTTCTTATAGATTTGTAAGAAAAAACAATTAATTGATAATTTTATACCGATATACGAGCGTTATTATGGATTTGTAGAGCTGATATTTATGCTTGAGGACATGAAACTATACAATTGTTTATCGTATGGCTAATTTTAGGTTTCCATGAGAAATAACATACCTTATGATCAGTTCGGATTAGTTTGATAAGCAAAATAGTCATCGTGACTACCGAACGATGAGAAATATTTATCAAAATATATTGGTAATAAACAGTACTAAGAATTTTACAATACCAACCAGTCATTATTAGATGTAGATTAGATCGATAGTAGTAGTTTAGAAAAAGAATTTGATTTTAGCCAACGATTAGTGTAGTAGTTGATGATAGCAATATTATTGTGTTAAAATTTTTACTTGATGGACAGTATAATGGTAGATGATTCATGTATTTAAGTATAAGTATCGCAGAAAGGTTGTGCGGGTATTTTGACATGTTTTGTGGTTTTAAAATTGTGAACCTATACACTAAAAATACGGTTACGTAAATACTTGCATTTCTTATCAACAAGATCTACCATTTTTAAATATTTCTGCAATTTTGCGTTCTGCACCGATTAGTGACATGACATGGTGTTTCGCGAACGTAACGGAATACAAAATTGTAGTGGAAACGAGAAACGACAGAAACCTGCTCTTAGTTCGTGTGGCAACTAAAATACAACTAAATATAGTTCGGAACTAAAGTCTGTAGTTACTATGGAAACTTACCTATAATTTAGAAGGATTAATACTCAGGTATTAGACACGTAAGCTTTTTAAGCGTTCCGTTTCCTCTCAAATCATGGTATCTACTCTCGCAGCATCCTATCATTAATTCTTCTAGGTGTTTCGGCTAGAAACTAGAAATGACAGTCAAACATTGGTAGTTCGATGGTTAAGTATCATTGAAATCGCATCAGCTTTACGGTTACTATGCGGTTAAGGTAGGCAAGCAGTTTTTAACTTCCTTGCAGTATCAGCTTTGTATATCTACCGCAGGTTTAATATAAATAGGTTTATAAAAATTGGGAGCGAGAGAGCGACTGGATGGCGAAAGTGGGAGATCGTTCATTTTGGCGTACCCTGGGGGAGGACTATGTCCAGCACTGGACTGCTATAAGCTGATATGCTGAAGTGAACGTACTCTGTAGGGCAATCAAATCTCAGCACGTGATGCAATAGGTAGATATAGGTACTTTACAAAAAAGAATATTTTTGTTAAAACAGGTTTTATCTTTACCCAATGTAAACAAGTGACCATCGTACATCCTAGTAGAATAACTTGATGACGCTCAACAAATCTAAAATCGATCGATTTAGTTTTTTGTTGACGTACGAAAATAATTTTCCAGAAATAATCTGTATGCGGTAAAAATAACGTTTGGGTTGCGTGTGAGGAATCTTCCAATTATTTTGATAATCGGTTTTAGGCCGGTCTTACACTTAACGCACAACGCAGCGCTAAACTAACGCTTTGTAACACATACGTTTGTCAGATTCATACTAGAAGCGTCATTACTCATAGCAAAACCGATATTGACGCAGGTCCGGGGCACTTTGATATGGCAAATAATGTTTCTAGTACGGATCTGACAGACGTATGTGTTACGCAGCGTTATTTTAGCGCTGCGTTGTGGATTAAGAGTGAGAACGGCCCAAGTCTAAACTTTTCCACACACGATCTGGTACAAGGGAACTATGAATCTCTATTCTTCGTTCAATCGACAGCAACTTTATACAGGGTGTAAGGGACTGTAATCTGAATACTGAATTGAGAAACTTACCTTTGGACGTCAAACATCTTCTATTTTCGTGGCGTGTATGTGCATTCATAACGTAACAATTAGCTTAATTGTTTTAGCAAAGGAAACCTCTGACAGAAGATGGATGGTTGATACAATCTTACTCGATCGATCTCTCTCTCTCTCTCTCTCTCTCGAGAGAGAGACTCGATCGATTAACCGGTTGTCGAACTTTGTAGTATGATCTGGTAGTGTCTATGGTAAACTAGTAAATCAACTTAGCTAAGTTTTTTAAAGATTCGACTGGCGATTATTTATGTTGATGAATTAGATCCTGGATGTAAGTAGATATACAGTAGGTATCGCAATGGCATTAACCTCGCGGCCTCAAAATATAAACTTGCTATTGGTACCTATGTTATAAAATGTTGCAAATGACATCCCGCCCGATTTAAGCTCAATTCCAAGCCCAGCTATAGTCTGTAAGTTTAGGTACTTATCTTTTTGCAAAAAAACTTTGTATGAAAGTGACACTTCAGTTTAATACAAAGTTTGTTTACAAAAAGATAAGTACCTAAACTTACAGAATATAGTAGTGTAATTATTTACTCTGTTGCTAAGTCCAACGTGAATCTATTCCCTCAAATGTTAAAATTGAATAAAGGTGTAAGGTGAAGGTCACTGAACTCGAACCCAACCTATTTAAGCGCCATACTTTAAAGTTACTTTAAAGTTAGTTGTTGTTCTCCTAACTGTATACAGGATGTTAAAAAATCAACTGCAAATATTTTAAGGGATGAACCAGTACATGAAACTGAACAACTTTACTCAAGAAACATAGGTCGAAATATGAAAAAAATTATGAACCTTCCATACAGAGTGTGCCAGTCAACCGAGTAAATTGTATGGAGGGGATTTTTTTATGTGTTGTTCAGTTTCATGGACTAGCCTTGAAATATAATATGTTGATAATAAATATAATTATGTTAATCTTCAATTTAATTGTAACGCCAGGCTCCAGGTATGATTGTATTAGTATTGGTTATGACTGTACTTTTTGTGTTAGTAGGTCTGGTAGGTACTGTACCTGCCACAGGCATAACATAATTTGTTGTAAACTGCTATACATACTCCAACTGGCTGATCGTCCAGCAGCACTTCAAGTCAAGTTAAATTCAAGTTTTTTAGGAGCAGGCAGAATGGAAAGGGCAGAAAGTCTTTGTTGCAGTGTAACATGCTTTAAGAAAAATTTAGAATAAAAAAAAATATCTGTGAACCTAAACTGAGTAACTTAAGGTGCTGTTCTGACGATGACCTAAACAACTGACGCAAGAGCACGTGGCACCCACGTGGCCGGCGCATGCGCCGATGACTCTGCTCCAATACTTCGCCGCTATAAATATTTGCATTTGCAGCTGTTAAAATATAACAGTCTTGTTTCACATAATTCAAAAGATTGTAAAGGACGTAATACTAATTTTAAATGAAATTACTTTTTTACCTCAGTTTGAAATCTGATACAATACAAACAGAGGAAACTTACTCATGTATTTGAGGTGATTGTACCCAAGCAGATTAATTTGCACTCGAGATAAAAACAATAAAAAATCTTTCCGCAGACATATTTATTAATTTTTTCATACTCGTTTCTTTTGCCTGAGGTCCTATATCAAAAATGAGTGGTTGAAAAGTACATAATGAAGTAAAAATAACCGAATACCCTAAACTTTTTTGTATCTTCGGAGTTCTTAGAATTTCACCCGAGTATAAGGAAGTTCTTATATCTGATCATTAATAATTGCAAGTTACAGCCACCGTAACATGGGTCTTTTCTCTCCCCATAAATAACAACATCCAACACAAACCCAGTACCTAATATATGCTTATGTTTAGTCAACAGATGCTGGGTTTTCACGGAAACTTAAAAGGATGCAGAGTAAGAAGGATATTTGTGGTCGATTTGCAACACGATTGTTTTCCATTGATGACAGGCATTCAACTTGATGTCATCCGTCCATACGTACACGAGTAAACAAATCAGTTTGCACAAACCTTTATCAAGGAGCTGTGAGTAAATTCATCGATCAACAGGATCTAATAACGCGTTAAAGTGTTAAATATCGTTTACCGATTCACGGAATCTTACTTTATAACTAAGTATTCAGTACTAATACTGTACTGAGTTTGCACGAAGCTCTAAAAATATATTTTAAGGTACTTCGCTTATTATGATTGCAACAGGACATACAATACATTATTGTTATTTCAAAGATACTTAGTAAGTAACTTCTCATAATTGAACCCTTTTTCATAAGCCAGTTCAGTGCACCCGCTTTGATCTATCTTTACTCTGTAGATGGCCGGTAGAAAATGCTACCTTTCCTACTTTGCCACGTAGACGTGGCAGGCTCGACATTTGTAGGTATAAGGTGCAATTAAGATAAAATATAACCAATATATAAAAGAAATAGTTAATCTAAGGTCATATCAAAACACATTTTAAGGGTAAATACTGAGCTTTTCTTGTTGTTATATTTTTACATCGGTATCTATTTAAGTCAATTCAACCCTTAGGAGCAGGAAATTCTGAAAAAGCACTGTTTTTTTAAACATATTTATTCTCTTCCACTTACCTTTGTGTTTACTGAAACTGTCGGTTGCGCAGTTGCAGCTAGCACCGGCGGCGCCGGCGCAGGCGCATCTATGTCGACACATCGCAGGTAGACGCACTTTGTTCTGGAATCATCACTATGAAAGTTCATCTTTTCATTCTCCTTGCGTTATTCCGTCTAGGGGATTTGACGTGGAACCAAGTTCTTTCACAAAACGACTGTCATCTGACCTCTGCAACCCAAAGGCTAACCTGGCCCGAATCCTAGGTTAAATCACATTCATATTATCATCTGAATTAAAATTTAATTTGAATGTGAGTTTCATCATGTTTTTCCTTCACCGTAAGAGCAGTCGGTATGTGTACGTAAATAGAACCACATTGGTAGGGACATAACGGGGATGGAACCTGGGTCTCACGATTGTAAGACCGATGTCCTAACCACTAGGCCACCGACACTATGAAAGTTATTAAATACATTTAATTTATTCTTGCACTAACAGTAAACGCACTCTTCCTACCTACAGTAACCGTTAATATTGTTGATTTTACAACATATTTCAAAATACAAAACTAGGTATCTATTCAACTGTTGGAATTGCAATAGTAAAAAGTCTTTTTGCAATAGCTGCAATTCCATTTTTATTAGGTATACGTAATCTATAATGTAGGTTAATTACCTTGTAGTTGGATAGGTATTGCGCTCATCAAAGATATCACGATACACTTACCATTTTTTTTACATTTGGTGGTTGGTTAGAACTACAGATAATCTAAACAATAATAAGATATTATATCTAGAAATTGAACCGTAATACCAGTTTTGCTACTGCTGAATGGTGTGTTTATTTACAAGGGATATAGAAAATTAATTGGCTAAATACTTGAATTACAGGTCAAATGGGCTACTTTTTAAGGCGATTGTATGAAAATATTATAATGTGACGTCACTTTGCACTATTTTGGATGGCGTCAAATCAACAACATATTTTAATCTACTGGTAAAAAATCTAATCTTATATATCTTAAAAACGATGAATGGATAGTAGTATTTTTGGACAATAGTTTTCGCAATTTAAGTTTTGTATTTTATTAACTACCCTACTAGTAAGGATAGTATTACCCTTACAAACAATGTTTCTTACGACCAGTACAACAAATAGGTACGGTAGTGATTTAATGAGTCAAGTGTATTGCATCATAGTCCTTTGACATTTGTAATTATAGTAATATTCCTATAGTATATTGTATAATGACTTCGCTTGTGTTAAGGTATAAATGTTTGAGCCTTTGTTGTCTCTTATATTTTATAGTTGTATACCTCGAATGTAGTTACCTATTTTGACTGAAAGTTTATATTTAAAAAGTTTTCTAAATCTAGGGAGTTTAATCTAGCTAACATTACTAGGTACGTATGTTAATGCGGTCAATAAATTTCAGCTTTGCAAAGTTTTTACCAATATGTTTAGTATAAAATCTGATGATGATGATGATGTTTAGTATACCTATGAATCGTAATTCTTTATAAAAACTTGTCATCCATATCTTTTTTATAAATTTCGACAAAGCTAAGCAGACCGTCCAACACATTTTTATCGTTATGAAAAAGGGACGTATGATGATCATGCATGAACATTGAACATTACTTGATAGAACGGTTAAAAAAATGAGACAATACCTTAATGAAAAAAAAAAAACTAGTAGCCACTTATATCTTACTTGATTTTTAGTAGGTTTTTTAGCATTACAAGTAAAGGTAAATAAAAATAAAGGTTTATTCCTGATGCTGCAAGATGCATAAAACTACTAAGTAGTGGAAAATCCCCCGAGTTCACACGCCAGCTTTTCATTGCATCTTTTATGACATCACTCACACACGGTCAACACACTATATCGATTTATCTTAACATATCGCTCGCTATGCAATTTGTATGAACCACCACAAACGGCGAAGATATCTTCGAGATGGTTTATACAAATTGCTTAACGAGCGGTATACATATTTTCATTTTAAAATATTGGGTGATATGGGATTTATCTTGTGATGCCGAGCGATGTGTCTTAAAGATACAAAATCATAACATAATATGTTACGTACGTTATATTATAACGTAATAGCATTTCACAAAAAAAAAAAAAAACATATTGTCGTATCTTTTCCCTATGTGATACGTTAAGATACTATAGTCTGTAAGTTTAGGTACTTATCTTTTGTAAACAAACTTTGTATGAAACTGACAGTTCAGAAGTGTCACTTTCGTACAAAGTTTGTTTACAAAAAGATAAGTACCTAAACTTACAGACTATATAATATTTTATATCCATTTAGGTGGGGTGTCGAGCTGTGTCATAGAATTCCACTTAATGTTATTACGCACATAGTGGAATTCTAAATCTGTATTATACACTTGAATGGAAATAAATATAAAATGTGTATACCCCACATCCATATAAATATTATAGTATCTCCATAATGTGTGACGCTTTTTATTGTCTTTGCTGCTGTTTTACTATCTGCAGCCTGCTTGACGACATGCGTTCCATAAATAATAAGTCTACTTCGGTATCCATTGCAAAGACAGACAAAGAATGGCAGTTCGAATAGGACATATTTGACAGCTGCTAAACCCAAACTAAAGGACATGGACAAAGACATGTCAACAAAGAAAAATAGTTATAGTTATAATAATTTTGAAAGCTGTCAAATATGTCCTATCCTATTCGAATGTCCATAATTGAAGACAAAGCGGACCCAAGAATGCTGAGTGGGATTGATTACTATGTAATTCTTTGCTAGAGGTCGATGGCTGATGTGATGTGACCGAAAAAAAAACGACACGACTTATAAAATTCGTTCATGGGGCCTAACCCTTAGGCTCTCGGACCAAAAACATTCATTGAAGGGTATAGATAAAAACCACTTATGTCATGATGAAATCAAAGCAGTCAGACCACAATCAGACCGACTCTAGGACGATATAGCAAATGACACTGCAGCAATGAACAGCAAAAGGACATTCATTGTTTAGGTTACCAACACGTGCTACAATAAACGATATTAAATAACTATTCCTTTGTTTTTCTGCTAACATTTACTAAGCGTATTAATGGCACTTCTGAGTATACCGGGCAACTTGCCAAAACGTTCCGGGGCATTTGTGTTAGCTACTAGATAAGTGGCTTTTACAAACTAACAAGGAATTCCTGGTCAATTTTGTGCAAAGTATCTTAATTCTGACGGAATTGGGTCTAGCCGCTTTGTATGGTCTGTTCTTTGTCTTTTGTTGATTGTTTATAAGAAAACGTTTTCGTATTTCTGAATCTAATTTAGTGTTGCAAGTTGTTGTTGAGCTCGCCTTTTTTTTACTATTATTATATTTTTGCAAATAATAAACAAACTTAAACCAGTTTTGTGTTTACAAAACATAAAATAAACCAGATAGTTTACGCCATGGTCATTCTGATATAGTCACGTGAGGAAAATACTGCGAAAACGTTTTTGTACAAAACACAAACATGATATACGGGATTTTTTTGCGAAGTAACTTACACCTTAGTTTTAGCGATGATTTAATGGGCTTAAATAAACCGAAATGTATCATAATAAATTCAAAAAGGGTCGGCAAAGATACCTTTTCCTTTCAAAACAAGAGTTTAGTTCATAAAGGTGGTCTGGCGATCCGAAATACTACTCATGTACTTTCCTGGTATAAATTTAGACCACTTTATTGTATCATCGCAATCTCAAGGGCCGTCCCCCACACAGCAAGCCCGTAGCTACATGTTAAAAATATCGGGGTCAGTGACCCGGGCGCGTAAATACAAACCCGACTACAACACAGACATCCATACTCTGTGTTGTAGTCTGGTTGGTACAGAGTTCGGACGTACAAACCGGACTACAACACAGAGCACTCATACCAGCCTTTTCGCAATTACATTAGTTTTGAAATGCCCTGTGTCGGTTCTGGCACATCGCCGGCCCCTACCGGGGCACGCTCGCTCCGCTCGCTCGGCTCGTGCGTTGTGGACGCAGTTCTAACCTAACCTAACCTAACCTGGCGTTGACGCCAGGTTAGGATAGGTTGTACCTAACAAACCTATGTTTGAGCTTGAGTGGCTTTTGTATTTATCATTAAAATTTCATTAATCATTAAAAATATCATTTATCATTAAAATACCGCTAATCATTAAAGTGTGATTAATCATTAAATTATCATTAATCATTTCATTAATTATTCATTATGATTGGTTACTCATCATTAAAATATCATTAAACTATAATTTATCATTAAAACATTTCATTAGGTAATCGTTAAAATACGTAGTCGGTCCCAAAGTTCTGTCACATATGAAAATACTGAGAAAATAAAAAGTACCAATCCGTTTTTAAAAATTTATATATCAATTAAAAATACAATCATCGAAGAATCAAAATAACATAAAACTATTCGAAATGACCTCCCTTGCTTTTAACAACGGCCTTCAACCGCGGCGGCCAGTCGTCTATCGCAGCACGCACCATATCCATGTCGATTTCAGCGACTGCTTTAACTATGGCTGACTTCAGACTCTCCAAATTTTTATGGGGCTTAGCACAGACCTTGCTCTCTAAGACCTGCCAAATTTTATAGTCCAGAGGATTAA
Organism: Keiferia lycopersicella; assembly: GCA_029255805.1. Lineage (NCBI taxonomy): Eukaryota > Metazoa > Arthropoda > Insecta > Lepidoptera > Gelechiidae > Keiferia > Keiferia lycopersicella. Next base: position 56,291 of record JARACZ010000029.1, on the reverse strand, counting down.
GGTCTGGACTGGAGGAAGGCCAATCTTCGTTTCTTATAAACTCAATGTTTTGACGTTCAAACCAGGCTTGAGTGGTCCTGGCTTTGTGAGCGGGCGCAGAATCCTGCTGGAATACAAAGTGATGTCCTGAAAATAGTGTGTTGGGCAGGTCTTTGACGTACCGATCCAAAACCGTCTCTTGGTACACTTTTGCGCTGGTTTTGACCCCCTTTTCGCAAAAATGTACCTCAGTTGGCCCATAGTAGGAGACTCCTAACCAGACCATGACTGAAGAGGGATGATGCCCATGTTGCACCCGCGAAACTTTGTTTCCTGCTTCTTCAGAGCTGGTAGCGTACACTCTATCGTTTTGTTTATTATACTTTTCTTCTATATCAAAAATTTTTTCGTCTGTAAAAAGTATATCGCGGTGCCGGTTTTTCGCGTACCGTTTTAACAACACCCGAGATCTTTTGAGTCTAATTTCTTTTAAACGGGCATTAAGTAAGTGCCCACTCTTTTTTTTGTATGCTCGCAGCTTAAGGTCTTCGTTTAAAACCTTTTTGACTGTTTTTCTACTAACCTTCATCTGCAAAGCCATAAGTTTCTGTTTTCGGACAGGATTTCTTCGTATGCGCTCCTTGATCGCTTTGATCACTGCTGGTGTTCTGGCGGAGCGAGGCCGGCCAGTTCTTTTCTTGTCCTCAACACTAGAGACTTCAGTGTACCTAGTTATAGTACGATACCCAAACCTAAGCGTTATTTTAAATTTTTTGAGCAACTTGAAAATGGTACTCGGCGAGTGCCCACAGCGATGCAACGCCAAAACTGCTATTCGGTTTTCTTTCAAAGTCCACTCCATCGTGAAAAATCGACCCAAATGATTATTTATTGTTTTAAAATAATTGTTAAACATTCAAAAACAGAATGCAATAAAACTTTTCCAAATCCGTGTTCTAAATTCAAAAATAATATGCCAGTGACAGAACTTTGGGACCGACTACGTAATAACAATCACAATCGTTAACTTGGCATTTATCATTGATGATGTCTGTGTTGTAGTCGCCTTTGTAGCATAATTTAATGTTCCAACCCGACTACAGCACAGACAGTCCCCTGTCTATGCTGTAGTCTGGTTTGTACTAACGCGACCCGGGCGCGTAAATACAAACCCGACTACAACACAGACATCCATACTCTGTGTTGTAGTCTGGTTGGTACAGAGTTCGGACGTACAAACCCGACTACAACACAGAGCACTCATACCAGCCTCTTCGCAATTACATTAGTTTTGAAATGCCCTGTGTCGGTTCTGGCACATCGCCGGCCCCTGCCGGGGCACGCTCGCTCCGCTCGCTCGGCTCGTGCGTTGTGGACGCAGTTCTAACCTAACCTAACCTAACCTGGCGTTGACGCCAGGTTAGGATAGGTTGTGTCTAACAAACCTATGTTTGAGCTTGAGTTGCTTTTGTATTTATCATTAAAATATCAGTAATCATTAAAATATCATTAATCATTAAAATATCATTAATCATTAAAATATCCTTAATCATTGAAATATCATTAACCATTAAAATATCATTAATCATTAAAATATCATTAATCATTACAAAGCCATTAATCATTAAAATGTCATTAATCATTAAAATGCCATTATTCATTAAAATTTCGTTAAGCATTTACGTATGATTAATCATTAAAATTATCATTAATCATTAAAATATCATTAATCATTAAAATATCATTATACATTAAAATATCATTAATCATTAAAATATCATTAATCATTAAAATATCATTAATCATTACAAAGCCATTAATCATTAAAATGCCATTATTCATTAAAATTTCGTTAAGCATTTACGTATGATTAATCATTAAAATTATCATTAATCGTTTCAGTAATTATTCATTATGATTGGTTATTCATCATTTAAAATATCATTAAGCTACAATTTATCATTAAAACATCATTAGGTAATCGCTAAAATAATAACAATCACAATCGTTAACTCGGCATTGATCATTTATCGATGATGTCTGTGTTGTAGTCGCCTTTGTAGCATAATTTAATGTTCCAACCCGACTACAGCACAGACAGTCCCCTGTCTGTGCTGTAGTCCGGTTTGTACTAACGCGACCCGGGCACTGGAGCAGACCAGATCGATACGGGTACACGGTTAACCTCAGGGATACGGGGTGACTAGAGGATGTTGTCCTTGTCAAGGTTTTGTGCCCTTTGTAGCTTTAGTTATGGTTCAGCCCTAGAAAAATAGTTATACTCGTTATTATACTACTTAGAATGCCTTGTGGAGTTGCTTAGACATTTTAAAACAATTTCGTGGATCATGTGACCTGACCGAGTGACATGATCTGACTTTTATCTTTTGTAAGGTCAATGTTCCTTCATACACAACAGGATGGTTACTAGAAGAAGACTATACATAGTCCTAAGGCCTGAAAGTAAAAAAAATAATCCCTAAAGAGGTGCACACGTAATTGAGTACAAATTAATCCAGTTAGAACGATCTGAAAAGGTAGGATAAATTAGACGTAGCTCACTAAGACACAACAAAAAAAATATTTTTGTGTGTAGGGTTTCCTTTAAAAATTCCTTTGCAGCTACTCCAAGAAATACGACAAACTACAGCCTGAATCCCAGCCAGCGTAACCTGCAGATTATCTGAAGATGCCGCTATGCCGGTTGGAGTTGCGCAGTAGACGCCAAGTCCTGTGCGCATGACGAGCGGTCGAGCCATTGGTCGAGTGGTCGTCTCGTGACGTCGGCTGCCGTCGCGTCGTCGAACGTTCGCGAAGCCTGACGTCAGATTACGTCACGTCGACCGGCGAAGCCTCCAGCAATAGCCAGTAATCTTCTAAAGTCCGTAACAATGCAGTAATCGACTTAAGGCTGACACGTGCATAGAAAATAGAAACAGTGTTTCTAGATGCAAAGTACTATGGAATGCTTTGTTTTATATTGTAATGTTTATTGTGAAATAACAGACTACAAAGTTTAGTTACGCTTTTTTCTATGAATCATGTTTAGATACACTAACGTACCACGCCCCTTTTAACTCTTTAATAGTTTTAATTAGGTATACTCACTCACCAAGGCCTTTTCGTTTCAAATATCGAGAGAATGAGTGGCACAAACCACAGCAATTGGCGTCGATAGATAATGATGTTTTTCTTGCCTAGATGATGCCAGGAGGCGAGGACTCGTATCGCATGCAACCTGCGCGGGCGCAACCGCTCTTGCGCAAACCGCGGCGCGGCGAAGGCCGGCGCGCGCACCACACGGAAACTTTGCAAACCTCAAATTGCTGCTAATTCTAGTCTGTATGTACCTGCCTGCACGCAGGAATCTATCATTTCGCTTCTTGTTAGCGCCGCTTCATCAATAATGTAGGCTTGCCTATATACTTCCCTGTGTAGCACTGAAACACAAAGAACAAAGACACAGAACAGAAAAGCGAAAACTATGCTGTGCTATTAAAGCAAACAGATTCTCAGATTCTTTGTCCAAGAAATGGATTAGAGTCGAAGAAATAGAGTTCAGACAGAAAATTTTGTCGCATTATCAAAGATGTATGAATTCGTGTTTCAAAAGGTGAACAATCTTTGATGTCTTAACCATACCATTTGATCTTTTTACATGTTCTCGGATGTTTTGGTTCGGGTTGGACCCTAACCTCGATTGTTGTCCTTACCCACGGAGGTATTTAACGTGGTAACCAGTGGGTACTCAAAGTTTTCCTCGTACACTTGACATTGGTCTGAAGCCGTCACCTATTTCGTAAGGGCACAGCAGTGGAATAAACAATCACCAGTTCTGAACCCGGGTCGATACTAAAACAGCCTTGAGACGATTTTATTACTACGGATTTTCATACCAGACCTCAGGGGATTGGGTTTTCCCACAAAATAATATATTTATTAATAGCACTAAATATATTATAACGAATAAGAACAGAACAAGAATACTAATGAACTTTTTATAGATCAAAACAAGCATGATCACTAAAGGAATGAGATCACTGAGAAGCTGGTTAAAAAATAGTTGTATTTAGTTTTATTACAAGAACAACAACAAATAATGAAAATATGTGAACGATGTTATCTAACGAGACCGTCAGAACCAGTTTATCAAGAATATTCTATTTTAGAATCTCACATGTCAAGGCCCGAAAATAAATTCGGCATAATTAATGCACAGCGTTTGCGTTGTTGTGCTTGAAGTTGGCTATTTGTAGATTACAACAAATCATCTTAACAGATCAAAATAGATGCTGTTGTGAATCTATTTTTACTTTCGCAAATTCATTAATCGATATAAAGCGGATTAGATAACTCTTGTGATAGAGATACATTTCTGCTTACCTGAGAAGAAAAAACATTTCCAAACATTTGAATACATGTGAAAAGTTATGACTTCAGCTTAAACATATATACTTATAAAAAAAACTTTCCATTATGTCTATTTGTATACAAATACTCTAGAAACGTTAGTTTTAGCTACTGCTTCTTTTTAGCGAATCGATTCTGGCGCTTCAATATACTATTTGGACCAATTTAGTTGTCCGTTGCTTTGTCGCTACTGTAAATACAAAAATATCTATCTAGAGACGTTGCAGTCAAATCACAGTCTATCTGCAATCAGTTGCAGTCGAGACTCGAAGCTTCTCGAGAGCTATTTGACTTGATAGCTCAGCCTCAAGTGACCACAATAAGATAATCGACCGACACGATGTGAATATTGCTGGAGTATTACAGAAATCGTATCTATCCACTGCTACACAGCTGAGATTTCTCTATTCCTCTTACTTTCTTTTACGTTATATGTTACATACTATCTATACTTACTTTTATATTATGCAAAGTATTACACATCCATCTATTCACTGACACGACCAAGTTTGTGTCATTGTTCATTTATAAGGAAAGCTTTATTTGTCATAAAAGTTCAAAGACTTTCTTGGTCTTTGTTGTTGTCCCTTGTACTTTCACTGCAGTTCAGATTTCTTTGTTAAGTATTTTTATACTTTGTTTTAAACTTTGAACGGGATTTCGAAGTAAATTAAAAGGAATTAAAAGAAAATTTTGACTGCATATTTCAAAGTCTCGAACATTCCGCAAAATCTAAAATGTAAATGAAATTCTTGAGCAAGTAAATAAAAACAATGCTTTGTTTACTAACGTCGAACTAAGTTTGCGTCAATTGAATATTAACGCCTAGGCTGACGATTATGACGCCGTATGAACAACCTAACAACTAGTTTAATGGTTGAACCTCTATTAACACAAGACATTTCTGCACGTGTCATTGACGTTAAAACCATTTAAGATTAAAATAATGATTTCCTTGAAGAGCAAATTTTTTAAGTAATTATATTTTATCTTGATGCGATACTTACTAGAACTACTTACGTGACCTATATTAGACGGGCTATCCATTAGTAGAAACATTTCATCAACTTTATTACTACTGTCCTAAGGCTTCTAGATGCCGTATCGGATTCTTTGATTAGAAATGTATCACATAGGCATGCTATCATTATGTTTGTCATTGCGATGCCTATCTACCCGATTGCAAGAATCAATATCACTGCTTAGTTTATGTTGCCGTTGGCCTGTTGACGTATCAGGCTGTTTTGATTTAGCGGGAACGAGCTGGTTTGCATCATATTTGCAGTATTTGCATCATGGCTATGTCAACATTGACGTGCCTCTCTGCTGGAAGAGGTGGCAAAACAACTGACCTCCTGCTTTTGTAAACATCTTCATAATGAACTGACTGAGTCAGGGATATTGCAACATTTGTTTACTGTGGTCTTTTCTAAAGATTTCTAAAGGATATGGCCACAGTACGAAGTTTGTAGTAGTATCCTAGTGATGACGCAGTTTGCATGAAGGATCTTATTGTCAGAAAGAAAGAGAATCAGAATATCAAAAAATATTTTCTTATAAGGTAGCAAAGATCGTCTTCGTATTCCTATTCAGTCAACTGAATCTGAAAGAACACGACATTGAATCTGTCACAGAATAGAATTGTGTGACAAAAAAGATAATTTCTTACCTAACTTGTACCTTCCTTTTCTACAAGCGCATTCTAGATAGTAAACAATGGAAAACTATTGTCTAGAACGTTTAGATGGTCTGCTTGGTTTTAAGGAAACGGAAATGTTGTTAAATAATACTAGGTAATCACGAAGTTTAGAATATTTGTAGTACATACTTATATGTTGTCAGCTAAATATGTATAGTCTTAAAATAAACATATCATTACTTATATGCAGTAAGGTAAGTATTCTAGATTCTAAAAATCTTTTAAGAATCTTGAAGTTATTAAGTAATATTATTTATCAATTTGAGCTGTATGGGAGTATTTGAAAAATATTTTCAAATAATTGCTATAAGTACTTATAATCGTTTATACAATTTTATAAGTATGTAAAGGTGCTCAAGGACTCCAAAGTGACCTCAAATGGCACCCAGCATAATGAAAGGAAAACATGCTTTTAGCTAATTGCTAAAATCTACGAAACATCATTGCCGACAAGGTAAAAGTACTTCTATCAGTCCAACAAATATAGCAGCTATTGATCGCATCTATTATGAATAAGGTGGGCGGTGGATGATTGATTGTACGAAACAAAACTATACACATCCCTACGTAGTTCCTATATGTGTGTGCCACTTGCACTTGACCGTCTTTTTATCGCATTCTTTGGCGATCGAAAACAGGCCCCAAACAAACAACGTATCGCAAACCGTGCATGATGTAACTCAACCTTTTGCGTACACCCGAACGTACTCGGAAGGTCGACGTCGTATCGTACTGCAGTGAAATGTTAAGTCTGTTATTGTTGGACAAAGGTGAGCCTTGGTGTAAGTACCAACGTAATGAGATTGTTATGTCAGCATTTATGATTAAAACATTTGATGCAAAATGCAATTCTAGTAACATTCACAGACTAGCGTCAGATCATCCCAACTGGGAGATGTTCGTTCTAATGAGAATAGATTTCAAGAAAGCAAAGGAAGGAAAGTTGGCTTTCCATATGACATAAAATGTGCAGTGGCGCTATAAAGTATGATGAGAGAACCGATTGAGCACGGCACACGACCATTATCAGAACCACTATCTGTACAAGATAGCAGCAGTACTGAATGATGCAAGTAAATAACTCGGTTCAATAATATTATCTATCATTGAATATGTATTATTATTACCACAGATGCACTGATAGTAAAATCTACTGCTATTACGACATTCGCAACAATGATTAAGAAATTTGATTTGTTTAGCAGGTTTCAAGAAATATTGAAGTGCACAAAAAGAACGAAAGAAAAGAAATATAAAAAAAAATAGATCGATTCGTTTTACCGATTTCGTTTCTTCTACACTGAACAAATCGTAAGAAAATTGAGATGAATACGCCATACAAGACAAATACGGCAGTTATAAAGAATGGCACTAAAAATGAGACAGACGTTCAATTTTACAAAATGGAGTCAACTAGATAACGAGACAAAGCACACAATAGCGCAAGGCCAGGACAGTTTAGAAATGATGATGACGACTACTTTGCAGCTGATAAAATCGTTGCTACGGAACTTGGTTCCATCCACTTTATTATAACACCTAAGCATACATACAGTTACATAGCGACCGGTAAAATGCTGTATTTCTTATGCACGAAGCATTTGATCCTAAAATAACTAAAAATGACTGGATATTATCATGGAATGATACGAAACACTTTATGATTTTATACACACATACATACATATACATATATCACGCCTTTATGCCTTGCAGGGTAGGCAGATGCGTTAACGGCCGTAAGAATGATTTTATACCCCTAAACCAAAGAGTATTTTTTCAGATATTACAGCGCATTCACTAAAAATTCATTATGTTTGGTCATCGACACATCACATTGAAGATCAATTTTTGTTGTATCTATTTTAAAACTTGTAGAATACTGATTTGATGATTGAAACAGACGTGCAAAATATTTGCACTTTATCAATAATCACAGTGACTGTTATAAAACTTGCGTCCTATACATTAATCAAACATACTCATGTGTGATTTCTATTGGTAGTAAGCAACTCCAATAAAAGTTGATAATTAAAATTTTCAGTGACCTGGCTTTTGAGGATAGACACCTACATGCTGTGCGTTTGTGTACAAAGGCGGCTTATAGCGAATACTAGGTCTCCCGGGCGCCAGTACCAGCCGTTCTAGCACTCGTGGATAGCTCTGCAGCAGAATCGATTTCTAGAAGAGCGAAACCGTACCATTCGGTTCAGGGTCGGCTCAACCTTTGCGTTCCGTTTCATGCTACAATTAGGACACGCGAGTTTACTGCCGAAATGATGTCTGCCTAGCAACAACTTCAGCAGACTATCTCTAATTTATGAGTCCTATACTGGTAATGGTATACGACTCGACTCTGGAGTCGACATTGTTAATATGGTGTTCCTGTATCATAATTATGTGGTGTAAGGGATAGCTCTTTAAAAACTCATAGGATGCATGCAGACTATGAAGCTGAACATCTTTTCCCTATAAACACATGTCGGGAAAAGACAAAAATTTCAACTATCTGCACAAAATCACAATAAATTTGACAATATTTATTACCTATATGTTACTATAAAGGTGTTCAGTTTCATGATTTGAATGCTTACTATCAGTGTTTGGCTAGAGCTGTTTCCCAACAATATTCCATATCAACAGTAATATCATACAATTATTTACTACGTTCCTTTTAATTCGTAAGATTGTCGTATAATGTCGCATTAAGTGGTAAATCGTATTAAACGTTATCTAATAAGCAGGTTTTACTGTATTTGCTTTAGTTGTAACTGGTTTTACTGCATTCGTAATTTAGTAATTTTCATTATCATTAGATCATAAGTTTTTATCATCATAGTAGTGTTATGTATTAGTACCTATTTCTCGATATAGCGTGGCGCTTATCAACTTCCTCATTGTAGATAACTAAATTTTCGTGAGTATCAAATCAGCGACCACACCTCTGTTGATTACCTACCGTATCGTAGATTTATTCTTCAAGATGATGAGTCCATGAATCATTTAGTTGTAAATACTGGTGACGCAACTGAACAAGTTATTTTTTATCAATGGGCACTGGACTGTACATCTTGTTATAAAAAAAGATTTTGAAGCCATTCGACTTGAAAAGGCGTTGAAACAAAGTCAAGCTTATTGATGAGATGATGATTACAACTTTTACTTCTGTAGGTATAGCATTATTTTGCGAATTTTTAAAAAATATAGGCACTATAACTAAAAAATATGCCGTGATTGTTGAAATTGAACACCATTTCATTACTCCTTTCTTTCAATAATGAAAAAACCTGGTTTGTTTTCATAACAAGTGCGTTTACTACACTTGGTCACAGAAGTGATCGCACTGGTTTAACGACAATGAGTATTATAATAATTGCTGACCTTGCGTGGCCTAGACCTACCGATCATGATTCATAAAATAGTTAACATAAGCAGTTGTATTAAATATTCTCACGTTTGGTGTGAGGCTGGTTTCAGAGCGGCGCGTCTCAGCAGCGCTGCCCAGGCGCGCGCGGCTCGGGCGCGCGCCTGGGCAGCGCGTTCGCTGTGAAACGACATTCAGACGCGCGCGCTTCGTTGTGGTGTACGGTCGAGTGCAGAGAATCATTATGCCAGCAAACGTAATCACTATATTAGGTATATACGTTATATGGAAAAGAGTGCAACAACGACGTCTTAAAAGATTGCTCTGAATCGCTACTGGCAATCGAAGAAGATCCGACCGCGGCGCGGCCGAAACGCGACCCAAGACGCGTCACTATGAAACGCTACATACAATCTAGTGTAATGCGAGGCGCGCGCGGCTGGGCAGCACGTTCGCTGTGAAACGACATTCAGACGCGCGCGCTTCGTTGTGGTGTACGGTCGAGTGCAGAGAATCATTATGCCAGCAAACGTAATCACTATATTAGCTATATACGTTATACGGAAAAGAGTGCAACAACGACGTCTTAAAAGATTGCAAGTCGATCCTTTTAATGCTACAAGGTTGTTGAGAGGAGCCTTTGTAACATCGTTTTCTGATTTACGAGAAGATGGTTACAGATTTAATAAACATTTTCGACTTTCGCCACCAACGTTTGACGAATTACTGTGTAAACTACAAGCAACTTTATTGCGATACGATGCAATATGCGTCCCTATTTTTATAATTCGCATCAGATGTATTCCACAAACATTCTCGATGACGAACTTCATCAATCAGTCGCCCCGTGTCGATAAAGTCATCCATTTTCAGTCACGTAGAGGAATACATAAATTACAGTGTGTTGGACTGTACGCAGCCGCGCGTCCGCACCGTGTCGCTCTGAAACGCTACTGGCAATCGAAGGAGATCCGACCGCGGCGCGTGGCGGCGCGGCCGAGACGCGGCCCAAGACGCGTCACTATGAAACGCTACATACAATCTAGTGTAATGCGAGGCGCGCGCGGCTGGGCAGCGCTGCCGAGACGCGTCGCTCTGAAACCAGCCTGAGATACTCGAATCGCCAATGTAAGTTTCATGCACCCAGCATACCAACGGGCAACTGTCTAATGTAGCCTGAGCTTGACTGTATCTGCATACTTGTTTATTAGTATATTTAGCTTCCTTGTCACCTCAACCTTGGTAGCGTCTGTATCTTATCTTTACAAAATTTCATGATTTGGTAGTTGTAATGTAGTACGATGGTGTACGATGTAGGATCATCAATTGCTAAATAATCATTTTTATCAATTTGTATATTATTTATAAACGCAACCGTTTTTTTTTTCATCGATACACCTTTTGCAAGACTGATATCATTAAACTTTGTTTTCCTTCACGTGTCTTTAGTATTGCGTTCTAATTTTTCATTGTTGTTGATAAAACTGAATTATACTGTGGTGCTGATAATCAATCACTAGGATACTACTACATTCATTACACTGGTTACGTGGACGTTTTGTAAGAACAATTACATCTTATCAAATCACACAACTACAATGCACTGCATGAATTTATAGGTAGCTGAACAGTGCGTCAGTAGTGTAGAATTTATTACGGTTATGGGTTTTTGCGTTAGATTCGAAAAGAAACTAAAGAATAATGAAAATCAAGTTTATTAAATAATAACAGCATTAACTTACTGAGATTCCCTTTCACGTCCAGCCCTATTAAACTATATGTACAATGCGGGCTGCTTATTCTATATTTACATCACGTGGGGGTCAGGCTTCGATCACAGGATAAATAATGTTGTGAGGATTAGCGTCCTAAACAGGTGCGCCGACCTCTTCTTGATACGACCTCGTGAGGTGCGCGGCGGCGGCGGTCAGGTGCTTGAGCGAGTGCCGCAGACCGCGGAGGTGGCGGCGACACGCGGCGGCGGCACGGGCAGCTGATTCTCTTTCATCCTCACCCTCGATACCAGAGTCTCCAGCGGCACTGGAAGCGTCACTCTCTGTGTCACTGATATCCGAAATCCTTCTTCCCCTCTCCACATGCTCCTCAGTCTCCCCATTGGACCAGAGGAGCTCAGTCTTTAGGTCATTCAGCATAGAGAATAGGCTGAATGGGTCATCGTCTCCTTCCTGCGGCAGGTTCATCAGACGGCTGGGCACCAGCACAGTCTCGTCCATGTGGTTGACCATCTTGACGAACCTCTCCATGTCATTGAGGATGCTCTGCTTGGAGAACTCGGTGTCATCGTGCCGGGCAATCCTCCTCAAGCTGTTTCTGTAACAATAGAGAATGTTCGTGAGTTCAACTGAACGGTTTCAATACAGGTAAACTATCAAAGGAAACGACTTGTTACTGAATCGGTCGAGTGAAGGTTCTTAGACAGGAAACAGACTCTCTACTTTTATATGTAAAATTCGTGGTGTTGTGTTGTGAAGTGTTAGATAGGTCTGTAATAAAGACACTTCCTGAGCTATGCAATATTGTGGTGTGCGTGTCATCATCAATTAGATTGATGGTTTTATACCTGCCTACCTGCGTAGCTGCAAGGTTAATTATTACACGAGTAGAATAATTGCAGTAAGATGCATAGTTGAATTGACGCTATACATTTGCATAATAAGTTTTGTAACCGTTCGGACGCTTAGCATACCACCGTAGGTATCTATTGAACAAGGATATGATTTCGGAAAACCCACCACACCCAATCGCCATCGAAATCAATTGTTATTGCCCCAAAATGTTAATTTGTTTCTACGTTCAAGGGTAATCCCAATTTTAACCGGTTAGTTCTACTTCAAAGTATAAATGTAACAAAAGGCTTTATGTAACTAACCTAACTCATAAATAAATTATAGATTGGGCGTACATTAAACTGAGAGCTATCGGAATGTGGTATAATAATATGAAAATTATTTAAATCAACTGGTTTTAGAGGCCTATTACAAAAAATGTCCTATAAATCCTAATCTTGTCGTAAGTCACATCTGGTGGCTATGACCCGCGCACGCCCAGTGCGTTCCTGGAATTCCCGGATAACCTCACTTTTGCACTACACCAAAATCCAATAACCAATTAGAACAACTAGCGGATTCACATGGCCACTGGCCAATTTGCAGAGATTTCATTGAAAACTGATGCTGTCACGACATGTGAAAGGCATCCAATGATTTCGTCACTCGCGGCGAGGTGTTAACCGTATTCCAAGGTGGATGGGTTCGAGCCAGCTGCCCTCATTGCAGGAGCATCACACAACCCATTTTAGAAAAACAAGAATGCATCACGCACAGACAGCCGCAGCTCATAGGGGATACACACAGGGGTCGGGCTAATGGGCACAAACGAAACCGATCCGTACCTGCTGTTCTCCAAATTGGTGGAAATGTCGGTGTTGAATGCCATCTTCTGGTGTTATTTATCGCAGTAAATATCACTGAACACACAATTTTCTTATTGATGTCACTGAGAAATTGACGTTTGCAATCACGGCTTACGAAACGACGCGATGTGAAATGAACTGACAAGAGCACGGAACACACGACGTGAGTGCGCGGCGAAGGTTTGACGTTTGCCGAGAGTGGGGAGATCCGCCGCTTTTATATGACGCCATCGTACGATGCGGGGAGCCGAACTTTGAATTTATCAGTTTACTACGGAATGTTCACCTAATGATACTTTATTGAATAGTAATTAGTATTGACGCCTTTACACTTGACGTAGGTATCTTTCGCGAAAAGTTTGGACTGTTCCTGTCATGATACTGAATTTTCTAATATTTTAGGCCGTTGTTAGGCGCGTCCTTCTCGAGTCACACCACCGCGAGCGAGCTCTGTGATTGGGTAGATTGAAACATGGCTTTCCCCTATTGGTGTTCTATATGGATCCCTAGCGCGCGAAGTTCGAAAATAATGCTGGCAGGAAAAGTGATTTAGAATTTGTGACGCAAAACCTTGTTTGAATGGTTTTATTGGTCATGCATGTCACGGTGACGAGGTCGTATATGGGTTGTATTGTAATAAAAAATCATCGGCTATCTTATCTGTCTCAATTGTCTCATCATTCCAAATAGCAGTTTTTATTTGTGTCATCTTCACTATTATCGCTACTATCAAGGAATACGTACTAATTATTTAAAAAATACCCACACTTCATGCGTTTGTATCAGAACACGCTTTAATTGCAAAATTGGATTTAAATGTTATGTATTTATGTAAGAACATAAATATTGAAATGGTTTATGTACAAAACGGTGTAGGTAACAAAACGCTTTCTTCAAGTAAATAAGTTGAAAGGTCTTGTAGAATATATTTCAGCCATTGTATGTAAAACTTTTACGTCCGATTGTCCTAAAAAGATTGCAGCATTTTGTATTTATATAAAGAATAAAATACTTATCAACTACACGACCGACAAATTTTAGTCAAATTGGGCTTTACGTAAGAAAGCTGTTGTTTTGCAAAATTCGTGAAAAGCTGGGTGGGGTAGGTTAGGTAGGGTACGTTTGAGTAGGTACCTAGTTTTGAGCTTGAGTTGAAGTGCTTAGAATCTTAAAATGCTGCCTTACATACTGGGTGGTGCGGTACCCAAAGACTTTCTTGAAGCTACACTACCAGTCAAATTAGCTATTCATCAGTAACATCTAGTATATTCTAAGTCTATGGTACCATCGTACCATCGGTCAACCATCACCGTCATGTCTGGTCATGTCCGTGGTGTCCTGCATTGTCATCATCCTTGTCATCGTCTCATAGATAAACAATAGATATTCGTAGGTCATGTATTTACCACTTTTAGTAGGAGTACCTATAATATTCTTTATTCAAAAGTATAAAAGAAATGCTGTAGCTTGACTAGAAAGAGTAGAAATTAACTAAAATTGAACTAAAAAATTTGTATGAAAAATTGTCGCCATAGAAACGTTATCTTAGCGTCAGATTTGACATATCGCGAAGAAAGTGGCGCTCTCATTTTTTATCTACTCTATGGTCAAGCTAGGTATACGTTAAACGCTACGCTACATACATTCCAGCAAAAAAGAGATAAAATTTAAAAAAAATGGAACAAAAACTTTTGCATTACAAACTGTTGCGTATCTATCAGATTCGTCGCTAAAAAAGAATGAAGTCAAAAATAAATAAATTCCAACTCCCCTATAAATCGAATATCTAAATACCTACGCTACATGCGCTACATATCATCAGTTGACATCATACGAAACAGGGGTGTTTACGCATAGTAACTCAATTCAGCGAAACACTCATCCATACAGCGTCATACGCGCAACGTGTCGATAATATTTACCACGCCCCTTATTCTTCAACATGGTCATAATTTCATCAACTGTTTATTTTTGTTAGTTTATCTATCACGCCATTCACGCCTGTAATCCGAATGAAAAGTTGCCTGATTTATAAATAAACACGCTGAATATTATTTACTTATATTGCTGGCTTGTCTGTTATCTATTATTTTATCTATCATTAAATATTTATAGTGTGCTGCCTTTTGCCGCTGTAACCAACTGACTTATTATTACTTGCTACTAGTTAGCTGGTTAGATACTGATTGGAAAATTATCAGATAGACTTACGTTTTTTTCATTTTTCTGTTATATTTTATTAAGACCCAAGTCTCACTGAAAAAGTATTTATTTAAGCTATATTTGTCATTTAAACTATGTTTAAACCTATGGTAGGATAATAGGTGTTTGCCTACAATATCCGACCTCTGCATCGAAAAAACTACAATTTTATATGTTTATTTGACGTAACCATCATAAAAGTTTGAAAGTAATAGCGATTTCTCAAAAAGTCTCAATTGAAATCTATGCGAATTTAAAATCTGGAAAAGGCAAACTAAGCCACAAGACCGAAGTGTGTTAAGTATTTTATTCGACATTGAAATTATCATATCACGATAAAATTACAATGAACTTAAACAAAACGGACCCACACGAAGACCACTGTAATTACCTACCTAAAGTCACAAAACACATGTTTAACGGACGATTCAAAAAACAAGATAAAGATAGCGGTTTTGGGAATTTTGTACTTAATTATGTGTCGCTATGCTACTCAAAGACCAGGTGTACGTTGCCATCAAGTAATATGTAAATTGAGGATCTGTTTTGCTATCGAGGTTTGTACTATCGAGGCTTGCTTGGACCAAAAGGATTTTTGGACGTTACATCAATCATGGCAACACTCATACATAATAAATAGTGCAGTTAGATGACCGCCCAGTAAAAGTGGACTAGGCCCGTGTATAACTTATACGAGCTAATCTCGAGTGCTTAAAAAGTTATACTTTGTACAAGTCAAACTTGATAGCGTCAATGCGGCTAGTTGGTATTATTTTTGGTCGAAAATCGCTCTTAAAATCGGCCACCGTAGTAATTTTACTACCTACGCCGTGACCCGTAGCAGCATTAAATGGAGACATACCTAAGATGTACAAATGTAAATTTTTACTTTTTCGAATAAAATATTGTACTTGGGTCTGTCTTTCTTTTTATATTAACATTACTAAAAATATGATTTTATATTTGAAAGTACTGGATATATTTTATGGCATCTTTTATCGCTTGAGAGGTATTTTCATCCCTAAGTTACCAACATTGACCTAATGAAAAACTCTCACGAGAAAGGAAAAAAACCAGTACCTACTACGAACATTATAAAAAAATGTGATCGGAGAGTGATACAATCACGAACCAATTTCGTCGAGATAGTTAAATTGCGCCGTATGGAGAATGATTTGGAGTCAAGAAAAGGTTAATAGGTACAAGATTATTAGTTAGTTAAACAATGATAGTCATGCACAAATCACGCATGTGATGAATGACTCTTTATCGAAACTTAGAAGTATTAGAAACACCGGTTACTAAATTTTGGTCATCTGTTTGCCTTTATACCCAGATTGTCGAGAAGTTGTGAATTGTTGTGCATATTTGCTATTAAGTTATTCTAAGTTTTCCATTACTGTTGGGTATTAGTGTATTACAATTTTTAGGCGATAGGCTGACAACCTGTCACTATAGTGATACACATGTTTTCTGGAACAACCTTGGACAACAATCCTCAAAAATGTCAGACGTGGCGATAGCGACCGTATTCTTACGACCGTTAACGCTCTGCCTACCCCGCAAGGGATAAAGGCGTGATATACGTATATGTATGTAAGTTTTCCATTGCGCTTAAGCTCTCTGAGCATTTAGATACTTGGTATTAAAAATAAGCGTGCTATTAGTGTAAAGTTTAAAAGTATTTAGGAACTATGGATGTATCTAAAGAAACACGTCAGCCGGTCATTCTCTTTTCGTGAGGGACATAGAGTCGTCCGAACACCCAATGAACCCTAGTGTCAGAATTTTTCAACCATCTTCTACTAGTAGCAGGCTTCTGACATTATTCTATTCTGATATTATTCGAACGATGAAGATACCCACTTCGTACTTTCAGAACCAATCCAGTGTTGCCTTGCGGACTTCGACTAGAATGGCCGGTTTGCCGTGGCTATAGGTGGCGGAGGTCTGTCGTGCGGTAGACTCCTGTAGCCAACTTGGCTCCGCACGTATCGGCTCGGGTGAGGGTGAGGGACTCTGAGAGGGTGGCGCAGGTCCTGGGAAACGCTGCGTTTTCCATAATTGCGTCGCAGGCAACGCAGTGTCTGTGCTCTTGCCTCAGACACTGATTAAATCGTCTGTCACGGGCGTATGAGGCCAGTGATGAGATGAGGAGGACCGCAACAACGTCTGTGGTGGCCATCTTCTAGTTCGGACAAATGTTTGCTATCAGCCCAAAAATCCTTATTGCCTTGACTTGGCGCAGGCACTAAGGTGTTTTTCCGTAGCAAAAGGTAAAGCTGCCTAACCGTGGAAGAGTTTCTTGAAACGGTCCTGTAGTTTTGGAAATTTATCTGTTACTTACATATAAAACAATATTTTCCCCTGTGTTATACCTACCTACTACATCACCCACTATACCTACATACTTTAGGTGATGTGATAAATTACAAAGTAAGTAAGTACATAATAATATAAGGTTAATTAGTAATTAAAACCAGTCCAATTCAGTTATTGTACGGTTTATCTCGAGTGGCGGGTCGTAGGAGCACTATACCACTATTTACCATAATTACTTCCGATAAGCTACATTCTCTATTTTTAGTATATCCGTAGATTCAAAAAAAAGTTAATTCTACTTTGACCTAAGTATTCTATTTATTATTCATCAGATTATCTACTATTCATTTTTCGAAATCACTTTACTTTAGCTCTAAATACCATGTGCTGCTTTGGCATAAAAAGTAGGTACCTACCATTAATTCAACCTCATTTTCCAGAACCCTAGTCAGTTTGGGACATAGAGACTATTGAGGTCAGTGGTTCGGGACCTTTTTCGTAACATAGAAACTAGTAACTTCACTGAGTAGGTAACTTTGAGACTACTAGCGCCATCTATTTCCGCATGGGAGGTGCTACGCTGTAGAATAGACGGAGTAGTCACTGCTGTAGTAGGTATGTTGCTACGTTGTCTACGTGCAACCTGCCTGACACTCCGTCCGTAGAGTTTAAACCACGGAGTTTGAGTATTACACGGTAGATGGCGCTTTGCCATTAGTTTTTCTACTCACTGATAGATGTCGCTACTAAAGCGTTGCAAAATCTTCCAACAACATGATCATAGCCAAGCAGAATGAAAATAAGTACCTTTCTCTTTAGTTTCTATCTATTAATTTGCTTTCCTGGCCATTTAATACGATTGCACTACCACTTAGGGTGGTTTATTGGGTTGTTGGAGGACTTGGTATCCCACACGAATGTAACCCAGATATTGCTGAAATAAAAAAAATCTGATGGGTGCATAATTAAGATTTTATATCACAGTCTGATTTCACTTGCCTGTTTGAAAAAAAATATTGCGTTGGTAAAACGGCGGTCAAATGGATGTACCTAAATATTTCAGAACTAAACCACAAAATAGTATTATAATCGAAATGAAGTAAATTTACACAAAATACTATGAAAATGAAACACATTCAGCAACAGTACTCACAGTTCGACATGAGCAGCCCAAAAGCCCGGTCCAAGTTTACTTTTCATAGAGTGCCCTCGGCGGCTAGCGGCCGCTAATCAAATTACGAGTAAGCTTTTGGATACAGGCCGGTTAGTATGGAGACCGACTCTTTACTAAATATAAACTATTGCAATCAAAAGATCTGAAAATTTTGAAGTTTGATATGTGGAATTTTTCGAGACTCTACGTTTTTTAATATACTAATTTTAGCATTCGGAAATTTGCTACTAAAAGTGCTCTCATCACACATTCTACTAAGCTC
This sequence comes from Keiferia lycopersicella, assembly GCA_029255805.1. NCBI lineage: Eukaryota > Metazoa > Arthropoda > Insecta > Lepidoptera > Gelechiidae > Keiferia > Keiferia lycopersicella. The sequence goes on along the minus strand of JARACZ010000029.1, from coordinate 37,446 downwards.
ATCTATTCAAACGAGCGCCAATTAATTCACAAACACCCTTTACCTTGCGAATATTGTAAATTAATGTGTAGTTAGAGCAATCGATGCAGACTTTTGCGCACAGAATCGAATTACATAAAAATTTTCAGAAATCGCGCACCTCGCTGTCAATAAAATTTTTAAAGAACCTTTGCCTCTTAAAATACAACCATAGATTGCGGTCATGAATTTCACCTTATTTTTAATTTACCTATCTACATAAACATAATAGGTAAGTACGTAAGTAGAGTCAACGACTTGTCTTCTTGATTGTACTATTCTAATCAGTACAAGCTTTCTTAGACCATAAAAATCAGGAAACACAAGCTCATTCCGTACTAACCAAATGGATATTGGTGCGATATCAGTGCACAGCCGGGATATGAACGAGTGTGCAAACACGCCGGTGCCGCTTTGATTCCAACCGCTCCACCAAACTCCAATCAGAGGCCAACTCCACAAAAATACATTCATTAATTAATACGTAGCAAAGGTAGATTAATGGATGCTTATGTATGGGAACAGATGAGAGAGGATACTTTTGGTAGAGATCCAGAGATCAAACGATTTCGATACGTAAAAATGTTCTTAGAACGTAATAATCAAAATTCGTATTTGCCCTAGATAACATATTTTTTGGTATTGGTAGTAGTAAGCAGCTCGAAGTAGTGGTATTAGGACGACTGTTTCCTTCCAATGGCTTCCACAAATGGTATCCATAATATGAGAATAGTGTTGCTTTATTTTAATGAAATTTTGCATACAAAAGATTTCAACGCACAAAATTTTGAAAACCCCAAAACGTAAATCACGGGCCTTCCGTAGCGTTATCTGAACATGAAACCGAATAATAATAGAGCAAATTAATTATTCCGCCTTCGCAGTCGCGAGCAGCGAAGGGCCTTAAATTCCTAAACCCAGCTAAAATGAGATCTTCAGAAAAAGGGGTTTGTTTTAATGTTTTAATGCCCATTGGAAATAAATGCCCCGAGACAATAACGTGGGATTCACTGCCAGATATAAATTCAGAATAAAAATGGACGGCGGAGAATTGAGTGGCGGTTTAGGGATGCGAAAAAGGAGCAGTTTTTCGCGTAGCCGTTTTGACTATTGTTGTTTTTACAGTTGTAACGTCGCTTTATTTGGATCCTACTCGCACATATGACAACATCATGTAAAGTTGATATTTCGGCACGGGGGACAGCGCGCGGGGATTTCATTTTATTTTTGGTTTTGGTACCTCAGTCGAAAACGAACCGTTCTGTAGCAATATGTAAAAGACCACTATGTCAAAGGCCGGCATTAGAAAAAAAAAACATTTTGAACTGCCATTCCAAATGTTTAAACTTTACTGTGATAATTCAAATGTATTTATTTCATTTCAGTTGATGATAGTTCAACCACTTTCAACCAAGCCCAGTTATGATGCTCAACCGCGCCTTTGATTTTATCTACACTTGTGGACAAAATTATTTATTTGTTTTGATATCCATATTTATTCTACACTTGTGAAATCTTGTCGCCCGCGAGATAAAAGCTCTATAATGTGTGCATCATAAACATTTTCAGTAAATTTTAACCTTAAATTTTACCGGTGACATCGACCTCCGTCCATCCCTACGTCTCTAAGTCCTCGGCCGGGAAAGAGTTGCGACCAGCATAAACGCTAAGTCCGGATGAACAAATAAATGAACCCGATTGATGAGAGCCCGAGACTCCGCTCCTACCATTATTTCGACTATAGTACAACCTCTTTCAGTTATTATCGAGCTTTTGTCTCTCAGTGCTTTGTATTCAGCTTATGTTGCGAAATATATTTTTCTCTCGGTTCAAGTTGCTTTTCATTATCCGAGATTTATTTTGTTTCAATGATGAAAGGATGGTAGGCTTTGTGCTATCTGCTTTCGCAATACGAATCGATACATATTTTATACCCACGTTTTACAGACATTTATATAAATGTTTATGTAAAATTAGCACAGCAGAGCGGAATAATAGAATAAGTTGGTCGTATGCGAAAAAATGTCGACTTTTTCAAGATACGAATGATTGGGGGATGTTTCGTTTAATTTAACGTTTTAATTGAAGCGTGGCCGTGTGAACTCTCCAGCCGGGACACGTGCCGCGCGCTCTCGAATGGAAAAAAATACCGATCCACCGCGAATTCCTGAACCGCTGTTGACACAGCTAAGTAGCCCGCCCGCTCCGGTTCATTTGCATTTCTCTTAATCTCCGTTATGAATAAAGAAAAATTCTCAGCGACGTTTTTAAGCGTTCCCGGGACTTAAGGCGGCGCGAGTCTAATGAAGAGCGGCGCGGGATTATGCCCCCCCCCCCCATCCCTGCGCACCACTTTCGCGACATTACACTTTTAATTTGAACGAATCTTATTATTTTCTTTTGTTGATTTAAGCCCTCGAGCCGGGAGACGGGTCGAGACGTGACCTGCAGTGGAAAAATGCGATTGCCATCTAAAGCCAACCGTTTAAATGAACGAGATTGGAGCTTAAAAAGTATAATGGACGAGGGGGCAGAGGGGGTGGGCGGCGGCGATCTGGGGGCGCAAGATGGCCGATTTGCGATTGAGATGAGACGCCACCCGTCCCCCGCCGCCCCGCGCAGATCAAGCAATATAATTAAGTCCCCGTTACATAAGTAGCCTACGAGATGTTTCTACGAATATTATCATCATTCAATTGCTGATCCTATCGTAGCTCATTCTGCTTTTCTTCACATATATTCCATCGACTTGTTTTTTTTTAAATCAGCTGGAGTATATGCATCCTGCATCTACGCGAATGCTACGCGGAGCTACGCTGATTCGTAGAGACGAGCGTAGCGCACGTAATGCGCGCGATCTCCTTGAAGCGAGATGCATAAGCTTTCCTTGCACCCGCTTCACATCACATTTTACACTATAAATGAACACACTATATACTTAAGCGAGGATTTATCCAACGTCTACGCTCACGTATTCATAGGAACAGTTCAAGTCTTACAGGCACTACTCTTCATCTAGCAAGAAGAGCTTTACCAAATCGTTTCTTTGGACTCACAACGTCTTAACTTTGTTCTAGGAACAAAGCATTTCTTGTCTTCTCTCGAGGAGATAATGACGGGAATTGCCAGGCATTTTCCTTAGGGCTTATTATAAGATAGGAAGAGTTTGTTAAGGCGAGTGCTGTAGGAAGATCGTCGGCACCGATGACAAACTTGATCTGGTCACGTAATGAAAAATGACAAAACTGCACACTATCGCCTTCAGCTGGGCGGTGGGGGGAATCCACGCCCACCTCTTAAGGTGGGACTTAAAGGTTTATATAGAGAGTGGGAGGTTACCGCTAAATCCGTAGGATTATCTCTGGAAATAAGATTTTTTTACATATTTAGTTACCTACTTGACACGATGTGTTGTACTTAATATACGTAAGCGCTTACTAATTTTAATCGATTATGTATTAAAATATTTCGGCAAATTCCATACGTAAGTTTCAATAAGTTTTTAACATTTTGTGTTGCCGGAGACGGGGGCAGATCGAGACCGCAGCTCATCCACGACCAGCCACCGATCGGGAGACGAAACAAAACGTAATAAAGCCTTCCTTTGAAGAATTCCACCAAGGAAAAGTTGAGAGGTATCAGAGGGAGGCACGACCGCAACCCCACCTGCCGACCAAAAAATCTAACCAGAAAGAGGGGCCGCCTCTTCAGCCGCGAAATTTCAGCCATACTTCCAAACCTATAATCCCTCATAATCACCTTTACAAAGCAAAGATTAAAAACGATTCTCGCGCCCCTGCCCCCACCGCCTTTATATGCGAGGCAGCGCAAAGTAAGATTAAATCATTATTTTTCTTAAGCTTCTCTCGTTTTTTCTCCGCTCTAGTGGAAGTTTTTTGCTTGGACTTTTGATGCGGACGATCAAAGACTTGTGTTCAAATTTACATAACATTCTTAAATAAATTGTGGGGGGTTTGCGGTGCGGGGCGCGGGGCGGAGGGGTGGTTTCGAACAGCGTCTTAGTGCTTTGAATAAACTTATTAATGCGGGTTCAGATTCAAGCTTAATGTACTATTAATTTATGCGTAGGATTAGTGGGGCATTGACGCTACATCAGGAAGGTGTTTTTTCATCGTTGTGGCATCCTTAATATGGTAATGGTAGTGCAAGTCTATCTAGCTACCGGCTCTAGAATTGTTATGTCCTGATGGATTAGAAACGAGGATTCCAACTGTTTTGAGAATATACTGTCAATTTGTGACAAAATTCGTTGACCCCACTCTTTTTATCAAACTCGGATTGATTGATATTGATACCTATTATTATATATCCAAAATGACATCATGGGTATCCATATTATAAAATCTCACAGTTAAACCCTATGGTAGCTACAGGTATAGTGTCTAGTTATAGACCAGGCGTACCTATTACATTTCCCAGAGCTCTAGGTACCACATGAACCTATCTGTACCTGTATCATTGATCAGTTTTTACTGGTTATTCTAAGTAACTACTTATAAAGCCAGTCTAAGAAACTGCCTTAATTAAGTAGGTTGATGTGCTGCTGAACTGCTGTAGAACATTCGCAAAGATAAAATACGAGTATCATAACCAAGAGCAACAAAAGCTTTTCGAAACTTGATACAATTAAAAATTAACAACGTTCTTCTTACGTCGCAGCAAGCTGAATAAACGTGTACGTTCTTATTAAATGCAGAATTCGTTAATTAACGCTCTTCCTAATTATCTAGGTATTTGTAAAGTAAAGTCTTTAGACTCAAGTTACTTAAGAATCGTGCTAATTAAGAAATCAGCAAAGTGCGCACTTCTTTGTCGCTCAGTTAACAAGTTAGAGGATCGTTAAATTATCCTCCGAAGATGTTTTTAATTAGCAGGTATTTCGAAGTAGATATTCCCTGAAAACAATTCGTATTATCATGTGAAAAATAATCACTTGACAAGTCAAAAGTACCGAGTAACATTATTTAATATAGGTACCTTTGCAAAGTATTTTAAATATTGAATCTTTTTTCTTTCTTTTCGTGTGTGACACCGAGTCGTCCAACGGCCCAATGAACCTTATTGTCAGAATTTTACAACCGCCTTCTACATGTAGCAGGCATGAATGCAGGCACTTTGTGAATTTGTTCCAAGTCTGGTAAGGACATTGCGGGCTGAACCACCCGATAGTCCGTAAGTAAGATGGTTCCGTGTTTCGGATGGCACGGTCGTTACACAACCATGTCAGAAGCCTGCTACTTGTGGAAGGCGGTTGAAAAATTCTGACACTAGGGTTCATCGGGTCGTTGGACTCGGTGACCCACACGAAAAGATAGAAGATGCAGCAGGCTTCTGACATGCGTGTGTAACGATCTCTAGCGTTTAACACCTTTCATTCATCTAAGAGCTCCATGAATTGTTGAACAATGAATGAAAGTTAAATATTAATGTGGATGCCTCCTAGTTTAAGTTTTCCATCTGAACTGAACGCAATAAACAAACGAAAACCTTCAAGTAAACAGGTACTTACTTAATAACTAAGGAAATCTACGTTATTGAAGTGTAGGCCAAAAGTTGTAGGCAAAGAACATTCAAAGGTATTTTACATACATACACAAATCACGCTTATATCCCTGGCGGGGTAGGCAAAGCGCTGACGCCCGTAAAACTGCGGTCATTATCGCCACGTCTGACAAATGTTTGAGGATCGTTTGAGATGAGTTGTGTATCACTATAGTGACAGGTTGTCAGCCTGTCGCCTAAAATTGCAATACACACGAAACCCTCGAGTCCCTTAGTCGGTTTTTACGACACCCGTGGGAAAGGAAGGGGTGATGCTATTCTAAGCCGGCATCACACGGCAAAGGTATTATACAGGATGTAAAAAAAATTGCTGCAAATATTTTAAGGGATGAAGCAGCCTATAAAACTGAACAATTTTCCTCAAGGAACATAGGTCATAATATGAAAAAAGAAATTTGGACCTCCCATACAAAATTACTGACCGACCAAGTCAATTTAGATAGTTGTTAGTTGTAGAAATAAGGTTGTTCGGTTTTATTAGCTGATTCACCCCTTCAAACATTTGCAGCTAATATTTTTACACCTTATATACTGGCGTAGGTTAGTGTAGTAAGGATAGTGTAGTGCTTAGTACTTACAACCTCACACCAGTATCCAACTATCGTTACTAAATTCAGACACATAACTCAAGACAGAATTGAAACTTTATCCTACATTCGTGGCACACCCACGGCGTGACCGTGTAAGTTGTAAAACTTAAGCTTGGCGAGTAAACTTAAGCTTGGCAAGTAAACTTGGCTGTCTTGGCTTACCAACAGTAAGTAGCGACATATTTCACACGGGCTCAGCTACCTGGCCTAGAACAATCAAACAGCCACTTAAGGAGCGTGTGCAAACAAATATTCCTTACTACACATTAGCTACGTATTACAACCCTAATTTGTTCGTCATCCATTTCTGTTTTATATAGCCCTAATGAAAATAGTTTCAGTCGGATGTCGATCAAAAATACAAGCAATAGAAGGTAAGAGAACTAGTAGGTAGTGTTTCAAGTTTTATACTGCCTACAACTACTTAGACAGCAGTTGTTACAACCATGTCAGACGCCTGCTACCTGTAAAAGGCGGTTGAAAAATTCCGACTCTAAAGTTCATTGGGTCGTTGGACCAATTTTAGTAGATAAATTACAGTTTGAAGTATAAATAATCACCATGGCATTGGAAAGACAGTTGAGTTTCGATGGCGTTACAATGACGAAAAAATAGCAAACTTGGGGCGGACATCTTAACCAAATATTACGTATTTGAACGATATCCGTTGCCGCTTACGTTTGATTATATTTATCAATGGTATGGAGCTTAGGAAGCAATGCATTTTGAACTTGCACCAGTAGAATGAACTCTTATTTCGGAAACCCAGCAGTGTTACCGAAAGTAGCTGCGTCGCGTATAGCTGAAGAGTGTAGTCAAGTTAGCGCCGCGTTTTAAGCTTAACTAAATACGGAGTTCGGCTTAAGTAAGATAAGTTTGAGCTGGTATGTGAGCAAATAGTGGTCGGCTTTATTGCTGGGCTACAGGTGTTACTCACATACAGAATAATTGTTTTGAATAGGTATCTGGTGTTATGGTGAGTTATCTGGGATAGACCTGCAGGAACAGGATAATGGATTTCATAACTTAGCGTATTTCTATCTTAAACAGCATTGACTTTGTTATTCAAATAACTAACGCAGGAAAATGACGTATGTTTTATGGAACTTCGACTTCTTTCAGAAAGTATTTATTTTACATGGATAAATTTACCTACCCGCCCTGTCTAGTGCTTTATTGGCTGCAGGTAGGTATTGATTTTAGAACGAAATGCCCCTTAAAACTTTGCGAGATGGATGAAACGATTTAGTACGCATTGCGTGGGAGGACTTGGATCTGAAGGTAAGGATGGTTGAAACGACAGTGTACGCTGAATTTTGGGTCTGATAAAAGTCGCCAATTTCGGCACATAGTACCCCCGCAAAGGTTTTAATTTACAAAGTTACTGCGACCACGTCGATTCCCAATAAGTAAACACAGCGGGCAAAGTCGGAGTATTTAACTTAATTTTTGAGCTTCCATCGCTTAATTGGCAGAGGCGCAGCGGAATGTCGTCACAAAAGAAGCACTTTAAATGAATGAAGCACTCGCTGGCTCAAAATAAACTTATCTCCGTCGGGCAAGGGTTAAAATCATTAAAAGCTAGAGTAATGTCAGGTAGCGGTGGGGTAGAAGCTGCTGATTCAATCATGCGCCACTGTTCGCTAATAATGTTATTTATTTATTGAGTTTTTGAACGCACCAGGATGCTCGTAGGATACTCTAGCTACTCCTCTGCCCCGCTTCCCCTTTCTCTTTGTCTACAGACTAAACGCACTTAACGCTCTTAAGAGTGTTTACACCTTTCGTTTGTATCTTGTCCCTACCTATTGAACTTTTGGACAAAAAATTTTTTTGTTTTCTAGTCGGCAGCTTAAGTAGTGGAACGAACCAAAATCACTGAGTTTTAAGTAGGTACCGAACCTAATAATTACAATGCAAATATTACTTTAAAAAAAAGCAAACCGATAAATGCTATCTCTACAAAATTTCTTAACATAGAGTATCTTCGGATGAAATTGTGGTTCGACCATATTGCTTCCATTAAGAATGAAATCATTTGTAATAACATAAACACCTCGATGACTACCCTGAGGGAGGAACAGTTGGTAGGTACATAGTACATTTTGGGAGTGGTAGTTAACGCTCTGCCTACCCCGCAAGGGATAAAAGCGTGATATGTGTATGTATGTATGTAGTTAAGAATTTTGCCATTTGTCGAAAAAAAAATAAACGTATATTTTTAAGTTTTATCCCTGAAAATATTTGTACTATAAATACATCAACTACGAAAAAATGTTTACTTAGGTGTTAGTATCTAAAGTAAAGCAATTATAGTTTACTGTATTTTGAAAATTTTGTACAAGTGGCCCGATGGTCTAGTGGTATGATACTCGCTTTGGGTGTGAGTGGTCCCGGGTTCAAATCCCGGTCGAGCCCTTCTTTTTGGGGGATAGCAGACGGGTCGCTGAGCACAGTTTATGATATTCTTAAGGAACGCTGCTTCCCATTTCCTGCATCAATTGATTAGTCACTATTTTGTTATATTAATGGAAATAAATGAATGAATCGATATTGATTTTCACTAGGCTTTTCAGCTCTTCTTTTTGAACCAGCGGCCCACCCAGCGGCTGCGCTCGCTGTAGTAAAAGTAAAGTTAAAACTTTTGCCGGCAAGTATCATACATATAAACCTTCCTCTTAATAGAATAGAATAGAATAGAATAGAAATCTTTATTTCAAAGTACATGAAACGACGACCGATGTGGCGCAGTGGTAGTGCAACTGCCTTTGACGCAGAAGGTTCCGGATTCGATTCTCGGTGGGTCACTCACAAAGTTGATATTAATCACTTTGTGAATTTCTTCCCAGTCTGGTTAGGACATTGCGGGCTGAACCACCCGATTGTCCGTAAGTAAGATGGTTCCGTGTTTCGGATGGCACGTTAAGACGTAGGTCCCGGTTGCTGTCTACGATTACTTAGACGGCGGTCGTTACACAACCATGTTAGAAGCCTGCTACATGTAGAAGGCGGTTGAAAAATTCTGACACTAGGGTTCATCGGGTCGTTGGACGACTCGGTGTCTCACACGAAAAGAAGAAAGAAGAAGTACATGAAACAATACTCGTACAACATAAGTAACTTGCATACTAGGCACAGGTTGTACTTTGAAAAAGGTATCCCGCTCAGCATATGCCATAATACGAAGCAGGTATTACAGCGCTGGAATTCTGTGGTACCCAAATCACTCTTTCTTTAAACAAGTCAATCAAACACTTTGAGTCTTTTAAAACATAGACATAAATAAGGACATAGAGACAGACGCGAAAAGCAACTTTGCTTGTGTAGTGATACAATCAATCTTAAGTTCGCATAGATAAAATATAATATAAAGAAATTTAAATTTCCCGCAGAATTAACATAATAAATCTCATCATCATCAATCAGAGGTAGATGAATTCTTTCAAAAGGCTTCTAAGCCCTCACTTTCATAGCCTTACGCAGAATACCCTGCACTCATAATTACGCTTGAAAAGTGCGTTAATTTTCCCTTCGCAAGTAGCCAACCTCATTTAAATAAAAAAGTCATCCAACTTAGGTGGTTCTCACACTCAACGCACAACGTAGTGCTGATTTAACGCATTTAAAATTTCCCATACTTAAAAACCAACGTTAACGAAAGTCCAACGAGTGAATATGCGTCGGATGCGTCTGTCAAACAATGCAAGTTCATCTGTTGGTGCTACATCAACATCAGTTTTTAAAATGAGGAATTTGAAATTACCTTACTACAGACGCATTCGTTACGAATGCGCTAAAAATGCGTAGCGTTGTGCGTTAAATGCGGGATTTGCTTTATTTTGGTACCTATTCTAAAGTGTGTTGATGTCTGCCTGATTGAGTGATGGACATCCCAGGTGCTGAAAACAGGGTTTCTCCGGCTGTTCCTGTGATGCCGGCTTAGAATAACATCACCCCATTTCATTCGCGGGTATTGCTTACAAGAGCTTACTTTTTTCCATTTGAGTGTAGACAGAAACCTAAATGTAAATAAATGAATATTAAGAAAACTGTTTACTCAGTTGTTTCAAAAGCAAAAAAGATACGAAAACTATATTTTGAACATAATGTACAAGCGGCTCGATGGTCTAGTGGTATGATACTCGCTTTGGGTGTGAGTGGTCCCGGGTTCAAATCCCGGTCGTGCCCTTCTTTTTGAGCGGTACTCAGTATACTTTCTATACACTACATATGAGTATTCTCTATATTCATACTTACCGTTTCCCCGCAGGAATAAGACATTATTTCGTGATATAAAGTAGGTAGTCTATGTTATTCAATAATGTTGCAGTACTTCGTTTCGGAGTTTATGTACGTACACACAAAAAAGTATCCAAATGATACTACAACAATAATTTTGTTTTGTACTAGAATAGATCCGTAAACAGAGAGTCACTGGAATACAAATAGACTATTTCCATTTGCGCGAACCGCTCGGAAATTCCCATTTAGAATGGTGGCAGCCGTTCATTTATGTAGTTTTAATTCCGCCATTCCTTAGCTCGGTCCGGGATCTTATTTCATTAGCCGCCGCGAGGCGAGCGCCAGCCATTTAGCTCGCAAGCTATAGAGCCTGGGACCAAGGATACAGAGTTAGAGGAAGCGAGAGCGGGTTTTACAGATATCACAGTTCGGTCTAAGGTATTTCTTTAGCTGCGAGGCGAGCGCCAGCCATTTAGCTCGCAAGCTACAGAGCCTGAAGCTTCGAATACAGAGTCAGCGGAAGCGTGACAATGTCAGAAGCTTGAGCGGACTTTACAGATTGACGTGACAGCTCGTTCGAAGATAGTATTTGATTAGTCGCGTGCAATTAGCGTCAGTTTTATATTACTAGTCTGGTTAACCATTTTATGAAAAAATATATTTTTTTAAGACCTTGCAGATGATTTGCTTTCATTGGGGAAGATAAAGCCTTTATATTTTTTCCCTTTTGTTATTTTATTACAGATATTTGTAACAAAAGAAGGGCACGACCGGGATTTGAACCCGGGACCACTCACACCCAAAGCGAGTATCATACCACTAGACCATCGAGCCGCTTGGGAACTAAGATTAATTATTAATTCAGTTTTTGTATTTCTTAATCTACCAATAATTCAAAAATCTGTATTGACACAAGTGTCTTATGTTACACTTGAATTGTGTTCTCAATCATGTTACTAGTTCTTCTAAGTCGAGTAAGCGGCTCGATGGTCTAGTGGTATGATACTCGCTTTGGGTGTGAGTGGTCCCGGGTTCAAATCCCGGTCGTGCCCTTCTTTTACTATTCCATGTCATGTTCTAAATTGATTAATATAATGATTCTAAAAATGTTCTTTTTAGTATTTCTTAATACATGTAATAGTTAGTAATATTACACGAAAGGATAGAAAGAAGACTACAACAGCCACAACAGTCCACTATTGGACATGGGCTTGCTCTATTATGCCATACTCACCACGCTTGGCAGGCAGATTAGCGAGTGCAGTGCAAAATGTGGTATTCCCAGAGAACGTTGCTGCCCACTCCTTGTATCCATCCGTTAGTCGCCTTATACGAAACCCACGACGGGTAGAGTAGAAAGCGGGTGATGCTATTCTAAGCTAGCATCACACGGGAAAGGACGTTGATAATTCTACGAATGTAAGAAAGATTTTCTATGCAAACTCTACGGCGAGAATGCAATTGGATATAATGCGCCATTTTTAACTATAGAGCACAGCACCGCTACCGCCCGCCTATATTTCGTGAACGCGCCCTCACGCAAATGTGACGCCAGCACGAGAGAAAATCCGAGGTCATACAATGGACAAACTCGTAGCTGGCGTCACAAGTTAAAATCCTTCTCCGCTCCCGCTGTTACCATGACCTCACCCTTACATCAGTCGTGATGCTGTAGTAAGTACGATAGTATTGTACAGTTCTGTGAAGGTACTAGATCTGTTTATGTTGCACTTTGTTTTGCTTCTTATTAAAGCGGTAATTAAAATGGAAGTCCTAGTTTTCAGTACCCACTTGGCTGCGAAACCGAATACTGTCAAGTCAACATTTTATTTTATTTGCAACAAAACTGTATTTTGTAGTATTTAGTAAGTAAATTAGTTTGTAATGCCTTGTGATGCCGGCTTTGAATAGCATCACCCCACATCCTTCCCGCGGGTGTCGTAAGAGGCGACTAAGGGACTCCTGAGTATTGGTGTATTACAATTTTTAGGCGACAGGCTGACAACCTGTCACTATAGTGATACACATGTTTTCTGAAACAACCTTGGAAAACAGCCCTCAAAAATGTCAGATGTGGCTATAGCGAGCGTATTCTTACGGCCGTTAACGCTCTGCCTACCCTGCAAGGGATAAAGGCGTGATATATGTATGTATGTATGCATGTAAATTAGTTTCAGTCCACTGCTGAACCATCTCCCAGTTTGGGGGGCATTTGCTACCACGCTTGCCACAGCACGCGCAGTGCAAGATAATATATTCTCAGGTAATGTAACTAGCAAAAAAGCTTGAAACTAGAAAATATTTATTTTATAACACATACAAAGGATAGTAATGTGGTGACATTATTTCGTTATCATTTATTTTATTTTATATTATTTTATTTGGGAAGCCTACAGCTCATAATTCGACACTTTCCATGAAAAAGTGTGCGATCCGCCTACGATAGCACAGATGTCATAGACATCTACATACAATCGGAAATTCAGAGAATATAAACATTTTTTTATCATGAATTTGCTGTCAATCTTCAGAAAACAGCAACATCAATAACAACCTAAGCATGGTGCTTAGAAAATGAATCAAGCCTGCTTACTTCTTATTGAAATTTTTCCATCAAGTGAAAATTAAGAGATTTCCAGTGCGTATTGTGCCAGTGTCCAACAGTTTTGATTGATGTCACTTTTAATTACAATTTTTTATGTCAACAATGAATAAATCTTCCTCTTAGAGAGCTAATGGAATTTTCGTTTCTTTAATTGGAAAAGTTGATAGGAATTTCAATCGTGAGTGCAGAGTTTTTTTTGTCAAGTTCTAAATTATGTAAAGAACTACGACTTACATACATACACAAATCACGCCTTTATCCCTTGCGGAGTAGGCAGAGCAACAACGATCGTGATACGACTACGACTTACCTGTTTTTAATTTTGTTGAGGGCTCGGGCCCCGACCAGTTTCGGCTAATTAAGAAATCCTTCCTCAGGAGGTCGACAGATCACAAAGTCTAAATTATTTGCGGATATCTACTTTTGCCGTGTGATGCCGGCTTAGAATAGCATCACCCCACATCCTTCCCGCGGGTGTCGCAAGAGGTGACTAAGGGACTTGAGAGTATTAGTGTATTACAATTTTTAGATGACAGGCTGACAACCTGCACTATTGTGATACACATGTTTTCTGAAACAGCCTTGGAAAACAATCCTCAAAAATGACAGACGTGGATATAGCGACCGTATTCTTGCGGTCGTTAACGCTCTGCCTACCCCGCAAGAGATAAAGGCGTGATATGTGTATGTATGTATACTTTAGCACAGAAATAACGCTGCGCTAACGTATGAGCCTATATGCATGTGACAGCCGGAAGACAATAAAACAAATGAAAATAACTGAAACAGTGTCCTCATCCATAGCCACCCCACTTGAAGACTCTCCAGTCCTGAATTTACGATTGTAAATAGGGCATTTCGTTTGTTTACTTATGGCCGAGTAATTCTTAGAATCCGTATAATTACCGGCATTAAGATGATTCCGTTCCCTCGAAGGCGGATCGCACACTTGACGCACGACGGAGCGCAAAAATATCGCAGCGGTCTGTCAGATCTATACTAGAAACGTCAATCCCCGTACTAAAACCGCACTCGACAGCCAACACTGCGATAGCGCTGCGATGACAGCGGTTGAGCGGTTTTGGTATGGGGATTGACATATATAGAATGGATCTGTCAGACCGCTGCGATATTTTTGCGTTCCGTCGCGCGTCAAGTGTGCGATCCGCCTCACAACGGAGAATTTAAGTAATGCTAAAACATTCAAATGTCCGAAGACATCTTAAACTTGAGGTTGTAAATTGTGGAAGTGCGCGGGAGATTAACATTTTGGGGGCAAATAGATTTTGGACAAAAGAAAGGCTCGGCGGGGATTTGAACCCAGTACCGCAAACACCTAAAGAAAGTATTATACTGTCTAAACCTTCGGGCTGCTATACTTTGGGAGTTATAATATACAGGGTGTTAGGAAAAGTAATAACTTCATTTCAAGATATGAACCAGACCATGAAACTGAACAACTTTCTCCAACGAACATAGGTCAAAATATGAAAAGATTTTGGACCTCCCATACGAAATGTATCTACCAACCAACTGATTCAGTTTGTATTATTATATTCTTTATTGTGTAAAAATAAAATTAAATGTGAACTTAGAAACTAGATTACAATGTATTATGTTTGTGTGTAAGATCCATAATTATTATTTTTTTCATGTATTTCGACATAATATATCCCTTGGGAAAAGTTCTTTAGTTTCATGTACTGGTTTATCCCTTCAAAGGAAGTTAGTACTTTTGCTAACACCATGTATAAGTACACTTTGTCGTAGTGTTTTGTTTTATCTTTACACAGGTGGATTTTGAGAAACAGATTTTCAATAGTAATTTTCTCAATCGTAAATAGTATATAAAACTAATTAAAATCATGAATTAGATATTTCTCATTGATTTTCCAAGCGGCTCGATGGTCTAGTGGTATGGTACTCGCTTTGGGTGTGAGTGGTCCCGGGTTCAAATCCCGGTCGTGCCCTTCTTTTCCATCACATTTTCACTATAGAACACTACATTACATACTTAGGGTGTAAGGGCGAAGTGCTTAGGGTATGATTTAATTTATATCCTTGTGTTGTTTATCATAATAACGACAAAATATCGTAGCAAAGACCTATGAAAAAATCTCGTACTTCAGGGTGTAACAAAAATTATTGCATATATTCTAAGGCGTGAACCAGCCCATGAACTTTCTCCAAGGAACAAAGGTCGAAAAAAAAGTTTTGTACCACCACCCGTACAA
Organism: Keiferia lycopersicella; assembly: GCA_029255805.1. Classification (NCBI taxonomy): domain Eukaryota; kingdom Metazoa; phylum Arthropoda; class Insecta; order Lepidoptera; family Gelechiidae; genus Keiferia; species Keiferia lycopersicella. Next base: position 22,174 of record JARACZ010000029.1, on the reverse strand, counting down.
AATTACCGACCGACCAAGTCAATTTGTATGGGAGGTCCAAAAATATGCTCATATTTCGCCTATGTTTCTTGAGGAAAGTTGTTTAGTTTAATGGGTTGATTCGGCCCTTAAAATATCTGTAGTTTTTTTCTTATGTCGACCTATGTCTAAGTTTTTCAGTTTCATGGGCTGATTCGGACCTTCAAATTTATTTGCAGCTAATATTTTTACACCCTTCATACCTACCAAGACTCGACAGAACTGAAGTCAAATATAAAATGCTTTTTTTTGCTTTATTTGCTCGATTGATAGGAAGCAAAGCAATGTCGCTATCTTTGAACGAGAAATGTGCCAGCTAATGATTTGCTAACGACGATATTTATATTTTAATGCACCAAGGGAACAGATTATTTCATTTGAGAGCATTTTAGATCGTTTGAGCGTCGTCTTTACTTGTAAACATTAGCTATGGATTGTAGATTCTTTTGAGATCACTTCTGTAAGAAACTAATGGACGTAGATTAAAATAAGAAGACGCGACATGTTTAATTTGTACGCGTATTGCAGTAATTAATCAGTATGATCCATTAAGGCAGATATTTTTTTGCAAAAGAAGGGCACGACCGGGATTTGAACCCGGGACCACTCACACCCAAAGCGAGTATCATACCACTAGACCATCGAGCCGCTTGGAAAAATAATTGAAAGAGTTAAATTCATGATTTTTATTTGTTTTGTCTCACTGAAAATCTGCTTCACGATATCCACCTGCGTAAATATAAAACCAAATTGTGTGAATTTTCTGAAGCTTGCAATAGCGTAAAACAAATGAAAATCATGTTTATAATTTTATATTCATTTTCCAAGCGGCTCGATGGTCTAGTGGTATGATACTCGCTTTGGGTGTGAGTGGTCCCGGGTTCAAATCCCGGTCGTGCCCTTCTTTTGCAGCACATTACCTTAAACTTAACTTCTATTTCTTCACAATGTATTTTAATTATAAGAAACTTTTGTAAAGAAACCATTTATGATTAGCTTAGGTATCTGCTCGCAAATTTCCTATATGACATCAATCTACCGTCACCATTTAAAATATTGTAAGGATTCACTTTAAGGATAGGTCTTTCGAATGTTAAAAAATTCAAGAAAAATAAAACGCTCTTGTAAGACGCGTATGTTTTGGTTTTATTTTGATACACCCATTGAATTTATACAAATATTCTATTTGCAAGCGGAAGAAGGAATTTTGTATCTTTGCAACATACGACGCGACATGCGAATATGACAAAATTATCTAACATTGGTATTTTTTTTACAATATTAACATAGCAGAACTCTTAACATATAACAGGACAAATTATATGGCCTTTAGCGGTTGTGCATTAGACCTGCGTCAATAGCCGTTTTAGTATAGGAGTTGACGTTATTAGTATGAATCTGACAGAACGCTGCGTTACGGATGTGTTATTTTAGCGCTGCGTTGTGCGTCAAATGTGAGGACTTATAGAAAGCCCTCTCTGTATATCTCTATCTTTTTCGTGTGAGATACCGAGTCATCAAACGATGAACCTTGGTGTCAGGACTAGAATCAAGAGCAAACCTATTTTAAATGACACATAGCTGCAATATGCATATGATGCATAACATACGTGTATGAAACGTAAGTTCATCCGTCAGTATTTTGCTTGAACTTGGCGGGTCTAGAACACCAAATAATAAAAAAAAAACATTATGAACATTCTTACAGTATACACCTTACCATTATTTTACTTTCCTACTTTCGACGATTCTCCCTAATCGCACAGTATAAAGCGTGCTCGCATCTTCAGACACGCGTGCCACCCATCTCTCTCGCTGTAAGTAAAACACAGAGCATCTTCATAACAGCCATCGTATCTTCGAAATTATTCCTCCACCGCATCTGCGCCCGTTCCGCTTTCCAAATAATAAAGTTCCGTTTAACCACCATTCGTATGGGAGATACAACGAATGAGACGTAATAAAGTGTATTAGGCGAAATGTATTGCAAATAGAAAACGTCCCAGCAGAGACCTGAAATATGCGCGAGTGTAATTTCGCGCGCGTTTCAGATATGTTCAGTCGTAAAAATGTGGTCGTGTAAGCAATGTGTACCTGAGGCGTATTATTTCAAACAAACCGCTTTGCGGGTTGATAGATTTTACTTACATTTTAAAACCTGCATTGAAATATATTGCTTTAGTTAGTCCAAACAAATCATCTGTATAGAAAAGTAGGTAGTAGGTACCTATAAAATGAAGTAGGATAAAAGGACTCTACCGGGTTTTGAACCCGGGACCATTCACGCACAAAGCGGGTATTATTACCACTAGACTAGACCATCGGGCCGCATATTTACACAGATGGATTACGACAATTCAATTTTCAGTAGTATAAAACAAATGAAAATCATGAATTTAGCGTTTTCAATTAATTTTCCAAGCGGCTCGATGGTCTAGTGGTATGATACTCGCTTTGGGTGTGAGTGGTCCCGGGTTCAAATCCCGGTCGTGCCCTTCTTTTGCAACATTTTCTCATTATACAAATTACAACATAATCAAACAAAAGAAAATGTTTAGTTGGAAATTATCCTGACTATATACCTTGTATAAGGGTCAGTTCTCTTATTACTGATAGCTTAAGGTACATTCAGGCCATGAAATTAAACCACTTCCCACTAGAAATTGTGCTAGAAATATGTTACACATTTTTTTACCTTCCCATAGTAAAGACGGGGCTGGACATGTCGCCAGAATGCCAGTTGCACTGTGGGCAAAAATAACAACAACTTGGGTCCCATCTACCGCCGAACGGGCACTTGGTCTTCCACAGAAACAGATGGAAAGACGAGCTGCTTATCCACGTTCAGAACTGGATGGATATGGCTCAGGATAGGGAAAAGTGAAAAAAGGAGAGGGAGGCCTTTGCCCTGCAGTGGCACGTGTCCGGCTGATAAAAATATTCAACTCGTGATTTAGTATGGGAGGTGAAATGAATAGATATTGTTTTGGAAGAAATTGGATTAAATCTTTTTATTATCTATTATTTTTATTTGTTTGTTTAAGTATATCACAGTTTAGTTTCATATTTAAACAGGTGGATTTCGATGATCAAATTTCAGCAGTTTAAAACAAATGAAAATCACGAATTCAGCATTATCAATTAATTTTCCAAGCGGCTCGATGGTCTAGTGGTATGATACTCGCTTTGGGTGTGAGTGGTCCCGGGTTCAAATCCCGGTCGTGCCCTTCTTTTGCAGGCAACACATTATCTTAATACAAAATTAGCCAGTCCTCTCAGCGGTTTCGCTCACTGCTTCCCGCTGTTTTCCCGTAGGACTCTGATCTTTTTTATTACCTAAAAGGCCGATTTCTGCGTATCAGCACAAATGGCTCATCACGTTTTAATTTTTTTGCTATGAAGCCATTTCCGTATATCTTGTAGTTTTAGCAGGGCTTCAGGTATTCTAGTCTACTCCATAATATACATCCTTGCTATCTAAGTAGTAAGAACCAACAAAAGCGCCTCGCCGTCGTGTTGAACAAGTTTTGTTTCGAAGGCCTTTATTAAAGATGAACCGTAGAATAAAATACTGTAAAATACAGTTAATCTTTCGTTTGACAAAAATCATTCGTTTCAAATTTACACAGGTGAGGCTCGAGAAAGAGATTTGCGGTAGTATAAAACAATTGAAAATCATGTTTATAAGTTTGGATTGATTTCCCAAGCGGCTCGATGGTCTAGTGGTATGATACTCGCTTTGGGTGTGAGTGGTCCCGGGTTCAAATCCCGGTCGTGCCCTTCTTTTGTATGCATCACATTCTCTTGTTACAAAACCAGCAGTCCTCTAAGCGGTTCTCCTTTTTAGCACCTAAAAGGCTGATCACTAGCTACTAGCAGAAATGGCTTATCATGTTTAAAAACTTTTGCTATGAAGCCAGTTATGTACAGCTATTCCGTATCTTTTTAGCTAGGTTCCTTTTCTAATAATTTAGTTTGGAAATCCACTTTATGCTACACATCATCCTTGATATCTAAATACCAACAAAAGCGCCTCGTTATGTTAAACAAGTTTTGCTTCGAAGACACTACCGTATTTTATATGATCACAGCCCAGAACTTAGCCACGTTGACAACGCTGGCAGTCTCTGACACGACACGATTTTAGGTGGTTCATCTTTTGAACTTCTCCACAAAGATAGTACAAATCGGTACCCTGCACGAAACCCCATCTGGTCATGTTTTCCTTGCTCCGGCCAGTTTCATTCCGAAGTATATTTAAAGACTTCCAGACCTACAATGGTAATTTATGGCCTGGAGGCAAGCTTTCAGTGATCGGGATGAAATGAGCTAGTCGAGTTACCCTTTACTGCTAAAGGTTCCTCTCCTATTTGGGGTATGCGCAAAGAGGAGCAGCGCACTTAACAAAACTTTTTCGCCTTTTCAGCCGTTGTGGCATTAGGTTGTATTCATGCAGAAGATGCAGCGCGTCCAAGTCCATTTAATGATCCTTGTTTTAAGATGAACTGTAAAATTATTGTAACTAAGATTTAAAAAACATCTTTGGTTTCTTAATTACACAGGTGACGTTCCAGAAAGACATTTGAGGTAGTGTAAAATAAATGAGAATCATGTTTATAATTTTAGATTGATTTTCCAAGCGGCTCGATGGTCTAGTGGTATGATACTCGCTTTGGGTGTGAGTGGTCCCGGGTTCAAATCCCGGTCGTGCCCTTCTTGCTTCACATTCTCTTATTATAAAATCAGCAGTCTTCTCAGCAGTTTCACTCACTTTTACCCGCTGTTTTTGCCGTAGATATCGATTGCATTTTAGCTCCTCAAAAGCCGATCACTAAGTGAAAAAAGAAGAAGAAGCAGTAGCGCAGTGGCAGAAGTGGCTTATCACGTTTAAAAACTTTGGCTATGAAGCCACATCCGTATATCTTTCTTTTCAGGTATTCTAGTATAGGAACTCCATAACACACCATCCTTGATATCTGAATATCAACAAATGCGCCACGTCATGTTAAACAAGTTTTGCTTCGAAGACATTACCGTATTTCTTATGATGAAGATCTTAGCGTGTCGATAGCAGATACTATAATATTATCACGGCCCAGAACTTAGCCACGTTGACAACGCTGGCAGTCTCTGACATGACACGATTTGAGGTGGTTCATCGTTTGAGCTTCTCCACACAGACAGTACAAATCGATACCCTGCACGAAGCCCCATCTGGCCATGTTTTCCTTGCTCCGGCTAGTTTGAGTCCGAAATATATGTAAAGAGTTCCAGACCTGCCATGGTAATTTATTGCCTGGTGGCAAGCTTTCAGTAATCGGGACGAAAGGAGTTGGTAGGGTTACCCTTTCTTGTTTAAGGTCGCACCTCGCCTATTTGGGGTCTGCGAAAAGAGGAGCAACGCACTTAACAACTCTTTCGGCTTTTTAGTCGTTGTAGCACTGGGCTGTGTTCGTGCAGCATGCGCAGAGCGTCTCACTCCGTCTTATGATGATCCTATCTTATCTTATCTTAATTAGCCTACATCATCCCACTGCTGCGCAAAGGCCTTCTTCTTCTCTTTCCACCCAGTTCTGTCCTGGGCTTCCGCATACCAGTCTTTTGAAAACTTTTCCAAATGGTCGCGCCACCTACGACGGGGTCTCCCGCGGCGTCTGTTTGCAGTGGGTGGCTTCCACAAAGTAAACGTTTTTGCCCACAGCTCTTCTGGCATGCGGCAGACTTGACTTATGATGATGATCCTTGACTAAAGATGAACTCTAAAATTACTTTAACTAGGATTAAAAAAAAACTTTCGTTTCATATTTACACAGGTGAGGTTCGAGAACGAGATTTGAGGAAGTGTAAAACAATTGAAAATCATGTTTATAATTTTGGTTTAATTTTGCAAGCGGCTCGATGGTCTAGTGGTATGATACTCGCTTTGGGTGTGAGTGGTCCCGGGTTCAAATCCCGGTCGTGCCCTTCTTTTGCAGCCAACACATTCTCTTATTACATAAAACTAGCAGTCTACTCAACAGTTTCACCCACTGCTGTTTTCCTGTAAAGACGGATCTTTTTTTAGTAAAAAATTTTTCTATAAATCCATTTCCGTATCTCTTATACTAGTTTAGTTGGGTTTTAGTATTTTAGTCAAGGTATTCCATCTACACACATCCTTGATATCTAAATACCAACAAAAGCGCCTCATCATTTTAAACAAGTTTTGCTTCGAAGACACTACCGTAATTTCATATGATGAAGACTTTCTTAGCGTGTCAATAGCAGACACTATATCATCACGGCCCAGAACTTAGGCAGGTTGACAGCGCTGGCAGTCTCTGACATCAAACACGACACCATTTTGGGTGGTTCAACTTTTGAACTTCTCCACACCGACATTACAAATCGGTACCCTGCACGAAGCCCCATCTGGCCATGTTTTCCTTGCTCCGGCCAGTTTGAGTCCGAAATATATTTAAAGAGTTCCAGACCTGCCATGGTAATATATGGCCAGGTGGCAAGCTTCCAGTGATCGGGACGAAAGGATTTGGTAGGGTTACCCTTTCCTGCTAAAGGTTCCTCGCCTGTTTCGGGTCTGTGAAAAGAGGAGCGACGCACTTAACAACTCTCTTTCGGCTTTTCAGCCGTTGTAGCACTGGGTTGTGTTCGTGCAGCATGCGCAGAGCGTCTGACTCCGTCTTATGATGATCTTATCTTATCTTATGTTAATTAGCCTACATCATCCCACTGCTGCGCCAAGGCCTCCCTCTTCTCTTTCCATCCAGTTCTGTCCTGGGCTTCCGCATACTAGTCTTTTGAAAACTTGTCCAAATCGTCGCGCCACCTACGACGGGGTCCCCGCGGCGTTTGCAGTGGGTGGCTTCCACAAAGTAGACGTTTTTGCCCACAGCTCTTCTGGCATGCGGCAGACTTGACTTATGATGATGATCCTTGATTAAAGATGAACTCTAAAATTACTTTAACTAAGATTTAAAAAAAAATCGTTTCATATTTACACAGGTGAGGTTCGAGAACGAGATTTGGGGAAGTGTAAAACAAATGAAAATTGCGTTTATAATTTTGAATTGATTTCCCAAGCGGCTCGATGGTCTAGTGGTATGATACTCGCTTTGGGTGTGAGTGGTCCCGGGTTCAAATCCCGGTCGTGCCCTTCTTTTGTATGCAGCACATTCTCATAGTCGTCTCAGCGGTTTTCCTTTCTGTTATCCGCTGTTTTCCCGTTGGAATCGGATCTTTTTTTATACTCAAAAGGCAGATTTCTACGTATCCGCAGAAGTTGTTCATCACGTTTATAAACTTTTGATTTGAAGCCATTCCTGATCTCTTATAGTTTATTTAGGCTTCTGATATTCTAGTCTAGGTAGACCATCCATACTACAACCGTCCTTGATATCTAAGAAGTAATTGTTTTCTTGTTGTGTATTTGTGTTTTGAATGTACAATAAAGTGTTTTTACTTACTAAGTACCAGCAAAAGCGCCTCGTCACCTTGAACAAGTTTTGCTTCGAAGGAACTACCGTATTTCTTATCTTCTTCTTAGCGTGTCGATGGCAGACACTACACCGTCGTAGCCCAGAACTTGGCCACATTAACAGCGCTGGCAGACGGCTGTCATAAGGTCGTCCTTTGTGCAGGTGTTGGGGCACACCGGACACGATATTAGGTGGTGCATCGTTTGGACTGCACCACACAAACTGCTTCCGTCGGCACCCTCCAAGAAGCCCCACTTGGCCATATTTTCCTTGCTCCGGCCAGTTTGGGTCCGAAGTCTATTCAGGGACTTCCAAACTGGCCAAGGTAATCCATGACCAGGCGGCAAGCTTTCAGCGATAGGGTATTTCTTATGAAGATGATCCTTGATCAAAGCTAAAAAATCTCTAAAATTACTATTACTAAAATTTTACAAACATCTTTTATTTCATATTTACACATGTGAGGTTCTAGAAAGAGAATTGCAGTAGTGTAAAACAAATGAAAAGCTTGTTTATAAATTTGGATTGATTTTCCAAGCGGCTCGATGGTCTAGTGGTATGATACTCGCTTTGGGTGTGAGTGGTCCCGGGTTCAAATCCCGGTCGTGCCCTTCTTTTGTATGCAGCAAATTCTCTTGTTACATAACTAGTGGCCCACCCAGTTTCACCTGCACGTACTTACTCTTTTTCCGTTGGAATCGGGTCTTTGCCCGTGGTAAAAAGTCAATCACTACGAACCAGCAGAAGTGGCTCATCCATGCTCACGCTTAAATACTTTTGGTTCAAATCCCGGTCGTGCCCTTCTTTTGCAAACAAAACATTCTCATATTTCTTACTAAACGTTTTTGAATCTGGTCTTTGCCCGTGATAAATAGTCGATTACTCAATTTTCATCATCATTCATCAATTTCATCACGCTTAAAAACTTTTACTATGAAGCCATTTTCTTAGGTAGGTAACGTCTTCTGGAGTTTCACTACGGATATACCCCATCCACACCTTCGATACGAGTATCTAGGGCTAGAAAAAGTGCTTCAACATGCCAAACTTTTTTTTAAGGTATTACATACCGTATCTCTGACTAAGATGATATTTGATTGAAGATAAACTCTAAAACTATGAATATATGAATCTACAGATTTAAAAATCTTTTAATCAATTGTTCACTATGTGTGTGTATTTCTTGTTTTATATTTACACAGGTGAATTTTTGGAAGCTTGGAATAGCGTAAAACAAATGAAAATCATGTTTATTACTTTAGATTGATTGTCCAAGCGGCTCGATGGTCTAGTGGTATGATACTCGCTTTGGGTGTGAGTGGTCCCGGGTTCAAATCCCGGTCGTGCCCTTCTTTTTTATGCAGCACTTTCTGTTGTTACAAAACTAGCGGCCCGCCCAGTTTCACCTGCACGTACTTACTCTTTTTCCGTTGGAATCGGGTCTTTTCCCGTGGTAAAAAGTCGATTACTAAGAACCAGCAGAAGTGGCTCATCCACGCACACGCTTAAAAACTTTTGGTTCAAATCCCGGTCGTGACCTTCTTTTGCAGACAAAACATTCTCATATTTCTTACAAAACTAACTACCCGCCTAGTTTTGCCGTTTTGGAATCGGGTCTTTTCCCAGGATGAAAAGTCGATTATTATGTACCAGCACAAGTGTTTCATTTATCAGTTTCATCACGCTTAAAAACTTCTACTATGAAGCCATTTTCGAATCTCTTATAGTTTAGCTAGTCATCTGGTGCTTCACTACGGGTATACCACATCCACCACCTTCAATACGCTCCAAAAAAAAAGAAGCGCCTCATCATGTAATAAAACAGCCGTACGTACGGCTGATGAAGCAATTACTCCACTATCTTCCCCAGAAAGCTCAACCATTCCAGTCTCAGAACTGAATGAAGAACCCCTGAGTAATGAGACACACTTACTTACCTACTGATCATGGAGTTAGTGACAGGTCTGACGGGAGTACCGCTTCACAGGAGTCCGTTATAGAGAGACCAGTAGAATGTCAAGTCAGATCCAGGCCAGCAAAGACAGTGAAGAAACCTGAGAGATATGGGTATTCTAATATTTGTGTCAGTAATGAAGATACAGCTGACGATGCAGCAGGATTGTCCTTGAAGGAAGCTCTAAATGGTCCTGAGAAGGAGCAATGGGAAGCAGCCATGAAGGAAGAGCTCCAGAGTTTGAAAGACGACGATGCGTGGGAGCTGTGTGATGCTCCAAAAGACAGTAAAGCTGTAAAATACAAATGGGTGTTGCGAAAAAAGTACGAAAGTGATAAAAGGGTTCGTTTTCGCGCACGTTTAGTAGCCAAAGGTCTTTCACAAACGAAGTAGTAGACTATACAGAGACTTTTTCGCCGGTAATCAGGCACACCACTTTAAGGCTGTTATCTTCGTTATCAGTTCAGCTAGGTCTTGACATTACACATCTCGATGTAACAAGTGATTTTTTCATGTCAGTGTCTACGTCAGTGTACGTACGGTTGTTTTATTACAAAATAGACTGTTTCTTCGAAGGCATAGCGTACCTATCTCTGACAAAGACGATATTTGATTGAAGATGAACTCGAAATTAAAAAGATCTTTCAATCAGTTGTTCATGTATTTTTTGTTACATATTTACACAAGTGAATTTTTGGAAGCAGATCAGAAGTAAAATGAAATGAAAATCATGTTCATTACTTTAGATTCATTTTCCAAGCGGCTCGATGGTCTAGTGGTATGATACTCGCTTTGGGTGTGAGTGGTCCCGGGTTCAAATCCCGGTCGTGCCCTTCTTTTGCAACGGTCGAGCTGTTTTTTTATAAACTCACTATGAATTCCAGTTTACTTCTGTGCTTTTGATATAGTTTAGGTGGTTTAAATACTGACAAAAGGGATAATCGGGTTATTTAGACCACATACAAAAGAAAAAGGTAGAAGAGTCTATACAACGGTCATAAAAGTGCGGAAAACAGTGCACACAGACAACTTACAAAATGGGTATCACAGTCGGTAAAAATACCATGATATTTTTCTTTAGACGGCTGGGTATAAAATAGTATAGTAGGTTAGGTATCACTAATGGCTAAGATATGATAATCTGTTCTTTATTATTTATTCTCTAGGCCTTAGAGTCTAGGGATTACGGTTAGGTTATATTTAGCAACTTACTTACTTATTTCACCGGCTCGACGACCCAAAGTGAGTATTGGCTTGTTTCGGTGATGCGATTTAGTATCTTAAGTTACTGTAAAATAAAAATAATATGATAGGAATCCTTTCTTCGCCAAGTAATTAAGTCATGGTCATTCAAATTCTGCGGGTAGTGATATTTCTACTCTTCATAAATATTATCGTATCTTCACCACATTGACGCTCTTAAGAACCATTATAAGGTTATTGCCGTGTGATGCCGGCTTAGAATAGCATCACCCCATTTCCTACCCGTTGGTGTCGTAAGAGGCGACTGAGGGACTTGAGGGTTTCAGGTGTATTACAACTTTTAGGCGACAGGCTGACAACCTGTCACTATAGTGATACACAAATTATCTCAAACGGCCCTCTATATTTGTCAGACGTGGCGATAGCGATCGTATTTTTGCGGCCGTTTAAAGGCGTGATTTATGTATGTATGTATGTGTATGTATGTATAAGGTCGAAGATGATAGTTTCGAATACAGACGAATAGAATTGACTCTGATCTTCGCAACGTAATCGGCCAATGCTTACCAGAAGCCTCATTTCGCAGAACACCAGACCTGATCCCCTGTCAATATGAAAATAATAACAAAAAGACAATAATAGGTAAGGCGGATCCCACACTCGACGCACGACGGAGCTCTAAAACATCGCAGCGGTCTGTCAGATCCATACTAGAAATATCAATTCCCATACTAAAACCGCTCAACCGCTATCGCAGTGTCGTCCGTCGAGTGCGGTTTCAGTATGGGGAGTGACGTTTCAGACAGACCGCTGCGATATTTTAGCGCTCCGTCGTGCGTCAAGTGTGCGATCCGCCTAAAAGCTGCTATTAATTTGTGATGTTGGAGTGATATTCGCGGCTATTTGCTTAAGGCTGGCTCTGGGTAGGGTCAGCAACAACAAGATGGCCGCGTAGATAAATAGCAAGTCATATTCAGGTAGAGTTTGGATGAGCTAGAATGGGCTGTGGTTTTTATAGGAAGGGTGGTTTGTCTAAGACCATTACCATACCATGAGTAGATACTATTCGCCGGTTCTAGACCACCCGAAAACCCCCTTTAGGGTGGTTCTGTCGGTGTCTGCAAAAAGCTCGTCACATATGCTTTTAATTCGCGGTTTTATATCAAATTAATCCGCGGTTTTATATCAACTTCATCCGCGTATGTAATTAAATTAATCCGCGGTCGCTATCAAATTAATCCGCGGTCGATATCAAATTAATCGGCGGTTGGTATCAAATTAATTCGCGGTTCCGCGGTTTGATTTCTAATTATTTCGTGCTTCATATAAAATTAAGTCGCGGTCAATTTGCGTTCTTGTTGGTTTGTCATATTAGAATTCTTGTTGGAATTCATGGTTCGTTGTATGAAATCCCTTTTTACTTCTCCAATTTTGGAGTTCATTATATCAATGATACTTTAATTCGTGGCTGAATTTGATATACGTCGCGGCTCATATAATCTTTTCATTTCATACATGCATTTTGTCAATTCATGGTACCAATAGATACTTCTTAGGCAGTAAAGCGTAAGTAAATCAATACGTATGATTATTCATAATATTTTTATATCACCATCAATTTAACTTATACCTACCATTTATAAAGTTCATACCTACCACTGTTGTGTTTCTGTACACCAGCGAGCAAGTTTCGACACGTTGAGCCTACTGTATTGTGAACAATGGTTCAGCCGTAAATACAAATCTTTGCCTTGCCGACTTTTTCAATATTTGTATTGTTCGCTAATAGTAAAACCCACCATGTAATACAATTAAGTTGTAAAGACCCTTGTTTCCTTTTGACGATGCCGCCTGCTGTGTATTTATAATATTTAGAGATAAATTTTGAAATGTGCTTATTGTCTTGTGATTGTAAAGACTAACTTTTTTATAACGGTGTCTTCCGCCCCAACATTTATCTAACAAAGCGAACTTTCTCAAAAATTAAACTCGTCGAGACAAGTATCCACGGTGGGTGGTGGTTAACGATATTGAAAAAAAATACCCCTGTTTGTCGTGGTTTCGTTATAAAAGCGGAACAAGCTTGTCTGTACTCCACAACTTGATTTGGAGTGCGTGATATAGTATTAAAAATCAAATCTAGTGTTCGTGTTCGTTGTGAAAGTTTAACCTAACCTAACCTAACATCATGTCTCGGTCTACAGCTAGCTGCATAGGAAAAATGGAGGTAAGAATCGTTATATTTATTTCTCTCATTTTTGTTCAACACTGTTTGTATTTATCTGACATGTATGTTACGAAAATTACGAGGCCTACGTTCGTCAAAGGACTGGTACATGTGTATGTTATACTTACTTACATACTCTCGGGAGAAATACTTTGTATTTATGCCGTATAAATTGCATTGTGTGTATTGATAAGTAATATATTCGATTGAGGACTAGTACATGTTGATGTGATGTGTATGAAGCAATATTTTTGATTGTTATTTAAGTAAATTTTATTACAGCATAGTTCCCGTTAATAACGCATAATATATATGTCTGTTTTGTTTTAGGGTTCGGGAATAAACGTTGATGACCTACCAAACACATTCAAGAATTATTATTTCGCTGCATCAAGTGATGATGAAACTGCATTTACTATTGTCGAACCCGATCAAAAATCACTAAAACGGGCGGGCAGCGATAATGCTATCGATCAATTTTTCGACACACCCAAAATCAAAAAGCAAAAGAAAACGCAATCTTCAACAGTTGGGATGGCTCGAAACGGCGGTGTATCCTACATATCGTCGAATACCGATGACGCAGCAAACGCCACACATCTAATTAAAGTAGAAGTCTACGATCTCAAGAAATTAGCCAAGGTGTCGTCAAACAACCAGTGGAAAATAGCCGATTTTCGTGCTAAATACTACACAAAGGTCACGGACAATATTTACGACCGCAGCAAGGAATTAATATACGATATCACGAAGAACGTCTCGCAATCACAAGACTGTAAAAAATACTTTTTCGATAACTAATTTCATAATTCTCAGTCATCTAAAACAGAAAAAACAGTACCTAAATACCACGCCACTCAACAACACAGCAACTTCCCTTTCTACCTGACCCATATTTACAACGTTCACGAACACTAGATTTTATTTTTATTACTGTATTACGCACCGCTAACAATGGGTTAAACTAGGGATGGATACAACAATAGTGGCGTGGCGACTTCAATACATAAGCGAGTGATGTCAAGCTTCGTCAGGCAGTCAGCAATAGGGCTGAGCTCGGTTCAGTTATTCGATTGGTTCGGCATTCGCTACAACGACATTATGGAGTCGCAAAATAGTGAACATGACTTTGAGTTTTGTGATTTCTTTAACAGTGAAGTGTTAGAACAATTTGATGTGTTGAACAAAAATTATGAGAACGCGTTAAACATACCAATCAATAGTTTATCATCTGAAAATGACGCTGAGTTATATGAAATTGCATCCAACATGGAACAGCAGCTATTGTAAGTTGTTTTAAAACTGTATCTTAAAAAAACATGATTTTGTATAATAACGTATGGTTGTTCTAAAATTTTCTTTATTATGTAGGAACGCAGTGCAAACTGGAAGAGGGCAGAAGAGGAAATCACCAGATGATGATGACACAATTGGCAAATCTCATATGGAAGCTGGTCCTGGACCATCATCATCAAAAACGGAATACTCCGCTAATCATATGATAAAATGTGACATTTGTGAAGTAATGGTGAGTCGAAGATACTTTTCCAACCACACTCGAAGCTCATCTCATAAAAGTAAGGTTTTAAAATTAAGTAGACATGATAATGTGACTGTAATCAATACTGCATTTGGTTGTAGAGTAATAACGTATCAAATTACTTCACCTTTACCAAATGAAACCCATGAAACTTTACAAACACCTATTCAATTTTTCGAGTCAGTCAAAGATACAATTTCCACATTAATAAATCAAAACCTGAAAGAACTAACATCCATAAAAATAAATTATATCATTCATGCTGAATTTGTTCAGGAAACAAAAAATTTGCTCAATACGTTTGATTTTCAAACCTCAAATTTTAACATATGCATGGGTGATGATTTAGAGCCATATTTCAAAATATTGTGTGAAACAATTTCTACTAAAATGGGTGAATTTGAAAAAAAAGACAGCGGGTGGTCCTTTAAATTAGTGAAACATTTAGAAATGAATGTGAATAAATTTAATCCTCTTCAAGGTTCCACTTATATTGTATTACCGAAAGACATCCGAAACAAAAAAGCAGTCATTAATGTAAAGAATAATGACCATGAATGTTTAAAGTGGGCTTTACTTTCGGCCTTATACCCAGTGGAGAATCACAAAGATAGGGTTTCATCGTATTACAAATATCAAAACAAGCTCAATTTCGATAATGTTCCATTTCCAGTTAAGATAAAGGACATGGTCAAGGTTGAGGAAAACAATCACATTAGTATAAATGTTTTTGGATTAGAGTACGATGAAATATCAAAAAGGAATTCAGTAGTGGGCCCACTTTATTTTAGTAAAAATAAACAAGAAAAACATATCAACTTATTATACATATCAAATGGTAGTAATGGTCATTATTGTTTCATAAAAAATTTGTCTCGCTTAGTTAGCAATCAGTTATCGAGTAAAGCTCATGCGGTTTTCATTTGCGACGGGTGTTTATTACATTTTACATCTAGAGAGAGACTGGATAACCACAAAAAAATTGACTGCAGACATGTTTGCACAACATTACCTAGTCCGTTGCAAACTAAAAAAAATTGGTTTGGAAAAGATCAATCTACAAATAAAATATGTTTTGACAAATACCAAAGACAAATGAAAGTACCATTTGTAATATATGCAGATACGGAAGCTTTTCTTAAACCCATTGCTGCTTGCGATCCAGACAGTTCAAAGTCTTTTACACGAAACATGCAAGAACATGAAATGTTTAGCTATGGTTATTATATCAAGTGTTCTTATGATGACAGTTTATCAACATATAAGACATATACAGGTCCTGACTGTGCTGAAAGTTTAATGAATAATATGTACAAAGACGTGTGTGAGATTCATAAAAGAAATAGTTTTCAAAAGAAACCATTGCCGCTTAAAGATTGGCAAGAGGCAGACATTATTCAAACAAAAACTTGTTACATTTGTGCAAAAGACTTAAATGCAGATTCAATAAAATATTTTGATTGGCATACGGGTTTATTTAGAGGAGTGGCACATTCCTTATGCAGTTCAAAATTTAGAGCTCCTAAATTTGTTCCGGTTTTACTACACAACTTGAGCAACTATGATGCTCACTTTATAGTGCATGCGTTGAATATAAAAGAAGGAGATATTGATATTATACCACAAAATAAAGAAAAATACATTTCTTTTACAAAAAAGTTAAAAGTGAATGGACATGAGGTTCATTTACGGTTTTTGGATTCGTATAAGTTCATGCCATGTAGTTTAGATAGTTTATCTAAGAATTTAAAAAAGGAACAGCTAAGGGAGTTACGAAAACAAGTACCTAACGAAGAAAGCTTTGGGCGATTGATTCAAAAAGGCATATTTCCATATGAATTTATGTCATCATATGATTCACTGAAAGTAACATCCTTACCCAAACAGTCTGAATTTTATAGTTCTTTAAATGATTGCAATGTTACCGATGAAGATTATAGTAGAGCTCAAGATGTGTGGAACTATTTTCAATGTAAAAATATGTTAGATTATGCGAATTTATATTTAAAAACTGATGTATTACTTTTAGCTGATGTTTTTGAAAACTTTCGAGATGTGTGCATGAAAACGTATGGTTTAGATCCTGCACATTATTATACAGCCCCTGGTCTTAGTTGGGATGCAATGTTAAAATGTACCAAAATTGAATTAGATCTTTTAACCGATTTTGATATGGTGGCGTTTATAAAATCGGGTATAAGAGGAGGTGTCTCAGTGTGTAGTAATCGCTATGCTAAAGCCAACAATAAATACATGCAAAACTTTAACGACAAAACTGAAATATCTTATTTGCTTTATTTAGACGCTAACAATTTATATGGTTGGGCTATGTCTCAGTACCTACCATATGGTGATTTTAAGTGGGTCGACAAAAACATAAATTATAATGTTTCTCCTACTTCAGACATAGGATATATATTAGAAGTAGACTTGGACTATCCAGATCATTTGCATGATATGCATTCCGATCTCCCCTTTTGTCCAGAAAATATTAAAACTAATAATAGCAATTCATCAAAATTAGTACCGAATTTAAATAATAAAAGAAAATATGTTCTACATTATAGAAACCTAATTCAATGTTTAGAAAAGGGGATGAAGCTCGTTAAAGTCCACCGAGTACTTCAATTCCAGCAGAGTCCGTGGTTAGCAAACTACATTGATTTAAATACTCAATTACGAAAACAAGCTAAATCCGATTTTGAGAAGGATTTTTACAAACTAATGAATAACTCAATATTTGGTAAGACTATGGAAAACATTGAAAAAAGAGTGAACGTTAAGTTAGTCACTCATTGGGAAAATAATGGTAAGGTACAAGGGGCTCAAAGTCTGATAGCTCGTCCTGAATTTCATAGCTTATCAATTTTTTCTGATAATTTAGTAGCTGTACAATTAAACAAAACCAAATTACTGTACAACAAACCTATTTATTTAGGTTTGTGTATACTTGATATATCAAAAACTTTGATGTTTGATTTTCATTATGATTACATGAAAAAGAAGTATAACGATAAAATAAAACTGTTGTATACGGACACAGATAGTTTGATTTATCAAATTTTTACAGAAGACTTTTATTCCGATATTAAACCGGATCTAGAAAAATATTTTGATACATCTGACTATCCTGTTGATAACCGATTTTATTTTCCACAAGTAAATAAGAAGAAAATTGGGTGTTTCAAAGACGAACACAATGGCAAAATATTTACGGAATTTGTTGGGTTGCGTTCAAAAATGTACGCCATGCAGGTAGAAAATACAATCATAGCAAAAGCAAAAGGAATAAATAAAAATGTTACCAAAAAGTTGAAAATGGATAATTACAGATCATGTCTATTTGATAAAAAAACACAATTGGCTGAAATGTATCGGTTCCGATCGATAAAACATGTAATATTCACACAAAAAATAAATAAAGTTAGTCTGTCGTATAATGATACAAAACGGTACATTTCAGCGAATTCAACAGACACTTTAGCTTGGGGTCATTATAGTTTAAGAAATAATATTATATAGAATAAACAAGAATAATTTGTATTTAAGTGTGTATAAATTTGTACCTTTTAAGTTTAATGTGTTTACATTAGTTTAAAGTTATATTCATTTTTAATTATCTACTGTTTAATTTACCAAGAATAAAATGCTCTAACTATATAACGATGAACTTATTTTTTATTCTCCATTCCTTAACACTGTCACACGACAATTACACGTCATTATGATTCATTTCATCCACCCGTTTACTGCAATAGTGGCAGGTCCAAGCAGCTGCGGAAAATCAAAATTTGTAACAAGTTTTTTAAATCATTGTAATGAAATATGCAGTGAAGATTTTTATGAAATTATATGGTGCTATGATGAAATGCAACCATTATATAATTTAAACAATGTGAATTACAATCAAGGTATTCCTGATTTGAGTATGTTCGATGGAAAATTTCCAAGACTACTCATAATTGATGATCTTATGAGAGAGTCAGATGGTAGAATAGTTGATATTTTTACAAAAGGAAGCCATCACAGGAATCTCAGTGTATTTTACATAACACAAAATATATTTCACCAAGGGAAAGGGCAAAGAGATATTTCTTTGAATTCAAGTTACATCATTTATTTTAAAAACCCGCGAGATAGAACACAGATAAGACATTTAGCTCGTCAGGTTTTTCCGGAAAATAGCAAATTTGTTGAAGAAGCTTACAAGGATGCAACAAAAAATGCTCATGGATATCTTTTCATTGATCTTAAACAAAATACAAATGAAATATGTCGCTTTAAAAGTAAAGTTTTTCCATTCGATGGGCATTGTACAATTTATGTACCAAAAAAGGGGTATAAATATGATGCACAACAAATAATTTCTGTCAGTTTCAAATAATGTCTGAAGTAGAAACGTCTAATACGAATAATATTTTAAGAGCTTTAAGTATATTAAAAGAACAATATCGTGAAGCCTTGTTAGAATGTTGTAATGATGATGAAATAAGGCAAATATGCGAGTGTATAATAAACGTTTTTAAAGGAAAGATTCCCATAAAAGAAAATAGCGAATCTGTATTTAACATATGCAAATTCAACTGCTTTGTTTCTACTGATGCTGTTTAGTTAATATTATAAATAGAATATAAAGTGAAGTTTTAGTGTTTAAAAAATGATTAAAAGAATAACGTCTCATAAAGATTTATTAAAAGCATTATTGACATTAAAACCAAAGTATAGAGAAGCATTGTTAAAAAATTGTGGAGATGATGAAATCCACTGTATAACCGAGTGTATTTTCAATGTGTTAAAAGGAAAAGTGCGCTTGGATAAAAAATCTACACGTAAATTAAGAAAACATAAAGATCTTTTGAGGAAAATTGTTTCGAAAGGGACAAACAAAACAAGGAAACAAATTTTAGTACAAAGAGGTGGAGCGTTTTTACCTATTATTCTAGGGTCTGTTCTTAGCGCATTGCTAGGTTCAATTATAAAATAAAGATGGAAAACACAAAAAAAATGATACTTATTGAGCCTGAGGTCATAGATAGACTAAAATTAGATAATGCAGGCACTAAAAATTTGTCACGTTTAGATGAGGAAATGCATAAAGTAATAAAAACTAAAATAGATGACAGGGAAAAGTGGGCACTATATTTGCAAACATTGCAGAGATATCTACATTTCATTGGAGAAGACCGAAAACCATTACAAATACCTATAATACCTTTTGATGAAAAGGAAAATGAAATAAAAGAAACAGTTAAGTCAGAAAAAGCTCCAGATGACAAAGAGACATCTACTGAAGCAACCTATAATGGTTATACAAAATCAGAGTTGCTTGCTTTTATTCCAAAGACATACAAATTGAAAGGTGAACTTTTGATAGATATACTTTTGAAGAACAAAGATAAAATTTTCTGGAATGAAAAAGGCACTGTGTTCGTTCGCAATAAAGAAGTGCATAGAAGTAATATCGTCGACTTATTGAATGATATCTTAAGACCTCTAAAAAACAGTTCACCGAGCGGTTGGCCAGATTTTGCTTATGTACTCAAAGATCTATCAGTCCCCTTAACTTATATTGGCAATCCTAAAAGAGCCACATACATAAGAGTTTTGTCCCAGAGTCCAGCTAGTGCTGGAACAACAAGAGAGAAAGCAAACAGTACTCCTGATAATTTCAGCACACCAACATTAGCTGGCAGTAGTCGCAGTCAAAATAAAGCACAACCCGCTAAAAGAATTAATTGGGAAAAATGGACCCCTTACTAGAAATTCGTAATATTTACTACGATGTATCCCACCCAGCTGGATACAGCAGTCTCAGTAAATTGACTGCAGCTATGAAAAATAAAATGACTAAAGAAGAAACAAAGAAATGGTTGGAATCTCAAGAAACGTACACCCTACATAAACCAGTTCGTCGTCGGTTCCCGAGAAACAAGTACATTCTATCAAATTTTAATGAACTTTGGCAAGCCGATTTAAGTGATATGCGGAGTTACAGTGAATATAACGATGGTTTCAAGTATATTTTATGCGTAATTGATGTTTTTAGTAAGTATGCTTTTGCTAGACCTATAAAAAAGAAAGACTCTGCCACTATAAAAGAAAATTTTAAAGATATATTCTCCGAAGCTAAAGCCACTCCGAGACATTTACAATCCGATAAAGGTACTGAATTTATAGCAAAAGACGTCCAATCTTTTCTTAAATGTAACGGTATAAACTATTACACCACCAATAATCCTGATATCAAAGCAAGCATAGTTGAAAGATTCCAACGTACACTTAAAATGAAAATGTGGAAATATTTTACTCATAATAATACGTATCGATATATAGATATTTTGCAAGATTTACTTAATTCCTACAATAATAGCTTTCACAGAAGTATTAAAATGCGCCCTTGCGACGTAAACTTTGATAACATTATGACAGTTTGGCGCAACTTGTATGAGAGAAACAATGAAGATGCTACGAAAATTAAAGCCAAACCTAAGTTTAAAGTTGGAGATCATGTAAGAATAACTAAGTACAAACATATTTTTCAAAAAGGTTATGAAACCAATTGGAGTGATGAAATATTTTTAATAACATCGATTATAGACAGATCACCCTTTGTTGTTTACACAATAAAAGATTTACAGGGAGAAATTGTTACTGGGACTTTTTATGAAAAAGAACTACAGAAAGTGACATACGACCCCACTGCTTTGTATAAAATAGATAAAATACTGCGCGCCCGCTATTCAGGTCGCAGAAAAGAACTATTAGTGAAGTGGAAAGGTTATCCTGATAAATTCAATAGTTGGGTTTTAGTATCAGATTTAGAAAAATCATGAAAGGCGAAAACTTTTACTTAACTTTACCCAGTAATAGCTCGTTCTCATATTTTCCAAATAACAAAACCACCAACTTCTCCACAAAATTACCAAAATCAATAAAGTTGGATGGAGAATGGTCGGTAGGATTAGTTGAATTTCAGTATCCTTGCACTATGTTTACTGTTCAGGATAATAATAATATAATGTATATCACCAAACGCATGAAAGTTCCCGACCAAGAAGAACTCAGTACAGTAACATACAAGAGTCACATACCTACGTCTAGTTATGAAAACATTAACGATGTTATAACAGCACTAAATTCGAGAGAAAGCTTCAAATTAAGACATGATAAATTAACAAAATTGGTTTCACTCACAGGTGATATGAATAACCTTATAGCTTTAAGGTTTTCCCCTATCTTAAGTCTTCAGCTTGGATTTGACCCTAATACAAACATTGCTACAAAAACAACTGGAAAGTTTCCAGCTAATTTATACCTCGGATTACCATCACAGTTATACATATATTGTGATATTGTAGAACCTCAGATGGTTGGAGACGTCATGTGTCCTTTATTAAGAATAACATCATTAGATCCAGTTAAATATGTGTATGGATCAAACAAAATGCATATTTTTTCACCGCCACATTATGTACCAGTCATGCGTAGAGAGTTTGATACAATTGAAATAGATATAAGATCGAACACAGGAGGAAAAGTTCCATTCCAATTTGGAACGAGCTGTGTTAAACTACATTTTATAAAAAGATAAAAACAAAATGTACACAAGAGACAATAATTTAATCTGTCCATATCATCATTATTATTCTCATCAAGCAGGAACTGGAATCGGAGTAGTCTATAAAGGAGTGTCACATCAACGCGGTCATGGTATAGGAAGCTTTTTAGGGGGTTTGTTTAGGTCTGTTCTACCACTT